>CM072806.1:35794606-38201713 GCA_037013495.1 Hippophae tibetana | reverse complement strand
TGTTAAATAATTATTTCTTTCAATGTAATATATATATTTATAGTTTCTACTAATATGTGATTTTGGTTGAAAAATTAATTTTATGTAATATGAGTTATTTCATACAATGGAAACATTTTATGTTATATATATTTGTTTTTAAAATAATTTGTTAATCCATATTTATGTTTGGAGAATTATTAGAGATCGTCTCGATTATAAAGTTAAGAATTTCAATAAATATTTATAGTAAAATATTTATTAGCTCATACTATGATGCCAAAATTACGTATGTGTAAATTATCATATAATGTTACTATGTATAGATTTACCATATAGTTGAATAATTTCGTTCCAAATTGCACGATAATGTCTAGGGTATCTACACCTAAAAGGATAATCTACTTGTATCTGAATCTTTGTTTTCCAACTTCCCTTAATATTAAGAATTATTTGGTATATATGATATTTCTCACTCTAATATATGTTTTGAATTGTTCAATAATTATTTCTTTCAACGTAATATATATATTTATAGTTTTTACTAATATGTTATTTTGTTTGAAAAAGTAATTTTTTGTAATTCGAGTTATTTCATACAAAGGAAACATTTTATGTTATATATATTTGTTTTTAAAATAATTTGTTAATCCATATTTATGTTTGGAGAATTATTAGAGATCGTCTGGATTATAAAGTTGAGAATTTCAATAAATATTTATAGTAAAATATTTATTAGCTCATACTACCATACCAAAATTGCGTATGTGTAAATTATCATATAGTGTTACTATATATAGATTTATCAATTAGTTGCAAAATTTCGTTCCAAATTGCACGATAATGTCTAGGGTATCTACACCTCAAAGGATAATCTTTTTGTCTCTGAATCTTTGTTTTCCAACTTCGCTTAATATTAAGAATTATTTGGTATGTATGATATTTCTCACTCTAATATATGTTTTGAATTGTTCAATAATTATTTCTTTCAATGTAATATATATATTTATAGTTTCTACTAATATGTGATTTTGGTTGAAAAATTAATTTTATGTAATATGAGTTATTTCATACAATGGAAACATTTTATGTTATATATATTTGTTTTTAAAATAATTTGTTAATCCATATTTATGTTTGGAGAATTATTAGAGATCGTCTCGATTATAAAGTTAAGAATTTCAATAAATATTTATAGTAAAATATTTATTAGCTCATACTATGATGCCAAAATTACGTATGTGTAAATTATCATATAATGTTACTATGTATAGATTTACCAACTAGTTGCATAATTTCGTTCCAAATTGCACGATAATGTCTAGGGTATCTACACCTAAAAGGATAATCTACTTGTATCTGAATCTTTGTTTTCCAACTTCCCTTAATATTAAGAATTATTTGGTATATATGATATTTCTCACTCTAATATATGTTTTGAATTGTTCAATAATTATTTCTTTCAACGTAATATATATATTTATAGTTTTTACTAATATGTTATTTTGTTTGAAAAAGTAATTTTATGTAATTCGAGTTATTTCATACAAAGGAAACATTTTATGTTATATATATTTGTTTTTAAAATAATTTGTTAATCCATATTTATGTTTGGAGAATTATTAGAGATCGTCTGGATTATAAAGTTAAGAATTTCAATAAATATTTATAGTAAAATATTTATTAGCTCATACTACCATACCAAAATTGCGTATGTGTAAATTATCATATAGTGTTACTATGTATAGATTTATCAATTAGTTGCAAAATTTCGTTCCAAATTGCACGATAATGTCTAGGGTATCTACACCTCAAAGGATAATCTTTTTGTCTCTGAATCTTTGTTTTCCAACTTCGCTTAATATTAAGAATTATTTGGTATGTATGATATTTCTCACTCTAATATATGTTTTGAATTGTTCAATAATTATTTCTTTCAATGTAATATATATATTTATAGTTTCTACTAATATGTGATTTTGGTTGAAAAATTAATTTTATGTAATATGAGTTATTTCATACAATGGAAACATTTTATGTTATATATATTTGTTTTTAAAATAATTTGTTAATCCATATTTATGTTTGGAGAATTATTAGAGATCGTCTCGATTATAAAGTTAAGAATTTCAATAAATATTTATAGTAAAATATTTATTAGCTCATACTATGATGCCAAAATTACGTATGTGTAAATTATCATATAATGTTACTATGTATAGATTTACCAACTAGTTGCATAATTTCGTTCCAAATTGCACGATAATGTCTAGGGTATCTACACCTAAAAGGATAATCTACTTGTATCTGAATCTTTGTTTTCCAACTTCCCTTAATATTAAGAATTATTTGGTATATATGATATTTCTCACTCTAATATATGTTTTGAATTGTTCAATAATTATTTCTTTCAACGTAATATATATATTTATAGTTTTTACTAATATGTTATTTTGTTTGAAAAAGTAATTTTATGTAATTCGAGTTATTTCATACAAAGGAAACATTTTATGTTATATATATTTGTTTTTAAAATAATTTGTTAATCCATATTTATGTTTGGAGAATTATTAGAGATCGTCTGGATTATAAAGTTAAGAATTTCAATAAATATTTATAGTAAAATATTTATTAGCTCATACTACCATACCAAAATTGCGTATGTGTAAATTATCATATAGTGTTACTATGTATAGATTTATCAATTAGTTGCAAAATTTCGTTCCAAATTGCACGATAATGTCTAGGGTATCTACACCTCAAAGGATAATCTTTTTGTCTCTGAATCTTTGTTTTCCAACTTCGCTTAATATTAAGAATTATTTGGTATGTATGATATTTCTCACTCTAATATATGTTTTGAATTGTTCAATAATTATTTCTTTCAATGTAATATATATATTTATAGTTTCTACTAATATGTGATTTTGGTTGAAAAATTAATTTTATGTAATATGAGTTATTTCATACAATGGAAACATTTTATGTTATATATATTTGTTTTTAAAATAATTTGTTAATCCATATTTATGTTTGGAGAATTATTAGAGATCGTCTCGATTATAAAGTTAAGAATTTCAATAAATATTTATAGTAAAATATTTATTAGCTCATACTATGATGCCAAAATTACGTATGTGTAAATTATCATATAATGTTACTATGTATAGATTTACCAACTAGTTGCATAATTTCGTTCCAAATTGCACGATAATGTCTAGGGTATCTACACCTAAAAGGATAATCTACTTGTATCTGAATCTTTGTTTTCCAACTTCCCTTAATATTAAGAATTATTTGGTATATATGATATTTCTCACTCTAATATATGTTTTGAATTGTTCAATAATTATTTCTTTCAACGTAATATATATATTTATAGTTTTTACTAATATGTTATTTTGTTTGAAAAAGTAATTTTATGTAATTCGAGTTATTTCATACAAAGGAAACATTTTATGTTATATATATTTGTTTTTAAAATAATTTGTTAATCCATATTTATGTTTGGAGAATTATTAGAGATCGTCTGGATTATAAAGTTAAGAATTTCAATAAATATTTATAGTAAAATATTTATTAGCTCATACTACCATACCAAAATTGCGTATGTGTAAATTATCATATAGTGTTACTATGTATAGATTTATCAATTAGTTGCAAAATTTCGTTCCAAATTGCACGATAATGTCTAGGGTATCTACACCTCAAAGGATAATCTTTTTGTCTCTGAATCTTTGTTTTCCAACTTCGCTTAATATTAAGAATTATTTGGTATGTATGATATTTCTCACTCTAATATATGTTTTGAATTGTTCAATAATTATTTCTTTCAATGTAATATATATATTTATAGTTTCTACTAATATGTGATTTTGGTTGAAAAATTAATTTTATGTAATATGAGTTATTTCATACAATGGAAACATTTTATGTTATATATATTTGTTTTTAAAATAATTTGTTAATCCATATTTATGTTTGGAGAATTATTAGAGATCGTCTCGATTATAAAGTTAAGAATTTCAATAAATATTTATAGTAAAATATTTATTAGCTCATACTATGATACCAAAATTACGTATGTGTAAATTATCATATAGTGTTACTATGTATAGATTTACCAATTAGTTGCATAATTTCTTTCCAAATTGCATGATAATGTCTAGGGTATCTACACCTCCAAGGGTAATCTAGTTGTATCTGAATCTTTGTTTTCCAACTTCCCTTAATATTAAGAATATTTGGTATATATCATATTTCTCACTCTAATATATGTTTTGAATTGTTAAATAATTATTTCTTTCAATGTAATATATATATTTATTGTTTCTACTAATATGTTATTTTGTTTGAAAAAGTAATTTTATGTAATATGAGCTATTTCATACAAAGGAAACATTTTATGTTATATATATTTGTTTTTAAAATAATTTGTTAATCCATATTTATGTTTGGAGAATTATTAGAGATCGTCTGGATTATAATGTTAAGAATTTTTAATAAATATTAATAGTAAAATATTTATTAGCTCATACTCTCATACCAAAATTACGTATGTGTAAATTATCATATAGTGTTACTATGTATAGATTTACCAACTACTTGCATTATTTCATTCCAAATTGCACGATAATGTCTAGGGTATCTACACCTCAAAGGATAATCTTCTTGCCTCTGAATCTTTGTTTTCCAACTTCGCTTAATATTAAGAATTATTTGTTATGTATGATATTTGTCACTCTAATATATGTTTTGAATTGTAAAATAATTATTTCTTTCAATGTAATATATATATATATATTTATAGTTTCTACTTATATGTGATTTTATTTGAAAAAGTAATTTTATGTAATATGAGTTATTTCATACAAAGGAAACATTTTATATTATATATATTTGTTTTTAAATTAATTTGTTAATCCATATTGATATTTAGAGAATTATTAGAGATGGTCCGAATTATAAAGTTAAGATTTTCGATAAATATTTATAATAAAATATTTATTAGCTCATACTATGTTACCAAAATTACGTATGTGTAAATTATCTTATAGTGTTACTTTGTATAGATTTAATAACTATTTGCATAATTTTGTTCCATATTTCACGATCATGTCTTGGGTATGGACACTACCAAGGGTAATTCTCTTGTTTCTGAATCTTAGTTTACGAACTTCGCCTAATATTAAGAATCATGTGCTATATAAAATATTATACCCTCTATTATTTTTTTGTATAGGTAAATAATTATTTCCTTCAATCTAATATTTATTATTATTGTTTCACTTATGTGTCATTTTATTTAATACAATTATTTCATTTCATATGAGTTATTTCATATAAAGGAAAAAGTTTTTGTTTTATTTATTTGTTTTCAAAATAATGGTTAATAGATATTTATGTTTGGAGAATTATTAGAGATCGTCCGAATTATAAAGTTAAGAATCAATAAATATTAATAGTAAAATATTTATTAACTCATACTATGATACCAAAATTACGTATGTGTAAATTATCATATAGGGTTACTATGTATAGATTTTCCAATTGGTTGTATAATTTCGTTCCAAATTGCACATTAATGTCTAGGGTATTCACACCTCAAAGGATAATCTTCTTGTCTCTGAATCTTTGTTTTCCAATTTCGCTTAATATTAAGAATTATTTATTATGTATGATATTGGTCACTCTAATATATGTTTTGAATTGTTAAATAATTATTTCTTTTAATGTAATATATATATTTATAGTTTTTACTTATAAGTGATTTTATTTGAAAAAGTAATTTTATGTAATATGAGTTATTTCATACAAAGGAAACATTTTATGTTATATATATATTTTTTAAAATAAATTGTTATTCCATATTTATGTTTGGAGAAGTATTAGAGATCGTCCGAATTATAAAGGTAAGAATTCCATTAAATATTAATAGTAAAATATTTATTAGCTCATACTATGATACCAAAATTATGTATGTGTAAATTATCATATAGTTATCTATGTATAGATTTACCAATTATTTGCATTATTTCGTTCTATATTGCACGATAATGTCTAGGGTACCTACACCTCAAAGGGTAATCTTCTTGTCTCTGAATCTTTGTTTTCCAAGTTCGCTTAATATTAAGAATCATTTGGTATTTATGATATTTCTCACTCTAATATATGTTTTGAATTGTTAAATAATTATTTCTTTCAATGTAATATATATATATATATATATATATATATATTTATATAGTTTCTACTCATATGTGATTTTATTTTAAAAAGTGCTTTTATGTAATATGAGATATTTCATACAAATGAAACTTTTTATCTTATATTTATTTGTTTTCAAAATAATTTGTTAATCCATATTTATGTTTGAAGAATTATTAGAGGTCGTCCGAATTATAAAGTTAAGAATTTCAATAAATATTAATAGTAAAATATTTATTAGCTCATACTACGTTACCAAAATTACGTATGTGTAAATTATCTTATAGTGTTACATTGTATAAATTTAACAACTACTTGCATAATTTCGTTCCAAATTGCACGATAATGTCTAGCGTATCTACACCTCAAAGGGTAGTCTTCTTGTCTGTGAATCTTTGTTTTCCAACTTCGCGTAATATTATGAATTATTTGGATTGTATGATATTTCTCTCTCTAATATATGTTTTGGAATTTTTAAATAATTATTTCTTTCAATGTAATATATATATTTATATTTTCTACTTATATGTGATTTTAATTTAAAAAGTGGTTTTATGTATTATGAGTTATTTCATACAAAGGAAACATTTTATGTTATATTTATTTGTTTTCAAAATAATATTTTAATCCATATTTATGTTTGGAGAATTATTAGAGATCATCCGAATTATAAAGTTAAGAATTTCAATAAATAGTAAAATATTTATTAGCTCATACTACCATACCAAAATTGCGTATGTGTAAATTATCATATAGTGTTACTATGTATAGATTTATCAATTAGTTGCAAAATTTCGTTCCAAATTGCACGATAATGTCTAGGGTATCTACACCTCAAAGGATAATCTTTTTGTCTCTGAATCTTTGTTTTCCAACTTCGCTTAATATTAAGAATTATTTGGTATGTATGATATTTCTCACTCTAATATATGTTTTGAATTGTTCAATAATTATTTCTTTCAATGTAATATATATATTTATAGTTTCTACTAATATGTGATTTTGGTTGAAAAATTAATTTTATGTAATATGAGTTATTTCATACAATGGAAACATTTTATGTTATATATATTTGTTTTCAAAATAATATTTTAATCCATATTTATGTTTGGAGAATTATTAGAGATCATCCGAATTATAAAGTTAAGAATTTCAATAAATAGTAAAATATTTATTAGCTCATACTACCATACCAAAATTGCGTATGTGTAAATTATCATATAGTGTTACTATGTATAGATTTATCAATTAGTTGCAAAATTTCGTTCCAAATTGCACGATAATGTCTAGGGTATCTACACCTCAAAGGATAATCTTTTTGTCTCTGAATCTTTGTTTTCCAACTTCGCTTAATATTAAGAATTATTTGGTATGTATGATATTTCTCACTCTAATATATGTTTTGAATTGTTCAATAATTATTTCTTTCAATGTAATATATATATTTATAGTTTCTACTAATATGTGATTTTGGTTGAAAAATTAATTTTATGTAATATGAGTTATTTCATACAATGGAAACATTTTATGTTATATATATTTGTTTTTAAAATAATTTGTTAATCCATATTTATGTTTGGAGAATTATTAGAGATCGTCTCGATTATAAAGTTAAGAATTTCAATAAATATTTATAGTAAAATATTTATTAGCTCATACTATGATGCCAAAATTACGTATGTGTAAATTATCATATAATGTTACTATGTATAGATTTACCAACTAGTTGCATAATTTCGTTCCAAATTGCACGATAATGTCTAGGGTATCTATACCTCAAAGGATAATCTACTTGTATCTGAATCTTTGTTTTCCAACTTCCCTTAATATTAAGAATTATTTGGTATATATGATATTTCTCACTCTAATATATGTTTTGAATTGTTAAATAATTATTTCTTTCAATGTAATATATATATTTATTGTTTCTACTAATATGTTATTTTGTTTGAAAAAGTAATTTTATGTAATATGAGCTATTTCATACAAAGGAAACATTTTATGTTATATATATTTGTTTTTAAAATAATTTGTTAATCCATATTTATGTTTGGAGAATTATTAGAGATCGTCTGGATTATAAAGTTAAGAATTTCAATAAATATTTATAGTAAAATATTTATTAGCTCATACTATGATACCAAAATTACGTATGTGTAAATTATCATATAGTGTTACTATGTATAGATTTACCAATTAGTTGCATAATTTCTTTCCAAATTGCATGATAATGTCTAGGGTATCTACACCTCAAAGGGTAATCTAGTTGTATCTGAATCTTTGTTTTCCAACTTCCCTTAATATTAAGAATATTTGGTATATATCATATTTCTCACTCTAATATATGTTTTGAATTGTTAAATAATTATTTCTTTCAATGTAATATATATATTTATTGTTTCTACTAATATGTTATTTTGTTTGAAAAAGTACTTTTATGTAATATGAGCTATTTCATACAAAGGAAACATTTTATGTTATATATATTTGTTTTTAAAATAATTTGTTAATCCATATTTATGTTTGGAGAATTATTAGAGATCGTTTGGATTATAAAGTTAAGAATTTCAATAAATATTTATAGTAAAATATTTATTAGCTCATACTATGATACCAAAATTACGTATGTGTAAATTATCATATAGTGTTACTATGTATAGATTTACCAATTAGTTGCATAATTTTGTTCCAAATTGTACGATAATGTCTACGGTATCTACACCTCAAAGGGTAATCTACTTGTCTCTGAATCTTTGTCTTCCAACTTCGCTTAATATTAAGAATTATTTGTTATGTATGATATTTGTCACTCTAATATATGTTTTGAATTGTAAAATAATTATTTCTTTCAATGTAATATATATATATATATTTATAGTTTCTACTTATATGTGATTTTATTTGAAGAAGTAATTTTATGTAATATGAGTTATTTCATACAAAGGAAACATTTTATATTATATATATTTGTTTTTAAATTAATTTGTTAATCCATATTGATATTTGGAGAATTATTAGAGATGGTCCGAATTATAAAGTTAAGATTTTCAATAAATATTTATAGTAAAATATTTATTAGCTCATACTATGTTACCAAAATTACGTATGTGTAAATTATCTTATAGTGTTACTTTGTATAGATTTAATAACTATTTGCATAATTTTGTTCCATATTTCACGATCATGTCTTGGGTATGGACACTACCAAGGGTAATTCTCTTGTTTCTGAATCTTAGTTTACGAACTTCGCCTAATATTAAGAATCATGTGCTATATAAAATATTATACCCTCTATTATTTTTTTGTATAGGTAAATAATTATTTCCTTCAATCTAATATTTATTATTATTGTTTCACTTATGTGTCATTTTATTTAATACAATTATTTCATTTCATATGAGTTATTTCATATAAAGGAAAAAGTTTTTGTTTTATTTATTTGTTTTCAAAATAATGGTTAATAGATATTTATGTTTGGAGAATTATTAGAGATCGTCCGAATTATAAAGTTAAGAATCAATAAATATTAATAGTAAAATATTTATTAACTCATACTATGATACCAAAATTACGTATGTGTAAATTGTCATATAGGGTTACTATGTATAGATTTTCCAATTGGTTGTATAATTTCGTTCCAAATTGCACGTTAATGTCTAGGGTATTCACACCTCAAAGGATAATCTTCTTGTCTCTGAATCTTTGTTTTCCAATTTCGCTTAATATTAAGAATTATTTATTATGTATGATATTGGTCACTCTAATATATGTTTTGAATTGTTAAATAATTATTTCTTTCAATGTAATATATATATTTATAGTTTTTACTTATAAGTGATTTTATTTGAAAAAGTAATTTTATGTAATATGAGTTATTTCATACAAAGGAAACATTTTATGTTATATATATATTTTTTAAAATAAATTGTTATTCCATATTTATGTTTGGAGAAGTATTAGAGATCGTCCGAATTATAAAGGTAAGAATTCCATTAAATATTAATAGTAAAATATTTATTAGCTCATACTATGATACCAAAATTATGTATGTGTAAATTATCATATAGTTATCTATGTATAGATTTACCAATTATTTGCATTATTTCGTTCTATATTGCACGATAATGTCTAGGGTACCTACACCTCAAAGGGTAATCTTCTTGTCTCTGAATCTTTGTTTTCCAAGTTCGCTTAATATTAAGAATCATTTGGTATTTATGATATTTCTCACTCTAATATATGTTTTGAATTGTTAAATAATTATTTCTTTCAATGTAATATATATATATATATATTTATATAGTTTCTACTCATATGTGATTTTATTTTAAAAAGTGCTTTTATGTAATATGAGATATTTCATACAAATGAAACTTTTTATCTTATATTTATTTGTTTTCAAAATAATTTGTTAATCCATATTTATGTTTGAAGAATTATTAGAGATCGTCCGAATTATAAAGGTAAGAATTCCATTAAATATTAATAGTAAAATATTTATTAGCTCATACTATGATACCAAAATTATGTATGTGTAAATTATCATATAGTTATCTATGTATAGATTTACCAATTATTTGCATTATTTCGTTCTATATTGCACGATAATGTCTAGGGTACCTACACCTCAAAGGGTAATCTTCTTGTCTCTGAATCTTTGTTTTCCAAGTTTGCTTAATATTAAGAATCATTTGGTATTTATGATATTTCTCACTCTAATATATGTTTTGAATTGTTAAATAATTATTTCTTTCAATGTAATATATATATATATATATATATATATATATATATATATATATATATATTTATATAGTTTCTACTCATATGTGATTTTATTTTAAAAAGTGCTTTTATGTAATATGAGATATTTCATACAAATGAAACTTTTTATCTTATATTTATTTGTTTTCAAAATAATTTGTTAATCCATATTTATGTTTGAAGAATTATTAGAGATCGTCCGAATTATAAAGTTAAGAATTTCAATAAATATTAATAGTAAAATATTTATTAGCTCATACTACGTTACCAAAATTACGTATGTGTAAATTATCTTATAGTGTTACATTGTATAAATTTAACAACTACTTGCATAATTTCGTTCCAAATTGCACGATAATGTCTAGCGTATCTACACCTCAAAGGGTAGTCTTCTTGTCTGTGAATCTTTGTTTTCCAACTTCGCGTAATATTATGAATTATTTGGAATGTATGATATTTCTCTCTCTAATATATGTTTTGGAATTTTTAAATAATTATTTCTTTCAATGTAATATATATATTTATATTTTCTACTTATATGTGATTTTAATTTAAAAAGTGGTTTTTAGTATTATGAGTTATTTCATACAAAGGAAACATTTTATGTTATATTTATTTGTTTTCAAAATAATATTTTAATCCATATTTATGTTTGGAGAATTATTAGAGATCATCCGAATTATAAAGTTAAGAATTTCAATAAATAGTAAAATATTTAATAGCTCATACTACCATACCAAAATTGCGTATGTGTAAATTATCATATAGTGTTACTATGTATAGATTTATCAATTAGTTGCAAAATTTCGTTCCAAATTGCACGATAATGTCTAGGGTATCTACACCTCAAAGGATAATCTTTTTGTCTCTGAATCTTTGTTTTCCAACTTCGCTTAATATTAAGAATTATTTGGTATGTATGATATTTCTCACTCTAATATATGTTTTGAATTGTTCAATAATTATTTCTTTCAATGTAATATATATATTTATAGTTTCTACTAATATGTGATTTTCTTTGAAAAATTAATTTTTTGTAATATGAGTTATTTCATACAATGGAAACATTTTATGTTATATATATTTGTTTTTAAAATAATTTGTTAATCCATATTTATGTTTGGAGAATTATTAGAGATCGTCTCGATTATAAAGTTAAGAATTTAAATTAATATTAACAGTAAAATATTTATTCGCTCATACTATGATACCAAAATTACGTATGTGTAAATTATCATATAGGGTTACTATGTATAGATTTACCAATTAGTTGCATAATTTCGTTCCAAATTGCACGATAATGTCTAGGGTATCTACACCTCAAAGGATAATCTTCTTGTCTTTGAATCTTTGTTTTCCAACTTCGCTTAATATTATGAATTATTTGTTATGTATGATATTTGTCACTCTAATATATGTTTTGAATTGTAAAATAATTATTTCTTTCAATGTAATATATATATTTATTGTTTCTACTAATATGTTATTTTGTTTGAAAAAGTAATTTAATGTAATATGAGCTATTTCATACAAAGGAAACATTTTATGTTATATATATTTGTTTTTAAAATAATTTGTTAATCCATATTTATGTTTGGAGAATTATTAGAGATCGTCTGGATTATAAAGTTAAGAATTTCAATAAATATTTATAGTAAAATATTTATTAGCTCATACTATGATACCAAAATTACGTATGTGTAAATTATCATATAGTGTTACTATGTATAGATTTACCAATTAGTTGCATAATTTCTTTCCAAATTGCATGATAATGTCTAGGGTATCTACACCTCAAAGGGAATCTAGTTGTATCTGAATCTTTGTTTTCCAACTTCCCTTAATATTAAGAAGATTTGGTATATATCATATTTCTCACTCTAATATATGTTTTGAATTGTTAAATAATTATTTCTTTCAATGTAATATATATATTTATTGTTTCTACTAATATGTTATTTTGTTTGAAAAAGTAATTTTATGTAATATGAGCTATTTCATACAAAGGAAACATTTTATGTTATATATATTTGTTTTTAAAATAATTTGTTAATCCATATTTATGTTTGGAGAATTATTAGAGATCGTCTGGATTATAATGTTAAGAATTTTTAATAAATATTAATGGTAAAATATTTATTAGCTCATACTCTCATACCAAAATTACGTATGTGTAAATTATCATATAGTGTTACTATGTATAGATTTACCAACTACTTGCATTATTTCATTCCAAATTGCAGGATAATGTCTAGGGTATCTACACCTCAAAGGGTAATCTACTTGTCTCTGAATCTTTGTTTTCCAACTTCGCTTAATATTAGGAAGTATTTGGTATGTATGATATTTCTCACTCTAATATATGTTTTGAATTGTTAAATAATTATTTCTTTCAATGTAATATATATATTTATAGTTTCTACTAATATGTGATTTTCTTTGAAAAATTAATTTTATATAATATGAGTTATTTCATACAAAGGAAACATTTTATGTTATTTATATTTGTTTTTAAAATAATTTGTTAATCCATATTTATGTTTGGAGAATTATTAGAGATCGTCTAGATATAAAGTTAAGAATTTCAATTAATATTAAGAGTAAAATATTTATTCGCTCATACTATGATACCAAAATTACGTATGTTATAAATTATCATATAGGGTTACTATGTATAGATTACCAATTAGTTGCATAATTTCTTTCCAAATTGCACGATAATGTCTAGGGTATCTACACCTCAAAGGATAATCTTCTTGTCTCTGAATCTTTGTTTTCCAACTTCGCTTAATATTAAGAATTATTTGTTATGTATGATATTTGTCACTCTAATATATGTTTTGAATTGTAAAATAATTATTTCTTTCAATGTAATATATATATATATTTATAGTTTCTACTTATATGTGATTTTATTTGAAAAAGTAATTTTATGTAATATGAGTTATTTCATACAAAGGAAACATTTTATATTATATATATTTGTTTTTAAATTAATTTGTTAATCCATATTTATGTTTGGAGAATTATTAGAGATGGTCCGAATTATAAAGTTAAGATTTTCAATAAATATTTATAGTAAAATATTTATTAGCTCATACTACGTTACCAAAATTACGTATGTGTAAATTATCTTATAGTGTTACTTTGTATAGATTTAATAACTATTTGCATAATTTTGTTCCAAATTTCACGATCATATCTAGGGTATCTACACCACAAAGGGTAATTCTCTTGTCTCTGAATCTTTGTTTACGAACTTCGCTTAATATTAAGAAGTATTGGGTAGTTATGATATTTCCCTCTCTAATATATGTTTTGAATTGTTAAATAATTATTTCTTTCAATGTAATATATATATTTATTGTTTCTACTAATATGTTATTTTGTTTGAAAAAGTAATTTAATGTAATATGAGCTATTTCATACAAAGGAAACATTTTATGTTATATATATTTGTTTTTAAAATAATTTGTTAATCCATATTTATGTTTGGAGAATTATTAGAGATCGTCTCGATTATAAAGTTAAGAATTTCAATAAATATTTATAGTAAAATATTTATTAGCTCATACTATGATACCAAAATTACGTATGTGTAAATTATCATATAGTGTTACTATGTATAGATTTACCAATTAGTTGCATAATTTCTTTCCAAATTGCATGATAATGTCTAGGGTATCTACACCTCAAAGGGTAATCTAGTTGTATCTGAATCTTTGTTTTCCAACTTCCCTTAATATTAAGAAGATTTGGTATATATCATATTTCTCACTCTAATATATGTTTTGAATTGTTAAATAATTATTTCTTTCAATGTAATATATATATTTATTGTTTCTACTAATATGTTATTTTGTTTGAAAAACTAATTTTATGTAATATGAGCTATTTCATACAAAGGAAACATTTTATGTTATATATATTTGTTTTTAAAATAATTTGTTAATCCATATTTATGTTTGGAGAATTATTAGAGATCGTCTGGATTATAATGTTAAGAATTTTTAATAAATATTAATGGTAAAATATTTATTAGCTCATACTCTCATACCAAAATTACGTATGTGTAAATTATCATATAGTGTTACTATGTATAGATTTACCAACTACTTGCATTATTTCATTCCAAATTGCAGGATAATGTCTAGGGTATCTACACCTCAAAGGGTAATCTACTTGTCTCTGAATCTTTGTTTTCCAACTTCGCTTAATATTAGGAAGTATTTGGTATGTATGATATTTCTCACTCTAATATATGTTTTGAATTATTAAATAATTATTTCTTTCAATGTAATATATATATTTATAGTTTCTACTAATATGTGATTCTCTTTGAAAAATTAATTTTATGTAATATGAGTTATTTCATACAAAGGAAACATTTTATGTTATTTATATTTGTTTTTAAAATAATTTGTTAATCCATATTTATGTTTGGAGAATTATTAGAGATCGTCTAGATTATAAAGTTAAGAATTTCAATTAATATTAAGAGTAAAATATTTATTCGCTCATACTATGATACCAAAATTACGTATGTTATAAATTATCATATAGGGTTACTATGTATAGATTACCAATTAGTTGCATAATTTCTTTCCAAATTGCACGATAATGTCTAGGGTATCTACACCTCAAAGGATAATCTTCTTGTCTCTGAATCTTTGTTTTCCAACTTCGCTTAATATTAAGAATTATTTGTTATGTATGATATTTGTCACTCTAATATATGTTTTGAATTGTAAAATAATTATTTCTTTCAATGTAATATATATATATATTTATAGTTTCTACTTATATGTGATTTTATTTGAAAAAGTAATTTTATGTAATATGAGTTATTTCATACAAAGGAAACATTTTATATTATATATATTTGTTTTTAAATTAATTTGTTAATCCATATTTATGTTTGGAGAATTATTAGAGATGGTCCGAATTATAAAGTTAAGATTTTCAATAAATATTTATAGTAAAATATTTATTAGCTCATACTACGTTACCAAAATTACGTATGTGTAAATTATCTTATAGTGTTACTTTGTATAGATTTAATCACTATTTGCATAATTTTGTTCCATATTTCACGATCATGTCTTGGGTATGGACACTACCAAGGGTAATTCTCTTGTTTCTGAATCTTAGTTTACGAACTTCGCCTAATATTAAGAATCATGTGTTATATAAAATATTATACCCTCTATTATTTTTTTTTATAGGTAAATAATTATTTCCTTCAATCTAATATTTATTATTATTGTTTCACTTATGTGTCATTTTATTTAATACAATTATTTCATTTCATATGAGTTATTTCATATAAAGGAAAAAGTTTTTGTTTTATTTATTTGTTTTCAAAATAATGGTTAATAGATATTTATGTTTGGAGAATTATTAGAGATCGTCCGAATTATAAAGTTAAGAATCAATAAATATTAATAGAAAAATATTTATTAGCTCATACTATGATACCAAAATTACGTATGTGTAAATTATCATATAGGGTTACTATGTATAGATTTTCCAATTGGTTGTATAATTTCGTTCCAAATTGCACGTTAATGTCTAGGGTATTCACACCTCAAAGGATAATCTTCTTGTCTCTGAATCTTTGTTTTCCAATTTCGCTTAATATTAAGAATTATTTATTATGTATGATATTGGTAACTCTAATATATGTTTTGAATTGTTAAATAATTATTTCTTTCAATGTAATATATATATTTATAGTTTTTACTTATAAGTGATTTTATTTGAAAAAGTAATTTTATGTAATATGAGTTATTTCATACAAAGGAAACATTTTATGTTATATATATATTTTTTAAAATAAATTGTTATTCCATATTTATGTTTGGAGAAGTATTAGAGATCGTCCGAATTATAAAGGTAAGAATTTCATTAAATATTAATAGTAAAATATTTATTAGCTCATACTATGATACCAAAATTATGTATGTGTAAATTATCTTATAGTTATCTATGTATAGATTTACCAATGATTTGCATTATTTCGTTCTATATTGCACGATAATGTCTAGGGTACCTACACCTCAAAGGGTAATCTTCTTGTCTCTGAATCTTTGTTTTCCAAGTTCGCTTAATATTAAGAATCATTTGGTATTTATGATATTTCTCACTCTAATATATGTTTTGAATTGTTAAATAATTATTTCTTTCAATGTAATATATATATATATATATTTATATAGTTTCTACTCATATGTGATTTTATTTTAAAAAGTGGTTTTATGTAATATGAGATATTTCATACAAATGAAACTTTCTATCTTATATTTATTTGTTTTCAAAATAATTTGTTAATCCATATTTATGTTTGAAGAATTATTAGAGATCGTCCGAATTATAAAGTTAAGAATTTCAATAAATATTAATAGTAAAATATTTATTAGCTCATACTACGTTACCAAAATTACGTATGTGTAAATTATCTTATAGTGTTACATTGTATAAATTTAACAACTACTTGCATAATTTCGTTCCAAATTGCACGATAATGTCTAGCGTATCTACACCTCAAAGGGTAGTCTTCTTGTCTGTGAATCTTTGTTTTCCAACTTCGCGTAATATTATGAATTATTTGGAATGTATGATATTTCTCTCTCTAATATATGTTTTGGAATTTTTAAATAATTATTTCTTTCAATGTAATATATATATTTATATTTTCTACTTATATGTGATTTTAATTTAAAAAGTGGTTTTTAGTATTATGAGTTATTTCATACAAAGGAAACATTTTATGTTATATTTATTTGTTTTCAAAATAATATTTTAATCCATATTTATGTTTGGAGAATTATTAGAGATCATCCGAATTATAAAGTTAAGAATTTCAATAAATAGTAAAATATTTATTAGCTCATACTACCATACCAAAATTGCGTATGTGTAAATTATCATATAGTGTTACTATGTATAGATTTATCAATTAGTTGCAAAATTTCGTTCCAAATTGCACGATAATGTCTAGGGTATCTACACCTCAAAGGATAATCTTTTTTTCTCTGAATCTTTGTTTTCCAACTTCGCTTAATATTAAGAATTATTTGGTATGTATGATATTTCTCACTCTAATATATGTTTTGAATTGTTCAATAATTATTTCTTTCAATGTAATAAATATATTTATAGTTTCTACTAATATGTGATTTTCTTTGAAAAATTAATTTTATGTAATATGAGTTATTTCATACAATGGAAACATTTTATGTTATATATATTTGTTTTTAAAATAATTTGTTAATCCATATTTATGTTTGGAGAATTATTAGAGATCGTCTCGATTATAAAGTTAAGAATTTAAATTAATATTAACAGTAAAATATTTATTCGCTCATACTATGATACCAAAATTACGTATGTGTAAATTATCATATAGGGTTACTATGTATAGATTTACCAATTAGTTGCATAATTTCGTTCCAAATTGCACGATAATGTCTAGGGTATCTACACCTCAAAGGATAATCTTCTTGTCTTTGAATCTTTGTTTTCCAACTTCGCTTAATATTATGAATTATTTGTTATGTATGATATTTGTCACTCTAATATATGTTTTGAATTGTAAAATAATTATTTCTTTCAATGTAATATATATATATATTTATAGTTTCTAGTTATATGTGATTTTAATTGAAAAAGTAATTTTATGTAATATGAGTTATTTCATACAAAGGAGACATTTTATGTCATATATATTTGTTTTTAAAATAATTTGTTATTTCATATTTATGTTTGGAGAATTATTTGAGATCGTCTAGATTATAAAGTTAAGAATTTTAATAAATATTAATAGTAAAATATTTATTAGCTCATAGTCTCATACGAAAATTACGTATGTGTAAATTATCTTATTGTGTTACATTGTATAGATTTAACAACTAGTCGCATAATTTCGTTCCAAATTGCACGATAATGTCTAGGGTATCTACACCACAAAGGGTAATCTTCTTGTCTCTGAATCTTTGTTTTCCAACTTCGCTTAATATTAAGAAGTATTGGGTAGTTATGATATTTCTCTCTCTAATATATGTTTTGGAATTGTTAAATAATTATTTCTTTCAATGTAATATATATATATTTATATTTTCTACTTATATGTGATTTTAATTTAAAACGTGGTTTTATGTAATATGAGTTATTTCATACAAAGGAAACATTTTATGTTACATATATTTGTTTTTAAAATAATTTTTTAATCCATATTTATGTTTGGAGAATTATTAGAGATCGTCTGGATTATAAAGTTAAGAATTTCAATAAATATTAATAGTAAAATATTTATTAGCTCATACTATGATACCAAAATTACGTATTTGTAAATTAACATATAGGGTTACTATGTATAGATTTACCAATTAGTTGCATAATTTTGTTCTATATTGTAGGATAATGTCTATGGTACCTACACCTCAAAGCGTAATCTTCTTGTCTCTGAATCTTTTGTTTTGGAAGTTCCTTTAATATTAAGAATTATTTGTTATATATGAAATTTCTCAATCTAATATATGTTTTGAATTGTTAAATAATTATTAACTTCAATCTAATATTTAAATTTATAGTTTCACTTGTGTGTCATTTTATTTAATACAGTAATTTGATTTCATATGAGTTATTTCATATAAAGGAAAAAAATTTGTTTTATTTATTTGTTTTTAATATAATTTGTTAATCCATATTTGTCTTTGGAGAACTATTTTAGATCGTCGAAATTATAATGTTAAGAATTTTTAATAAATATTAATAGTAAAATATTTATTAGCTCATGCTCTCATACCAAAATTACGTATGTGTAAATTATCTTATAGTGTTACATTGTATAGATTTAACAACTAGTTGCATAATTTCTTCCAAATAGCACGAAAATGTCTAGGGTATCTACACCTCAAAGGGTAATCTACTTGTCTCTGAATCTTTGTTTTCCAACTTCGCTTAATATTAAGAATTATTTGGTATGTATGATATTTCTCACTCTAATATATGTTTTGAATTTTTAAATAATTATTTCTTTCAATGTAATATATATATTTATAGTTTCTACTAATATGTGATTTTAATTGAAAAAGTAATTTTATGTAATATGAGTTATTTCATACAAAGGAGACATTTTATGTCATATATATTTGTTTTTAAAATAATTTGTTAATTCATATTTATGTTTGGAGAATTATTAGAGATCATCTAGATTATAAAGTTAAGAATTTCAATAAATATTAATAGTAAAATATTTATTAGCTCATACTATGATACCAAAATTACGTATGTGTAAATTAGCATATAGGGTTACTATGTATAGATTTACCAATTAGTTGCATAATTTCGTTCTATATTGCAGGATAATGTCTCTAGTACCTACACCTCAAAGGGTAATCTACTTGTCTCTGAATATTTGTTTTCGAAGTTCGCTTAATATTAAGAATTATTTGTTATATATGATATTTCTCAATCTAATATATGTTTTGAATTGTTAAATAATTATTGCCTTCAATCTTCTATTTAAATTTATAGTTTCACTTATGTGTCATTTTATTTAATACAGTAATTTGATTTCATATGAGTTATTTCATATAAAGGAAAAAAATTTGTTTTATTTATTTTTTTTAACATAATTTGTTAATCCATATTTGTCTTTGGAGAACTATTTTAGATCGTCGAAATTATAATGTTAAATTTTTTTAATAAATATTAATAGTAAAATATTTATTAGCTCATTCTCTCATACCAAAATTACGTATGCGTAAATTATCATATAGTGTTACTATGTATAGAATTACCAATTAGTTGCATAATTTGGTTTGAAATTTCACGATAATGTCTAGGTTATGTACACCTCAAAGGATAATCTTCTTGTCTCTGAATCTTTGTTTTCCAACGTCGCTTAATATTAAGAATTATTTGTTATGTATGATATTTGTCACTCTAATATATGTTTTGAATTGTTAAATAATTATTTCTTTCAATGTAATATATATATTTATAGTTTCTACTTATATGTGATTTTATTTGAAAAAGTAATTTTATGTAATGAGTTATTTCATACAAAGGAAACATTTTATGTTATATATATTTGTTTTAAAAAATAATTTGTTAAGCCATATTTATGTTTGGAGAATTATTAGAGAACGTCTGGATTATAAAGTTAAGAATTTCAATAAATATTAATAGTAAAATATTTATTAGCTCATACTAGGATACCAAAATTATGTATGTGTAAATTATCATATTGTGTTACTATGTATAGATTTACCAATTAGTTGCATAATTTTGTTCCAAATTGTACGATAATGTCTACGGTATCTACACCTCAAAGGGTAATCTACTTGTCTCTGAATCTTTGTCTTCCAACTTCGCTTAATATTAAGAATTATTTGGTATATATGATATTTCTCACTCTAATATATGTTTTGGAATTGTTAAATAATTATTTCGGTCAATGTAATTTATATATTTATAGTTTCTACTAATATGTTATTTTATTTGAAAAAGTAATTTTATGTAATATGAGTTATTTCCTACAAAGGAAACATTTTATGTTATATATATTTGTTTTTAAAATAATTTTTTAATCCATATTTATGTTTGGAGAATTATTAGAGATTGTCCGAATTATAAAGTTAAGAATATCAATAAATATTAATAGTAAAATATTTATTAGCTCATACTAGGATACCAAAATTATGTATGTGTAAATTATCATATTGTGTTACTATGTATAGATTTACCAATTAGTTGCATAATTTTGTTCCAAATTGTACGATAATGTCTACGGTATCTACACCTCAAAGGGTAATCTACTTGTCTCTGAATCTTTGTCTTCCAACTTCGCTTAATATTAAGAATTATTTGGTATATATGATATTTCTCACTTTAATATATGTTTTGGAATTGTTAAATAATTATTTCGGTCAATGTAATTTATATATTTATAGTTTCTACTAATATGTGATTTTATTTGAAAAAGTAATTTTATGTAATATGAGTTATTTCCTACAAAGGAAACATTTTATGTTATATATATTTGTTTTTAAAATAAATTTTTAATCCATATTTATGTTTGGAGAATTATTAGAGATCGTCTGGATAATAAAGTTAAGAATTTCAATAAATATTAATAGTAAAATATTTATTAGCTCATACTATGATACCAAAATTACATATGTGTAAATTAGCATATAGGGTTACTATGTATAGATTTACCAATTAGTTGCATAATTTCGATCTATATTGCAGGATAATGTCTAGGGTACCTACACCTCAAAGCGTAATCTTCTTGTCTCTGAATCTTTGTGTTTGAAGTTCGCTTAATATTAAGAATTATTTGTTATATATAATATTTCTCAATCTAATATATGTTTTGAATTGTTAAATAATTATTGCCTTCAATCTAATGTTTAAATTTATAGTTTCACTTATGTGTCATTTTATTTAATACAGTAATTTGATTTCATATGAGTTATTTCATATAAAGGAAAAAAATTTGTTTTATTTATTTGTTTTTAATATAATTTGTTAATCCATATTTGTCTTTGGAGAACTATTTTACATCGTCGAAATTATAATGTTAAGAATTTTTAATAAATATTAACAGTAAAATATTTATTAGCTCATGCTCTCATACCAAAATTACGTATGTGTAAATTATCTTATAGTGTTACATTGTATGAATTTAATAACTAGTTGCATAATTTCTTCCAAATAGCACGATAATGTCTAGGGTATCTACACCTCAAAGGGTAATCTAGTTGTCTCTGAATATTTGTTTTCCAACTTCGCTTAATATTAAGAATTATTTGGTATGTATGATATTTCTCACTCTAATATATGTTTTGAATTGTTAAATAATTATTTCTTTCAATGTAATATATATATTTATAGTTTCTACTAATATGTAATTTTAATTGAAAAATTAATTTTGTGTAATATGAGTTATTTCATACAAAGGAGACATTTTATGTCATATATATTTGTTTTTAAAATAATTTGTTAATTCATATTTATGTTTGGAGAATTATTAGAGATCGTCTAGATTATAAAGTTAAGAATTTCAATAAATATTAATAGTAAAATATTTATTAGCTCATACTATGATACCAAAATTACGTATATGTAAATTATCATATTGTGTTACTATGTATAGATTTACCAATTAGTTGCATAATTTTGTTCCAAATTGTACGATAATGTCTACGGTATCTACACCTCAAAGGGTAATCTACTTGTCTCTGAATCTTTGTCTTCCAACTTCCCTTAATATTAAGAATTATTTGGTATATATGATATTTCTCACTCTAATATATGTTTTGGAATTGTTAAATAATTATTTTGGTCAATGTAATTTATATATTTATAGTTTCTACTAATATGTGATTTTATTTAAAAAGTAATTTTATGCAATATGAATTATTTCCTACAAAGGAAACATTTTATGTTATATATATTTGTTTTTAAAATAATTTTTTAATCCATATTTATGTTTGGAGAATTATTAGAGATCGTGTGGATAATAAAGTTAAGAATTTCAATAAATATTAATAGTAAAATATTTATTAGCTCATACTATGATACCAAAATTATGTATGTGTAAATTAGCATATAGGGTTACTATGTATAGATTTACCAATTAGTTGCATAATTTCGTTCTATATTGCAGGATAATGTCTAGGGTACCTACACCTCAAAGCGTAATCTTCTTGTCTCTGAATCTTTGTTTTTGAAGTTCGCTTAATATTAAGAATTATTTGTTATATATGATATTTCTCAATCTAATATATGTTTTGAATTGTTAAATAATTATTGCCTTCAATCTAATATTTAAATTTATAGTTTCACTTATGTGTCATTTTATTTAATACAGTAATTTGATTTCATATAAGTTATTTCATATAAAGGAAAAAAATTTGTTTTATTTATTTGTTTTTAATATAATTTGTTAATCCATATTTGTCTTTGGAGAACTATTTTAGATCGTCGAAATTATAATGTTAAGAATTTTAAATAAATATTAATAATAAAATATTTATTAGCTCATGCTCTCATAGCAAAATTACATATGTGTAAATTATCATATAGTGTTACTATGTATAGATTTAACAATTAGTTGCATAATTTCGTTTGAAATTGCACGATAATGTCTAGGTTATGTACACCTCAAAGGATAATCTTCTTGTCTCTGAATCTTTGTTTTCCAACGTCGCTTAATATTAAGAATTATTTGTTATGTATGATATTTGTCACTCTAATATATGTTTTGGAATTGCTAAATAATTATTTCTTTCAATGTAATATATATATATATATATATTTATATTTATAGTTTCTACTTATATGTTATTTTAATTTAAAAAGTGGTTTTATGGAATATGAGTTATTTCTACAAAGGAAACATTTTATGTTATATTTATTTGTTTTCAAAATAATTTGTTAATCCATATTTATGTTTTGAGAATTATTAGAGATCGTCTGGATTATAAAGTTAAGAATTTCAATAAATATTAATAGTAAAATATTTATTAGCTCATACTATGATACCAAAATTACGTATGTGTATATTAGCATATAGGGTTACTATGTATAGATTTACCAATTAGTTGCATAACTTCCTTCTAAATTGCACGCTAATGTCTAGGGTATCTTCACCTTAAAGGGTAATTTTCTTGTCTCGGAATCTTTGTTTTCCAACTTCGCTTAATATTAAGAATTATTTGTTATGTAGGATATTTCTCACTCTAATATATGTTTTGAATTGTTAATTAATTATTTCTTTCGATGTAATATATATATTTATAGTTTCTACTTATATGTGATTTTATTTGAAAAAGTAATTTTATGTAATATGAGTTATTTCATACAAAGGAAACATTTTATGTTATATATATTTGTTTTTAAAATAATTTGTTAATTCATATTTATGTTTGGAGAATTATTATAGATCGTCCGAATTATAAAGTTAAGAATTTCAATAAATATTAATAGTAAAATATTTATTAGCTCATACTATGATTCCAAAATAACGTATGTGTAAATTATTATATAATGTTACTTTGTACAGATTTACCAATTATTTGCATTATTTCGTTCTATATTGCACGATAATGTCTTGGGTACCTACACCTCAAAGGTTAATCTTCTTGTCTCTGAATCTTTGTTTTTCAAGATCGCTTAATATTAAGAATTATTTGTTATATATGATATTTCTCACTCTAATATATGATTTGAATTGTTAAATAATTATTTCTTTCAATCTGTTATTTAAATTTATAGTTTCACTTATGTGTCATTTTATTTAATACAGTAATTTCATTTCATATGAGTTATTTCATATAAAGGAAAAAGTTTTTGTTTTATTGATTTGTTTTTAACATAATTTGTTAATCCATATTTGTGTTTGGAGAACTATTTTAGATCGTCGAAATTATAATGTTAAGAATTTTTAATAAATATTAATAGTAAAATAATTATTAGCTCATACTCTCATACCAAAATTATGTATGTGTAAATTATCATATAGTGTTAGTATGTATAGATTTACCAAGTAGTTGCATAATTTCGTTTCAAATTTCACGATAATGTCTAGGTTATCTACACCTCAAAGGGTAATCTTCTTGTCTCTGAATCTTTGTTTTCCAACTTCGCTTAATATTAAGAATTATTTGGTATGTATGATATTTCTCACTCTAGTATATGTTTTGAATTGTTAAATAATTATTTCCTTCAATGTAATATTTATATTTATAGTTTCACTTATGTGTCATTTTATTTAATATAATTATTTCATTTCATATGAATTGCTTCATATAAAGGAAAACATTTTTGTTTTATTTATTTGATTTTACCATAATTTGTTAATCCATATTTGTGTTTGGAGAACTATTTTAGATCGTCGAAATTATAATGTTAAGAATTTTTAATAAATATCAATAGTAAAATATTTATTAGATCATACTCTCATACCAAAATTACGTATGTGTAAATTATCATATTGTGTTACTATGTATAGATTTACCAATTAGTTGCATCATTTCGTTCCAAATTGCACGATAATGTCTAGATTATCTACAAATGAAAGGGTAATCTTCTTGTCTCGGAATCTTTGTTTTCCAACTTCGCTTAATATTAAGAATTATTTGTTATGTATGATGTTTGTCACTCTAATATATGGTTTGAATTGTTAAATAATTTTTCTTTCAATGTAATATATATATTTATAGTTTCTACTTATATGTGATTTTATTTGAAAAATTAATTTTATGTAATATGAGTTTTTTCATACAAAGGAAACATTTTTTGTTATTCATATTTGTTTTTAAAATAATTTGTTAATGCATATTTATGTTTGGAGAATTATTAGAGATGGTCCGAATTATAAAGTTACGAATTTCAATAAAAATTAATAGTAAAATATTTATTAGCTCATACTATGATACCCAAATTACGTATGTATAAATTATCATATAGTGTTACTATGTATAGATTTACCAATTAGTTGCATAATTTTGTTCCAAATTGCACGATAATGTCTAGGGTATCTATACCTCAAAGGGTAATCTTCTCGTCTCTGAATCTTTGTTTTCCAACTTCGCGTAATATTATGAATTATTTGGTATGTATGATATTTCTCACTCTAGTATATGTTTTGAATTGTTAAATAATTATTTCTTTCAATGTAATATATATATTTATAGTTTCTACTTATATGTGATTTTATTTGAAAAAGTAATTTTATGTAATATGAGTTATTTCATACAAAGGAAACATTTTATGTTATATATATTTGTTTTTAAAATAATTTGTTAATCCATATTGATGTTTGGAGAATTATTAGAGATGGTCCGAATTATAAAGTTACGAATTTCAATAAAAATTAATAGTAAAATATTTATTAGCTCATACTATGATACCCAAATTACGTATGTATAAATTATCATATAGTGTTACTATGTATAGATTTTCCAATTAGTTGCATAATTTTGTTCCAAATTGCACGATAATGTCTAGGGTATCTACACCTCAAAAGGGTAATCTTCTCGTCTCTGAATCTTTGTTTTCCAACTTCACGTAATATTATGAATTATTTGGTATGTATGATATTTCTCACTCTAATATATGTTTTGGAATTGTTAAATAATTATTTCTTTCAAAGTAATATATATATTTATAGTTTCTACTTATATGTTATTTTAATTTAAAAAATGGTTTTATGTAATATTAGTAATTTAATAAAAAGGAAACATTTTATGTTATATTTATTTGTTTTCAAAATAATTTGTTAATCCGTATTTATGTTTGGAGAATTATTAGAGATGGTCCGAATTATAAAGTTAAAAATTTCAATAAATATTAATAGTAAAATATTTATTAGCTCATACTACCATACCAAAATTGCGTATGTGTAAATTATCTAAAAGTGTTACTTTGTATAGATTTAACAACTATTTGTATAATTTTGTTCCATATTTCATGATCATGTCTAGGGTATCGACACCACCAAGGGTAATTCTCTTTTTTCTAAATCTTAGTTTACGAACTTGGCCCAATATTAAGAATAAGGTGCTATATAAAATATTTTACCCTCTTTTATTTTTTTTATAAATAAATAATTATTGCCTTTAATATAATATTTAAATTTATAGTTTCACTTATGTGTCATTTTATTTAATACATTAATTTCATTTCATATGAGTTATTTCATATAAAGGAAAACGTTTTTGTTTTATTTATTTCTTTTTAACATAATTTGTTAATACATATTTGTGTTTGGAGAAATATTTTAGATCGTCGAAATTATAATGTTAAGAATTTTTAATAAATGTTAATAGTAAAATATTTATTAGCTCATACTATGATACCAAAATTACGTATGTGTAAATTATCATATTGTGTTACTATGTATAGATTTACTAATTAGTTGCATAATTTTGTTCCAAATTGTACGATATTGTCTACGGTATCTACACCTCAAAGGGTAATCTACTTGTCTCTGAATCTTTGTTTTCCAACTTCGCTTAATATTAAGAATTATTTGTTATGTATGATATTTTTCACTCTAATATATGTTTTGAATTGTTAAATAATTATTTCTTTCAATGTAATATATATATATATTTATAGTTTCTACTTATATGTGATTTTATTTTAAAAAAGTGGTTTTATCTAATATGAGTTATTTCATACAAAGGAAACATTTCATGTTATATATAATTGTTTTTAAAATAATTTGTTATCCATATTTATGTTTGGAGAATTATTAGAGATCGTCTGGATTATAAAGTCAAGAATGTCAATAAATATTAATAGTAAAATATTTATTAGCTCATACTATGATACCGAAATTACGTATGTGTAAATTATCTTAGAGTGTTACTTTTTATAGATTTTACAACTATTTGCATAATTTTGTTCCATATTTCACGATCATGTCTATGGTATCCACACCACCAAGGGTAATTCTCTTGTTTTCGAATCTTTGTTTTCGAACTTCCCCGAATATTAAGAATGAGATGCTTTATAAGATATTTTACCCTCTATTATTTTTTTAAATTGGTAAATAATTATTTCTTTCAATCTAATATTCATATTTATACTTTAACTAATGTGTCATTTTATTTAAACAGAGATTTTTTTATTTGTGTTATTTCATATAAAGGAAAACATTTATGTTTTATTTATTTGTTTTTGACATAATTTGTTAATCCATTTTATTTTTGGAGAATTATTTGAGACCATCCAAATTATAAATGTAAGAATATCAATAAATATTGATATAAAATATTTGTTAGCTCGTACTATGATACCAAAATTACATATGTGTAAATTATCTTATAGTGTTAGTATTTATAGATTTACCAATTAATTGCATAATTTTGTTCCAATTGCACGATAATGTCTAGGGTATCTTCACCTCAAAAGGTAATCTTGTTGTCTCTAAATCTTCGCTTTCCAACTTTGCATAATATTAAGAATCAGATGGTATGTATGATATTTCTCATTCCAATATATGCTTTGAATTGTTAAATAATTATTACCTTCAATGTAATATATATATTTATAATTTCTACTTATATGTGATTTTATTTTAAATAGTGATTTTATGTAATAAGAGATATTTCATAGAATGGAAACAATTTATGTTATATTTATTTGTTTTTAAAATAATTTGGTAATACATATTTATGTTTAGAGAATTATTAGAGAACGTCCTAATTAAAAATTTAAGAATTTCCATATATATTAATAGTAAAATCTTTATTAGCTCATACTATAATACCAAAATTACGTATGTGTAATTTATCTTATAGTGTTACTTTGTATAGATTTAACAATTATTTACATAATTGTTTTTCCATATTTCACGATCATATCTAGGGTATCGACACCACCAAGGGTAATTCACTTCTTTTTGAATCTTTTGTTTTTGAACTTTGCCGAATATTAAGAATCAGCTGCTATATAAGATATTTTACCCTCTCTTCTTTTTTTAATTTGTAAATAATTATTTCCTTCAATCTAATATTCATATTTATAGTTTCACTTATGTGGTAATTTATTTAATATAGAGATTTTATTTAGTTTGAGTGATTTCATATAAAGGAAATTTTTAATGTTTTATTTATTTGTTTTTGATATAATTTGTGAATCCATATTTATTCTTTGGGGAATTATTTGAGACCGCCCAAATTATAAAGGTAATAATATATATAAATATTAATAGTAAAATATTTATTAGCTCATACAATGATACCAAAATTACATATGTGTAAATTATCATATAGTGTTAGTATGTATACATTTACCAATTATTTGCATAATTCCGTTCTATATTGCACGATAATGTCTAGGGTATCTACACATCAAAGGGTAATCTTCTTGTCTCTGAATCTTTGTTTTCCAACTTCGCTTGATATGAGAATTATTTGGTATATACGATATTCCTCACTCTAATATATGTTTTAAATTGTTAAATAATTATTTCTTTCAATGTAGTATATATATTTATAATTTCTACTTATATGTGATTTTAATTTAAAAAGTGATTTTATTTTAAAAAGTGATTTTATGTAATATAAGTTATTTCATAGAAAAAAAAATTTATTATTTTTTAACATAATTTCTAATCCATATTTGTGTTTGGAGAAATTATTGAGATCGTAGAAATTATAAAGTTAAGAATTTCAATAAATATTAATAGGAAAATATTTATTAGCTCATAATATGATACCAAAATTACATATTTGTAAATTATCTTATAGTGTTACTTTGTATAGATTTAACAACTATTTGCATAATTTTGTTCCATATTTCACGATCATGTATAGTGTATCCACACCACCAAGGGTAATTCTTTTGTTTCTGAATCTTGGGTTACGAACTTCGCCTAATATTAAGAATCAGGTGCTATATAAGATATTTTACCCTCCGTTATTTTTTTTATAGGTAAATAATTATTTCCTTCAATCTAATATTTATATTTATAGTTTCACTTATGTGTCATTTTATTTAATACATTGATTAAATTTCATTTGAGTTAATTCATATAATGGAAAACTTTTATGTTTTATTTATTTGTTTTTGTCATAATTTGTTAATCCACTTTATTGTTTGGAGAATTATTTGAGACCATCCAAATTATAAAGGTAATAATATCAATAAATATTAATAGTAAAATATTTATTAGCTCGTACATGATACCAAAATTACGTATTTGTAAATTATCATATAGTTTTACTATATATAGATTTAGCAATTATTTGCATAATTTCGTTCTATATTGCACGATAATGTCTAGGGTACCTACACATCAAAGGGTAATCTTCTTGTCTCTGAATCTTTGTTTTCCAACTTCGCATAACATTAAGAAACATTTGGTATGTATGATATTTGTCACTCTAACATATGTTTTGAATTGTTAAATAATTATTTCTTTCAATGTAATATATATATTTATAATTTCAACTTATATGTGATTTTAATTTAAAAAGTGAATTTATTTTTAAAAGTGATTTTATGTAATATATGTTATTTGAGAGAAAGGAAATTTTTTGTATTTGTTTTTAACATAATTTGTTACTCCATATTTTTGTTTGGAGAAATTATTGAGATCGTCGAAATTATAAAGTTAAGAATTTCAATAAATATTAATAGGAAAATATTTATTAGCTCATAATATGATACCAAAATTACATATTTGTAAATTATCTTATAGAGTTACTTTTTATAGATTTAATAACTATTTGCATAATTTTGTTCCATATTTCACGATCATGTATAGTGTATCCACACCACCAAGGGTAATTCTTTTGTTTCTGAATCTTGGGTTACGAACTTCGCCTAATATTAAGAATCAGGTGCTATATAAGATATCCCCACATTAGTTTTTTGAATTGGTAAATAATAATTTCCTTCAAACTAATATTCCTATTTATAGTTTCACTTATGTGTCATTTTATTTAATACAATGATTTTATTTCATTTGATATATTTCATACAAAGGAAAAAATTTATGTTTTATTTATTTGCTTTTCACATAATTTGTTAATCCATATTTATTGTATAGAGAATTATTTGAGACCGTCCTAATTATAAAGGTACGAATATCAATAAATATTAATAGTAAAATATTTATTAGCTCTTACTATGTTACCAAAATTACGGATGTGTGAATTATCTTATAGTGTTACTTTGTATAGATTTAACAAACATTTGCATAATTTTGTTTCATATTTCACGATCATGTCTAGGGTATCCACACCACCAAGGGTAATTCTTTTGTTTCTCAATCTTGGTTTTTGAACTTTGCCTAATATTAAAAATTAGGTGCTATATAAGATATTTTACCCTCCGTTATATTTTTTAATAGGTAAATAATTATTTCCTTCAATCTAATATTTATAGTTATAGTTTCACTTATGTGTCATTTTATTTAATACATTGATTTTATTTCATTTGAGTTAATTCATGTACTGGAAAAAATCTTATCTTTTATTTATTTGTTTTTGACATTATTTGTTAATCCATATTTATTGTTTACAGAATTATTTTAGACCGTCCAAATTATAATGGTAAGAATATCAATAAATATTAATAGTAAAATATTTATTAGCTCATACAATGATACCAAAATTATGTATGTGAAAATTATTATATAATGTTACTATGTATAGATTTACCAATTATTTGCATAATTTGGTTCTATATTGCACGATAATGTCTCGGGTATCTACACATCAAAGGGTAATCTTCTTTTCTCTGAATCTTTGTTTTCCAACTTCGTTTAATATTAAGAATTATTTGGTATATACGATATTTCTTACTCTAATATATGTTTTGAATTGTTAAATAATTATTTCTTTCAATGTAATATATATATATTTATAATTTCAACTTATATGTGATTTAATTTAAAAAGTGATTTTATTTTAAAAGTGAATTTATGTAAAATATGTTATTTGATAGAAAGGAAATTTTTTTTATTTTTTTTAACATAATTTGTTACTCCATATTTTTGTTTGGAGAAATTATTGAGATCGTCGAAATTATAAAGTTAAGAATTTCAATAAATATTAATAGGAAAATATTTATTAGCTCATAATATGATACCAAAATTACATATTTGTAAATTATCTTATAGTGTTACTTTTTATAGATTTAACAACTATTTGCATAATTTTGTTCCATATTTCACGATCATGTCTAGTGTATCCACACCACAAAGGGTAATTCTTTTGTTTCTGAATCTTGGGTTACGAACTTCGCCTAATATTAAGAATCAGGTGCTATATAAGATATCCCCACATTAGTTTTTTGAATTGGTAAATAATAATTTCCTTCAAACTAATATTCATATTTATAGTTTCACTTATGTGTCATTTTATTTAATACAATGATTTTATTTCATTTGATATATTTCATACAAAGGAAAATTTTTATGTTTTATTTATTTGTTTTTGACATAATTTGTTAATCCATATTTATTGTATGGAGAATTATTTGAGACGGTCCTAATTATAAAGGTATGAATATCAATAAATATTAATAGTAAAATATTTATTAGCTCATACTATGTTACCAAAATTATGCATGTGTGAATTATCTTATAGTGTTACTTTGTATAGATTTAACAAACATTTGCATAATTTTGTTCCATATTTCACGATCATGTCTAGGGTATCCACACCACCAAGGGTAATTCTTTTGTTTATGAATCTTGGTTTTCGAACTTCGCCTAATATTAAAAATTAGGTGCTATATAAGATATTTTACCCTCCGTTATTTTTTTTAATAGGTAAATAATTATTTCCTTCAATCTAATATTTATATTTATAGTTTCCCTTATGTGTCATTTTATTTAATACATTGATATTATTTCATTTGAGTTAATTCATGTAATGGAAAATTTTTATCTTTTATTTATTTGTTTTTGACATTATTTGTTAATCCATATTTATTGTTTGGAGAATTATTTTAGACCGTCCAAATTATAAAGGTTAGAATATCAATAAATATTAATAGTAAACTATTTATTAGCTCATACAATGATACCAAAATTACGTATGTGTAAATTATCATATAGTGTTACTATGTATAGATTTACCTATTATTTACATAATTTTGTTCTATATTGCACGATAATGTCTAGGGTATCTACACATCAAAACGTAATCTTCTTGTCTCTGAATCTTTGTTTTCCAACTTCGCTTAATATTAAGAATCATTTGGTATGTACAATATTTCTCACTCTAATATATGTTTTGAATTGTTAAAAAATTATTTCTTTCAATGTAATATATTTATTTATAATTTCTACTTATATGTGATTTTAATTTAAAAAGTTATTTTATTTTAAAAAGTGATTTTATGTAATATAAGTTATTTCATAGAAATGAATTTTTTTTATTTTTTTTATTTGTTTTTAACATAATTTGTTAATCCATATTTGTGTTTGGAGAAATTATTGAGATCGTCAAAATTTTAAAGTTAAGAATTTCAATAAATATTAATAGGAAAATATTTATTAGCTCATAATATGATACCAAAATTACATATTTGTAAATTATCTTATAGTGTTACTTTGTATGGATTTAACAACTATTTGCATAATTTTGTTCCATATTTCACGATGATGTCTAGTGTATCCACACCACCAAGGGTAATTCTTTTGTTTTTGAATCTTGGGTTACGAACTTCGCCTAATATTAAGAATGAGGTGCTATATAAGATATTTTACCCTACATTATTTTTTTGAATTGGTAAATAATTATTTCCTTCAATCTAATATTCCTATTTATAGTTTCACTTATGTGTCATTTTATTTAATACAATGATTTTGTTTCATTTGAGATATTTCATATAAAGGAAACATTTTATGTTTTATTTATTTGTTTTTGAAATAATTTGTTAATCCATATTTATTGTATGGAGAATTATTTGAGACCATCCTAATTATAAAGATAAGAATATCAATAAATATTAATAGTAAAATATTTATTAGCTCATACAATGATACCAAAATTACGTATGTGTAAATTATCATATAGTGTTACTATGTACAGATTTACCAATTATTTGCATAATTTCGTTCAAAATTGCACGATAATGTCTAGGGTACCTACACATCAAAGGGTAATCTTCTTGTCTCTGAATCTTTGTTTTCCAACTTTGCATAACATTAAGAAACATTTGGTATGTATGATATTTGTCACTCTAACATATGTTTTGAATTGTTAAATAATTATTTCTTTCAATGTAATATATATATTTATAATTTCTACTTATATGTGATTTTATTTTAAAAACTGATTTTATTTTTAAAAGTGATTTTATGTAATATATGTTATTTGATAGAAAGGAATTTTTTTTATTTTTTTTTATTTGTTTTTAACATAATTTGTTACTCCATATTTTTGTTTGGAGAAATTATTGAGATCGTCGAAATTATAAAGTTAAGAATTTCAATAAATATTAATAGAAAAATATTTATTAGCTCATAATATGATACCAAAATTACATATTTGTAAATTATCTTATAGTGTTACTTTTTATAGATTTAATAACTATTTGCATAATTTTGTTCCATATTTCACGATCATGTATAGTGTATCCACACCACCAAGGGTAATTCTTTTGTTTTTGAATCTTGGGTTACGAACTTCGCCTAATATTAAGAATCAGGTGCTATATAAGATATTTTACACTACATTAGTTTTTTGAATTGGTAAATAATAATTTCCTACAAACTAATATTCCTATTTATAGTTTCACTTATGTGTCATTTTATTTAATACAAAGATTTTATTTCATTTGATATATTTCATACAAAGGAAAAATTTTATGTTTTAGTTATTTGTTTTTGACATTATTTGTAAATCCATATTTATTGTATGGAGAATTATTTGAGACCGTCCTAATTATAAAGGTAAGAATATCAATAAATATTAATAGTAAAATATTTATTAGCTCATACTATGTTACCAAAATTACATATGTGTAAATTATCTTATAGTGTTACGTTGTATAGATTTAACAAACATTTGCATAATTTTGTTTCATATTTCACGATCATATCTAGGGTATCCACACCAACAAGGGTAATTCTTTTGTTTCTCAATCTTGGTTTTTGAACTTTGCCTAATATTTAAAATTAGGTGCTATATAAGATATTTTACCCTCCGTTATTTTTTTTAATAGGTAAATAATTATTTCCTTCAATCTAATATTTATAGTTATAGTTTCACTTATGTGTCATTTTATTTAATACATTGATTTTATTTCATTTGAGTTAAATCATGTAATGGATAAATCTTATCTTTTATTTATTTGCTTTTGACATTATTTGTTAATCCATATTTATTGTTTGGAGAATTATTTTAGACTGTCAAAATTATAAAGGTAAGAATATCAATAAATATTAATAGTAAAATATTTATTAGCTCATACAATGATACCAAAATTACGTATGTGTAAATTATCATATAGTGTTACTATGCATAGATTTACCAATTATTTACATAATTTTGTTCTATATTGCACGATAATATCTAGGGTATCTACACATCAAAGGTAATCTTCTTGTCTCTGAATCTTTGTTTTCTAACTTCGCTTAATATTAAGAATCATTTGGTATGTACAATATTTCTCACACTAATATATGTTTTGAATTGTTAAATAATTATTTCTTTTAATGTAATATATTTATTTATAATTTCTACTTATATGTGATTTTAATTTAAAAAGTTATTTTATTTTAAAAAGTGATTTTATGTAATATAAGTTATTTCATAGAAATGAATTTTTTTTATTTTTTTTATTTGTTTTTAACATAATTTGTTAATCCATATTTGTTGTGTTTGGAGAAATTATTGAGATCGTCGAAATTTTAAAGTTAAGAATTTCAATAAATATTAATAGGAAAATATTTATTAGCTCATAATATAATACCAAAATTACATATTTGTAAATTATCTTATAGTGTTACTTTGTATGGATTTAACAACTATTTGCATAATTTTGTTCCATATTTCACGATCATATCTAGTGTATCCTAACCACCAAGGGTAATTATTTTGTTTCTGAATCTTGGGTTACGAACTTCGCCTAATATTAAGAATGAGGTGCTATATAAGATATTTTACCCTACATTATTTTTTTGAATTGGTAAATAATTATTTCCTTCAATCTAATATTCCTATTTATAGTTTCACTTATGTGTCATTTTATTTAATACAATGATTTTATTTCATTTGAGATATTTCATATAAAGGAAACATTTTATGTTTTATTTATTTGTTTTTGACATAATTTGTTAATCCATATTTATTGTATGGAGAATTATTTGAGACCATCCTAATTATAAAGATAAGAATATCAATAAATATTAATAGTAAAATATTTATTAGCTCATACAATGATACCAAAATTACGTATGTGTAAATTATCATATAGTGTTACTATGTACAGATTTACCAATTATTTGCATAATTTCGTTCAAAATTGCACGATAATGTCTAGGGTACCTACACATCAAAGGGTAATCTTCTTGTCTCTAAATCTTTGTTTTCCAACTTCGCATAACATTAAGAAACATTTGGTATGTATGATATTTGTCACTCTAACATATGTTTTGAATTGTTAAATAATTATTTCTTTCAATTTAATATATATATTTATAATTTCTACTTATATGTGATTTTAATTTAAAAAGTGATTTTATGTAATATATGTTATTTGATAGAAAGGAAATTTTTTTTATTTGTTTTTAACATAATTTGTTAATCCATATTTGTGTTTGGAGAAATTATTGAGATCGTCGAAATTATAAAGTTAAGAATTTTAATAAATATTAATAGGAAAATATTTATTAGCTCATAATATGATACCAAAATTACATATTTGTAAATTATCTTATAGTGTTACTTTTTATAGATTTAATAACTATTTGCATAATTTTGTTCCATATTTCACGATCATGTATAGTGTATCCACACAAACTAGGGTAATTCTTTTGTTTCTGAATCTTGGGTTACGAACTTCGCCTAATATTAAGAATCAGGTGCTATATAAGATATTTTACCCTCCGTTATTTTTTTTATAGGTAAATAATTATTTCCTTTAATCTAATATTTATATTTATAGTTTCACTTATGTGTCATTTTATTTAATACATTGATTAAATTTCATTTGAGTTAATTCATATAATGGAAAACTTTTATGTTTTATTTATTTGTTTTTGTCATAATTTGTTAATCCACTTTATTGTTTGGAGAATTATTTGAGACCATCCAAATTATAAAGGTAATAATATCAATAAATATTAATAGTAAAATATTTATTAGCTCGTACATGATACCAAAATTACGTATTTGTAAATTATCATATAGTTTTACTATATATAGATTTAGCAATTATTTGCATAATTTCGTTCTATATTGCACGATAATGTCTAGGGTACCTACACATCAAAGGGTAATCTTCTTGTCTCTGAATTTTTGTTTTCCAACTTCGCATAACATTAAGAAACATTTGGTATGTATGATATTTGTCACTCTAACATATGTTTTGTATTTTTAAATAATTATTTCTTTCAATGTAATATATATATTTATAATTTCAACTTATATGTGATTTTAATTTAAAAAGTGAATTTATTTTTAAAAGTGATTTTATGTAATATATGTTATTTGAGGGAAAGGAAATTTTTTGTATTTGTTTTTAACATAATTTGTTACTCCATATTTTTGTTTGGAGAAATTATTGAGATCGTCGAAATTATAAAGTTAAGAATTTCAATAAATATTAATAGGAAAATATTTATTAGCTCATAATATGATACCAAAATTACATATTTGTAAATTATCTTATAGAGTTACTTTTTATAGATTTAATAACTATTTGCATAATTTTGTTCCATATTTCACGATCATGTATAGTGTATCCACACCACCAAGGGTAATTCTTTTGTTTCTGAATCTTGGGTTACGAACTTCGCCTAATATTAAGAATCAGGTGCTATATAAGATATCCCCACATTAGTTTTTTGAATTGGTAAATAATAATTTCCTTCAAACTAATATTCATATTTATAGTTTCACTTATGTGTCATTTTATTTAATACAATGATTTTATTTCATATGATATATTTCATACAAAGGAAAATTTTTATGTTTTATTTATTTGTTTTTGACATAATTTGTTAATCCATATTGATTGTATGGAGAATTATTTGAGACGGTCCTAATTATAAAGGTACGAATATCAATAAATATTAATAGTAAAATATTTATTAGCTCATACTATGTTACCAAAATTACGGATGTGTGAATTATCTTATAGTGTTACTATGTATAGATTTAACAAACATTTGCATAATTTTGTTCCATATTTCACGATCATGTCTAGGGTATCCACACCACCAAGGGTAATTATTTTGTTTATGAATCTTGGTTTTCGAACTTCGCCTAATATTAAAAATTAGGTGCTATATAAGATATTTTACCCTGCGTTATTTTTTTTAATAGGAAAATAATTATTTCCATCAATCTAATATTTATATTTAGAGTTTCACTTATGTGTAATTTTATTTAATACATTCATTTTATTTCATGTTAGTTAATTCATATAATGGAAATTTTTTATGTTTTATTTATTTATTTTTTGACATTATTTGTTAATCCATATTTATTGTATGGAGAATTATTTGAGACTATCCTAATTATAAAGGTAAGAATATCAATAAATATTAATAGTAAAATATTTATTCGCTCATACTATGTTACCAAAATTACATATGTGTAAATTATCTTATAGTGTTACGTTGTATAGATTTAACAAACATTTGCATAATTTTGTTTCATATTTCACGATCATTTCACGATCATGTCTAGGGTATCCACACCACCAAGGGTAATTCTTTTGTTTCTCAATCTTGGTTTTTGAACTTTGCCTAATATTAAAAATTAGGTGCTATACAAGATATTTTACCCTCCGTTATTTTTTTTAATAGGTAAATAATTATTTCCTTCAATCTAATATTTATAGTTATAGTTTCACTTATGTACCATTTTATTAAATACAATTATTTTATTTCATTTGAGATATTTCATATAAAAGAAACATTTTATGTTTTATTTATTTGTTTTTTACATAATTTGTTAATCCATATTTATTGTATGGAGAATTATTTGAGACCATCCTAATTATAAAGATAAGAATATCAATAAATATTAATAGTAAAATATTTATTAGCTCATACAATGATACCAAAATTACGTATGTGTAAATTATCATATAGTGTTACTATGCATAGATTTACCAATTATTTACATAATTTTGTTCTATATTGCACGATAATGTCTAGGGTATCTACACATCAAAGGGTAATCTTCTTGTCTCTGAATCTTTGTTTTACAACTTCGCTTAATATTAAGAATCATTTGGTATGTACAATATTTCTCACTCTAATATATGTTTTGATTTGTTAAAAAATTATTTCTTTCAATGTAATATATTTATTTATAATTTCTACTTATATGTGATTTTAATTTAAAAAGTTATTTTATTTTAAAAAGTGATTTTATGTAATATAAGTTATTTCATAGAAATGAATTTTTTTTATTTGTTTTTAACATAATTTGTTAATCCATATTTGTGTTTGGAGAAATTATTGAGATGGTCAAAATTTTAAAGTTAAGAATTTCAATAAATATTAATAGGAAAATATTTATTAGCTCATAATATGATACCAAAATTACATATTTGTAAATTATCTTATAGTGTTACTTTGTATGGATTTAACAACTATTTGCATAATTTTGTTCCATATTTCACGATCATGTCTAGTGTATACACACCACCAAGGGTAGTTCTTTTGTTTCTGAATCTTGGGTTACGAATTTCACATAATATTAAGAATCAGGTGCTATATAAGGTATTTTACCCTCCGTTATTTTTTTAATAGGTAAATAATTATTTCCTTCAATCTAATATTGATATTTATAGTTTCACTTATGTGTCATTTTATTTAATACATTGATTTTATTTCATTTGATTTAATTCATGTAATGGAAAACTTTTATGTTTTATTTATTTGTTTTTGTCATAATTTTTTAATCAAATTTATTGTTTCAAGAATTATTTTAGACCGTCCAAATTATAAAGGTAAGAATATCAATAAATATTAATAGTAAAATATTTATTAGCTCATACAATGATACCAAATTTACGTATATGTAAATTATCATATAGTGTTACTATGTATAGATTTACCAATTATTTACATAATTTCGTTCTATATTGCACGATAATGTCTAGGGTATCTACACATCAAAGGGTAATCTTCTTGTCTCTGAATCATTGTTTTCCAACTTCCCTTAATATTAAGAATCATTTGGTATGTACAATATTTCTCACTCTAATATATGTTTTGAATTGTTAAATAATTATTTCTTTCAATGTAATATATATATTTATAATTTCTACTTATATGTGATTTTAATTTAAAAAGTGATTTTATTTTAAAAAGTGATTTTATGTAATATAAGTTATTTCATAGAAATGAAATTGTTTTTATTTGTTTTTAACATAATTTGTTAATCCATATTTGTGTTTGGAGAAATTATTGTGATCGTCGAAATTTTAAAGTTAAGAATTTCAATCAATATTAATAGGAAAATATTTATTAGCTCATAATATGATACCAAAATTACATATTTGTCAATTATCTTATAGTGTTACTTTGTATGGATTTAACAACTATTTGCATAATTTTGTTCCATATTTCACGATCATGTCTAGTGTATCCACACCACCAAGGGTAATTCTTTTGTTTCTGAATGTTGGGTTACGAATTTCACAAAATATTAAGAATCAGGTGCTATATAAGATATTTTACCCTCCGTTATTTTCTTTAATAGGTAAATAATTATTTCCTTCAATCTAATATTGATATTTATAGTTTCACTTATGTGTCATTTTATTTAATACATTGATTTTATTTCATTTGAGTTAATTCATGTAATGGAAAATTCTTATCTTTTATTTATTTGTTTTTGACATTATTTGTTAATCCATATTTATTGTTTGGAGAATTATTTTAGACCGCCCAAATTATAAAGGTAAGAATATCAATAAATATTAATAATAAAATATTTATTAGCTCATACAATGATACCAAAATTACGTATATGTAAATTATCATATAGTGTTACTATGTATAGATTTACCAATTATTTACATAATTTCGTTCTATATTGCACGATAATGTCTAGGGTATCTACACATCAAAGGGTAATCTTCTTGTCTCTGAATCTTTGTTTTCCAACTTTGCTTAATATTAAGAATCATTTGGTATGTACAATATTTCTCACTCTAATATATGTTTTGAATTGTTAAATAATTATTTCTTTCAATGTAATATATATATTTATAATTTCTACTTATATGTGATTTTAATTTAAAAAGTGATTTTATGTAATATAAGTTATTTCATAGAAATGAAATTGTTTTTATTTGTTTTTAACATAATTTGTTAATCCATATTTGTGTTTGGAGAAATTATTGAGATCGTCGAAATTTTAAAGTTAAGAATTTCAATAAATATTAATAGGAAAATATTTATTAGCTCATAATATGATACCAAAATTACATATTTGTCAATTATCTTATAGTGTTACTTTGTATGGATTGAACAACTATTTGCATAATTTTGTTCCATATTTCACGATCATGTCTAGTGTATCCACACCACCAAGGGTAATTCTTTTGTTTCTGAATCTTGGGTTACGAATTTCACATAATATTAAGAATCATGTGCTATATAAGATATTTTACCCTCTGTTATTTTTTTTAATAGGTAAATAATTATTTCCTTCAATCTAATATTGATATTTATAGTTTCACTTATGTGTCATTTTATTTAATACATTGATTTTATTTCATTTGAGTTAATTCATATAATGGAAAATTCTTATCTTTTATTTATTTGTTTTTGACATTATTTGTTAATCCATATTTATTGTTTGGAGAATTATTTTAGACCGTCCAAATTATAAAGGTAAGAATATCAATAAATATTAATAGTAAAATATTTATTAACTCATACAATGATACCAAAATTACGTATATGTAAATTATCATATAGTGTTACTATCTATAGATTTACCAATTATTTACATAATTTCGTTCCATATTTCACGATCATGTCTAGGGTATCCACACCACCAAGGGTAATTCATTTGTTTCTGAATCTTGGTTTTCGAACTTCGCCTAATATTAAAAATTAGGTGCTATATAAGATATTTTACCCTCCGTTACTTTTTTTAATAGGTAAATAATTATTTCCTTCAATCTAATATTTATAGTTATAGTTTCACTTATGTGTCATTTTATTTAATACATTGATTTTATTTCATTTGAGTTAATTCATATAATGGAAAATTCTTATCTTTTATTTATTTGTTTTTGACATTATTTGTTAATCCATATTTATTGTTTGGAGAATTATTTTAGACCGTCCAAATTATAAAGGTAAGAATATCAATAAATATTAATAGTAAAATATTTCTTATCTCATACAATGATACCAAAATTACGTATGTGAAAATTATCATATAATGTTACTATGTATAGATTTACCAATTATTTGCATAATTTGGTTCTATATTGCACGATAATGTGTCGGGTATCTACACATCAAAGGGTAATCTTCTTTTCTCTGAATCTTTGTTTTCCAACTTCGTTTAATATTAAGAATTATTTGGTATTTATGATATTTCTCAATCTAATATTTGTTTGGAATTATTAAATAATTATGTCTTTCAATGTAATATATATATATTTATAATTTCAACTTATATGTGATTTAATTTAAAAAGTGATTTTATTTTAAAAGTGATTTTATGTCAAATATGTTATTTGATAGAAAGGAAATTTTTTTATTTTTTTTAACATAATTTGTTACTCCATATTTTTGTTTGGAGAAATTATTGAGATCGTCGAAATTATAAAGTTAAGAATTTCAATAAATATTAATAGGAAAATATTTATTAGCTCATAATATGATACCAAAATTACATATTTGTAAATTATCTTATAGTGTTACTTTTTATAGATTTAACAACTATTTGCATAATTTTGTTCCATATTTCACGATCATGTCTAGTGTATCCACACCACCAAGGGTAATTCTTTTGTTTCTGAATCTTGGGTTACGAACTTCGCCTAATATTAAGAATCAGGTGCTATATAAGATATCCCCACATTAGTTTTTTGAATTGGTAAATAATAATTTCCTTCAAACTAATATTCCTATTTATAGTTTCACTTATGTGTCATTTTATTTAATACAATGATTTTATTTCATTTGATATATTTCATACAAAGGAAAATTTTTATGTTTTATTTATTTGCTTTTGACATAATTTGTTAATCCATATTTATTGTATGGAGAATTATTTGAGACCGTCCTAATTATAAAGGTACGAATATCAATAAATATTAATAGTAAAATATTTATTAGCTCATACTATGTTACCAAAATTACGAATGACGAATGTGTGAATTATCTATAGTGTTACTTTGTATAGATTTAACAAACATTTGCATAATTTTGTTCCATATTTCACGATCATGTCTACGGTATCCACACCACCAAGGATAATTATTTTGTTTATGAATCTTGTTTTCGAACTTCGCCAAATATTAAATATTTGGTGCTATATAAGATATTTTACCCTCCGTTATTTTTTTTAATAGGTAAATAATTATTTCCTTCAATCTAATATTTATAGTTATAGTTTCACTTATGTGTCATTTTATTTAATACATTGATTTTATTTCATTTGAGTTAATTCATGTAATGGAAAAATCTTATCTTTAATTTATTTGTTTTTGACATTATTTGTTAATCCATATTTATTGTTTGGAGAATTATTTTAGACCGTCCAAATTATAAAGGTAAGAATATCAATAAATATTAATAGTAAAATATTTATTAGCTCATACAATGATACCAAAATTATGTATGTGAAAATTATCATATAAGTTACTATGTATAGATTTACCAATTATTTGCATAATTTGGTTCTATATTGCACGATAATGTCTCGGGTATCTACACATCAAAGGGTAATCTTCTTTTCTCTGAATCTTTGTTTTCCAACTTCGTTTAATATTAAGAATTACTTGGTATATTCGATATTTCTCACTCTAATATATGTTTTGAATTGTTAAATAATTATTTCTTTCAATGTAATATATATATTTATAATTTCTACTATATGTGATTTAATTTAAAAAGTGATTTTATTTTAAAAGTGATTTTATGTAAAATATGTTATTTGATAGAAAGGAAATTTTTTTTATTTTTTTTTAACATAATTTGTTACTCCATATTTTGTTTGGAGAAATTATTGAGATCGTCGAAATTATAAAGTTAAGAATTTCAATAAATATTAATAGGAAAATATTTATTAGCTCATAATATGATACCAAAATTACATATTGTAAATTATCTTATAGTGTTACTTTTTATAGATTTAACAACTATTTGCATAATTTTGTTCCATATTTCACGATCATGTCTAGTGTATCCACACCACCAAGGGTAATTCTTTTGTTTCTGAATCTCGGTTACGAACTTCGCCTAATATTAAGAATCAGGTGCTATATAAGATATCCCCACATTAGTTTTTTGAATTGGTAAATAATAATTTCCTTCAAACTAATATTCCTATTTATAGTTTCACTTATGTGTCATTTTATTTAATACAATGATTTTATTTCATTTGATATATTTCATACAAAGGAAAATTTTTATGTTTTACTTATTTGCTTTTGACATAATTTGTTAATCCATATTTATTGTATGGAGAATTATTTGAGACCGTCCTAATTATAAAGGTACGAATATCAATAAATTTTAATAGTAAAATATTTATTAGCTCATACTATGTTACCAAAATTACGGATGTGTGAATTATCTTATAGTGTTACTTTGTATAGATTTAACAAACATTTGCATAATTTTGTTCCATATTTTACGATCATGTCTAGGGTTTCCACACCACCAAGGTTAATTCTTTTGTTCTGAATCTTGGTTTTCGAACTTCGCCTAATATTATGAATTAGGTGCTATATAAGATATTTTACCCTCCGTTATTTTTTTAATAGGTAAATAATTATTTCCTTCAAACTAATATTCCTATTTATAGTTTCACTTATGTGTCATTTTATTTCATTTGAGTTAATTCATGTAATGGAAAACTTTTATGTTTTATTTATTTGTTTTTGTCATAATTTTTTAATCCACTTTATTGTTTCAAGAATTATTTTAGACCGTCCAAATTATAAAGGTAATAATATAAATAATATTAATAGTAAAATATTTATTAGCTCATACAATGATACCAAAATTACGTATGTGTAAATTATCATATAGTGTTACTATGTATAGATTTACCAATTATTTGCATAATTTCGTTCTATATTGCACGATAATGTCTAGGGTATCTACATATCAAAGGGTAATCTTCTTGTCTCTGAATCTTTGTTTTCAACTTCGCTTAATATTAAGAATCATTTGATATGTACAATATTTCTCACTCTAATATATCTTTTGAATTGTTAAATAATTATTTCTTTTAATGTAATATATATATTTATAATTTCTACTTATATGTGATTTTAATTTAAAAAGTTATTTTATTTTAAAAAGTGATTTTATGTAATATAAGTTATTTCATAGAAATGAATTTTTTTATTTTTTTTATTTGTTTTTAACATAATTTGTTAATCCATATATGTGTTCGGAGAAATTATTGAGATCGTCGAAATTTGAAAGTTAAGAATTTTAATAAATATTAATAGGAAAATATTTATTAGCTCATAATATGATACCAAAATTACATATTTATAAATTATCTTATAGTGTTACTTTGTATGGATTTAACAACTATTTGCATAATTTTGTTCCATATTTCACGATCATGTCTAGTGTATCCACACCACCAAGGGTAATTCTTTTGTTTCTGAATCTTGGGTTACTAATTTCGCCTAATATTAAGAATGAGGTGCTATATAAGATATTTTACCCTACATTATTTTTTTGAATTGGTAAATAATTATTTCCTTCAATCTAATATTCCTATTTATAGTTTCACTTATGTGTCATTTTATTTAATACAATGATTTTTTTTCATTTGAGATATTTCATATAAAGGAAACATTTTATGTTTTATTTATTTGTTTTTGACATAATTTGTTAATCCATATTTATTGTATGGAGAATTATTTGAGGCCGTCCTAATAATAAAGATAAGAATATCAATAAATATTTATTAGCTCATACAATGATACCAAAATTACGTATGTGTAAATTATCATATAGTGTTACTATGTATAGATTTACCAATTATTTGCATAATTGCATTCTATATTGCACGATAATGTCAAAGTATATCTACACATCAAAGGGTAATCTTCTTTTCTCTAAATCTTTGTTTTCCAACTTCGCTTAATATTATGAATTATTTCGTATATACGATATTTCTCACTCTAATATATGTTTTGAATTGTTAAATAATTATTTCTTTCAATGTAATATATATATTTATAATTTCTACTTATATGTGATTTTAATTTAAAAAGTGATTTTATGTAATATAAGTTATATCATAGAAAGGAAATTTTTTTTATTTGTTTTTAACATAATTGTTAATCCATATTTGTGTTTGGAGATATTATTAAGATCGTCGAAATTTTAAAGTTAAGAATTTAAATAAATATATAGAGGAAAATATTTATTAGCTCATAATATGTTACCAAAATTACATATTTGTAAATTATCTTATACTGTTACTTTGTATGGATTTAACAACTATTTTGTATAATTTTGTTCCATATTTCACGATCATGTCTAGTAATCCACACCATCAAGGGTAATTCTTTTGTTTCTGAATCTTGGGTTACGAATTTCACCTAATATTAAGAATTAGGTGCTATATAAGATATTTTACCCTACATTATTTTTTTGAATTGGTAAATAATTATTTCCTTCAATCTAATATTGATATTTATAGTTTCACTTATGTGTCATTTTTTTTAATACATTGATTTTATTTCATTTGAGTTAATTCATGTAATGGAAAATACTTATCTTTTATTTATTTGTTTTTGACATTATTTGTTAATCCATATTTATTGTATGGAGAATTATTTTTAGACCGTCCAAATTATAAAGGTAAGAATATCAATAAATATTAATAGTAAAATATTTATATCTCATACGATGATACCAAAATTACGTATATGTAAATTATCATATAGTGTTACTATGTATAGATTTACCAATTATTTACATAATTTCGTTCTATATTGCACGATGATGTATAGGGTATCTACACATCAAAGGTTAATCTTCTTGTCTCTGAATCTTTGTTTTCCAACTTCGCTTAATATTAAGAATCATTTGGTATGTACAATATTTCTCACTCTAATATATCTTTTGAATTGTTAAATAATTATTTCTTTTAATGTAATATATATATATTTATAATTTCTACTTGTATGTGATTTTAATTTAAAAAGTTATTTTATTTTAAAAGTGATTTTATGTAATATAAGTTATTTCATAGAAATGAAATTTTTTTATTTTTTTTATTTGTTTTTAACATAATTTGTTAATCCATATTTGTGTTTGGAGAAATTATTGAGATCGTCGAAATTTTAAAGTTAAGAATTTCATTAAATATTAATAGGAAAATATTTATTAGCTCATAATATGATACCAAAATTACCTATTTGTAAATTATCTTATAGTGTTACTTTGTATGGATTTAACAACTATTTGCATAATTTTGTTCCATATTTCACGATCATGTCTAGTGTATCCACACCACCAAGGGTAATTCTTTTGTTTCTGAATCTTGGGTTACGAACTTCGCCTAATATTTAGAATGAGGTGCTATATAAGATATTTTACCCTACATTATTTTTTTGAATTTTTAATAATTATTTCCTTCAATCTAATATTCCTATTTATAGTTTCACTTATGTGTCATTTTATTCAATACAATGATTTTATTTCATTTGAGATATTTCATATAAAGGAAACATTTTATGTTTTTATTTATTTGTTTTTGACATAATTTGTTAATCCATATTTATTGTATTGAGAATTATTTGAGACCGTCCTACCTTATTTATGGTATGCATGATATTTCTCACTCTAATATATGATTTGAATTGTTAAATAATTATTTCTTTCAATGTAATATATATATATTTATAGTTGCTACTTATATGTGATTTTATTTTAAAAAGATATTTTATATAATATGAGTTATTTCATAAGAGGAAACATTTTATATTTTATTTATTTGTTTTTAAAATAATTTGTTAGTCTATATTGTGTTTGGAGAATTATTAGAGATCGTATGAATTATTAAGTTAAGAATTTCAATAAATATTAATAGTAAAATATTTATTACCTCATACTATGATTCCAAAATTACGTATGTGTAAATTATCTTATAGTGTTACTTTGTATAGAATAAACAACTATTTGCATAATTTTTTTTTCATATTTCACGTTCATGTGTAGGGTATCGAGACCACCAAGGGTAGTTCTCTTGTTTCTGAATCTTGGTTTTTGAACTTCGCCTAATATTAAGAATCCGGTGCTATATAAAATATTTTACGTCCGTTATTTTTTTAAAAGGTAAATAATTATTTCTTTCAATCTAATATTTATATTTATAGTTTTCACTTCATTTTATTTAATACATTTATTTTATTTCATTTGAATTAATTCATATAATTAAAAAAATTTATGTTTTGTTTATTTGTTTTTGACATAATTTGTTAATCCATATTTATTGTTTGGAGAGTTATTTGAGACCGTCCATATTATAAAGGTAAAAATATCAATAAATATTAATAGTAAAATATTTGTTAGCTCGTACTATGATACCAAAATTACGTATGTGTAAATTACCATATAATGTTACTATGTATAGATTTACCAATTATTTGCATAATTTCGTTCTATATTGCATGATAATGTCTAGAGGGTACCTACACCTCAACGGGTAATTTTCTTGTCTCTGAATCTTTGTTTTCCAACTTCGCTTATTATTAAGAATCATTTGGTATGTACAATATTTCTCACTCTAATATATGTTTTGAATTGTTAAATAATTATTTCTTTCAATGTAATATATAGATATTTATAGTTTCAACTTACATGTGATTTTATTTCAAAAAGTGATTTTATATAATATGAGTTATTTCATAGAAAGGAAACATTTTATGTTTTATTTATTTGTTTCTAAAATAATTTGTTAATCCATATATATGTTTGGAGAATTATTAGAGATCGTCCGAATTATAAAGTTAAGAATTTCAATATAAATTAATAGTAAAATATTTATGAGCTAGTTATATGATACCAAAATTACGTATGTGTAAATTATCATATAGTGTTAGTATGTATAGATTTTCCAATTATTTGCATAATTTCGTTCCAATTGCACGATAATATCTAGGGTAACTACACCTGAATGGGTAATCGTCTTGTCTCTCAATCTTTCTTTTCCAACTGCTCTTAATACTAAGAATCATTTGGTATGTATGATATTTGTCACTGTAATATATGTTTTGAATTTTTAAATAATTATTTCTTTCAATGTAATATATAGATATTTATAGTTTCTACTTATATGTGATTTTATTTTAAAAAGTGATTTTATATAATATGAGTTATTTCATTGAAATGAAACATTTTATGTTTTATTTATTTGTTTTTAAAATAATTTGTTAGTCTATATTGTGTTTGGAGAATTATTAGAGATCGTCTGAATTATTAAGTTAAGAATTTCAATAAATATTAATAGGAAAATATTTATTAGCTCATACTATGATTCCAAAATTCGATATGTGTAAATTATCTTATAGTGTTTTTTTTTGTATTGGTTTAACAATTATTTGCATAATTTTGTTTCATATTTCACAAGCATGTCTAGGTTATCGACACCACCAACGTTAATTCTCTTGATTCTGAATCTTTGTTTTCAAACTTTTCCAAATATTAAGTATTAGGTGGTATACAAGATATTTTACCCTCTGTTATTTTTTTTAATTGGTAAATAATTATTTCACTAAATCAAATATTTATATTTATAGTTTCACTTATGTGTCATTTTATTTAATACAGAGATTTTATTTCATTTGAGTTATTTCATATAAAGGAACTATTTTATGTTTTATTTATTTGTTATTGACATAATTTCTTAATCGATATTTATTGTTTGGAGAATTATTATAGATCGTCCGAATTATAAAGAATTTCAATTAATATTAATAGTAAAATAATTATAAGCTCATAATATGATACCAAAATTACGTATGTGTAAATTATCATATAGTGTTACTATGTTTAGATTTACCAATTATTTGCATAATTTCGTTTTATATTGCACGATAATGTCTAGGGTATCTACACCTCAAAGGGTAATATTCTTGTCTCTGAATCTTTGTTTTCCAATTTTTCTTAATATTAAGAATAATTTGGTATGTATGATATTTCTCAATCTAATACATGTTTTGAATTGCTAAATAATTATTTCTTTCAATGTAATATATAGATATTTATAGTTTCAAATTATATGTGATTTTATTTCAAAAAGTGATTTTATATAATATGAGTTATTTCATAGAAAGGAAAGATTTTATGTTTTATTTATTTGTTTCTAAAAGAATTTAGTAATCCATATATATGTTTGGTGAATTATTAGAGATCGTCCGAATTATAAAGTTAAGAATTTCAATATATATTAATAGTAAAATATTTATGATATACTTATATGATACCAAAATTACGTATGTGTAAATTATCATATAGTGTTAGTATTTATAGATTTACCAATTATTTGCATAATTTCGTTCCAATTGTACGATAATGTCTAGGGTATCTACACCTCAAAGGGTAATCTTCTTGTCTCTCAATCTTTCTTTTCCAACTACTCTTCATACTAAGAATCATTTGGTATGTATGATATTTGTCACTGTAATATATGTTTTGAATTGTTAAATAATTATTTCTTTCAATGTAATATATAGATATTTATAGTTTCTACTTATATGTGATTTTATTTTAAAAAGTGATTTTATGTAATATGAGTTATTTCATAGAAAGGAAACCTTTTATGTTTTATTTATTTGTTTTTAAAATAATTTGTTAATCTATATTGTGTTTGCAGAATTATTAGAGATCGTCTTAATTATTAAGTTAAGAATTTCAATAAATATTAATAGTAAAATATTTATTACCCCATACTATGATTCCAAAATTACGTATGTCTAAATTATCTTATAGTGCTACTTTGTATAAAATAAACAACTATTTGCATAATTTTGTTGCATATTTCACGTTCATGTCTAGGGTATCGAGACCACCAAGGATACTTCTCTTGTTTCTGAATCTTGGTTTTTGAACTTCGCCTAATATTAAGAATCTGGTGCTATATAAAATATTTTACCGTCCGTTATTTTTTTTAAAGGTAAATAATTATTTCCTTCAATCTAATATTTATATTTATAGTTTCACTTATGTGTCATTTTATTTAATACATTGATTTTATTTCCTTTGAATTAATTCATATAATGGAAAACATTTATGTTTTGTTTATTTGTTTTTGACATAATTTGTTAATCCATATTTATTGTTTGGAGAGTTATTTGAGACCGTCCAAATTATAAAGGTAAGAATATCAATAAATATTAATAGTAAAATATTTGTTAGCTCGTACTATGATACCAAAATTACGTATGTGTAAATTATCATATAGTGTTACTATGTATAGTTTTACCAATTATTATCATAATTTCGTTCTATATTGCACGATAATGTCTAGGGTACCTACACCTCAAAGGGTAATTTTCTTGTCTCTGAATCTTTGTTTTCGAACTTCGCCGAATATTAAGAATAATTTGGTATGTATGATATTTCTCACTCTAATATATGTTTTGAATTTTTAAATAATTATTTCTTTCAAGGTAATATATATATTTATAGTTTTAACTTATATGTGATTTTACAATATATGAGTTATTTCATAGAAAGGAAACATTTTAGCTTTTATTTATTTGTTTTTAAAATAATTTGTTAATCCATATTTATTTTTGGAGAAATATTAGTGATCGTCCTATTTATAAAGTTAAGAATTTCAATAAATATTAATAGGAAAATATTTATTAGCTCATACTATGATACCAAAATTACGTATGTGTAAATTATCTTATAATGTTATTTTGTATAGGCTTAACAATTATTTGCATAATTTTCTTTCATATTTCACAATCATGTGTAGGTTATCGACACCACCAAGGGTAATTCTCTTGTTTCTGAATCTTTGTTTTCGAACTTCGCAGAATATTAAGAATCAGGTGCTATATAAGATATTTTACCCTCCGTTGTTTTTTTAATAAGTAAATAATTATTTGATTGAATCAAATATTTATATTTATAGTTTCACTTATGTGTCATTTTATTTAATAAAGAGATTTAATTTCATTTGAGTTATTTCATATAAAGGAAATATTTTGTGTTTTATTTATTTGTTATTGACATAATTTGTTAATCCATATTTATTGTGTGCAGAATTATTTGAGACCGTCAAAATTATAAAGGTAAGAATATCAATAAATAGTAATAGTAAAATATTTATTAGCTCGTACTATGATACCAAAATTATGTATGTGTAAATTATCATATAGTGGTAGTATGTATAGATTTACCATTTATTTGCATAATTTTGTTCCAATTGTACGATAATGTCTAGGGTATCTACACCTCAAAGGGTAATGTTCTTGTCTCTGAATCTTTGTTTTCCAACTTCGCTTAATATTAAGAATCATTTGGTATGTACAATATTTCTCACTCTAATATATGTTTTGAATTGTTAAATAATTATTTCTTTCAATGTAATATATATATTTATAGTTTCTACTTATATGTTATTTCATTTTAAAGAGTGGTTTTATTTCATTTCAGTTCTTTCATATAAAGGAAATAGTTTATCTTTTATTTATTTGTTTTTGACATAATTTGTTAATCCATATTTATGTTTGGAGAATTATTAGGGATCGACCGAATTATAAAGTTAAGAATTTCAATAAATATTAATAGTAAAATATTTATTAGCTCATACTATTATACCAAAATTACGTATGTGTAAATTATCTTACACTGTTACTTTGTATAGATTTAACAACTATTTGTATAATGTTTTTCCATATTTCACGATCATGTCTAGGGTATCTACACCTCAAAGGGTAATCTTCTTGTCTCTGAATATTTGTTTTCAAACTTCCCTTAATTTTAAGAATCATTTGGTATGTACGATATTTCTTGCTCTAATATATGTTTTGAATTGTTAAATAATTATTTCTTTCAATGTAATATATATATTTATAGTTTCTACTTAAATGTGATTTTATTTAGAAAAGTGATTTTAGGTAATATGAGTTATTTCATAGAAATGAAACATTTTATGTTTTATTTATTTGTTTCTTAAATAATTTGTTAATCTATATTTATGTTTGGAGAATTATTAGAGATCGTCTCAATTATAAAGTGAAGAATTTCTATAAATATTAATAGTAAAATATTTATTAGCTCATTCTATGATTCCAAAATTACGTATGTGTAAATTATCTTATAGTGTTACTTTGTATGGAATTAACAATTATTTGCATAATTTTGTTCCATATTTCACGACCATGTCTATGGTATCGACACCACCAAGGTTAATTCTCTTGTTTCTGAATCTTGGTTTTCGAATTTCACCTAATAAGAAGAACCAGGTATAATATAAGATATTTTACCCTTCGTTATTGTTTTAATAGGTAAATAATTATTTCCTTCAATCTAATATTTATATTTATGGTTTCACTTATGTGTCATTTTTTTAATACATTGATTTTATTTCATTTGAGTTAATTCATAGTATGGAAAATTTTTAGGTTTTATTTATTTCTTTTTAAAATAATTTGTTAATCCATATTTATTGCTTGGAGAATTATTTGAGACCGTGCAAATTATGAAGGTAAGAATATCAATAAATATCGATAGTAAAATATTTATAAGCTCAAATAATGATACCAAAAATACGTATGTGTAAATTATCATATAGTGTTACTATGTATAGATTTACCAATTATTTGCATATTTTCATTCTATATTGCACCATAATGTCTAGGGTATCTACACCGAAAAGGGTAATCTTCTTTTCTCTTAATCTTTGTTTTCCAACTTCCCTTAATATTAAGAATGATTTTATATTTATGATATTTTTCACTCTAATATATGTTTTGAATTGTTAAATAATTATTTTTTTTAGTGTAATATATATATTTATAGTTTCTACTTATATATGATTTTATTTTAAAAAGTGATTTTATGTAATATGAGTTATTTCATAGAAAGGAAACATTTTATGTTTTATTTATTTGTTTCTAAAATAATTTCTTAATCTATATTTATGTCTGGAGAATTATTACACATCGTCTAAATTATAAAGTTAAGAATTTCAATAAATATTAATAGTAAAATATTTATTAGCTCATACTATCATACCAAGATTGTGTAAATTATCTTATAGTGTTACTTAGTATAGATTTAACAACAATTTGCATAATTTTGTTCCATATTTCACCATCATTTTTACAGGATGGACACCACCAAGGGTAATTCTCTTGTTTCTGAATCTTGGTTTTCAAACTTCGCCTAATATTAAGAATTAGGTGCTATAAAAGATATTTTATCCTCCGTTATTTTTTTAATAGGTAAATAATTATTTCCTTCGATCTAATATTTATATTTATAGTTTCACTTATGTGTCATTTTATGTAATAGAGTGATTTTATTTCATTCGAGCTCTTTAATATAAAGGAAACATTTTATGTTTTATTTATTTGTTTTTAAAATAATTTGTTAATCCATATTTATTGTTTGGAGAATTATTTGAGACCGTCTTAATTATAAAGGTAAGAATATCAATAAATATTAATAGCAAAATAGTTATTAGCTCATACTATGATACAAAAATTACGTATGTGTAAATTATCATATAGTGTTACTATGTATACATTTACGAATTATTTGCTTAATTTCGTTCTATATTGCACGATAAAGTCTAGGGTATCTACACCGCAATGGGTAATCTTCTTGTCTCTAAATCTTTGTTTTCCAATTTCCCTTAATATTAAGAATAATTTCGTATGTATGATATTTCTCACTCTAATATATGTTTTGCATTGTTAAATAATTATTTCTTTCAGTGTAATATATATATTTATAGTTTCTACTTATATATGATTTTATTTTAAAAAGTGATTTTATGTAATATGAGTTATTTCATAGAAAGGAAACATTTTATGTTTTATTGATTTGTTTCTAAAATAATTTGTAAATCTATATTTATGTTTGGAGAATTATTAGCGATCGTATGATTTATAAAGTTAAAAATTTCAATAAATATTAATAGTAAAATATTTATTAGCTCCTATTATGTTACCAAAATTAGGTATGTGTAAATTATATTATAGTGTTACTTAGTATAGATTTAACAACTATTTGCATAATTTTGTTCCATATTCCACGATCATGTCTAGAGTATCGAGACCACCAAGGGTAATTCTCTTGTTTCTAAATCTTGGTTTCCGAAGTTTGCCTAATATTAAGAATCGGGTGCTATATAAGATATCTTACCCTCCGTTATTGTTTTTAATAGGTAAATAATTATTTCCTTAATCTAATATTTATATTTATAGTTTCACTTATGTGTCATTTTATATAATACAATGATTTTATTTCATTTGAGTTAATTCATAGTATGGAAAATTTTTAGGTTTTATTTATTTCTTTTTAAAATAATTTGTTAATCCATATTTATTGTTTGAAGAATTATTTGAGACCGTCCAAATTATAAAGGTAAGAATATCAATAAATATTAATAGTAAAATATTTATTAGCCTATACTATGATACCAAAATTACGTATGTATAAATTATCATATATTGTTACTATGTGTACATTTACGAATTATTTGCTTAATTTCGTTCTATATTGCACGATAATGTCTAGGGTATCTACACCGCAAAGGGTAATCTTCTTTTCTATGAATCTTTGCTTTCCAACTTCCCTTAATATTAAGAATAATTTTGTATGTATGATATTTTTCACTCTAATATATATTTTGAATTGTTAAATAATTATTTCTTTCAGTGTAATATATATATTTATAGTTTCTACTTATATATGATTTTATTTTAAAAAGTGATTTTATGTAATATGAGTTATTTCATAGAACGGAAACATTTTATGTTTTATTTATTTTTTTCTAAAATAATTTGTTAATCTATATTTATGTGTGGAGAATTATTACAGATCGTCCGAATTATAAAGTAAAGAATTTCAATAAATATTAATAGTAAAATATTTATTAGCTCATACTGTGATACCAAGATTGTGTAAATTATCTTAAAGTGTTACTTAGTATAGATTTAACAACAATTTGCATAATTTTGTTCCATATTTCACCATCATTTTTACAGGATGGACACCACCAAGGGTAATTCTCTTGTTTCTGAATCTTTGTTTTCAAACTTCGCCTAATATTAAGAATTAGGTGCTATAAAAGATATTTTACCCTCCGTTATTTTTTTAATAGGTAAATAATTATTTCCTTCGATCTAATATTTATATTTATAGTTTCACTTATGTGTCATTTTATGTAATAGAGTGATTTTATTTCATTCGAGTTCTTTAATATAAAGGAAACATTTTATGTTTTATTTATTTGTTTTTAAAATAATTTGTTAATCCATATTTATTGTTTGGAGAATTATTTGAGACCGTCTTAATTATAAAGGTAAGAATATCAATAAATATTAATAGCAAAATAGTTATTAGCTCATACTATGATACAAAAATTACGTATGTGTAAATTATCATATAGTGTTACTATGTATACATTTACGAATTATTTGCTCAATTTCGTTCTATATTGCACGATAAAGTCTAGTGTATCTACACCGCAATGGGTAATCTTCTTGTCTCTAAATCTTTGTTTTCCAATTTCCCTTAATATTAAGAATAATTTCGTATGTATGATATTTCTCACTCTAATATATGTTTTGCATTGTTAAATAATTATTTCTTTCAGTGTAATATATATATTTATAGTTTCTACTTATATATGATTTTATTTTAAAAAGTGATTTTATGTAATATGAGTTATTTCATAGAAAGGAAACATTTTATGTTTTATCGATTTGTTTCTAAATTAATTTGTTAATCTATATTTATGTTTGGAGAATTATTAGAGTTCGTCTGAATTATGAAGTTAAGAATTTCAATAAATATTAATAGTAAAATATTTATTAGCTCATACTATGATACCAAAATTAGGTATGTGTAAATTATATTATAGTGTTAATTTTTATAGATTTAACAACTATTTGCATAATTTTGTTCCATATTCCACGATCATGTCTAGAGTATCGACACTAGCAAGAGTAATTCTCTTGTTTCTAAATCTTGGTTTCCGAAGTTTGCCTAATATTAAGAATCGGATGCTATATAAGATATCTTTTCCTCCTTTATTTTTTTTAATAGGTAAATAATTATTTCCTTTATCTAATATTTATATTTATAGTTTCACTTATGTGTCATTTTATATAATACAATGATTTTATTTCATTTGAGTTAATTCATAGAATGGAAATTTTTTATGTTTTATTTATTTGTTTTTAAAATAATTTCTTAATCCATATTTATTGTTTGGAGAATTATTTGAGACCGTCCTGATTATAAAGGTAAGAATATCAATAAATATTAATAGCAAAATATTTATTAGCTCATACTATAATACCAAAATTACGTATGTGTAAATTATCATATATTGTTACTATGTATACATTTATGAATTATTTGCTTAATTTCATTCTATATTGCACGATAAAGACTAGGGTATCTACACCGCAAAGGGTAATCTTCTTTTCTCTCAATCTTTGTTTTCCAACATCACTTAATATTAAGAATAATTTTGTATGTATGATATTTTTCACTCTAATATATGTTTTGAATTGTTAAATAATTATTTCTTTCAGTTTAATATATATATTTATAGTTACTACTTATATATGATTTTATTTTAAAATGTCATTTTATGTAATATAAGTTATTTCATAGATAGGAAACATTTTATGTTTTATTTATTTGTTTCTAAAAAAATTTGTTAATCTATTTTTATGTTTGGAGAATTATTAGAGATCGTCCGAATTATAAAGTTAAGAATTTCAATAAATATTAATAGTAAAATATTTATTAGCTCATACTATGATACCAAGATTACATGTGTAAATTATCTTATAGTGTTCCTTAGTATAGATTTAACAACAATTTGCATAATTATGTTCCATATTTCACCATCATGTCTACAGCATCGACACCACCAAGGGTAATTCTCTTTTTTCTGAATCTTGGTTTTCAAAATTCACCTAATATTAAGAATCAAGTGCTATAAAAGATATTTTACCCTCCATTATTTTTTTTAATAGGTAAATAATTATTTCCTTCGATCTAATATTTATATTTATAGTTTCACTTATGTGTCATTTTATTTAATAGAGTGATTTTATTTCATTTGAGTTCTTTCATATAAATGAAAATTTTAGGTTTTATTTATTTATTTTTTTACATAATTTGTTAATCCATATTTATTGTTTGGAGAATTATTTGAGACCGTCCAAATTATAAAGGTATCAATATCAATAAATATTAATAGAAAAATATTTATTAGCTCATACTATGATACCAAAATTACATGTGTAAATTGTCATATATTGTTACTATGTATACATTTACCAATTATTTGCTTAATTTCGCTGTATATTGAATGATAATGTTTAGGGTATATACACCTCAAAGGGTAATCTTCTTTTCTCTAAATCTTTTTTTTCCAACTTCCCTTAATATTAAGAATAATTTTGTATGTATGATATTTTTCACTCTAATATATGTTTTGAATTGTTAAATAATTATTTTTCTCAGTGTAATATATATATTTATAGTTTCTACTTATATGTGATTTTATTTTAAAAAGTGATTTTATGTAATATGAGTTATTTCTTAGAATGAAAACATTTTATGTTTTATTTATTTGTTTCTAAAATAATTTGTTAATTTATATTTATGTTTGGAGAATTATTAGAGATCGTCCGAATTATAAAGTTAAGAATATCAATAAATATTAATAGTAAAATATTTATTAGCCTATACTATGATACCAAAATTACGTATGTGTAAATTATCATATATTGTTACTATGTGTACATTTACGAATTATTTGCTTAATTTCGTTCTATATTGCACGATAATGTCTAGGGTATCTACACCACAAAGGGTAATCTTCTTGTCTCTGAATCTTTGTTTTCCAACTTCGCTTAATATTAAGAAGTATTGGGTAGTTATGATATTTCTCTCTCTAATATATGTTTTGGAATTGTTAAATAATTATTTCTTTCAATGTAATATATATATATATTTATATTTTCTACTTATATGTGATTTTAATTTAAAACGTGGTTTTATGTAATATGAGTTATTTCATACAAAGGAGACATTTTATGTTATATATATTTGTTTTCAAAATAATTTGTTAATCCATATTTATGTTTGGAGAATTATTAGAGATCGTCCGAATTATAAAGTTAAGAATATCAATAAATATTAATAGTAAAATATTTATTAGCCTATACTATGATACCAACATTACGTATGTGTAAATTATCATATATTGTTACTATGTGTACATTTACGAATTATTTGCTTAATTTCGTTCTATATTGCACGATAATGTCTAGGGTATCTACACCGCAAAGGGTAATCTTCTTTTCTATGAATCTTTGTTTTCCAACTTCCTTTAATATTAAGAATAATTTTGTATGTATGATATTTTTCACTCTAATATATATTTTGAATTGTTAAATAATTATTGCTTTCAGTGTAATATATATATATATTTATAGTTTATACTTATATGTGATTTTATTTTAAAAAGTGATTTTATGTAATATGAGTTATTTCATAGAAAGGAAACATTTTATGTTTTATTTATTTGTTTCTAAAATAATTTGTTAATCTATATTTATGTTTGGAGAATTATTAGAGATCGTCCGAATTATAAAGTTAAAAATTTCTATAAATATTAATAGTAAAATATTTATTATCTCATACTATGGTACCAAGATTACGTATGTGTTAATTATCTTATAGTGATAATTTTTATAGATTTAACAACTATTTGCATAATTTTGTTTCATAATTTACCATCATGTCTACGGTATCGACACCACCAAGGGTAATTTTCTTGTTTTTGAATTTTAGTTTTCAAAATTCGCCTAATATTAAGAATCAGGTGCTACATAAGATATCTTACCCTCCGTTATTTTTTTAATAGGTAAATAATTATTTCCTTAATCTAATATTTATATTTATGGTTTTAACTTATGTGTCATTTTATATAATACTGTGATTTTATTTCATTTGAGTTAATTCATATAATGGAAAATTTTTATGTTTTATTTATTTGTTTTTAAAATAATTTGTTAATCCATATTAATTGTTTGGAGAATTATTTGAGTCCATCCAAATTATAAAGGTAGGAATATCAATAAATATTAATAGTAAAATATATATTAGCTCGTATTATGATACAAAAATTACTTATGTATAAATTATCCTATAGTGTTAATACGTATAGATTTACCAATTATTTGCATAATTTCGTTTCAAATTGCACGATAATATCTTTTGTATCTACACCTCAAAGGGTAATCTTCTTGTCTCTGAATCTTTGTTTTCCAACTTCGCTTAATATTAAGAATCATTTGGTATGTATAATATTTCTCACTCTAATATATGTTTTGAATTGTTAAATAATTATTTCTTTTAATGTAATAAATATATTTATAGTTTCAATTTATATGTGATTTCATTTTAAAAAGTGATTTTATGTAATATGAGTTATTTCATAGATAGGAAACATTTTATGTTTTGTTTATTTGTTTTTAAAATAATTTGTTAATCTATATTTATGTTTGTAGAATTATTAGAGATCGTCTGAATTATTAAGTTAAGAATTTCAATAAATATTAATAGTAAAATATTTATTAGCTCATACTATGATACCAAAATTATGTATGTGTAAATTATCTTATAGTATTACTTTGTATAGATTAAACAACTATTTACATAATATTTTTCCAAATTCCACGATCATGTTTAGGGTATCTACACCTCAAAGGGTATTCTTTTTGTCTCTGAATCATTGTTTTCCAATTTCTCTTAATATTAAGATTCATTTGGTTTGTATGATATGTCTCACTCTAACATATGTTTTGAATTGTTAAATAATTATTTCTTTGAATGTCATATATATATTTATAGTTTCAACTTATATGTGATTTTATTTTAAAAAGTGATTTTATATCATGAGTTATTTCATAGAAATGAGACATTTTCTGTTTTATTTATTTGTTTCTAAAATAATTTGTTAATCTATATTTATGTTTGGAGAATTATTAAAGTTCGTCTGAATTATGAAGTTAAGAATTTCAGTAAATATTAATAGTAAAATATTTATTAGCTCATATTATGATACCAAGATTACGTATGTGTAAATTATCTAAGAGTGTTACTTTGTATAGATTTAACAACTATTTGCATAATTTTGGTCCATATTTGACGATCATGTCTAGGGTATGGACACCACCGTGGGTAATTCTCTTGTTTCTGAATCTTGGTTTGCGAACTTCGCCTAATATTAAGAATCAAGTGCTATAAAAGATATTTTACGCTCCGTTATTTTTTTTAATAGGTAAATAATTATTTCCTTCAATCTAATATTTATATTTATAGTTTCACTTATGTGTTATTTTATTTAATAGAGTGATTTTATTTCATTTGAGTTCTTTCATATAAAGTAAAAATTTTATGTTTTATTTATTTGTTTTTGACATAATTTGTTAATCCAGATTTATTGTTTGGAGAATTATTTGAGACCGTCCATAGTTTAAAGGTAAGAATATAAGCAAATATAAAAAGTATTATATTTATTAGCTCATACTATGATACCAAAATTACGTATATATAAATTATCATATAGTATTACTATGTTTAGATTTAGCAATTATTTGCATAATTTCCTTCTATATTGCACGATAATGTCTAGGGTATCGACACCTCAAATTGTAATCTTTTCATCTCTGAATCTTTGTCTTCCAATTTCGCTTAATATTATGAATCATTTTGTATGTATGATATTTCTCACTCTAATATATGTTTTGAATTGTGAAATAATTATTTCTTTCAATGTAATAAATATATTTATAGTTTCAACATATATGTGATTTTATTTTAAAAAGTAATTTTATATAATATGAGTTATTTCATAGAAAGGAAACATTTTATGTTTTATTTATTTGTTTCGAAAATAATTTGTTAATCTATATTTATTCTTGGAGAATTATTAGAGATCATCTGAATTATAAAGTTAAGAGTTTAAATCAATATTAATAGTAAAATATTTAGTAGCTCATATATTGATACCAAAATTAAGTATGTGTAAATTATCTTATAGTGTTACTTTGTAAAGATTTAACAACTATTTGCATAATTTTGTTCCATATTTGACGATCCTATCTAGGGTATCGACACCACCAAGGGTAATTATCTTGTTTCTGAATCTTGGTTTTCGAACTTCGCCTAATATTAAGAATCAGGTGCTATATAAGATATTTTACCCTCCATTATTTTTTGTAATAGGTAAATAATTATTTCCATTAATCTAATATATACATTTATAGTTTCACTTATGTGACATTTTATTTAATACAATGATTTTATTTCATTTGAGTTCTTTCATATAAAGTAAAATTTTTATGTTTTTTTTTTTACATAATTTGTTAATCCATATTTATTGTTTGGAGAATTATTTGAGACCGTCCATAGTTTAAAGGTAAGATTATAAGAAAATATAAAAAAGTATTATATTTATTAGCTGAGACTATGATACCAAAATTACGTATGTGTAAATTATCATATAGTGTTACTATGTTTAGATTTAGCAATTATTTGCATAATTTTCTTCTATATTGCACGATAATGTCTAGGGTATCTTCACCTCAAAGGGTAATCTCTTTGTCTCTGAATCTTTGTTTTCCAATTTTGCTTAATATTATGAATCATTTTGTATGTATGATATTTCTCACTCTAATATATATTTTGAATTGTTAAATAATTATTTCTTTCAATGTAATATATATATTTATAGTTTCTACTTATATGTGATTATATTTTAAAGAGTTATTTTATGTAATATGAGTTATTTCAGAGAAAGGAAACATTTTATTATTTATTTATTTGTTTTTAAAATAATTTGTTAATCCATATTTATGTTTGGATAATTATTAGAGATCGTCTGAATTATAAAGTTAAGAATTTCAATAAATATTAATAATAAGATATTTATTAGTTCATAATATGATACAAAAATTACGTATGTGTAAATTATCATATAGTGTTACTATATATAGATTTACCAATTATTTGCATAATTTCGTTTTATATTGCACGATAATGTCTAGGGTATCTACACCCCAAAGGGTAATCTTCTTGACTATGAAACTTTTTTTTCCAATTTTGCTTAATATTAAGAATCATTTGGTATGTATGATATTTCTCACTCTAATATATGTTTTGAATTGTTAAATAATTATTTCTTTACATGTAATAAATATATTTATAGTTTCAACTTATATGTGATTTTATTTTAAAAAGGGATTTTATGTAATATGAGATATTTCATAGAAATGAAACATTTTATGTTTTATTTATTTGTTTTTAAAATAATTTGTTAATCTATATTTATGTTTGGAGAATTAATAGAGAACGTGTGAATTATAAAGTTAAGAATTTCAATAAATATTAATAGTAAAATATTTATTAGCTCATACTATGATACCAAAATTACATATGTGTAAATTATCTTATAGTATTACTTTGTATAGATTAAAAAACTATTTGCATAATTTTGTTCCAAATTCCACGATCATGTCTAAGGTATCTACACCACCAAGGGTAATTCTCTTGTTTCTGAATCTTGGTTTTCGAACTTCGCCTAATATTAAGAATCAGGTGCTATATAAGATATTTTACCCTCAATTATTTTTGTAATAGGTAAATAATTATTTCCATTAATCTAATATATACATTTATAGTTTCACTTATGTGACATTTTATTTACTACAATGATTTTATTTCATTTGAGTTATTTCATATAAAGTAAATATTTTATGTTTTATTTATTTGTTTTTGACATAATTTGCTAATCCATATTTATTGTTTGGAGAATTATTTGAGACCGTCCAAATTATAAAGGTAAGAATATTAATAAATTTTAATAGTAAAATATTTATTAGCTCATACTATGATACCAAAAGTACGTATGTGTAAATTATCATATAGTGTTACTTTGTATAGATTTAACAGCTATTTTCATAATTTTGTTCCATATTCCACGATCATGTCTAGGGTATCTACTCCTCAAAGCGTATTCTTCTTATCTCTGAATCTTTCTTTTTGAATTTCGCTTAATATTAAGAATCATTTGGTATGTATGATATTTCTCACTCTAACATATGTTTTGAATTGTTAAATAATTATTTCTTTGAATGTCATATATATATTTATAGTTTCAACTTATATGTGATTTGGTTTTAAAAAGTTATTTTATGTCATGAGTTATTTCATAGAAAGGAGACATTTGCTGTTTTATTTATTTGTTTCTAAAATAATTTGTTAATCTATATTTATGTTTCGAGAATTATTAGAGTTCGTCCGAATTATGAAGTTAAGAATTTCAATAAATATTAATAGTAAAATATTTATTAGCTCATACTATGATACCAAAATTACATATGTGTAAATTATCTTATAGTGTTACTTTGTATAGATTTAACAACTATTTGCATAATTTTGTTCCATATTTGACGATCATGTCTAGGGTATCGACACCACCAAGGGTAATTCTCTTGTTTCTGAATCTTGGTTTTGGAACATTGGCTAATATTAACAATCAGGTGCTATAAAAGATATTTTACCCTCCGTTATTTTTTTTAATAGGTAAATAATTATTTGTTTCGATCTAATATTTATATTTGTAGTTTCACTTATGTGTTATTTTATTTAATAGAGTGATTTTATTTCATTTGAGTTCTTTCATATAAAGTAAAATTTTTATGTTTTTTTTTGACATAATTTGTTAATCCATATTTATTGTTTGGAGAATTATTTGAGACCGTCCATAGTTTAAAGGTAAGATTATAAGAAAATATAAAAAGTATTATATTTATTAGCTGAGACTATGATACCAAAATTACGTATGTGTAAATTATCATATAGTGTTACTATGTTTAGAATTAGCAATTATTTGCATAATTTTCTTCTATATTGCACGATAATGTCTAGGGTATCTTCACCTCAAAGGGTAATCTCTTTGTCTCTGAATCTTTGTTTTCCAATTTTGCTTAATATTATGAATCATTTTGTATGTATGATATTTCTCACTCTAATATATATTTTGAATTGTTAAATAATTATTTCTTTCAATGTAATATATATATTTATAGTTTCTACTTATATGTGATTATATTTTAAAGAGTTATTTTATGTAATATGAGTTATTTCAGAGAAAGGAAACATTTTATTATTTATTTATTTGTTTTTAAAATAATTTGTTAATCCATATTTATGTTTGGATAATTATTAGAGATCGTCTGAATTATAAAGTTAAGAATTTCAATAAATATTAATAATAAGATATTTATTAGTTCATAATATGATACAAAAATTACGTATGTGTAAATTATCATATAGTGTTACTATATATAGATTTACCAATTATTTGCATAATTTCGTTTTATATTGCACGATAATGTCTAGGGTATCTACACCCCAAAGGGTAATCTTCTTGACTCTGAAACTTTTTTTTCCAATTTTGCTTAATATTAAGAATCATTTGGTATGTATGATATTTCTCACTCTAATATATGTTTTGAATTGTTAAATAATTATTTCTTTACATGTAATAAATATATTTATAGTTTCAACTTATATGTGATTTTATTTTAAAAAGTGATTTTATGTAATATGAGTTATTTCATAGAAATGAAACATTTTATGTTTTATTTATTTGTTTTTAAAATAATTTGTTAATCTATATTTATGTTTGGAGAATTAATAGAGAACGTGTGAATTATAAAGTTAAGAATTCAATAAATATTAATAGTAAAATATTTATTTGCTCATACTATGATACCAAAATTACGTATGTGTAAATTATCTTATAGTATTACTTTGTATAGATTAAACAACTATTTGCATAATTTTGTTCCAAATTCCACGATCATGTCTAGGGTATCTACACCTCAAAGGGTATTCTTTTTGTGTCTAAATCTTTGTTTTCCAATTTTGCTTAATATTACGAATCATTTGGTTTGTATGATATTTCTCACTCTAACATATCTTTTGAATTGTTAAATAATTATTTCTTTTAATGTCATATATATATTTATAGTTTCAACTTATATGTGATTTCATTTTAAAAAGTGATTTTATGTCATGAGTTATTTCATAGAAAGGAGACATTTTATGTTTTATTTATTTGTTTCTAAATTAATTTGTTAATCTATATTTATGTTTGGAGAATTATTAGAGTTCGTCCGAATTATGAAGTTAAGAATTTCAATAAATATTAATAGTAAAATATTTATTAGCTCATACTATGATACCAAGATTACGTGTGTGTAAATTATCTAATAGTGTTACTTTGTATAGATTTAACAACTATTTGCATAATTTTGTTCCATATTTGACGATCATGTCTAAGGTATTGACACCACCAAGGGTAATTTTCTTGTTTCTAAATCTTTGTTTTCCAATTTTGCTTAATATTAAGAATCATTTGGTATGTATGATATTTATCACTATAATATATGGTTTGAATTGTGAAATAATTATTTCTTTCCATTTAATAAATATATTTATAGTTTCAACTTATATGTGATTTTATTTTAAAACGTGATTTTATGTAATATGAGTTATTTCATAGAAATGAAAAATTTTGTGTTTTATTTATTTGTTTTTAAAATAATTTGTTAATCTATATTTATGTTTGGAGAATTAATAGATATCGTCTGAATGATAAAGTTAAGAATTTCAATAAATATTAATAGTACAATATCTTATAGTGTTACTTTACATAGATTTAACAACTATTTGCATAATTTTGTTCCATTTTCCACGATCATGTCTAGGGTATCTACACCTCAAAGGGTATTCATCTTGTATCTGAATCTTTGTTTTCCAACTTCACTTAATATTAAGAATCATGTGGTATGTATGATATTTCTCACTCTAATGTATGTTTCGAATTGTTACATAATTATTTCTTTCAATGTTATATATATGTTTATAGTTTCTACTTATATGTGATTTTATTTTAAAAAGTGTTTTTATTTAATATGATTTATTTCATAGAAAGGAAACATTTTATGTTTTATTTATTTGTTTTTGAAAATAATTTGTTAATCTATATTTATGTTTGGAGAATTATTAGATATCTTCTGAATGATAAAGTTAAGAATTTCAATAAATATTAATAGTAAAATATTTATTAGGTCATACTATTATACCAAAATTACGTATGAGTAAATTATCTTATAGTGTTACTTTACATGGATTTAACAACTATTTGCATAATTTTGATCCATATTTCACGATCATGTATAGGGTATCGACATCACCAAGGGTAATTCTCTTGTTTCTGAATCTTGGTTTTCGAACTTCGCCTAATATTAAGAATGAGGTCCTATATAAGATATTTTACCCTCCGTTAATTTTTTTAATAGGTAAATAATTATTTCCTTAATCTAATATTTATATTTATAGTTTCACTTATGTGTCATTTTATTTAATACAATGATTTTATTTAATTTGAGTTATTTCATATAAAGGAAAAACTTTACGTTTTATTTATTTGTTTTTGACATAATTTGCTAATCCATATTTATTGTTTGGAGAATTATGTGAGACCGCCCAAATTATAAAGGTAAGAATATCAATAAATTTTAACAGTAAAATATTTATTAGCTCATACTATGATACCAAATTACGTATGTGTATATTATCATATAGTGTTAGTATGTATAGATTTACCAATTATTTGCATAATTTGGTTCCAAATTGCACAAAAATGTGTGGATATCTACACCTCAAAGGGTATTCTTATTGTCTCTCAATATTTGTCTTCCACCTTCGCTGAATATTAAGAATCATTTGGTATGTATGATATTTCTCACTCTAATGTATGTTTCGAATTGTTACATAATTATTTCTTTCAATGTAATATATATATTTATAGTTTCAACTTATTAGTGATTTTATTTTAAAAAGTGATTTTATGTAATATGAGTTATTTCATAGAATGGGAACATTTTATGTTTTATTTATTTGTTTTTAAAATAATTTGTTAAGCTATATGTATGTTTGGAGAATTAATTGAGAACGTGTGAATTATAAAGTTAAGAATTTCAATAAATATTAATAGTAAAATATTTATTAGCTCATACTATTATACCAAAATTACGTATGAGTAAATTATCTTATAGTGTTAATTTTTATAGATTTAACAACTATTTGCATAATTTTTTTCCATATTTCACGATCATGTCTATGGTATCGACACCACCATGGGTAATTCTCTTGTTTCTGAATCTTGGTTTTCGAACTTCGCCTAATATCAAGAATCAGGTGCTATAAAAGATATTTTACCCTCCGTTATTTTTTTTAATAGGTAAATAATAATTTCCTTCAATCTAATATTTATATTTATAGTTCACTTATGTGTCATTTTATTTAATACAGAGATTTTATTTCATTTGAGTTATTTCATATAACGGAAAAATGTTATGTTTTATTTATTTGTTTTTGACATAATTTGTTAATCCATATTTATTGTTTGGAGAATTATTTGAGACCGTCCAAATTATAAAGGTAAGAATATCATTAAATATTAATAGGAAAATATTTATTAGCTCGTACTATGATACCAAAATTACATATATGTAAATTATCATATTGTGTTACTATGTATTGATTTACCAATTATTTGCATAATTTGGTTCCAAATTGCACGAAAATGTGTAGATATCTACACCTCAAAGGGTATTCTTCTTGTCTCTCAATCTTTGTTTTCCACCTTCGCTTAATATTAAGAATCATTTGGTATGTATGATATTTCTCACTCTAATATATATTTTGAATTGTTAAATAATTATTTCTTTCAATGTAATATATATATTTATAGTTTCAACTTATATGTGATTTTATTTTAAAAATTGATTTATGTAATATGAGTTATTTCATAGAAAGGAAACATTTTATGTTTTATTTATTTCTTTCGAAAATAATTTTTTAATCTATATTTATGCTTGGAGAATTATTAGAGATCATCTGAATTATAAAGTTAAGAATTTAAATAAATATTAATAGTATAATATTTATTAGCTCATACTATGATAGCAAAATTAAGTATGTGAAAATTATCTTATAGTGTTACTTTGTACAGATTTAACAACTATTTGCATAATTTTGGTCCATATTTGATGATCATGTCTAGGGTATCGACACCACCAAGAGTAATTCTCTTGTTTTTGAATCTTGGTTTTCGAACATCGCCTAATATTAAGAATCAGGTGCTATATAAGATATTTTACCCATCATTATTTTTTGTTATAGGTAAATAATTATTTCCTTTAATCTAATATTTATATTTATAGTTTCACTTATATGTCATTTTATTCAAGACAATGATTTTATTTCATTTGAGTTATTTCATATAAAGGAAAAATTTTATGTTTTATTTATTTTTTTTTGACATAATTTGCTAAGCCATATTTATTGTTTGGAGAATTATTTGAGACCGTCCAAATTATAAAGGTAAGAATATCAATAAAGTTTAATAGTAAAATATTTATTAGCTCATACAATGATACCAAAATTATGTATGTATAAATTATCATATAGTGTTACTTTGTATAGATTTAACAACTATTTGCATAATTGTGTTCCATTTTCCACGATCATGTCTAGGGTATCTACACCTCAAAGGGTATTCATATTGTATCTAAATCTTTGTTTTCCAACTTCGCTTAATATTAAGAATCATGTGGTATGTGTGGTATTTCTCACTCTAATATATGTTTTGAATTGTTAAATAATTATTTTTTTTCAATGTAATATATATATTTATAATTTCTACTTAGATGTGATTTTATTTTAAAGAGTGATTTTATGTAATATGAGTTATTTCATAGAAAGGAACCATTTTATGTTTTGTTTATATGTTTCTAAAATAATTTGTTAATCTATATTTATCTTTGGAGAATTATTAGAGAACGTCCAAATTATAAAGATAAGAACATCAATAAATATTAATAGTAAAATATTTATTAGATCATACAATGATATCAAAATTACGTATGTGTAAATTACCTTATAGTGTTACTTTGTATAGATTTAACAACTATTTGCATAATTTTGTCCCCTATTTCACGATCATGTGTAGGGTATCGACACCACCAAGGGTAATACTCTTGGTTCTGAATCTGGGTTTTCGAAGTTCGCCTAATATTAACAATCAGGTGCTAACTATGATATTTTGGCATCCATTATTTTTTTAATATGTTAATAATTATTTCCTTCAATCTAATATTTATATTTATAGTTTCACTTATCTGTCATTTTATATAATACAATGATTTTATTTCATATGAGTTAATTCATATAATGGAAAATTTTATGTTTTATTTATTTATTTTTTAAATAATTTGTTAATCCATATTTATTGTTTGGAGAATTATTTGAGACTGTCCAAATTATAAAGTTAAGAATATCAATAAATATTAATAGTAAAATATATATTAGCTCATACTATGATACCAAAATTAAATATGTGTAAATTATCATATGGTGTTACAATGTATAGATTTACCAATTATTTGCATAATTTTGCTTTATATTGCACGATAATGTCTAGGGTATCTACACCTCAAAGGGTATTCTTCTTGTCTCTGAATATTTGTTTTCCAATTTCGCTTAATATGAAGAATCATTTGGTATGTATGATATTTCTCACTCTAATATATGTTTTGAATTGTTAAATAATTATTGCTTTCAATGTCATATATATATTTATCGTTTCAACTTATATGTGAATTTATTTTAAAAAGTGATTTTATGTAATATGAGTTATTTCGTAGAAAGGAAACATTTTATGTTTTATTTATTTGTTTTTATCGTAATTTGTTAATCCATATTTATTCTTTGTTGAATTATTTGACATCGTCCGAATTATAAAGTTAAGAATTTCAATAAATATTAATCGTAAAATATTTATTAGCTCATACTATGATACCAAAATTACGTATGTGTAAATTATCTTATAGTGTAACTTTTTATAGATTTAACAACTATTTGCATAATTTTGTTCCATATTTTACGCTCATGTCTACGATATCGACACCACCAAGGGTAATTCCCTTGTTTTTGAACTTCGCCTAATATTAAGAATCAGGTGCTATATAAGATATGTTACCCTCCATTATTTTTTGTAATAGGTAAATAATTATTTCCATCAATCTAATATATACATTTATAGTTTCACTTATATGTCATTTTATTTAATACAGACATCTTATTTCATTTGAGTTATTTTGTATAAAGGAAAGCTTTTAGGTTTTATTTATTTGTTTTTGATATAATTTGTTAATCCATATTTATTGTTTGGAGAATTATTTGAGACCATCCAAATTATAAAGGTAAGAATATCAATAAATATTAATAGTAAAATATATATTAGCTCGTACTATGATACCAAAATTACGTATGTTTAAATTATCATATTATGTTACTATCTATAGATTTACCAATTATTTGCATAATTTCTTTCCAAATTGCACGAGAATGTCTAGATTATCTACACCTCAAAGGGTATTCTTCTTGTCTCTGAATCTTTGTTTGCCAACGTCACTTAATATTAAGAATCATTTGGTATGTATGATATTTCTTACTCTAATATATGTTTTGAATTGTTAAATAATTATTTCTTTCAATGTAATATATATATTTATAGTTTTTACTTATGTGTGATTTTATTTTAAAAAGTGATTTAATGTAATATGAGTTATTTCATAGAAATGAAACATTTTATGTTTTATTTATTTGTTTTTAAAATAATTTGTTAGTCTATATTTATGTTTGGAGAATTATTAGAGATCGTCCGAATTATAAAGTTAAGAATTTCAATAAATATTAATAGTACAATATTTATTAGCTCATATTATGATACCAAAATTACGTATGTGTAAATTATCTTATAGTGTTACTTTATATAGATTTAACAACTATTTGCATAATTGTGTTCCATTTTCCACGATCATGTCTAGGGTATCTACACCTCAAAGGGTATTCATCTTGTATCTGAATCTTTGTTTTCCAACTTCACTTAATATTAATAATCATTTGGTATGTATAAGATATATTACCCTCTATTATTTTTTTTAATCGGTAAATAATTATTTCTTTATATCTAATATTTATATTTATAGTTTCACTTATGTGTCATTTTATTTAATACAATGATTTTTTTTCATTTGAGTTATTTGGTATAAAGGAAAAATATTAGGTTTTATTTACTTGTTTTTTACATAATTTGTTAATCCATATTTATAGTTTGAGGAATTATTTGAGACCGTCCAAATTATAAAGGTAAGAATATAAATAAAGTTTAATAGTAAAATATTTATTAGCTCATACCATGATACCAAAATTATGTATGTATTAAATATCATATAGTGTTACTTTGTATAGATTTAACAACCATTTGCATAATTGTGTTCCATTTTCCACGATCATGTCTAGGGTATCTACACCTCAAAGGGTATTCATCTTGTATCTGAATCTTTGTTTTCCAACTTCACTTAATATTAAGAATCATGTGGTATGTATGATATTTCTCACTCTAATATATGTTTTGAATTGTTAAATGATTATTTTTTTCAATGTAATATATATATTTATAGTTTCTACTTAGATGTGATTTTATTTTAAAGAGTGATTTTATGTAATATGAGTTATTTCATAGAAAGGAAAAATTTTATGTTTTATTTATATGTTTCTAAAATAATTTGTTAATCTATATTTATCTTTGGAGAATTACTAGAGATCGTCCAAATTATAAAGATAAGAACATCAATAAATATTAATAGTAAAATATATATTAGCTCATACAATGATATCAAAATTACGTATGTGTAAATTATCTTATAGTGTTACTTTGTATAGATTGAACAATTATTTGCATAATTTTGTTCCCTATTTTACGATCATGTGTAGGGTATCGACACCACCAAGGTTAATACTCTTGGTTCTAAATATGGGTTTTCGAAGTTCGCCTAATATTAACAAACAGGTGCTAACTAAGATATTTTAGCCTCCATTATTTTTTTTAATATGTGAATAATTATTTCCTTCAATCTAATATTTATATTTATAGTTTCACTTATCTGTCATTTTAAATAATACAATGATTTTATTTCATTTGAGTTAATTCATATAATGGAAAATTTTATGTTTTATTAATTTATTTTTTAAATAATTTGTTAATCCATATTATTGTTTGGAGAATTATTTGAGACCGTCCAAATTATAAAGTTAAGAATATCAATAAATATTAATAGTAAAATATATATTAGCTCGTACTATGATACCAAAATTACATATGTGTAAATTATCATATGGTGTTACAATGTATAGATTTACCAATTAGTTGCATAATTTCGTTTTATATTGCACGATAATGTCTAGGGTATCTACATTTCAAAGGGTATTCTTCTTGTCTCTGAATATTTGTTTTCCAATTTCGCTTAATATGAAGAATCATTTGGTATGTATGATATCTCTCACTCTAATATATGTTTTGAATTGTTAAATAATTATTCCTTTCAATGTCATATATATATTTATAGTTTCAACTTATATGTGAATTTATTTTAAAAAGTGATTTTATGTAATATGAGTTATTTCGTAGAAAGGAAACATTTTATGTTTTATTTATATGTTTCTAAAATAATTTGTTAATCTATATTTATTTTTGGAGAAGTATTAGAGATCGTCCGAATTATAAAGTTAAGAATTTCAATAAATATTAATCGTAAAATATTTATTAGCTCATACTATGATACCAAAATTACGTATCTGTAAATTATCTTATAGTGTTACTTTTTATAGATTTAACAACTATTTGCATAATTTTGTTCCATATTTTACGATCATGTCTACGATATCGACACCACCAAGGGTAATTCCCTTGTTTCTGAACTTGGTTTTCGAACTTCGCCTAATATTAAGAATCAGGTGCTATATAAGATATTTTACCCTCCATTATTTTTTGTAATAGGTTAATAATTATTTCCGTCAATCTAATATATACATTTATAGTTTCACTTATATGTCATTTTATTTAATATAGACATCTTATTTCATTTGAGTTATTTTGTATAAAGGAAAGCTTTTAGGTTTTATTTATTTGTTTTTGATATAATTTGTTAATCCATATTTATTGTTTGGAGAATTATTTGAGACCATCCAAATTATAAAGGTAAGAATATCAATAAATATTAATAGTAAAATATATATTAGCTCGTACTATGATACCAAAATTACGTATGTTTAAATTATCATATTATGTTACTATCTATAGATTTACCAATTATTTGCATAATTTCTTTCCAAATTGCACGAGAATGTCTAGATTATCTACACCTCAAAGGGTATTCATCTTGTATCTGAATCTTTGTTTTCCAACTTCACTTAATATTAAGAATCATGTGGTATGTATGATATTTCTCACTCTAATATATGTTTTGAATTGTTAAATAACTATTTTTTTCAATGTAATATATATATTTATAATTTCTACTTAGATGTGATTTTATTTTAAAAAGTGAGGTATCGACACCACCAAGGTTAATACTCTTGGTTCTAAATATGGGTTTTCGAAGTTCGCCTAATATTAACAATCAAGTGCTAACTAAGATATTTTAGCCTCCATTATTTTTTTTAATATGTGAATAATTATTTCCTTCAATCTAATATTTATATTTATAGTTTCACTTATCTGTCATTTTATATAATACAATGATTTTATTTCATTTGAGTTAATTCATATAATGGAAAATTTTATGTTTTATTAATTTATTTTTAAATAATATTTTAATCCATATTATTGTTTGGAGAATTATTTGAGACCGTCCAAATTATAAAGGTAACAATATCAATAAATATTAATAGTAAAATATATATTAGCTCGTACTATGACACCAAAATTACATATGTGTAAATTATCATATGGTGTTACTATGTTTAGATTTACCAATTATTTGCATAATTTCGTTCCAAATTGCATGATAATGTCTAGGGTATCTACACCTCAAAGGATAATCTTCTTGTCTTTGAATCGCTTTTTCCAAATTCGCTTAATATTAAGAATCATTTTGTAGGTATGATATTTCTCACTCTAATATATGTTTTTGAATTCTTAAATAATTATTTCTTTCAATGTAATATATATATTTATAGTTTTTACTAATATGTGATTTTATTTTAAAAAGTGATTTTATATAATATAAGTTATTTCATAAAAATGAAACATTTTATTAGAGATCGTCCGAATTATAAAGTTAAGAATTTCAATAAATATTAATAGTAAAATATTTATTAGCTCGTACTATGATACCAGAATTACGTATGTGTAAATTATCATATAGTGTTACTATGTATAGATTTACCAATTATATGCATAATTTCTTTCCAAATTGCGCGATAATGTCTAGATTATCTACACCTTATAGGGTATTCTTCTTTTCTCTGAATCTTTGGTTTCCAACGTCGCTTAGTATTAAAAATCATTTGGTATGTATGATATTTCTCACTCTAATATATGTTTGGAATTGTCAAAAAATTATTTCTTTCAATGTAATATATATATATATTTATAGTTTTTACTTATATGTGATTTTATTTTAAAAAGTGATTTCATGTAATATTAGTTATTTCATAGAAAGGAAACAATTTATGTTTTATTTATTTGTTTTTAGAATAATTTGTTAGTCTATATTTATGTTTGGGGAATTATTAGAGATCATCCGAATTATAATGTTCAGAATTTAAATAAATTTTAATAGTAAAATATTTATTAGCTCATTCTATGATACCAAAATTACGTATGTGTAAATTATCTTATAGTGTTACTTTGTATAGATTTAACAACTATTTGCATAATTTTGTTCCATATTTCACGATCATGTCTATGGTATCGACACCACCATGGGTAATTCTCTTGTTTCTGAATCTTGGTTTTCGAACTTCGCCTAATATCAAGAATCAGGTGCTATAAAAGATATTTTACCCTCCGTTATTTTTTTTAATAGGTAAATAATAATTTCCTTCAATCTAATATTTATATTTATAGTTCACTTATGTGTCATTTTATTTAATACAGAGATTTTATTTCATTTGAGTTAATTCATATAAAGGAAAAATGTTATGTTTTATTTATTTGTTTTTTACATAATTTGTTAATCCATATTTATTGTTTGGAGAATTATTTGAGATCGTAGAAATTATAAAGGTAAGAATATCCATAAATATTAATTGTAAAATATTTATTAGCTCATAATATGATACCAAAATTACGTATGTGTAAATTATCATATATTGTTACTATGTATAGATTTACGATTTATTTTAATAATTTCGTTCCAACTTGCACGATAATGTCTAGGGTATCTACACCTCAAAGGGTAATCTTCTTGTCTCTGAATCTTTGTTTTCTAACATCATTTAATATAAAGATTCTTGTGGTATGTATGATATTTCTCCCTCCAATATATTTTTTGAATTGTTAAATAATTATTTCTTTTAATGTCATATATATATTTATAGTTTCTACTTGTATGTGGTTTTATTTTAAATAGTGATTTTATGTAATATAAGTTATTTCATTGAAAGGAAACATTTTGTTTTAAAATAACTTGTTAATCCATATTTATGTTTGGAGAATTATTATACATCTTCTGAATTATAAAGTTAAGAATTTCAATAAATATTAATAGTAAAATATTTATTAGCTCGTACTATGATACCAGAATTACGTATGTGTAAATTATCATATAGTGTTACTATGTATAGATTTACCAATTATATGCATAATTTCTTTCCAAATTGCGCGATAATGTCTAGATTATCTACACCTTATAGGGTATTCTTCTTGTCTCTGAATCTTTGGTTTCCAACGTCGCTTAATATTAAAAATCATTTGGTATGTATGATATTTCTCACTCTAATATATGTTTGGAATTGTCAAATAATTATTTCTTTCAATGTAATATATATATATTTATAGTTTTTACTTATATGTGATTTTATTTTAAAAAGTGATTTCATGTAATATTAGTTATTTCATAGAAAGGAAACAATTTATGTTTTATTTATTTGTTTTTAAAATAATTTGTTAGTCTATATTTATGTTTGGGGAATTATTAGAGATCATCCGAATTATAATGTTCAGAATTTAAATAAATTTTAATAGTAAAATATTTATTAGCTCATTCTATGATACCAAAATTACGTATGTGTAAATTATCTTATAGTGTTACTTTGTATAGATTTAACAACTATTTGCATAATTTTGTTCCATATTTCACGATCATGTCTAGGGTATCGATACAACAAAGGGTAATTCTCTTGTTTCTGAATCTTGGTTTTCGAACGTCGCCTAATAATAAGAATCGGGTATTATATAAGGCATTTTACCCTCAATTATTTTTTTTAATTGGTAAATAATTATTTCCTTTAATCTAATATTTATATTTATCGTTTCACTTATGTGTCATTTTATTTAATACAGTGATTTTATTTCATATGAGTTAATTTATACAAAGGAAACATTTTATGTTTTATTTATTTGTTTTTGACATAATTTGTTAATCCATATTTATTGTTTGGAGAATTATTTGAGACCGTCCAAATTAGAAAGGTAAGAATATCAATAAATATTAATAGTGAAATATTTATTAGCTGGTACTATGATACCAAAATTACGTATGTGTAAATTATCATATATTGTTACTATATATATATTTACCAATTATTTGCATAATTTCGTTCCAACTTGCACGATAATGTCTAGGGTATCTACACCTCAAAGGGTAATCTTCTTGTCTCTGAATCTTTGTTTTCTAACATCATTTAATATAAAGAATCTTGTGGTATGTATGATATTTCTCCCTCCAATATATTTTTTGAATTGTTAAATAATTATTTCTTTTAATGTCATATATATATTTATAGTTTCTACTTGTATGTGGTTTTATTTTAAATAGTGATTTTATGTAATATAAGTTATTTCATTGAAAGAAAACATTTTGTTTTAAAATAACTTGTTAATCCATATTTATGTTTGGAGAATTATTATACATCTTCTGAATTATAAAGTTAAGAATTTCAATAAATATTAATAGTAAAATATTTATTAGCTCATACTATGATACAAAAATTGATCATGTGTAAATTATCTTAAAGTGTTACTTTGTATAGATTTAACAACTATTTTCCTAATTTTGTTCCATATTTTACGATCATGTCTAGGGTATCGACACCACCTAGGGTAATTCTTGAGTTTCTGAATCTTGATTTTCGAACTTCGCCTAATATTAAGAATAAGCTGCTTTATAAGATATTTTATCCTCTATTATTTTTTTAATAGGTAAATAATTATTTCCTTCAATCGTATAGTTATAGGTATAACAGAAACATTATAGGTTTTATTTATTTGTTTTTTACATAATTTGTGAATCCAAATATATTGTTTGGTGAATTATTTGAGACAGTCCAAATTATAAATGTTAGAATATCAATAAATATTAATAGTAAAATATTTATTAGCTGGTACTATGATACCAAAATTACGAATGTGTAAATTATTATATTGTGTTACTATGTATAAATTTACCAATTATTTGCATAATTTCGTTCCAAATTGCATGATAATGTGTAGGGTATCTACACCTCATAGGGTATTCTTCTTGACTCTGAATCTTTGTTTTGGAACGTCGCTTAATATTAAAAATCATTTGGTATGTATGATATATCTCACTCTAATATATATTTTAAATTGTTAAATAATTATTTCTTTTAATGTAATATATATATTTATAGTTTTTACTTATATGTGATTTTATTTTAAAAAGTGATTTAATGTCTAGGGTATCTACACCTCAAAGGGTATTCATCTTGTATCTGAATCTTTGTTTTCCAACTTCACTTAATATTAAGAATCATGTGGTATGTATGATATTTCTCACTCTAATATATGTTTTGAATTGTTAAATAATTATTTTTTTCAATGTAATATATATATTTATAGTTTCTACTTAGATGTGATTTTATTTTGAAGAGTGATTTTATGTAATATGAGTTATTTCATAGAAAGGAAAAAATTTATGTTTTATTTATTTGTTTTTAAAATAATTTGTTAATCTATATTTATATTTGGAGAATTATTAGAGATCGTCCGAATTATAAAGGTAAGAATTTCAATAAATATTAATATTAAAATATTTATTAGCTCCTACTATGATACCAAAATTACGTATGTGTAAATTATCTTATTGTGTTACTTTGTATAGATTTAACAACTATTTGCATAATTTTGTTCCATATTTCATGATCATGTCTAGGATATCGACACCACCAAGGGTAATTCTCTTGTTTCTAAATCGTGATTTTTGAACTTCGCCAAATCTTAAGAATCAGGTGCTATATAAGATATTTTACCCTCTATTATTTTTTTTAATTGGTAAATAATTATTTCCTTCAATCTAATAAATATATTTATAGTTTCACTTATCTGTCATTTTATTTAATTCAGTGATTTTGTTTTCATTTGAGTTATTTGGTATAACGGAAAAATTTTTGGTTTTATTTATTTGTTTTTTATATAATTTGTGAATCCATATTTAGTGTTTAGTGAATTATTTGAGACGGTCCAAATTATAAATGTAAGATTATCAATAAATATTAATAGTAAAAAATATATTAGATGGTACTATGATACCAAAATTAGGAATGTGTAAATAATCATAAAGTGTTACTATGTATAGATTGACCAATTATTTGCATAATTTCGTTCCAAATTGCATGATAATGTCTAGGGTATCTACACCTCAAAGGGTAATCTACTTGTCTCTGAATCGTTTTTTTTCAAATTCGCTTAATATGAAGAATCATTTTGTATATATGATATTTCTCACTCTAATATATGTTTTTGAATTGTTAAATAATTATTTCGTTCAATGTAATATATATATATTTATAGTTTTTACTTATATGTGATTTTATTTTAAAAAGTAATTTTTTGTAATATGAGTTATTTAATAGAAAGGAAACATTTTATGTTTTATTTATTTGTTTTTAAAATAATTTGTTTGTCTATATTTATGCTTGGAGAATTATTAGGGATCGTCCGAATTATAAAGTTAAGAATTTAAATAAATATTAATAATAAAATATTTATTAACTCATACTATGCTACCAAAATTACGTATGTGTAAATTATCTTATAGTGTTACTTTGTATAGATTTAACAACTATTTGCATAATTTTGTTCCACATGTCACGATCATGTCAAGGGTATCGATACCACCAAGGGTAATTCTCTGGTTTCTAAATCTTGGTTTTCGAACTTCGCCTAATATTAAGAATTAGGTGCTATATAAGATATTTTACCCTCCATTATTTTTTTAATTGGTAAATAATTATTTCTTTAAATCTAATTTTTATATTTATAGTTTCACTTATGTGTCATTTTATTTAATATAGTGATTGTTTTTAATTTGAGTTATTTGGTAGAAAGGAAAATTTTTATGTTTTATATATTTGTTTTTTACATAATTTGTTAATCCATATTTATTGTTTGGAGAATCAATTGAGACCGTCCAAATTATAAATGTAATAATATGAATAAATATTAAGAGTAAAATATTATTAGCTCATACTATGATACCACAATTACGTATGTGTAAATTATAATATAGTGTTACTATGTATAGATTTACGAATTATTTGCATAATTTTCGTTCCAAATTGCACGATAATGTGTAGGGTATCTACACCTCAATGGTTAATCTTCTTGTCTCTGAATCTTTGTTTTCCAACATCGCTTAATATATAGAATCATTTGGTATGTATGATATTTCTCACTCTAATATATTTTTTGAATTGTTAAATAATTATTTCTTTCAATGTAATATATATATTCATAGTTTTTACTTATATGTGATTTTATTTTAAAAAGTTATTTTCAGTAATATCAGTTATTTCATAGAAAGTTAAACATTTTATGTTTTATTTATTTGTTTTTAAAATAATTTGTTAATCCATATTTATGTTTGGAGAATTATTAGAGATCTTTCGAATTATTAAGTTAAGAATTTCAATAAATATTAATAGTTAAATATTTATTAGCTCATACTATGATACCAAAATTACGTATGTGTAAATTATCTTAAAGTGTTGCTTTGTATAGATCCAACAATTATTTGCATAATTTTGTTCCATATTTCCCGATTATGTCTAGGGTATCTGATGAGTGCTCAAAAAGCACTAAAATAACCATGATTTTATGTACCTTAATTGATTAAAAATACATATATTTATATGTTTTATCATATATTTATATAAATTTGTCTTTTTCGGAATCACGGGTATTTTTATTGTTTTTCAGGTATTTTGGCTTAAAAACGCAATGTAAAGACTCAAAGAGGAATATTTGAAGCAATACATCACAAATATATCAATAAATAAGTGAGAAAAGGTCAACAAACATGGAAAAATCGGACGAAATGGGTCGAAAAGTCAAAAATGTCAAAAAGACGGAAATCGCGCGCCGCAGCCCAGCCGTGCGCGCCCCAGCGCCCCACTCCGCGCGCGCTGGCATGCCAAGCTGCGCGTAGCGCAGCGCGCTGGCACTGTTCACGCGCGCCGAGCTGCGCGCAGCGACAGCCCCAGCGCGCGCGCGCAGCGCCCCAGCAGCCCCCCTCCGCGCGCCCAACGCGTTTTCGCCCCATTTTTCACGTGCAGCCGCCCCTGTGACGTCATTGATGACATCAGCAATTCCAATACGCGTTTTTACATTTTTTAATATTTTTTTAACATTTTTTTACTCATTTTTTCTCTCCATCCTCACCTATAAATACCCCCCTTCCATTCACTTCAAAACACACCTTAAAACCACACTTCTCTCTTCTTTCTTTCTCTCATTTCTTAGTTTTTTTGAGTTTTCCTTAGTTTCTTTCTTAGTTTCTAAGTTTTTCTTAGTTTCCTTCTTAGTTTTTAGTTCAATTCTCTTAGTTTTAGTGTTCTTCTCTTTTTGAGAGGAACTTGTAATGTTTTTGTAATAATTTAGTTTTTGATTCAATATATGGAAGTGCAAATTCCGCTCGGAGGTTTTCTAGCTACGGGAATAGCGTCGAAGTTCTGTAAGGATTTTATTTTCTTTACAGTTATTTTTATGCTTTATTCTTAAATGTTATATTCAACTTGTCTGTGGTTAAATTTAACTATGCTAGCTGTTTAGTAAATATGATGTAATAACGACGTTGTTATGCTTGCGAAATATTAAATAGGTGAAAATTTCTAAAATGAATTGATTTTGTTTTTATTCAAGATTTTATATTAAGAATGTTAGAGAGAAATATATTATTTTTCATTACAAACTTAAATCTAAAAATTAGATTTTAAGGTTTACTTATCCGGTCTAATTTAGAGTAGTGCTCTTTTATTTGTTGGTACAATCGCCCGGTAGTTAGAGTGAAACTCTATTTCAAAAGTTTTTATAAGAATTATTATGTGAAAATGTATTGACAACATGTTTTCAATAGTGGTTTTAAAACTTGAAAGTTAGTACTCGGATAATTAAATTCTTAGGTTTAATTTGGACACCTTGAATAAAGTTTAAACTGTCTAACCCCACCAAAGGTGGCATTTAAATGGTTCATTTTCAATCTCTTAGAAAAAGGAATTAATTTAATTAAGCATATTAGTTATCAACCCCACCCATAGGTGTTAATTGATTTGTTTAGTTAACAAAGAATATCTAACCCCACCAAAGGTGGTATTTATATAAAAAAGAGAGAATCAATAAAATGTCAATTTATATCTTTAATAACCTAGTTAATATGAGCAAGCATAATTAATTTAGTTATTATATCCATAAATACTCCGCTAATATAAATGATAAAAATTTGCATGAACATTTATTGAATCCGTATATATGTTTATTTCTAGATAATTATTTGAATTTGTATCTATGTTTATTTTTATGATTTTAGATTATATTTAATTAATCTGTATATATGTTTTATTTTATGTTATTAGATTAGGAACACAAAAACCAAACTATCGTGACAGGATGTTTAGGATTTAATTTCGTTTTTAAAAGATTGAATAATAAGTTAAAAACCATATACATTCCTTCCTTAGATCGACCTTGGGAGTATACTTATCATTTTCTACGAAATGATTCGTGCACTTGCGAGAGTTTTATAAATATTAAAACCAAAGTATTTGCGGGAATCGGCGATGCCGGTTTTCGTTCATCAGTATCGACACCACCAAGGGTAATTCTCTTGTTTCTGAATTTTGGTTTTCGAACGTCGCCGAATATTAAGAATGAGGTTCTATTTAAGATATTTTACCCTCAATTATTTTTTTTAATAGGTAAATAATTATTTCCTTCAATGTAATATTTATATTTATAGTTTCACTTATGTGTCATTTTATTTAATACAATCATTTTATTTCATTTGAGTTAATTCTTTTAAAGGAAAATTTTTATGTTCTTTTTATTTGTTTTTTACATAATTTGTTCATCCATATTTATTGTTTGGAGAATTATTTGAGACCGTCCAAATGATTAAGGTAAGAATATCAAAAATATTAATAGTAAAATATTTATATGCTCGTACTAGGATACCAAAATTACGAATGTGTAAATTATCATATAGTGTTACTATGTATAGATTTAAAAACTATTTGCAAAATTTCGTTCCAAATTTCACGATAATGTCTAGGGTATCAACACCTCAAAGGGTAATCTTCTTGTCTCTAAATCTTTATTTTCCCGCTTCTCTTAATATTAAGAATCATTTGGTATGTATGATATTTCTCACTCTAATATATGTTTGGAATTGTTAAATAATTATTTATTTCATTGTAATATATATATTCATATTTTTTACTTATATGTGATTTTATTTTAAAAAGTGATTTTATGTAATATGAGTAATTTCATAGAAATGAAACATTTTTTGTTTTATTTATTTGTTTTTAAAATAATTTGTTTAGTTTATATTTATTTTGGAGAATTATTAGAGATCGTCTGAATTATAAAGTTAAGAATTTAAATAAATTTTAATAGTAAAATATTATTAGCTCATACTATGATACCAAAATTATGAATGTCTAAATTATCATATAGTGTTACTATTTATAGATTTACGAATTATTTGCATAATTTAGTTCCAAATTTCACGATAATGTCTAGGGTATCGACACCACCAAGGGTAATTCTCTTGTTTCTGAATCTTGGTTTTCGAACGTCGCCTAATAATAAGAATCAGATATTATATAAGGCATTTTACCCTCAATAATTTTTTTTAATAGGTAAATAATTATTTCCTTTAATCTAATATTTATATTTATAGTTTCACTTATGTGTCATTTTATTTAATACAGTGATTTTATTTCATATGAGTTAATTTATACAAAGGAAACATTTTATGTTTTATTTATTTGTTTTTAACATAATTTGTTAATCCATATTTATTGTTTGGAGAATTATTTGAGACCGTCCAAATTAGAAAGGTAAGAATATCAATAAATATTAATAGTGAAATATTTATTAGCTGGTACTATGATACCAAAATTACATATGTGTAAATTCTCATTTAGTGTTACTATGTATATATTTACCAATTATTTGCATAATTTCGTTCCAAATTGCACGATAATGTCTAGGGTATCTACACCTCAAAGGGTAATCTTCTTGTCTCTAAATCTTTGTTTTCTTACTTCGCTTAATATTAAGAATCATGTGGTATATATGATATTTCTCACTCTAATATATGTTTTGAATTGGTAAATAATTATTTCTTTCATTGTAATATATATATATATATATATATATATATATTATTTATAGTTTCTTCTTATATGTGATTTTATTTTAAAAACAGATTTTATGTAATATGAGTTATTTCATAGAAAGGAAATATTTTATGTTTTATTTGTTTGTTTCAAAAATAATTTGTTAATCTATATTTATTTTTGGAGAATTATTCGAGATCATCCGAATTATAAAGTTAAGAATTTCAATAAATATAAATAGTAAAATATTTATTAGCTAATACTATGATACCAAAATTACGAATGTCTAAATTATCATATAGTGTTACTTTGTATAGATTTTACAATTATTTGCATAATTTCGTTCCATATTTCATGATCATGTCTAGGGTATCGACACCACCAAGGGTAATTCTCTTGTTTCTGAATCTTGGTTTTCGCACGTCGCCTAATAATAAAAATCAAGTATTATATAAGGCATTTTACCCACAATTATTTTTTTTAATAGGTAAATAATTATTTCCTTTAATCTAATATTTATATTTATAGTTTCACTTATGTTTCATTTTATTTAATACAGTGATTTTATTTCATGAGCTAATTTATACAAAGGAAAAATTTATGTTTTATTTATTTGTTTTTTACATAATTTGTTAATCCATATTTATTGTTTGGAGAATTATTTGAGACAGTCCAAATTATAAAGGTAAGAATATCAATAAATATTAATAGTAAAATATTTATTAGCTCGTACAATTATACCAAAATTACGTATGTGTAAATGATTATATAGTGTTACTATGTATAGATTTAACAATTATTTGCTTAATTTCGTTCTAAATTGCAGAATTATTTAGTTTAAAATAATTTGTTTAGTTTATATTTATGTTTGGAGAATTATTAGAGGTCCTCCTAATTATAAAGTTAAGAATTTCAATAAATATTAATAGTAAAATATTTATTAGCTCATACTATGATACCAAAATTACGTATGTGTAAATTATCTTATAGTGTTATTTTGTATAGATTTAACAACTATTGCCATAATTTTGTTCCATATTTCACGATCATGTCTTGTTTATCGACACCACCAAGGGTAATTCTCTTGTTTCTGAAACTTGGTTTTTGAACGTCGCCTAATAATAAGAATCAGGTATTATATAAGACATTTTACACTCAATTATTTTTTTAATAGGTAAATAATTATTTCCTTTAATCTAATTTTTATATTTATAGTTTCACTTATGTGTCATTTTATTTAATACAGTGATTTTATTTCATATGAGTTAATTTATACAAAGGAAACATTTTATGTTTTATTTATTTGTTTTTGACATAATTTGTTAATCCATATTTATTGTTTGGAGAATTATTTGAGACCGTCCAAATTAGAAAGGTAAGAATATCAATAAATATTAATAGTAAAATATTTATTAGCTGGTACTATGATACCAAAATTACATATGTGTAAATTCTCATTTAGTGTTACTATGTACATATTTACCAATTATTTGTATAATTTCGTTCCAAATTGCACGATAATGTTTAGGGTATCTACACCTCAAAGGGTAATCTTCTTGTCTCTAAATCTTTGTTTTCTTACTTCGCTTAATATTAAGATTCATGTGGTATATATGATATTTCTCACTCTAATATATGTTTTGAATTGTTAAATAATTATTTCTTTCATTGTAATATATATATTTATAGTTTCTTCTTATATGTGATTTTATTTTAAAAACAGATTTTATTTAATATGAGTTATTTCATAGAAAGGAAATATTTTATGTTTTATTTGTTTGTTTCTAAAATAATTTGTTAATCTATATTTATTTTTGGAGAATTATTCGAGATCATCCGAATTATAAAGTTAAGAATTTCAATAAATATTAATAGTAAAATATTTATTAGCTCATACTATGATACCAATATTACGATTGTCTAAATTATCATATAGTGTTACTTTGTATAGATTTTACAATTATTTGCATAATTTCGTTCCATATTTCACGATCATGTCTAGGGATTGACACCACCTAGGGTAATTCTCTTGTTTCGGAATCTTGGTTTACGAACTTTGCCTAATATTAAGAATCAGGTGCTATACAAGATATTTTACCCTCCTTTAATTTTTTTTGAATAGGTAAATAATTATTTCCTTTGATCTAATATTTATATTTATAGTTTCTACTTATATGTGATTCAATTTAAAAAAAGTGATTTTATGTAATATGAGTTATTTCATAGAAAGAATATTTTTTATGATTTATTTGTTTGTTTTAAAATAATTTGTTAATCCATATTTATATTTGGAGAATTATTAGAATTCGTCCGAATTAAAAATTTATGAATGTCAATAAATATTAATAGTAAAATATTTATTGCTCACAATATGATACCAAAATTACGAATGTCTAAATTATCATATAGTGTTACTTTGTACTGATTTTACAATTATTTGCATAATTTCGTTCCATATTTCATGATCATGTCTACGGTATCAACACCATATAGGGTAATTCTCTTGTTTCTCAATATTGGTTTTCGAACATCGACTAATATTAAGAATTAGGTGCTATATAATATAATTTACCTTCAGTTATATTTTTTTAAATAGGTAAATAATTATTTCCTTTAATCTAATATTTTTATTTATAGTTTGACTTATGTGTCATTTTATATAATACATTGATTTTATTTCATATGAGTGATTACATATAAAGGCCAAATTTTATGTTTTATTTATTTGTTTTTATCATAATTTGTTAATCCATATTTATTCTTTTTAGAATTATTTGACATCATCCCAATTATAAAATTAAGAATTTCAATAAATATTAATTGTAAAATATTTATTAGCTCATACTATTATATCAAAATCATGTATGTGTAAATTATCATATAGTGTTACTTTGTATAGATTTAACAATTATTTGGATAATTTGGTTACATATTGCACGATAATGTCTAGGGTATCTACAATACAAAGGTTAATCTTCTTGTCTATGAAACTTTGTTTTCCAACTTCACTTAATATTAAGAATCATTAGGTATGTATAATATTTCACCGTCAAATATATATTTTGAAATGTTAAATAATTATTACTTTCAATCTAATATATATATTTATAGTTTCTACTTATATGTGATTCAATTTAAAAAAAGTGATTTTATGTAATATGAGTTATTTCATAGAAAGAATATTTTTTATGATTTATTTGTTTGTTTTAAAATAATTTGTTAATCCATATTTATATTTGGAAAATTATTAGAATTCGTCCGAATTAAAAATATATGAATTTCAATAAATATTAATAGTAAAATATTTATTGCTCATAATATGATACCAAAATTACGAATGTCTAAATTATCATATAGTGTTACTTTGTACTGATTTTACAATTATTTGCATAATTTCGTTCCATATTTCATGATCATGTCTACGGTATCAACACCATATAGGGTAATTCTCTTGTTTCTCAATATTGGTTTTCGAACATCGACTAATATTAAGAATTAAGTGCTATATAATATAATTTACCTTCAGTTATATTTTTTTAAATAGGTAAATAATTATTTCCTTTAATCTAATATTTTTATTTATAGTTTGACTTATGTGTTATTTTATATAATACATTGATTTTATTTCATATGAGTGATTACATATAAAGGCCAAATTTTATGTTTTATTTATTTGTTTTTATCATAATTTGTTAATCCATATTTATTCTTTTTAGAATTATTTGACATCATCCCAATTATAAAATTAAGAATTTCAATAAATATTAATTGTAAAATATTTATTAGCTCATACTATTATATCAAAATCATGTATGTGTAAATTATCATATAGTGTTACTTTGTATAGATTTAACAATTATTTGGATAATTTGGTTACATATTGCACGATAATGTCTAGGGTATCTACAATACAAAGGTTAATCTTCTTGTCTATGAATCTTTGTTTTCCAACTTCACTTAATATTAAGAATCATTAGGTATGTATAATATTTCACCGTCAAATATATATTTTGAAATGTTAAATAATTATTACTTTCAATCTAATATATATATTTATAGTTTCTACTTATATGTGATTCAATTTAAAAAAAGTGATTTTATGTAATATGAGTTATTTCATAGAAAGAATATTTTTTATGATTTATTTGTTTGTTTTAAAATAATTTGTTAATCCATATTTATATTTGGAGAATTATTAGAATTCGTCCGAATTAAAAATTTATGAATTTCAATAAATATTAATAGTAAAATATTTATTGCTCATAATATGATACCAAAATTACGAATGTCTAAATTATCATATAGTGTTACTTTGTACTGATTTTACAATTATTTGCATAATTTCGTTCCATATTTCATGATCATGTCTACGGTATCAACACCATATAGGGTAATTCTCTTGTCTCTCAATATTGGTTTTCGAACATCGACTAATATTAAGAATTAGGTGCTATATAATATAATTTACCTTCAGTTATATTTTTTTAAATAGGTAAATAATTATTTCCTTTAATCTAATATTTTTATTTATAGTTTGACTTATGTGTCATTTTATATAATACATTGATTTTATTTCATATGAGTGATTACATATAAAGGCCAAATTTTATGTTTTATTTATTTGTTTTTATCATAATTTGTTAATCCATATTTATTCTTTTTAGAATTATTTGACATCATCCCAATTATAAAATTAAGAATTTCAATAAATATTAATTGTAAAATATTTATTAGCTCATACTATGATATCAAAATCATGTATGTGTAAATTATCATATAGTGTTACTTTGTATAGATTTAACAATTATTTGGATAATTTGGTTACATATTGCACGATAATGTCTAGGGTATCTACAATACAAAGGGTAATCTTCTTGTCTATGAATCTTTGTTTTCCAACTTCACTTAATATTAAGAATCATTAGGTATGTATAATATTTCACCGTCAAATATATATTTTGAAATGTTAAATAATTATTACTTTTAAGCTAATATATATATTTATAGTTTCTACTTATATGTGATTTTATTTAAAAAAGTGATTTTATGTAAAAATGAGTTATTTCAAAGAAAGGAAACATTTTATGTTTTATTTTTTATGTTTTTAAAATAATTTTTTTATCGATATTTATATTCGGAGAATTATTAGAGAGCGTCCGAATTAAAAAGTTAAGAATGTGTAAATTATCATATAGTGTTACTTTGGATAGATTTTACAATTATTTGCATAATTTCATTCAATATTTCATGTTCATGTCTAGGGTATCGACACCACCTAGGGTATCTAAAATACGAAGGGTAATCTTCTTGTCTATGAATCTTTATTTTCCAAATTCGCTTGATATTAAGAATCATGTGGTATGTATGATATTTCGCCCTCAAATATATTTTTTGAATTGTTAAATAATTATTACTTCAATCTAAAATAATATTTATAGTTTCTACTTATATGTAATTTTATTTAAAAAAGTGATTTTATGTAATATGAGTTATTTCATAGAAATGAAATTTTTTATGTTTTATTTATTTGTTTTTAAAATAATTTTTTAATCAATATTTATATTTGGAGAATTATTAGAGATCGTCCGAATTAAAAATTTATGAATTTAAATAATTATTAATAGTAAAATATTTATTAGCTCATAATATGATACCAAAATTACGAATGTGTAAATTATCATATAGTTTTACTTTGGATAGATTTTACAATTATTTGCATAATTGTATTCCATATTTTATGATCATGCCTAGGGTATCGACACCACCTAGCGTAATTCTCTTGTTTCTGAATATTGGTTCTCGAACTTCGCCTAATATTAAGAATTAGTAGCTATATAATATAATTTACCTTCAGTTATATTTTTTTAAATAGGTAAATAATTATTTCCTTCAATCTAATATTTTTATTTATAGTTTGATTTATGTGTCAATTTATTTAATATAGTGATTTTATTTCATATGAGTGATTTCATATAAAGGCCAAATTTTATGTATTATTTATTTGTTTTTATCGTAATTTGTTAATCCAAATTTATTCTTTGGAGAATTATTTGACATTGTCCGAATTATAAAGTTAAGAATTTCAATAAATATTAATTGTAAAATATTTATTAGCTCATTCTATGATATGAAAATCATGTATGTGTAAATTATCATATAGTGTTACTTTGTATAGATTTAAAAATTATTTGGATAATTTGGTTACATATTGCACGATAATGTCTAGGGTATCTACAATACAAAGGGTAATCTTCTCGTCTATGAATCTTTGTTTTCCAACTTCGCTTAATATTAAGAATCATGTGGTATGTACGTATAATATTTCACCCTCAAAATATATTTTTTGAAATGTTAAATAATTATTACTTTCAATCTAATATATATATTTATAGTTTCTACTTATATGTGCTTTTATTTAAAAAAGTGGTTTTATGTGATATGAGTTATTTCATATAAAGGAAATTGTTTTATGTTTTTAAAATAATATGTTAATCCATATTTATATTCGGAGAATTATTAGGGATCATCTGAATGAAAAAGTTAAGAATTTCAATAAATATTAATAGTAAAATATTTATTAGCTCATATTATAATACCAAAATTACGAATGTGTAAATTATCATATAGTTTTACTTTGTATAGATTTTACAATTATTTGCATAATTTCAATCCATATTTCATGATCATGTCTTGGGTATCGACACCACCTGGGTAATTCTCTTGTTTCTAAATACTGGTTCTCGAACTTCGCCTAATATTAAGAATTAGGTGCTATATAATATATTTTACTTTAGTTATATTTTTTTAAATATATAAATAATTATTTCCTTCAATCTAATATTTATATTTATAGTTTGACTCATGTGTCATTTTATTTAATACAGTGATTTTATTTCATATGAGTGATTTCATATAAAGGCCAAATTTTATGTTTTATTTATTTGTTTTTATCGTAATTTGGCAATCCATATTTATTCTTTGGAGAATTATTTGACATCGTCCGAATTATAAAGTTAACAATTTCAATAAATAGTAATTGTAACATATTTATTAGCTCATTCTATGATATCAATATCATGTATGTGTAAATTATCATATAGTGTTACTTTGAATAGATTTAAAAATTATTTGGATAATTTGGTTACATATTGCACGATAATGTCTAGGGTATCTACAATACAAACGGTAATCTTCTTGTCTATGAATCTTTGTTTTTTCAACTTCGCTTAATATTAAGAATCATGTGGTATGTATAATATTTCACCCTCAAATATATTTTTTGCAATTTTAAATAATTATTACTTTCAATCTAATATATATATTTATAGTTTCTACTTATATGTGCTTTTATTTAAAAAAGTGATTTTATGTGATATGAGTTATTTCATAGAAAGGAAATTTTTTTATGTTTTTAAAATAATATCTTAATCCATATTTATATTCGGAGAATTATTAGAGATCATCCGAATGAAAAAGTTATGCATTTAAATAAATATTAATAGTAAAATATTTATTAGCTCATATTATGACACCAAAATTACGAATGTGTAAATTATCATATAGTTTTACTTTGTATAGATTTTACAATTATTTGCATAATTTCGTTCCATATTTCATGATCATGTCTTGGTTATCGACACCACCTGAGGTAATTCTATTGTTTCTGATTCTTGGTTCTCGAACTTCACCTAATATTAAGAATTAGGTGCTATATAATATAATTTACCATCACTTATATTTTTTTAAATAGGTAAATAATTATTTCCTTCAATCTAATATTTTTTTATAGTTTGACTTATGTGTCATTTTATTTAATACATTGATTTTTTTTCATATTAGTGATTTCATAGAAAGGCCAAATTTTATGTTTTATTTATTTGTTTTTATCATAATTTGTTAATCCATATTTATTCTTTTTAGCATTCTTTGACATCATCCCAATTATAAAGTTAAGAATTTCAATAAATATTAATTGTAAAAATTTATTTGCTCATACTATTATATCAAAATCATGTATGTGTAAATTATCATATAGTGTTAATTTGTATAGATTTAACAATTATTTGGACAATTTGGTTACATATTGCACGATAATGTCAAGGGTTTCTACAATACAAATGGTAATCTTCTTGTCTCTGAATCTTTGTTTTCCAACTTCGCTTAATATTAAGAATCATGTCGTATGTATAATATTTCACCCTCAAATATATTGTTTGAAATGTTAAATAATTATTACTTTCAATCTAATATATATTTATAGTTTCTACTCATATGTGCTTTTATTTAAAAAAGTGATTTTATGTGATATGAGTTATTTCATAGAAAGGAAATTTTTTTATGTTTTTAAAATAATTTGTTAATCCATATTTATATTCGGAGAATTATTAGAGATCATCCGAATGAAAAAGTTAAGCATTTCAATAAATATTAATAGTAAAATATTTATTAGCTCATATTATAATACCAAAATTACGAATGTGTAAATTATCATATACTTTTATTTTGTATAGATTTTACAATTATTTGCATAATTTCAATCCATATTTCATGATCATGTCTTGGGTATCGACACCACCTGGGGTAATTCTTTTGTTTCTGATTCTTGGCTCTCGAACTTCACCTAATATTAAGAATTAGGTGCTATATAATATATTTTACATTTAGTTATATTTTTTTAAATAGGTAAATAATTATTTCCTTCAATCTAATATTTATATTTATAGTTTGACTTATGTGTCACTTTATTTAATAAAGTGATTTTATTTCATATGAGTGATTTAATATAAAGGCCAAATTTTATGTTTTATTTATTTGTTTTTATCCTAATTTGTTAATCCATATTTATTATTTGGTGAATTATTTGACATCGTCCGAATTATAAAGTTAAGAATTTCAATAAATATTAATTGTTAAAATTTATTAGCTCATTCTATGATATGAAAATCATGTATGTGTAAATTATCATATAGTCTTAATTTGTATAGATTTAAAAATTATTTGGATAATTTGGTTACATATTGCACGATAATGTCTAGGGTATCTACTATACAAAGGGTAATCTTCTTGTCTATGAATCTTTGGTTTCCATCTTCGCTTAATATTAAGAATCATGTGGTATGTATAATATTTCACCCTCAAATATATTTTTTGAAATGTTAAATAATTATTACTTTCAATCTAATATATATATTTATAGTTTGTACTCATATGTGCTTTTATTTAAAAAAGTGATTTTATGTGATTTTGAGTTATTTCATAGAAAGGAAATTTTTTTATGTTTTTAAAATAATTTGTTAATCCATATTTATATTCGAAGAATTATTAGAGATCATCCGAATGAAAAAGTTAAGAATTTCAATAAATATTAATAGTAAAATATTTATTAGCTCATATTATGATACCAAAATTATGAATGTGTAAATTATCATATAGTTTTATTTTGTATAGATTTTACAATTATTTGCATCATTTCGTTTCATATTTCATGATCATGTCTTGGGTATCGACACCACCTGGGGTAATTCTCTTGTTTCTAAATACTAGTTCTCGAACTTCGCCTAATATTAAGAATTAGGTGCTATATAATATAATTTACCTTCAGTTATATTTTTTTAAATAGGTAAATAATTATTTCCTTCAATCTAATATTTTTATTTATAGTTTGACTTATCTGTCATTTTATTTAATACAGTGATTTTATTTCATATGAGTGATTTCATATAAAGGCCAAATTTTATGTATTATTTATTTGTTTTTATCCTAATTTGTTAATCCATATTTATTCTTTGGAGAATTATTTGACATCGTCTGAATTATAAAGTTAAAAATTTCAATAAATAGTAATTGTAAAATATTTATTAGCTCATTCTATGATATCGAAATCATGTATGTTTAATTTATCATAGAGTGTTACTTTGTATAGATTTAAAAATTATTTGGATAATTTGGTTACATATTGCACGATAATGTCTAGGGTATCTACTATACAAAGGGTAATCTTCTTGTCTATGAATCTTTGGTTTCCATCTTCGCTTAATATTAAGAATCATGTGGTATGTATAATATTTCACCCTCAAATATATTTTTTGAAATGTTAAATAATTATTACTTTCAATCTAATATATATATTTATAGTTTGTACTTATATGTGCTTTTATTTAAAAAAGTGATTTCATGTGATTTTGAGTTATTTCATAGAAAGGATATTTTTTTATGTTTTTAAAATAATTTGTTAATCCATATTTATATTCGAAGAATTATTAGAGACCATCCGAATTAAAAAGTTAAGAATTTCAATAAATATTAATAGTAAAATATTTATTAGCTCATATTATGATACCAAAATTAGAATGTGTAAATTATCATATAGTTTTATTTTGTATAGATTTTACAATTATTTGCATCATTTCGTTTCATATTTCATGATCATGTCTTGGGTATCGACACCACCTGGGGTAATTCTCTTGTTTCTAAATACTGGTTCTCGAACTTCGCCTAATATTAAGAATTAGGTGCTATATAATATAATTTACCTTCAGTTATATTTTTTTAACTAGGAAAATAATTATTTCCTTCAATCTAATATTTTTATTTATAGTTTGACTTATGTGTCATTTTATTTAATACAATGCTTTTATTTCATATGAGTGATTTCATATAAAGGCCAAATTTTATGTTTTATTTATTTGTTTTTATCCTAATTTGTTAATCCATATTTATTATTTGGTGAATTATTTGACATCGTCCGAATTATAAAGTTAAGAATTTCAATAAATATTAATTGTTAAAATTTATTAGCTCATTCTATGATATGAAAATCATGTATGTGTAAATTATCATATAGTCTTAATTTGTATAGATTTAAAAATTATTTGGATAATTTGGTTACATATTGCACGATAATGTCTAGGGTATCTACTATACAAAGGGTAATCTTCTTGTCTATGAATCTTTGGTTTCCATCTTCGCTTAATATTAAGAATCATGTGGTATGTATAATATTTCACCCTCAAATATATTTTTTGAAATGTTAAATAATTATTACTTTCAATCTAATATATATATTTATAGTTTGTACTTATATGTGCTTTTATTTAAAAAAGTGATTTCATGTGATTTTGAGTTATTTCATAGAAAGGATATTTTTTTATGTTTTTAAAATAATTTGTTAATCCATATTTATATTCGAAGAATTATTAGAGATCATCCGAATTAAAAAGTTAAGAATTTCAATAAATATTAATAGTAAAATATTTATTAGCTCATATTATGATACCAAAATTATGAATGTGTAAATTATCATATAGTTTTATTTTGTATAGATTTTACAATTATTTGCATCATTTCGTTTCATATTTCATGATCATGTCTTGGGTATCGACACCACCTGGGGTAATTCTCTTGTTTCTAAATACTGGTTCTCGAACTTCGCCTAATATTAAGAATTAGGTGCTATATAATATAATTTACCTTCAGTTATATTTTTTTAACTAGGAAAATAATTATTTCCTTCAATCTAATATTTTTATTTATAGTTTGACTTATCTGTCATTTTATTTAATACAATGCTTTTATTTCATATGAGTGATTTCCTATAAAGGCCAAATTTTATGTTTTATTTATTTGTTTTTATCGTAATTTGTTAATCCATATTTATTCTTTGGAGAATTATTTGACATCGTCCGAATTATAAAGTTAAGAATTTCAATAAATATTAATTGTAAAATATTTATTAGCTCATACTATGCTATCAAAATCATGTATGTGTAATTTATCATATAGTGTTACTTTGTATAGATTTAATAATTATTTGGATAATTTGGTTACATATTGCAAGATAATGTCTAGGGTATCTACTATACAAAGGGTAATCTTCTTGTCTATGAATCTTTGTTTTCCAACTTCGCTTAATATTAAGAATCATGTGGTATGTATAATATTTTACCCTCAAATATATTTTTTGAAATGTTAAATAATTATTACTTTCAATCTAATATATATATTTATAGTTTCTACTTATATGTGCTTTTATTTAAAAAAGTGATTTCATGTGATTTGAGTTATTTCATAGAAGGGAATTGTTTTTTTGTTTTTAAAATAATTTGTTAATCCATATTTATATTCAGAGAATTATTAGAGATCATCCGAATGAAAAAGTTAAGCATTTCAATAAATATTAATAGTAAAATATTTATTAGCTCATATTATAATACCAAAATTACGAATGTGTAAATTATCATATAGTTTTATTTTGTATAGATTTTACAATTATTTGCATAATTTCAATCCATATTTCATGATCATGTCTTGGGTATCGACACCACCTGGGTAATTCTCTTGTTTCTAAATACTGGTTCTCGAACTTCGCCTAATATTAAGAATTAGGTGCTATATAATATAATTTACCTTCAGTTATATTTTTTTAAATAGGTAAATAATTATTTCTTTCAATCTAATATTTTTATTTATAGTTTGACTTATGTGTCATTTTATTTAATACAGTGATTTTATTTCATATGAGTGATTTCATATAAAGGCCAAATTTTATGTTTTATTTATTTGTTTTTATCGTAATTTGTTAATCCATATTTATTCTTTGGAGAATTATTTGACATCGTCCGAATTATAAAGTTAAGAATTTCAATAAATATTAATTGTAAAATATTTATTAGCTCATACTATGCTATCAAAATCATGTATGTGTAATTTATCATATAGTGTTACTTTGTATAGATTTAAAAATTATTTGGATAATTTGGTTACATATTGCACGATAATGTCTAGGGTATCTACTATACAAAGGGTAATCTTCTTGTCTATGAATCTTTGGTTTCCATCTTCGCTTAATATTAAGAATCATGTGGTATGTATAATATTTCACCCTCAAATATATTTTTTGAAATGTTAAATAATTATTACTTTCAATCTAATATATATATTTATAGTTTCTACTTATATGTGCTTTTATTTAAAAAAGTGATTTCATGTGATTTTGAGTTATTTCATAGAAAGGATATTTTTTTATGTTTTTAAAATAATTTGTTAATCCATATTTATATTCAGAGAATTATTAGAGATCATCCGAATTAAAAAGTTAAGCATTTCAATAAATATTAATAGTAAAATATTTATTAGCTCATATTATGACACCAAAATTAAGAATGTGTAAATTATCATATAGTTTTACTTTGTATAGATTTTACAATTATTTGCATAATTTCGTTCCATATTTCATGATCATGTCTTGGTTATCGACACCACCTGAGGTAATTCTATTGTTTCTGATTCTTGGTTCTCGAACTTCACCTAATATTAAGAATTAGGTGCTATATAATATAATTTACCATCACTTATATTTTTTTAAATAGGTAAATAATTATTTCCTTCAATCTAATATTTTTTTATAGTTTGACTTATGTGTCATTTTATTTAATACATTGATTTTTTTTCATATGAGTGATTTCATAGAAAGGCCAAATTTTATGTTTTATTTATTTGTTTTTATCATAATTTGTTAATCCATATTTATTCTTTTTAGCATTCTTTGACATCGTCCGAATTATAAAGTTAAGAATTTCAATAAATATTAATTGTAAAATATTTATTAGCTCATACTATGCTATCAAAATCATGTATGTGTAATTTATCATATAGTGTTACTTTGTATAGATTTAAAAATTATTTGGATAATTTGGTTACATATTGCACGATAATGTCTAGGGTATCTACTATACAAAGGGTAATCTTCTTGTCTATGAATCTTTGGTTTCCATCTTCGCTTAATATTAAGAATCATGTGGTATGTATAATATTTCACCCTCAAATATATTTTTTGAAATGTTAAATAATTATTACTTTCAATCTAATATATATATTTATAGTTTCTACTTATATGTGCTTTTATTTAAAAAAGTGATTTCATGTGATTTTGAGTTATTTCATAGAAAGGATATTTTTTTATGTTTTTAAAATAATTTGTTAATCCATATTTATATTCAGAGAATTATTAGAGATCATCCGAATTAAAAAGTTAAGCATTTCAATAAATATTAATAGTAAAATATTTATTAGCTCATATTATGACACCAAAATTAAGAATGTGTAAATTATCATATAGTTTTACTTTGTATAGATTTTACAATTATTTGCATAATTTCGTTCCATATTTCATGATCATGTCTTGGTTATCGACACCACCTGAGGTAATTCTATTGTTTCTGATTCTTGGTTCTCGAACTTCACCTAATATTAAGAATTAGGTGCTATATAATATAATTTACCATCACTTATATTTTTTTAAATAGGTAAATAATTATTTCCTTCAATCTAATATTTTTTTATAGTTTGACTTATGTGTCATTTTATTTAATACATTGATTTTTTTTCATATGAGTGATTTCATAGAAAGGCCAAATTTTATGTTTTATTTATTTGTTTTTATCATAATTTGTTAATCCATATTTATTCTTTTTAGCATTCTTTGACATCATCCCAATTATAAAGTTAAGAATTTCAATAAATATTAATTGTAAAAATTTATTTGCTCATACTATTATATCAAAATCATGTATGTGTAAATTATCATATAGTGTTAATTTGTATAGATTTAACAATTATTTGGACAATTTGGTTACATATTGCACGATAATGTCTAGGGTATCTACAATACAAAGGGTAATCTTCTTGTCTATGAATCATTGTTTTCCAAGTTCGTTTAATATTAAGAATCATGTGGTATGTATGATATTTTACCCTCAAATATATTTTATGAATTGTTAAATAATTATTACTTCAATCTAAAATAATATTTATAGTTTCTACTTATATATGATTTTATTTAAAAAAGTGATTTTATGTAATATGAGTTATTTCATAGAAAGAATATTTTTTATCTTTTATTTGTTTGTTTTTAAAATAATTTGTTAATCCATATTTATATTTGGAGAATTATTAGAGATTATACGAATTAAAAAGTTAAGAATTTCAATAATTATTAATGGTAAAATATTAATTAGCTCATAATATGATACCAAAATTACGAATGTGTAAATTATCATATAGTGTTAATTTGGATAGATTTTACAATTATTTGCATAATTTCGTTCCATATTTCATGATCATGTGTTGGGTATCGACACCACCTGGGGTAATTCCATTGTTTCTTACTCTTGGTTCTCGAACTTCGCCTAATATTAAGAATTAGGTGCTATATAATATATTTTACCTTTAGTTATATGTTTTTAAATAGGTAAATAATTATTTCCTTCAATATAATATTTTTATTGTAGTTTCACGTATGTGTCATTTTATTTAATACAGTGATTTTATTTCATAGGAGTGATTTCATATAAAGGCCAAATTTTATGTTTTATTTATTTGTTTTTATCGTAATTTGTTAATCCATATTTATTCTTTTCAGAATTATTTGACATCGTCCGAATTATAAAGTTAACAATTTCAATAAATATTAATTTCAAAATATTTATTAGCTCATACTATGATATCAAAATCATGTATGTGTAAATTATCATATAGTGTTACTTTGTATAGATTTAACAATTATTTAGATAATTTGGTTACATATTATACGATAATGTCTAGGGTATCTACAATACAAATGGTAATCTTCTTGTCTATGAATCTTTGTTTTTCAACTTCGCTTAATATTAAGAATCATGTGGTATGTATAATATTTCACTATCAAATATATTTTTTGAAATGTTAAATAATTATTACTTTCAATATAATATATATATATTTATAGTTTCTACTTATATGTGCTTTTATTTAAAAAAGATATTTTATATGATATGAGTTATTTCATAGAAAGGAAATTTTTTTGTGTTCTTAAAATAATTTGTTAATCCATATTTATATTCAGAGAATTATTAGAGATCGTCCGAATTAAAAAGTTAAGAATTTCAATAAATATTAATAGTAAAATATTTATTAGCTCATATTATGAAACCAAAATTACGAATGTGTAAATTATCATATAGTTTTACTTTGTATAGATTTTACAATTATTTGCATAATTTCGTTTCATATTTCATGATCGTGTCTTGGGTATCGACACCACCTGGGGTAATTCTTTTGTTTCTTATTCTTGGTTCTCGAACTTCACCTAATATTAAGAATTAGGTGTTATATAATATATTTTACCTTTAGTTATATTTTTTTTAAATAGGTAAATAATTATTTCCTTCAATCTAATATTTATATTTATAGTTTGACTTATGTGTCATTTTATTTAATACAGTGATTTTATTTCATATGAGTGATTTCAGGTAAAGGCCAAATTTTATGATTTATTAATTTGTTTTTATCATAATTTGTTAATCCATATTTATTCTTTGGAGAATTATTTGACATCGTCTGAATTATAAAGTTAAGAATTTCAATAAATATTAATTGTAAAATATTTATTAGCTCATACTATGATATCAAAATCATGTATGTGTAAATTATCTTATAGTGTTACTTTGTATAGATTTAAAAATTATTTGGATAATTTGGTTACATATTGCACGATAATGTGTAGGGTATCTACTATACAAAGGGTAATCTTCTTGTCTATGAATCTTTGTTTTCCAACTTCGCTTAATATTAAGAATCATGTGGTATGTATAATATTTCACCATCAAATATATTTTTTGAAATGTTAAATAATTATTACTTTCAATCTAATATATATATATTTATAGTTTCTACTTAAATGTGATTTTATTTAAAAAAAAGTGATTTTATGTAATATGAGTTATTTCATATAAAGGAAATTTTTTATGTTTTATTTATTTGTTTTTAAAATAATTTGTTTATCCATATTTATATTCAGAGAATTTTTAGAACTTGTCCGAATTATAAAGTTAAGAATTTCAATATATATTAATAGGAAAATATCCATTTGCTCATACTATGATACCAAAATTACGAATGTGTAAATTATAATATAATTTTACATTGTATAGATTTTACAATTATTTGCATAATTTCGTTCCAAATTTCATGATCATGTCTTGCGTATCGACACCACCTGGGGTAATTCTTTTGTTTCTGATTCTTGGTTCTCGATCTTGGCCTAATATTAAGAATTACGTGCTCTATAATATATTTTACCTTTAGTTATATGTTTTTAAATAGGTAAATAATTATTTCCTTCAATCTAATATTTATATTTATAGTTTGACTTATGTGTCACTTTATTTAATAGAGTGATTTTATTTCATATGAGTGATTTCATATAAAGGCCAAATTTTATGTTTTATTTATTTGTTTTTATCGTAATTTGGTAATCCATATTATTGTTTGGAGAATTATTTGACATCGTCCGAATTATAAAGTTAAAAATTTCAATAAATAGTAATTGTAAAATATTTATTAGCTCATTCTATGATATCAATATCATGTATGTATAAATTATCATATAGTGTTACTTTGTATAGATTTAACAATTATTTGGATAATTTGGTTACATATTGCACGATAATGTCTATGGTATCTACAATACAAGGGTAATATTCTTGTCTACGAATCTTTGTTTCCCAACTTCGCTTAATTTTAGGAATCATGTGGTATGTATGATATTTCGCCCTCATATATATTTTTTGAATTGGTAAATAATTATTACTTCAATCTAATATAATATTTATAGTTTCTACTTATATGTGATTTTATTTTTAAAAAAGTGATTTTATGTGATTTGAGTTATTTCATAGAAATGAATTTTTTTTATGTTTTTAGAATAAATTGTTAATCCATATTTGTATTCGGAGAATTATTAGAGATCGTCTGAATTAAATAGTTAAGAATTTCAATAAATATTAATAGTAAAATATTTATTAGCTCATATTATGATACCAAAATTACGAATGTGTAAATTATCATATGGTTTTACTTTGTATAGATTTTACAATTATTTTCATAATTTCGTTCCATATTTCATGATGATGTCTTGGGTATCGACACCACCTGGTGTAATTCTCTTATTTCTGATTCTTGGTTCTCGAACTTTGCCTTATATTAAGAATTATGTGCTATATAATATATTTTACCTTTAGTTATATTTTTTTAAATAGGTAAATAATTATTTCCTTCAATCTAATATTTTTATTTATAGTTTGACTTATGTGTCACTTTATTTAATACAGTGATTTTATTTCATATGAGTGATTTCATATAAAGGCCAAATTTTATCTTTTATTTATTTGTTTTTATCGTAATTTGTTAATCCATATTTATTATTTGGTGAATTATTTGACATCGTCCGAATTATAAAGTTAAGAATTGCAATATATATTCATTGGAAAAAATTTATTAGCTCATACTATGATATCAAAATCATGTATGTGTAAATTATCATATAGTGTTTTTGTTATAGATTTAACAATTATTTAGATAATTTGGTTACATATTGGACGATAATGTCTAGGGTATCTACAATACAAAGGGTAATCTTCTTGACTATGAATCTTTGTTTTCCAATTTCGCTTAATATTAAGAATCATGTGGTATGTATAATATTTTACCCTGAAATATATTTTTTGAAATGTTAAATAAGTATTACTTTCAATCTAATATATATATTTCTAGTTTCTACTTATATGTGCTTTTATTTAAAAAAAGTGATTTTATGTTATATGAGTTATTTCATAGAAAGGAAATTTTTTTTATGTTTTTAAAATAATTTGTTAATCCATATTTGTATTCGGAGAATTATTAGAGATCGTCTGAATTAAAAAGTTAAGAATTTCAATAAATATTAATAGTAAAATATTTATTAGCTAATATTATTACACCAAAATTACAATGTGTAAATTATCATATAGTTTTACTTTGTATAGATTTTACAATTATTTGCATAATTTCGTTCCATATTTCATGATCATGTCTTGGTTATCGACCCCACCTGGGGTAATTCTTTTGTTTCTGATTCTTGGCTCTCGAACTTCACCTAATATTAAGAATTAGGTGCTATATAATATATTTTACATTTAGTTATATTTTTTTAAATAGGTAAATAATTATTTCCTTCAATCTAATATTTATATTTATAGTTTGACTTATGTGTCACTTTATTTAATAAAGTGATTTTATTTCATATGAGTGATTTAATATAAAAGCCAAATTTTATCTTTTATTTATTTGTTTTTATCATAATTTGTTAATCCATATTTATTATTTGGTGAATTATTTGACATCGTCCGAATTATAAAGTTAAGAATTTCAATAAATATTAATTGTTAAAATTTATTAGCTCATACTATGATATGAAAATCATGTATGTGTAAATTATCATATAGTCTTAATTTGTATAGATTTAAAAATTATTTGGATAATTTGGTTACATATTGCACGATAATGTCTAGGGTATCTACTATACAAAGGGTAATCTTCTTGTCTATGAATCTTTGGTTTCCATCTTCGCTTAATATTAAGAATCATGTGGTATGTATAATATTTCACCCTCAAATATATTTTTTGAAATGTTAAATAATTATTACTTTCAATCTAATATATATATTTATAGTTTGTACTTATATGTGCTTTTATTTAAAAAAGTGATTTCATGTGATTTTGAGTTATTTCATAGAAAGGATATTTTTTTATGTTTTTAAAATAATTTGTTAATCCATATTTATATTCGAAGAATTATTAGAGATCATCCGAATTAAAAAGTTAAGAATTTCAATAAATATTAATAGTAAAATATTTATTAGCTCATATTATGATACCAAAATTATGAATGTGTAAATTATCATATAGTTTTATTTTGTATAGATTTTACAATTATTTGCATCATTTCGTTTCATATTTCATGATCATGTCTTGGGTATCGACACCACCTGGGGTAATTCTCTTGTTTCTAAATACTGGTTCTCGAACTTCGCCTAATATTAAGAATTAGGTGCTATATAATATAATTTACCTTCAGTTATATTTTTTTAACTAGGAAAATAATTATTTCCTTCAATCTAATATTTTTATTTATAGTTTGACTTATGTGTCATTTTATTTAATACAATGCTTTTATTTCATATGAGTGATTTCATATAAAGGCCAAATTTTATGTTTTATTTATTTGTTTTTATCGTAATTTGTTAATCCATATTTATTCTTTGGAGAATTATTTGACATCGTCCGAATTATAAAGTAAAGAATTACAATAAATATTAATTGTAAAATATTTATTAGCTCATACTATGCTATCAAAATCATGTATGTGTAATTTATCATATAGTGTTACTTTGTATAGATTTAAAAATTGTTTTGATAATTTGGTTACATATTGCACGATAATGTCTAGGGTATCTACTATACAAAGGGTAATCTTCTTGTCTATGAATCTTTGGTTTCCATCTTCGCTTAATATTAAGAATCATGTGGTATGTATAATATTTCACCCTCAAATATATTTTTTGAAATGTTAAATAATTATTACTTTCAATCTAATATATATATTTATAGTTTCTACTTATATGTGCTTTTATTTAAAAAAGTGATTTCATATGATTTGAGTTATTTCATAGAAAGGATATTTTTTTTATGTTTTTAAAATAATTTGTTAATCCATATTTATATTCGAAGAATTATTTGAGATCATCCGAATTAAAAAGTTAAGAATTTCAATAAATATTAATAGTAAAATATTTATTAGCTCATATTATGATACCAAAATTACGAATGTGTAAATTATCATATAGTTTTATTTTGTATAGATTTTACAATTATTTGCATAATTTCAATCCATATTTCATGATCATGTCTTGGGTATCGACACCACCTGGGTAATTCTCTTGTTTCTAAATACTGGTTCTCGAACTTCGCCTAATATTAAGAATTAGGTGCTATATAATATAATTTACCTTCAGTTATATTTTTTTAACTAGGAAAATAATTATTTCCTTCAACCTAATATTTTTATTTATAGTTTGACTTATGTGTCATTTTATTTAATACAGTGATTTTATTTCATATGAGTGATTTCATATAAAGGCCAAATTTTATGTTTTATTTATTTGTTTTTATCGTAATTTGTTAATCCATATTTATTCTTTGGAGAATTATTTGACATCGTCCGAATTATAAAGTTAAGAATTTCAATAAATATTAATTGTAAAATATTTATTAGCTCATACTATGCTATCAAAATCATGTATGTGTAATTTATCATATAGTGTTACTTTGTATAGATTTAAAAATTATTTGGATAATTTGGTTACATATTGCACGATAATGTCTAGGGTATCTACTATACAAAGGGTAATCTTCTTGTCTATGAATCTTTGTTTTCCAACTTCGCTTAATATTAAGAATCATGCGTTTTGTATAATATTTTACCCTCAAATATATTTTTTGAAATGTTAAATAATTATTACTATCAATCTAATATATATATTTATAGTTTCTACTTATATGTGCTTTTATTTAAAAAAGTGATTTCATATGATTTGAGTTATTTCATAGAAAGGAATTGTTTTTATGTTTTTAAAATAATTTGTTAATCCATATTTATATTCAGAGAATTATTAGAGATCATCCGAATGAAAAAGTTAAGCATTTTTATAAATATTAATAGTAAAATATTTATTAGCTCATATTATAATACCAAAATTACGAATGTGTAAATTATCATATAGTTTTATTTTTTATAGATTTTACAATTATTTGCATAATTTCAATCCATATTTCATGATCATGTCTTGGGTATCGACACCACCTGGGTAATTCTCTTGTTTCTAAATACTGGTTCTCGAACTTCGCCTAATATTAAGAATTAGGTGCTATATAATATAATTTACCTTCAGTTATATTTTTTTAAATAGGTAAATAATTATTTCCTTCAACCTAATATTTTTATTTATAGTTTGACTTATGTGTCATTTTATTTAATACAGTGATTTTATTTCATATGAGTGATTTCATATAAAGGCCAAATTTTATGTTTTATTTATTTGTTTTTATCGTAATTTGTTAATCCATATTTATTCTTTGGAGAATTATTTGACATCGTCCGAATTATAAAGTTAAGAATTTCAATAAATATTAATTGTAAAATATTTATTAGCTCATACTATGCTATCAAAATCATGTATGTGTAATTTATCATATAGTGTTACTTTGTATAGATTTAAAAATTATTTGGATAATTTGGTTACATATTGCACGATAATGTCTAGGGTATCTACTATACAAAGGGTAATCTTCTTGTCTATGAATCTTTGGTTTCCATCTTCGCTTAATATTAAGAATCATGTGGTATGTATAATATTTCACCCTCAAATATATTTTTTGAAATGTTAAATAATTATTACTTTCAATCTAATATATATATTTATAGTTTCTACTTATATGTGCTTTTATTTAAAAAAGTGATTTCATATGATTTTAGTTATTTCATAGAAAGGATATTTTTTTTATGTTTTTAAAATAATTTGTTAATCCATATTTATATTCGAAGAATTATTTGAGATCATCCGAATTAAAAAGTTAAGAATTTCAATAAATATTAATAGTAAAATATTTATTAGCTCATATTATGATACCAAAATTATGAATGTGTAAATTATCATATAGTTTTATTTTGTATAGATTTTACAATTATTTGCATCATTTCGTTCCATATTTCAGGATCATGTCTTGGGTATCGACACCACCTGGGGGAATTCTCTTGTTTCTAAATACTGGTTCTCGAACTTCGCCTAATATTAAGAATTAGGTGCTATATAATATAATTTACCTTCACTTATATTTTTTTAACTAGGAAAATAATTATTTCCTTCAATCTAATATTTTTATTTATAGTTTGACTTATGTGTCATTTTATTTAATACAATGCTTTTATTTCATATGAGTGATTTCATATAAAGGCCAAATTTTATGTTTTATTTATTTGTTTTTATCGTAATTTGTTAATCCATATTTATTCTTTGGAGAATTATTTGACATCGTCCGAATTATAAAGTTAAGAATTTTAATAAATATTAATTGTAAAATATTTATTAGCTCATACTATGCTATCAAAATCATGTATGTGTAAATTATCATATAGTGTTACTTTGTATAGATTTAAAAATTATTTGGATAATTTGGTTACATATTGCACGATAATGTCTAGGGTATCTACAATACAAAGGGTAATCTTCTTGTCTATGAATCTTTGTTTTCCATCTTCGCTTAATATTAAGAATCATGTGGTATGTATAATATTTCACCCTCAAATATATTTTTTGAAATGTTAAATAATTATTACTTTCAATCTAATATATATATTTATAGTTTCTACTTATATGTGCTTTTATTTAAAAAAGTGATTTCATGTGATTTGAGTTATTTCATAGAAAGGAATTGTTTTTATGTTTTTAAAATAATTTGTTAATCCATATTTATATTCGGAGAATTATTAGAGATCATCCGAATGAAAAAGTTAAGCATTTCAATAAATATTAATAGTAAAATATTTATTTGCTCATATTATGACACCAAAATTACGAATGTGTAAATTATCATATAGTTTTACTTTGTATAGATTTTACAATTATTTGCATAATTTCGTTCCATATTTCATGATCATGTCTTGGTTATCGACACCACCTGAGGTAATTCTATTGTTTCTGATTCTTGGTTCTCGAACTTCACCTAATATTAAGAATTAGGTGCTATATAATATAATTTACCATCACTTATATTTTTTTAAATAGGTAAATAATTATTTCCTTCAATCTAATATTTTTTTATAGTTTGACTTATGTGTCATTTTATTTAATACATTGATTTTTTTTCATATGAGTGATTTCATAGAAAGGCCAAATTTTATGTTTTATTTATTTGTTTTTATCATAATTTGTTAATCCATATTTATTCTTTTTAGCATTCTTTGACATCATCCCAATTATAAAGTTAAGAATTTCAATAAATATTAATTGTAAAAATTTATTTGCTCATACTATTATATCAAAATCATGTATGTGTAAATTATCATATAGTGTTAATTTGTATAGATTTAACAATTATTGGGACAATTTGGTTACATATTGCACGATAATGTCTAGGGTATCTACAATACAAAGGGTAATCTTCTTGTCTATGAATCATTGTTTTCCAACTTCGTTTAATATTAAGAATCATGTGGTATGTATGATATTTTACCCTCAAATATATTTTATGAATTGTTAAATAATTATTACTTCAATCTAAAATAATATTTATAGTTTCTACTTATATATGATTTTATTTAAAAAAGTGATTTTATGTAATATGAGTTATTTCATAGAAAGAATATTTTTTATCTTTTTTTTGTGTTCTTAAAATAATTTGTTAATCCATATTTATATTTAGAGAATTATTAGAGATCGTCCGAATTAAAAAGTTAAGAATTTCAATAAATATTAATAGTAAAATATTTATTAGCTCATATTATGAAACCAAAATTACGAATGTGTAAATTATCATATAGTTTTACTTTGTATAGATTTTACAATTATTTGCATAATTTCGTTTCATATTTCATGATCGTGTCTTGGGTATCGACACCACCTGGGGTAATTCTTTTGTTTCTTATTCTTGGTTCTCGAACTTCACCTAATATTAAGAATTAGGTGCTATATAATATATTTTACCTTTAGTTATATTTTTTTTAAATAGGTAAATAATTATTTCCTTCAATCTAATATTTATATTTATAGTTTGACTTATGTGTCATTTTATTTAATACAGTGATTTTATTTCATATGAGTGATTTCATGTAAAGGCCAAATTTTATGATTTATTTATTTGTTTTTATCGTAATTTGTTAATCCATATTTATTCTTTTCAGAATTATTTGACATCGTCCGAATTATAAATTTAACAATTTCAATAAATATTAATTTCAAAATATTTATTAGCTCATACTATGATATCAAAATCATGTATGTGTAAATTATCATATAGTGTTACTTTGTATAGATTTAAAAATTATTTAGATAATTTGGTTACATATTATACGATAATGTCTAGGGTATCTACAATACAAATGGTAATCTTCTTGTCTATGAATCTTTGTTTTTCAACTTCGCTTAATATTAAGAATCATGTGGTATGTATAATATTTCACTATCAAATATATTTTTTGAAATGTTAAATAATTATTACTTTCAATATAATATATATATATTTATAGTTTCTACTTATATGTGCTTTTATTTAAAAAAGATATTTTACATGATATGAGTTATTTCATAGAAAGGAAATTTTTTTGTGTTCTTAAAATAATTTGTTAATCCATATTTATATCTAGAGAATTATTAGAGATCGTCCGAATTAAAAAGTTAAGAATTTCAATAAATATTAATAGTAAAATATTTATTAGCTCATATTATGAAACCAAAATTACGAATGTGTAAATTATCATATAGTTTTACTTTGTATAGATTTTACAATTATTTGCATAATTTCGTTTCATATTTCATGATCGTGTCTTGGGTATCGACACCACCTGGGGTAATTCTTTTGTTTCTTATTCTTGGTTCTCGAACTTCACCTAATATTAAGAATTAGGTGCTATATAATATATTTTACCTTTAGTTATATTTTTTTTAAATAGGTAAATAATTATTTCCTTCAATCTAATATTTATATTTATAGTTTGACTTATGTGTCATTTTATTTAATACAGTGATTTTATTTCATATGAGTGATTTCATGTAAAGGCCAAATTTTATGATTTATTTATTTGTTTTTATCATAATTTGTTAATCCATATTTATTCTTTGGAGAATTATTTGACATCGTCTGAATTATAAAGTTAAGAATTTCAATAAATATTAATTGTAAAATATTTATTAGCTCATACTATGATATCAAAATCATGTATGTGTAAATTATCTTATAGTGTTACTTTGTATAGATTTAAAAATTATTTGGATAATTTGGTTACATATTGCACGATAATGTCTAGGGTATCTACTATACAAAGGGTAATCTTCTTGTCTATGAATCTTTGTTTTCCAACTTCGCTTAATATTAAGAATCATGTGGTATGTATAATATTTCACCATCAAATATATTTTTTGAAATGTTAAATAATTATTACTTTCAATCTAATATATATATATTTATAGTTTCTACTTAAATGTGATTTTATTTAAAAAAAGTGATTTTATGTAATATGAGTTATTTCATATAAAGGAAATTTTTTATGTTTTATTTATTTGTTTTTAAAATAATTTGTTAATCCATATTTGTATTCGGAGAATTATTAGAGATCGTCTGAATTAAAAAGTTAAGAATTTCAATATATATTAATAGTAAAATATTTATTAGCTCATATTATGACACCAAAATTACGAATTTGTAAATTATCATATTGTTTTACTTTGTATAGATTTTACAATTATTTGCATCATTTCGTTCCATATTTCATAATCATGTCTTGGTTATCGACCCCACCTGGTTTAATTCTTTTGTTTCTCATTCTTGGCTCTCGAACTTCACCAACTATTAAGAATTACGTGCTATATAATATATTTTACATTTAGTTATATTTTTTTAAATAGGTAAATAATTATTTCCTTCAATCTAATATTTATATTTATAGTTTGACTTATGTGTCACTTTATTTAATACAGTGATTTTATTTCATATGAATGATTTCATATAAAGGCCAAATTTTATGTTTTATTTATTTCTTTTTATCGTAATTTGTTAATCCATATTTATTCTTTTTAGCATTCTTTGACATCATCCCAATTATAAAGTTAAGAATTTCAATAAATATTAATTGTAAAAATTTATTTGCTCATACTATTATATCAAAATCATGTATGTGTAAATTATCATATAGTGTTAATTTGTATAGATTTAACAATTATTGGGACAATTTGGTTACATATTGCACGATAATGTCTAGGGTATCTACAATACAAAGGGTAATCTTCTTGTCTATGAATCATTGTTTTCCAACTTCGTTTAATATTAAGAATCATGTGGTATGTATGATATTTTACCCTCAAATATATTTTATGAATTGTTAAATAATTATTACTTCAATCTAAAATAATATTTATAGTTTCTACTTATATATGATTTTATTTAAAAAAGTGATTTTATGTAATATGAGTTATTTCATAGAAAGAATATTTTTTATCTTTTTTTTGTGTTCTTAAAATAATTTGTTAATCCATATTTATATTTAGAGAATTATTAGAGATCGTCCGAATTAAAAAGTTAAGAATTTCAATAAATATTAATAGTAAAATATTTATTAGCTCATATTATGAAACCAAAATTACGAATGTGTAAATTATCATATAGTTTTACTTTGTATAGATTTTACAATTATTTGCATAATTTCGTTTCATATTTCATGATCGTGTCTTGGGTATCGACACCACCTGGGGTAATTCTTTTGTTTCTTATTCTTGGTTCTCGAACTTCACCTAATATTAAGAATTAGGTGCTATATAATATATTTTACCTTTAGTTATATTTTTTTTAAATAGGTAAATAATTATTTCCTTCAATCTAATATTTATATTTATAGTTTGACTTATGTGTCATTTTATTTAATACAGTGATTTTATTTCATATGAGTGATTTCATGTAAAGGCCAAATTTTATGATTTATTTATTTGTTTTTATCGTAATTTGTTAATCCATATTTATTCTTTTCAGAATTATTTGACATCGTCCGAATTATAAATTTAACAATTTCAATAAATATTAATTTCAAAATATTTATTAGCTCATACTATGATATCAAAATCATGTATGTGTAAATTATCATATAGTGTTACTTTGTATAGATTTAAAAATTATTTAGATAATTTGGTTACATATTATACGATAATGTCTAGGGTATCTACAATACAAATGGTAATCTTCTTGTCTATGAATCTTTGTTTTTCAACTTCGCTTAATATTAAGAATCATGTGGTATGTATAATATTTCACTATCAAATATATTTTTTGAAATGTTAAATAATTATTACTTTCAATATAATATATATATATTTATAGTTTCTACTTATATGTGCTTTTATTTAAAAAAGATATTTTACATGATATGAGTTATTTCATAGAAAGGAAATTTTTTTGTGTTCTTAAAATAATTTGTTAATCCATATTTATATCTAGAGAATTATTAGAGATCGTCCGAATTAAAAAGTTAAGAATTTCAATAAATATTAATAGTAAAATATTTATTAGCTCATATTATGAAACCAAAATTACGAATGTGTAAATTATCATATAGTTTTACTTTGTATAGATTTTACAATTATTTGCATAATTTCGTTTCATATTTCATGATCGTGTCTTGGGTATCGACACCACCTGGGGTAATTCTTTTGTTTCTTATTCTTGGTTCTCGAACTTCACCTAATATTAAGAATTAGGTGCTATATAATATATTTTACCTTTAGTTATATTTTTTTTAAATAGGTAAATAATTATTTCCTTCAATCTAATATTTATATTTATAGTTTGACTTATGTGTCATTTTATTTAATACAGTGATTTTATTTCATATGAGTGATTTCATGTAAAGGCCAAATTTTATGATTTATTTATTTGTTTTTATCATAATTTGTTAATCCATATTTATTCTTTGGAGAATTATTTGACATCGTCTGAATTATAAAGTTAAGAATTTCAATAAATATTAATTGTAAAATATTTATTAGCTCATACTATGATATCAAAATCATGTATGTGTAAATTATCTTATAGTGTTACTTTGTATAGATTTAAAAATTATTTGGATAATTTGGTTACATATTGCACGATAATGTCTAGGGTATCTACTATACAAAGGGTAATCTTCTTGTCTATGAATCTTTGTTTTCCAACTTCGCTTAATATTAAGAATCATGTGGTATGTATAATATTTCACCATCAAATATATTTTTTGAAATGTTAAATAATTATTACTTTCAATCTAATATATATATATTTATAGTTTCTACTTAAATGTGATTTTATTTAAAAAAAGTGATTTTATGTAATATGAGTTATTTCATATAAAGGAAATTTTTTATGTTTTATTTATTTGTTTTTAAAATAATTTGTTAATCCATATTTGTATTCGGAGAATTATTAGAGATCGTCTGAATTAAAAAGTTAAGAATTTCAATATATATTAATAGTAAAATATTTATTAGCTCATATTATGACACCAAAATTACGAATTTGTAAATTATCATATTGTTTTACTTTGTATAGATTTTACAATTATTTGCATCATTTCGTTCCATATTTCATAATCATGTCTTGGTTATCGACCCCACCTGGTTTAATTCTTTTGTTTCTCATTCTTGGCTCTCGAACTTCACCAACTATTAAGAATTACGTGCTATATAATATATTTTACATTTAGTTATATTTTTTTAAATAGGTAAATAATTATTTCCTTCAATCTAATATTTATATTTATAGTTTGACTTATGTGTCACTTTATTTAATACAGTGATTTTATTTCATATGAATGATTTCATATAAAGGCCAAATTTTATGTTTTATTTATTTCTTTTTATCGTAATTTGTTAATCCATATTTATTCTTTTTAGCATTCTTTGACATCATCCCAATTATAAAGTTAAGAATTTCAATAAATATTAATTGTAAAAATTTATTTGCTCATACTATTATATCAAAATCATGTATGTGTAAATTATCATATAGTGTTAATTTGTATAGATTTAACAATTATTGGGACAATTTGGTTACATATTGCACGATAATGTCTAGGGTATCTACAATACAAAGGGTAATCTTCTTGTCTATGAATCATTGTTTTCCAACTTCGTTTAATATTAAGAATCATGTGGTATGTATGATATTTTACCCTCAAATATATTTTATGAATTGTTAAATAATTATTACTTCAATCTAAAATAATATTTATAGTTTCTACTTATATATGATTTTATTTAAAAAAGTGATTTTATGTAATATGAGTTATTTCATAGAAAGAATATTTTTTATCTTTTTTTTGTGTTCTTAAAATAATTTGTTAATCCATATTTATATTTAGAGAATTATTAGAGATCGTCCGAATTAAAAAGTTAAGAATTTCAATAAATATTAATAGTAAAATATTTATTAGCTCATATTATGAAACCAAAATTACGAATGTGTAAATTATCATATAGTTTTACTTTGTATAGATTTTACAATTATTTGCATAATTTCGTTTCATATTTCATGATCGTGTCTTGGGTATCGACCCCACCTGGGGTAATTCTTTTGTTTCTTATTCTTGGTTCTCGAACTTCACCTAATATTAAGAATTAGGTGCTATATAATATATTTTACCTTTAGTTATATTTTTTTTAAATAGGTAAATAATTATTTCCTTCAATCTAATATTTATATTTATAGTTTGACTTATGTGTCATTTTATTTAATACAATGATTTTATTTCATATGAGTGATTTCATGTAAAGGCCAAATTTTATGATTTATTTATTTGTTTTTATCATAATTTGTTAATCCATATTTATTCTTTGGAGAATTATTTGACATCGTCTGAATTATAAAGTTAAGAATTTCAATAAATATTAATTGTAAAATATTTATTAGCTCATACTATGATATCAAAATCATGTATGTGTAAATTATCTTATAGTGTTACTTTGTATAGATTTAAAAATTATTTGGATAATTTGGTTACATATTGCACGATAATGTCTAGGGTATCTACTATACAAAGGGTAATCTTCTTGTCTATGAATCTTTGTTTTCCAACTTCGCTTAATATTAAGAATCATGTGGTATGTATAATATTTCACCATCAAATATATTTTTTGAAATGTTAAATAATTATTACTTTCAATCTAATATATATATATTTATAGTTTCTACTTAAATGTGATTTTATTTAAAAAAAGTGATTTTATGTAATATGAGTTATTTCATATAAAGGAAATTTTTTATGTTTTATTTATTTGTTTTTAAAATAATTTGTTAATCCATATTTGTATTCGGAGAATTATTAGAGATCGTCTGAATTAAAAAGTTAAGAATTTCAATAAATATTAATAGTAAAATATTTATTAGCTCATATTATGACACCAAAATTACGAATTTGTAAATTATCATATTGTTTTACTTTGTATAGATTTTACAATTATTTGCATCATTTCGTTCCATATTTCATAATCATGTCTTGGTTATCGACCCCACCTGGTTTAATTCTTTTGTTTCTCATTCTTGGCTCTCGAACTTCACCAACTATTAAGAATTACGTGCTATATAATATATTTTACATTTAGTTATATTTTTTTAAATAGGTAAATAATTATTTCCTTCAATCTAATATTTATATTTATAGTTTGACTTATGTGTCACTTTATTTAATACAGTGATTTTATTTCATATGAATGATTTCATATAAAGGCCAAATTTTATGTTTTATTTATTTGTTTTTATCGTAATTTGTTAATCCATATTTATTCTTTTTAGCATTCTTTGACATCATCCCAATTATAAAGTTAAGAATTTCAATAAATATTAATTGTAAAAATTTATTTGCTCATACTATTATATCAAAATCATGTATGTGTAAATTATCATATAGTGTTAATTTGTATAGATTTAACAATTATTGGGACAATTTGGTTACATATTGCACGATAATGTCTAGGGTATCTACAATACAAAGGGTAATCTTCTTGTCTATGAATCATTGTTTTCCAACTTCGTTTAATATTAAGAATCATGTGGTATGTATGATATTTTACCCTCAAATATATTTTATGAATTGTTAAATAATTATTACTTCAATCTAAAATAATATTTATAGTTTCTACTTATATATGATTTTATTTAAAAAAGTGATTTTATGTAATATGAGTTATTTCATAGAAAGAATATTTTTTATCTTTTTTTTCTGTTCTTAAAATAATTTGTTAATCCATATTTATATTTAGAGAATTATTAGAGATCGTCCGAATTAAAAAGTTAAGAATTTCAATAAATATTAATAGTAAAATATTTATTAGCTCATATTATGAAACCAAAATTACGAATGTGTAAATTATCATATAGTTTTACTTTGTATAGATTTTACAATTATTTGCATAATTTCGTTTCATATTTCATGATCGTGTCTTGGGTATCGACACCACCTGGGGTAATTCTTTTGTTTCTTATTCTTGGTTCTCGAACTTCACCTAATATTAAGAATTAGGTGCTATATAATATATTTTACCTTTAGTTATATTTTTTTTAAATAGGTAAATAATTATTTCCTTCAATCTAATATTTATATTTATAGTTTGACTTATGTGTCATTTTATTTAATACAGTGATTTTATTTCATATGAGTGATTTCATGTAAAGGCCAAATTTTATGATTTATTTATTTGTTTTTATCGTAATTTGTTAATCCATATTTATTCTTTTCAGAATTATTTGACATCGTCCGAATTATAAATTTAACAATTTCAATAAATATTAATTTCAAAATATTTATTAGCTCACACTATGATATCAAAATCATGTATGTGTAAATTATCATATAGTGTTACTTTGTATAGATTTAAAAATTATTTAGATAATTTGGTTACATATTATACGATAATGTCTAGGGTATCTACAATACAAATGGTAATCTTCTTGTCTATGAGTCTTTGTTTTTCAACTTCGCTTAATATTAAGAATCATGTGGTATGTATAATATTTCACTATCAAATATATTTTTTGAAATGTTAAATAATTATTACTTTCAATATAATATATATATATTTATAGTTTCTACTTATATGTGCTTTTATTTAAAAAAGATATTTTACATGATATGAGTTATTTCATAGAAAGGAAATTTTTTTGTGTTCTTAAAATAATTTGTTAATCCATATTTATATTTAGAGAATTATTAGAGATCGTCCGAATTAAAAAGTTAAGAATTTCAATAAATATTAATAGTAAAATATTTATTAGCTCATATTATGAAACCAAAATTACGAATGTGTAAATTATCATATAGTTTTACTTTGTATAGATTTTACAATTATTTATATAATTTCGTTTCATATTTCATGATCGTGTCTTGGGTATCGACACCACCTGGGGTAATTCTTTTGTTTCTTATTCTTGGTTCTCGAACTTCACCTAATATTAAGAATTAGGTGCTATATAATATATTTTACCTTTAGTTATATTTTTTTTAAATAGGTAAATAATTATTTCCTTCAATCTAATATTTATATTTATAGTTTGACTTATATGTCATTTTATTTAATACAGTGATTTTATTTCATATGAGTGATTTCATGTAAAGGCCAAATTTTATGATTTATTTATTTGTTTTTATCATAATTTGTTAATCCATATTTATTCTTTGGAGAATTATTTGACATCGTCTGAATTATAAAGTTAAGAATTTCAATAAATATTAATTGTAAAATATTTATTAGCTCATACTATGATATCAAAATCATGTATGTGTAAATTATCTTATAGTGTTACTTTGTATAGATTTAAAAATTATTTGGATAATTTGGTTACATATTGCACGATAATGTCTAGGGTATCTACTATACAAAGGGTAATCTTCTTGTCTATGAATCTTTGTTTTCCAACTTCGCTTAATATTAAGAATCATGTGGTATGTATAATATTTCACCATCAAATATATTTTTTGAAATGTTAAATAATTATTACTTTCAATCTAATATATATATATTTATAGTTTCTACTTAAATGTGATTTTATTTAAAAAAAGTGATTTTATGTAATATGAGTTATTTCATATAAAGGAAATTTTTTATGTTTTATTTATTTGTTTTTAAAATAATTTGTTAATCCATATTTGTATTCGGAGAATTATTAGAGATCGTCTGAATTAAAAAGTTAAGAATTTCAATAAATATTAATAGTAAAATATTTATTAGCTCATATTATGACACCAAAATTACGAATTTGTAAATTATCATATTGTTTTACTTTGTATAGATTTTACAATTATTTGCATCATTTCGTTCGATATTTCATAATCATGTCTTGGTTATCGACCCCACCTGGTTTAATTCTTTTGTTTCTCATTCTTGGCTCTCGAACTTCACCAACTATTAAGAATTACGTGCTATATAATATATTTTACATTTAGTTATATTTTTTTAAATAGGTAAATAATTATTTCCTTCAATCTAATATTTATATTTATAGTTTGACTTATGTGTCACTTTATTTAATACAGTGATTTGATTTCATATGAATGATTTCATATAAAGGCCAAATTTTATGTTTTATTTATTTGTTTTTATCGTAATTTGTTAATCCATATTTATTATTTGGTGAATTATTTGACATCGTCCGAATTATAAAGTTAAGAATTTCAATAAATATTAATTGTAAAATATTTATTAGCTCATACTATGATATCAAAATCATGGATGTGTAATTTATCATAGAGTGTTACTTCGTATAGATTTAACAATTATTTGGATAATTTGTTTACATATTGCACGATAATGTCTAGGGTATCTACAATACAAGGGTAATCTTCTTGTCTACGAATCTTTGTTTTCCAACTTCGCTTAATATTAAGAATAATGTGGTATGTATGATATTTCACTCTCATATATATTTTTTGAATTGGTAAATAATTATTACTTAATCTAAAATAATATTTATAGTTTCTACTTATATGTGATTTTATTTTAAAAAAAGTGATTTTATGTGATTTGAGTTATTTCTTAGAAATGAAATTTTTTTATGTTTTTAGAATAAATTGTTAATCCATATTTGTATTCGGAGAATTATTAGAGATCGTCTGAATTAAATAGTTAAGAATTTCAATAAATATTAATGGTAAAATATTTATTAGCTCATATTATGATACCAAAATTACGAATGTGTAAATTATCATATGGTTTTACTTTGTATAGATTTTACAATTATTTTCATAATTTCGTTCCATATTTCATGATGATGTCTTGGGTATCGACACCACCTGGTGTAATTCTCTTATTTCTGATTCTTGGTTCTCGAACTTTGCCTTATATTAAGAATTATGTGCTATATAATATATTTTACATTTAGTTATATTTTTTTAAATAGGTAAATAATTATTTCCATCAATCTAATATTTTTATTTATAGTTTGACTTATGTGTCACTTTATTTAATACAGTGATTTTATTTCATATGAGTGATTTCATATAAAGGCCAAATTTTATCTTTTATTTATTTGTTTTTATCGTAATTTGTTAATCCATATTTATTATTTGGTGAATTATTTGACATCGTCCGAATTATAAAGTTAAGAATTTCAATAAATATTAATTGTAAAATATTTATTAGCTCATACTATGATATCAAAATCATGGATGTGTAATTTATCATAGAGTGTTACTTCGTATAGATTTAACAATTATTTGGATAATTTGTTTACATATTGCACGATAATGTCTAGGGTATCTACAATACAAGGGTAATCTTCTTGTCTACGAATCTTTGTTTTCCAACTTCGCTTAATATTAAGAATCATGTGGTATGTATGATATTTCACTCTCATATATATTTTTTGAATTGGTAAATAATTATTACTTCAATCTAAAATAATATTTATAGTTTCTACTTATATGTGATTTTATTTTAAAAAAAGTGATTTTATGTGATTTGAGTTATTTCTTAGAAATGAAATTTTTTTATGTTTTTAGAATAAATTGTTAATCCATATTTGTATTCGGAGAATTATTAGAGATCGTCTGAATTAAATAGTTAAGAATTTCAATAAATATTAATGGTAAAATATTTATTAGCTCATATTATGATACCAAAATTACGAATGTGTAAATTATCATATGGTTTTACTTTGTATAGATTTTACAATTATTTGCATAATTTCGTTCCATATTTCATAATCATGTCTTGGTTATCGACCCACCTGGTTTAATTCTTTTGTTTCTCATTCTTGGCTCTCGAACTTCACCAAATATTAAGAATTACGTGCTATATAATATATTTTACATTTAGTTATATTTTTTTAAATAGGTAAATAATTATTTCCTTCAATCTAATATTTATATTTATAGTTTGACTTATGTGTCACTTTATTTAATACAGTGATTTTATTTCATATGAATGATTTCATATAAAGGCCAAATTTTATGTTTTATTTATTTGTTTTTATCGTAATTTGTTAATCCATATTTATTATTTGGTGAATTATTTGACATCGTCCGAATTATAAAGTTAAGAATTTCAATAAATATTAATTGTAAAATATTTATTAGCTCATACTATGATATCAAAATCATGGATGTGTAATTTATCATAGAGTGTTACTTCGTATAGATTTAACAATTATTTGGATAATTTGTTTACATATTGCACGATAATGTCTAGGGTATCTACAATACAAGGGTAATCTTCTTGTCTACGAATCTTTGTTTTCCAACTTCGCTTAATATTAAGAATCATGTGGTATGTATGATATTTCACTCTCATATATATTTTTTGAATTGGTAAATAATTATTACTTCAATCTAAAATAATATTTATAGTTTCTACTTATATGTGATTTTATTTTAAAAAAAGTGATTTTATGTGATTTGAGTTATTTCTTAGAAATGAAATTTTTTTATGTTTTTAGAATAAATTGTTAATCCATATTTGTATTCGGAGAATTATTAGAGATCGTCTGAATTAAATAGTTAAGAATTTCAATAAATATTAATGGTAAAATATTTATTAGCTCATATTATGATACCAAAATTACGAATGTGTAAATTATCATATGGTTTTATTTTGTATAGATTTTACAATTATTTTCATAATTTCGTTCCATATTTCATGATGATGTCTTGGGTATCGACACCACCTGGTGTAATTCTCTTATTTCTGATTCTTGGTTCTCGAACTTTGCCTTATATTAAGAATTATGTGCTATATAATATATTTTACCTTTAGTTATATTTTTTTAAATAGGTAAATAATTATTTCCTTCAATCTAATATTTTTATTTATAGTTTGACTTATGTGTCACTTTATTTAATACAGTGATTTTATTTCATATGAGTGATTTCATATAAAGGCCAAATTTTATCTTTTATTTATTTGTTTTTATCGTAATTTGTTAATCCATATTTATTATTTGGTGAATTATTTGACATCGTCCGAATTATAAAGTTAAGAATTGCAATATATATTCATTGGAAAATATTTATTAGCTCATACTATGATATCAAAATCATGTATGTGTAAATTATCATATAGTGTTTTTGTTATAGATTTAACAATTATTTAGATAATTTGGTTACATATTGCACGATAATGTCTAGGGTATCTACAATACAAAGGGTAATCTTCTTGACTATGAATCTTTGTTTTCCAATTTCGCTTAATATTAAGAATCATGTGGTATGTATAATATTTTACCCTGAAATATATTTTTTGAAATGTTAAATAATTATTACTTTCAATCTAATATATATATTTCTAGTTTCTACTTATATGTGCTTTTATTTAAAAAAAGTGATTTTATGTTATATGAGTTATTTCATAGAAAGGAAATTTTTTTTATGTTTTTAAAATAATTTGTTAATCCATATTTGTATTCGGAGAATTATTAGAGATCGTCTGAATTAAAAAGTTAAGAATTTCAATAAATATTAATAGTAAAATATTTATTAGCTAATATTATTACACCAAAATTACAATGTGTAAATTATCATATAGTTTTACTTTGTATAGATTTTACAATTATTTGCATAATTTCGTTCCATATTTCATGATCATGTCTTGGTTATCGACCCCACCTGGGGTAATTCTTTTGTTTCTGATTCTTGGCTCTCGAACTTCACCTAATATTAAGAATTAGGTGCTATATAATATATTTTACATTTAGTTATATTTTTTTAAATAGGTAAATAATTATTTCCTTCAATCTAATATTTATATTTATAGTTTGACTTATGTGTCACTTTATTTAATAAAGTGATTTTATTTCATATGAGTGATTTCATATAAAGGCCAAATTTTATCTTTTATTTATTTGTTTTTATCGTAATTTGTTAATCCATATTTATTATTTGGTGAATTATTTGACATCGTCCGAATTATAAAGTTAAGAATTGCAATATATATTAATTGGAAAATATTTATTAGCTCATACTATGATATCAAAATCATGTATGTGTAAATTATCATATAGTGTTTTTGTTATAGATTTAACAATTATTTAGATAATTTGGTTACATATTGCACGATAATGTCTAGGGTATCTACAATACAAAGGGTAATCTTCTTGACTATGAATCTTTGTTTTCCAATTTCGCTTAATATTAAGAATCATGTGGTATGTATAATATTTTACCCTGAAATATATTTTTTGAAATGTTAAATAATTATTACTTTCAATCTAATATATATATTTCTAGTTTCTACTTATATGTGCTTTTATTTAAAAAAAGTGATTTTATGTTATATGAGTTATTTCATAGAAAGGAAATTTTTTTTATGTTTTTAAAATAATTTGTTAATCCATATTTGTATTCGGAGAATTATTAGAGATCGTCTGAATTAAAAAGTTAAGAATTTCAATAAATATTAATAGTAAAATATTTATTAGCTAATATTATTACACCAAAATTACAATGTGTAAATTATCATATAGTTTTACTTTGTATAGATTTTACAATTATTTGCATAATTTCGTTCCATATTTCATGATCATGTCTTGGTTATCGACCCCACCTGGGGTAATTCTTTTGTTTCTGATTCTTGGCTCTCGAACTTCACCTAATATTAAGAATTAGGTGCTATATAATATATTTTACATTTAGTTATATTTTTTTAAATAGGTAAATAATTATTTCCTTCAATCTAATATTTATATTTATAGTTTGACTTATGTGTCACTTTATTTAATAAAGTGATTTTATTTCATATGAGTGATTTCATATAAAAGCCAAATTTTATCTTTTATTTATTTGTTTTTATCGTAATTTGTTAATCCATATTTATTATTTGGTGAATTATTTGACATCGTCCGAATTATAAAGTTAAGAATTTCAATAAATATTAATTGTAAAATATTTATTAGCTCATACTATGATATCAAAATCATGGATGTGTAATTTATCATAGAGTGTTACTTCGTATAGATTTAACAATTATTTGGATAATTTGTTTACATATTGCACGATAATGTCTAGGGTATCTACAATACAAGGGTAATCTTCTTGTCTACGAATCTTTGTTTTCCAACTTCGCTTAATATTAAGAATCATGTGGTATGTATGATATTTCACTCTCATATATATTTTTTGAATTGGTAAATAATTATTACTTCAATCTAAAATAATATTTATAGTTTCTACTTATATGTGATTTTATTTTAAAAAAAGTGATTTTATGTGATTTGAGTTATTTCTTAGAAATGAAATTTTTTTATGTTTTTAGAATAAATTGTTAATCCATATTTGTATTCGGAGAATTATTAGAGATCGTCTGAATTAAATAGTTAAGAATTTCAATAAATATTAATGGTAAAATATTTATTAGCTCATATTATGATACCAAAATTACGAATGTGTAAATTATCATATGGTTTTACTTTGTATAGATTTTACAATTATTTTCATAATTTCGTTCCATATTTCATGATGATGTCTTGGGTATCGACACCACCTGGTGTAATTCTCTTATTTCTGATTCTTGGTTCTCGAACTTTGCCTTATATTAAGAATTATGTGCTATATAATATATTTTACCTTTAGTTATATTTTTTTAAATAGGTAAATAATTATTTCCTTCAATCTAATATTTTTATTTATAGTTTGACTTATGTGTCACTTTATTTAATACAGTGATTTTATTTCATATGAGTGATTTCATATAAAGGCCAAATTTTATCTTTTATTTATTTGTTTTTATAGTAATTTGTTAATCCATATTTATTATTTGGTGAATTATTTGACATCGTCCGAATTATAAAGTTAAGAATTGCAATATATATTCATTGGAAAATATTTATTAGCTCATACTATGATATCAAAATCATGTATGTGTAAATTATCATATAGTGTTTTTGTTATAGATTTAACAATTATTTAGATAATTTGGTTACATATTGCACGATAATGTCTAGGGTATCTACAATACAAAGGGTAATCTTCTTGACTATGAATCTTTGTTTTCCAATTTCGCTTAATATTAAGAATCATGTGGTATGTATAATATTTTACCCTGAAATATATTTTTTGAAATGTTAAATAATTATTACTTTCAATCTAATATATATATTTCTAGTTTCTACTTATATGTGCTTTTATTTAAAAAAAGTGATTTTATGTTATATGAGTTATTTCATAGAAAGGAAATTTTTTTTATGTTTTTAAAATAATTTGTTAATCCATATTTGTATTCGGAGAATTATTAGAGATCGTCTGAATTAAAAAGTTAAGAATTTCAATAAATATTAATAGTAAAATATTTATTAGCTAATATTATTACACCAAAATTACAATGTGTAAATTATCATATAGTTTTACTTTGTATAGATTTTACAATTATTTGCATAATTTCGTTCCATATTTCATGATCATGTCTTGGTTATCGACCCCACCTGGGGTAATTCTTTTGTTTCTGATTCTTGGCTCTCGAACTTCACCTAATATTAAGAATTAGGTGCTATATAATATATTTTACATTTAGTTATATTTTTTTAAATAGGTAAATAATTATTTCCTTCAATCTAATATTTATATTTATAGTTTGACTTATGTGTCACTTTATTTAATAAAGTGATTTTATTTCATATGAGTGATTTCATATAAAGGCCAAATTTTATCTTTTATTTATTTGTTTTTATCGTAATTTGTTAATCCATATTTATTATTTGGTGAATTATTTGACATCGTCCGAATTATAAAGTTAAGAATTGCAATATATATTAATTGGAAAATATTTATTAGCTCATACTATGATATCAAAATCATGTATGTGTAAATTATCATATAGTGTTTTTGTTATAGATTTAACAATTATTTAGATAATTTGGTTACATATTGCACGATAATGTCTAGGGTATCTACAATACAAAGGGTAATCTTCTTGACTATGAATCTTTGTTTTCCAATTTCGCTTAATATTAAGAATCATGTGGTATGTATAATATTTTACCCTGAAATATATTTTTTGAAATGTTAAATAATTATTACTTTCAATCTAATATATATATTTCTAGTTTCTACTTATATGTGCTTTTATTTTAAAAAAGTGATTTTATGTTATATGAGTTATTTCATAGAAAGGAAATTTTTTTTATGTTTTTAAAATAATTTGTTAATCCATATTTGTATTCGGAGAATTATTAGAGATCGTCTGAATTAAAAAGTTAAGAATTTCAATAAATATTAATAGTAAAATATTTATTAGCTAATATTATTACACCAAAATTACAATGTGTAAATTATCATATAGTTTTACTTTGTATAGATTTTACAATTATTTGCATAATTTCGTTCCATATTTCATGATCATGTCTTGGTTATCGACCCCACCTGGGGTAATTCTTTTGTTTCTGATTCTTGGCTCTCGAACTTCACCTAATATTAAGAATTAGGTGCTATATAATATATTTTACATTTAGTTATATTTTTTTAAATAGGTAAATAATTATTTCCTTCAATCTAATATTTATATTTATAGTTTGACTTATGTGTCACTTTATTTAATAAAGTGATTTTATTTCATATGAGTGATTTCATATAAAAGCCAAATTTTATCTTTTATTTATTTGTTTTTATCGTAATTTGTTAATCCATATTTATTATTTGGTGAATTATTTGACATCGTCCGAATTATAAAGTTAAGAATTTCAATAAATATTAATTGTAAAATATTTATTAGCTCATACTATGATATCAAAATCATGGATGTGTAATTTATCATAGAGTGTTACTTCGTATAGATTTAACAATTATTTGGATAATTTGTTTACATATTGCACGATAATGTCTAGGGTATCTACAATACAAGGGTAATCTTCTTGTCTACGAATCTTTGTTTTCCAACTTCGCTTAATATTAAGAATCATGTGGTATGTATGATATTTCACTCTCATATATATTTTTTGAATTGGTAAATAATTATTACTTCAATCTAAAATAATATTTATAGTTTCTACTTATATGTGATTTTATTTTAAAAAAAGTGATTTTATGTGATTTGAGTTATTTCTTAGAAATGAAATTTTTTTATGTTTTTAGAATAAATTGTTAATCCATATTTGTATTCGGAGAATTATTAGAGATCGTCTGAATTAAATAGTTAAGAATTTCAATAAATATTAATGGTAAAATATTTATTAGCTCATATTATGATACCAAAATTACGAATGTGTAAATTATCATATGGTTTTACTTTGTATAGATTTTACAATTATTTTCATAATTTCGTTCCATATTTCATGATGATGTCTTGGGTATCGACACCACCTGGTGTAATTCTCTTATTTCTGATTCTTGGTTCTCGAACTTTGCCTTATATTAAGAATTATGTGCTATATAATATATTTTACCTTTAGTTATATTTTTTTAAATAGGTAAATAATTATTTCCTTCAATCTAATATTTTTATTTATAGTTTGACTTATGTGTCACTTTATTTAATACAGTGATTTTATTTCATATGAGTGATTTCATATAAAGGCCAAATTTTATCTTTTATTTATTTGTTTTTATCGTAATTTGTTAATCCATATTTATTATTTGGTGAATTATTTGACATCGTCCGAATTATAAAGTTAAGAATTGCAATATATATTCATTGGAAAATATTTATTAGCTCATACTATGATATCAAAATCATGTATGTGTAAATTATCATATAGTGTTTTTGTTATAGATTTAACAATTATTTAGATAATTTGTTTACATATTGCACGATAATGTCTAGGGTATCTACAATACAAAGGGTAATCTTCTTGACTATGAATCTTTGTTTTCCAATTTCGCTTAATATTAAGAATCATGTGGTATGTATAATATTTTACCCTGAAATATATTTTTTGAAATGTTAAATAATTATTACTTTCAATCTAATATATATATTTCTAGTTTCTACTTATATGTGCTTTTATTTAAAAAAAGTGATTTTATGTTATATGAGTTATTTCATAGAAAGGAAATTTTTTTTATGTTTTTAAAATAATTTGTTAATCCATATTTGTATTCGGAGAATTATTAGAGATCGTCTGAATTAAAAAGTTAAGAATTTCAATAAATATTAATAGTAAAATATTTATTAGCTAATATTATTACACCAAAATTACAATGTGTAAATTATCATATAGTTTTACTTTGTATAGATTTTACAATTATTTGCATAATTTCGTTCCATATTTCATGATCATGTCTTGGTTATCGACCCCACCTGGGGTAATTCTTTTGTTTCTGATTCTTGGCTCTCGAACTTCACCTAATATTAAGAATTAGGTGCTATATAATATATTTTACATTTTGTTATATTTTTTTAAATAGGTAAATAATTATTTCCTTCAATCTAATATTTATATTTATAGTTTGACTTATGTGTCACTTTATTTAATAAAGTGATTTTATTTCATATGAGTGATTTCATATAAAAGCCAAATTTTATCTTTTATTTATTTGTTTTTATCGTAATTTGTTAATCCATATTTATTATTTGGTGAATTATTTGACATCGTCCGAATTATAAAGTTAAGAATTTCAATAAATATTAATTGTAAAATATTTATTAGCTCATACTATGATATCAAAATCATGGATGTGTAATTTATCATAGAGTGTTACTTCGTATAGATTTAACAATTATTTGGATAATTTGTTTACATATTGCACGATAATGTCTAGGGTATCTACAATACAAGGGTAATCTTCTTGTCTACGAATCTTTGTTTTCCAACTTCGCTTAATATTAAGAATCATGTGGTATGTATGATATTTCACTCTCATATATATTTTTTGAATTGGTAAATAATTATTACTTCAATCTAAAATAATATTTATAGTTTCTACTTATATGTGATTTTATTTTAAAAAAAGTGATTTTATGTGATTTGAGTTATTTCTTAGAAATGAAATTTTTTTATGTTTTTAGAATAAATTGTTAATCCATATTTGTATTCGGAGAATTATTAGAGATCGTCTGAATTAAATAGTTAAGAATTTCAATAAATATTAATGGTAAAATATTTATTAGCTCATATTATGATACCAAAATTACGAATGTGTAAATTATCATATGGTTTTACTTTGTATAGATTTTACAATTATTTTCATAATTTCGTTCCATATTTCATGATGATGTCTTGGGTATCGACACCACCTGGTGTAATTCTCTTATTTCTGATTCTTGGTTCTCGAACTTTGCCTTATATTAAGAATTATGTGCTATATAATATATTTTACCTTTAGTTATATTTTTTTAAATAGGTAAATAATTATTTCCTTCAATCTAATATTTTTATTTATAGTTTGACTTATGTGTCACTTTATTTAATACAGTGATTTTATTTCATATGAGTGATTTCATATAAAGGCCAAATTTTATCTTTTATTTATTTGTTTTTATAGTAATTTGTTAATCCATATTTATTATTTGGTGAATTATTTGACATCGTCCGAATTATAAAGTTAAGAATTGCAATATATATTCATTGGAAAATATTTATTAGCTCATACTATGATATCAAAATCATGTATGTGTAAATTATCATATAGTGTTTTTGTTATAGATTTAACAATTATTTAGATAATTTGTTTACATATTGCACGATAATGTCTAGGGTATCTACAATACAAAGGGTAATCTTCTTGACTATGAATCTTTGTTTTCCAATTTCGCTTAATATTAAGAATCATGTGGTATGTATAATATTTTACCCTGAAATATATTTTTTGAAATGTTAAATAATTATTACTTTCAATCTAATATATATATTTCTAGTTTCTACTTATATGTGCTTTTATTTAAAAAAAGTGATTTTATGTTATATGAGTTATTTCATAGAAAGGAAATTTTTTTTATGTTTTTAAAATAATTTGTTAATCCATATTTGTATTCGGAGAATTATTAGAGATCGTCTGAATTAAAAAGTTAAGAATTTCAATAAATATTAATAGTAAAATATTTATTAGCTAATATTATTACACCAAAATTACAATGTGTAAATTATCATATAGTTTTACTTTGTATAGATTTTACAATTATTTGCATAATTTCGTTCCATATTTCATGATCATGTCTTGGTTATCGACCCCACCTGGGGTAATTCTTTTGTTTCTGATTCTTGGCTCTCGAACTTCACCTAATATTAAGAATTAGGTGCTATATAATATATTTTACATTTAGTTATATTTTTTTAAATAGGTAAATAATTATTTCCTTCAATCTAATATTTATATTTATAGTTTGACTTATGTGTCACTTTATTTAATAAAGTGATTTTATTTCATATGAGTGATTTCATATAAAAGCCAAATTTTATCTTTTATTTATTTGTTTTTATCGTAATTTGTTAATCCATATTTATTATTTGGTGAATTATTTGACATCGTCCGAATTATAAAGTTAAGAATTTCAATAAATATTAATTGTAAAATATTTATTAGCTCATACTATGATATCAAAATCATGGATGTGTAATTTATCATAGAGTGTTACTTCGTATAGATTTAACAATTATTTGGATAATTTGTTTACATATTGCACGATAATGTCTAGGGTATCTACAATACAAGGGTAATCTTCTTGTCTACGAATCTTTGTTTTCCAACTTCGCTTAATATTAAAAATCATGTGGTATGTATGATATTTCACTCTCATATATATTTTTTGAATTGGTAAATAATTATTACTTCAATCTAAAATAATATTTATAGTTTCTACTTATATGTGATTTTATTTTAAAAAAGTGATTTTATGTGATTTGAGTTATTTCTTAGAAATGAAATTTTTTTATGTTTTTAGAATAAATTGTTAATCCATATTTGTATTCGGAGAATTATTAGAGATCGTCTGAATTAAATAGTTAAGAATTTCAATAAATATTAATAGTAAAATATTTATTAGCTCATATTATGATACCAAAATTACGAATGTGTAAATTATCATATGGTTTTACTTTGTTTAGATTTTACAATTATTTGCATAATTTCGTTCCATATTTCATAATCATGTCTTGGTTATCGACCCCACCTGGTTTAATTCTTTTGTTTCTCATTCATGGCTCTCGAACTTCACCAAATATTAAGAATTACGTGCTATATAATATATTTTACATTTAGTTATATTTTTTTAAATAGGTAAATAATTATTTCCTTCAATCTAATATTTATATTTATAGTTTGACTTATGTGTCACTTTATTTAATACAGTGATTTTATTTCATATGAATGATTTCATATAAAGGCCAAATTTTATGTTTTATTTATTTGTTTTTATCGTAATTTGTTAATCCATATTTATTATTTGGTGAATTATTTGACATCGTCCGAATTATAAAGGTAAGAATTTCAATAAATATTAATTGTAAAATATTTATTAGCTCATTCTATGATATCAAAATCATGGATGTGTAATTTATCATAGAGTGTTACTTCGTATAGATTTAACAATTATTTGGATAATTTGTTTACATATTGCACGATAATGTCTAGGGTATCTACAATACAAGGGTAATCTTCTTGTCTACGAATCTTTGTTTTCCAACTTCGCTTAATATTAAAAATCATGTGGTATGTATGATATTTCACTCTCATATATATTTTTTGAATTGGTAAATAATTATTACTTCAATCTAAAATAATATTTATAGTTTCTACTTATATGTGATTTTATTTTAAAAAAAGTGATTTTATGTGATTTGAGTTATTTCTTAGAAATGAATTTTTTTTATGTTTTTAGAATAAATTGTTAATCCATATTTGTATTCGGAGAATTATTAGAGATCGTCTGAATTAAATAGTTAAGAATTTCAATAAATATTAATAGTAAAATATTTATTAGCTCATATTATGATACCAAAATTACGAATGTGTAAATTATCATATGGTTTTACTTTGTATAGATTTTACAATTATTTGCATAATTTCGTTCCATATTTCATGATCATGTCTTGGTTATCGACCCCACCTGGGGTAATTCTTTTGTTTCTGATTCTTGGCTCTCGAACTTCACCTAATATTAAGAATTAGGTGCTATATAATATATTTTACATTTAGTTATATTTTTTTAAATAGGTAAATAATTATTTCCTTTAATCTAATATTTATATTTGTAGTTTGACTTATGTGTCACTTTATTTAATAAAGTGATTTTATTTCATATGAGTGATTTCATATAAAGGCCAAATTTTATGTTTTATTTATTTGTTTTTATCGTAATTTGATAATCCATATTTATTATTTGGTTAATTATTTGACATCGTGCGAATTATAAAGTTAAGAATTTCAATAAATATTAATTGTAAAATATTTATTAGCTCATACTATGATATCAAAATCATGGATGTGTAATTTATCATAGAGTGTTACTTCGTATAGATTTAACAATTATTTGGATAATTTGTTTACATATTGCATGATAATGTCTAGGGTATCTACAATACAAAGGGTAATCTTCTTGTCTATGAATCTTTGTTTTCCAACTTCGCTTAATATTAAGAATCATGTGGTATGTATGATATTTTACTCTCAAATATATTTTACGAATTGTTAAATAATTATTACTTCAATCTAAAATAATATTTATAGTTTCTACTTATATTTGCTTTTATTTAAAAAAGTGATTTTATGTGATATGTGTTATTTCTAGAAAGTTAATTTTTTATGTTTTTAAAATAATTTGTTAATCCATATTTATATTTGGAGAATTATTAGAGATTGTCCGAATTAAAAAGTTAAGATTTTCAATAAGTATTAATTGTAAAATATTTGTTAGCTCATAATATGATACCAAAATTACGAATGTGTAAATTATCATATAGTGTTACTTTGGATAGATTTTACAATTATTTGCATAATTTCGTTCCAAATTTCATGATCATGTCTGGGGTATCGACACCACCTCGGGTAATTCTCTTGTTTCTGAATATTGGTTCTCGAACTTCGCCTAATATTAAGAATTAGGTGCTATATAATATAATTTACCTTCAGTTATATTTTGTTAAATAGGTAAATTATTATTTCCTTCAATATAAAATTTTTATTTGTAGTTTCACTTATGTGTCATTTTATTTAATACAGTGATTTTATTTCATATGAGTGATTTCATATAAAGGCCAAATTTTATGTTTTTTTTTTTTTTTTTATCGTAATTTGTTAATCCATATTTATTCTTTTTAGAATTATTTGATATCGTCCGAATTATAAAGTTAAGAATTTCAACAAATATTAATTTTAAAATATTTACTAGTTCATACTATGATAGCAAAATCATGTATGTGTAAATTATCATATAGTGTTACTTTGTATAGATTTAAAAATTATTTGGATAAATTGGTTACATATTGCACGATAATGTCTAGGGTATCTACTATACGAAGGGTAATCTTCTTGTCTATGAATCTTTGTTTTCCAACTTCGCTTAATATTAAGAATCATGTGGTATGTATAATATTTCACCCTCAAATATATTTGTTGAAATGTTAAATAATTATTACTTTCAATCTAATATATATATTTATAGTTTCTATTTATATGTGATTTTATTTAAAAAAGTGATTTTATGTTATAGGAGTTATTTCATAGAAAGGAATTTTTTTTACGTTTTTAAAATAATTTGTTAATCCATATTTCTATTCGGAGAATTATTAGAGATCGACTGAATTAAAAAGTTAAGAATTTCAATAAATATTAATAGTAAAATATTTATTAGCTCATATTATGACACCAAAATTACGAATTTGTAAATTATCATATTGTTTTACTTTGTATAGATTTTACAATTATTTGCATAATTTCGTTCCATATTTCATAATCATGTCTTGGTTATCGACCCCACCTGGTTTAATTCTTTTGTTTCTCATTCTTGGCTCTCGAACTTCACCAAATATTAAGAATTACGTGCTATATAATATATTTTACATTTAGTTATATTTTTTTAAATAGGTAAATAATTATTTCCTTCAATCTAATATTTATATTTATAGTTTGACTTATGTGTCACTTTATTTAATACAGTGATTTTATTTCATATGAATGATTTCATATAAAGGCCAAATTTTATGTTTTATTTATTTGTTTTTATCGTAATTTGTTAATCCATATTTATTATTTGGTGAATTATTTGACATCGTCCGAATTATAAAGTTAAGAATTGCAATATATATTAATTGGAAAATATTTATTAGCTCATACTATGATATCAAAATCATGTATGTGTAAATTATCATATAGTGTTTTTGTTATAGATTTAACAATTATTTAGATAATTTGGTTACATATTGCACGATAATGTCTAGGGTATCTACAATACAAAGGGTAATCTTCTTGACTATGAATCTTTGTTTTCCAATTTCGCTTAATATTAAGAATCATGTGGTATGTATAATATTTCACCCTCAAATATATTTTTTGAAATGTTAAATAATTATTACTTTCAATCTAATATATATATTTATAGTTTGTACTTATATGTGCTTTTATTTAAAAAAGTGATTTCATGTGATTTTGAGTTATTTCATAGAAAGGATATTTTTTTATGTTTTTAAAATAATTTGTTAATCCATATGTCTATTCGGAGAATTATTAGAGATCGTCTGAATTAAAAAGTTAAGAATTTCAATAAATATTAATAGTAAAATATTTATTAGCTCATATTATGACACCAAAATTACAATGTGTAAATTATCATATAGTTTTACTTTGTATAGATTTTACAATTATTTGCATAATTTCGTTCCATATTTCATGATCATGTCTTGGTTATCGACCCCACCTGGGGTAATTCTTTTGTTTCTCATTCTTGGCTCTCGAACTTCACCAAATATTAAGAATTACGTGCTATATAATATATTTTACATTTAGTTATATTTTTTTAAATAGGTAAATAATTATTTCCTTCAATCTAATATTTATATTTATAGTTTGACTTATGTGTCACTTTATTTAATACAGTGATTTTATTTCATATGAATGATTTCATATAAAGGCCAAATTTTATGTTTTATTTATTTGTTTTTATCGTAATTTGTTAATCCATATTTATTATTTGGTGAATTATTTGACATCGTCTGAATTATAAAGTTAAGAATTGCAATATATATTAATTGGAAAATATTTATTAGCTCATACTATGATATCAAAATCATGTATGTGTAAATTATCATATAGTGTTTTTGTTATAGATTTAACAATTATTTAGATAATTTGGTTACATATTGCACGATAATGTCTAGGGTATCTACAATACAAAGGGTAATCTTCTTGACTATGAATCTTTGTTTTCCAATTTCGCTTAATATTAAGAATCATGTGGTATGTATAATATTTCACCCTCAAATATATTTTTTGAAATGTTAAATAATTATTACTTTCAATCTAATATATATATATTTATAGTTTGTACTTATATGTGCTTTTATTTAAAAAAGTGATTTCATGTGATTTTGAGTTATTTCATAGAAAGGATATTTTTTTATGTTTTTAAAATAATTTGTTAATCCATATGTCTATTCGGAGAATTATTAGAGATCGTCTGAATTAAAAAGTTAAGAATTTCAATAAATATTAATAGTAAAATATTTATTAGCTCATATTATGACACCAAAATTACGAATTTGTAAATTATCATATTGTTTTACTTTGTATAGATTTTACAATTATTTGCATAATTTCGTTCCATATTTCATAATCATGTCTTGGTTATCGACCCCACCTGGTTTAATTCTTTTGTTTCTCATTCTTGGCTCTCGAACTTCACCAAATATTAAGAATTACGTGCTATATAATATATTTTACATTTAGTTATATTTTTTTAAATAGGTAAATAATTATTTCCTTCAATCTAATATTTATATTTATAGTTTGACTTATGTGTCACTTTATTTAATAAAGTGATTTTATTTCATATGAGTGATTTCATATAAAAGCCAAATTTTATCTTTTATTTATTTGTTTTTATCATAATTTGTTAATCCATATTTATTATTTGGTGAATTATTTGACATCGTCCGAATTATAAAGTTAAGAATTTCAATAAATATTAATTGTTAAAATTTGTTAGCTCATACTATGATATGAAAATCATGTATGTGTAAATTATCATATAGTCTTAATTTGTATAGATTTAACAATTATTTGGATAATTTGGTTACATATTGCACGATAATGTCTAGGGTATCTACAATACAAAGGGTAATCTTCTTGTCTATGAATCTTTGTTTTCCAACTTCGCTTAATATTAAGAATCATGTGGTGTGTATGATATTTCACCCTCAAATATATTTTATGAATTGTTAAATAATTATTACTTCAATCTAAAATAATATTTATAGTTTCTACTTATATATGATTTTATTTAAACAAGTGATTTTATGTAATACGAGTTATTTCATAGAAAGGAAAATTTTTATGTTTTATTTATTTGTTTTCAAAATAATTTGTTTATCCATATTTATATTCAGAGAATTTTTAGAACTTGTCTGAATTATAAAGTTAAGAATTTCAATATATATTAATAGGAAAATATCCATTAGCTCATACTATGATACCGAAATTACGAATGTGTAAATTATCATATAGTTTTACTTTCTATGGATTTTACAATTATTTGCATAATTTCGTTCCAAATTTCATGATCATGTCTGGGGTATCGACACCACCTCGGGTAATTCTCTTGTTTCTGAATATTGGTTCTCGAACTTCGCCTCATATTAAGAATTAGGTGCTATATAATATAATTTACCTTCAGTTATATTTTGTTAAATAGGTAAATTATTATTTCCTTCAATATAAAATTTTTATTTGTAGTTTCAGTTATGTGTCATTTTATTTAATACAGTGATTTTATTTCATATGAGTGATTTCAAATAAAGGCCAAATTTTATGTTTTATTTATTTGTTTTTATCGTAATTTGTTAATCCATATTTATTATTTTTAGAATTATTTGACATCGTCCGAATTATAAAGTTAAGAATTTCAATAAATATTAATTTTAAAATATTTACAAGCTCATACTATGATATCAAAATCATGTATGTGTAAATTATCATATAGTGTTACTTTGTATAGATTTAAAAATTATTTGGATAATTTGGTTACATATTGCATGATAATGTCTAGGGTATCTACTATACGAAGGGTAATCTTCTTGTCTATGAATCTTTGTTTTCCAACTTCGCTTAATATTAAGAATCATGTGGTATGTTTAATATTTCACCCTCAAATATATTTTTTGAAATGTTAAATAATTATTACATTCAATCTAATATATATATTTATAGTTTCTACTTATATGTGCTTTTATTTAAAAAAGTGATTTTATGTTATATGAGTTATTTCATACAAAGGAATTTTTTTTATGTTTTTGAAATAATTTGTTAATCCATATTTGTATTTAGAGAATTATTAGAGATCGTCTGAATAAAAAAGTTAAGAATTTCAATAAATATTAATAGTAAAATATTTATTAGCTCATATTATGACACCAAAATTACGAATTTGTAAATTATCATATTGTTTTACTTTGTATAGATTTTACAATTATTTGCATAATTTCGTTCCATATTTCATGATCATGTCTTGGTTATCAACCCCACCTGGGGTAATTCTTTTGTTTCTCATTCTTGGCTCTCGAACTTCACTTAATATTTAAAATTACGTGCTATATAATATATTTTAAATTTAGTTATATTTTTTTAAATAGGTAAATAATTATTTCCTTTAATCTAATATTTATATTTGTAGTTTAACTTATATGTCACTTTATTTAATACAATGATTTTATTTCATATGAGTGATTTCATATAAAGGCCAAATTTTATGTTTTATTTATTTGTTTTTATCGTAATTTGATAATCCATATTTATTATTTGGTTAATTATTTGACATCGTGCGAATTATAAAGTTAAGAATTTCAATAAATATTAATTGTAAAATATTTATTAGCTCATACTATGATATCAAAATCATGGATGTGTAATTTATCATAGAGTGTTACTTCGTATAGATTTAACAATAATTTGGATAATTTGTTTACATATTGCACGATAATGTCTAGGGTATCTACAATACAAAGGGTAATCTTCTTGTCTATGAATCTTTGTTTTCCAACTTCGCTTAATATTAAGAATCATGTGGTATGTATGATATTTTACTCTCAAATATATTTTACGAATTGTTAAATAATTATTACTTCAATCTTAAATAATATTTATAGTTTCTACTTATATTTGCTTTTATTTAAAAAAGTGATTTTATGTGATATGTGTTATTTCTAGAAAGTTAATTTTTTATGTTTTTAAAATAATTTGTTAATCCATATTTATATTTGGAGAATTATTAGAGATTGTCCGAATTAAAAAGTTAAGATTTTCAATAAGTATTAATTGTAAAATATTTGTTAGCTCATAATATGATACCAAAATTACGAATGTGTAAATTATCATATAGTGTTACTTTGGATAGATTTTACAATTATTTGCATAATTTCGTTCCAAATTTCATGATCATGTCTGGGGTATCGACACCACCTCGGGTAATTCTCTTGTTTCTGAATATTGGTTCTCGAACTTCGCCTAATATTAAGAATTAGGTGCTATATAATATAATTTACCTTCAGTTATATTTTGTTAAATAGGTAAATTATTATTTCCTTCAATATAAAATTTTTATTTGTAGTTTCACTTATGTGTCATTTTATTTAATACAGTGATTTTATTTCATATGAGTGATTTCATATAAAGGCCAAATTTTATGTTTTATTTATTTTTTTTTATCGTAATTTGTTAATCCATATTTATTCTTTTTAGAATTATTTGATATCGTCTGAATTATAAAGTTAAGAATTTCAACAAATATTAATTTTAAAATATTTACTAGTTCATACTATGATAGCAAAATCATGTATGTGTAAATTATCATATAGTGTTACTTTGTATAGATTTAAAAATTATTTGGATAAATTGGTTACATATTGCACGATAATGTCTAGGGTATCTACTATACGAAGGGTAATCTTCTTGTCTATGAATCTTTGTTTTCCAACTTCGCTTAATATTAAGAATCATGTGGTATGTATAATATTTCACCCTCAAATATATTTGTTGAAATGTTAAATAATTATTACTTTCAATCTAATATATATATTTATAGTTTCTATTTATATGTGATTTTATTTAAAAAAGTGATTTTATGTTATATGAGTTATTTCATAGAAAGGAATTTTTTTTACGTTTTTAAAATAATTTGTTAATCCATATTTCTATTCGGAGAATTATTAGAGATCGACTGAATTAAAAAGTTAAGAATTTCAATAAATATTAATAGTAAAATATTTATTAGCTCATATTATGACACCAAAATTACGAATTTGTAAATTATCATATTGTTTTACTTTGTATAGATTTTACAATTATTTGCATAATTTCGTTCCATATTTCATAATCATGTCTTGGTTATCGACCCCACCTGGGGTAATTCTTTTGTTTCTGATTCTTGGCTCTCGAACTTCACCTAATATTAAGAATTACGTGCTATATAATATATTTTACATTTAGTTATATTTTTTTAAATAGGTAAATAATTATTTCCTTCAATCTAATATTTATATTTATAGTTTGACTTATGTGTCACTTTATTTAATACAGTGATTTTATTTCATATGAATGATTTCATATAAAGGCCAAATTTTATGTTTTATTTATTTGTTTTTATCGTAATTTGTTAATCCATATTTATTATTTGGTGAATTATTTGACATCGTCCGAATTATAAAGTTAAGAATTTCAATAAATATTAATTGTAAAATATTTATTAGCTCATACTATAATATCAAAATCATGGATGTGTAATTTATCATAGAGTGTTACTTCGTATAGATTTAACAATTATTTGGATAATTTGTTTACATATTGCACGATAATGTCTAGGGTATCTACAATACAAAGGGTAATCTTCTTGTCTATGAATCTTTGTTTTCCAACTTCGCTTAATATTAAGAATCATGTGGTATGTATGATATTTCACTCTCAAATATATTTTATGAATTGTTAAATAATTATTACTTCAATCTAAAATAATATTTATAGTTTCTACTTATATTTGCTTTTATTTAAAAAAGTGATTTTATGTGATATGTGTTATTTCTAGAAAGTTAATTTTTTATGTTTTTAAAATAATTTGTTAATCCATATTTATATTTAGAGTATTATTAGAGATCGTCAGAATTAAAAATTTAATAATTTCAATAAATATTAATAGTAAAATATTTATTAGCTCATATTATGATACCAAAATTACGAATGTGTAAATTACCATATAGTTTTAATTTGTATAGATTTTACAATTATTTGCATAATTTCGTTCCATATTTCATGATGATGTCTTGGGTATCGACACCACCTCGGGTAATTCTTTTGTTTCTGAATCTTGGTTCTCGAACTTTGCCTAATATTAAGAATTAGGTGCTATATAATAAAATTTACCATCTGTTATATTTTTTAAAATACTTAAATAATTATTTCCTTCAATCTAATAGTTTTTTTTTATAGTTTGACTTATGTGTCATTTTATTTAATATAGTGATTTTATTTTATATGAGTGATTTCATATAAAGGCCAAATTTTATGTTTTATTTAATTGTTTTTATCATAATTTTTTAATCCATATTTATTCTTTTTAGAATTATTTGACATCATCCCAATTATAAAGTTAAGAATTTCAATAAATATTAATTGTAAAAATTTATTAGCTCATACTATGATATCAAAATAATGTATGTGTAAATTATCATATAGTGTTAATTTGTATAGATTTAAGAATTATTTGGATAATTTGGTTACATTTTGCACGATAATGTCTAGGGTATCTACAATACAAAGGGTAATCTTCTTTTCTATGAATCTTTGTTTTCCAACTTCGCTTAATATTAAGAATCATGTGGTATGTATAATATTTCACCCTCAAATATATTTTTCGAAATGTTAAATAATTATTACTTTCAATCTAATATATATATTTATAGTTTCTACTTATATGTGATTTTATGTAATATGAGTTATTTCATAGAAAGAATATTTTTTATCTTTTATTTGTTTGTTTTTAAAATAATTTGTTAATCCATATTTATATTTGGAGAATTATTAGAATTCGTCCGAAATAAAAATTTATGAATTTCAGAAAATATTAATAGTAAAAAATTTATTAGCTCATAATATGATATAAAAATTACGAATGTCTAAATTATCATGGAGTGTTACTTTGTACTGATTTGCCAATTATTTGCATAATTTCATTCCATATTTCATGATCATGTCTAGGGTATCGACACCACATATTGTAATTCTCTTGTTTCTGAATCTTGGTTCTCGAACTTCGCCTAATATTAACAATTAGGTGCTGTAATATATTTTACCTTCAGTTATATTTTTTTAAATAATTAAATAATGATTTGCTTGAATCTAATATTTATATTTATAGTTTGAATTATGTGTCATTTTATTTAATACATTGATTTTATTTCATATGAGTGATTTAATATAAATGCCAAATTTTATGTTTTATTTATTTGTTTTTATCATAATTCAATAATCCATATTTATTCTTTGGAGAATTATTTGACATCATCCGAATTATAAAGTTAAGAATTTCAATAAATATTAATTGTAAAATATTTATTTCCTCATACTATGATATCCAAATCATGTATGTGTAATTTATCATAGAGTGTTACTTTGTATAGATTTAACAATTATTTGGATAATTTGGTTACATATTGCACGATAATGTCTAGGGTATCTACAATACAAAGGGTAATCTTCTTGTCTATGAATCTTTGTTTTCCAACTTCACTTAATATTAAGAATCATGTGGTATGTATGATATTTAACCCTCAAATATATTAGAGATTGTCCGAATTAAAAAGTTAAGATTTTCAATAAGTATTAATTGTAAAATATTTATTAGCTCATAATATGATACCAAAATTACGAATGTGTAAATTATCATATAGTGTTACTTTAGATAGATTTTACAATTATTTGCAGAATTTCATTCCATATTTCATGATCATGTCTCGGGTATCGACACCACCTACGGTAATTCTCTTGTTTCTGAATATTGGTTCTCGAACTTCGCCTAATATTAAGAATTAGGTGCTATATAATATAATTTACCTTCAGTTATATTTTGTAAAATAGGTAAATAATTATTTCCTTCAATATAATATTTTTATTTGTAGTTTGACTTATGTGTCATTTTATTTAATACAGTGATTTTATTTCATATGAGTGATTTCATATAAAGGCCAAATTTTATGTTTTATTTATTTTTTTTTATCGTAATTTGTTAATCCATATTTATTCTTTTTAGAATTATTTGACATCGTGCGAATTATAAAGTTAAGAATTTCAATAAATTTTAATTTTAAAATATTTACAAGCTCATACTATGATATCAAAATCATGTATGTGTAAATTATCATATAGTGTTACTTTGTATAGATTTAAACATTATTTGGATAATTTGGCTACATATTGCACGATAATGTCTAGGGTATCTACAATAACAAAGGGTAATCTTCTTGTCTATGAATATTTGTTTTCCAACTTCGCTTAATATTAAGAATCATGTGGTATGTATAATATTTTACCCTCAAATATATATTTTGAAATGTTAAATAATTATTACTTTCAATCTAATATATATATTTATAGTTTCTATTTATATGTGATTTTATTTAAAAAAGTGATTTTATGTTATATGAGTTATTTCATAGAAAGGAAATTTTTTTTTGTTTTTAAAATAATTTGTTAATCCATATTTGTATTCGGAGAATTATTAGAGATCGTCTGAATTAAAAAGTTAAGAATTTCAATAAATATTAATAGTAAAATATTTATTAGCTCATATTATGACACCAAAATTACGAATTTGTAAATTATCATATTGTTTTACTTTGTATAGATTTTACAATTATTTGCATAATTTCGTTCCATATTTCATGATCATGTCTTGGTTATCGACCCCACCTGAGGTAATTCTTTTGTTTGTGATTCTTGGCTCTCGAACTTCACCTAATATTAAGAATTAGGTGCTATATAATATAATTTACCATCTCTTATATTTTTTAAAATACTTAAATAATTATTTCCTTTAATCTAATATTTTTTTTATAGTTTGACTTATGTGTCATTTTATATAATATCGTGATTTTATTTCATATGAGTGATTTCATATAAAGGCCAAATTTTATGTTTTATTTAATTGTTTTTATCATAATTTTTTAATCCATATTTATTGTTTTTAGAATTATTTGACATCATCCCAATTATAAAGTTAAGAATTTCAATAAATATTAATTGTAAAAATTTATTTACTCATACTATCATATCAAAATCATGTATGTGTAAATTATCATATAGTGTTAATTTATATAGATTTAAGAATTATTTGGATAATTTGGTTACATATTGCACGATAATGTCTAGGGTATCTACAATACAAAGGGTAATCTTCTTGTCTATGAATCTTTGTTTTCTAACTTCGCTTAATATTAAGAATCATGTGGTATGTATAATATTTCACCCTCAAATATATTTTTAGAAATGTTAAATAATTATTACTTTCAATCTAATATATATATTTATAGTTTCTACTTATATGTGCTTTTATTTAAAAAAGTGATTTTATGTTATATGAGTTATTTCATAGAAAGGAAATTTTTTTATGTTTTTAAAATAATTTGTTAATCCATATTTGTATTCGGAGAATTATTAGAGATCGTCTGAATTAAAAAGTTAAGAATTTCAATAAATATTAATAGTAAAATATTTATTAGCTCATATTATGACACCAAAATTACGAATTTGTAAATTATCATATTGTTTTACTTTGTATAGATTTTACAATTATTTGCATAATTTCGTTCCATATTTCATGATCATGTCTTGGTTATCGACCCCACCTGGGGTAATTCTTTTGTTTCTGATTCTTGGCTCTCGAACTTCACCTAATATTAAGAATTACGTGCTATATAATATATTTTACATTTAGTTATATTTTTTTAAATAGGTAAATAATTATTTCCTTCAATCTAATATTTATATTTATAGTTTGACTTATGTGTCACTTTATTTAATACAGTGATTTTATTTCATATGAATGATTTCATATAAAGGCCAAATTTTATGTTTTATTTATTTGTTTTTATCGTAATTTTTTAATCCATATTTATTATTTGGTGAATTATTTGACATCGTCCGAATTATAAAGTTAAGAATTTCAATAAATATTAATTGTAAAATATTTATTAGCTCATACTATGATATCAAAATCATGTATGTGTAAATTATCATATAGTGTTAATTTGTATAGATTTAACAATTATTTGGATAATTTGGTTACATATTGCACGATAATGTCAAGGGTATCTACAATACAAAGGGTAATCTTCTTGTCTATGAATCTTTGTTTTCCAACTTCGCTTAATATTAAGAATCATGTGGTATGTATGATATTTCACTCTCAAATATATTTTATGAATTGTTAAATAATTATTACTTCAATCTAAAATAATATTTATAGTTTCTACTTATATGTGCTTTTATTTAAAAAAGTGATTTTATGTGATTTGAGTTATTTCATAGAAAGGAAATTTTTTTATCTTTTTAAAATAATTTGTTTATCCATATTTGTATTCGGAGAATTATTAGAGATCGTCTGAATTAAAAAGTTAAGAATTTCAATAAATATTAATAGTAAAATATTTATTAGCTCATATTATGATACCAAAATTACGAATGTGTAAATTATCATATAGTTTTACTTTGTATAGATTTTACAATTATTTGCATAATTTCGTTCCATATTTCATTATAATGTCTTGGGTATCGACACCACCTCGGGTAATTCTTTTGTTTCTGATTCTTGGTTCTCGAAATTCGCCTAATATTAAGAATTAGGTGCTATATAATATATTTTACGTTTAGTTATATTTTTTTTAAATAGGTAAATAATTATTTTCTTTAATCTAATATTTATATTTATAGTTTGACTTATGTGTTATTTTATTTAATACAGTGATTTTATTTCATATGAGTGATTTCATATAAAGGCCAAAATTTATGTTTTATTTATTTTTTTATCGTAATTTTTTAATCCATATTTATTCTTTTTAGAATTATTTGACATCATCCCAATTATAAAGTTAAGAATTTCAATAAATATTAATTGTAAAAATTTATTAGCTCATACTATGATATCAAAATCATGTATGTGTAAATTATCATATAGTGTTAATTTGTATAGATTTAATAATTATTTGGATAATTTGGCTACATATTGCACGATAATGTCTAGGGTATCTACAATAACAAAGGGTAATCTTCTTGTCTGTGAATATTTGTTTTCCAACTTCGCTTAATATTAAGAATCATGTGGTATGTATAATATTTCACCCTCAAATATATTTTTTGAAATGTTAAATAATTATTACTTTCTATCTATATATATATATAGTTTCTACTTATATGTGCTTTTATTTAAAAAAGTGATTTTATGTGATTTTAGTTATTTCATAGAAAGGAAATTTTTTTATGTTTTTAAAATAATTTGTTTATCCATATTTGTATTCGGAGAATTATTAGAGATCGTCTGAATTAAAAAGTTAAGAATTTCAATAAATATTAATAGTAAAATATTTATTAGCTCATATTATGATACCAAAATTACGAATGTGTAAATTATCATATAGTTTTACTTTGTATAGATTTTACAATTATTTGCATAATTTCGTTCCATATTTCATTATAATGTCTTGGGTATCGACACCACCTCGGGTAATTCTTTTGTTTCTGATTCTTGGTTCTCGAAATTCGCCTAATATTAAGAATTAGGTGCTATATAATATATTTTACGTTTAGTTATATTTTTTTTAAATAGGTAAATAATTATTTTCTTTAATCTAATATTTATATTTATAGTTTGACTTATGTGTCATTTTATTTAATACAGTGATTTTATTTCATATGAGTTATTTAATATAAAGGCCAAATTTTATGTTTTATTTATTTTTTTATCATAAACTTTTAATCCATATTTATTCTTTTTAGAATTATTTGACATCATCCCAATTATAAAGTTAAGAATTTCAATAAATATTAATTTTAAAAATTTATTAGCTCATACTATGATATCAAAATCATGTATGTGTAAATTATCATATAGTGTTAATTTGTATAGATTTAACAATTATTTGGATAATTTGGTTACATATTGCACGATAATGTCTAGGGTATCTACAATACAAAGGGTAATCTTCTTGTCTATGAATCTTTGTTTTCCAACTTCGCTTAATATTAAGAATCATGTGGTATGTATGATATTTAACCCTCAAATATATTTTATGAATTGTTAAATAATTATTACTTCAATCTAAAATAATATTTATAGTTTCTACTTATATATATGATTTTATTTAAACAAGTGATTTTATGTAATACGAGTTATTTCATAGAAAGGAAAATTTTTATGTTTTATTTATTTTTTTTTAAATAATTTGTTAATCCATATTTATATTTGGAGAATTATTAGAGATTGTCCGAATTAAAAAGTTAAGATTTTCAATAAGTATTAATTGTAAAATATTTATTTGCTCATAATATGATACCAAAATTACGAATGTGTAAATTATCATATAGTGTTACTTTGGATAGATTTTACAATTATTTGCATAATTTCATTCCATATTTCATGATCATGTCTGGGGTATCGACACCACCTAGGGTAATTCTCTTGTTTCTAAATATTGGTTCTCGAACTTCGCCTAATATTAAGAATTACGTGCTATATAATATAATTTACCTTCAGTTATATTTTGTTAAATAGGTAAATTATTATTTCCTTCAATCTAATATTTATATTTATAGTTTAACTTATGTGTTACTTTATTTAATAGACTGATTTTATTTCATATGAGTGATTTCATATAAAGGCCAAATTTTATGTTTTATTTATTTTTTTATCGTAATTTGTTAATCTATATTTATTCTTTTTAGAATTATTTGAAATCGTCCGAATTATAAAGTTAAGAATTTAAATAAATATTAATTTTAAAATATTTACAAGCTCATACTATGATATCAAAATCATGTATGTGTAAATTATCATATAGTGTTACTTTGTATATATTTAAAAATTATTTGCATAATTTGGTTACATATTGCACGATAATGTCTAGGGTATCTACTATACGAAGGGAAATCTTCTTGTCTATGAATCTTTGTTTTCCAACTTCGCTTAATATTAAGAATCGTGTGGTATGTATAATATTTCACCCTCAAATATATTTTTTGAAATGTTAAATAATTATTACATTCAATCTAATATATATATTTATAGTTTCTACTTATATGTGCTTTTATTTAAAAAAGTGATTTTATGTTATATGAGTTATTTCATACAAAGGAATTTTTTTTTATGTTTTTGAAATAATTTGTTAATCCATATTTGTATTCAGAGAATTATTAGAGATCGTCTGAATTAAAAAGTTAAGAATTTCAATAAATATTAATAGTAAAATATTTATTAGCTCATAATATGACACCAAAATTACGAATTTGTAAATTATCATATTGTTTTACTTTGTATAGATTTTACAATTATTTGCATAATTTCATTCCATATTTCATGATCATGTCTTGGTTATCGACCCCACCTGGGGTAATTCTTTTGTTTCTGATTCTTGGTTCTCGAACTTGGCCTAATATTAAGAATTAGGTGCTATATAATATATTTTACCTTCACTTATATTTTTTTAAATAGGTAAATAATTATTTCCTTCAATCTAATATTTATATTTATAGTTTTACTTATGTGTCATTTTATTTAATATAGTGATTTTATTTCATATGAGTGATTTCATATAAAGGGCAAATTTTATGTTTTATTTATTTGTTTTTATTGTAATTTGTTAATCCTTATTTATTCTTTGGAGAATTATTTGAAATCGTCCGAATTATAAAGTTAAGAATTTCAATAAATATTAATTGTAAAATATTTATTACCTCATACTATGATATCCAAATCATGTATGTGTAATTTATCATAGAGTATTACTTTGTATAGATTTAACAATTATTTGGATAATTTGGTTACATATTGCACGATAATGTCTAGGGTATCTACAATACAAAGGGTAATCTTCTTGTCTATGAATCTTTGTTTTCCAACTTCGCTTAATATTAAGAATCATGTGGTATGTATGATATTTAACCCTCAAATATATTTTATGAATTGTTAAATAATTATTACTTCAATCTAAAATAATATTTATAGTTTCTACTTATATATATGATTTTATTTAAACAAGTGATTTTATGTAATACGAGTTATTTCATAGAAAGGAAAATTTTTATGTTTTATTTATTTTTTTTTAAATAATTTGTTAATCCATATTTATATTTGGAGAATTATTAGAGATTGTCCGAATTAAAAAGTTAAGAATTTCAATAAGTATTAATAGTAAAATATTTATTAGCTCATAATATGATGCCAAAATTACGAATGTGTAAATTATCATATAGTGTTACTTTGGATAGATTTTACAATTATTTGCATAATTTCATTCCATATTTCATGATCATGTCTGGGGTATCGACACCACCTACGGTAATTCTCTTGTTTCTGAATATTGGTTCTCGAACTTTGCCTAATATTAAGAATTAGGTGCTATATAATATAATTTACCTTCAGTTATATTTTGTAAAATAGGTAAATAATTATTTCCTTCAATATAATATTTTTATTTGTAGTTTGACTTATGTGTCATTTTATTTAATACAGTGATTTTATTTCATATGAGTGATTTCATATAAAGGCCAAATTTTATGTTTTATTTATTTATTTTTTATCGTAATTTGTTAATCCATATTTGTTCTTTTTAGAATTATTTGACATCGTGCGAATTATAAAGTTAAGAATTTCAATAAATATTAATTTTAAAATATTTACAAGCTCATACTATGATATCAAAATCATGTATGTGTAAATTATCATAATGTTACTTTGTATAGATTTAAAAATTATTTGGATAATTTGGTTACATATTGCACGACAATGTCTAGGGTATCTACTATACGAAGGGTAATCTTCTTGTCTATGAATCTTTGTTTTCCAATTTCTCTTAATATTAAGAATCATGTGGTATGTATAATATTTTACCCTCAAATATATTTTTTGAAATGTTAAATAATTATTACTTTCAATCTAATATATATATTTATAGTTTCTATTTATATGTGCTTTTATTTAAAAAAGTGATTTTATGTTATATGAGTTATTTCATAGAAAGGAAATTTTTTTATGTTTTTAAAATAATTTGTTAATCCATATTTGTATTCGGAGAATTATTAGAGATCGTCTGAATTAAAAAGTTAAGAATTTCAATAAGTATTAATAGTAAAATATTTATTAGCTCATAATATGATGCCAAAATTACGAATGTGTAAATTATCATATAGTGTTACTTTGGATAGATTTTACAATTATTTGCATAATTTCATTCCATATTTCATGATCATGTCTGGGGTATCGACACCACCTACGGTAATTCTCTTGTTTCTGAATATTGGCTCTCGAACTTCACCTAATATTAAGAATTATGTGCTATATAATATATTTTACATTTAGTTATATTTTTTTAAATAGGTAAATAATTATTTCCTTCAATCTAATATTTATATTTATAGTTTGACTTATGTATCACTTTATTTAATACAGTGATTTTATTTCATATGAATGATTTCATATAAAGGCCAAATTTTATGTTTTATTTATTTGTTTTTATCGTAATTTGTTAATCCATATTTATTATTTGGTTAATTATTTGACATCGTCCGAATTATAAAGTTAAGAATTTCAATAAATATTAATTGTAAAATATTTATTAGCTCATACTATGATATCAAAATCATGGATGTGTAATTTATCATAGAGTGTTACTTCGTATAGATTTAAAAATTATTTGGATAATTTGTTTACATATTGCACGATAATGTCTAGGGTATCTAGAATACAAAGGGTAATATTCTTGTCTATGAATCTTTGTTTTCCAACTTCGCTTAATATTAAGAATCATGTGGTATGTATGATATTTCACTCTCAAATATATTTTATGAATTGTTAAATAATTATTACTTCAATCTAAAATAATATTTATAGTTTCTATTTATATGTGCTTTTATTTAAAAAAGTGATTTTATGTGATATGAGTTATTTCATAGAAAGGAAATTTTTTTATGTTTTTAAAATAATTTGTTAATCCATATTTGTATTCGGAGAATTATTAGAGATCGTCTGAATTAAAAATTTAAGAATTTCAATAAATATTAATAGTAAAATATTTATTAGCTCATATTATGACACCAAAATTACGAATTTGTAAATTATCATATTGTTTTACTTTGTATAGATTTTACAATTATTTGCATAATTTCGTTCCATATTTCATGATCATGTCTTGGTTATCGACCCCACCTGGGGTAATTCTTTTGTTTCTGATTCTTGGCTCTCGAACTTCACCTAATATTAAGAATTACGTGCTATATAATATATTTTACATTTAGTTATATTTTTTTAAATAGGTAAATAATTATTTCCTTCAATCTAATATTTATATTTATAGTTTGACTTATGTGTCACTTTATTTAATACAGTGATTTTATTTCATATGAATGATTTCATATAAAGGCCAAATTTTATGTTTTATTTATTTGTTTTTATCGTAATTTGTTAATCCATATTTATTATTTGGTTAATTATTTGACATCGTCCGAATTATAAAGTTAAGAATTTCAATAAATATTAATTGTAAAATATTTATTAGCTCATACTATGATATCAAAATCATGGATGTGTAATTTATCATAGAGTGTTACTTCGTATAGATTTAAAAATTATTTGGATAATTTGGTTACATATTGCACGATAATGTCTAGGATATCTACTATACGAAGGGTAATCTTCTTGTCTATGAATCTTTGTTTTCCAATTTCTCTTAATATTAAGAATCATGTGGTATGTATAATATTTTACCCTCAAATATATTTTTTGAAATGTTAAATAATTATTACTTTCAATCTAATATATATATTTATAGTTTCTATTTATATGTGCTTTTATTTAAAAAAGTGATTTTATGTTATATGAGTTATTTCATAGAAAGGAAATTTTTTTATGTTTTTAAAATAATTTGTTAATCCATATTTGTATTCGGAGAATTATTAGAGATCGTCTGAATTAAAAATTTAAGAATTTCAATAAATATTAATAGTAAAATATTTATTAGCTCATATTATGACACCAAAATTACGAATTTGTAAATTATCATATTGTTTTACTTTGTATAGATTTTACAATTATTTGCATAATTTCGTTCCATATTTCATGATCATGTCTTGGTTATCGACCCCACCTGGGGTAATTCTTTTTTTTCTGATTCTTGGCTCTCGAACTTCACCTAATATTAAGAATTACGTGCTATATAATATATTTTACATTTAGTTATATTTTTTTAAATAGGTAAATAATTATTTCCTTCAATCTAATATTTATATTTATAGTTTGACTTATGTGTCACTTTATTTAATACAGTGATTTTATTTCATATGAATGATTTCATATAAAGGCCAAATTTTATGTTTTATTTATTTGTTTTTATCGTAATTTGTTAATCCATATTTATTATTTGGTTAATTATTTGACATCGTCCGAATTATAAAGTTAAGAATTTCAATAAATATTAATTGTAAAATATTTATTAGCTCATACTATGATATCAAAATCATGGATGTGTAATTTATCATAGAGTGTTACTTCGTATAGATTTAAAAATTATTTGGATAATTTGTTTACATATTGCACGATAATGTCTAGGGTATCTAGAATACAAAGGGTAATATTCTTGTCTATGAATCTTTGTTTTCCAACTTCGCTTAATATTAAGAATCATGTGGTATGTATGATATTTCACTCTCAAATATATTTTATGAATTGTTAAATAATTATTACTTCAATCTAAAATAATATTTATAGTTTCTATTTATATGTGCTTTTATTTAAAAAAGTGATTTTATGTGATATGAGTTATTTCATAGAAAGGAAATTTTTTTATGTTTTTAAAATAATTTGTTAATCCATATTTGTATTCGGAGAATTATTAGAGATCGTCTGAATTAAAAATTTAAGAATTTCAATAAATATTAATAGTAAAATATTTATTAGCTCATATTATGACACCAAAATTACGAATTTGTAAATTATCATATTGTTTTATTTTGTATAGATTTTACAATTATTTGCATAATTTCGTTCCATATTTCATGATCATGTCTTGGTTATCGACCCCACCTGGGGTAATTCTTTTGTTTCTGATTCTTGGCTCTCGAACTTCACCTAATATTAAGAATTACGTGCTATATAATATATTTTACATTTAGTTATATTTTTTTAAATAGGTAAATAATTATTTCCTTCAATCTAATATTTATATTTATAGTTTGACTTATGTGTCACTTTATTTAATACAGTGATTTTATTTCATATGAATGATTTCATATAAAGGCCAAATTTTATGTTTTATTTATTTGTTTTTATCGTAATTTGTTAATCCATATTTATTATTTGGTTAATTATTTGACATCGTCCGAATTATAAAGTTAAGAATTTCAATAAATATTAATTGTAAAATATTTATTAGCTCATACTATGATATCAAAATCATGGATGTGTAATTTATCATAGAGTGTTACTTCGTATAGATTTAACTATTATTTGGATAATTTGTTTACATATTGCACGATAATGTTTAGGGTATCTAGAATACAAAGGGTAATATTCTTGTCTATGAATCTTTGTTTTCCAACTTCGCTTAATATTAAGAATCATGTGGTATGTATGATATTTCACTCTCAAATATATTTTATGAATTGTTAAATAATTATTACTTCAATCTAAAATAATATTTATAGTTTCTACTTATATGTGCTTTTATTTAAAAAAGTTATTTTATGTGATTTGAGTTATTTCATAGAAAGGAAATTTTTTTATCTTTTTAAAATAATTTGTTAATCCATATTTGTATTCGGAGAATTATTAGAGATCGTCTGAATTAAAAAGTTAAGAATTTCAATAAATATTAATAGTAAAATATTTATTAGCTCATATTATGATACCAAAATTACGAATGTGTAAATTATCATATAGTTTTACTTTGTATAGATTTTACAATTATTTGCATAATTTCATTCTATATTTCATTATAATGTCTTGGATATAGACACCACCTCGGGTAATTCTTTTGTTTCTGATTCTTGGTTCTCGAACTTCGCCTAATATTAAGAATTAGGTGCTATATAATATATTTTACGTTTAGTTATATTTTTTTTAAATAGGTAAATAATTATTTTCTTTAATCTAATATTTATATTTATAGTTTGACTTATGTGTTATTTTATTTAATACAGTGATTTTATTTCATATGAGTGATTTCATATAAAGGCCAAATTTTATGTTTTATTTATTTTTTTTTTCGTAATTTTTTAATCCATATTTATTCTTTTTAGAATTATTTGACATCATCCCAATTATAAAGTTAAGAATTTCAATAAATATTAATTGTAAAAATTTATTAGCTCATACTATGATATCAAAATCATGTATGTGTAAATTATCATATAGTGTTAATTTGTATAGATTTAATAATTATTTGGATAATTTGGCTACATATTGCACGATAATGTCTAGGGTATCTACAATAACAAAGGGTAATCTTCTTGTCTATGAATATTTGTTTTCCAACTTCGCTTAATATTAAGAATCATGTGGTATGTATAATATTTCACCTTCAAATATATTTTTTGAAATGTTAAATAATTATTACTTTCTATCTATATATATATATATATATATATATATAGTTTCTACTTATATGTGCTTTTATTTAAAAAAGTGATTTTATGTGATTTTAGTTATTTCATAGAAAGGAAATTTTTTTATGTTTTTAAAATAATTTGTTAATCCATATTTGTATTCGGAGAATTATTAGAGATCGTCTGAATAAAATAGTTAAGAATTTCAATAAATATTAATAGTAAAATATTTATTAGCTCATATTATGATACCAAAATTACGACTGTGTAAATTATCATATAGTTTTACTTTGTATAGATTTTACAATTATTTGCATAATTTCGTTCCATATTTCATGATGATGTCTTGGGTATCGACACCACCCTGGGTAATTCTTTTGATTCTGATTCTTGGCTCTCGAACTTCGCCTAATATTAAGAATTAGGTGCTATATAATATATTTTACCTTTAGTTATATTTTTTTTAAATAGGTAAATAATTATTTGGTTTAATCTAATATTTATATTTATAGTTTGACTTATGTGTCATTTTATTTAATACAGTGATTTTATTTCATATGAGTGATTTAATATAAATGCCAAATTTTATGTTTTATTTTTTTTTTATCATAATTTTTTAATCCATATTTATTCTTTTTAGAATTATTTGACATCATCCCAATTATAAAGTTAAGAATTTCAATAAATATTAATTTTAAAAATTTATTAGCTCATACTATGATATCAAAATCATGTATGTGTAAATTATCATATAGTGTTAATTTGTATAGATTTAACAATTATTTGGATAATTTGGTTACATATTGCACGATAATGTCAAGGGTATCTACAATACAAAGGGTAATCTTCTTGTCTATGAATCTTTGTTTTCCAACTTCGCTTAATATTAGGAATCGTGTGGTATGTATGATATTTCACCCTCAAATATATTTTATGAATTGTTAAATAATTATTACTTCAATCTAAAATAATATTTATAGTTTCTACTTATATATGATTTTATTTAAACAAGTGATTTTATGTAATACGAGTTATTTCATAGAAAGGAAAATTTTTATGTTTTATTTATTTGTTTTTAAAATAATTTGTTAATCCATATTTATATTTGGAGAATTATTAGAGATTGTCCGAATTAAAAAGTTAAGATTTTCAATAAGTATTAATTGTAAAATATTTATTAGCTCATAATATGATACCAAAATTACGAATGTGTAAATTATCATATAGTGTTACTTTGGATAGATTTTACAATTATTTGCATAATTTCATTCCATATTTCATGATCATGTCTGGGGTATCGACACCACCTAGGGTAATTCTCTTGTTTCTAAATATTGGTTCTCGAACTTCGCCTAATATTAAGAATTACGTGCTATATAATATAATTTACCTTCAGTTATATTTTGTTAAGTAGGTAAATTATTATTTCCTTCAATCTAATATTTATATTTATAGTTTAACTTATGTGTTACTTTATTTAATAGACTGATTTTATTTCATATGAGTGATTTCATATAAAGGCCAAATTTTATGTTTTATTTATTTGTTTTTATCGTAATTTGTTAATCCATTTTTATTATTTTTAGAATTATTTGACATCGTCCGAATTATAAAGTTAAGAATTTCAATAAATATTAATTTTAAAATATTTACAAGCTCATACTATGATATCAAAATCATGTATGTGTAAATTATCATATAGTGTTACTTTGTATAGATTTAAAAATTATTTGGATAATTTGGTTACATATTGCATGATAATGTCTAGGGTATCTACTATACGAAGGGTAATCTTCTTGTCTATGAATCTTTGTTTTCCAACTTCGCTTAATATTAAGAATCATGTGGTATGTTTAATATTTCACCCTCAAAAATATTTTTTTAAATGTTAAATAATTATTACACTCAATCTAATATATATATTTATAGTTTCTATTTATATGTGCTTTTATTTAAAAAAGTGATTTTATGTTATATGAGTTATTTCATAGAAAGGAAATTTTTTTATGTTTTTAAAATAATTTGTTAATCCATATTTGTATTCGGAGAATTATTAGAGATCGTCTGAATTAAAAAGTTAAGAATTTCAATAAATATTAATAGTAAAATATTTATTAGCTCATATTATGACACCAAAATTACGAATTTGTAAATTATCATATTGTTTTACTTTGTATAGATTTTACAATTATTTGCATAATTTCGTTCCATATTTCATGATCATGTCTTGGTTATCGACCCCACCTGGGGTAATTCTTTTGTTTCTGATTCTTGGCTCTCGAACTTCACCTAATATTAAGAATTACGTGCTATATAATATATTTTACATTTAGTTATATTTTTTTAAATAGGTAAATAATTATTTCCTTCAATCTAATATTTATATTTATAGTTTGACTTATGTGTCACTTTATTTAATACAGTGATTTTATTTCATATGAATGATTTCATATAAAGGCCGAATTTTATGTTTTATTTATTTGTTTTTATCGTAATTTGTTAATCCATATTTATTATTTGGTTAATTATTTGACATCGTCCGAATTATAAAGTTAAGAATTTCAATAAATATTAATTGTAAAATATTCATTAGCTCATACTATGATATCAAAATCATGGATGTGTAATTTATCATAGAGTGTTACTTCGTATAGATTTAAAAATTATTTGGATAATTTGGTTACATATTGCACGATAATGTCTAGGGTATCTACTATACGAAGGGAAATCTTCTTGTCTATGAATCTTTGTTTTCCAATATCTCTTAATATTAAGAATCATGTGGTATGTATAATATTTTACCCTCAAATATATTTTTTGAAATGTTAAATAATTATTACTTTCAATCTAATATATATATATTTATAGTTTCTATTTATATGTGCTTTTATTTAAAAAAGTGATTTTATGTTATATGAGTTATTTCATAGAAAGGAAATTTTTTTATGTTTTTAAAATAATTTGTTAATCCATATTTGTATTCGAAGAATTATTAGAGATCGTCTGAATTAAAAGTTAAGAATTTCAATAAATATTAATAGTAAAATATTTATTAGCTCATATTATGACACCAAAATTACGAATTTGTAAATTATCATATTGTTTTACTTTGTATAGATTTTACAATTATTTGCATAATTTCGTTCCATATTTCATGATCATGTCTTGGTTATCGACCCCACCTGAGGTAATTCTTTTGTTTGTGATTCTTGGCTCTCGAACTTCACCTAATATTAAGAATTAGGTGCTATATAATATAATTTACCATCTCTTATATTTTTTAAAATACTTAAATAATTATTTCCTTTAATCTAATATTTTTTTTATAGTTTGACTTATGTGTCATTTTATATAATATCGTGATTTTATTTCATATGAGTGATTCATATAAAGGCCAAATTTTATGTTTTATTTAATTGTTTTTATCATAATTTTTTAATCCATATTTATTGTTTTTAGAATTATTTGACATCATCCCAATTATAAAGTTAAGAATTTCAATAAATATTAATTGTAAAAATTTATTTACTCATACTATCATATCAAAATCATGTATGTGTAAATTATCATATAGTGTTAATTTATATAGATTTAAGAATTATTTGGATAATTTGGTTACATATTGCACGATAATGTCTAGGGTATCTACAATACAAAGGGTAATCTTCTTGTCTATGAATCTTTGTTTTTCTAACTTCGCTTAATATTAAGAATCATGTGGTATGTATAATATTTCACCCTCAAATATATTTTTAGAAATGTTAAATAATTATTACTTTCAATCTAATATATATATTTATAGTTTCTACTTATATGTGATTTTATGTAATATGAGTTATTTCATAGAAGAATATTTTTTATCTTTTATTTGTTTGTTTTTAAAATAATTTGTTAATCATATTTATATTTGGAGAATTATTAGAATTCGTCCGAAATAAAAAATTTATGAATTTCAGTAATATTAATAGTAAAAATTTATAAGCTCATAATATGATACAAAAATTACGAATGTCTAAATTATCATAGAATGTTACTTTGTACTGATTTGCCAATTATTTGCATAATTTTATTCCATATTTCATGATCATGTCTAGGGTATCGACACCACATAGGGTAATTCTCTTGTTTTTGAATCTTGGTTCTCGAACTTCGCCTAATATTAACAATTAGGTGCTGTAATATATTTTACCTTGAGTTATATTTTTTTAAATAATTAAATAATGATTAGCTCGAATATAATATTTATATTTATAGTTTGAATTATGTGTCATTTTATTTAATACATTGATTTTATTTCATATGAGTGATTTAATATAAATGCCAAATTTTATGTTTTATTTATTTGTTTTTATGATAATTTAATAATCCATATTTATTCTTTGGAGAATTATTTGACATAATCCGAATTATAAAGTTAAGAATTTCAATAAATATTAATTGTAAAATATTTATAAGCTCATACTATGATATCAAAATCAGGTTTGTGTAAATTATTATATAGTGTTACTTTGTATAGATTTAAACATTATTTGGATAATTTGGCTACATATTGCACGATAATGTCTAGGGTATCTACAATAACAAAGGGTAATCTTCTTGTCTATGAATATTTGTTTTCCAACTTCGCTTAATATTAAGAATCATGTGGTATGTATAATATTTCACCCTCAAATATATTTTTTGAAATGTTAAATAATTATTACTTTCTATCTATATATATATATATATATAGTTTCTACTTATATGTGCTTTTATTTAAAAAAAGTGATTTTATGTGATTTGAGTTATTTCATAGAAAGGAAATTTTTTTATGTTTTTAAAATAATTTGTTAATCCATATTTGTATTCGGAGAATTATTAGAGATCGTCTGAATAAAAAAGTTAAGAATTCCAATAAATATTAATAGTAAAATATTTATTAGCTCATATTATGATACCAAAATTACGACTGTGTAAATTATCATATAGTTTTACTTTGTATAGATTTTAGAATTATTTGCATAATTTCGTTCCATATTTCATGATGATGTCTTGGGTATCGACACCACCTCGGGTAATTCTTTTGTTTCTGATTCTTGGTTCTCGAACTTCGCCTAATATTAAGAATTAGGTGCTATATAATATATTTTACCTTTAGTTATATTTTTTTAAATAGGTAAATAATTATTTTCTTTAATCTAATATTTATATTTATAGTTTGACTTATGTGTCATTTTATTTAATACAGTGATTTTATTTCATATGAGTGATTTAATATAAAGGCCAAATTTTATGTTTTATTTATTTTTTTTATCATAATTTTTTAATCCATATTTATTCTTTTTAGAATTATTTGACATCATCCTAATTATAAAGTTAAGAATTTCAATAAATATTAATTTTAAAAATTTATTAGCTCATACTATGATATCAAAATCATGTATGTGTAAATTATCATATAGTGTTAATTTGTATAGATTTAACAATTATTTGGATAATTTGGTTACATATTGCACGATAATGTCTAGGGTATCTACAATACAAAGGGTAATCTTCTTGTCTATGAATCTTTGTTTTCCAACTTCGCTTAATATTAGGAATCTTGTGGTATGTATGATATTTCACCCTCAAATATATTTTATGAATTGTTAAATAATTATTACTTCAATCTAAAATAATATTTATAGTTTCTACTTATATATGATTTTATTTAAACAAGTGATTTTATGTAATACGAGTTATTTCATAGAAAGGAAAATTTTTATGTTTTATTTATTTGTTTTTAAAATAATTTGTTAATCCATATTTATATTTGGAGAATTATTAGAGATTGTCCGAATTAAAAAGTTAAGATTTTCAATAAGTATTAATTGTAAAATATTTATTAGCTCATAATATGATACCAAAATTACGAATGTGTAAATTATCATATAGTGTTATTTTGGATAGATTTTACAATTATTTGCATAATTTCATTCCATATTTCATGATCATGTCTGGGGTATCGACACCACCTAGGGTAATTCTCTTGTTTCTAAATATTGGTTCTCGAACTTCGCCTAATATTAAGAATTACGTGCTATATAATATAATTTACCTTCAGTTATATTTTGTTAAATAGGTAAATTATTATTTCCTTCAATCTAATATTTATATTTATAGTTTAACTTATGTGTTACTTTATTTAATAGACTGATTTTATTTCATATGAGTGATTTCATATAAAGGCCAAATTTTATGTTTTATTTATTTGTTTTTATCGTAATTTGTTAATCCATATTTATTCTTTTTAGAATTATTTGACATCGTCCGAATTATAAAGTTAAGAATTTCAATAAATATTAATTTTAAAATATTTACAAGCTCATACTATGATATCAAAATCATGTATGTGTAAATTATCATATAGTGTTAATTTGTATAGATTTAACAATTATTTGGATAATTTGGTTACATATTGCACGATAATGTCTAGGGTATCTACAATACAAAGGGTAATCTTCTTGTCTATGAATCTTTGTTTTCCAACTTCGCTTAATATTAGGAATCTTGTGGTATGTATGATATTTCACCCTCAAATATATTTTATGAATTGTTAAATAATTATTACTTCAATCTAAAATAATATTTATAGTTTCTACTTATATATGATTTTATTTAAACAAGTGATTTTATGTAATACGAGTTATTTCATAGAAAGGAAAATTTTTATGTTTTATTTATTTGTTTTTAAAATAATTTGTTAATCCATATTTATATTTGGAGAATTATTAGAGATTGTCCGAATTAAAAAGTTAAGATTTTCAATAAGTATTAATTGTAAAATATTTATTAGCTCATAATATGATACCAAAATTACGAATGTGTAAATTATCATATAGTGTTATTTTGGATAGATTTTACAATTATTTGCATAATTTCATTCCATATTTCATGATCATGTCTGGGGTATCGACACCACCTAGGGTAATTCTCTTGTTTCTAAATATTGGTTCTCGAACTTCGCCTAATATTAAGAATTACGTGCTATATAATATAATTTACCTTCAGTTATATTTTGTTAAATAGGTAAATTATTATTTCCTTCAATCTAATATTTATATTTATAGTTTAACTTATGTGTTACTTTATTTAATAGACTGATTTTATTTCATATGAGTGATTTCATATAAAGGCCAAATTTTATGTTTTATTTATTTGTTTTTATCGTAATTTGTTAATCCATATTTATTCTTTTTAGAATTATTTGACATCGTCCGAATTATAAAGTTAAGAATTTCAATAAATATTAATTTTAAAATATTTACAAGCTCATACTATGATATCAAAATCATGTATGTGTAAATTATCATATAGTGTTACTTTGTATAGATTTAAAAATTATTTGGATAATTTGGTTACATATTGCACGATAATGTCTAGGGTATCTACTATACGAAGGGTAATCTTCTTGTCTATGAATCTTTGTTTTCTAACTTCGCTTAATATTAAGAATCATGTGGTATGTATAATATTTCACCCTCAAAAATATTTTTTGAAATGTTAAATAATTATTACATTCAATCTAATATATATATTTATAGTTTCTACTTATATGTGCTTTTATTTAAAAAAGTGATTTTATGTTATATGAGTTATTTCATAGAAAGGAAATTATTTTATGTTTTTAAAATATTTTGTTAATCCATATTTGTATTCAGAGAATTATTAGAGATAGTCTGAATTAAAAAGTTAAGAATTTCAATAAATATTAATAGTAAAATATTTATTAGCTCATATTATGACACCAAAATTACGAATGTGTAAAATATCATATACTTTTACTTTGTATAGATTTTTCAATTATTTGCATAATTTCGTTCCATATTTCATGATCATGTCTTGGTTATCGACACCACGTGGGGTAATTCTTTTGTTTCGGATTCTTGGTTCTCGAACTTCACCTAATATTAAGAATTAGGTGCTATATAATATAATTTACCATCTGTTATATTTTTTAAAATACTTAAATAATTATTTCCTTCAATCTAATATTTTTTTTATAGTTTGACTTATGTGTCATTTTATTTAATATAGTGATTTTATTTCATATGAGTGATTTCATATAAAGCCCAAATTTTATGTTTCATTTAATTGTTTTTATCATAATTTTTTAATCCATATTTATTCTTTTTAGAATTATTTGACATCATCCCAATTATAAAGTTAAGAATTTCAATAAATATTAATTGTAAAAATTTATTAGCTCATACTATGATATCAAAATCATGTATGTGTAAATTATCATATAGTGTTAATTTGTATATATTTAAGAATTATTTGGATAATTTGGTTACATGTTGCACGATAATGTCTAGGGTATCTACAATACAAAGGGTAATCTTCTTGTCAATGAATCTTTGTTTTCCAACTTCGCTTAATATTAAGAATCATGTGGTATGTATAATATTTCACCCTCAAATATATTTTTCGAAATGTTAAATAATTATTACTTTCAATCTAATATATATATTTATAGTTTCTACTTATATGTGATTTTATGTAATATGAGTTATTTCATAGAAAGAATATTTTTTATCTTTTATTTGTTTGTTTTTAAAATAATTTGTTAATCCATATTTATATTTGGAGAATTATTAGAATTCGTCCGAAGTAAAAATTTATGAATTTCAGTAAATATTAATAGTAAAAAACTTATTAGCTCATAATATGATACAAAAATTACGAATGTGTAAATTATCATAGAGTGTTACTTTGTACTGATTTGCCAATTATTTGCATAATTTCATTCCATATTTCATGATCATGTCTAGGGTATCGACACCACATAGGGTAATTCTCTTGTTTCCGAATCTTGGTTCTCGAACTTCGCCTAATATTAACAATTAGGTGTTGTAATATATTTTACCTTCAGTTATATTTTTTTAAATAATTAAATAATGATTTGCTTGAATCTAATATTTATATTTATAGTTTGAATTATGTGTCATTTTATTTAATACATTGATTTTATTTCATATGAGTGATTTAATATAAATGCCAAATTTTATGTTTTATTTATTTGTTTTTATCATAATTTAATAATCCATATTTATTCTTTGGAGAATTATTTGACATCATCTGAATTATAAAGTTAAGAATTTCAATAAATATTAATTGTAAAATATTTATTACCTCATACTATGATATCCAAATCATGTATGTGTAATTTATCATAGAGTGTTACTTTGTATAGATTTAACAATTATTTGGATAATTTGGTTACATATTGCACGATAATGTCTAGGGTATCTACAATACAAAGTGTAATATTCTTGTCTATGAATCTTTGTTTTCCAACTTCGCTTAATATTAAGAATCATGTGGTATGTATGATATTTAACCCTCAAATATATTTTATGAATTGTTAAATAATTATTACTTCAATCTAAAATAATATTTATAGTTTCTACTTATATATGATTTTATTTAAACAAGTGATTTTATGTAATACGAGTTATTTCATAGAAAGGAAAATTTTAATGTTGTATTTATTTATTTTTTAAATAATTTGTTAATCCATATTTATATTTGTAGAATTATTAGAGATTGTCCGAATTAAAAAGTTAAGAATTTCAATAAGTATTAATAGTAAAATATTTATTAGCTCATAATATGATACCAAAATTACGAATGTGTAAATTATCATATAGTGTTACTTTGGATAGATTTTACAATTATTTGCATAATTTCATTCCATATTTCATGATCATGTCTGGGGTATCGACACCACCTAGGGTAATTCTCTTGTTTCTAAATATTGGTTCTCGAACTTCGCCTAATATTAAGAATTACGTGCTATATAATATAATTTACCTTCAGTTATATTTTGTTAAATAGGTAAATTATTATTTCCTTCAATCTAATATTTATATTTATAGTTTAACTTATGTGTTACTTTATTTAATAGACTGATTTTATTTCATATGAGTGATTTCATATAAAGGCCAAATTTTATGTTTTATTTATTTGTTTTTATCGTAATTTGTTAATCCATATTTATTATTTTTAGAATTATTTGACATCGTCCGAATTATAAAGTTAAGAATTTCAATAAATATTAATTTTAAAATATTTACAAGCTCATACTATGATATCAAAATCATGTATGTGTAAATTATCATATAGTGTTACATTGTATAGATTTAAAAATTATTTGGATAATTTGGTTACATATTGCATGATAATGTCTAGGGTATCTACTATACGAAGGGTAATCTTCTTGTCTATGAATCTTTGTTTTCCAACTTCGCTTAATATTAAGAATCATGTGGTATGTATAATATTTCACCCTCAAATATATTTTTTGAAATGTTAAATAATTATTACATTCAATCTAATATATATATATATTTATAGTTTCTACTTATATGTGCTTTTATTTAAAAAAGTGATTTTATGTTATATGAGTTATTTCATACAAAGGAATTTTTTTTTATGTTTTTGAAATAATTTGTTAATCCATATTTGTATTCAGAGAATTATTAGAGATCGTCTGAATTAAAAAGTTATGAATTTCAATAAATATTAATAGTAAAATATTTATTAGCTCATAATATGACACCAAAATTACGAATTTGTAAATTATCATACTGTTTTACTTTGTATAGATTTTACAATTATTTGCATAATTTCGTTCCATATTTCATGATCATGTCTTGGTTATCGACCCCACCTGGGATAATTCTTTTGTATCTCATTCTTGGCTCTCGAACTTCACCTAATATTAAAAATTACGTGCTATATAATATATTTTACATTTAGTTATATTTTTTTAAATAGGTAAATAATTATTTCCTTTAATCTAATATTTATATTTATAGTTTGACTTATATGTCACTTTATTTAATATAATGATTTTATTTCATATGAGTGATTTCATATAAAGGCCAAATTTTATCTTTTATTTATTTGGTTTTATCGTAATTTGTTAATCCATATTTATTCTTTGGAGAATTATTTGACATCGTCCGAATTATAAAGTTAAGAATTTCAATAAATATTAATTGTAAAATATTTATTAGCTCATACTATGATATGAAAATCAAGTATGTATAAATTATCATATAGTTTTACTTTGTATAGATTTTACAATTACTTGCATAATTTCGTTCCATATTTCATGATCATGTCTTGGGTATCGACACCACCTGGGGTAATTCTTTTGTTTCTGATTCTTGGTTCTCGAACTTGGCCTAATATTAAGAATTAGGTGCTATATAATATATTTTACCTTCACTTATATTTTTTTAAATAGGTAAATAATTATTTCCTTCAATCTAATATTTATATTTATAGTTGTGTCATTTTATTTAATATAGTGATTTTATTTCATATGAGTGATTTCATATAAAGGGAAAATTTTAAGTTTTATTTATTTGTTTTTATTGTAATTTGTTAATCCATATTTATTCTTTGGAGAATTATTTGACATCATCTGAATTATAAAGTTAAGAATTTCAATAAATATTAATTGTAAAATATTTATTACCTCATATTATGATATCCAAATCATGTATGTGTAATTTATCACAGAGTGTTACTTTGTATAGATTTAACAATTATTTGGATAATTTGGTTACATATTGCACGATAATGTCTAGGGTATCTACAATACAAAGGGTAATCTTCTTGTCTATGAATCTTTGTTTTCCAACTTCGCTTAATATTAAGAATCATGTGGTATGTATGATATTTAACCCTCAAATATATTTTATGAATTGTTAAATAATTATTACTTCAATCTAAAATAATATTTATAGTGTCTACTTATATATGATTTTATTTAAACAAGTGATTTTATGTAATACGAGTTATTTCATAGAAAGGAAAATTTTAATGTTTTATTTATTTATTTTTTAAATAATTTGTTAATTCATATTTATATTTGGAGAATTATTAGAGATCGTCCGAATTAAAAAGTTAAGAATTTCAATAAGTATTAATGGTAAAATATTTATTCGCTCATAATATTATACCAAAATTACGAATGTGTAAATTATCAAATAGTGTTACTTTGGATAGATTTTACAATTATTTGCATAATTCCATTCCTTATTTCATGATCATGTCTAGGGTATCGACACCACCTAGGGTAATTCTCTTGTTTCTAAATATTGGTTCTCGAACTTCGCCTAATATTAAGAATTAGGTGCTATGTAATATAATTTACCTTCAGTTATATTTTTTTAAATATGTAAATAATTATTTCCTTCAATCTAATATTTTTATTTGTAGTTTGACTTATGTGTCATTTTATTTAATACAGTGATTTTATTTCATATGAGTGATTTCATATAAAGGCCAAATTTTATGTTTTAATTATTTGGTTTTATCGTAATTTGTTAATCCATATTTATTCTTTGGAGAATTATTTGATATCGTCCGAATTATAAAGTTAGGAATTTCAAATAATATTAATTGTAAAATATTTATTAGCTCATACTATGATATCAAAATCATGTATGTGTAAATTATCATACAGTGTTACTTTTTATAGATTTAACAATTATTTGGATAATTTGGTTACATATTGCATTATAATGTCTATGGTATCTACAATACAAAGGGTAATCTTCTTGTCTATGAATCTTTATTTTCCAACTTTGCTTAATATTAAGAATCATGTGGTATGTATGATATTTCACCCTCTAATATATTTTTTGAATTTTTAAATAATTATTTCTTTTAATCAAATATATATATTTATAGTTTCTACTTATATGTGATTTTATTTAAAAAAGTGATTTTATGTAATATGAGTTATTTCATAGAAAGGAAATTTTTTATGTTTTATTTATCTGTTTTTAAAATAATTTGTTAATCTATAATTATATTCGGAGAATTATTAGAAATTTTCCGAATTATAAAGTTAAGAATTTCAATAAATATTAATAGGAAAATATTTATTAGCTCATACTATGATACCAAAATTACGAATGTGTAAATTATCATATAGTTTTACTTTGTATAGATTTTTCAATTATTTGCATAATTTCGTTCCATATTTCATGATCATGTCTTTGGTCGCGACACCACCTAGGGTAATTGTCTTGTTTCTGAATTTTGGTTTTCGAACTTCTCCTAATATTAAGAATTAGGTGCTATATAAGATATTTTACCTTGAGTTATATTTTTTTGAATAGGTAAATAATTATTTCCTTCATTCTAATATTTATATTTATAGTTTCACTTATGTGTCATTTTATATAATACAGTGATTTTATTTCATATGAGTGATTTCATATAAAGGACAAATTATAAGTTTTATTTATTTGTAATTAACATAATTTGTTAATCCAAATGTATTGTTTGGAGAATTATTTCACATCGTCCGAATTATAAAGTTAAGAATTTAAATAAATATTAATAGTAAAATAATTATTAGCTCATACTATAATATCAAAATTATGTATGTGTAAATTACCATATAGTGATACTTTTTATAGATTTAACAATTATTTGGATAATTTGGTTACATATTCCATGATAATCTCTAGGTTATCTACAATACAAAGGGTTATCTTCTTGTCTATGAATCTTTGTTTTCTAACTTCGCTTAATATTAAGAATCATGTGGTATTTATAGTTTCAATTCTGTGTCATTTACTTAATACAGTTATTTTATTTCATATGAGTGATTTCATATAAAGGACAAATTATAAGTTTTATTTATTTGAAATTAACATAATTTGTTAATCCAAATTTATTGTTTGGAGAATTATTTCACATCGTCCGAATTATAAAGTTAAGAATTTAAATAAATATTAATAGTAAATATTTATTAGCTCATACTATGATATCAAAATTACGTATGTGTAAATTACCATATAGTGGTACTTTGTATAGATTTAACAATTATTTGGATAATTTGGTTACATATTCCATGATAATCTCTAGGGTATCTACAATACAAAGGGTTATCTTCTTGTCTATCAATATTTGTTTTCTAACTTTGCTTAATATTAAGAATCATGTGGTATATATGATATTTTACCCTCTAATATATTTTTTGAATTGTTAAATAATTATTTCTTTAAATCTAATATATATATTTATAGTTTCTACTTATATGTGATTTTATTTAAAAAAAAAGTGATTTTATATAATATGAGTTATTTCATAGAAACTAAAATTTTTATGTTTTATTTATTTGTTTTTAAAATAATTTGTTAATCTATATTTCTATTTGGACAATTATTAGAGATCGTTCGAATTAAAAAGTTAAGAATTTCAATTAATATTAATAGTAAAATATTTATTAGCTCATAATATGATACCAAAATTATGATTGTGTAAATTATCATATAGTGTTACTTGTTATAGATTTTACAACTATTTGCATAATTCCGTTCCATATTTCATGATCATGTCTAGTGTATCGACACCACCAAGGGTAATTCTCTTATTTCTGAATCTTGGTTTTCGAACTTCGCCTAATATTAAGAATCAGGTGCTATATAAGATATTTTACCTTGAGTTATTTTTTTTAATAGGTAAATAATTATTTCCTTCAATCAGATATTTATATTTATAGTTTCAATTCTGTGTCATTTTATTTAATACATTTCTTTTATTTCATAAGAGTGATTCATATAAAGGACAAATGTTATGTTTTATTTATTGGTAATTAACATAATTTCTTAATCCAAATGTATTGTTTGGAGAATTATTTCACATCGTCTGAATTATAAAGTTAAGAATTTCAATAAATATTAATAGTAAAATATTTATAAGCTCATACTATGATATCAAAATTACGTATGTGTAAATTATCATATAGTGTTACTTTGTATAGATTTAACAATTATTTGGATAATTTGGTTACATATTGCACGATAATGTCTAGGGTATCTACAATACAAAGGGTAATCTTCTTGTCTATGAATCTTTGTTTTCCAACTTCGCTTAATATTAAGAATCATGTGGTATGTATGATATTTAACCCTCAAATCTATTTTATGAATTGTTAAATAATTATTACTTCAATCTAAAATAATATTTATAGTTTCTATTTATATGTGATTTTATTTAAAAAGTGATTTTATGTAATATGAGTTATTTCATAGAAAGGAAAAGTTTTATGTTTTATTTATTTATATTTAAAATAATTTTGTAAACCATATTTGTATTCGGAGAATTATTAGAGATCGTCCGAATTATAAACCTAAGAATTTCAAAAATAATTTATGTTTTATTTATTTATTTTTAAAATATATTTTCAATCCATATATATATTTGGATAATTATTAGAGATCGTACGAATTAAATAGTTAAGAATTTCAATAAATATTAATAGTAAAATATTTATTAGCACATACTATGATACCAAAATTTCGAATGTGTAAATTATCATATAGTGTTACTTTGTATAGATTTTACAATTATTTGCATAATTTCGCTCCATATTTCATGATCATGTCTAGGGTATCTACACCACCAGGATAATTCTCTTATTTCTGAATCTTGGCTTTCGAACTTCGCTTAATATTAAGAATTAGGTCCTATATAAGCTATTTTACCTTCACTTATTTTTTTTGAATAGGTAAATAATTACTTCCTTCAATCTAATATTTATATTTATAGTTTCACTTCTGTGTCATTTTATTTAATACCGTTATTTATTTCATATTAGTGATTTCATATAAAGGACAAATTTTATATTTTTTTTATTTGTAATTATAATAATTTGTTAATTCAAATGTATTGTTTGGTGAATTATTTCACATCGTCCGAATTATAAAGTTAAGAATTTCAATAAATATTAATAGTAAAATATTTATTAGCTCATACTATGATATCAAAATCATGTATGTGTAAATTATCATATAGTGTTACTTTGTATAGATTTAACAATTATTTGGATAATTTGGTTACATATTGCACGATAATATCTACAGTATCTACAATACAAAGGGTAATCTTCTTGTCTATGAATCTTTGTTTTCTAACTTCGCTTAATATTAAGAATCATGTGGAATGTATTATATTTCACACTCAAACACATTTTTTGAATTGGTAAATAATTATTACTTTCAATCTAATATATATTTATAGTTTCTACTTATATGTGATTTTATTTAAAAGAAGTGATTTTATATAATGAGTTATTTCATAGAAAGGAAAATTTTATTGTTTTATTTATTTGTTTTTAAAATAATTTGTTAATCCATATTTATATTTGGAGAATTATTAGAGATCGTCCGAATTAAAAAGTTAAGAATTTCAGAAAAAAATTATTTTTTATTTATTTGTTTTTAAAATAATTTGTCAATCCATATTTATATTTGGATAATTATTAGAGATCATTGGAATTATATAGTTAAGAATTTCAATAAACATTAATAGTAAAAGTTTTATTAGTTCATACTATGATATCAAAATTACGTATGTGTAAATTATCATATAGTGTTACTTTGTATAGATTTAACAATTATTTTAATTATTTAGTTACATATTGCACGATAATATCTAGGGTATCTGTAATACAAAGGGTAATCTTTTTGTCTATGAATCTTTGTTTTCCATCTTCGCTTTATATTAAGAATCATGTGGTATGTATGATATTTCACCCTCAAATATATTTTTTGAATTGTTTAATAATTATTTCTTTCAATCTAATATATATATTTATAGTTTCTACTTATATGTGATTTTATTTAAAAAGTGATTTTATGTAATATGAGTTATTTCATAGAAAGGAAAATTTTTATGTTTTATTTATTTGTTTTTAAAATAATTTATGAATCCATATTTATATTTGGAGAATTATTAGAGATCGTTCGAATTAAAAAGTTAAGAATTTCAATAAATATTAATAGTAAAATATTTATTAGCTCATAATATGATACCAAAATTACGAATATATAAATTATCATATAGTGTTACTTTGTATAGATTTTACAATTATTTGCATAATTTCGTTCCATATTTCATGATCATGTCTAGGGTATCGACACCACATAGGGTAGTTCTCTTTTTCCTAAATCTTGGTTTTCGAACTACGCCTAATATTAAGAATCAGGTACTATATAAGATATTTTACCTTCAGTTATTTTTTTTAATAGGTAAATAATTATTTCCTTCAATCTAATATCTATATTTATAGTTTCACTTCTGTGTTATTTTATTTAATAGAGTGATTTTATTTCGTTTGAGTGACTTTATATAAAGGAAAAATTTTAGGTATTATTTATTTGTAATTAACATAATTTGTTAATCCATATTGATTGTTTGGACAATTATTTGACATCGTCGGAATTATAAAGTTAAGAATTTCAATAAATATTAATAGTAAAATATTTATTAGCTCATACTATGATATCAAAATTACGTATGTGTAAATTATCATATAGTGTTACTTTGTATAGATTTAACAATTATTTGGATAATTTGGTTACATATTGCACGACAATCTCTAGGGTATCTACAATACAAAGGGTAATCTTCTTGTCTATGAATCTTTGCTTTCTAACTTCGCTTAATATTAAGAATCATGTGGTATGTATGATATTTCACATCTCCATCTCTGGATTTCAACAAGATCATGTTTTAGAAAAAGGCATAGAGCTATTAGCTTAAGCGTTAAATGGTTGATTTCTAAAAAGACTCCTTCCTCTAGGCATATAATTAAATTAAAACATAAATAAAAAAGGAAGTCCTAAATCACAAGTATACCTTAGCTTGTAACTTAAGCACTTCTTGATTCAAAATTTCTTTTTTTTCCTTTTTTATTTTCTCTCTTTTCTTTTTTTTATAGTTGAAAAAATAACATCTTTTAACTGCTATAAAGTAGTCTGCGAGTGTCTAACTTGAGAAAATGTTTGAGATTTCTTTCCTTGTTTAACGACGTTGCTTGCTACCAAATCAATAATAGATGGTACTACAGACTTAGAAAGTCCGATCTCTGTCTTGTCTAATCTGTCATTTACAGTTAATGATTTTATAACTTCTTTTGCAGACTTTAGATTTCGCATATTCCTCTATTACCAGGGCCATAGCTTCTTGCGCTTTCTTAGTTGATTTCAGAAGCTCCACTTCTTGCAGTTCACATCTCTTTCTTTGGATTTCATCAAGATCATGTTTTAGAAAAAGGGCCAGAGCTATTAGCTTAAGCATTAAATGGTTTATTACTAAAAAGGCTTCTTCCTCTAGGCATATAATTAAATTAAAACTAAAATAAAAAAGGAAGTCTTAAATCACCAATAAACCTGAGCTTGCAACCTAAACATTTCTTGATTCAAAAGTTCATTTTTTTTTCCTTTTTTTATTTTCTTTGTTTTTTTTTGCCCAAAGTTTAAAAATAACATCTTTGAGCTGTAAAAAAGAGGTCTTCGAGGATCTACCTAGAGAAAATGTCTCTGATCATTCCTTGTTTAGCGGCTTTGTAGTTTAATTGCTTTATCAAATCAATAGTAGACAGAATTACAAACTTAGAAAGTATGATCTCACTCTTGTCTAATCTGTCCTTTGTAGTTAATGATTTTATAACTTCTAAAGTAGCCATTAGATTTAGCATATTCCTCTGTTGTCGGTGCCATAGCTTCTTGTGCTTTCTTTGATGATTTGAGAATCTCCACTTCTTGCAGTTCACATCTCTGTCTTTGTATTTCAACAAGATCATGTTTTAGAAAAAGGCACAGAGCTATTAGCTTAAGCATTAAATGGTTGATTACAAAAAAGGCTCCTTCTCCAGGCATATGAATAAATTAAAACTAAAATAAAAAAGGACGTCCTAAATCACAAGTATACCTGAGCATGTAACTTAAGCAATTCTTGATTCAAAATTTCATATTTTTTTTCCTTTTTTCCTTTTCTTTCTCTCTCTTCTTATTTTGGCCAAAGTTGCAAAAATAACATCTTTGAGGTGTAAAAAAGGGGTCTACGAGGATCTACCTATAGAAAATGTCTCAAATTTCATTCCTTTTTTAGCGGCTTTGCAGTTTAATTGCTTTTTCAAATCAATAGTAGACGGTATTACAAACTTAGAAAGTCTGATCTCACTCTTGTCTAATCTGTCCTTTGTAGTTAATAATTTTATAACTTATTCAGCAGCCTTTAGATTAGCACATTCCTCTGTTGTTGGTGTCATAGCTTCTTGTGCTTTCTTAGTTGATATTTCAGAACATCCACTTCTTGTAGTTCACATCTCTATCTTTGTATTTCAACAAGATTATGTTTTAGAAAAAGGCACAGAGCTATTAGCTTAAGCATTAAATGGTTGATTAGAAAAAAGGCTCCTTCCTCCAGGCATATGAATAAATGAAAACTAAAATAAAAAAGGACGTCCTAAATCACAAGTATACCTGAGCTTGTAACTTAAGCACTTCTTCATTCAAAATTTCATATTTTTTTTCCTTTTTTCCTTTTTCTTCTCTCTCTTCTTGTTTTTGGGCAAAGATGAAAAAATAACATCTTTGAGGTGTGATAAAGGGGTCTACGAGGATCTAACTTTAGAAAATGTCTCAAATTTCATTCTTTGTTTAGCGGCTTTCGGTTTAATTTCTTTATCAAATCAATAGTAGACGGTATTACAAACTTAGAAACTCTAATCTCACTCTTGTCTAATCTGTCGTGTTTGTTTCATAATTTTATAACTTCTTTAGCAACCTTTAGATTTAGCATGTTCCTCTCTTGTTTGTGTCATAGTTTCTTGTGCTTTCTTAGTTGATTTTAGAAGCTCCACTTCTTGTAGTTAGCATCTTTCTCCTTGTATTTCAACAAGATTATGTTTTAGAAAAAGGCATATAGCTATTAGCTTAAGCATTAAATGGTTGATTACAAAAAAGGCTCCTTCCTCCAGGCATATGAATAAATTAAAACTAAAATAAAAAAGGACGTCCTAAATCACAAGTATACTTGAGCTTTTAACTTAAGCATTTCTTGATTCAAAATTTCATATTTTTTTCCTTTTTTCTTTTCTTTCTCTCTCTTTTTTTTGGCCAAAGTTGCAAAAATAACATCTTTGAGGTGTAATAAATAGGTGTACGAAGATCTAACTAGAGAAAATGTCTCAAATTTCATTCCTTGTTTAGCAGCTTTGCAGTTTAATTTCTTTATCAAATCAATAGTAGATGGTATTACAAACTTAGAAAGTCTGATCTCACTCTTGTCTAATCTATCCTTTGTAGTTAATGATTTTATAACTTCTAAAGTAGCCGTTAGATATTGCACATTCCTCTGTTATCGGTGCCATAGCTTCTTGTGCTTTCTTTGAGGATTTGAGAATCTCCACTTCTTGCAGTTCACATCTCTGTCTTTGTATTTCAACATCATCATGTTTTAGAAAAAGGCACAGAGCTATTAGCTTAAGCATTAAATGGTTGATAAGAAAAAAGGCTCCTTCCTCCAGGCATATGAATAAATGAAAACTAAAATAAAAAAGGACACCCTAAATCACAAGTATACCTGAGATTGTAACTTAAGTACTTCTTGATTAGAAATTTAATATTTTTTTCCTTTTTTCTTTTTTTTTCTCTCTCTACTTGTTTTTAGGCAAAGTTGAAAAAATAACATCTTTGAGGTGTAATAAAGGGGTCTACGAGGATCTAACTATAGAAAATGTCTCAAATTTCATTCCTTTTTTATGGGCTTTGCAGTTTAATTCCTTTTTCAAATCAATAGTAGACGGTATTACAAACTTAGAAAGTCTGATCTCACTCTTGTCTAATCTGTCCTTTGTAGTTAATAATTTTATAACTTCTTCTGCTGCCTTTAGATTAGCACATTCCTCTGTTGTTGGTGTCATACCTTCTTGTGCTTTCTTAGTTGATATTTCAGAAGCTCCACTTCTTGTAGTTCACATCTCTCTCTTTGTATTTCAACAAGATTATGTTTTAGAAAAAGGGACAGAGCTATTAGCTTAAGCATTAAATGGTTGATTACAAAAAGGCTCCTTCCTCCAAGCATATGAATAAATTAAAAAAAAATAAAAAAGTACATCCTAAATCACAAGTATACCTGAGCTTGTTACTTAAGCATTTCTTGATTCAAAATTTCATATTTTTTTCCTTTTTTCTTTTCTTTCTCTCTCTTTTTTTTTTGGCCAAAGTTAAAAAAATAACATCTTTGAGGTGTAATAAAGGGGTCTACGAGGATCTAACTATAGAAAATGTCTCAAATTTCATTCCTTTTTTAGCGGCTTTGCAGTTTAATTGCTTTTTCAAATCAATAGTAGACGGTATTACAAACTTAGAAAGTCTGATCTCACTCTTGTCTAATCTGTCCTTTGTAGTTAATAATTTTATAACTTCTTCAGCAGCCTTTAGATTAGCACATTCCTCTGTTGTTGGTGTCATACCTTCTTGTGCTTTCTTAGTTGATATTTCAGAAGCTCCACTTCTTTTAGTTCACGTCTCTCTCTTTGTATTTCAACAAGATTATGTTTTAGAAAAAGGGACAGAGCTATTAGCTTAAGCATTAAATGGTTGATTACAAAAAGGCTCCTTCCTCCAAGCATATGAATAAATTAAAAAAAAATAAAAAAGTACATCCTAAATCACAAGTATACCTGAGCTTGTTACTTAAGCATTTCTTGATTCAAAATTTCATATTTTTTTCCTTTTTTCTTTTCTTTCTCTCTCTTTTTTTTTTGGCCAAAGTTAAAAAAATAACATCTTTGAGGTGTAATAAAGGGGTCTACGAGGATGTAACTATAGAAAATGTCTCAAATTTCATTCCTTTTTTAGCGGCTTTGCAGTTTAATTGCTTTTTCAAATCAATAGTAGACGGTATTACAAACTTAGAAAGTCTGATCTCACTCTTGTCTAATCTGTCCTTTGTAGTTAATAATTTTATAACTTCTTCAGCAGCCTTTAGATTAGCACATTCCTCTGTTGTTGGTGTCATACCTTCTTGTGCTTTCTTAGTTGATATTTCAGAAGCTCCACTTCTTTTAGTTCACATCTCTCTCTTTGTATTTCAACAAGATTATGTTTTAGAAAAAGGGACAGAGCTATTAGCTTAAGCATTAAATGGTTGATTACAAAAAGGCTCCTTCCTCCAAGCATATGAATAAATTAAAAAAAAATAAAAAAGTACATCCTAAATCACAAGTATACCTGAGCTTGTTACTTAAGCATTTCTTGATTCAAAATTTCATATTTTTTTCCTTTTTTCTTTTCTTTCTCTCTCTTTTTTTTTTGGCCAAAGTTAAAAAAATAACATCTTTGAGGTGTAATAAAGGGGTCTACGAGGATCTAACTATAGAAAATGTCTCAAATTTCATTCCTTTTTTAGCGGCTTTGCAGTTTAATTGCTTTTTCAAATCAATAGTAGACGGTATTACAAACTTAGAAAGTCTGATCTCACTCTTGTCTAATCTGTCCTTTGTAGTTAATAATTTTATAACTTCTTCAGCAGCCTTTAGATTAGCACATTCCTCTATTGTTGGTGTCATACCTTCTTGTGATTTCTTAGTTGATATTTGAGAATCTCCACTTCTTGTAGTTCACATCTTTGTCTTTGTATTTCAACAAGATCATGTTTTAGAAAAAGGCACAGAGCTATTAGCTTAAGCATTAAATGGTTGATTACAAAAAAGGCTCCTTCCTCCAGGCATATGAATAAATGAAAACTAAAATAAAAAAGGACGTCCTAAATCACAAGTATACTTGAGCTTGTAACTTAAGCACTTCTTTATTCAAAATTTCATATTTTTTTTTCTTTTTTCCTTTTTTTTTCTCTCTTCTTATTTTTGCGCAAAGTTGAAAAAATAACATCTTTGAGGTGTAACAAAGGGGTCTACGAGCATCTAACTTGAGAAATTGTCTCAAATTTCATTCTTTGGTTAGCGGCTTTCAATTTAATTGCTTTATCAAATCCATAGTAGACGGTATTACAAACTTAGAAACTCTGATCTCACTCTTGTCTAATCTGTCGTGTTTAGTTAATGATTTTATAACTTCTTTAGCAGCCTTTAGATTTAGCATATTCCTCTATTGTTTGTGTCATAGCTTCTTGTGCTTTCTTAGTTGATTTCAGAAGCTCCAATTCTTGCAGTTAACATCTTTCACTTTGTATTTCAGCAAGATTATGTTTTAGAAAAAGGCACGGAGCTATTAGCTTAAGCATTAAATGGTTGATTACAAAAAAGGCTCCTTCCTCCAGGCATATGAATAAATTAAAATAAAAATAAAAAAGGACGTCCTAAATCACAAGTATACCTGAGCTTGTTACTTAAGCATTTCTTGATTCAAAATTTCATATTTTTTTCCTTTTTTCTTTTCTTTCCCTCTCTTTTTTTTGGCCAAAGTTGCAAAAATAACATCTTTGAGGTGTAATAAAGAGGTGTAAGAAGAACTAACTAGAGAAAATGTCTCAAAATTCATTCCTTGTTTAGCAGCTTTGCAGTTTAATTGCTTTATCAAATCAATAGTAGACGGTATTACAAACTTAGAAAGTCTGATCTCACTCTTGTCTAATCTGTCCTTTGTAGTTAATGATCTTATAACTTCGAAAGTAGCCGTTAGGTATTGCACATTCCTCTGTTATTGGTGCCATAGCTTGTTGTGCTTTCTTTGATGATTTGAGATTCTCCACTTCTTGCAGTTCACATCTCTGTCTTTGTATTTCAACAAGATCATGTTTTAGAAAAAGGCACAGAGCTATTAGCTTAAGCATTAAATGGTTGATTCGAAAAAAGGCTCCTTCCTCCAGGCATATGAATAAATGAAAACTAAAATAAAAAAGGACGTCCTAAATCACAAGTATACCTGAGCTTGTAACTTAAGCACTTCTTCATTCAAAATTTCATATTTTTTTTGCTTTTTTCCTTTTTCTTCTCTCTCTTCTTGTTTTTGGGCAAAGATGAAAAAATAACATCTTTGAGGTGCAATAAAGGGGTCTACGAGGATCAAACTTGAGAAAATGTCTCAAATTTCATTCTTTGTTTAGCGGCTTTCGGTTTAATTGCTTTATCAAATCAATAGTAGACGGTATTACAAACTTAGAAACTCTGATCTCACTCTTGTCTAATCTGTCGTGTTTGTTTAATAATTTTATAACTTCTTTAGCAGCCTTTAGATTTAGCATGTTCCTCTCTTGTTTATGTCATAGTTTCTTGTGCTTTCTTAGTTGATTTCAGAAGCTCCACTTCTTGTAGTTAGCATCTTTCTCCTTGTATTTCAACAAGATTATGTTTTAGAAAAAGGTATATAGCTATTAGCTTAATCATTAAATGGTTGATTACAAAAAGGCTCCTTCCTCCAGGCATATGAATAAATTAAAACTAAAATAAAAAAGGACGTCCTAAATCACAAGTATACCTGAGCTTGTAACTTAAGCACTTCTTGATTCAAAATTTCATATTTTTTTCCTTTTTTCTTTTCTTTCTCTCTCTTTTTTTTGGCCAAATTTGCAAAAATAACATCTTTGAGGTGTAATAAAGTGGTGTACGAAGATCTAACTAGAGAAAATGTCTCAAATTTCATTCCTTGTTTAGCAGCTTTGCAGTTTAATTTCTTTATCAAATCAATAGTAGACGGTATTACAAACTTAGAAAGTCTGATCTCACTCTTGTCTAATCTGTCCTTTGTAGTTAATGATCTTATAACTTCTAAAGTAGCCGTTAGATATTGCTCATTCCTCTGTTATCGTTGAAATAGCTTCTTGTGCTTTCTTTGATGATTTGAGAATCTCCACTTCTGGCAGTTCGCATCTCTGTCTTTGTATTTCAACAAGATCATGTTTTAGAAAAAGGCACAGAGCTATTAGCTTAAGCATTAAATGGTTGATTAGAAAAAAGGCTCCTTCCTCCAGGCATATGAATAAATGAAAACTAAAATAAAAAAGGACGTCCTAAATCACAAGTATACCTGAGCTTGTAACTTAAGCACTTCTTCATTCAAAATTTCATATTTTTTTTCCTTTTTTCCTTATTTTCTCTCTCTTCTTGTTTTTTTGCAAAGATGAAAAAATAACATCTTTGAGGTGTAATAAAGGGGTCTACGAGGATCTAACTTTAGAAAATGTCTCAAATTTCATTCTTTGTTTAGCGGCTTTCGGTTTAATTTCTTTATCAAATCAATAGTAGACGGTATTACAAACTTAGAAACTTTGATCTCACTCTTGTCTAATCTGTCGTGTTTAGTTTATAATTTTATAACTTGTTTAGCAGCCTTTAGATTTAGCATGTTCCTCTCTTGTTTGTGTCATACTTACTTGTGCTTTCTTAGTTGATTTCAGAAGCTCCACTTCTTGTAGTTAGCATCTTTCTCCTTGTATTTCAACAAGATTATGATTTAGAAAAAGGCACATAGCTATTAGCTTAAGCATTAAATGGTTGATTACAAAAAAGGCTCCTTCCACCAGGCATATGAATAAATTAAAACTAAAATAAAAAAGGACGTCCTAAATCACAAGTATACCTGAGCTTATAACTTAAACACTTCTTTATTCAAAATTTCATATTTTTTTCCTTTTTTCTTTTCTTTCTCTCTCTTTTTTTTGGCCAAAGTTGCAAAAATAAAATCTTTGAGGTGTAATAAAGGGGTGTACGAAGATCTAACTAGAGAAAATGTCTCAAATTTCATTCCTTGTTTAGCAGCTTTGCAATTTAATTTCTTTATCAAATCAATAGTAGACGGTATTACAAACTTAGAAAGTCTGATCTCACTCTAGTCTAATCTGTCCTTTGTAGTTAATGATTTTATAACTTCTAAAGTAGCCGTTAGATATTGCACATTCCTCTGTTATTGGTGCCATAGCTTGTTGTGCTTTCTTTGATGATTTGAGATTCTCCACTTCTTGCAGTTCACATCTCTGTCTTTGTATTTCGACAAGATCATGTTTTAGAAAAAGAAACAGAGCTATTAGCTTAAGCATTAAATGGTTGATTCGAAAAAAGGCTCCTTCCTCCAGGCATATGAATAAATGAAAACTAAAATAAAAAATGGACATCCTAAATCACAAGTATACCTGAGATTGTAACTTAAGCACTTCTTGATTAGAAATTTAATATTTTTTTCCTTTTTTCTTTTTTTTTCTCTCTCTACTTGTTTTTAGGCAAAGTTGAAAAAATAACATCTTTGAGGTGTAATAAAGGGGTCTACGAGGATCAAACTTGAGAAAATGTCTCAAATTTCATTCTTTGTTTAGCGGCTTTCGGTTTAATTGCTTTATCAAATCAATAGTAGACGGTATTACAAACTTAGAAACTCTAATCTCACTCTTGTCTAATCTGTCGTGTTTAGTTAATAATTTTATAATTTCTTTAGCAGACTTTAGATTTAGCATATTCCTCTATTGTTTGTGTCATAGCTTCTTGTGCTTTCTTAGTATTTTTCAGAAGCTCCACTTCTTGCAGTTAACATCTTTCTCTTTGTATTTCAACAAGATTATGTTTTAGAAAAAGGCACATATCTATTAGCTTAATCATTAAATGGTTGATTACTAAAAAGGCTCCTTCCTCCAGGCATATGAATAAATTAAAACTAAAATAAAAAAGGACGTCCTAAATCACAAGTATACCTGAGCTTGTAACTTAAACACTTCTTGATTCAAAATTTCATATTTTTTTCCTTTTTTCTTTTCTCTCTCTCTTTTTTTTGGCCAAATTTGCAAAAATAACATCTTTGAGGTGTAATAAAGTGGTGTACGAAGATCTAACTAGAGAAAATGTCTCAAATTTCATTCCTTGTTTAGCAGCTTTGCAGTTTAATTTCTTTATCAAATCAATAGTAGACGGTATTACAAACTTAGAAAGTCTGATCTCACTCTTGTCTAATCTGTCCTTTGTAGTTAATGATCTTATAACTTCTAAAGTAGCCGTTAGATATTGCTCATTCCTCTGTTATCGGTGAAATAGCTTCTTGTGCTTTCTTTGATGATTTGAGAATCTCCACTTCTGGCAGTTCGCATCTCTGTCTTTGTATTTCAACAAGATCATGTTTTAGAAAAAGGCACAGAGCTATTAGCTTAAGCATTAAATGGTTGAGTAGAAAAAAGGCTCCTTCCTCCAGGCATATGAATAAGTGAAAACTAAAATAAAAAAGGACGTCCTAAATCACAAGTATACCTGAGCTTGTAACTTAAGCACTTCTTCATTCAAAATTTCATATTTTTTTTCCTTTTTTCCTTATTTTCTCTCTCTTCTTGTTTTTTTGCAAAGATGAAAAAATAACATCTTTGAGGTGTAATAAAGGGGTCTACGAGGATCTAACTTTAGAAAATGTCTCAAATTTCATTCTTTGTTTAGCGGCTTTCGGTTTAATTTCTTTATCAAATCAATAGTAGACGGTATTACAAACTTAGAAACTTTGATCTCACTCTTGTCTAATCTGTCGTGTTTAGTTTATAATTTTATAACTTGTTTAGCAGCCTTTAGATTTAGCATGTTCCTCTCTTGTTTGTGTCATACTTACTTGTGCTTTCTTAGTTGATTTCAGAAGCTCCACTTCTTGTAGTTAGCATCTTTCTCCTTGTATTTCAACAAGATTATGATTTAGAAAAAGGCACATAGCTATTAGCTTAAGCATTAAATGGTTGATTACAAAAAAGGCTCCTTCCAATAGGCATATGAATAAATTAAAACTAAAATAAAAAAGGACGTCCTAAATCACAAGTATACCTGAGCTTATAACTTAAACACTTCTTTATTCAAAATTTCATATTTTTTTCCTTTTTTCTTTTCTTTCTCTCTCTTTTTTTTGGCCAAAGTTGCAAAAATAAAATCTTTGAGGTGTAATAAAGGGGTGTACGAAGATCTAACTAGAGAAAATGTCTCAAATTTCATTCCTTGTTTAGCAGCTTTGCAATTTAATTTCTTTATCAAATCAATAGTAGACGGTATTACAAACTTAGAAAGTCTGATCTCACTCTTGTCTAATCTGTCCTTTGTAGTTAATGATTTTATAACTTCTAAAGTAGCCGTTAGATATTGCACATTCCTCTGTTATCGGTGCCATAGCTTCTTGTGCTTTCTTTGATGATTTGAGATTCTCCACTTCTTGCAGTTCACATCTCTGTCTTTGTATTTCAACAAGATCATGTTTTAGAAAAAGAAATAGAGCTATTAGCTTAAGCATTAAATGGTTGATTCGAAAAAAGGCTCCTTCCTCCAGGCATATGAATAAATGAAAACTAAAATAAAAAAAGGACATCCTAAATCACAAGTATACCAGAGATTGTAACTTAAGCACTTCTTGATTAGAAATTTAATATTTTTTTCCTTTTTTCCTTTTTTTTTCTCTCTCTACTTGTTTTTAGGCAAAGTTGAAAAAATAACATCTTTGAGGTGTAATAAAGGGGTCTACGAGGATCAAACTTGAGAAAATGTCTCAAATTTCATTCTTTGTTTAGCGGCTTTCGGTTTAATTGCTTTATCAAATCAATAGTAGACGGTATTACAAACTTAGAAACTCTAATCTCACTCTTGTCTAATCTGTCGTGTTTAGTTAATAATTTTATAACTTCTTTAGCAGACTTTAGATTTAGCATATTCCTCTGTTGTTTGTGTCATAGCTTCTTGTGCTTTCTTAGTATTTTTCAGAAGCTCCACTTCTTGCAGTTAACATCTTTCTCTTTGTATTTCAACAAGATTATGTTTTAGAAAAAGGCACATATCTATTAGCTTAATCATTAAATGGTTGATTACTAAAAAGGCTCCTTCCTCCAGGCATATGAATAAATTAAAACTAAAATAAAAAAGGACGTCCTAAATCACAAGTATACCTGAGCTTGCAACTTAAGCACTTCTTGATTTAAAATTTCATATTTTTTTTCCTTTTTTTCCTTTTTTTCTCTCTTCTTTTTTTTGGCGAAAGGTTAAAAAAAAAAACATCTTTGAGGTGTAATAAAGGGGTCTACGAGGACCTAACTAGAGAAAATGTCTCAAATTTTATTCCTTGTTTAGCGGCTTTGCAGTTCAATTGCGTTTTCAAATCAATAGTAGACGATATTACAAACTCAGAAAGTGTGATCTCACTCTTGTCTAATCTGTCCTTTGTAGTTAATGATTTTATAACTTCTAAAGTAGCCATTAGATATTGCACATTCTTCTGTTATCGGTGCCATAGCTTCTTCTGGTTTCTTTGATGATTTAAGAATCTCCACTTCTTGCAGTTAACATCTCTGTCTTTGTATTTCAACAAGATCATGTTTTAGAAAAAGGCACAGAGCTATTAGCTTAAGCATTAAATGGTTGATTACAAAAAAGGCTCCTTCCTCCAGGCATATGAATAAATGAAAACTAAAATCAAAATGGACGTCCTAAATCACAAGTATACTAGAGCTTATAACTTAAGCACTTCTTGATTCAAAATTTCATATTTTTTTTCCTTTTTTCCTTTTTTTTCGATCTCTTCTTGTTTTTGCGCAAATTTGAAAAAATAACATCTTTGAGGTGTAATAAAGGGGTCTACGAGGATCTAACTTGAGAAAATGTCTCAAATTTCATTCTTTGTTTAGCGGCTTTCGGTTTAATTTCTTTATCAAATCAATAGTAGACGGTATTACAAACTTAGAAACTTTGATCTCACTCTTGTCTAATCTGTCGTGTTTAGTTTATAATTTTATAACTTGTTTAGCAGCCTTTAGATTTAGCATGTTCCTCTCTTGTTTGTGTCATACTTACTTGTGCTTTCTTAGTTGATTTCAGAAGCTCCACTTCTTGTAGTTAGCATCTTTCTCCTTGTATTTCAACAAGATTATGATTTAGAAAAAGGCACATAGCTATTAGCTTAAGCATTAAATGGTTGATTACAAAAAAGGCTCCTTCCAATAGGCATATGAATAAATTAAAACTAAAATAAAAAAGGACGTCCTAAATCACAAGTATACCTGAGCTTATAACTTAAACACTTCTTTATTCAAAATTTCATATTTTTTTCCTTTTTTCTTTTCTTTCTCTCTCTTTTTTTTGGCCAAAGTTGCAAAAATAAAATCTTTGAGGTGTAATAAAGGGGTGTACGAAGATCTAACTAGAGAAAATGTCTCAAATTTCATTCCTTGTTTAGCAGCTTTGCAATTTAATTTCTTTATCAAATCAATAGTAGACGGTATTACAAACTTAGAAAGTCTGATCTCACTCTTGTCTAATCTGTCCTTTGTAGTTAATGATTTTATAACTTCTAAAGTAGCCGTTAGATATTGCACATTCCTCTGTTATCGGTGCCATAGCTTCTTGTGCTTTCTTTGATGATTTGAGATTCTCCACTTCTTGCAGTTCACATCTCTGTCTTTGTATTTCAACAAGATCATGTTTTAGAAAAAGAAATAGAGCTATTAGCTTAAGCATTAAATGGTTGATTCGAAAAAAGGCTCCTTCCTCCAGGCATATGAATAAATGAAAACTAAAATAAAAAAAGGACATCCTAAATCACAAGTATACCAGAGATTGTAACTTAAGCACTTCTTGATTAGAAATTTAATATTTTTTTCCTTTTTTCCTTTTTTTTTCTCTCTCTACTTGTTTTTAGGCAAAGTTGAAAAAATAACATCTTTGAGGTGTAATAAAGGGGTCTACGAGGATCAAACTTGAGAAAATGTCTCAAATTTCATTCTTTGTTTAGCGGCTTTCGGTTTAATTGCTTTATCAAATCAATAGTAGACGGTATTACAAACTTAGAAACTCTAATCTCACTCTTGTCTAATCTGTCGTGTTTAGTTAATAATTTTATAACTTCTTTAGCAGACTTTAGATTTAGCATATTCCTCTGTTGTTTGTGTCATAGCTTCTTGTGCTTTCTTAGTATTTTTCAGAAGCTCCACTTCTTGCAGTTAACATCTTTCTCTTTGTATTTCAACAAGATTATGTTTTAGAAAAAGGCACATATCTATTAGCTTAATCATTAAATGGTTGATTACTAAAAAGGCTCCTTCCTCCAGGCATATGAATAAATTAAAACTAAAATAAAAAAGGACGTCCTAAATCACAAGTATACCTGAGCTTGCAACTTAAGCACTTCTTGATTTAAAATTTCATATTTTTTTTCCTTTTTTTCCTTTTTTTCTCTCTTCTTTTTTTTGGCGAAAGGTTAAAAAAAAAAACATCTTTGAGGTGTAATAAAGGGGTCTACGAGGACCTAACTAGAGAAAATGTCTCAAATTTTATTCCTTGTTTAGCGGCTTTGCAGTTCAATTGCGTTTTCAAATCAATAGTAGACGATATTACAAACTCAGAAAGTGTGATCTCACTCTTGTCTAATCTGTCCTTTGTAGTTAATGATTTTATAACTTCTAAAGTAGCCATTAGATATTGCACATTCTTCTGTTATCGGTGCCATAGCTTCTTCTGGTTTCTTTGATGATTTAAGAATCTCCACTTCTTGCAGTTAACATCTCTGTCTTTGTATTTCAACAAGATCATGTTTTAGAAAAAGGCACAGAGCTATTAGCTTAAGCATTAAATGGTTGATTACAAAAAAGGCTCCTTCCTCCAGGCATATGAATAAATGAAAACTAAAATCAAAATGGACGTCCTAAATCACAAGTATACTAGAGCTTATAACTTAAGCACTTCTTGATTCAAAATTTCATATTTTTTTTCCTTTTTTCCTTTTTTTTCGATCTCTTCTTGTTTTTGCGCAAATTTGAAAAAATAACATCTTTGAGGTGTAATAAAGGGGTCTACGAGGATCTAACTTGAGAAAATGTCTCAAATTTCATTCTTTGTTTAGCGGCTTTCGGTTTAATTTCTTTATCAAATCAATAGTAGACGGTATTACAAACTTAGAAACTTTGATCTCACTCTTGTCTAATCTGTCGTGTTTAGTTTATAATTTTATAACTTGTTTAGCAGCCTTTAGATTTAGCATGTTCCTCTCTTGTTTGTGTCATACTTACTTGTGCTTTCTTAGTTGATTTCAGAAGCTCCACTTCTTGTAGTTAGCATCTTTCTCCTTGTATTTCAACAAGATTATGATTTAGAAAAAGGCACATAGCTATTAGCTTAAGCATTAAATGGTTGATTACAAAAAAGGCTCCTTCCAATAGGCATATGAATAAATTAAAACTAAAATAAAAAAGGACGTCCTAAATCACAAGTATACCTGAGCTTATAACTTAAACACTTCTTTATTCAAAATTTCATATTTTTTTCCTTTTTTCTTTTCTTTCTCTCTCTTTTTTTTGGCCAAAGTTGCAAAAATAAAATCTTTGAGGTGTAATAAAGGGGTGTACGAAGATCTAACTAGAGAAAATGTCTCAAATTTCATTCCTTGTTTAGCAGCTTTGCAATTTAATTTCTTTATCAAATCAATAGTAGACGGTATTACAAACTTAGAAAGTCTGATCTCACTCTTGTCTAATCTGTCCTTTGTAGTTAATGATTTTATAACTTCTAAAGTAGCCGTTAGATATTGCACATTCCTCTGTTATCGGTGCCATAGCTTCTTGTGCTTTCTTTGATGATTTGAGATTCTCCACTTCTTGCAGTTCACATCTCTGTCTTTGTATTTCAACAAGATCATGTTTTAGAAAAAGAAATAGAGCTATTAGCTTAAGCATTAAATGGTTGATTCGAAAAAAGGCTCCTTCCTCCAGGCATATGAATAAATGAAAACTAAAATAAAAAAAGGACATCCTAAATCACAAGTATACCAGAGATTGTAACTTAAGCACTTCTTGATTAGAAATTTAATATTTTTTTCCTTTTTTCCTTTTTTTTTCTCTCTCTACTTGTTTTTAGGCAAAGTTGAAAAAATAACATCTTTGAGGTGTAATAAAGGGGTCTACGAGGATCAAACTTGAGAAAATGTCTCAAATTTCATTCTTTGTTTAGCGGCTTTCGGTTTAATTGCTTTATCAAATCAATAGTAGACGGTATTACAAACTTAGAAACTCTAATCTCACTCTTGTCTAATCTGTCGTGTTTAGTTAATAATTTTATAACTTCTTTAGCAGACTTTAGATTTAGCATATTCCTCTGTTGTTTGTGTCATAGCTTCTTGTGCTTTCTTAGTATTTTTCAGAAGCTCCACTTCTTGCAGTTAACATCTTTCTCTTTGTATTTCAACAAGATTATGTTTTAGAAAAAGGCACATATCTATTAGCTTAATCATTAAATGGTTGATTACTAAAAAGGCTCCTTCCTCCAGGCATATGAATAAATTAAAACTAAAATAAAAAAGGACGTCCTAAATCACAAGTATACCTGAGCTTGCAACTTAAGCACTTCTTGATTTAAAATTTCATATTTTTTTTCCTTTTTTTCCTTTTTTTCTCTCTTCTTTTTTTTGGCGAAAGGTTAAAAAAAAAAACATCTTTGAGGTGTAATAAAGGGGTCTACGAGGACCTAACTAGAGAAAATGTCTCAAATTTTATTCCTTGTTTAGCGGCTTTGCAGTTCAATTGCGTTTTCAAATCAATAGTAGACGATATTACAAACTCAGAAAGTGTGATCTCACTCTTGTCTAATCTGTCCTTTGTAGTTAATGATTTTATAACTTCTAAAGTAGCCATTAGATATTGCACATTCTTCTGTTATCGGTGCCATAGCTTCTTCTGGTTTCTTTGATGATTTAAGAATCTCCACTTCTTGCAGTTAACATCTCTGTCTTTGTATTTCAACAAGATCATGTTTTAGAAAAAGGCACAGAGCTATTAGCTTAAGCATTAAATGGTTGATTACAAAAAAGGCTCCTTCCTCCAGGCATATGAATAAATGAAAACTAAAATCAAAATGGACGTCCTAAATCACAAGTATACTAGAGCTTATAACTTAAGCACTTCTTGATTCAAAATTTCATATTTTTTTTCCTTTTTTCCTTTTTTTTCGATCTCTTCTTGTTTTTGCGCAAATTTGAAAAAATAACATCTTTGAGGTGTAATAAAGGGGTCTACGAGGATCTAACTTGAGAAAATGTCTCAAATTTCATTCTTTGTTTAGCGGCTTTCAGTTTAATTACTTTATCAAATCAATAGTAGATGGTATTACAAACTTAGAAACTCTGATCTCACTCTTGTCTAATCTGTCGTGTTTAGTTAATAATTTTATAACTTCTTTAGCAGCCTTTAGATTTAGCATGGTCCTCTTTTGTTTGTGTCATAGCTTGTTGTGCTTTCTTAGTTGATTTCAGAAGCTCCAATTCTTGGAGTTAACATCTTTCTCTTTGTATTTCAACAAGATTATGTTTTAGAAAAAGGCACATAGCTATTAGCTTAAGCATTAAATGGTTGATTACAAAAAAGGCTCCTTCCTCCAGGCATATGAATAAATTAAAACTAAAATAAAAAAGGACGTCCTAAATCACAAGTATAACTGAGCTTGTAACTTAAGCACTTCTTTATTCAAAATTTCATATTTTTTTCCTTTTTTTCCTTTTTTTTCTCTCTCTTCTTTTTTTTGGACAAATTGGAAAAAATAACATCTTTGAGGTGTAATAAAGGGGTCTACGAGCATCTAACTTGAGTAAATGTCTCAAATTTCATTCCTTGTTTAGCGCCTTTGCAGTTTAATTGCTTTTTAAAATCAATAGTAGACGGTATTACAAACTTAGAAAGTCTGATCTCACTCTTGTCTAATCTGTCCTTTGTAGTTAATGATTTTATAACTTCTAAAGTAGTCGTTTGATTTAGCATATTCCTCTATTGTTGGTATCATAGCTTCTTGTGCTTTCTTTTTGGATTTTTCAGAAGCTCCACTTCTGGCAGTTCACATCTCTGTCTTTGTCTTTCAACAAGAATATGTTTTTGAAAAAGGCACAGAGCTACTAGCTTAAGCATTAAATGGTTGATTACAAAAAAGGCTCCTTCCTACAGGCATATGAATAAATTAAAACTAAAATAAAAAAGGACGTCCTAAATCACAAGTATACCTGAGCTTGCAACTTAAGAACTTCTTGATTCAAAATTTCATATTTTTTTCCTTTTTTCTTTTCTTTCTCTCTTTTTTTTTTGACCAAAGTTGCAAAAATAACATCTTTGAGGTGTAATAAAGGGGTCTACGAGGATCTAACTAGAGAAAATGGCTCAAACTTCATTCCTTGTTTAGCGGCTTTACCGTTCAATTGCTTTTTCAAATCAATAGTAGACGGTATTACAAACTTAGAAAGTCTAATCTCACTATTGTCTAATCTGTCCTTTGTAGTTAATGATTTTATAACTTCTAAAGTAGCCGTTAGATATTGCACATTCCTCTGTTATCGGTGCCATAGCTTCTTGTGCTTTCTTTGATGATTTGAGAATCTCCACTTCTTGCAGTTCACATCTCTGTCTTTTTATTTCAACAAGATCATGTTTTAGAAAAAGGCATAGAGCTATTAGCTTAAGTATTAAATGGTTGATTAGAAAAAAGGCTTCTTCCTCCAGGCATATGAATAAATGAAAACTAAAATACAAAAGGACGTCCTAATTCACAAGTATACTGGAACTTGTAACTTAAGCACTTCTTGATTCAAAATTTCATATTTTTTTTCCTTTTTTTTCCTTTTTTTTCTCTCTCTTCTTGTTTTTGGGCAAAGTTGAAAAAATAACATCTTTAAGGTGTAATAAAGGGGTCTACGAGGATCTAACTTGAGAAAATTTCACAAATTTCATTCTTTGTTTAGCGGCTTTCAGTTTAATTGCTTTATCAAATCAATAGTAGACGGTATTACAAACTTAGAAACTCTGTTCTCACTCTTGTCTAATCTGTCGTGTTTAGTTAATAATTTTATAACTTCTTTAGCAGCCTTTAGATTTAGCATGTTACGCTCTTGTTTGTGTCATAGCTTCTTGTGCTTTCTTAGTTGATTTCAGAAGCTCCACTTCTTGTAGTTAGCATCTTTCTCTTTGTATTTCAACAAGATTATGTTTTAGAAAAAGGCACATAGCTATTTGCTTAAGCATTAAAAGGTTGATTACAAAAAAGGCTCCTTCCTCCAGGCATATGAATAAATGACAACTAAAATAAAAAAGGACGTCCTAAATCACAAGTATACTTGAGCTTGTAACTTACGCACTTCTTGATTCAAAATTTCATATTTTTTTTCCTTTTTTCCTTTTTTTTCTCTCTCTTATTGTTGTTGCGCAAAGTTGAAAAAATAACATCTTTGAGGTGTAACAAAGCGGTCTACGAGGATCTAACTTGAGAAATTGTCACAAATTTCATTTTTTGTTGAGCGGCTTTCAGTTTAATTGCTTTATCAAATCAATAGTAGACGGTATTACAAACTTAGAAACTCTGTTCTCACTCTTGTCTAATCTGTCGTGTTTAGTTAATAATTTTATAACTTCTTTAGCAGCCTTTAGATTTAGCATGTTACGCTCTTGTTTGTGTCATAGCTTCTTGTGCTTTCTTAGTTGATTTCAGAAGCTCCACTTCTTGTAGTTAGCATCTTTCTCTTTGTATTTCAACAAGATTATGTTTTAGAAAAAGGCACATAGCTATTTGCTTAAGCATTAAAAGGTTGATTACAAAAAAGGCTCCTTCCTCCAGGCATATGAATAAATGACAACTAAAATAAAAAAGGACGTCCTAAATCACAAGTATACTTGAGCTTGTAACTTACGCACTTCTTGATTCAAAATTTCATATTTTTTTTCCTTTTTTCCTTTTTTTTCTCTCTCTTATTGTTGTTGCGCAAAGTTGAAAAAATAACATCTTTGAGGTGTAACAAAGCGGTCTACGAGGATCTAACTTGAGAAATTGTCACAAATTTCATTTTTTGTTGAGCGGCTTTCAGTTTAATTGCTTTATCAAATCAATAGTAGACGGTATTACAAACTTAGAAACTCTGATCTCACTCTTCTAATCTTTCGTGTTTAGTTAATAATTTTATAACTTCTTTAGCAGCCTTTAGATTTAGCATATTCCTCTGTTGTTTGTGTCATAGCTTCTTGTGCTTTCTAAGTTGATTTCAGAAGCTCCAATTCCTGCAATTACCATCTTTCTCTTTATATTTCAACAAGATTATGTTTTAGAAAAAGGCTCATAGCTACTAGCTTAAGCATTAAATGGTTGATTACAAAAAAGGCTCCTTCCACCAAGCATATGAATAAATTAAAAGTAAAATAAAAAAGGACGTCCTAAATCACAAGTATACCTGAGCTTGCAACTTAAGAACTTCTTGATTCAAAATTTCATATTTTTTTCCTTTTTTCTTTTCTTTCTCTCTTTTTTTTTTGACCAAAGTTGCAAAAATAACATCTTTGAGGTGTAATAAAGGGGTCTACGAGGATCTAACTAGAGAAAATGGCTCAAACTTCATTCCTTGTTTAGCGGCTTTGCAATTCAATTGCTTTTTCAAATCAATAGTAGATGGTATTACAAACTTAAAAAGTCTAATCTCACTCTTGTCTAATCTGTCCTTTGTAGTTAATGATTTTATAACTTCTAAAGTAGCTGTTAGATATTGCACATTCCTCTGTTATCGGTGCCATAGCTTCTTGTGCTTTCTTTGATGATTTGAGAATCTCCACTTCTTGCAGTTCACATCTCTGTCTTTGTATTTCAACAAGATCATGTTTTAGAAAAAGGCATAGAGCTATTAGCTTAAGCATTAAATGGTTGATTAGAAAAAAGGCTCCTTCCTCCAGGCATATGAATAAATGAAAGCTAAAATAAAAAAGGAAGTCCTAAATCACAAGTATACCTGAGCTTGTAACTTAAGCACTTCATGATTCAAAATTTCATATTTTTTTTCCTTTTTTCCATTTTTTTCTCTCTTCTTGTTATTGGGCAAAGTTGAAAAAATAACATCTTTGAGGTGTAACAAAGGGGTCTACGAGGATCTAACTTGAGAAATTGTCTCAAATTTCATTCTTTGTTTAGCGGCTTTATGTTTAATTGCTTTATCAAATCAATAGTAGACGGTATTACAAACTTAGAAACTCTGATCTCACTCTTGTCTAATCTGTCCTCGGTAGTTAATAATTTTATAACTTCTTTAGCAGCCTTTAGATTTAGCATGTTCCTCTATTGTTTGTGTCATAGCTTCTTGTGCTTTCTTAGTTGATTTCAAAAGCTCCACTTCTTGTAGTTAACATCTTTCTCCTTGTATTTCAACAAGATTATGTTTTAGAAAAAGGCACATAGCTATTAGCTTAAGCATTAAATGGTTGATTACAAAAAAGGCTCCTTCCTCCATGCATATGAATAAATTAAAACTAAAATAAAAAAGGACGTCCTAAATCACAAGTATACCTGATCTTGTAACTTAAGCACTTCTTTATTCAAAATTTCATATTTTTTTCCTTTTTTCTTTTCTTTCTCTCTCTTTTTTTTGTGCCAAAGTTGCAAAAATAACATCTTTGAGGTGTAATAAAGGGGTGTACGAAGATCTAACTTGAGAAAATGTCTCAAATTTCATTCCTTGTTTAGCAACTTTGCAGTTTAATTGCTTTATCAAATCAATAGTAGACGGTATTACAAACTTAGAAAGTCTGATCTCACTCTTGTCTAATCTGTCCTTTGTAGTTAAAGATTTTATAACATCTAAAGTAGCCGTTAGATTTGGCATATTCCTCTGTTGTCGGTGCAATAGCTTCTTGTGCTTTCTTTGTTGATTTGGGAATCTCCACTTCTTACAGTTCACATCTCTCTATTTGTATTTCAACAAGATCATGTTTTAGAAAAAGGCACAGAGCTATTAGCTTAAGCATTAAATGGTTGATTACTAAAAAGGCTCCTTCCTCCATGCATATGAATAAATGAAAACAAAAATAAAAAAGGACGTCCTAAATCACAAGTATACTTGACCTTGTAACTTAAGCACTTCTTGATTAGAAATTTCATATTTTTTTCCTTTTATGCCTTTGTTTTCTCTCTCTTCTTCTTTTTGGGCAAAGTTGGAAAAATAACATCTTTGAGGTGTAATAAAGGGGACAACGAGGATCTAAGTTGAGCAAATGTCTCAAATTTCATTCTTTGTTTAGCGGCTTTCAGTTTAATTGCTTTATCAAATCAATAGTAGCCGGTATTACAAACTTAGAAACTCTGATCTCCCTCTTGTCTAATTTGTCGTGTTTAGTTAATAATTTTATAACTTCTTTAGCAGCCTTTAGATTTAGCATGTTCCTCTGTTGTTTGTGTCATAGCTTATTGTGCTTTCTTAGTTGATTTCAGAAGCTCCACTTCTTGTAGTTCACATCTCTCTCTTTGTATTTCTGATGAGTGCTCAAAAAGCACTTAAAAACTCAAAGAGGAATACTGGAAGCAATACATCACAAATATATTAATAAATAAATGCGGAAAGGTCGACAAATATGGAAAAATTGGACAAAATGGGTCAAAAAGGTCAAAAATGTCAAAAAGGAGAAAAACGCGCCGCTACGCCCCAGCGCCCAGCACCGCCCCAAGCAGCAGCGCGCGGCACTGTTCATCCGCGGGTACTGTTCATTCGCGCGTACTGTTCATCCGCGCGTACTGTTCATTAGACTCGGCACTGTTCATACCCGGTACTGTGCAGCCGCGGTACTGTTCATACCCGGTACTGTGCAGCCGCCCCATGTCATGCTGACGTCATCAAATGACGTCAGCAATCAATAATCCGCGTTTTTACATTTTTTTAACATTTTTTTCTCTACTTTTTCTCTCCATCCTCACCTATAAATACCCCCCTTCCCTTCACTTCAAAACACACCTAAAAACACCTCCAAATACATTCTTTTCTCTCTTTTCTTAGATTTTTAGGATTCTTTAGTTTTTCTTATGTTTTCTTAGTTTTTAGCTTTTCTTAGTTAATTTCTCTTAGATTTAGAGTTCTTCCCTTTTTTGGGAAGAACTAGTTATGTTTTTGTAATATTTTAGCTTTTTGATTCAATAAATGGGAGTGCAAATTCCGCTTGGAGTTTTTCCAGCAACGGGAATAGCGTCGAAGTTCTGTAAGGATTTTATTTTCTTTACAGTTATTTTTATGCTTTATTCTTACATGTTATATTTAATTTGTCTGTGGTTAAATTTAACTGTGCTGGCTATTTAGTAAACATGATGTAATAATAACGTTGTTATGCTTGCGAAATATTAAATAGGTAAAAATCTCTAAAATGAATTGATTTTATTTTTATTCATGATTTTATATTAAGAATGTTAGAGAGAAATATATTATTTTTCATTACAAACTTAAACCTGAAAATTAGATTTTAAGGTTTAGTTATCCGGTCTGATTTAGAGTAGTGCTCTTTTATTTGATGGTACAATCGCCCGGTAGTTAGAGTGAAGCTCTATTTCAAAAGTTTTTATAAGAATTATTATCTGAAAATGTATTGACAACATGTTTTCGGTAGTGGTTTTAAAACTTGAAAGTTAGTACTCGGATAACTAAATTCTTGGGTTTAATTTGGACACCTTGAATAAAGTTTAAACTGTCTAACCCCACCAAAGGTGGCATTTAAATGGTTCATTTTCAATCTCTTAGAAAAAGGAATTAATTTAATTAAGCAAATTAGTTATCAACCCCACCCATAGGTGTTAATTGATTTGTTTAGTTAACAAAGAATATCTAACCCCACCAAAGGTGGTATTCATACAAAAAAGGGAGAATCAATAAATATCAATTCATATCCTTAATAACCTAGATAATATGAGCAAGCATAATTAACTTAGTTATTATATCCATAAATACTCCGCCATTATAAATAATAAAATTTGCATAAATGTTTATTGAATCTATGTTTAATTTTATGTAATTAGATTAAAAACACAAAACCCCAAAATATCGTGACAGGATGTTTAGGATTTAATTTCGTTTTTAAAAGTTTGAATAATAAATTAAAAACCACACACATTCCTTCCTTAGATCGACCTTGGGAGTATACTTATCATTTTCTACGAAATGATTCGTGCACTTGCGAGAGTTTTATAAATATTAAAACCAAAGTATTTGCAAAAATCGTCGATGCCGGTTTTCGCTCATCAAGTTTTTGGCGCCGTTGCCGGGGAAGGAATAGCGGTTTTTAAATTATTTTTCAAAATTTTAAAAACATTTTTGTGTTGTAAATAATTGTGATTTTTTTTGTTTTAATAGAAAAAAATAATAATCAAATTTCAAATTACATAAGAAATAAAAAAAAAATTAAAAAATTAAAAATTAATTTTTTTTTAATTGTAAAATAATTTAGAAATTTGAAATTTGAAGTAAAAAATTTTACCGTTCATGAATAGTAAAAAAAAACAAAAAAAACTTAAAATTTTAAGTTAAAAATAAATAAATAAAATTTATAGCGTAGATAGTAAAATAAAATTACCGTTCATGGATAGTAAAAAAAAATTAAAATTTTAAAATTTTAAGATAAAAATAAATAAATACTCTAATGTAAATAGTAAAATAAAATTACCGTTCATGAATAGTAAAAAAAAATTAAAAATTAAAAAAATTAAAAACTTAAAATTTTTTAATATAGTGTAAATAGTAAAATAAAATTACCGTTCATTAATTGTATAAAAAAAATTAAAATTTTAAAATTTTAAAATAAAAATAAATAAATAATCTAATGTAAATAGTAAAATAAAATTACCGTTCATAAATAGTAAAAAAAATTAAAAATTAAAAACTTAAAAAGTTTTAATATAGTGTAAATAGTAAAATAAAATTACCGTTCATGAATAGTAAAAAAAAATTAAAAAAAAAAATAAAGCTTACTTTTTAATTTTCATTTAATTTTAATTTTTATTTAAAATCTTAATTTTATTTTAATAAAAGTAATAATAAAAATGAATAAAAACAAAATAAAAAAAAATCAATTTTTATTCTTATTTTATTTTCCTTTACCTTTTTCAATTTTATTTTATTTTATTTTTATTTTATTTTTGTTTATTTTATTTTATTTTACTTTATTTTATTTTATTTTATTTTATTTTATATCAATTTTAATTTAATTTATTTTTTTTTTATTTTTTTTTATTATTTTTTTATTATTATTTTTTTTTATTTCTCTCTTAATTTTTATTTAACTTAATTAACTTAGATTTTTCATTAACTTAATTAACTTAGATTTTTAGTTTACTTAACTTAATTAACTTAACTTTTTAATTAACTTAGATTTTTTTTAACTTAACTAACTTAGATTTTTAACTTAGCTTTTTAATTAACTTAACTTAATTAACTTGAACTTTTTAATTAACTTTGATTAACTTAGTTTTTTTTAATTAATTTAGATATTTTTTTTACTTAACCAACTTAGCTTTTTAATTAAATTAGATTTTCATTAACTTAATTAACTTAGATTTTTACTTAACTGAACTTAATTAACTTAATTTTAATAGCATGAAAAGTAAAGATCTAAGGGAGTTCTGTCTAGGAGACTAGTTCTTGGAAGCCTTTGTGCCACTAGTCTTTCCTGGGAACGTTGCTCTGTCTAGGAGGATGGTATTTAAGGAGCCTTTGCCCCACCATTCTTTCCTGGGAGCACTCTTGGTTAATACTAATTATGTTATTTTAAACCTTAAAAAAAAAATTTGAAACTATCTCAAAAATTTTAAAGTTTTAATCTCAAGAGTTAGTTTCTTTGCTTGATCTAGGTACAATTGTGTTATGATGCCTTAATTATTTGATTTGCACCTAGATGTGGGTTATCTAAAACCCTCAAGCATGCCCTTAGTTTTTGGTACAGAAAAATTTAAAAGTCAATAGGGCATGTTTGAAACAGTATAGGTAGACAACATTGTCTTACTTGTAGGTATGATTGACTCAATGATGAGGGGACATTGAGTTTACTTAAGAGGCAATCCCCAAGTTACGTCTTGCTAAGACGTTAAACTAAGCGCTGGATGGGAGGCAACCCATCATTTTAGGTAATTTTCTGTTATTTATTTTATTTACTTAATTTGATTGTTCATTTTAGTTTAATAATTTTTAAATTGTTAAAACTAAAAATATTTGTTGAGATGTTAGAAGTTTACAGCGATCTGTCTGTATACACTTTAATAATGAATATGATGGATGCACCTGCATTTCTCCATTACTACTTACAAATTCTCAGGAAATAGGTAATCTTTCTTCTCTTTTCTCTTTATCTTTAATTTACAGTTGTTACATTGAGGACAATGTAAGTTCTAGGTTGGGGGTGGTGAAAAGTTACCATGCTTAATTAAAAAAAAAAGATTTAACAATTTAAAAATTAAAAAAAAAACAATTTAAATATTTTCTCACAAAAATTTATCATTTCTTTAAATCAAATTTAAGTAAATAATTAAGTCTTTTGTACTGTTAGATTAATTTTTGAAAACATATCATGAAATATTTTGTAATTATTTTTGATAATTAGTTAGTTTTTGTCATAACTAGTATTTCTTGATAAAATGTGGAAATTATATTAAACCCAAAATCGGTGTTTATGAATTTTTTTTTTAGTGGAGACTACCCTTGTGAGATATAATTTGAGCCTAAATTCTTTTATTCAGAGTGAAATATATTTTTTCTACTCCAAACACATTTCTTATTTATTCAAATTTTTAGATGATCTCTATAGGTATTAGCATTGAATGTATGAATTTTTTCTCATCTTAATAGAGTATCATATATTTTTTTATTATTTTTGTTCAGATTAAATGATTTGAGTAGAAATTCATAGTATATGCTTATATCTCATTTATGCATGACTGCTACAAAAACAAAAAGACATATCTGGGGTTACCTAAACCAAGATCAAACAGAAAAGACACAAAATTAACCACTCACCAAAATCCAAAAAAAATGTACAATCTGTACATGGGTTGACTCTCTAAAAAAATACATATATTGAAAAAAAAAATATCTTCAGAAAAAAAAATAGAGAGATAAAAAAATTATAGTATCATCTACATACTATGACCCACATTGCCTACAAAGTTGTGAGTAAAGGCTAATTACAAAAGAAATATATAGGAAGTAATTCCCTAAAAAGTCATTGCAATTTCTTCATTTGTAAAAAGCATATATCTTGAAATTCTTTCTTAATGAGTTTGATTTATGCATTAAAATAATTTTTATATATGATATCTTTATAATTTATACATTCGATTCCTTTCATGAGATCAATGTTAAAATAACACTTTGAGCCTTTATTCTTTATACATATGCGAACCTATTAGTTCATTTCAATACATCAACTCTTTCGCATATAAATTAGTATGAGTGTTTGAACCCATAGGATTCAATGCTTTGAGAGTATTGACTTGTGAGGAATAGAGTCGAAGCGAATTCTGATTCATGACACTGAAATTGGGTAAAATTAAATTGATACATTTTTGAAATGAAATATGAAAATGATTTTCGACTAATTATTATAATAAAATCATGATTGTTTAAAGAGATTAAAATAACTTATGCTTGAGATTTTAATTATGATCTTAAAGGAGATTAAAAAGTATGAGATATTTTTGTGATATGTTGTTTTCTTTTATTCTTAAATTAATTATTGATTGTGTTGTAATTGTAGTTTTTGATTTGATTGTTTTTATAGTTTCTTTTGATTTTTACAGTTAGTTCAATGTTTGTGGGTATCATTACTGAAAACCCTCACGAGACTCAAACTCGTCCACTAGGGCAACCTAGGGGTTTAACGGCTTGTTGCATAGGCTAAATGCAACCGTTTCAATCCACGAAAGTGATTTAGGATAGTTTAATTTTTAGTTTTTATCGCTTCTCTTGCTAAGGGACTAGCAAGAAGCTGGTTGGGGGTTGTGATGAGTGCTCAAAAACCACTAAAATAACCATGATTTTATGCACATTAATTGATTAAAAATATATATATTTATATGTTTTATCATATATTTATATAAATTTGTCTTTTTCGGAATCACGGGTATTTTTATTGTTTTTCAGGTATTTTGGCTTAAAAACGTAATGTAAAGACTCAAAGAGGAATACTGGAAGCAATACATCACAAATATATTAATAAATAAATGCGGAAAAGTCGACAAATATGGAAAAATTGGACAAAATGGGTCAAAAAGGTCAAAAATGTCAAAAAGGAGAAAAACGCGCCGCCGCGCCCCAGCGCCCAGCACCGCCCCAAGCAGCAGCGCGCGGCACTGTTCATCCGCGGGTACTGTTCATCCGCGCGTACTGTTCATCCACGCGAACTGTTCATCCGCGCGTACTGTTCATCAGACTCGGCACTGTTCATACCCGGTACTGTGCAGCCGCGGTACTGTTCATACCCGGTACTGTGCAGCCGCCCCATGTCATGCTGACGTCATCAAATGACGTCAGCAATCAATAATCCGCGTTTTTACATTTTTTTAACATTTTTTTCTCTACTTTTTCTCTCCATCCTCACCTATAAATACCCCCCTTCCCTTCACTTCAAAACACACCTAAAAACACCTCCAAATACATTCTTTTCTCTCTTTTCTTAGATTTTTAGGATTCTTTAGTTTTTCTTATGTTTTCTTAGTTTTTAGCTTTTCTTAGTTAATTTCTCTTAGATTTAGAGTTCTTCCCTTTTTTGGGAAGAACTAGTTATGTTTTTGTAATATTTTAGCTTTTTGATTCAATAAATGGGAGTGCAAATTCCGCTTGGAGTTTTTCCAGCAACGGGAATAGCGTCGAAGTTCTGTAAGGATTTTATTTTCTTTACAGTTATTTTTATGCTTTATTCTTACATGTTATATTTAATTTGTCTGTGGTTAAATTTAACTGTGCTGGCTATTTAGTAAACATGATGTAATAATAACGTTGTTATGCTTGCGAAATATTAAATAGGTAAAAATCTCTAAAATGAATTGATTTTATTTTTATTCATGATTTTATATTAAGAATGTTAGAGAGAAATATATTATTTTTCATTACAAACTTAAACCTGAAAATTAGATTTTAAGGTTTAGTTATCCGGTCTGATTTAGAGTAGTGCTCTTTTATTTGATGGTACAATCGCCCGGTAGTTAGAGTGAAGCTCTATTTCAAAAGTTTTTATAAGAATTATTATCTGAAAATGTATTGACAACATGTTTTCGGTAGTGGTTTTAAAACTTGAAAGTTAGTACTCGGATAACTAAATTCTTGGGTTTAATTTGGACACCTTGAATAAAGTTTAAACTGTCTAACCCCACCAAAGGTGGCATTTAAATGGTTCATTTTCAATCTCTTAGAAAAAGGAATTAATTTAATTAAGCAAATTAGTTATCAACCCCACCCATAGGTGTTAATTGATTTGTTTAGTTAACAAAGAATATCTAACCCCACCAAAGGTGGTATTCATACAAAAAAGGGAGAATCAATAAATATCAATTCATATCCTTAATAACCTAGATAATATGAGCAAGCATAATTAACTTAGTTATTATATCCATAAATACTCCGCCATTATAAATAATAAAATTTGCATAAATGTTTATTGAATCTATGTTTAATTTTATGTAATTAGATTAAAAACACAAAACCCCAAAATATCGTGACAGGATGTTTAGGATTTAATTTCGTTTTTAAAAGTTTGAATAATAAATTAAAAACCACACACATTCCTTCCTTAGATCGACCTTGGGAGTATACTTATCATTTTCTACGAAATGATTCGTGCACTTGCGAGAGTTTTATAAATATTAAAACCAAAGTATTTGCAAGAATCGTCGATGCCGGTTTTCGCTCATCAAGTTCAACAAGATTATGTTTTAGAAAAAGGCCCAAAGCAATTAGCTTAAGCATTAAATGGTTGATTACAAAAAAGGCTCCTTCCTCCAAGCATATGAATAAATGAAAACTAAAATAAAAAGGACGTCCTAAATCACAAGTATACCTCTGCTTGTAACTTAAGCACTTCTTGATTCAAAATTTCATATTTTTTTCTTTTTCTTTTCTTTCTCCCTCTTTTTTTTTGGCCAACGTTGCAAAAATAACATCTTTCAGGTGTAATAACATGGTGTACGAAGATCTAACTAGAGAAAATGTCTCAAATTTCATTCCTTGTTTAGCAGCTTTGCAGTTTAATTACTTTTTCAAATCAATTGTAGACGGTATTACAAACTTAGAAAGTCTGATCTCACTCTTGTCTAATCTGTCCTTTGTAGTTAATGATTTTATAACTTCTAAAGTAGCAGTTAGATATTGCACATACCTCTGTTATCGGTGCCATAACTTCTCGTGCTTTCTTTGATGATTTGAAAATCTCCACTTCTTGTAGTTCACATCTCTGTCTTTGTATTTCAACAAGATCATGTTTTAGAAAAAGGCAGAGAGCTATTAGCTTAAGCATTAAATGGTTGATTAGAAAAAAAGGCTCCTTCCTTGAGGCATATGAATAAATGAAAACTAAAATAAAAAAGGACGTCCTAAATCACAAGTATACTTGAGCTTGTAACTTAAGAACTTCTTGATTAGAAATTTCATATTTTTTTTCCTTTTTTTCCTTTTTTTCTCTCTCTTCTTGTTTTTAGGCAAAGTTGAAAAAATAACTTCTTTGAGGTGTAATAAAAGGGCCTACGAGGATCTAAGTTGAGCAAATGTCTCAAATTTCATTCTTTGTTTAGCGACTTTCAGTTTAATTGCTTTATCAAATCAATAGTAGACGGTATTACAAACTTAGAAACTCTGATCTCACTCTTGTCTAATCTGTTTTGTTTAGTTAATAATTTTATAACTTCTTTAGCAACCTTTAGATTTAGCATATTCCTCTATTGTTTGTGTCATAGCTTCTTGTGCTTTCTTAGTTGATTTTTCAGAAGCTCCACTTCTTGCAGTTCACATCTCTCTCTTTGTATTTCAACAAGATTATGTTTTAGAAAAATGCCCAAAGCAATTAGCTTAAGCATTAAATGGTTGATTACAAAAAAGGCTCCTTCCTCCAAGCATATGAATAAATGAAAACTAAAATAAAAAGGACGTCCTAAATCACAAGTATACCTCAGCTTGTAACTTAAGCACTTCTTGATTCAAAATTTCATATTTTTTCTTTTTCTTTTCTTTCTCCTTCTTTTTTTTTGGCCAAAGTTATAAAAAATAACATCTTTCAGGTGTAATAAAGGGGTGTACGAAGATCTAACAGCTACAGCCCCCCGCGCGCGCGCGCAGCGCCTTGCCGCAGCCCCTCCGCGTGCCCAACGCGTTTTCGCCCCATTTTTCACGTGCAGCCTCCCCCGTGACGTCATGCTGACGTCATTAATGACATCAGCAATTCCAATATGCGTTTTTACATTTTTTAACATTTTTTTACTCATTTTTTCTCTCCATCCTCACCTATAAATACCCCCCTTCCCTTAACTTCAAAACACACCTTCAAAACACACTTCTATCTTCTTTCTTTCTCTCATTTCTTAGTTTTTGAGTTTTCTTAGTTTCTTTCTTAGTTTCTAAGCTTTTCTTAGTTTTTCTCTTAATTTTTAGTTCAATTCTCTAAGGTTTAGAGTTCTTCTCTTTTTGAGAGGAACTTGTAATGTTTTTGTAATAGTTTAGATTTTTGATTCAATAAATGGAAGTGCAAATTCCGCTTGGAGGTTTTCCAGCTACGGGAATAGCGTCGAAGTTCTGTAAGGATTTTATTTTCTTTTACAGTTATTTTTATGCTTTATTCTTACATGTTATATTTAATTTGTCTGTGGTTAAATTTAACTATGCTGGCTGTTTAGTAAATATGATGTAATAATGACGTTGTTATGCTTGCAAAATATTAAATAGGTAAATATCTCTAAAATGAATTGATTTTGTTTTTATTCAAGATTTTATATTAAGAATGTTAGAGAGAAATATATTATTTTTCATTACAAACTTAAACCTGAAAATTAGATTTTAAGGTTTAGTTATCCGGTCTAATTTAGAGTAGTGCTCTTTTATTTGTTGGTACAATCGCCCGGTAGTTAGAGTGAAACTCTATTTCAAAAGTTTTTATAAGAATTATTATGTGAAAATGTATTGACAACATGTTTTCAATAGTGGTTTTAAAACTTGAAAGTTAGTACTCGGATAATTAAATTCTTAAGTTTAATTTGGACACCTTGAATAAAGTTTAAATTGTCTAACCCCACCAAAGGTGGCATTTAAATGGTTCATTTTCAATCTCTTAGAAAAAGGAATTAATTTAATTAACCAAATTAGTTATCAACCCCACCCATAGGTGTTAATTGATTTGTTTAGTTAATAGAGAATATCTAACCCTACCAAAGATGGTATTTATATAAAAAAGAGAGAATAAATAAAATATCAATTTATATCTTTAATAACCTAGATAATATGAGCAAACATAATTAATTTAGTTATTATATCCATAAATACTCCGCTAATATAAATGATAAAATTTGCATGAATATTTATTGAATCTGTATATATGTTTATTTTTTTTAGATAATTATTTATTGAATCTGTATATATGTTTATTTTTAGATAATTATTTATTGAATTTGTATCTATGTTTATTTTTATGTTATTAGATTATATTTAATTAATCTGTATATATGTTTATTTTATGTTATTAGATTAGGAACACAAAAACCAAACTATCGTGACAGGATGTTTAGGATTTAATTTCGTTTTTAAAAGTTTGAATAATGAATTAAAAACCACATACATTCCTTCCTTAGATCGACCTTGGGAGTATACTTATCATCTTCTTCGAAATGATTCGTGCACTTGCGAGAGTTTTATAAATATTAAAACCAAAGTATTGGCAAGAATCGACGTAGTCGGTTTTCGCTCATCAAGGTTTTGACGCCGTTGCCGGGGAAGGAATAGCGTTTTTTTTAAAATTATTTATCAAAATTTTAAAAACATTTTTGTGCTGTAAATAATTGTGATTTTTTTTGTTTTAATAGAAAAAAATAATAATCAAATTTCAAATTTCATAAAAAAAAAATTAAAAAAAAATTAAAAATTAGAAAATTAAAAATTAAATTTTTTTTTAATTGTAAAATAATTTAGAAATTTGAAATTGAAGTAAAAAATTACTGTTCATGAATAGTAAAAAGAAAAAAAAACAAAAACAAAACAAAAACAAAAAACAAAAATTTTAAGTTAAAAATAAATAAATAAAATTTATAGCGTAGATAGTAAAATAAAATTACCGTTCATAATTTTTTTTTTTTACCTTTTTCAATTTTTATTATTATTTTTTTTAATTTTTTTTAATTTTATTTTATTTTATCTTATTTTTTTTTTCTTTCTTTCCTTTAACTATTTTTTTTTCTTCTCTCTTAATTTTTATTTAACTAAATTAACTTAGATTTTTACTAACTTAATTAACTTAGTTTTTTTAATTAACTTAGATTTTTTTTTTAACTTAACTAACTTAGATTTTTAACTTAGTTTTTTAATTAACTTAACTTAATTAACTTGAACTTTTTAATTAACTTTGATTAACTTAGCTTTTAATTAATTTAGATTTTTTTTTAACCAACTTAGCTTTTTAATTAACTTAACATAATTAACTTTGATTTTCTTTTACTTAATTAACTTAAATTTTTACTTAATATAACTTAATTAACTTAATTAACTTAACTTTAATAACATGAAAAGTAAAGATCTAAGGGAGTTCTGTCTAGGAGACTAGTTCCTGGATGCCTTTGTGCCACTAGTCTTTCCTGGTAACGTTGTTCTGTCTAGGAGGATGGTTTTTAAGAAGCCTTTGCCCCACCATTCTTTCTTGAGAGCACTCTTGGTTAATACTGATTATGTTATTTTAACCTAAAAAAAAATACTGAAACTATCTCCAAAATTTTAAAGTTTTAATTACAATCTCAAGAGTTAGTTTCTTTGCTTGATCTAGGTACAATTGTGTTATGATGCCTTAATTATTTGATTTGCACCTAGATGTGGGTTATCTAAAACCCTCAAGCATGCCCTTAGTTTTTGGTACAGAAAAATTTAAAAATCAATAGGGCATGTTTGAAATTGTATAGGAAGAAAACCTTGTCTTACTTGTAGGTATGATTGACTCAATGATGAGGGGACATTGAGTTTACTTAAAATGCAATCCCCAAGTTACGTCTTGCTAATACGTTAAACTAAGCGTTGGATGGGAGGGACCCATCATTTTAGGTAATTTTCTGTTATTTATTTTATTTACTTAATTTTATTGTTTATTTTAGTTTAATACTTTTTAAATTGTTAAAACTAAAAATGTTTGTTGAGATGTTAGAAATTCACAGCGATCTATCTGTATACACTTTAAATGATGAATATGATGAATGCACCTGCATTTCTCCATTACTACTTACACATTCTCAGGAAATAGGTAATCTTTCTTCTCTTTTCTCTTTATCTTTAATTTACAGTTGTTACATTGAGGACAATGTAAGTTCTAGGTTGGGGGTGGTGAAAAGTTACCATGCTTAATTAAAAAAAAGGATTTAACAATTTAAAAATAAAAAATATAAAAAAATAATAAAAATTTTATGTTCACATTTTCATTTTTTTTATTTTATTTTTGTTTTATGTGATTTAGTAATTTAAAAAAAATTTATTAAATATTTTCTCACAAAAATTTATCATTTCTTTAAATCAAATTTAAGTAAATAGTTAAGTCTTTTGTACTGTTAGATTAATTTTTGAAAACATATCATGAAATATTTTGTAATTATTTTTGATAATTAGTTAGTTTTTGTCATAACTAGTATTTCTTGATAAAATGTAGAAATTATATTAAACCCAAAATCGGTGTTTATGAATTTTTTTTAGTTGAGACTACCCTTGTGAGATATAATTTGAGCCTAATATCTTTTATTTAGAGTAAAATATATATTTTTTCTACTCCAAACACATTTCTTATTTATTCAAATTTTAGATGATCTCTATAGGTATTAGCATTGAATATATGAATTTTTTCTCATCTTAATAGAGTATCATATATTTTTTATTATTATTTTTGTTTAAATTAAACGATTTGAGTAGAAATTGATAGTATATGCTTATATCTCATTCATGCATGACTGCTACAAAAACAAAAAGACATATCTGGGGTTACCTAAACCAAGATCAAACAGAAAAGCCACAAAATTAACCACTCACCAAAATCCAAAAAAATGTACAATCTGTACATGGGTTGACTCTCTAAAATATACATATATTGAAAAAAAATGTATAGAGAGATAAAAAAAATAGTATCATCTACATACTATGACCCACATTGCCAACAAAGTTGTGAGTAAAGGCTAAATACAAAAGAAAGATATAGGAAGTAATTCCCTAAAAAGTCATTGCAATTTCTTCATTTGTAAAAAGCATATATCTTGAAATTCTTTCTTAATGAGTTTAATTTATGCATGAAAATAATTTTTATATATGATATCTTTATAATTTATACATTCGATTCCTTTCATGAGATCAATGTTAAAATAACACTTTGAGCCTTTATTCTTTATACATATGCGAACATATTAGTTCATTTCTATACATCAACTCTTTCGCATATAAATTAGTATGAGTGTTTGAACCCATAGGATTCAGTGCTTTGAGAGTATTGACTTGTGAGGAATAGAGTCGAAGCGAATTCTGATTCATGACACTGAAATTGGGTAAAATTAAATTGACACATTTTTGAAATGATATATGAAAATGATTTTCGACTAATTATTATAATAAAATCATGATTGTTTAAAGAGATTAAAATAACTTATGCTTGAGATTTTAATTATGATCTTAAAGGAGATTAAAAAGTGTGAGATATTTTTGTGATATGTTGTTTTCTTTTATTCTTAAATTAATTTTTGATTGTGTTGTAATTGTAGTTTTTGATTTGATTGTTTTTATAGTTTTTTTTTATTTTTACAATTAGTTCAATGTTTGTGGGTATCATTACCGAAAACCCTCACGAGACTCAAACTCATCCACTAGGGCAACCTAGGGGTTTAAAGGCTTGTTGCATAGGCTAAATGCAACCGTTTCAATCCACGAAAGTGATTTAGGATAGTTTAATTTTTAGCTTTTCTCGCTTCTCTTGCTAAGGGACTAGCAAGAAGCTGGTTGGGGGTTGTGATGAGTGCTCAAAAAGCACTAAAATAACCATGATTTTATGTACATTAATTGATTAAAAATATATATATTTATATGTTTTATCATATATTTATATAAATTTGTCTTTTTCGGAATCACGGGTATTCTTATTGTTTTTCAGGTATTTTGGCTTAAAAACGCAATTTAAACACTAAAAGAGGAATACTTGAAGCAATACATCACAAATATATTAATAAATAAGTGGGAAAAGGTCAACATACATGGAAAAATTGGACAAAATGGGTCGAAAAGGTCAAAAATGTCAAAAAGACGGAAATCGCGCGCCGCAGCCCAGCCGCGCGCGCTGGCCTGCCCATCCGCGCACGCCCCAGCGCGCGGGCACTGTTCACGCGCGCCGAGCTGCGCGCAGCAGCAGCCTCTCCGAGCGCCCAACGCGTTTTCGCCCCATTTTTCACGTGCAGCCGCCCTCGTGACGTCATGCTGACGTCATTAATGACATCAGTAATTCCAATACGCGTTTTTACATTTTTTAACATTTTTTTACTCATTTTTTCTCTCCATCCTCACCTATAAATACCCCCTTCCCTTCACTTCAAAACACACCTTCAAAACACACTTCTCTCTTCTTTCTTTCTCTCATTTCTTAGTTTTTGAGTTTTCTTAGTTTCTTTCTTAGTTTCTAAGCTTTTCTTAGTTTTTCTCTTAGTTTTTAGTTCAATTCTCTTAGGTTTAGAGTTCTTCTCTTTTTGAGAGGAACTTGTAATGTTTTTGTAATAGTTTAGATTTTTGATTCAATAAATGGAAGTGCAAATTCCGCTTGGAGGTTTTCCAGCTACGGGAATAGCGTCGAAGTTCTGTAAGGATTTTATTTTCTTTACAGTTATTTTTATGCTTTATTCTTACATGTTATATTTAATTTGTCTGTGGTTAAATTTAACTATGCTGGCTGTTTAGTAAATATGATGTAATAATGACGTTGTTATGCTTGCGAAATATTAAATAGGTAAATATCTCTAAAATGAATTGATTTTGTTTTTATTCAAGATTTTATATTAAGAATGTTAGAGAGAAATATATTATTTTTCATTACAAACTTAAACCTGAAAATTAGATTTTAAGGTTTTGTTATCCAGTCTAATTTAGAGTAGTGCTTTTTTATTTGTTGGTACAATCGCCCGGTAGTTAGAGTGAAACTCTATTTCAAAAGTTTTTATAAGAATTATTATGTGAAAATGTATTGACAACATGTTTTCAATAGTGGTTTTAAAACTTAAAAGTTAGTACTCGGATAATTAAATTCTTAAGTTTAATTTGGACACCTTGAATAAAGTTTAAATTGTCTAACCCCACCAAAGGTGGCATTTAAATGGTTCATTTTCAATCTCTTAGAAAAAGGAATTAATTTAATTAAGCATATTAGTTATCAACCCCACCCATAGGTGTTAATTGATTTGTTTAGTTAACAAAGAATATCTAACCCCACCAAAGGTGGTATTTATATAAAAAAGAGAGAATAAATAAAATATCAATTTATATCTTTAATAACCTAGATAATATGAGCAAGCATAATTAATTTAGTTATTATATCCATAAATACTCCGCTAATATAAATGATAAAATTTGCATGAATATTTATTGAATCTGTATATATGTTTATTTTTTTTAGATAATTATTTATTGAATCTGTATATATGTTTATTTTTAGATAATTATTTATTGAATTTGTATCTATGTTTATTTTTATGTTATTAGATTATATTTAATTAATCTGTATATATATTTATTTTATGTTATTAGATTAGGAACACAAAAACCAAACTATCGTGACAGGATGTTTAGGATTTAATTTCGTTTTTAAAAGTTTGAATAATAAATTAAAAACCACATACATTCCTTCCTTAGATTGACCTTGGGAATATACTTATCATCTTCTTCGAAATGATTCGTGCACTTGCGAGAGTTTTATAAATATTAAAAGCAAAGTATTGGCAAGAATCGACGTAGTCGGTTTTCGCTCATCACTTGTAACTTAAGCACTTCTTGATTTAAAATTTCATATTTTTTTCTTTTTCTTTTCTTTCTCCCTCTTTTTTTTGGCCAAGGTTGCAAAAATAACATCTTTGAGGTGTAATTAAAGGGTGTACGAAGATCTAACTAGAGAAAATGTCTCAAATTTCATTCCTTGTTTAGCAACTTTGCAGTTTAATTGCTTTATCAAATCAATAGTAGACGGTATTACAAACTTAGAAAGTCTGATCTCACTCTTATCTAATCTGTCCTTTGTAGTTAAAGATTTTATAACATCTAAAGTAGCCGTTAGATTTGGCATATTCCTCTGTTGTCGGTGCAATAGCTTCTTGTGCTTTCTTTGTTGATTTGGGAATCTCCACTTCTTACAGTTCACATCTCTCTCTTTGTATTTCAACAAGATCATGTTTTAGAAAAAGGCACAGAGCTATTAGCTTAAGCATTAAATGGTTGATTAGAAAAAAGGCTCCTTCCTCCAGGCATATGAATAAATGAAAACTAAAATAAAAAAGGACGTCCTAAATCACAAGTATACTTGAGCTTGTAACTTAAGCACTTCTTGATTAGAAATTTCATATTTTTTTCCTTTTATGCCTTTTTTTCTCTCTCTCTCTCTTCTTGTTTTTGGGCAAAGTTGAAAAAATAACATCTTTGAGGTGTAATAAAGGGGACAACGAGGATCTAAGTTGAGCAAATGTCTAAAATTTCATTCTTTGTTTAGCGGCTTTCAGTTTAATTGCTTTATCAAATCAATAGTAGACGGTATTACAAACATAGAAACTCTGATCTCACTCTTGTCTAATCTGTCGTGTTTAGTTAATAATTTTATAACTTCTTTAGCAACCTTTAGATTTAGCATATTCCTCTATTGTTTGTGTCATAGCTTCTTGTGCTTTCTAAGTTGATTTCAGAAGCTCCACTTCTTGCACTTAACATCTTTCTCTTTGTATTTCAACAACATTATGTTTTAGAAAAAGGCCCAAAGCTATTAGCTTAAGCATTAAATGGTTGATTACAAAAAAGGATCCTTCCTCTAGGCATATGAATAAATGAAAACTAAAATAAAAAGGGATGTCCTAAATCACAAGTATACCTGAGCTTGTAACTTAAGCACTTCTTGATTAGAAATTTAATATTTTTTTTCCTTTTTTTCTCTCTCTTCTTGTTTTTGCGCAAAGTTGAAAAAATAACATCTTTGAGGTGTAACAAAGGGGTCTACGAGGATCTAACTTGAGAAATTGTCTCAAATTTCATTCTTTCTTTAGCGGCTTTCAGTTTAATTGATTTATCAAATCAATAGTAGACGGTATTACAAACTTAGAAACTCTAATCTCACTCTTGTCTAATCTGTCGTGTTTAGTTATTAATTTTATAACTTCTTTAGCAACCTTTAGATTTAGCATATTCCTCTGTTGTTTGTGTCATAGTTTCTTGTGCTTTCTTAGTTGATTTCAGAAGCTCCACTTCTTTCAGTTAACATCTTTCTCTTTGTATTTCAACAAGATTATGTTTTAGAAAAAGGCACATAGCTATTAGCTTAAGCATTAAATGGTTGATTACAAAAAAGGTTTCTTCCTCCCGGCATATGAATAAATGAAAACTAAAATAAAAAAGGACGTCCTAAATCACAAGTATACCTAAGCTTGTAACTTAAGTACTTCTTCATTCAAAATTTCATATTTTTTTTCCTTTTTTCCGTTTTTTCTCTCTCTTCTTGTTTTGCGCAAAGTTGAAAGTATAACAACTTTGAGGTGTAACAAAGGGGTCTACGAGGATCTAACTTGAGAAATTGTCTCAAATTTCATTCTTTCTTTAGCGGATTCAGTTTAATTGCTTTATCAAATCAATAGTAGACGGTATTACAAACTTAGAAACTCTGATCTCACTCTTGTCTAATCTGTCGTGTTTAGTTAATAATTTTATAACTTCTTTAGCAGCCTTTAGATTTAGCATATTCCTCTGTTGTTGGTGTCATATCTTCTTGTGTTTTCTTAGTTGATTTCAGAAGCTCCACTTCTTGCACTTAACATCTTTCTCTTTGTATTTCAACAACATTATGTTTTAGAAAAAGGCACATAGCTATTAGCTTAAGGATTAAATGTTTGATTACTAAAAAGGTTCCTTTCTCCATGCATATGAATAAATCAAAAACTACAATAAAAAACAACCTCCTAAATCACAAGTATACCTGAGCTTGCAACTTAAGCACTTCTTGATTCAAAATTTCATATTTTTTTTCCTTTTTTCCTTTTTTCTCTCTTCCCTTTTTTGGCCAAAGAAGAAAAAATAAGATCTTTGAGGTTTAATAAAGGGGTCTACGAGGATCTAACTAGAGAAAATGTCTCAAATATCATTCCTTGTTTAGCGGCTTTGTAGTTTAATTGCTTTTACAAATCAGTAGTAGACGGTATTACAAACTTAGAAAGTCTGATCTCACTATTGTGTAATATGTCCTTTGTAGTTAATCATTTTATAACTTCTAAAGTAGTCGTTAGATATTGCACATTCCTCTGTTATCGGTGCCATAGCTTCTTATGCTTTCTTTGATGATTTGAGAATCTCCAATTCTTGCAGTTCACATCTCTGTCTTTGTATTTCAACAACATCATGTTTTAGAAAAAGGCACAGAGCTATTAGCTTAAGCATTAAATGGTTGATTATAAAAAAGGCTCCTTCCTCTAGGCATATGAATAAATGAAAACTAAAATAAAAAAGGACGTCCTAAATCAGAAGTATACCTGAGCTTGCAACTTAAGCACTTCTTGATTCAAAATTTCATATTTTTTTCCTTTTTTCCTTTCTTTCTCTCTTCTTTTTTTTGGGCAAAGGTGAAAAAATAACATCTTTGAGGTGTATTAAAGGGGTCTACGAGGATCTAACTAGAGGAAATGTCTCAAATTTCATTCCTTGTTTAGCGGCTTTGTAGTTCAATTGCTTTTTCAAATCAATAGTAGACGGTATTACAAACTTAGAAAGTCTGATCTCACTCTTGTCTAATCCGTCCTTTGTAGTTAATGATTTTATAACTTCTAAAGTAGCCGTTAGATATTGCACAGTCCTCTGTTATTGATCCCATAGCTTCTTGTGCTTTCTTTGATGATTTGAGAATCTACACTTCTTGCAGTTCACATCTCTGTCTTTGTATTTCAACAAGATCATGTTTTAGAAAAAGGCACATAACTATTAGCTTAAGCTTTAAATGGTTGATTACAAAAAAGGATCCTGATGAGTGCTCAAAAAGCACTAAAATAAACATGATTTTCTGTACCTTAACTGATTAAAAATACATATATTTATATGTTTTATCATATATTTATATAAATTTGTCTTTTTCGGAATCACGGGTATTTTTATTGTTTTTCAGGTATTTTGGCTTAAAAACGCAATGTAAAGACTCAAAGAGGAATATTTGAAGCAATACATCACAAATATATCAACAAATAAGTGAGAAAAGGTCAACAAACATGGAAAAATCGGACGAAATGGGTCGAAAAGGTCAAAAATGTCAAAAAGATGGAAATTGCGCGCCGCATCCCAGCCGTGCGCGCAGCCCAGCGCCCAGCCGCGCGCGCCCCATTCCGCGCGCGCTGGCATGCCAAGCTGCGCACACCGCAGCGCGCTGGCACTGTTCACGTGCGCCGAGCTGCGCGCAGCGCCCCAGCAGCCCCCCTCCGCGCGCCCAACGCGTTTTTGCCCCATTTTTCACGTGCAGCCGCCCTTGTGACGTCATGCTGACGTCATTGATGACATCAGCAATTCCAATACGCGTTTTTACATTTTTTAATATTTTTTTAACATTTTTTTACTCATTTTTTCTCTCCATCCTCACCTATAAATACCCCCCTTCCCTTCACTTCAAAACACACCTTAAAAACTCACTTCTCTCTTCTTTCTTTCTCTTATTTCTTAGTTTTTAGTTTCTCTTAGTTTCTTTCTAAGTTTCTAAGCTTTTCTTAGTTTTTCTCTTAGTTTTTAGTTCAATTCTCTTAGGTTTAGTGTTCTTCTCTTTTTGAGAGGAACTTGTAATGTTTTTGTAATAATTTAGATTTTTGATTCAATATATGGAAGTGCAAATTCCGCTCGGAGGTTTTCTAGCAACGGGAATAGCGTCGAAGTTCTGTAAGGATTTTATTTTCTTTACAGTTATTTTTATGCTTTATTCTTACATGTTATATTCAACTTGTCTGTGGTTAAATTTAACTATGCTAGCTGTTTAGTAAAAATGATGTAATAACGACGTTGTTATGCTTGCGAAATATTAAATAGGTAAAAAATCTTTAAAATGAATTGATTTTTTTTTATTCAAGATTTTATATTAAGAATGTTAGAGAGAAATATATTATTTTTCATTACAAACTTAAACCCGAAAATTAGATTTTAAGGTTTAGTTATCCGGTCTAATTTAGAGTAGTGCTCTTTTATTTGTTGGTACAATCGCCCGGTAGTTAGAGTGAAACTCTATTTCAAAAGTTTTTATAAGAATTATTATGTGAAAATGTATTGACAACATGTTTTCAATAGTGGTTTTAAAACTTGAAAGTTAGTACTCGGATAATTAAATTCTTATGTTTAATTTGGACACCTTGAATAATGTTTAAATTGTCTAACCCCACCAAAGGTGGCATTTAAATGGTTCATTTTCAATCTCTTAGAAAAAGGAATTAATTTAATTAAGCATATTAGTTATCAACCCCACCCATAGGTGTTAATTGATTTGTTTAGTTAACAAAGAATATCTAACCCCACCAAATGTGGTATTTATATAAAAAAGAGAGAATCAATAAAATATCAATTTATATCTTTAATAACCTAGTTAATATGAGCAAGCATAATTAATTTAGTTATTATATCCATAAATACTCCGCTAATATAAATGATAAAAATTTGCATGAATATTTATTGAATCCGTATATATGTTTATTTTTAGATAATTATTTATTGAATTTGTATCTATGTTTATTTTTATGTTATTAGATTATATTTAATTAATCTGTATATATGTTTATTTTATGTTATTAGATTAGGAACACAAAAACCAAACTATCGTGACAGGATGTTTAGGATTTAATTTCGTTTTTAAAAGTTTGAATAATAAATTAAAAACCATATACATTCCTTCCTTAGATCGACCTTGGGAGTATACTTATCATTTTCTTCGAAATGATTCGTGCACTTGCGAGAGTTTTATAAATATTAAAACCAAAGTATTTGCGGGAATCGGCGATGCCGGTTTTCGTTCATCAAGTTTTTGGCGCCGTTGCCGGGGAAGGAATAGCGTTTTTAAATTATTTATCAAAATTTTAAAAACATTTTTGTGGTGTAAATAATTGTGATATTTTAATAATAATCAAATTTCAAAATTCATAAAAAATAAAAAAAAAATAAAAAAAAATAAAAAAAAATAAAAAAAAATAAAAAAAAATAAAAAAAATAAAAATAAAAATAATTTTTTTAATTGTAAAATAATTTAGAAATTTGAAATTTGAAGTAAAAATTTTTACCGTTAATGAATAGTAAAAAAAAAAATTTAAAATTCAAAATTCAAAATTTTTTTTAAGTTAATAAGAAATAATATAACGTGAATAGTAAAATAAAATAACCGTTCATAAAAAAAATAAAAATAAAATAAAATAAAATAAATAAATAAATAACATTACTTGAATTTATACCTAATTAACTAAATAACATGAAAAGTAAAAATCTAAGGGAGTTCTGTCTAGGAGACTAGTTCTTGGAAGCCTTTGTGCCACTAGTCTTTCCTAGGAACGCTGCTCTAGCTAGGAGAATGGTATTTAAGGTGCCGTTTGCACCACCATTCTTTCCTGGGAGCACTCTTGGTTAATACTAATTATGTTACAAAAAAAATAAAAAATAAAAAAATAAAAAAATAAAAAAATAAAATAAATTTTTTTTAGGGTTTAACTAGTTTTGTTTAGTGCTTTGTATTGAATAACATGTAAATTTTCTCTAAATTTTTTATTTTGTTGACAGGAGTTTTAAATTTACGTTTACAATAGTCTATGCGTGGTAGGAGATCCCTAGGAAATCCCCTTACACCATATGTAAATAAATTTCATAAATTTAAACAAGTGTCAACAAAACTGGATTCTACCCATCAACCTATTTTTGAGCCAAACATAGAACCAAGTCTTAATCCTTTACTAGAACCAAAAGAAATGGAGGAAAACCAACATATTAGGGAAACCACGATGAAGGAGTTTGCAAGACCGGTAATAGGCACGGCAACTGCCGCTATCCAGTTGGGGGAGGCTGTTCGGAATTACGACCTTAAAAATATTCATTTTTCTATGCTTCCTTCCTTTTATGGGTTACCTAATGAAGATTCTCTTTCCTTTATGAGAGATTTCTATGCTACGGTCCAAACATTCCCCCTCGGTATTCTAAACGTGGATCAACTTAGGATGAGATGTTTTCCCTACACTCTAAAGGATAAGGCCAAAGCTTGGTTGATGTCACTTCCCCCAGGTTCTCTGATGACATGGGGTAACATTTACAATAAATTCATGGGAAAATTCTATTCCCATCAAAAAACATCAGAGTTGAGAGGAAAGATTGCTACTTTCTCTCAGATGGATGGAGAACCATTCCATGAAGCTTGGGATAGGTTCAAGATGTTTCTCACTCAGTGTCCCCATCATAGCTTTCCCCTGCAGTTACAGAACCAATTCTTTTACGATGGACTTACACAACAATGTCAGTTCATTGTCGACAACGCTGCAGGAGGAGCAATAGGAGAAAAGACTGCCTCAGAGACGTATAACCTCTTTGAAATGTTGGGTGCTAATTCCCAACAGAAAAGCTCCCGAGTGAGAAAAGCTGGAGTTCATGAAATCGACTCCAGTAATGAAGTTCAACAACAACTTGTTCAACTGACTAAGCAAGTTGCCCTTCTCGCTACACAAACCAACACCAATAATGATCAATATGGTTTGTATAGCAACATGGGACATGGTACTGAAGCCTGTCCATATCAAGGAGAAACAACTGGACCTGAACAGGTCAATGTGTTGGGAGCATATCAAGAGAGACCCAGGTTTGATCCCAATTCAAATACCTATAATCCTGGGTGGAGAAGTCATCCAAATTTCTCTTGGAGGCAAAACAACCCTCCTTTCACTCAAAGCTCAAACCAGGCAGGCCAGCAATTCCACCCACCTATTCCAAGAAGCATTCCCAATAAACCAACTCTGGAGGACAACTTGAATTCTTTTATTCAAGTTTGTAGGGATAATCAATCTAAAACCAATCAACGGTTGGACTCTGTGGAAGCTTCTATCAAAAAGGTGGAAGTTCAAGTTGAACAGTTAGTTGAACATTTGCAAAAAGGCAAAGACTAATTTGAAACTTAAACGAATTCAATGAAGAGGAGACATTGAGTTTTCCATTTTGCAATCTCCAAGCAACGTCTTACTAGAAGACGATAAATTTTAGTCCTGTATGGGAGGTCACCCATTATTGTATTTTCCTTTGTTTTAGTTTGCGTGTAATAAAAATTCAGATGAAATAAAATTCGTTTGTTTCAAAAATTCTGTCCATTCGCTTAAAAATTAAAAAAAAAAATTAGGTTCCTTGCACTTTTTGCTTTTACGTTTTATCAAGTTATAAATATTTCTTAGAGATATCTACTAAAAGCAAAATGTTGATACACAATAGGAGGAGGATCATTTTCAACTACAAACAACCATGGGAGATGCTGAAGATAGGCGGAAAAAGATGAAAGAATATACAATGCCAATCATTGGCAATGTAACTTCCGGTATCCAATTACAAGAGGCTGCAAGGAATTATGAATTGAAAAAGATTCATTATTCTTTGTTGCCTTCCTTTTACGGTATCCCTAATGAAGACCCTTTGCATTTCATTCGAGAATTCTATGCTATTGTCCAAACCTTTCCATTACATGCAATTAATGAAGATCAACTTAGGATGAGGTGTTTTCCTTACACTCTCAAAGATAAAGCTTGGTCATGGTTCATTACTCTACAGTCAGGTTCTCTTAAAACTTGGGAGGCAGTCTATGAAATTTTTATGGGTAGGTTCTATTCCCATCAAAAGACTGTTGATCTAAGAACAAAGATAGCAACATTTTCTCAAATGTATGAAGAGCCCTTTCATGAAGCTTGGGAACGATTCAAACTCCTTTTCATTCAATGTCAAAATCATAGCTTTCCCTTACAGCTACAAAACCAATTCTTTTATGATGGATTGACACTACAGAGTCAATACATGGTTGATAATGCTGCTGGAGGTGCTGTAGGAGAAAAGACCGCAGAGGAAACCTATAATCTCTATGAGCTGTTGGGTTCTAATTCCCAACAAAGAGGTGGTAGAAGGAAAGCAAAGGTCAATGAAGTCGGCTCTGATAATGAGATAACCTTGCAACTTGCTGAATTGACTAAACAAGTGAAATTCCTCAATTCCCACCAAATTTCAAATCAAGAGGTATGTGAAGTGTGTTGTTCAATTGGGCATGGTACTCATAATTGTTCAAATACTTATGATTCTAGTGTCGATGCCATAGAGGAAGTCCAATCTTTTCAAAGGTATCATCCAAACACCTATAATCACCCAGCCTACACCCAATATCCAACACTAAGGTCGGATAACAACCACCCTTACCCACCAGGCCAATCTTTTAAACCAACCTTAGAAGATAGCTTGAATGCTTTTATTCAAGTTAGTCGTGACAACCAATTGATGACTAATCAAAGGTTGAACACCATGGAGGCTTCGGTTAAAAGGATTGAATCTAAAGTTGGGCAACTGGTTGAACAAATGCAAAAGAAAGAACCAGGAAAGTTGCCCAGTCAACCAGAACAAGCAAAGGATGTTAGAACCCTTCGAAGTGGTAAGGTAGTCAATACCAGTTTACCTGAAATCTCTAACAATCTACCTTGTAGTTCAGGTAACAAAGAAGGCGATACTCTAATCTCGCAAAAAGGAGAAACAAGTGTTAAACTTAACAAGCCTTCTGAAAAACTCATTGGGGGGTCATCTGACACCCCCAAAATTCAAAAGACAACAGAACCACACCAGATACAAGTACCTTTTCCCCACCGGTTAAAAGAGTCCAAACAAGATAAGCAATTCAATGATCTTTTTAATATGCTCTCTAAAGTAAATATCAATTTACCATTATTAGAAGTGATCATGAATGTACCCTCATATGCCAAGTTTTTCAAAGAGTTGAACACTAAGAAAAGGAGGTATGAACTGAATGAACGAGTAGTAGTATCAGAAATTTCTAGCGCTGTACTTCAGCACAAACTACCCCCTAAGTTGAAAGACCCTGGAAGTTTTATTATAAACATAACTATGGGGGATAGGAAGGTTGCTAAAGCAATGCTTGATTTAGGTGCTAGTATAAATTTGATGCCCTACTCTATATTCTTACAACTCAATCTAGGGGATTTAAAACCCACAACTATGTCCCTTCAACTTGCAGATAGATCTCTTAAATATCCAGAGGTAATAGTTGAGGATGTTTTGGTACAGGTAGACAAACTGATAATACCTGTTGACTTTGTGGTTCTGGATATGCAAGAAAATCCAGCATTGGACAGAGAGCACACAATATTGCTTGGTAGACCATTTATGGCAACTACTAAAACTATTATTGATGTCCAAGATGGAAATTTGACAATGAGAGTCTTAGGAGAGACTGTTCATTTTAAAGTTTTTGATTCTTCACCTTTCCCTTCTATTTCTGCCATCGATGAAATATTCGATGTTGATCCTTTGGATAATCTTGTCCAAAACACCTTTTTCCGAACCAGAATAGAGGACAAGCTTGAAACCGTTCTTACACTTGAAAAGGTTGAAGAAGATTTAGATGAGGAAATAAAGGGGTACCTTGAACAACTAGACAATAATGAAGTGATGACAAAATCTAGTACACTTTTAAATCTACCCAGTTCTTCATCTATTAAAGAGGCCAATCCACCTGAACTTGAACTCAAAGACTTACCTGAGCACTTAAAATATGTGTTTTTGGGAGAAGGGGAAACTTATCCAGTGATAATTTCTTCAACCTTGACCAAACCACAAGAAAAGGAACTCATCAAAGTGCTTAAACAGTTTAAGAAATCTATAGGTTGGAGTATAGGGGATATAAGAGGCATTAGTCCAACAATGTGTATGCACAAGATCAACTTGGAGGACGGTGCTAAACCTGTACGAGAGGCCCAAAGAAGACTAAACCCAAACATGCAAGAGGTAGTTAAGAAGGAAATTCTTAAATTATTAGAAGAAGGGATTATCTATCCTATTGCAGATAGTAAGTGGGTTAGTCCAGTGCATGTGGTACCAAAGAAATCTGGGATAACAGTTGTTAAGAATGACAAAAGTGAATTAGTGCCCACTAGAATAATCACTGGATGGAGAATGTGTATAGATTTTAGGAAACTAAATTTATATACGAAAAAGGATCACTTTCCTCTTCCATTCATTGATCAAATGTTGGAAAGATTAGCTGGGCACGAATTTTACTGTTTTTTGGATGGACTGTCTGGATATTATCAAGTACCCATAGCACCAGAAGATCAGGAAAAGACCACATTTACATGTCCTTTTGGGACATTTGCTTTTCGCAGAATGCCATTTGGGTTATGCAATGCCCCTGCCACGTTCCAGAGATGCATGATATCCATTTTCTCGGACATGGTGGAAAAATTCATTGAGATTTTCATGGACGATTTCTCTGTCTTTGGGAACTCATTTGATGATTGCTTACATAAATTGACTTTGGTTTTAGAAAGATGCATTGAATGCAATCTAACCCTTAGTTGGGAGAAAAGTCATTTTATGGTTCAACAAGGGATAGTTTTAGGACATATAATTTCAAACAAGGGTATTGAAGTTGATAAAGCAAAAGTTGAATTGATATCCAAACTACCTCCCCCTACATCTGTGAAGGGGATAAGAAGCTTCTTGGGACATGTAGGATTCTACAGACGATTTATTAAAGATTTCTCTAAAATAAGTCGTCCATTATGTAACTTGTTATCCAAAGATGCTGATTTTGATTTCAACAATGACTGCCTTACTTCCTTTAATACCTTGAAAGATAAACTCACATCTACCCCTGTTATAATGGCACCAAACTGGTCTTTACCCTTTGAAATAATGTGTGACGCTTCTGATTATGCAATAGGAGCAGTCCTGGGACAAAGAGTGGATAAGCGTTTACATGTCATCTACTATGCTAGCAAAACACTCAATGATGCCCAGATGAATTACACCACCACTGAAAAGGAATTCTTGGCTATAGTATTCTCTTTAGACAAATTCCGGTCTTATTTAGTAGGATCTAAAGTGATTGTGCATTCTGATCATGCTGCTTTAAGATACCTATTAAGTAAACCAAATGCCAAGCCAAGATTAATCAGGTGGGTCTTACTCTTACAAGAATTTGACCTAGAAATCAAGGATAAGAAAGGCAGTGAAAACTTAGTAGCTGACCATTTGTCTAGGTTGATTTCTGACTTTAATTCTCTTAAAGATGAGAGTAATGACGATATAGTTGAAACCTTTCCTGATGAACAGTTATTTTTCATAGGTCCGAACCCATGGTACGCTGATATTGTAAACTATCTTGCCACTGGTGTTTTGCGACCTAACACTTCATATCAGGAGAAGAAAAGGTTTTTTAAAACTATTAAGGACTATTTCTGGGATGACCCTTATTTATACAAGATTGGTCAAGATCAAGTCATCCGGAGATGTGTACCTGAAGAAGAACATAAGAGCATTCTGACCTTTTGTCATGAACTTCATTGTGGGGGTCATTTTGGAGGAGAAAAGACAGCCCGTAAGATATTACAGTCTGGATTCTTTTGGCCCACTCTTTTTAAAGATGCTCATATGTTTTGTGCACAATGTGATAGATGTCAAAGAACAGGAAACATAAGCAAAAGAGATGAAATGCCTTTGACATCTAATTTAGTTGTTGAACTCTTTGACGTATGGGGGATTGACTTTATGGGTCCTTTTCCCCCATCTAATGGTTTTCAATACATTTTGGTTGCTGTGGATTATGTGTCCAAATGGGTAGAAGCTATACCCACCAAAACCAATGATGCTAATGTTGTTGTGAAATTCTTGAAAGATTTCATATTCAGTAGGTTCGGAACGCCTAGAGCTATAATAAGTGATGGAGGTAGCCATTTTTGTAACAAACTCTTTGATGGAGTACTAAACAAGTACAACATCACACATAAGGTAGCTACTCCATATCATCCTCAAACTTCCGGTTTAGTGGAAGTAAGTAATAGGCAAATTAAGGGAATACTGGAACGCACTGTGCGTCCTTCAAGGAAGGATTGGGCATTTAAGTTAAATGATGCCTTATGGGCATACCGCACCGCTTACAAAACACCTATTGGGATGAGCCCTTACCGGTTAATCTTTGGGAAAGCGTGCCACCTTCCAGTTGAACTTGAACACAAGGCTTATTGGGCAATTAACGAGCTAAACATGGATTTCGATAAAGCAGGTGAAAAACGAGTACTCCAGCTTCATGAGTTGGAAGAAATTAGGAATGAAGCCTATGAGAATGCCAAATTATACAAGGAGCGTACTAAGCGCTATCATGACAAGAGGCTAGTTCCTAAAACTTTTCACCCTGGAATGAAAGTTCTTTTATTTAACTCTCGTTTGAGATTGTTTCCAGGAAAGCTAAGATCAAGATGGGATGGACCATTCAAAATAGTTCACGTATCTGAACATGGAGTGGTAGAACTATTGGACTCCAAGACACAAAAAACGTTCAAAGTTAATGGCCATCGTGTCAAGCCTTATGTAGAAGAACCAAACAACATTGCTGAAATGGATTGCATTTGGCTGAGTAACCCTTAGCACCAAAAAGATACGTCTTGCTAAGACGTTAAACTAAGCGCTGGATGGGAGGCAACCCATCATGTTAAGTAATTTTTTTGTTACTCGTTTTATTTACTTAATTTTATTGTTTATTTTAGTTTACTTGTATGTGAATAATTTTTTTTAAAATTGTTAAAACTAAAATATTTGTTGAGATGTTAGAAGTTCACAGCGATCTGTCTGTATACACTTTAATGATGAATATGATGGATGCACCTGCATTTCTTCATTACTACTTACACATTCTCAAGAAATAGGTAATCTTTCTCCTCTTTTCTCTTTATCTTTAATTTTCAGTTGTTACATTGAGGACAATGTAAGTTCTAGGTTGGGGGTGGTGAAAAGTTACCATGCTATATATAAAAAAAATAAAAAAAATAAAAAAAAATTATCACAAAAATGTATCATTTCTTTAAATCAAATTTAAGTAAATAGTTAAGTCTTTGGTACTGTTAGATTAATTTTTGAAAACATATCATGAAATATTTTGTAATTATTTTTGATAATTAGTTAGTTTTTGTCATAACTAGTATTTCTTGATAAAATGTGGAAATTATATTAAACCCAAAATCGGTGTTTATGAATTTTTTTAGTGGAGACTACCCTCATGAGATATAATTTGAGCCTAATTTCTTTTATTCCGAGTGAAATATATATATTTTCTACTCCAAACACATTTCTTATTTATTCAAAAAGTTTAGATGATCTCTATAGGTATTAGCATTGAATGTGTGAATTTTTTTCATCTTAATAGAGTATCATATATTTTTGAATATTATTTTTTGTTTAGATTAAACGATTTGAGTAGAAATTGATAGTATATGCTTATATCTCATTCATGCATGACTGCTACAAAAACAAAAAGACATATCTGGGGTTACCTAAACCAAGATCAAACAGAAAAGACACAAAATTAACCACTCACCAAAATCCAAAAAAATGTACAATCTGTACATGGGTTGACTCTCTAAAAAAAAATACATATATTGAAAAATATCTACAGAAAAAAATAATAATATAGAGAGATAAAAAAATAGTATCATCTACATACTATAACCCACATTGCCTACAAAGTTGTGAGTAAAGGCTAATTACAAAAGAAAGATATAGGAAGTAATTCCCTAAAAAGTCATTGCAATTTCTTCATTTGTAAAAGCATATATCTTGAAATTCTTTCTTAATGAGTTTGATTTATGCATGAAAATAATTTTTGTATATGATATCTTTATAATTTATACATTCGATTCCTTTCATGACATCAATGTTAAAATAACACTTTGAGCCTTTATTCTTTATACATATGCGAACATATTAGTTCATTTCTATACATCAACTCTTTCGCATATAAATTAGTATGAGTGTTTGAACCCATAGGATTCAGTGCTTTGAGAGTATTGACTTGTGAGGAATAGAGTCGAAGCGAATACTGATTCATGACACTGAAATTGGGTAAAATTAAATTGATACATTTTTGAAATGAAATATGAAAATGATTTTCGACTAATTATTGTAATAAAATCATGATTGTTTAAAGAGATTAAAATAACTTATGCTTGAGATTTTAATTATGATCTTAAAGGAGATTAAAAAGTATGAGATATTTTTGTGATATGTTGTGTTCTTTTATTCTTAAATTAATTTTTGATTGTGTTGTAATTTTAATTTTTGATTTGATTGTTTTTATCTTTACATTTAGTTCAATGTTTGTGGGTATCATTACTGAAAAACCCTCACGAGACTCAAACTCGTCCACTAGGGCAACCTAGGGGTTTAACGGCTTGTTGCATAGGCTAAATGCAACCGTTTCAATCCACGAAAGTGATTTAGGATAGTTTAATTTTTAGCTTTTATCGCTTCTCTTGCTAAGAGACTAGCAAGAAGCTGGTTGGGGGTTGTGATGAGTGCTCAAAAAGCACTAAAATAACCATGATTTTATGTACCTTAACTGATTAAAAATACATATATTTATATGTTTTATCATATATTTATATAAATTTGTCTTTTTCGGAATCACGGGTATTTTTATTGTTTTTCAGGTATTTTGGCTTAAAAACGTAATGTAAAGACTCAAAGAGGAATATTTGAAGCAATACATCACAAATATATCAACAAATAAGTGAGAAAAGGTCAAAAACATGGAAAAATCGGACGAAATGGGTCAAAAAGGTCAAAAATGTCAAAAAGACGGAAATTGCGCACCGCAGCCCAGCCGTGCGCGCCCCAGCGCCCAGCCGCGCGCGCCCCAGCGCCCCATTCCGCGCGCGCCCGCGCGCGCTGGCACTGTTCACGCGCGCGCAGCGCCCCAGCAGCCCCCCTCCGCGCGCCCAACGCGTTTTCGCCCCATTTTTCACGTGCAGCCGCCCCTGTGACGTCATGCTGACGTCATTGATGACATCAGCAATTCCAATACGCGTTTTTACATTTTTTAATATTTTTTTAACATTTGTTTACTCATTTTTTCTCTCCATCCTCACCTATAAATACCCCCCTTCCCTTCACTTCAAAACACACCTTAAAAACTCACTTCTCTCTTCTTTCTTTCTCTTATTTCTTAGTTTTTAGTTTCTCTTAGTTTCTTTCTAAGTTTCTAAGCTTTTCTTAGTTTTTCTCTTAGTTTTTAGTTCAATTCTCTTAGGTTTAGTGTTCTTCTCTTTTTGAGAGGAACTTGTAATGTTTTTGTAATAATTTAGATTTTTGATTCAATATATGGAAGTGCAAATTCCGCTCGGAGGTTTTCTAGCAACGGGAATAGCGTCGAAGTTCTGTAAGGATTTTATTTTCTTTACAGTTATTTTTATGCTTTATTCTTACATGTTATATTCAACTTGTCTGTGGTTAAATTTAACTATGCTAGCTGTTTAGTAAAAATGATGTAATAACGACGTTGTTATGCTTGCGAAATATTAAATAGGTAAAAAATCTTTAAAATGAATTGATTTTGTTTTTATTCAAGATTTTATATTAAGAATGTTAGAGAGAAATATATTATTTTTCATTACAAACTTAAACCCGAAAATTAGATTTTAAGGTTTAGTTATCCGGTCTAATTTAGAGTAGTGCTCTTTTATTTGTTGGTACAATCGCCCGGTAGTTAGAGTGAAACTCTATTTCAAAAGTTTTTATAAGAATTATTATGTGAAAATGTATTGACAACATGTTTTCAATAGTGGTTTTAAAACTTGAAAGTTAGTACTCGGATAATTAAATTCTTATGTTTAATTTGGACACCTTGAATAATGTTTAAATTGTCTAACCCCACCAAAGGTGGCATTTAAATGGTTCATTTTCAATCTCTTAGAAAAAGGAATTAATTTAATTAAGCATATTAGTTATCAACCCCACCCATAGGTGTTAATTGATTTGTTTAGTTAACAAAGAATATCTAACCCCACCAAAGGTGGTATTTATATAAAAAAGAGAGAATCAATAAAATATCAATTTATATCTTTAATAACCTAGTTAATATGAGCAAGCATAATTAATTTAGTTATTATATCCATAAATACTCCGCTAATATAAATGATAAAAATTTGCATGAATATTTATTGAATCCGTATATATGTTTATTTTTAGATAATTATTTATTGAATTTGTATCTATGTTTATTTTTATGTTATTAGATTATATTTAATTAATCTATATATATGTTTATTTTATGTTATTAGATTAGGAACACAAAAACCAAACTATCGTGACAGGATGTTTAGGATTTAATTTTGTTTTTAAAAGTTTGAATAATAAATTAAAAACCACATACATTCCTTCCTTAGATCGACCTTGGGAGTATACTTATCATTTTCTTCGAAATGATTCGTGCACTTGCGAGAGTTTTATAAATATTAAAACCAAAGTATTTGCGGGAATCGGCGATGCCGGTTTTCGTTCATCAGATCCTTCCTCCAGGCATATGTATAAATGAAAACTAAAAAAAATGGACGTCCTAAATCACAAGTATACCTGAGCTTGTAACTTAAGCACTTCTTGATACAAAATTTCATATTTTTTTCCTTTTTTAATTTTTTTTTCTCTCTCTTCTTTTTTTTGGATAAAGGAGAAAAAATAACATCTTTGAGGTGTAACAAAGGGGTCTACGAGGATCTAACTTGTTTAGCGGCTTTGTAGCTTAGTTGCTTTTTCAAATCAATAGTAGACGGTATTACAAACTTAGAAAGTCTGATCTCACTCCTGTCTAATCTGTTCTTTGTAGTTAATGATTTTATAACTTCTAAAGTAGCGGTTAGATTTGGCATATTCCTCTATTTTCGGTGCCATAGCTTCTTGTGCTTTCTTTGTTGATTTGGGAATCTCCACTTCTTGCTGTTCACATCTCTGTCTTTGTATTTCAGAAAGATCATGTTTTAGAAAAAGGCACAGAGCTATTTGCTTAAGCATTAAATGGTTGATTACAAAAAGGCTCCTTCCTCCAGGCATATGAATAAATGAAAACTAAAATAAAAAAGGACGTCCTAAATCACAAGTATACTGGAGCTTGTACTTAAGCACTTCTTGATTAGAAATTTCATATTTTTTCCTTTTTTCCTTTTTTTTCTCTCTCTTCTTGTTTTTGGGCAAAGTTGAAAAAATAACATCTTTGAGGTGTAATAAAGGGGTCTACGAGGATATAAGTTGAGCAAATGTCTCAAATTTCATTCTTTGTTTAATGGCTTTCAGTTTAATTGCTTTATCAAATCAATAGTAGACGGTATTACAAACTTAGAAACTCTTATCTCACTCTTCTCTAATCTTCCATGTTTAGTTAATAATTTTATAACTTCTTTAGCAGCCTTTAGATTTAGCATATTCCTCTGTTGTTTGTGTCATATCTTCTTGTGCTTTCTAATTTGATTTCAGAAGCTCCACTTCTTGCACTTAACATCTTTCTCTTTGTATTTCAACAACATTATGTTTTAGAAAAAGGCACATAGCTATTAGCTTAAGCATTAAATGGTTGATTACAAAAAAATCTCCTTCCTCCAGGCATATGAATAAATGAAAACTAAAATAAAAAAGGACGTCCTAAATCACAAGTATACCAGAGCTTGTAACTTAAGCACTTCTTGATTCAAATTTTCATATTTTTTTTCCTTTTTTCCTTTTTTTCTCTCTCTTCTTGTTTTTGCGCAAAGTTGAAAAAATAACATCTTTGAGGTGTAACAAAGGGGTCTACGAGGATCTAACTTGAGAAATTGTCTCAAATTTCATTCTTTCTTTAGCTGCTTTCAATTTAATTGCTTTATCAAATCAATAGTAGACGATATTACAAACTTAGAAACTCTGATCTCAATCTTGTCTAATCTGTCGTGTTTAGTTAAAAAATTTATAACTTCTTTAGCATCCTTTAGATTTAGCATATTCCTCTGTTGTTTGTGTCATAGCTCCTTGTGCTTTCTTAGTTGATTTTAGAAGCTCCACTTCTTGCACTTAACATCTTTCTCTTTGTATTTCGACAACATTATGTTTTAGAAAATGGCACAGAGCTATTAGCTTAAGCATTAAATGGTTGATTACTAAAATGGCTCCTTCCTCCATGTATATGAATAAATCAAAAACTAAAATAAAAAAGGACGTCCTAAATCACAAGTATACCTGAGCTTGCAACTTAAGCACTTCTTGATTCAATATTTCATATTTTTTTCCTTTTTTCCTTTCTTTCTCTCTCTTCTTTTTTTTGGACAAAGGTGAAAAAATAACATCTTTTAGGTGTAATAAAGGGGTCTTCGAGGATCTAACTAGAGGAAATGTCTCAAATTTCATTCCTTGTTTAACGGCTTTGTAATTTAATTGCTTTTTCAAATGTATAGTAGACAGTATTACAAACTTAGAAAGTCTGATCTCACTCTTGTCTAATCTGTCCTTTGTAGTTAATGATTATATAACTTCTAAAGTAGCCGTTAGATATTGCACATTCCACTGTTATCGGTGCCATAGCTTCTTGTGCTTTCTTAGTTGATTTGGGAATCTCCACTTCTTGCAGTTCACATCTCTATCTTTGTATTTCAACAAGATCATGTTTTAGAAAAAGGCACAGAGCTATTAGCTTAAGCATTAAATGGTTGATTACAAAAAAGGCTCCTTCCTCCAGGCATATGAATAAATGAAAACTAAAATAAAAAGGGATGTCCTAAATCACAAGTATACTTGAGCTTGTAACTTAAGCACTTCTTGATTAGAAATTTCATATTTTTTTTTTCCTTTTTTCGTTTTTTTCTCTCTCTCCTTGTTTTTGGGCAAAGTTGAAAAAATATAATCTTTGAGGTGTAACAAAGGGGTCTACGAGCATCTAACTTGAGAAATTGTCTCAAATTTCATTCTTTGTTTAGCGGCTTTCAGTTTAATTGCTTTATCAAATCAATAGTAGACGGTATTACAAACTTAGAAACTCTAATCTCACTCTTGTCTAATCTGTCGTGTTTAGGTATTAATTTTATAACTTCTTTAGCAGCCTTTAGATTTAGCATATTCCTCTGTTGTTTGTGTCATAGTTTCTTGTGCTTTCTTAGTTGATTTCAGAAGCTCCACTTCTTTCAGTTAACATCTTTCTCTTTGTATTTCAACAAGATTATGTTTTAGAAAGTGGCACATAGCTATTAGCTTAAGCATTAAATGGTTGATTACAAAAAAGGTTCCTTCCTCCCGGCATATGAATAAATGAAAACTAAAATAAAAAAGGACGTCCTAAATCACAAGTATACCTAAGCTGGTAACTTAAGCACTTCTTGATTCAAAATTTCATATTTGTTTTCCTTTTTTCCGTTTTTTCTCTCTCTTCTTGTTTTTGCGCAAAGTTGAAAAAATAACATCTTTGAGGTGTAACAAAGGGGTCTACGAGGATCTAACTTGAGAAATTGACCCAAATTTCATTCTTTCTTTAGCGGCTTTCAGTTTAATTGCTTTATCAAATCAATGGTAGACGGTATTACAAACTTAGAAACTCTGATCTCACTCTTGACTAATCTGTCGTGTTTAGTTAATAATTTTATAACTTCTTTAGCAGCCTTTAGATTTAGCATATTCCTCTGTTGTTTGTGTCATAGCTCCTTGTGCTTTCTTAGTTGATTTTAGAAGCTCCACTTCTTGCACTTAACATCTTTCTCTTTGTATTTCGACAACATTATGTTTTAGAAAATGGCACAGAGCTATTAGCTTAAGCATTAAATGGTTGATTACTAAAATGGCTCCTTCCTCCATGTATATGAATAAATCAAAAACTAAAATAAAAAAGGACGTCCTAAATCACAAGTATAACAGAGCTTGCAACTTAAGCACTTCTTGATTCAAAATTTCATATTTTTTTCCTTTTTTTCTCTCTTCTTTTTTTTGGCCAAAGGAGAAAAAATAAGATCTTTGAGGTGTAATAAAGGGGTCTACGAGGATCTAACTAGAGAAAATGTCTCAAATATCACTCCTTGTTTAGCGGCTTTGCAGTTTAATTGCTTTTTCAAATCAATAGTAGACGGTATTACAAACTTAGAAAGTCTGATCTCACTCTTGTCTAATCTATCCTTTCTAGTTAATGATTTTATAACTTCTAAATTAGCCGTTAGATTTGGCATATTCCTCTATTGTCAGTGCCATACCTTCTTGTGCTTTCTTTGTTGATTTGGGAATCTCCACTTCTTGTAGTTCACATCTCTGTCTTTGTATTTCAACAAGATCATGTTTTAGAAAAAGGCACAGAGCTATTAGCTTAAGCATTAAATGGTTGATTACAAAAAAGGCTCCTTCCTCCAGGCATATGAATAAATGAAAATTAAAATAAAAAAGGATGTCCTAAATCACAAGTATACTTGAGCTTGTAATTTAAGCACTTCTTGATTAGAAATTTCATATTTTTTCCTTTTTTCCTTTTTTTTCTCTCTCTTCTTGGTTTTGGCCAAAGGTGAAAAAATAACATCTTTGAGGTGTAATAAAGGGGTCTACGAGGATCTAACTTGAGAAAATGTCTCAATTTTCATTCCTTGTTTAGCGGCTTTGTAGTTTAATTGCTTTTTCAAATCAATAGTAGACGGTATTACAAACTTAGAAAGTCTGATCTCACTCTTGTCTAATCTGTCCTTTGTAGTTAATGATTTTATAACTTCTAAAGTAGCCGTTAGATATTGCACATTCCTATGTTATCGGTGCCATAGCTTCTTGTGCTTTCTTTGATGATTTGAGAATCTCCACTTCTTTCAGTTAATATCTTTCTCTTTGTATTTCAACAAGATTATGTTTTAGAAAAAGGCACATAGCTATTAGCTTAAGCATTAAATGGTTGATTACAAAAAAGGCTCCTTCCTCCAGGCATATGAATAAATGAAAACTAAAATAAAAAAGGACGTCCTAAATCACAAGTATACCTGAGCTTGTAACTTAAGCACTTCTTGATTCAAAATTTCATATTTTTTTCCTTTTTTCCTTTTTTTCTCTCTCTTCTTGTTTTTGCGCAAAGTTGAAAAAATAACATCTTTGAGGTGTAACAAAGGGGTCTACGAGGATCTAACTTGAGAAATTGACCCAAATTACATTCTTTCTTTAGCGGCTTTAGTTTAATTGCTTTATCAAATCAATAGTAGACGGTATTACAAACTTAGAAACTCTGATCTCACTCTTCTCTAATCTTCCGTGTTTAGTTAATAATTTTATAACTTCTTTAGCAGCCTTTAGATTTAGCATATTCCTCTGTTGTTTGTGTCATAGCTCCTTGTGCTTTCTTAGTTGATTTCAGAAGCTCCACTTCTTGCACTTAACATCTTTCTCTTTGTATTTCAACAACATTATGTTTTAGAAAAAGGCACATAGCTATTAGCTTAAGCATTAAATGGTTGATTACTAAAAAGGCTCCTTCCTCCATGTATATGAATAAATCAAAAACTAAAATAAAAAAGGACGTCCAAAATCACAAGTATACGTGATCTTGCCACTTAAGCACTTCTTGATTCAAAATTTCATATTTTTTTCCTTTTTTCCTTTTTTTCTCTCTTCTTTTTTTTGGCGAAAGGAGAAAAAATAAGATCTTTGAGGTGTAATAAAGCGGTCTACGAGGATCTAACTAGATAAAATGTCTCAAATTTCATTCCTTGTTTAGCGGCTTTGCAGTTCAATTGCTTTTTCAAATCAATAGTAGACGGTATTACAAACTTAAAAAGTCTATTCTCACTCTTGTCTAATCTGTCCTTTGTAGTTAATGATTTTATAACTTCTAAAGTAGCAGTTAGATATTGCACATTCCTCTGTTATCGGTGCCATAACTTCTTGTGCTTTCTTTGATGATTTGAGACTCTCCACTTCTTGCAGTTCACATCTCTGTCTTTGTATTTCAACAAGATCATGTTTTAGAAAAAGGCACAGAGCTATTAGCTTAAGCATTAAATGGTTGATTACAAAAAAGGCTCCTTCTTCCAGGCATATGTATAAATGAAACTAAAAAAAAAGGACGTCCTAAATCACAAGTATATCTAAGCTTGCAACTTAACCACTTCTTGATTCAAAATTTCATATTTTTTTCCTTTTTTCCTTTTTTTCTCTCTTCTTTTTTTTGGCCAAAGGAGAAAAAATAACATCTTTGAGGTGTAACAAAGGGGTCTATGAGGATCTAACTTGAGAAATTGACCCAAATTTCATTCTTTCTTAAGCGGCTTTCAGTTTAATTGATTTATCAAATCAATAGTAGACGGTATTACAAACTTAGAAACTCTGATCTCACTCTTGTCTAATCTGTCGTGTTTAGTTAATAATTTTATAACTCTTTAGCAGCCATTAGATTTAGCATATTCCTCTGTTGTTTGTGTCATAGCTCCTTGTGCTTTCTTAGTTGATTTTAGAAGCTCCACTTCTTGCACTTAACATCTTTCTCTTTGTATTTCAACATCATTATGTTTTAGAAAAAGGCACATAGCTATTAGCTTAAGCATTAAATGGTTAATTACTAAAAAGGCTCCTTTCTCCATGCATATGAATAAATCAAAAACTAAAATAAAAAAGGACTTCCTAAATCACAAGTATACGTGAGCTTGAAACTTAAGCACTTCTTGATTCGATATTTCATATTTTTTTTCCTTTTTTCCTTTTTTCTCTCTTCCCTTTTTTGGCCAAAGGAGAAAAAATAAGATCTTTGAGGTGTAATAAAGGGGTCTACGAGGATCTAACTACAGAAAATGTCTCAAATATCATTCCTTGTTTAGCGACTTTGTAGTTTAATTGCTTTTTCAAATCAGTAGTAGACGGTATTACAAACTTAGAAAGTCTGATCTCACTCTTGTCTAATCTATCCTTTGTAGTTAATGATTTTATAACTTCTAAAGTAGCGGTTAGATTTGGCATATTCCTCTATTTTCGGTGCCATAGCTTCTTGTGCTTTCTTTGTTGATTTGGGAATCTCCACTTCTTGCTGTTCACATCTCTGTCTTTGTATTTCAGAAAGATCATGTTTTAGAAAAAGGCACAGAGCTATTTGCTTAAGCATTAAATGGTTGATTACAAAAAGGCTCCTTCCTCGAGGCATATGAATAAATGAAAACTAAAATAAAAAAGGACGTCCTAAATCACAAGTATACTTGAGCTTGTAACTTAAGCACTTCTTGATTAGAAATTTCATATTTTTTCCTTTTTTCGTTTTTTTCTCTCTCTTCTTGTTTTTGGGCAAAGTTGAAAAAATAACATCTTTGAGGTGTAACAAAGGGGTGTACGAGGATCTAACTTTAGAAATTATCTCAAATTTCATTCTTTGTTTAGCGGCTTTCAGTTTAATTGCTTTATCAAGTCAATAGTAGACGGTATTACAAACTTAGAAACTCTGATCTCACTCTTGTCTAATCTATCGTGTTTAGTTATTAATTTTATAACCTCTTTAGCAGCCTTTAGATTTAGCATATTCCTCTGTTGTTTGTGTCATAGCTTCTTGTGCTTTCTTTGTTGATTTCAGAAGCTCCACTTCTTGCACTTAACATCTTTCTCTTTGTATTTCAACAACATTATGTTTTAGAAAAAGGCACATAGCTATTAGCTTAAGCATTAAATGGTTGATTACTAAAAAGGCTCCTTCCTCCATGTATATGAATAAATGAAAAACTAAAATAAAAAAGGACGTCCTAATTCACAAGTATACCTGAGCTTGCAACTTAAGCACTTCTTGATTCAAAATTTCATATTTTTTTTCCTTTTTTCCTTTTTTTCTCTCTTCTTTTTTTTGGCCAAAGGAGAAAAAATAAGATCTTTGAGGTGTAATAAAGGGGTCTACGAGGATCTAACTAGATAAAATGTCTCAAATTTCATTCCTTGTTTAGCGGCTTTGCAGTTCAATTGCTTTTTCAAATGAATAGTAGACTGTATTACAAACTTAAAAAGTCTAATCTCACTCTTGTCTAATCTGTCCTTTGTAGTTAATGATTTTATAACTTCTAAAGTAGCCGTTAGATATTGCACATTCCTCTGTTATCGGTGCCATAGCTTCTTGTGCTTTCTTTGATGATTTGAGAATCTCCACTTCTTGCAGTTCACATCTTTGTCTTTGTATTTCAACAAGATTATGTTTTAGAAAAAGGCACATAGCTATTAGCTTAAGCATTAAATGGTTGATTACTAAAAAGGCTCCTTCCTCCATGTATATGAATAAATCAAAAACTAAAATAAAAAAGGACGTCCTAAATCACAAGTATACCTGAGCTTGTAACTTAAGCACTTCTTGATTCAAAATTTCATATATTTTTCCTTTTTTTCATTTTTTTATCTCTTCTTTTTTTTGGCCAAAGGAGAAAAAATAAGATCTTTGAGGTGTAATAAAGGGGTCTACGAGGATCTAACTAGATAAAATGTCTCAAATTTCATTCCTTGTTTAGCGGCTTTGCAGTTCAATTGCTTTTTCAAATCAATAGTAGACGGTATTACAAACTTAGTGATGACTGCTCAAAAAGCACTAAAATAACCATGATTTTATGTACATTAATGGATTAAAAATATATATATTTATATGTTTTATCATATATTTATATAAATTTGTCTTTTTCGGAATCACGGGTATTCTTATTGTTTTTCAGGTATTTTGGCTTAAAAACGCAATTTAAAGACTAAAAGAGGAATACTTGAAGCAATACATCACAAATATATTAATAAATAAGAGGGAAAAGGTCAACAAACATGGAAAAATTGGACAAAATGGGTCGAAAAGGTCAAAAATGTCAAAAAGACGGAAATCCAGCGCCGCAGCCCAGCACCCAGCCGTGCGCGCGGGCACTGTTCACGTGCGCCGATCTGCACGCAGCAGCAGCCCCCCTCCGCGCGCCCAACGCGTTTTCGCCCCATTTTTCACGTGCAGCCCCCCCGTGACGTCATGCTGACGTCATTAATGACATCAGCAATTCCAATACGCGTTTTTACATTTTTTAATATTTTTTTAACATTTTTTACTCATTTTTTCTCTCCATCCTCACCTATAAATACCCCCCTTCCCTACACTTCAAATCACACCTTCAAAAACACACTTCTATCTTCTTTCTTTCTCTCATTTCTTAGTTTTTGAGTTTTCTTAGTTTCTTTCTTAGTTTCTAAGCTTTTCTTAGTTTTTCTCTTAGTTTTTAGTTCAATTCTCTTAGTTGTAGAGTTCTTCTCTTTTTGAAAGGAACTTGTAATGTTTTTGTAATAATTTAGATTTTTGATTCAATAAATGGGAGTGCAAATTCTGCTTGGAGGTTTTCCAGCTACGGGAATAGCGTCGAAGTTCTGTAAGGATTTTATTTTCTTTACAGTTATTTTTATGCTTTATTCTTACATGTTATATTTAATTTGTCTGTGGTTAAATTTAACTATGCTGGCTGTTTAGTAAACATGATGTAATAACGACGTTGTTATGCTTGCGAAATATTAAATAGGTAAAAATCTTTAAAATGAATTGATTTTGTTTTTATTCAAGATTTTATATTAAGAATGTTAGAGAGAAATATATTATTTTTCATTACAAACTTAAACCTGAAAATTAGATTTTAAGGTTTAGTTATCCGGTCTAATTTAGAGTAGTACTCTTTTATTTGTTGGTACAATCGCCCGGTAGTTAGAGTGAAACTCTATTTCAAAAGTTTTTATAAGAATTATTATGTGAAAATGTATTGACAACATGTTTTCAATAGTGGTTTTAAAACTTGAAAGTTAGTACTCGGATAATTAAATTCTTAAGTTTAATTTGGACACCTTGAATAAAGTTTAAACTGTCTAACCCCACCAAAGGTGGCATTTAAATGGTTCATTTTCAATCTCTTAGAAAAATGAATTAATTTAATTAAGCATATTAGTTATCAACCCCACCCATAGGTGTTAATTGATTTGTTTAGTTAACAAAGAATATCTAACCCCACCAAAGGTGGTATTTATATAAAAAAGAGAGAATCAATAAAATATCAATTTATATCTTTAATAACCTAGATAATATGAGCAAGCATAATTAATTTAGTTATTATATCCATAAATTCTCCGCTAATATAAATGATAAAAATTTGCATGAATATTTATTGAATTTGTATATATGTTTATTTTTAGATAATTATTTATTGAATTTGTATCTATGTTTATTTTTATGTTATTAGATTATATTTAATTAATCTGTATATATGTTTATTTTATGTTATTAGATTAGGAACACAAAAACCAAACTATCGTGACAGGATGTTTAGGATTTAATTTCGTTTTTAAAAGTTTGAATAATAAGTTAAAAACCACATACATTCCTTCCTTAGATCGACCTTGGGAGTATACTTATCATTTTCTTCGAAATGATTCGTGCACTTGCGAGAGTTTTATAAATATTAAAACCAAAGTATTGGCAAGAATCGGCGATGCCGGTTTTCGCTTATCAAGTTTTTGGCACCGTTGCCGGGGAAGGAATAGCGTTTTTAAATTATTTATCAAAATCTTAAAAACATTTTTGTGCTGTAAATAATTGTGATATTTTTCTTTAATAATCAAATTTCAAAATTAATAAAAAAATAAAATTAAAAAATTAAAAAATTAAAAAACATTAAAAAAATAAAAAAATAAAAAAATAAAATAAAATAATTTTTTTTAATAGTTAAAATAATTTAGAAATTTGAAATTTGAATAAAATTTTTACCGTTCATGAATAGTAAAAAAAAATTCAAAAACTTAAATTTCAAAAATTTTAAGTTAATAAGACATAATATAGCGTGAATAGTAAAATAAAATTACCTTTCATGAATAGTAAAAAAGAAAAAAAAAACATTACTTGAATTTATACCTAATTAACTAAATAACATGAAAATTAAAAATCTAAGGGAGTTCTGTCTAGGAGACTAGTTCTTGGAAGCCTTTGTGCCACTAGTCTTTCCTAGGAACGTTGCTCTGGCTAGGAGAATGGTATTTAAGGAGCCGTTTGTACCACAATTCTTTCCTGGGAGCACTCTTGGTTAATACTAATTATGTTACAAAAAAAAATAATAAAAAAAATATAAAAATAGAAAAAAAATAGAAAAAAAAAAAATAAATAAAAATAATAATTTTTTTTTAGGGTTTAACTAGTTTTGTTTAGTGCTTTGTATTAAATACCATGTAAATTTTCTCTAAATTTTTTCTTTTGTTGACAGGAGTTTTAAATTTACGTTTACAAATAGTCTATGCGTGGTAGGAGATCCTTAGGAAACCCCCTTACACCATATGTAAATAATTTTCATAAATTTAAACAAGTGTCAACAAAACTAGATTCCACCCATCAACCTATTTTTGAGCCAAACATAGAACCAAGTCTTAATCCTTTACTAGAACCAAAAGAAATGGAGGAAAACCAACATATTAGGGAAACCACGATGAAGGAGTTTGCAAGACCGGTGATTGGCACGGCAACTGCCGCTATCCAGTTGGGAGAGGCTGCTCGGAATTATGACCTTAAAAATATTCATTTTTCTATGCTTCCTTCCTTTTATGGGTTACCTAATGAAGATTCTCTTTCCTTTATGAGAGATTTCTATGCTACGGTCCAAACATTCCCCCTCGGTATTCTAAACGAGGATCAACTTAGGATGAGATGTTTTCCCTACACATTAAAGGATAAGGCCAAAGCTTGGTTGATGTCACTTCCCCCAGGTTCTCTGATGACATGGGGTAACATTTACAATAAATTCATGGGAAAATTCTATTCCCATCAAAAAACATCAGAGTTGAGAGGAAAGATTGCTACTTTCTCTCAGATGGAGGGAGAACCTTTCCATGAAGCTTGGGATAGGTTCAAAATGTTTCTCACTCAATGTCCCCATCATAGCTTTCCCCTGCAGTTGCAGAACCAATTCTTTTACGATGGACTTACACAACAATGTCAGTTCATTGTCGACAACGCTGCAGGAGGAGCAATAGGAGAAAAGACTGCCTCAGAGACGTATAACCTCTTTGAGATGTTGGGTGCTAATTCCCAACAGAAAAGCTCCCGAGTGAGAAAAGCTGGAGTTCATGAAATCGACTCCAGTAATGAAGTTCAACAACAACTTGTTTAACTGACCAAGCAAGTTGCCCTTCTCGCTACACAAACCAACACCAATAATGAACAATATGGTTTGTATAGCAACATGGGACATGGTACTGAAGCCTGTCCATATCAAGGAGAAACATCAGCTGGACCTGAACAGGTTAATGTATTGGGGGCATATCAACAGAGACCAAGGTTTGACCCCAATTCAAATACCTATAATCCTGGGTGGAGAAGTCATCCAAATTTCTCTTGGAGGCAAAACAACCCTCCTTTCACTCAAAGCTCAAACCAGCCAGGCCAGCAATTCCACCCACCTATTCCAAGAAGCATTCCCAATAAACCAACCCTGGAGGACAACTTGAATTCTTTTATTCAAGTCTGTAGGGATAACCAATCTAAAACCAATCAACGGTTGGACTCTGTGGAAGCTTCTATCAAAAAGGTGGAAGTTCAAGTTGAATAGTTAGTTGAACATTTGCAAAAGAGCAAAGACTAATTTGATACTTAAATGAATTCAATGAAAAGGAGACATTGAGTTTTTCATTCTGCAATCTCCAAGCAACGTCTTACTAGAAGACGATAAATTTTAGTCCTGTATGGGAGGTCACCCATTATTGTATTTTCCTTTGTTTTAGTTTGCGTGTAATAAAAATTCAAATGAAATAAATTTGTTTGTTTCAAAAATTGTGTCCATTTGTTTAAATTTAAATAAAAAAAAAACAAAAAAACAAAACAAAAGTTTTTAGGTTCCTTGCACCTTTTTGCTTTAAGCCTTTACGTTTTATCAAGTTATAAAGATATCTACTAAGAGCAAAATGTTGATACACAATAGGAGGAGGATCATTTTCAACTACAAACAACCATGGGAGATGCTGAAGATAGGCGGAAAAAGATGAAAGAATATACAATGCCAATCATTGGCAATGTAACTTCCGGTATCCAATTACAAGAGGCTGCAAGGAATTATGAATTGAAAAAGATTCATTATTCTTTGTTGCCTTCCTTTTACGGTATCCCTAATGAAGACCCTTTAAATTTCATTCGAGAATTCTATGCTATTGTCCAAACCTTTTCACTACATGCAATTAATGAAGATCAACTTAGGATGAGGTGTTTTCCTTACACTTTCAAAGATAAAGCTTGGTCATGGTTCATTACTCTACAGTCAGGTTCTCTTAAAACTTGGGAGGCAGTCTATGAAATTTTTATGGGTAGGTTCTATTCCCATCAAAAGACTGTTGATCTAAGAACAAAGATAGCAACATTTTCTCAAATGTATGAAGAGCCCTTTCATGAAGCTTGGGAACGATTCAAACTCCTTTTCATTCAATGTCAAAATCATAGCTTTCCATTACAGCTACAAAACCAATTCTTTTATGATGGATTGACACTACAGAGTCAATACATGGTTGATAATGCTGCTGGAGGTGCTGTAGGAGAAAAGACCGCAGAGGAAACCTATAATCTCTATGAGCTATTGGGTTCTAATTCCCAACAAAGAGGTGGTAGAAGGAAAGCAAAGGTCAATGAAGTCGGCTCTGATAATGAGATAACCTTGCAACTTGCTGAATTGACTAAACAAGTGAAATTCCTCACTTCCCACCAAATTTCAAATCAAGAGGTATGTGAAGTGTGTTGTTCAATTGGGCATGGTACTCATAATTGTTCAAATACTTGTGATTCTAGTGTCGATGCCATAGAGGAAGTCCAATCTTTTCAAAGGTATCATCCAAACACCTATAATCACCCAGCCTACACCCAATATCCAACACTAAGGTCGGATAACAACCACCCTTACCCACCAAGCCAATCTTTTAAACCAACCTTAGAAGATAGCTTGAATGCTTTTATTCAAGTTAGTCGTGACAACCAATTGATGACTAATCAAAGGTTGAACACCATGGAGGCTTCGGTTAAAAGAATTGAATCTAAAGTTGGGCAACTGGCTGAACAAATGCAAAAGAAAGAACCAGGAAAGTTGCCCAGTCAACCAGAACAAGTAAAGGATGTTAGAACCCTTCGAAATGGTAAGGTAGTCAATACCAGTTTACCTGAAATCTCTAACAATCTACCTTGTAGTTCAGATAACAGAGAAGGCGATACTCTAATCTCGCAAAAAGGAGAAACAAGTGTTAAACTTAACAAGCCTTCTGAAAAACTCATTGGGGGGTCATCTGACACCCCCAAAATTCAAAAGACAACAGAACCACACCAGATACAAGTACCTTTTCCCCACCGGTTAAAAGAGTCCAAACAAGATAAGAAATTCAATGATCTTTTTAATATGCTCTCTAAAGTAAATATCAATTTACCATTATTAGAAGTGATCATGAATGTGCCCTCATATGCCAAGTTTTTCAAAGAGTTGAACACTAAGAAAAAGAGGTATGAACTGAATGAACGAGTAGTAGTATCAGAAATTTCTAGCGCTGTACTTCAGCACAAACTACCCCCTAAGTTGAAAGACCCTGGAAGTTTTATTATAAACATAACTATGGGGGATAGGAAGGTTGCTAAAGCAATGCTTGATTTAGGTGCTAGTATAAATTTGATGCCCTACTCTATATTCTTACAACTCAATCTAGGGGATTTAAAACCCACAACTATGTCCCTTCAACTTGCAGATAGATCTCTTAAATATCCAGAGGTAATAGTTGAGGATGTTTTGGTACAGGTAGACAAACTGATAATACCTGTTGACTTTGTGGTTCTGGATATGCAAGAAAATCCAGCATTGGACAGAGAGCACACAATATTGCTTGGTAGACCATTTATGGCAACTACTAAAACTATTATTGATGTCCAAGATGGAAATTTGACAATGACAGTCTTAGGAGAGACTGTTCATTTTAAAGTTTTTGATTCTTCACCTTTTCCTTCTATTTCTGCCATCGATGAAATATTCGAAGTTGATCCTTTGGATAATCTTGTCCAAAGCACCTTTTTACAAACCAGAATAGAAGAAAAGCTTGAAACCGTTCTTACACTTGAAAAGGTTGAAGAAGATTTAGATGAGGAAATTAATGGGTACCTTAAACAACTAGACAATGATGAAGTGATGACAAAATCTAGTACACTTTTAAATCTACCCAGTTCTTCATCTAGTAAAGAGGCCAATCCACCTGAACTTGAACTCAAAGACTTACCTGAGCACTTAAAATATGTGTTTTTGGGAGAAGGAGAAACTTATCCAGTGATAATTTCTTCAACCTTGACCAAATCACAAGAAAAGGAACTCATCAAAGTGCTTAAACAGTTTAAGAAATCTATAGGTTGGAGTATAGGGGATATAAGAGGCATTAGTCCAACAATGTGTATGCACAAGATCAACTTGGAGGATGGTGCTAAACCTGTACGAGAGGCCCAAAGAAGACTAAACCCAAACATGCAAGAGGTAGTTAAAAAGGAAATTCTTAAATTATTAGAAGAAGGGATTATCTATCCTATTGCGGATAGTAAGTGGGTTAGTCCAGTGCATGTGGTACCAAAGAAATCTGGGATAACAGTTGTTAAAAATGACAAAAGTGAATTAGTGCCCACTAGAATAATCACTGGATGGAGAATGTGTATAGATTTTAGGAAGCTAAATTTATATACGAAAAAGGATCACTTTCCTCTTCCATTCATTGATCAAATGTTGGAAAGATTAGTTGGGCACGAATTTTTCTGTTTTTTGGATGGATTGTCCGGATATTATCAAGTACCCATAGCACCAGAAGATCAGGAAAAGACCACATTTACATGTCCTTTTGGGACATTTGCTTTTCGCAGAATGCCATTTGGGTTATGCAATGCCCCTGCCACTTTCCAGAGATGCATGATATCTATTTTCTCAGACATGGTGGAAAAATTCATTGCGATTTTCATGGACGATTTCTCTGTCTTTGGGAACTCATTTGATGATTGCTTACATAAATTGACTTTAGTTTTAGAAAGATGCATTGAATGTAATCTAACCCTTAGTTGGGAGAAAAGTCATTTTATGGTTCAACAAGGGATAGTTTTAGGACATATAATTTCAAACAAGGGTATTGAAGTTGATAAGGCAAAAGTTGAATTGATATCCAAACTACCTCCCCCTATATCTGTGAAGGGGATAAGAAGCTTCTTGGGACATGCAGGATTTTACAGACGATTTATTAAAGATTTCTCTAAAATAAGTCGTCCCTTATGTAACTTGCTATCCAAAGATGCTGATTTTGACTTCAACAATGACTGCCTTATTTCCTTTAATACCTTGAAAGATAAACTAACATCTACCCCTGTTATAATGGCACCAAACTGGTCTTTATCTTTTGAAATAATGTGTGACGCTTCTGATTATGCAATAGGAGCAGTCTTGGGACAAAGAGTGGATAAGCGTTTGCATGTCATCTACTACGCTAGCAAAACACTCAATGATGCCCAAATGAATTACACCACCACTGAAAAGGAATTCTTGGCTATAGTATTCTCTTTAGACAAATTTCGGTCTTATTTAGTAGGATCTAAAGTGATTGTGCATTCTGATCATGCTGCTTTAAGATACCTATTAAGTAAACCAAATGCCAAGCCAAGATTAATCAGGTGGGTCTTACTCTTACAAGAATTTGACCTAGAAATCAAGGATAAGAAAGGCAGTGAAAACTTAGTAGCTGACCATTTGTCTAGGTTGATTTCTGACTTCAATTCTCTTAAAGATGAGAGTAATGAAAATATAGTTGAAACCTTTCCTGATGAACAATTATTTTTCATAGGTCCAAACCCATGGTATGCTGATATTGTAAACTATCTTGCCACTAGTGTTTTGCGACCTAACACTTCATATCAGGATAAGAAAAGGTTTTTTAAAACTATTAAGGACTATTTCTGGGATGACCCTTATTTATACAAGATTGGTCAAGATCAAGTCATCCGGAGATGTGTACCTGAAGAAGAACATAAGAGCATTCTGACTTTTTGTCATGAACTTCATTGTGGGGGTCATTTTGGAGGTGAAAAGACAGCCCGTAAGATATTACAGTCTGGATTCTTTTGGCCCACTCTTTTTAAAGATGCTCATATGTTTTGTGCACAATGTGATAGATGTCAAAGAACAGGAAACATAAGCAAAAGAGATGAAATGCCTTTGACATCTAATTTAGTTGTTGAACTCTTTGATGTATGGGGGATTGAATTTATGGGTCCTTTTCCCCCATCTAATGGTTTTCAATACATTTTGGTTGCTGTGGATTATGTGTCCAAGTGGGTAGAAGCTATCCCCACCAAAACCAATGATGCTAATGTTGTTGTGAAATTCTTGAAAGATTTCATATTCAGTAGGTTCGGAACGCCTAGAGCTATAATAAGTGATGGAGGTAGCCATTTTTGTAACAAACTCTTTGATGGAGTACTAAACAAGTACAACATCACACATAAGGTAGCTACTCCATATCATCCTCAAACTTCCGGTTTAGTGGAAGTAAGTAATAGGAAAATTAAGGGAATACTGGAATGCACTGTGCGTCCTTCAAGGAAGGATTGGGCATTTAAGTTAAATGATGCCTTATGGGCATACCGCACCGCTTACAAAACACCTATTGGGATGAGCCCTTACCGGTTAATCTTTGGGAAAGCGTGCCACCTTCCAGTTGAACTTGAACACAAGGCTTACTGGGCAATTAAAGAGCTAAACATGGATTTAGATAAAGCAGGTGAAAAACGATTACTCCAGCTTCATGAGTTGGAAGAAATTAGGAATGAAGCTTATGAGAATGCCAAATTATACAAAGAGCGTACTAAGCGCTATCATGACAAGAGGCTAGTTCCTAAAACTTTTCACCCTGGAATGAAAGTTCTTTTATTTAACTCTCGTTTGAGATTGTTTCTAGGAAAGCTGAGATCAAGATGGGATGGACCATTCAAAATAGTTCAGGTATCTGAACATGGAGTGGTAGAACTATTGGACTCCAAGACACAAAAAACGTTCAAAGTTAATGGCCATCTTGTCAAGCCTTATTTAGAAGAACCAAACAACATTGCTGAAATGGATTGCATTTGGCTGAGGTTACCTTAGCACCAAAAAGATACGTCTTGCTAAGACGTTAAACTAAGCGCTGGATGGGAGGCAACCCATCATGTTAGGTAATTTTTTGTTATTTGTTTTATTTACTTAATTTTATTGTTTATTTTAGTTTACTTATATGTGAATAATTTTTAAAATTGTTAAAACTAAAATATTTGTTGAGATGTTAGAAGTTCACAGCAATCTGTCTGTATACACTTTAATGATGAATATGATGGATGCACCTGCATTTCTTCATTACTACTTACACATTCTCAAGAAATAGGTAATCTTTCTCCTCTTTTCTCTTTATCTTTAATTTTCAGTTGTTACATTGAGGACAATGTAAGTTCTAGGTTGGGGGTGGTGAAAAGTTACCATGCTATATATAAAAAAAATAAAAAAAATAAAAAACAATTATCACAAAAATGTATCATTTCTTTAAATCAAATTTAAGTAAATAGTTAAGTCTTTGGTACTGTTAGATTAATTTTTGAAAACATATCATGAAATATTTTGTAATTATTTTTGATAATTAGTTAGTTTTTGTCATAACTAGTATTTCTTGATAAAATGTGGAAATTATATTAAACCCAAAATCGGTGTTTATGAATTTTTTTTAGTGGAGACTACCCTTGTGAGATATAATTTGAACCTAATTTCTTTTATTCAGAGTGAAATATATATTTTTTCTACTCAAAACACATTTCTTATTTATTCAAAAGTTTAGATGATCTCTATAGGTATTAGCATTGAATGTATGAATTTTTTCTCATCTTAATAGAGTATCATATATTTTTGATTATTATTTTTGTTTAGATTAAACGATTTGAGTAGAAATTGATAGTATATGCTTATATCTCATTCATGCATGACTGCTACAAAAACAAAAAGACATATCTGGGGTTACCTAAACCAAGATCAAACAGAAAAGCCACAAAATTAACCACTCACCAAAATCCAAAAAAATGTACAATCTGTACATGGGTTGACTCTCTAAAATATACATATATTGAAAAACAAAATGTATAGAGAGATAAAAAAATAGTATCATCTACATACTATGACCCACATTGCCAACAAAGTTGTGAGTAAAGGCTAAATACAAAAGAAAGATATAGGAAGTAATTCCCAAAAAAGTCATTGCAATTTCTTCATTTGTAAAAAGCATATATCTTGAAATTCTTTCTTAATGAGTTTAATTTATGCATGAAAATAATTTTTATATATGATATCTTTATAATTTATACATTCGATTCCTTTCATGAGATCAATGTTAAAAAAACACTTTGAGCCATTATTCTTTATACATATGCGAACATATTATTTCATTTCTATACATCAACTCTTTCGCATATAAATTAGTATGAGTGTTTGAACCCATAGGATTCAGTGCTTTGAGAGTATTGACTTGTGAGGAATAGAGTCGAAGCGAATTCTGATTCATGACACTGAAATTGGGTAAAATTAAATTGACACATTTTTGAAATGAAATATGAAAATGATTTTTGACTAATTATTATAATAAAATCATGATTGTTTAAAGAGATTAAAATAACTTATGCTTGAGATTTTAATTATGATCTTAAAGGAGATTAAAAAGTGTGAGAAATTTTTGTGATATGTTGTTTTCTTTTATTCTTAAATTAATTTTTGATTGTGTTGTAATTGTAGTTTTTGATTTGATTGTTTTTATAGTTTATTTTGATTTTTACAATTAGTTCAATGTTTGTGGGTATCATTACTGAAAACCCTTACGAGACTCAAACTCGTCCACTAGGGCAACCTAGGGGTTTAAAGGCTTGTTGCATAGGCTAAATGCAACCGTTTCAATCCACGAAAGTGATTTAGGATAGTTTAATTTTTAGCTTTTATCGCTTCTCTTGGTAAGGGACTAGCAAGAAGCTGGTTGGGGGTTGTGATGAGTGCTCAAAAAGCACTAAAATAACCATGATTTTATGTACATTAATTGATTAAAAATATATATATTTATATATTTTATCATATATTTATATAAATTTGTCTTTTTCGGAATCACGGGTATTCTTATTGTTTTTCAGGTATTTTGGCTTAAAAACACAATTTAAAGACTAAAAGAGGAATACTTGAAGCAATACATCACAAATATATTAATAAATAAGTGGGAAAAGGTCAACAAACATGGAAAAATTGGACAAAATGGGTCGAAAAGGTCAAAAATGTCAAAAAGACGGAAATCGCGCAGCCCAGCGCCCAGCCGCGCCCGCCCCATGCCGCGCGCGCCCCAGCGCGCGGGCACTGTTCACGCGCGCCGAGCTGCGCGCAGCAGCAGCCCCCCGCACGCGCGCGCAGCGCCCAGCAGCCCCCCTCCGGGCGCCCAACGCGTTTTCGCCCCATTTTTCACGTGCAGCCGCCCCCGTGACGTCATGCTGACGTCATTAATGACATCAGCAATTCCAATACGCGTTTTTACATTTTTTAATATTTTTTTACTCATTTGTTCTCTCGATCCTCACCTATAAATACCCCCCTTCACTTCACTTCAAATCACACCTTCAAAAACACACTTCTCTCTTCTTTCTTTCTCTCATTTCTTAGTTTTTGAGTTTTCTTAGTTTCTAAGCTTTTCTTAGTTTTTCTCTTAGTTTTTAGTTCAATTCTCTTAGTTGTAGAGTTCTTCTCTTTTTGAGAGGAACTTGTAATGTTTTTGTAATAATTTAGATTTTTGATTCAATAAATGGGAGTGCAAATTCTGCTTGGAGGTTTTCCAGCTACGGGAATAGCGTCGAAGTTCTGTAAGGATTTTATTTTCTTTACAGTTATTTTTATGCTTTATTCTTACATGTTATATTTAATTTGTCTGTGGTTAAATTTAACTATGCTGGCTGTTTAGTAAACATGATGTAATAACGACGTTGTTATGCTTGCGAAATATTAAATAGGTAAAAATCTTTAAAATGAATTGATTTTGTTTTTATTCAAGATTTTATATTAAGAATGTTAGAGAGAAATATATTATTTTTCATTACAAACTTAAACCTGAAAATTAGATTTTAAGGTTTAGTTATCCGGTCTAATTTAGAGTAGTACTCTTTTATTTGTTGGTACAATCGCCCGGTAGTTAGAGTGAAACTCTATTTCAAAAGTTTTTATAAGAATTATTATGTGAAAATGTATTGACAACATGTTTTCAATAGTGGTTTTAAAACTTGAAAGTTAGTACTCGGATAATTAAATTCTTAAGTTTAATTTGGACACCTTGAATAAAGTTTAAACTGTCTAACCCCATCAAAGGTGGCATTTAAATGGTTCATTTTCAATCTCTTAGAAAAATGAATTAATTTAATTAAGCATATTAGTTATCAACCCCACCCATAGGTGTTAATTGATTTGTTTAGTTAACAAAGAATATCTAACCCCACCAAAGGTGGTATTTATATAAAAAAGAGAGAATCAATAAAATATCAATTTATATCTTTAATAACCTAGATAATATGAGCAAGTATAATTAATTTAGTTATTATATCCATAAATTCTCCGCTAATATAAATGATAAAAATTTGCATGAATATTTATTGAATCTGTATATATGTTTATTTTTAGATAATTATTTATTGAATTTGTATCAATGTTTATTTTTATGTTATTAGATTATATTTAATTAATCTGTATATATGTTTATTTTATGTTATTAGATTAGGAACACAAAAACCAAACTATCGTGACAGGATGTTTAGGATTTAATTTCGTTTTTAAAAGTTTGAATAATAAGTTAAAAACCACATACATTCCTTCCTTAGATCGACCTTGGGAGTATACTTATCATTTTCTTCGAAATGATTCGTGCACTTGCGAGAGTTTTATAAATATTAATACCAAAGTATTGGCAAGAATCGGCGATGCCGGTTTTCGCTCATCACTTAGAAAGTCTGATCTCACTCCTGTCTAATCTGTCCTTTGTAGTTAATGATTTTATAACTTCTAAAGTAGCCGTTAGATTTGGCATATTCCTCTGTTATCGGTGCCATAGCTTCTTGTGCTTTCTTTGTTGTTTTCGGAATCTCCACTTCTTATAGTTCACATCTCTATCTTGGTATTTTAACAAGATCATGTTTTAGAAAAAGTCACAGAGCTATTAGCTTAAGCATTAAATGGTTGATTACAAAAAAGGCTCCTTCCTCTAGGCATATGAATAAATGAAAACTAAAATAAAAAAGGACGTCCTAAATCACAAGTATACTTGAGCTTGTAACTTAAGCACTTCTTGATTAGACATTTAATATTTTTTTTCCTTTTTTCCTTTTTTTTCACTCTCTTCTTGTTTATGGGCAAAGTTGAAAAATTAACATCTTTGAGGTGTAATAAAGCGGTCTACGAGGATCTAAGTTGAGAAAATGTCTCAAATTTCATTGCTTGTTTAGCGTCTTTGTAGTTTAATTGCTTTTTCAAATCAATAGTAGATGGTATTACAAACTTAGAAAGTCTGGTCTCACTCTTGTCTAATCTGTCCTTTGTAGTTAATGATTTTATAACTTCTAAAGTAGCTGTTAGATATTGCACATTCCACTGTTGTCGGTGCCATATCTTCTTGTGCTTTCTTTGATGATTTAAGAATCTCCACTTCTTGCAGTTCACATCTCTGTCTTTGTATTTCAACAAGATCATGTTTTAGAAAAAGGCACAGAGCTATTAGCTTAAGCATTAAATGGTTGATTACAAAAAAGGCTCCTTCCTCCATGCATATGAATAAATGAAAACTAAAATAAAAAACGACGTCCTAAATCACAAGTATACTTGAGCTTGTAACTTAAGCACTTCTTGATTCAAAAATTCATATTGTTTTCCTTTTTTCCTTTTTTTCTCTATCTTCTTGTTTTTGAGCAAAGTTGAAAAAATAACATCTTTGAGGTGAAACAAAGGGGTCTACGAGGATCTAACTTGAGAAATTGTCTCAAATTTCATTCTTTGTTTAGCGGCTTTTACTTTAATTGCTTTATCAAATCAATAGTAGACGGTATTACAAACTTAGAAACTCTCATCTCACTCTTGTCTAATCTATATTTTGTAGTTAATGATTTTATTACTTCTAAAGTAGCCATTAGAAATTGCACATTCCTCTCTTATCGGTGCCATAGCTTCTTGTGCTTTCTTTGATGATTTGAGAATCTCCACTTCCTCTGTCTTTGTATTTAAACAAGATCATGTTTTAGAAAAAGGCACAGAGCTATTAGCTTAAGCATTAAATGGTTGATTACTAAAAAGGCTCCTTCCTCCAGGCATATGAATAAATGAAAACTAAAATAAAAAAGGACGTCCTTAATCAAAAGTATACTTGAGCTTGTAACTTAAGCACCTCTTGATTCAAAATTTCATATTTGTTTTCTTTTTTTCCTTTTTTTTCTCTATCTTCTTGTTTTTGAGCAAAGTTGAAAAAATAACCTCTTTGAGGTGTAACAAAGGGGTCTACGAGGATCTAACTTGAGAAATTGTCTCAAATTTCATTCTTTGTTTAGCGGCTTTTACTTTAATTGCTTTATCAAATCAATAGTAGACGGTATTACAAACTTAGAAACTCTCATCTCACTCTTGTCTATCTGGCCTCTGTAGTTATTAATTTTATAACTTCTTTAGCAGCCTTTAGATTTAGCATGTCCCTCTTTTGTTTGTGTCATAGCTTCTTGTGCTTTCTTAGTTGATTTCAGAAGCTCCACTTCTTGCAGTTAACATCTTTCTCTTTGTATTTCAACAAGATTATGTTTTAGAAAAAGGCACACACCTATTAGCTTAAGCATTAAATGGGTGATTACAAAAAAAGGCTCCTTCCTCGAGACATATGAATAAATGAAAACTAAAATAAAAAAGGACGTCCTAAATCACAAGTATACCTGAGCTTGTAACATAAACACTTCTTGATTCAAAATTTCCTATTTTTTTCTTTTTTTCTCACTTCTTTATTTTCGCCAAAGGTGAAAAAATAAAATCTTTGAGGTGTAATAAAGGGGTCTACGAGGATCTAACTAGAGAAAATCTCTCAAATTTCATTCCTTGTTTAGCGGCTTTGTAGTTTAATTGCTTTTTCAAATCAATGGTAGACGGTATTACAAACTTAGAAAGTCTAATCTCACTCTTGTCTAATCTGTCCTTTGTAGTTAATGATTTTATAACTTCTAAAGTAGCCGTTAGATTTGGCATATTCCTCTGTTATCGGTGCCATAGCTTCGTGTGCTTTCTTTGATGATTTGAGAATCTCCACTTCTTGCAGTTCACATCTCTATCTTTGTATTTAAACAAGGTCATGTTTTAGAAAAAGGAAGAGCTCTATTAGCTTAAGCATTAAATGGTTGATTACTAAAAAGGCTCCTTCCTCCAGGTATATGAATAAATGAAAACTAAAATAAAAAAGGACGTCCTAAATCACAAGTATACTTGAGCTTGTAACTTAAGCACTTCTTGATTAGACATTTAATATTTTTTTCCTTTTTTTTCTCGCTCTTCTTGTTTTTGGGCAAAGTTGAAAAAATAACATCTTTGAGGTGTAACAAAGGGGTCTACGAGGATCTAACTTGAGAAATTGTCTCAAATTTCATTCTTTGTTTAGCGGTTTTGAGTTTAATTGCTTTATCAAATCAATAGTAGACGGTATTACAAACTTAGAAACTCTGATCTCACTCTTGTCTAATCTGTCGTGTTTAGCTAATAATTTTATTACTTCTTTAGCAGTCTTTAGATTGAGCATATTCCTCTGTTGTTTGTGTCATTGCTTCTTTTGCTTTCTTAGTTGATTTAAGAAGCTCCACTTCTTGCAGTTAACATCTTTCTCCTTGTATTTCAACAAGATTATGTTTTAGAAAAAGGCACATAGCTTTTAGCTTAAGCATTAAATGGTTGATTACAAAAAAGGCTCCTTCCTCCAGGCATATGAATAAATTAAAACTAAAATAAAAAAGGACGTCCTAAATCACAAGTATACTTGAGCTTGTAACTTAAGCACTTCTTGAATCAAAATTTCATATTTTTTTCCGTTTTTCCTTTTTTTTTCTCCATCTTCTTATTTTTGGGCAAAGTTGAAAAAATAACATTTTGAGGTGTAACAAAGGGGTCTACGAAGATCTAACTAGAGAAAATGTCTCAAATTTCATTCCTTGTTTAGCAGCTTTGCAGTTTAATTGCTTTATCAAATCAATAGTAGACGGTATTACAAACTTAGAAAGTCTGATCTCACTCTTGTCTAATCTATCCTTTGTAGTTAATGATTTTATAACTTCTAAAGTAGCCGTTAGATATTGCACATTCCTCTGTTGTCGGTGCCATAGCTTCTTCTGCTTTCTTTGATGATTTGAGAATCTCCACTTCTTACAGTTCACATCTCTATCTTTTTATTTCAACAAGATCATGTTTTGGAAAAGGCACAGAGCTATTAGCTTAAGCACTAAATGGTTGATTACTAAAAAGGCTCCTTCCTCCAGGCATATGAATAAATGAAAACTAAAATAAAAAAGGACGTCCTAAATCACAAGTATACTTGAGATTGTAACTTAAGCACCTCTTGATTCAAAATTTCATATCTGTTTTCCTTTTTTCCTTTTTTTTCTCTATCTTCTTGTTTATGGCAAAGTTGAAAAAATAACATCTTTGTGGTGTAACAAAGGGCTCTACGAAGATCTAACTTGAGAAATTATCTCAAATTTCATTCTTTGTTTAGCGGCTTTTACTTTAATTGCTTTATCAAATCAATAGTAGACGGTATTACAAACTTAGAAACTCTCATCTGACTCTTGTCTAATCTGTCCTCTGTAGGTAATAATTTTATAACTTCTTTAGCAGCCTTTAGATTTAGCATGTTCCTCTTTTGTTTGTGTCATAGCTTCTTGTGCTTTCTTAGTTGATTTCAGAAGCTCCACTTCTTGCAGTTAACATCTTTCTCTTTGTATTTCAACAAGATTATGTTTTAGAAAAAGGCACATACCTATTAGCTTAAGCATTAAATGGGTGATTACAAAAAAGGCTCCTTCCTCGAGACATATGAATAAATGAAAACTAAAATAAAAAAGGACGTCCTATATCACAAGTATACCTGAGCTTGTAACTTAAGCACTTCTTGATTCAAAATTTCATATTTTTTTTCCTTTTTTCTCTCTTCTTTATTTTGGCCAAAGGTGAAAAAATAACATATTTGAGGTGTAATAAAGGGGTCTACGAGGATCTAACTAGATAAAATGTCTCAAATTTCATTCCTTGTTTAGCGGCTTTGCAGTTTAATTGCTTTTTCAAATCAATAGTAGACGGTATTACAAACTTAGAAAAGTCTGATCTCACTCTTGTCTAATCTGTCCTTTGTAGTTAATGATTTTATAACTTCTAAAGTAGCCGTTAGATATTGTACATTCCTCTGTTATCGGTGCCATAGCTTCTTGTGCTTTCTTTGATGATTTGAGAATCTCCATTTCTTGCAGTTCACATCTCTATCTTTGTATTTAAACAAGATCATGTTTTAGAAAAAGGTAGAGAGCTATTAGCTTAAGCATTAAATGGTTGATTACTAAAAAGGCTCCTTCCTCCAGGCATATGAATAAATGAAAACTAAAATAAAAGAGGACGTTTTAAATCACAAATATACTTGAGCTTGTAACTTAAGCACCTCTTGATTCAAAATTTCATATTTGTTTTCCTTTTTTCCTTTTTTTTTCTCTATCTTCTTGTTTTTGAGCAAAGTTGAAAAAATAACATCTTTGACGTGTAACAAAGGGGTATACGAGGATCTACCTTGAGAAATTGTCTCAAATTTCATTCTTTGTTTAGCGGCTTTTAGTTTAATTGCTTTATTAAATCAATAGTAGACGGTATTAAAAACTTAGAAACTCTCATCTCACTCTTGTCTAATCTGTCCTCTGTAGGTAATAATTTTATAACTTTTTTAGCAGCTGATGATTGAAAACCAGCATCGTCGATTCTTGCCAATACTTTGGTTTTAATATTTATAAAACTCTCGCAAGTGCACGAATCATTTCGAAGAAAATGATAAGTCTAATCCCAAGGTCGATCTAAGGAAGGAATGTATGTGGTTTTTAATTTATTATTCAAACTTTTAAAAACGAAATTAAATCCTAAACATCCTGTCACGATAGTTTGGTTTTTGTGTTCCTAATCTAATAACATAAAATAAATAAACATATATACAGATTAATTAAATATAATCTAATAACATAAAAATAAACATAGATACAAATTCAATAAATAATAAACATATATACAGATTCAATAAATATTCATGCAAATTTTTATCATTTATATTAGCGGAGTATTTATGGATATAATAACTAAATTAATTATGCTTGCTCATATTATCTAGGTTATTAAAGATATAAATTGATATTTTATTGATTCTCTCTTTTTTATATAAATACCACCTTTGGTGGGGTTAGATATTCTTTGTCAACTAAACAAATCAATTAACACCTATGGGTGGGGTTGATAACTAATATGCTTAATTAAATTAATTCCTTTTTCTAAGAGATTGAAAATGAACCATTTAAATGCCACCTTTGGTGGGGTTAGACAATTTAAACATTATTCAAGGTGTCCAAATTAAACATAAGAATTTAATTATCCGAGTACTAACTTTCAAGTTTTAAAACCACTATTGAAAACATGTTGTCAATAGATTTTCACATAATAATTCTTATAAAAACTTTTGAAATAGAGTTTCACTTTAACTACCGGGCGATTGTACCAACAAATAAAAGAGCACTACTCTAAATTAGACCGGATAACTAAACCTTAAAATCTAATTTTCAGGTTTAAGTTTGTAATGAAAAATAATATATTTCTCTCTAACATTCTTAATATAAAATCTTGAATAAAAACAAAATCAATTCATTTTAGAGATTTTCACCTATTTAATATTTCGCAAGCATAACAACGTCATTATTACATCATATTTACTAAACAGCCAGCATAGTTAAATTTAACCACAGACAAGTTGAATATAACATGTAAGAATAAAGCATAAAAATAACTGTAAAGAAAATAAAATCCTTACAGAACTTCGACGCTATTCCCGTAGCTGGAAAACCGGCAAGCGGAATTTGCACTTCCATTTATTGAATCGAAAATCGAAATTATTACAAAAACATTACAAGTTCCTCTCAAAAAGAGAAGAACTCTAAACCTAAGAGAATTGAACTAAAAACTAAGAGAAAAACTAAGAAAAGCTTAGAAACTAAGAAAGAAACTAAGAAAACTCAAAAACTAATAAATGAGAGAAAGAAAGAAGAGAGAAGTGTGGTTTGAAGGTGTGATTTGAAGTGAAGGGAACGGGGGTATTTATAGGTGAGGATGGAGAGAAAAAATGAGTAAACAAATGTTAAAAAAATATTAAAAAATGTAAAAACGCGTATTGGAATTGCTGATTTCATTAATGACGTCAGCATGACGTCACAGGGGCGGCTGCACGTGAAAAATGGGGCGAAAACACGTTGGGCGCGCGGAGGGGCTGCTGCTAGGCGCTGCGCGCAGCTTGGCGCGCTGGGGCGCGCGGTTGAGCTGCGGCGCGCGATTTCCATCTTTTTGACATTTTTGACCTTTTCGACCCATTTTGTCCAATTTTTCCATGTTTGTTGACCTTTTCCCACATATTTATTGATATATTTGTGATGTATTGCTTCAAGTATTCCTCTTTGAATCTTTAAATTGCGTATTTAAGCCAAAATTTCTGAAAAACAATAAAAATACCCGTGATTCCGAAAAAGACAAATATATATAAATATATGATAAAACATATAAATATATATATTTTTAATCAATTAATGTACATAAAATCATGGTTATTTTAGTGCTTTTTGAGCACTCATCAGCAGCCTTTAGATTTAGCATGTTCCTCTTTTGTTTGTGTCATAGCTTCTTGTGCTTTCTTAGTTGATTTCAGAAGCTCCACTTCTTGCAGTTAACATCTTTCTCTTTGTATTTCAACAAGATTATGTTTTAGAAAAAGGCACATATCTATTAGCTTAAGCATTAAATGGGTGATTACAAAAAAGGCTCCTTCCTCGAGACATATGAATAAATGAAAACTAAAATAAAAAAGGACGTCCTAAATCACAAGTATACCTGAGCTTGTAACTTAAGCACTTCTTGATTCAAAATTTCATATTTTTTTCCTTTTTTCTCTCTTCTTTATTTTGGCCAAAGGTGAAAAAATAACATCTTTGAGGTGTAATAAAGGGGTCTACGAGGATCTAACTAGAGAAAATGTCTCAAATTTCATTCCTTGTTTAGCGGCTTTGGAGTTTAATTGCTTTTTCAAATCAATAGTAGACGGTATTACAAACTTAGAAAGTCTGATCTCACTCTTGTCTAATCTGTCCTTTGTAGTTAATGATTTTATAACTTCTAAAGTAGCCGTTAGATATTGCACATTCCTCTATTTTCGGTGCCATAGCATCTAGTGATTTCTTTGATGATTTGAGAATATCCACTTCTTGCAGTTCACATCTCTGTCTTTGTATTTCAACAAGATCATGTTTTACAAAAAGGCACAGAGCTATTAGCTTAAGCATTAAATGGTTGATTACAAAAAAGGCTCCTTCCTCCAGGCATATGAATAAATGAAAACTAAAATAAAAAAGGACGTCCTAAATCACAAGTATACTTGAGCTTGTAACTTAAGCACCTCTTGATTCAAAATTTCATATTTTTTTCCTTTTTTCCTTTTTTTCTCTATCTTCTTGTTTTTGGGCAAAGTTGAAAAAATAACATCTTTGAGGTGTAACAAAGGGGTCTACGAGGATCTAACTTGAGTAATTGTCTCAAATTTCATTCTTTGTTTAGTGGCTTTTAGTTTAATTGCTTTATCAAATTAATAGTAGACCGTATTACAAACTTAGAAACTCTCATCTTACTCTTGTTTAATCTGTCCTCTGTAGTTAATAATTTTATAACTTCTTTAGCAGCCTTTAGATTTAGCATGTTCCTCTTTTGTTTGTGTCATAGCTTCTTGTGCTTTCTTAGTTGATTTCAGAAGCTCCAATTCTTGGAGTTAACATCTTTCTCTTTGTATTTCAACAAGATTATTGATGAGCGAAAACTGGCATCGCCGATTCTTGCCAATACTTTGGTTTAAATATTTATAAAAATCTCGCAAGTGCACGAATCATTTCGTAGAAAATGATAAGTATACTCCCAAGGTCGATCTAAGGAAGAATGTATGTGGTTTTTAATTTATTATTCAAATTTTTAAAAACGAAATTAAATCCTAAACATCGTGTAATGATAGTTTAGTTTTTGTGTTTCTAATCTAATAACATAAAAATAAACATAGATACAGATTAAATAAATATAATCTAATAACATAAAAATAAACATAGATACAGATTCAATAAATATTTATGCAAATTTTATCATTTATAATAGTGGAGTATTTATGGATATAATAACTAAATTAATTTTGCTTGCTCATATTATCTAGGTTATTAAAGATATAAATTGATATTTTATTGATTCTCTATTTTTTTTATAAATACCACCTTTGGTGGGGTTAGATATTCTTTGTTAACTAAACAAATCAATTAACACCTATGGGTGGGGTTGATAACTAATTTGGTTAATTAAATTAATTCCTTTTTCTAAGAGATTGAAAATGAACCATTTAAATGCCACCTTTGGTGGGGTTAGATAGTTTAAACTTTATTCAAGGTGTCCAAATTAAACATAAGAATTTAATTATCCGAGTACTAACTTTCAAGTTTTAAAACCACTACTGAAAACATGTTGTCAATAAATTTTCACATAATAATTCTTATAAAAACTTTTGAAATAGAGTTTCACTCTAACTACCGGGCGATTGTACCAACAAATAAAAGAACACTACTCTAAATTAGACCGGATAACTAAACCTTAAAATCTAATTTTCAGATTTAAGTTTGTAATGAAAAATAATATATTTCTCTCTAACATTCTTAATATAAAATCTTAAATAAAAATAAAATCAATTCATTTTTGAAATTTTCACCTATTTAATATTTCGCAAGCATAACAACGTTATTATTATATCATGATTATAAACAGCCAGTAGAGTTTAATTTAATCACAGACAGATTAAATATAACATGTAAGAATAAAGCATAAAAAATAACTGTAAAGAAAATAAAATCCTTACAGAACTTCGATGCTATTCCCGTTGCTGGAAAACCTCCAAGCGGAATTTGCACTCCCATTTATTGAATCAAAAAGCTAATAAATTACAAAAACATTACAAGTTCCTCTCAAAAAGAGAAGAACTCTAAAACTAAGAGAATTTAACTAAAAAACTAAGAAAGAAACTAAGAAAAGCTTAAAAACTAAGAAATAAACTAAGAAAAACTTAAAAACTATGAAATGAGAGAAAGAAAGAAGAGAGAAGTGTGTTTTGAAGGTATGTTTTGAAGTGAAGGGAAGAGGGGTATTTATAGGTGAGGATGGAGAGAAAAAATGAGTAAAAAAATGTTAAAAAATTGTAAAAACGCGTAATGGAATTGCTGAGGTCATTGATGACGTCAGCATGACGTCATGGGCGGCTGCACGTGAAAAATTGGGCGAAAAGGCTTCGGCGCGCGCGGGCGCATGTGGGATAGGGCGCTGGGGTGCGCAGGCGTGGGCGCTAGGGCGCGCGGCTGGGCAGCTGGGCGTAATTTTCTCCTTTTTGACATTTTTGACCTTTTTGACCCATTTTGTCCAATTTTTCCATGTTTGTTGACCTTTCCCCATTTATTTATTAATATATTTGTGATGTATTGCTTCAAGTATTCCTCTTTGAGTCTTTAAGTTGCGTTTTTAAGCCAAAATACCTGAAAAACAATAAAAATACCCGTGATTCCGAAAAAGACAAATTTATATAAATATATGATAAAACATATAAATATATATATTTTTAATCAATTAATGTGCATAAAATCATGGTTATTTTAGTGTTTTTTGAGCACTCATCATAACCCCTATGCAACAAACCTTTAAACTCCTAGGTTGCCCTAGTGGACGAGTTTGAGTCTCGTGAGGGTTTTCAGTAATGATACCCACAAACATTGAAATAAATGTAAAAATCAAAAGAAACAATAAAAACAATCAAATCAAAAACTAAAATTACAACAAAATCAAAAATTAATTTAAGGATAAAATGAAACAGAATATCACAAAAATGTCTCATACTTTTTAATCTCTTTTAAGAACATAATTAAAATTTCAAGCATAAGTTATTTTAATCTCTTTAAACAATCATGATTTATTATAATAATTAGTCGAAAATGATTTTCATATTTCCTGTCAAAAATGTATCAATTTAATTTTACCCAATTTCAGTGTCATGAATCAGAATTCGCTTCGACTTTATTCCTCACAAGTCAATACTCTCAAAACACTGAATCCTATGGGTTCAAACACTCATACTAATTTATATGCGAAAGAGGTGATGTATAGAAATGAACTAATATGTTCGCATATGTATAAAGAATAAAGGCTCAAAGTGTTATTTTAACATTGATCTCATGAAAGGAATCAAATGTATAAATTATAAAGATATCATATATAAAAATTATTTTCATGCATAAATCAAACTCATTAAGAAAGAATTTCAAGATATATGCTTTTTACAAATGAAGAAATTGCAATGACTTTTTAGGGAATTACTTCTTATATCTTTCTTTTGTAATTAGCCTGTACTCACAACTTTGTAGGCAACGTGGGTCATAGTATGTAGATGATACTATATATATATTTTTATCTCTCTATTATTATTATTATTATTATTATTATTTCAATATATGTATATTTTAGAGAGTCAACACATGTACAGATTGTACATTTTTTGGATTTTGGCGAGTGGTTAATTTTGTGGCTTTTCTGTTTGATCTTGGTTTAGGTAACCCCAGATATGTCTTTTTGTTTTTGTAGCAGTCATGCGTAAATGAGATATAAGCATATACTATCAATTTCTACTCAAATCATTTAATCTAAGCAAAAATAATAAAAAATATATGATACTCTATTAAGATGAGAAAAAAAATTCATACATTCAATGCTAATACCTATAGAGATCATCTAAAAATTTGAATAAATAAGAAATGTGTTTGGAGTAGAAAAAATATATATTTCACTCTGAATAAAAGAAATTAGGCTCAAATTATATCTCACAAGGGTAGTTTCCACTAAAAAAATTCATAAACACCGATTTTGGGTTTAATATAATTTCCACATTTTATCAAGAAATACTAGTTATGACAAAAACTAACTAATTATCAAAAATAATTACAAAATATTTCATGATATGTTTTCAAAAATTAATCTAACAGTACAAAAGACTTAACTATTTACTTAAAATGGATTTAAAGAAATGAAAAATTTTTGTGAGAAAATATTTTTTTTTATTTTTTAAATTGTTTAAATCTTTTTTTTTTAATTAAGCATGGTAACTTTTCACCACCCCCAACCTAGAACTTACATTGTCCTCAATGTAACAACTGTAAATTAAAGAGAAAAGAGAAGAAAGAGTACCTATTTCCTGAGAATGTGTAAGTAGTAATGGAGAAATGCAGGTGCATCCTTCATATTCATTATTAAAGTGTATACAGACAGATCGTTGTAAACTTCTAACATCTCAACAAATATTTTTAGTTGTAACAATTTAAAAATTATTAAACTAAAATAAACAATAAAATTAAGTAAATAAAATAAATAACAGAAAATTACCTAAAATGATGGGTTGCCTCCCATCTAGCACTTAGTTTAACGTCTTAGCAAGACGTATATTTTTGGTGCTAAGGGTTTACTCAGCCAAATGCAATCCATTTCAGCAATGTTGTTTGGTTCTTCTAAATAAGGCTTGACACGATGGCCATTGACTTTGAACGTTTTTTGTGTCTTGGAGTCCAATAGTTCTACTACTCCATGTTCAAATACCTGAACTATTTTGAATGGTCCATCCCATCTTGATCTCAGCTTTCCTGGAAACAATCTCAAACGAGAGTTAAATAAATGAACTTTCATTCCAGGGTGAAGAGTCTTAGGAACTAGCCTCTTGTCATGATAGCGCTTAGTATGCTCTTTGTATAATTTGGCATTCTCATAGGCTTCATTCCTAATTTCTTCCAACTCATGAAGCTGGAGTAATCGTTTTTCACCTGCTTTATCTAAATCCATGTTTAAGTTCAACTGGAAGGTGGCACGCTTTCCCAAAGATTAACCGGTAAGGGCTCATCCCAATAGGTGTTTTGTAAGCGGTGCGGTATGCCCATAAGGCATCATTTAACTTAAATTCCCAATCCTTCCTTGAAGGACGCACAGTGCGTTCCAATATTCCTTTAATTTGCCTATTACTTACTTCCACTAAACCAGAAGTTTGAGGATGATATGGAGTAGCTACTTTATGTGTGATGTTGTACTTGTTTAGTACTCCATCAAAGAGTTTGTTACAAAAATGGCTACCTCCATCACTTATTATAGCTCTAGGCGTTCCGAACCTGCTGAATATTAAATCTTTCAAGAATTTCACAACAACATTAGCATCATTGGTTTTGGTGGGGATAGCTTCTACCCACTTGGATACATAATCCACAGCAACCAAAATATATTGAAAACCATTAGATGGGGGGAAAAGACCCATAAAGTCAATCTCCCATACATCAAAGAGTTCAACAACTAAATTAGATGTCAAAGGCATTTCATCTCTTTGGCTTATGTTTCCTGTTCTTTGACATATATCACATTGTGCACAAAACATATGAGCATCTTTAAAAAGAGTGGGCCAAAAGAATCCAGACTGTAATACCTTACAGGCTGTCTTTTCACCACCAAAATGACCCTCACAATGAACTTCATGACAAAAAGTTAGAATGCTCTTATGTTCTTCTTCAGGTACACATCTCCGGATGACTTGATCTTGACCAATCTTGTATAAATAAGGGTCATCCCAGAAATAGTCCTTAATAGTTTTAAAAAACCTTTTCTTGTCCTGATATGAAGTGTTAGGTTGCAAAACACCAGTGGCAAGATAGTTTACAATATCAGCAGACCATGGGTTCGGACCTATGAAAAATAACTGTTCATCAGGAAAGGTTTCAACTATATCTTCATTACTCTCATCTTTAAGAGAATTGAAGTCAGAAATCAACCTAGACAAATGGTCAGCTACTAAGTTTTCACTACCTTTCTTATCCTTCATTTCTAGGTCAAATTCTTGTAAGAGTAAGACCCACCTCATTAATCTTGGCTTGGCATTTGGTTTACTTAATAGGTATCTTAAAGCAGCATGAATAGAATGCACAATCACTTTAGATCCTACTAAATAAGACCGAAATTTGTCTAAAGAAAACACTATAGCCAAGAATTCCTTTTCAGTGGTGGTATAATTCATTTGGGCATCATTGAGTGTTTTGCTAGCATAGTAGATGACATGCAAACGCTTATCCACTCTTTGTCCCAGGACTGCTCCTATAGCATAATCAGAAGCGTCACACATTATTTCAAAAGGTAAACACCAGTTTGGTGCCATAATAACAGGGGTAGATGTTAGTTTATCTTTCAAGGTATTAAAGGAAATAAGGCAGTCATTGTTGAAATCAAAATAAGCATCTTTGGATAGCAAGTTACATAAGGGACGACTTATTTTAGAGAAATCTTTAATAAATCGTCTGTAAAATCCTGCATGTCCTAAGAAGCTTCTTATCCCTTTCACAGATGTAGGGGGAGGTAGTTTGGATATCAATTCAACTTTTGCCTTATCAACTTCAATACCCTTGTTTGAAATTATATGTCCTAAAACTATCCCTTGTTGAACCATAAAATGACTTTTCTCCCAACTAAGGGTGAGATTGCATTCAATGCATCTTTCTAAAACCAAAGTCAATTTATGTAAGCAATCATCAAATGAGTTCCCAAAGACAGAGAAATCGTCCATGAAAATCTCAATGAATTTTTCCACCATGTCCGAAAAAATAGATATCATGTATCTCTGGAAAGTGGCAGCGGGGCATTGCATAACCCAAATGGCATTCTACGAAAAGCAAATGTCCCAAAAGGACATGTAAATGTGGTCTTTTCCTGATCTTCTGGTGCTATGGGTACTTGATAATATCTAGACAATCTATCCAAAAAACAGTAAAATTCGTGCCCAGCTAATCATTCCAACATTTGATCAATGAATGGAAGAGGAAAGTGATCCTTTTTCGTATATAAATTTAGTTTTCTAAAATCTATACACATTCTCCATCCAGTGATTATTCTAGTGGGCACTAATTCACTTTTGTCATTTTTAACAACTGTTATCCCAGATTTCTTTGGTACCACATGCACTGGACTAACCCACTTACTATCCGTAATAGGATAGATAATCCCTTCTTCTAATAATTTATGAATTTCTTTTTTAACTACCTCTTGCATATTTGGGTTTAGTCTTCTTTGGGCCTCTCGTACAGGTTTAGCACCATCCTCCAAGTTGATCTTGTGCATACACATTGTTGGACTAATGCCTCTTATATCCCCTATACTCCAACCTATAGATTTCTTAAACTGTTTAAGCACTTTGATGAGTTCCTTTTATTGTGGTTTGGTCAAGGTTGAAGAAATTATCACTGGATAAGTTTCTCCTTCTCCCAAAAACACATATTTTAAGTGCTCAGGTAAGTCTTTGAGTTCAAGTTCAGGTGGATTGGCCTCTTTACTAGATGAAGAACTGGGTAGATTTAAAAGTGTACTAGATTTTGTCATTACTTCATCATTGTCTAGTTGTTTAAGGTACCCATTAATTTCCTCATCTAAATCTTCTTCGACCTTTTCAAGTGTAAGAATAGTTTCAAGCTTGTCTTCTATTCTGGTTTGGAAAAAGGTGCTTTGGACAAGATTATCCAAAGGGTCAACATCGAATATTTCATCGATGGCAGAAATAGAAGGAAAAGGTGAAGAATCAAAAACTTTAAAATGAACAGTCTCTCCTAAGACTGTCATTGTCAAATTTCCATCTTGGACATCAATAATAGTTTTAGTAGTTGCCATAAATGGTCTACCAAGCAATATTGTGTGCTCTCTGTCCAATGCTGGATTTTCTTGCATATCCAGAACCACAAAGTCAACAGGTATTATCAGTTTGTCTACCTGTACCAACACATCCTCAACTATTCCCTCTAGATATTTAAGAGATCGATCTGCTAGTTGAAGGGACATAGTTGTGGGTTTTAAATCCCTTAGATTGAGCTGTAAGAATATAGAGTAAGGCATCAAATTTATACTAGCACCTAAATCAAGCATTGCTTTAGCAACCTTCCTATCCCCCATAGTTGTGTTTATAATAAAACTTCCAGGGTCTTTCAACTTAGGGGGTAGTTTATGCTGAAGTACAGCGCTAGAAATTTCTGATACTACTACTCGTTCATTCAGTTCATACCTCATTTTCTTAGTGTTCAACTCTTTGAAAAACTTGGCATGTGAGGGCACATTCATGATCACTTCTAATAATGGTAAATTGATATTTACTTTAGAGAGCATATTAAAAAGATCATATAATTTCTTATCTTGTTTGGATTCTTTTAACCGGTGGGGAAAAGGTACTTGCATCTGGTGTGGTTCTGTTGTCTTTTAAATTTTGGGGGTGTCAGATGACCCCCCAATGAGTTTTTCAGAAGGCTTGTTAAGTTTAACACTTGTTTCTCCTTTTTGCGAGATTAAAATATCACCTTCTTTGTTACCTGAACTACAAGGTAGATTGTTAGAGATTTCAGGTAAACTGGTATTGACTACCTTACCACTTCGAAGGGTTCTTACATCCTTTGCTTGTTCTCGTTGACTGGGCAACTTTCTGGTTCTTTCTTTTGCATTTGTTCAGCCAGTTGCCCAACTATAGATTCAATCCTTTTAACCGAAGCCTCCATGGTGTTCAACCTTTGATTAGTCATCAATTGGTTGTCACGACTAACTTGAATAAAAGCATTCAAGCTATCTTCTAAGGTTGGCTTAAAAGATTGGCTTGGTGGGTAAGGGTGGTTGTTATCCGACCTTAGTGTTGGATATTGGGTGTAGGCTGGGTGATTATAGGTGTTTGGATGATACCTTTGAAAAGATTGGACTTCCTCTATGGCATCGATACTAGAATCACAAGTACCATGCCCAATTGAACAACACACTTTACATACCTCTTGATTTGAAATTTGGTGGGTAGTGAGAAATTGCACTTGTTTAGTCAATTCAGCAAGTTGCAAGGTTATCTCATTATCAGAGCCAACTTCATTGACCCTTGCTTTCCTTCTACCACCTCTTTATTGGGAATTAGAACCCAATAGCTCATAAAGATTATAGGTTTCCTCTACGGTTTTTTCTCCTATAGCACCTCCAGCAGCATTATCAACCATGTATTGACTCTACAGTGTCAATCCATCATAAAAGAATTGGTTTTGTAGCTGTAATGGAAAGCTATGATTTTGACATTGAATGAAAAGGAGTTTGAATCGTTCCCAAGCTTCATGAAAGGGCTCTTCATACATTTGAGAAAATGTTGCTATCTTTGTTCTTAGATCAACAGTCTTTTGATGGGAATAGAACCTACCCATAAAAATTTCATAGACTACCTCCCAAGTTTTAAGAGAACCTGACTGTAGAGTAATGAACCATGACCAAGTTTTATCTTTGAGGGTGTAAGGAAAACACCTCATCCTAAGTTGATCTTCATTAATTGCATGTAGTGGAAAGGTTTGGACAATAGCATAGAATTCTCGAATGAAATGCAAAGGGTCTTCATTAGAGATACCATAAAAGGAAGGCAACAAAGAATAATGAATCTTTTTCAATTCATAATTCCTTGCAGCCTCTTGTAATTGGATGCCGGAAGTTACATTGCCAATGATTGGCATTGTATAGTCTTTCATCTTTTTCCGCCTATCTTCAGCATCTCCCATGGTTGTTTGTAGTTGAAAATGATCCTCCTCCTATTGTGTATCAACATTTTGCTCTTAAAAAAAACAATAGTAGATATCTCTAAGAAATATTTATAACTTGATAAAACGTAAAGGCTTAAAGCAAAAAGGTGCAAGGAACCTAAATTTTTGTTTTGATTTGTTTTGTTTTGTTTTGTTTTTTTTAATTTAAACGAATGGACACAATTTTTTTTTGTAACAAACGAATTTATTTCATTTGAATTTTATTACACGCAAAATAAAACTAAAACAAAGGAAAATACAATAATGGGTGACCTCCCATGTAGGACTAAAATTTATCATCTTCTAGTAAGACATTGCTTGGAGATTGTAGACTGAAAAACTCAATGTCTCCTCTTCATTGAATTCATTTGACTATCAAATTAGTCTTTGCTTTGTTTTTGCAAATGTTCAACTAACTGTTCTACTTGAACTTCCACCTTTTTGATAGAAGCTTCCACAGAGTCCAACCGTTGATTGGTTTTAGATTGGTTATCCCTACAAACTTGAATAAAAGAATTCAAGTTGTCCTCCAGGGTTGGTTTATTGGGAATGCTTCTTGGAATAGGTGGGTGGAATTGCTGGCCTGTCTGGTTTGAGCTTTGAGTGAAAGGAGGGTTGTTTTGCCACCAGGAGAAATTTGGATGATTTCTCCACCCAGGATTATAGGTATTTGAATTGGGGTCAAACCTTGGTCTCTGTTGATATGCTCCCAACACATTAACCTGTTCAGGTCCAGTTGTTGTTTCTCCTTGATATGGACAGGCTTCAGTACCATGTCCCATGTTGTTATACAAACCATATTGTTCATTATTGGTGTTGGTTTGTGTAGTGAGAAGGGCAACTTGCTTGGTCACTTGAACAAGTTGTTGTTGAACTTCATTACTGGAGTCGATTTCATGAACTCCAGCTTTTCTCACTCGGGAGCTTTTCTGTTGGGAATTAGCACCCAACATCTCAAAGAGGTTATACGTCTCTGAGGAAGTCTTTTCTCCTATTGCTCCTCCTGTAGCATTGTCGACAATGAACTGACATTGTTGTGTAAGTCCATCGTAAAAGAATTGGTTCTGCAACTGCAGGGGAAAGCTATGATGGGGACATTGAGTGAGAAACATTTTGAACCTATCCCAAGCTTCATGGAATGGTTCTCCTTCCATCTGAGAGAAAGTAGCAATCTTTCCTCTCAACTCTGATGTTTTTTTTGTGGGAATAGAATTTTCCCATGAATTTATTGTAAATGTTCCCCCATGTCATCAGAGAACCTGGGGGAAGTGACCTTAACCAAGCTTTGGCCTTATCCTTTAAGGTGTAGGGGAAACATCTCATTCTAAGTTGATCCTCGTTTAGAATACCGAGGGGGAATGTTTGGATCGTAGCATAGAAATATCTCATGAAGGAAAGAGAATCTTCATTAGGTAGCCCATAAAAGGAAGGAAGCATAGAAAAATGAATATTTTTTAGGTCATAATTCCGAGCAGCCTCACCCAACTGGATAGCGGCAGTTGCCATGCCAATCACCGGTCTTGCAAACTCCTTCATAGTGGTTTCCCTAACATGTTGGTTTTCTTCCATTTCTTTCGGTTCTAGTAAAGGATTAAGACTTGGTTCTATGTTTGGCTCAAAAACAGGTTGATGGGTGGAATCGAGTTTTGTTGACACTTGTTTAAATTTATGAATATTATTTACATATGGTGTAAGGGGGTTTCCTAAGGATCTCCTACCACGCATAGACTATTGTAAACGTAAATTTAAAACTCCTGTCAACAAAATAAAAAATTTAGAGAAAGTTTACATGGTATTTAATACAAAACACTAAACAAAACTAGTTAAAATTTTTTAAATTTTTTATTTATTTATATATATATATATAAATATATATTAAATAACATAATCAGTATTAACCAAGAGTGCTCCCAGGAAAGAATGGTGGTGCAACGGCTCCTTAAAAACCATTCTCCTAGCCAGAACAACGTTCCCAGGAAAGACTAGTGGCACAAAGGCTTCCAAGAACTAGTCTCCTATATAGTTAATTAGGTATAAATTCAAGGAATGTTTTTTTTATTTATTTATTTTTTTTTTGAACGGTAATTTTATTTTACTATTCACGCTATATTATTTCTTATTAACTTAAAATTTTTGAAATTTTAATTTTATTTTTTTTACTATTCATGAACGGTAATTTTATTTTACTATTCACGCTATATTATTTCTTATTAATTTAAAATTTTTGAAATTTTAATTTTTTTTATTAGTCATGAACGGTAAAATTTTTTTATTCAAATTTCAAATTTCTAAATTATTTTAACTATTAAATAAAAAAATTTATTTTATTTTATTTTATTTTATTTTATTTTATTTTATTTTTATTTCTTTTATTTTATTAATTTTGAAATTTGATTATTATTTTTTTATTATTAAAAAAAATCACAATTATTTACACCACAAAAATGTTTTTTAAAATTTTGATAAATAATTTAAAAACGCTATTCCTTCCCCGGCAACGGCGCCAAAAACTTGATGAGCAAAAAACGGCATCGCCGATTCTTGCCAATACTTTGGTTTTAATATTTATAAAACTCTCGCAAGTACACGAATCATTTCGTAGAAAATGATAAGTATACTCCCAAGGTCGATCTAAGGAAGGAATGTATGTGGTTTTTAATTTATTATTCAAACTTTTAAAAACGAAATTAAATCCTAAACATCCTGTCACGATAGTTTGGTTTTTGTGTTTCTAATCTAATAACATAAAAATAAACATAGATACAGATTCAATAAATATTTATGCAAATTTTATCATTTATAATAGTGGAGTATTTATGGATATAATAACTAAATTAATTATGCTTGCAAATCTTGGCCAAAGGTTAAAAAATAACATCTTTGAGATGTAATAAAGAGGTCTACGAGGATCTAACTAGAGAAAATGTCTCAAATTTCATTCGTTGTTTAGCGGCTTTGCAGTTTAATTGCTTTATCAAATCAATAGTAGACTGTATTACAAACTTAGAAAGTCTGATCTCACTCTTGTCTAATCTGTCCTTTGTTGTTAATGATTTTATAACTTCTAAAGTAGCCGTTAGATTTGGCATATTCCTCTGTTGTCGGTGCCATAGCTTCTTGTGCTTTCTTTGTTGATTTGGGAATCACCACTTCTTATAGTTCACATCTCTCTCTTTGTATTTCAACAAGATCACGTTTTAGAAAAAGGCATAGAGCTATTAGCTTAATCATTAAATGGTTGATTACAAAAAAAGGCTCCTTCTTCCAGGAATATGAATAAATGAAAACTAAAATAAAAAAGGACGTCCTAAATCAAAAGTATACCTTAGCTTGTAACTTAAGCACTTCTTGATTCAAAATTTCATATTTTTTTTCCTTTTTTTTTTCTCTCTCTTCTTTTTTTGGGCCAAAGTGGAAAAAATTACATCTTTGAGATGTAATAAAGGGGTCTACGAGGATCTAACTTGAGTAAATGTCTCAAATTTCATTCCTTGTTTAGCGCCTTTGCATTTTAATTGCTTTTTGAAATCAATCGTAGACGGTATTACAAACTTAGAAAGTCTGATGTCACTCTTGTCTAATCTGTCCTTTGTAGTTAATGATTTTATCATATCTAAAGTAGTCGTTTAATTTAGCATATTTCTCTGTTGTTGGTGTCATAGCTTCTTGTGCCTTCTTTGTGGATTTTTCAGAATCTCCACTTCTTGCAGTTCACATCTCTGTCTATGTATTTCAACAAGATCATGTTTTAGAAAAAGACACAGAGCTATTAGCTTAAGCATTAAATGGTTGATTACAAAAAAGGCTCCTTCCTCTAGGCATATGAATAAATGAAAACTAAAATAAAAAAAGACGTCCTAAATCAGAAGTATACCTGAGCTTGTAAATTAAGCACTTCTTGATTCAAAATTTCATATTTTTTTCCTTTTTTCCTTTTTCTCCCTTCTTTTTTTTGGCCAAAGGTTAAAAAAATAACATCTTTGAGGTGTAATAAAGGGGTCTACGAGGATCTAACTAGAGAAAATGTCTCAAATTTCATTCGTTATTTAGCGGGTTTGCAGTTTAATTGCTTTATCAAATCAATAGTAGACTGTATTACAATCTTAGAAAGTCTGATCTCACTCTTGTCTAATCTATCCTTTGTTGTTATTGATTTTATAACTTCTAAAGTAGCCGTTAGATTTGGCATATTCCTCTGTTGTCGGAGCCATAGCTTCTTGTGCTTTCTTTATTGATTTGGGAATCACCACTTCTTACAGTTCACATCTCTCTCTTTGTATTTCAACGAGATCATGTTTTAGAAAAAGGCATAGAGCTATTAGCTTAAGCATTAAATGGTTGATTACAAAAAAAGGCTCCTTCCTCCAGGCATGTGAATAAATGAAAACTAAAATAAAAAAGGACGTCCTAAATCACAAGTATACCTGAGCTTGTAACTTAAGCACTTCTTGATTCAAAATTTCATATTTTTTTCCTTTTTTTTCTTTTTTTTCTTTTTTTCTCTCTCTTCTTTTTTTTGGCCAAAGTGGAAAAAATTACATCTTTGAGATGTAATAAAGGGGTCTACGAGGATCTAACTTGAGTAAATGTCTCAAATTTCATTACTTGTTTAGCGCCTTTGCATTTTAATTGCTTTTTGAAATCAATCGTAGACGGTATTACAAACTTAGAAAGTCTGATCTCACTCTTGTCTAATCTGTCATTTGTAGTTAATGATTTTATCATTTCTAAAGTAGCCGTTTCATTTAGCATATTCCTCTGTTGTTGGTGTCATACCTTCTTGTGCTTTCTTTGTGGATTTTTCAGAAGCTCCACTTCTTGCAGTTCACATCTCTGTCTTTGTATTTCAACAAGATTATGTTTTTGAAAAAGGCACAGTGCTATTAGCTTAAGCATTAAATGGTTGATTACAAAAAAAGGCTCCTTCCTCCAAGCATATGAATAAATTAAAACTAAAATAAAAAAGGACGTCCTAAATCACAAGTATACCTGAGCTTGTAACTTAAGCACTTCTTTATTGAAAATTTCATATTTTTTTTCCTTTTTTCTTTTCTTTCCCTATCTTTTTTTTGGCCAAAGTTGCAAAAATAACATCTTTGAGGTGTAATAAAGGGGTGTACGAAGATCTAACTAGAGAAAATGTCTCAAATTTCATTCGTTGTTTAGCGGCTTTGCAGTTTAATTGCTTTATCAAATCAATAGTAGATGGTATTACAAACTTAGAAAGTCTGATCTCACTCTTATCTAATCTGTCCTTTGTAGTTAATGATTTTATAACTTCTAAAGTAGTCGTTTGATTTAGCATATTCCTCTGTTGTTGGTGTCATAGCTTCTTGTGCTTTCTTTGTGGATTTTTTAGAATATCCACTTCTTGTAGTTAACATCTTTCTCTTTGTATTTCAACAAGATTATGTTTTAGAAAAAGGTACAGAGCTATTAGATTAAGCATTAAATGGTTGATTACAAAAAAGGCTCCTTCCTGCATGCATATGAATAAATGAAAACTAAAATAAAAAAGGATGTCCTAAATCAGAAGTAAATCTGAGCTTGTAACTTAAGCACTTCTTGATTCAAAATTTCATTTTTTTTTCCTCTTTTTCTCTCTTCTTTTTTTTTGGCCAAAGGTGAAAAATAACATCTTTGAGGTGTAATAAAGAGGTCTATGAGGATCTAACTAGAAAAAATGTCTCAAATTTCATTCCTTGTTTAGCGGCTTTGCAGTTTAATTGCTTTTTCAAATCAATAGTAGACGGTATTACAAACTTAGAAAGTTTGATCTCACTCTTGTCTAATCTGTCCTTTGTAGTTAATGATTTTATAACTTTTAAAGTAGGTGTTATATCTGGCATATTCCTCTGTTGTCGGTGCCATAGCTTCTTGTGCTTTCTTTGTTGATTTTGGATTCTCCACTTCTTACAGTTCACATCTCTCTCTTTGTATTTCAACAATATCATGTTTTAGAAATATGCACACAGCTATTACCTTAAGCATTAAATGGTTGATTACTAAAAAGGCTCTTTCCTCCAGGCATATGAATAAATGAAAACTAAAATAAAAAAGGACGTCCTAAATCACAAGTATACCTGAGCTTGTAACTTAAGCACCTCTTGATTCAAAATTTCATATTTTTTTCCGTTTTTTCTTTTCTTTCTCTCTCTTCTTTTTTTTGGCCAAAGTGGAAAAAATTACATCTTTGAGGTGTAATAAAGGGGTCTACGAGGATCTAACTTGAGTAAATGTCACAAATTTCATTCCTTGTTTAGCGCCTTTGCACTTTAATTGCTTTATCAAATCAATAGTAGACAGTATTACAAACTTAGAAAGTCTGATCTCACTCTTGTCTAATCTGTCCTTTGTAGTTAATGATTTTATAACTTCTAAAGTAGTCGTTTGATTTAGCATATTCCTCTGTTGTTGGTGTCATAGCTTCTTGTGCTTTCTTTGTGGATTTTTCATAATCTCCACTTCTTGCAGTTCACGTCTCTGTCTATGTATTTCAAGAAGATCATGTTTGAGTAAAAGGCACAGAGCTATTAGCTTAAGCATTAAATGGTTGATTACAAAAAGGCTCCTTCCTCTAGGCATATGAATAAATGAAAACTAAAATAAAAAAGGACGTCCTAAATCAGAAGTACACTTGAGCTTGTACCTTAAGCACCTCTTGATTCAAAATTTCATATTTTTTTTTCCTTTTTCCCTTTTTTTCTGTCTTCTTTTTTTTGGCCAAAGGTGAAAAAATAACATCTTTGAGGTGTAATAAAGGGGTCTACAAGGATCTAACTGGAGAAAATGTCTCAAATTTCATTCGTTGTTTAGCGGGTTTGCAGTTTAATTGCTTTATCAAATCAATAGTAGACGGTATTACAAACTTAGAAAGTCTGATCTCACTCTTGTCTAATCTGTCCTTTGTTGTTAATGATTTTATAACTTCTAAAGTAGCCGTTAGATTTGGCATATTCTTCTATTGTCGGTGCCATATCTTCTTGTGCTTTCTTTGTTGATTTGGGAATCACCACTTCTTACAGTTCACATCTCTCTCTTTGTATTTCAACAAGATCATGTTTTAGAAAAAGGCATAGAGCTATTAGCTTATGCATTAAATGGTTGACTACAAAAAAAAGCTCCTTCCTCTTGGCATATGAATAAATGAAAACTAAAATAAAAAAGGACGTCCTAAATCAGAAGTATACCTGAGCTTGTAACTTAAGCACTTCTTGATTCAAAATTTCATATTTTTTTCCTTTTTTTTCTTTTTTCTCTCTCTTCTTTTTTTTGGCCAAAGTGGAAAAAATTACATCTTTGAGATGTAATAAAGTGGTCTACGAGGATCTAACTTGAGTAAATGTCTCTAATTTCATTCCTTGTTTAGCGTCTTTGCATTTTAATTGCTTTTTGAAATCAATCGTAGACGGTATTACAAACTTAGAAAGTCTGATCTCACTCTTGTCTAATCTGTCCTTTGTAGTTAATGATTTTATAACATCTAAAGTAGCCGTTTGATTTAGCATATTCCTCTGTTGTTGGTGTCATACCTTCTTGTGGTTTCTTTTTGGATTTTTCAGAAGCTCCACTTCTTGCAGTTCACATCTCTGTGTATGTATTTCAATAAGATCATGTTTTAGAAAAAGGCACAGAGCTATTAACTTAAGCATTAAATGGTTGATTACTAAAAAGGCTCATTCCTCCAGGCATATGAATAAATGAAAACTAAATAAAAAAGGACGTCCTAAATCAGAAGTATACCTGAGCTTGTAACTTAAGCACTTCTTGATTCAAAATTTCATATTTTTTTCCTTTTTTCTTTTCTTTCTCTCTCTTTTTTTGGCCAAAGTTGCAAAAATAACATCTTTGCGTTGTAATAAAGGGGTGTAAAAGGATCTAACTAGAGAAAATGTCTCAAATTTCATTCCTTGTTTAGCGGCTTTACAGTTTAATTGTTTTATCAAATCAATAGTAGACGGTATTACAAACTTAGAAAGTTTGATCTCACTCTTGTCTAATCTATCCTTTTATAGTTAATGATTTTATAACTTCTAAAGTAGTCGTTTGATTTAGCATATTCCTCTGTTGTTGGTTTCATAGCTTCTTGTGCTTTCTTTGTGGATTTTTCAGAATCTCCACTTTTTGCAGTTCACATCTCTGTCTATGTATTTCAACAAGATCATGTTTTAGAAAAAGGCACAGAGCTATTAGCTTACGCATTAAATGGTTGATTACAAAAAAAGGCTCCTTCCTCTTGGCATATGAATAAATGAAAACTAAAATAAAAAAGGATGTCCTAAATCAGAAGTATACCTCAGCTTGTATCTTAAGCACTTCTTGATTCAAAATTTCAGATTTTTTTCCTTTTTTCTTTTCTTTCTCTCTCTTTTTTTTTTTGGCCAAAGTTGCACAAATAACATCTTTGAGGTGTAATAAAGTGGTGTAAAAAGATCTAGTAGAGAAAATGTCTCAAATTTCATTCCTTGTTTAGCGGCTTTGCAGTTTAATTGTTTTATCAAGTCAATAGTAGACGGTATTACAAACTTAGAAAGTCTGATCTCACTCTTGTCTAATCTGTCCTTTTATAGTTAATGGTTTTATAACTTCTAAAGTAGTCGTTTGATTTAGCATATTCTTCTGTTGTTGGTGTCATAGCTTCTTGTGCTTTCTTTGTGGATTTTTCAGAATATCCACTTCTTGCAGTTCACATCTCTGTCTATGTATTTCAACAAGATAATGTTTTAGAAAAAGGCACAGAGCTATTAGCTTATGCATTAAATGGTTGATTACAAAAACGGCTCCTTCCTCTAGGCATATGAATAAATGAAAACTAAAATAAAAAAGGACGTCCTAAATCAGAAGTATACCTGAGCTTGTAAATTAAGCACTTCTTGATTCAAAATTTCATATTTTTTTCCTTTTTTTCTATCTTTTTTTTTACCAAAGGTTAAAAAATAACATCTTTGAGGTGTAATAAAGTGGTCTACGAGGATCTAACTAGAGAAAATATCTCAAATTTCATTTGTTGTTTAGCGGCTTTGCAGTTTAATTACTTTTTGAAATCAATAGTAGACGGTATTACAAACTTAGAAAGTCTAATCTTACTCTTGTCTAATCTGTCCTTTGTAGTTAATGATTTTATAACATCTAAAGTAGCCGTTTGATTTAGCATATTCCTCTATTGTTGGTGTCATACCTTCTTGTGCTTTCTTTTTGGATTTTTCAGAAGCTCCACTTCTTGCAGTTCACATCTGTGTCTATGTATTTCAATAAGATCATGTTTTAGAAAAAGGCACAGAGCTATTAACTTAAGCATTAAATGGTTGATTACTAAAAAGGCTCATTCCTCCAGGCATATGAATAAATGAAAACTAAATAAAAAAGGACGTCCTAAATCACAAGTATACCTGAGCTTGTAACTTAAGCACTTCTTGATTCAAAATTTCATATTTTTTTTCCTTTTTTCTTTTCTTTCTCTCTCTTTTTTTTGGCCAAAGTTGCAAAAATAACATCTTTGAGGTGTAATAAAGGGGTGTAAAAAGATCTAACTAGAGAAAATGTCTCAAATTTCATTCTTTGTTTAGCGGCTTTACAGTTTAATTGTTTTATCAAATCAATAGTAGACGGTATTACAAACTTAGAAAGTCTGATCTCACTCTTGTCTAATCTATCCTTTTATAGTTAATGATTTTATAACTTCTAAAGTAGTCGTTTTATTTAGCATATTCCTCTGTTGTTGGTGTCATAGCTTCTTGTGCTTTCTTTGTGGAGTTTTCAGAATCTCCACTTTTTGCAGTTCACATCTCTGTCTATGTATTTCAACAAGATCATGTTTTAGAAAAAGGCACAGAGCTATTAGCTTACGCATTAAATGGTTGATTACAAAAAAACGCTCCTTCCTCTAGGAATATGAATAAATGAAAACTAAAATAAAAAAGGATGTCCTAAATCAGAAGTATACCTCAGCTTGTAACTTAAGCACTTTTTGATTCAAAATTTCATATTTTTTTCCTTTTTTCTTTTCTTTCTCTCTCTTTTTTTTTTGGCCAAAGTTGCAAAAATAACATCTTTGAGGTGTAATAAAGTGGTGTAAAAAGATCTAACTAGAGAAAATGGCTCAAATTTCATTCCTTGTTTAGCGGCTTTGCAGTTTAATTGTTTTATCAAATCAATAGTAGACGGTATTACAAACTTAGAAAGTCTGATCTCACTCTTGTCTAATCTGTCCTTTTATAGTTAATGATTTTATAACTTCTAAAGTAGTCGTTTGATTTAGCATATTCTTCTGTTGTTGGTGTCATAGCTTCTTATGCTTTCTTTGTGAATTTTTCAGAATATCCACTTCTTGCAGTTCACATCTCTGTCTATGTATTTCAACAAGATAATGTTTTAGAAAAAGGCACAGAGCTATTAGCTTATGCATTAAGTGGTTGATTACAAAAACGGCTCCTTCCTCTAGGCATATGAATAAATGAAAACTAAAATAAAAAAGGACGTCCTAAATCAGAAGTATACCTGAGATTGTAAATTAAGCACTTCTTGATTCAAAATTTCATATTTTTTTCCTTTTTTTCTATCTTTTGTTTTTTACCAAAGGTTAAAAAATAACATCTTTGAGGTGTAATAAAGGGGTCTACGAGGAACTAACTGGAGAAAATATCTCAAATTTCATTCGTTGTTTAGCGGCTTTGCAGTTTAATTACTTTTTGAAATCAATAGTAGACGGTATTACAAACTTAGAAAGTCTAATCTCACTCTTGTCTAATCTGTCCTTTGTAGTTAATGATTTTATAACATCTAAAGTAGCAGTTTGATTTAGCATATTCCTCTATTGTTGGTGTCATACCTTCTTGTGCTTTCTTTTTGGATTTTTCAGAAGCTCCACTTCTTGCAGTTCACATCTCTGTCTATGTATTTCAATAAGATCATGTTTTAGAAAAAGGCACAGAGCTATTAACTTAAGCATTAAATGGTTGATTACTAAAGAGGCTCATTCCTCCAGGCATATGAATAAATGAAAACTAAATAAAAAAGGACGTCCTAAATCACAAGTATACCTGAGCTTGTAACTTAAGCACTTCTTGATTCAAAATTTCATGTTTTTTTTTCCTTTTTTCTTTTCTTTCTCTCTCTTTGTTTTTGACAAAAGTTGCAAAAATAACATCTTTGAGGTGTAATAAAGGGGTGTAAAAAGATCTAACTAGAGAAAATGTCTCAAATTTCATTCCTTGTTTAGCAGTTTTACAGTTTAATTGTTTTATCAAATCAATAGTAGACGGTATTGCAAACGTAGAAAGTCTGATCTCACTCTTGTCTAATCTATCCTTTTATAGTTAATGATTTTATAACTTCTAAAGTAGTCGTTTGATTTAGCATATTCCTCTGTTGTTGGTGTCATAGCTTCTTGTGCTTTCTTTGTGGATTTTTCAAAATCTCCACTTTTTGCAGTTCACATCTCTCTCTATGTATTTCAACAAGATCATGTTTTAGAAAAAGGCACAGAGCTATTAGCTTACGCATTAAATGGTTGATTACAAAAAAAGGCTCCTTCCTCTAGGCATATGAATAAATGAAAACTAAAATAAAAAAGGATGTCCTAAATGAGAAGTATACCTCAGCTTGTAACTTAAGTAATTCTTGATTCAAAATTTCATATTTTTTTTCCTTTTTGCCTTTTTTTCTATTTTCTTTTTTTTTTTGGCCAAAGGTGAAAAAATAACATCTTTGAGGTGTAATAAAGTGATCTACGAGGATCTAACTAGAGAAAATGTCTCAAATTTCATTCCTTGTTTAGCGGCTTTGTAGTTTAATTGCCTTTTCAAATCAATAGTAGATGGTATTACAAACTTAGAAAGTCTGATCTCAATCTTGTCAAATCTATCCTGTGTAGTTAATGATTTTATAACATCTAAAGTAGCGGTTAGATTTGGCATATTCTTCTATTGTCGGTGCCATATCTTCTTGTGCTTTCTTTGTTGATTTGGGAATCTCCACTTCTTACAGTTCACATCTCTCTCTTTGTATTTCAACAAGATCATGTTTTAGAAAAAGGCATAGAGCTATTAGCTTATGCATTAAATGGTTGATTACAAAAAAAAGCTCCTTCCTCTTGGCATATGAATAAATGAAAACTAAAATAAAAAAGGACGTCCTAAATCACAAGTATACCTGAGCTTGTAACTTAAGCACTTCTTGATTCAAAATTTCATATTTTTTTCCAATTTTCTTTTCTTTCTCTCTCTTTTTTTTGGCCAAAGTTGCAAAAATAACATCTTTGAGGTGTAATAAAGGGGTGTACGAAGATCTAACTAGAGAAAATGTCTCAAATTTCATTCTTTGTTTAGCGGCTTTGCAGTTTAATTGCTTTATCAAATCAATAGTAGACGGTATTACAAACTTAGAAAGTTTGATCTCACTCTTGTCTAATATGTCCTTTGTAGTTAATGATTTTATAACTTCTAAAGTAGCCCTTAGATTTGGCATATTCCTCGGTTGTCGGTGCCATAGCTTCTTGTGCTTTCTTTGATGATTTGAGAATCTCCACTTCTTGCAGTTCACATCTCTGTCTTTGTATTTCAACAAGATCATGTTTTAGAAAAAGGCACAGCGCTATTAGCTTAAGCATTAAATGGTTGATTACAAAAAGGGCTCCTTCCTCCAGGCATATGAATAAATGAAAACTAAAATAAAAAAAGACGTCCTAAATCACAAGTATACCTGAGCTTGAAACTTACGCACTTCTTGATTCAAAATTTCATATTTTTTTTCCTTTTTTTACTTTTTTTTCTCTCTTTTTTTTTTGGCCAAATTGGAAAAAATAACATCTTTGAGGTGTAATAAAGGGGTCTACGAGGATCTAAATTGACTAAATTTCTAAAATTTCATTCCTTGTTTAGCGCCTTTGTAGTTTAATTACTTTTTGAAATCAATAGTAGACGGTTTTACAAACTTAGAAAGTCTGATCTCACTCTTGTCTAATCCGTCCTTTGTAGTTAATGATTTAATAACTTCTAAAGTAGCCGTTTGATTTAGCATATTCTTCTATTGTTGGTGTCATAGCGTCTTGTGCTTTCTTTGTGGATTTTTCAGAATCTCCTCTTCTTGCAGTTCACATCTCTGTCTATATATTTCAAGAAGATCATGTTTTAGAAAAAGGCACAGAGCTATTAGCTTAAGCATTAAATGGTTGATTACAAAAAAGGCTCCTTCCTCTAGGCATATGAATAAATGAAAACTTAAATAAAAAAGGACGTCGTAAATCAGAAGTATACCTGAGCTTGTAACTTAAGCATTTCTTGATTCAAAATTACATATTTTTTTCCTTTTTTTTCTCTCTCTTCTTTTTTTTGGACAAAGTGGAAAAAATAACATCTTTGAGGTGTAATAAAGGGGTCTACGAGGATCTAACTTGACTAAATTTTCAAATTTCATTCCTTGTTTAGCGCTTTTGCAGTTTAATTACTTTTTGAAATCAATAGTAGACGGTATTACAAACTTAGAAAGTATGATCTCACTCTTGTCTAATCCGTCCTTTGTAGTTTATGATTTTATATCTTCTAAAGTAGGCGTTTGATTTAGCATATTCCTCTATTGTTGGTGTCATAGCTTCTTGTGCTTTCTTTGTGGATTTTTCAGATTATCCACTTCTTGCAGTTCACATATCTCTCTTTGTATTTCAACAAGATCATGATTTAGAAAAAGGTACAGAGCTATTAGCTTAAGCATTAAATGGTTGATTACAAAAAAGTCTCCTTCCTCCAAGCATATGAATAAATGAAAACTAAAATAAAAAAGGATTCCTAAATCACAAGTATACTTGAGCTTGTAACTTAAGCACTTCTTGATTCAAAATTTCATATTTTTTTCCTTTTTTTTTTCTCTCTCTTTTTTTTTGGACAAAGTGAAAAAAAAAACATGTTTGAGGTGTAATAAAATGGTGTACGAGGATCTAACTTCAGTAAATTTCTAAAATTTCATTCCTTGTTTAGCGCCTTTGCAGTTTAGTTACTTTTTGAAATCAATAGTAGACGGTATTACAAACTTAGAAAGTCTGATCTCACTCTTGTCGAATCTGTCCTTTGCAGTTAATGATTTTATAACTTCTAAAGTAGCCGTTTGATTTAGCATATTCCTCTATTGTTGGTGTCATACCTTCTTGTGCTTTCTTTGGGGATTTTTCAGAAGCTCCACTTCTTGCAGTTCACATCTCTGTCTTTGTATTTCAACAAGATTATGTTTTTGAAAAAGGCACAGAGCTATTAGCTTAAGCATTAAATGGTTGATTACAAAAAAGGCTCCTTCCTATAGGCATATGAATAAATTAAAACTAAAATAAAAAAGGACGTCCTAAATCGCAAGTATACTTGATCTTGTAACTTACGCACTTCTTGATTCAAAATTTCATATTTTTTTTCCTTTTTTTCTTTTTTTTCTCTCTTTTTTTTTGGCCAAAGTGGAAAAAATAACATATTTGAGGTATAATAAAGGGGTCTACGAGGATCTAACTTGACTAAATTTCTCAAATTTCATTCCTTGTTTAGTGCCTTTGCAGTTTAATTATTTTTTGAAATCAATAGTAGACTGTATTAGAAACTTAGAAAGTCTGATCTCACTCTTGTCTAATCCGTCCTTTGTAGTTAATGATTTTATAACTTCTAAAGTAGCCGTTTGATTTAGCATATTCCTCTGTTGGTGGTGTCATAGCTTCTTGTGCTTTCTTTGTGGATTTTTCAGAATCTCCACTTCTTGCAGTTCACATCTCTGTCTATTTATTTCAACAAGATCATGTTTTAGAAAATGGCACAGAGCTTTTAGCTTAAGCATTAAATGGTTGATTAGAAAAAAGGCACCTTCCTCTAGGCATATGAATAAATGAAAACTAAAATAAAAAGAGTATACCTTAGCTTGTAACTTAAGTACTTCTTGATTCAAAATTTCATATTTTTTTCCTTTTTTCTTTTCTTTCCCTCTCTTCTTTTTTTTGGCCAAAGTTGCAAAAATAACATCTTTGAGGTGTAATAAAGGGGTGTACGAGGATCTAACTTGAGAAAATGTCTCAAACTTCATTCCTTGTTTAGCGGCTTTGCAGTTTAATTACTTTATCAAATCAATAGTAGACGGTATTACAAACTTAGAAAGTCTTATCTCACTCTTGTCTAGTCTGTCCTTTGTTGTTAATGATTTTATAACTTCTAAAGTAGCCGTTAGATTTGGCATATTCCTCTATTGTTGGAGTCATAGCTTCTTGTGCTTTCTTTGTGGATTTTTCAGAAACTCTATTTCTTGCAGTTCATATCTCTGTCTTTTTATTTCAACAAGATTATGTTTTTGAAAAAGGCACAGAGCTATTAGCTTAAGCATTAAATGGTTGGTTACAAAAAGGCTCCTTCCTCTAGGCATATGAATAAATTAAAACAAAAGTAAAATAGGACGTCCTAAATCACAAGTATACCTGAGCATGTAACTTAAGCACTTCTTGATTCAAAATTTCATATTTTTTTCCTTTTTTATTTTCTTTAACTCTTTTTTTTTTGCCCAAAGTTGCAAAAATAACATCTTTGAGGTGTAATAAAGGGGTATACGAAGATATAACTAGAGAAAATGTCTCCAATTTCATTCCTTGTTTAACGGCTTTGCACTTTAATTGCTTTTTGAAATCAATAGTAGACGGTATTACAAACTTAGAAAGTCTGATCTCACTCTTGTCTAATATGTCCTTTGTAGTTAATGATTTTATAACTTCTAAAGTAGCCGTTTGATTTTGCATATTCCTCTATTGTTGGTGTCATACCTTTTTGTGCTTTCTTTGTGGATTTTTCAGAAGCTCCACTTCTTGCAGTTCACATCTTGTCTTTGTATTTCAACAAGATCATGTTTTAGAAAAAAGCACAGAGCTATTAGCTTCAATATTAAATGGTTGATTACTAAAAAGGCTCCTTCCTCCAGGCATATGAATAAATGAAAACTAAAATAAAAAAGGACGTCCTAAATCATAAGTATACCTGAGCTTGTAACTTAAGCACTTCTTGATTCAAAATTTCATATTTTTTTCCTTTTTCCTTTTTTCTCTCTCTTCGTTTTTTTCGGCAAAGTTAAAAAAATAACATATTTGAGGTGTAATAAAGGTGTCTACGAGGATCTAACTATAGAAAATGTCTCAAATTTCATTCCTTGTTTATCGGCTTTGAAGTTTAATTGCTTTTTCAAATCAATAGTAGACGGTATTATGATGCTTATTTTCGCAAGTGTACTAATCGTTCAAGTAATAAAGTGTACAAAAAGTACGGATATCGAACCCACAAGGAATGGCGTTACTAAGTACCGAAATTGACTAACCCTAATTTTATTTGAAAACCGAATTGTTGAAATTGTTTTAAAAGCAAATTAATATAAAACTAAACGCAAATAATAAAATTTAATGTTGTTCACAAATGATTAAAAACGCTAAGGCATTTGATTTCGCTAAATCAATTCAATCCGATTTCAAGTCATGTTATATGAGAATCAAAGTTAAAAGTGATGGTTGAAAAACCCAAACTTATCTAATACTCTTTCTCAAGTTATATTGGAATTACTTATCTATGAAAACCAACTATATTTCTATGAAGATTTAATCACAAATAAGCACATTACGATTTATGGAATTTCTAGAATAACCACATACATCATGCATTAGGTGTCAAACTCGCATTCAACATACGGTATTTATGACAAGAAGCATTCATTACACATCTCCTCTCGGTCTCAATATAATGCAACAAATCATCTAAATCTTGATCAGAAATTTAAAAGCATTAAGCATGGAAATAAATACTCAACTTGAACACAATGAATTCATATAACAATAACAAAAGAAATCAGATTTCCTTGATTTAACTACATCATAGCCTTAGCAAAAACGAATTAGTTCATAACGAAAATAAGAACAAACATATTCTCAATTGATTCCATGAACAAACAATATGAATAAAATGCAGAAAATAAATGCTAAGGAGAAGAGATGAAGAACTCTTGAAGATGAAGACTTGGTAGTAACAATTGTGATGATCCTTCAAGCTTCTCCAACCTTTCTCTCCAAAATTTCCTTTTCTCCTCCAAAAATAACTTAGATCTGCTCTCTCTACCGTCCCCCTCTTTCTCCATCATATTGTATATATAGATCTAGGGTTTGGGGGTAATTTTGGAACAAAACAACAAAAAAAATCTGTTTTCGGACGAAACTCGCCGACGACGACATTATTCTCGCCGCGGCGAGATTTCTGGAAAATTAAATTTTTGGTTTTTGGATTTTGGCCGGCGGCCAAAATAATGTGGCCGGCGGCGAGATACTTTGGCTGGCGGCGAGATGCTTTGGCCGGCGGCGAGAATTATTTGGCCGGCGGCGAGATTAGTTTACCAAAATTTGTGCTCTCGGGAAGATTTTCGCCAGGATTTTAGCCGGCGGCGAGATTCACTTGGCCAAAATCCGTGCTCCCTGCATGATTTTCAACATTTTGTCCATATGGTTTTCGCCAGCGGCGAAATTCCAAATTTTGAATTTTTGTTCTCTTTTTATTTTCATTCAATCTCGATCATTGTACTTTGTCCCTAACTTCTCCAAAATCATGATTTTACCTGAAATTGCACTTTAAACACGAAATACCCGTGAAATGACATTTGTGGATTAAATAATCAAATAAACACAATTTTCACACAAATATCAACATTTAAATCATAACAAAAATGCAATAATTTAGCTCTTATCAACAACCCCCAACCAGCTTCTTGCTAGTCTCTAGCAAGAAAAGCGATCTATGAATAATTTAAAAGGAGACATTAAAAGAAAAATTCAAAGGAAATTTATTCTATTTACAACATTGCATTAAGCGTATGCAATAAGCCTTTAAACCCCTAGGCGGCCCTAGTAGGACGAGTTGTAGTCTCGTGAGGGCTTCCAGTGATGATACCCACAAACATCTTACCTATAACTATCCTAACTTAAAACAATAAATTCACATAACAAATAATTTGCACAAATGTCTCAAAAATTGTAAATAACACCCAACATATAGAATAATTAAATGTCACCTAAGCTTTAAGAAATCTCAAATGCCAATTTCACTTTTGTTTTTGACTCTTAAACATCCATCAAACCACAAACCAATAGCCATAATGCCCGGATAATATTATGCATAACATCCACAAACAAAAAGGTGAAATCTCAAACTCCATAGGCTCACTTTTCAAACCTCTCTCCACTAATGAAGGAAAAATACACCACTTCGGATCAATAGGACTTTATGAGGCTTGTAATGTTAGGCTTAGGTATTTGGTTAAGAAAGAAAGGGAAGTGTCAAAATACAAATAATAGCACTTATTAGATTAAACACAACCAATTAAGTAAAAGAGTAACACCATTTAACCCAAATTGTTTCTTCCGATCATAACCCATTTTTCCAAAGATAAACCAACTTCTTCCTCAATTTTTTTTTTCACCTCAGTATATCAATCACTAAAACTCTTTTATTTACTAGAGCGTGAAGGCCTTTTTTTTCTTTTTCTTTTTCTTTTTTTTTGAAACACAACCCCCAACCAATTTCTTCCAATATATGTGAAAGAATTATTATTTTATTTTATTTTTTTATTCCATCCTTACTCCAATTTCTCTTGAAAAGTTTGTGTTCAAAATTAAGTGCTCTTAACAAATAAGGTAGGAATTATATATATATATATATATATTTGGCCAATAGAAGGTAGGTTATATAAGGCAAAAAGAAAGAAAAGTAAGGCTAACAATATATTTAAATAGGCTCAAAGAGGTAACTAGTGATATAAGGATAACAAGGTAGGCTTAAAATGGCACAATCGATCCAAAAATGGCCTACATCATATCCTAAACAGTGCAATTCCAAATTATTTCGCCTGAAGAGGTTTTCAAATGAGTTCTAGAGTTTGTTGAGATCACAAAAATATTCATGAAAAATTCACACATAAGACTTCTCTAAGCATTTAGACTAATCAACCAAATCATACCACATACCAAAAGAGTCGCCAACTAGGTAAAATCAACATTTGAAATTCTCTTTAAACCGAAGCAAAATTTAATGTCTTCTAACAGCTACTTGTTATCACAATCACATTATTATCATCAACGTGCAAATTAAAATAAGTAAAATGCAAATAAAATAAAATAAAAATAAAAATAGAAATAAGACGATAAACAAATAAAAGAAATTAAATCAAAATGCAGAAAAATAAATGGAAAATCAAAATTAAACACAAATACAAACACAAACAAAACTAATAAAAATGAAGGGGATAAAAGATTTACCGTTTACCGCACCCCCAACCAAAACCTTACATTGTCCTCAATGTAAGAAAGGAAAGAGATATCTCCTTTCCGCCAGCGGTGAAACTGCCCTCGTCGGTGGTGAACGTAAGATTTGTTTTTTATTTTTTTTATTTTTTCTTAGATGGGATGGCATTGGCTTTAGCTCAATCTTGTTGGCTCCATTCTTTACCACTGAAGTTGGAGTTTCATTTGTTCCCAACTCCTTAAATGTTTCATCACTACATAAATGTTCATTAGGTGCTGCTAGTAATTCAGAACATTGTCTCGTCCCCTCATCTTCCTCCTCAATTGTTGCAGATTTCACTAGGCAAGCTTCTAGTGGTAGCAATGAAGTTCTCTCCTCAAAAGTTTCCGAGATTAACCCGTCAAGAGTGTTAATTTGAAAACAAGAATGTACATCACTTGGAAATTTTGTTTCTTCAAAAACATCAAAAGTTACTTGTTCATCTTGCACCCGTAGAATGAGCTTTCCTTGTTGAACATCAATCAATGTTCTTCCAGTTGCAAGGAACGGTCTCCCCAATATCAACGGTATCTCTCTATCTTCCTCCATGTCAAGCACCACGAAATCTACAGGGAAAATAAACTTCCCGACTTTAATTAAAACATCCTCAATTACCCCTAGAGGATATTTTACTGATCGATCCGCTAATTGTAAAGAGATTGAAGTGGGCTTCACTTCTCCCAGGCCTAGTTTCTTGAAAACTGAAAGTGGCATCAAATTAATGCTTGCTCCTAAATCACATAGGACTTTATCAAAATTGCAACTTCCTATAGTACAAGGTATAGTAAAACTCCCTGGGTCTTTCAATTTCTGTGGCAGTTTTCTTTGAAGAACTGCACTGCACTCCTCATTTAGCATGACAGTTTCATTATCTCCCAACCTCCTCTTCTTTGATAAAATTTCCTTCATGAATTTTGCATACTTGGGCATTTGTTCCAACATCTCTGCAAAAGGAATGTTAATATGCAATTTCTTAAAAATATCCAGAAATTTATCAAATTGATTATCAAGCTTTTTCTTATTCAATCGTTGAGGATATGGGATAGGAGGCTCATATTTTGCATATGGGGAAGGTTGAATATCTTGGGATCTTGATGGCTTTTCTTTAGATTCTTCCATCTTTTTCTCCGATTTCCTCTGATTCTCAAGTTCTTTACCACTTCTCAATGTGATAGCCTTTACATGCTCTGTGGGATTTATTGTGTCACTAGGCAGCGATCCTTGAGACCTTTCTGCAATCTACTTTGAAAGCTGCCCCAGTTGGTTTTGGAAGTCCCTGTTGATTACCTCTTGATTTCTGAAATTTGCTCTTGTCTCCTCAATGAACTTTCCTAAAATTTCTTCCAAATTTGTTTGTTTTTTCTCTTGGGGTTGGTAGGAAGATGATGACGGTTTGAATCCCCCTTGATTATTTCCCCATGACAAATTTGGATGATTTCTCCAACCTGGATTGAAGGTGTTCGAGTATGTGTTATGTTGAGGTTTATGGAAATTTGAAACATAATTTGCTTGCTCAACATTTGGTGAAGCAAATGGATTTCCAACTTGGCACTCGATACTAGCATGATTTCCACCACATAAATCACATTGTGTAGTTGGTTTGGATTCGAATTTGGAGGACAAAGAATCCATCTTTCTTGAAAGGAACAGCAACTTGAGCCGACAAAGCATTCACTGAATCAATTTCATGCACTGCTGCTGGTCTTTTTGCAATAACCCGCTCTAAATGCCACTGATTATTGTTTTCTGCCATAATCTCTAACAACTCATGAGCATCCTCCGGTGTTTTTCCCATTAAAGACCCTCCAGCTGCAGCATCAATCATTGCACGATAGTTTGAAACCAACCCATTATAAATTGTAGAGACTTGCAGCCAAATTGGTATACCATGATGTGGGCATTTCCTCAACATTTCTTTGAATCTTTCCCAAGCTTCATACAATGATTCTTGGTCATATTGTGTAAAAGATGTGATTTCATTCCTCAATTTTGCCGTCTTAGCCGGAGGAAAGAACTTGGACAAGAATTTCTGAACCAATTCATTCCATGTCGTAATTGATCCCGGTGGTAATGAGTTTAGCCACTCCTTGGCTTTATCCCGAAGTGAAAAAGGAAAAACCCTCAATCTTATAGCATCTTCAGACACACCATTTATCTTGTAAAGATCACACACCTCCAGAAAGTAAGCAATATGTGCATTTGGATCATCCTTTGACATTCCCCAAAACTGATTTGATTGAACCATTTGGATAAAGGATGGTTTTATCTCAAAGTTATTGGCTTGAATAGTTGGCCTCCTTATACCCGAAGTAGTCCCAGCAACATTAGGCGCAGCATAATCCCTTAAAGCTCTACGAATTCCACCTTCCTCAACAAATGGTAGATCCATGGCTGATTGTCTATTAGGAGCTGAGGTTGAACGCCTTCTCTCTCGATTTAGACGCCTATATGTTCTATCAATCTCCTGATCAAATGGAAGAAGGTTAAGGCTTCTTGTACGTCTCATACACAAATCCTACAACCAGAAAATCAACAAACACAAAAACAACACAAAGTTACTTTTTTTTTATGATCAATAAAATAAAACAGCAAAATAAAAAAAAATTAAAAATAAAAGAAAGATAAAGCAAATTAACTTCAAATTAAAACTAAGATTAGGTAGTATCGATATTAATAAAATCAAACCATTCCCCGGCAACGGCGCCAAAAACATGATGCTTATTTTCGCAAGTGTACGAATCGTTCAAGTAATAAAGTGTACAAAAAGTATGGATATCGACCCCACAAGGAATGGCGTTACTAAGTACCGAAATTGACTAACCCTAATTTTATTTGAAAACCGAATTGTTGAAATTGTTTTAAAAGCAAATTAACATAAAACTAAACGCAAATAATAAAATTTAATGTTGTTCACAAATGATTAAAAACGCTACGGCATTTGATTTCGCTAAATCAATTCAATCCGATTTCAAGTCATGTTATATGAGAATCAAAGTTAAAAGTGATGGTTGAAAAACCCAAACTTATCTAATACTCTTTCTCAAGTTATATTAGAATTACTTATCTATGAAAACCAACTATATTTCTATGAAGATTTAATCACAAATAAGCACATTACGATTTATGGAATTTCTAGAATAACCACATACATCATGCATTAGGTGTCAAACTCGCATTCAACATACGGTATTTATAACAAGAAGCATTCATTACACATCTCCTCTCGGTCTCAATATAATGCAACAAATCATCTAAATCTTGATCAGAAATTTAAAAGCATTAAGCATGGAAATAAATACTCAACTTGAACACAATGAATTCATATAACAATAACAAAAGAAATCAGATTTCCTTGATTTAACTACATCATAGCCTTAACAAAAACGAATTAGTTCATAACGAAAATAAGAACAAACATATTCTCAATTGAATCCATGAACAAACAATCTGAATAAAATGCAGAAAATAAATGCTAAGGAGAAGAGATGAATACTCTTGAAGATGAAGACTTGGTAGCAACAATTGTGATGATCCTTCAAGCTTCTCCAACCTTTCTCTCCAAAATTTCCTTTTCTCCTCCAAAAATAACTTAGATCTGCTCTCTCTACCGTCCCCCTCTTTCTCCATCATATTGTATATATAGATTTAGGGTTTGGAGGGCAATTTTGGAACAAAACAACAACAAAAAATCTGTTTTCGGACGAAACTCGCCGGCGGCGACATTATTCTCGCCGCGGCGAGATTTCTGGAAAATTAAATTTTTGGTTTTTGGATTTTGGCCGGCGGCCAAAATAATGTGGCCGGCGGCGAGATACTTTGGCCGGCGGCGAGATGCTTTGGCCGGCGGGGAGAATTATTTGGCCGGCGGCGAGATTAGTTTACCAAAATTTGTGCTCTCGGGAAGATTTTCGCCAGGATTTTAGCCGGCGGCGAGAATACTTTGGCCGGCGGCGAGATTCACTTGGCCAAAATCTGTGCTCCCTGCATGATTTTCAACATTTTGTCCATATGGGTTTCGCCGGCGGCGAAATTCCAAATTTTGAAATTTTGTTCTCTTTTTATTTTCATTCAATCCCGATCATTGTACTTTGTCCCTAACTTCTCCAAAATCATGATTTTTACCTGAAATTGCACTTTAAACACGAAATACCCGTGAAATGACATTTGTGGATTAAATAATCAAATAAACACAATTTTCACAGAAATATCAACATTTAAATCATAACAAAAATGCAATACTTTACCTCTTATCATATTACAAACTTAGAAAGTCTGATCTCACTCTTCTCTAATCTGTCCTTTATTGTTAATGAGTTTATAACTTCTAAAGTAATCGTTTGATTTAGCATATTCCTCCGTTGTTGGTGTCCTAGCTTTTTGTGCTTTCTTTGTGGATTTTTTAGAAGCTCCACTTCTTGCAGTTCACATCTTTGTCTTTGTATTTCAACAAGATCATGTTTTAGAAAAACGCATAGAGCTATTAGCTTAAATATTAAATGGTTGATTACTAAAAAGGCTCCTTCCTCCAGGCATATGAATAAATGAAAACTAAAATAAAAAAGGATGTCCTAAATCAGAAGTATACATGAGCTTGTAACTTAAGCACTTCTTGATTCAAAATTTCATATTTTTTTCCTTTTTTCCTTTTTTTCCTTTTTTCTCTCTTCTTTTTTTTGGCCAAAGGTGAAAAAATAACATCTTTGAGGTGTAATGAAGGGGTCTACGAGGATCTAAGTAGGGAAAATGTCTCAAATTTCATTCCTTGTTTAGCGGCTTTGCAGTTTAATTGCTTTATCAAATCAATAGTAGACAGTATTACAAACTTAGAAAATCCGATCTCACTCTTGTTTAATCTGTCCTTTGTAGTTAATGATTTTATAACTTCTAAAGTAGCCGTTAGATTTGGCATATTCCTCTGTTGTCGGTGCTATAGCTTCTTGTGCTTTCTTTGTTGATTTGGGAATCTCCACTTCTTACAGTTCACATCTCTCTCTTTGTATTTCAACAAGATCATGTTTTAGAAAAAAGGCACAGAGCTATTTGCTTAAGCATTAAATGGTTTATTACAAAAAAGGCTCCTTCTTCCAGGCATATGAATAAATGAAAACTAAAATAAAAAAGGACGTCCTAAATCACAAGTATACCTGAGCTTGTAACTTAAGCACTTCTTGATTCAAAATTTGATATTCTTTTCCTTTTTTTCCTTTTTTTTCTCTCTCTTCTTTTTTTTGGCCCAAGTGGAAAAAATAACATCTTTGAGGTGTAAAAAAGGGGTCTACCAGGATGTAACTTGAGTAATTGTCTCAAATTTCATTCCTTGTTTAGCGCCTTTGCAGTAGAATTGCTTTTTGAAATCAATATTAGACGGTATTACAAACTTAGAAAGTCTAATCTCACTCTTGTCTAATCTACCCTTTGTAGTTAATGATTTTATAACTTCTAAAGTAGCCGTTTGATTTTGCATATTCCTCTATTGTTGGTGTCATACCTTCTTGTGCTTTCTTTGTGGATTTTTCAGAAGCTCCACTTCTTGCAGTTCACATCTCTCTTTGTATTTCAACAAGATCATGTTTTAGAAAAAGGCACACAGCTATTAGCTTAAGCATTAAATGGTTTATTACAAAAAAGGCTCCTTCTTCCAGGCATATGAATAAATGAAAACTACAATAAAAAAGGACGTCCTAAATCACAAGTATACCTGAGCTTGTAACTTAAGCACTTCTTGATTCAAAATATCATATATTTTTTTCCTTTTTTTTCTCTCTCTTCTTTTTTTTGGCCCAAGTGGAAAAAATAATATCTTTGAGGTGTAATAAAGGGGTCTACAAGGATCTAACTTGAATAAATGTCTCAAATTTCATTCCTTGTTTAGTGCCTTTGCAGTAGAATTGCTTTTTGAAATCAATATTAGACGGTATTACAAACTTAGAAAGTCTGATCTCACTCTTGTCTAATCTGTCCTTTATAGTTAATGATTTTATAACTTCTAAAGTAGCCGTTTGATTTTGCATATTCCTCTATTGTTGGTGTCATACATTCTTGTGCTTTCTTTGGGGATTTTTCAGAAGCTCCACTTCTTGCAGTTCACATCTCTGTCTTTGTATTTCAACAAGATTATGTTTTTGAAAAAGGCACAGAGCTATTTGCTTAAGCATTAAATGGTTGATTACAAAAACGGCTCCTTCCTCTAGGCATATGAATAAATTAAAACTAATGTAAAATAGGACGTCCTAAATCACAAGTATACCTGAGCTTGTAACTTAAGCACTTCTTGATTCAAAATTTCATATTTTTTTCCTTTTTTATTTTCTTTCCCTCCCTTTTTTTTTGGCCAAACTTGCAAAAATTACATCTTTGAGGTGTAATAAAGGGGTGTACGAAGATCTAACTAGAGAATATGTCTCAAATTTCATTCCTAGTTTGCGGCATTGCAGTTTAATTGCTTTATCAAATCAATAGTACACGGTATTACAAACTTAGAAAGTCTGATCTCACTCTTGTCTAATCTGTCCTTTGTAGTTAATGATTTTATAACTTCTAAAGTAGCCGTTTGATTTTGCATATCGCTCTATTGTTGGTGTCATACCTTCTTGTGCTTTCTTTGTGGATTTTTCAGAAGCTCCACTTCTTGCAGTTCACATCTCTCTCTTTGTATTTCAACAAGATCATGTTTTAGAAAAAGGCACAGAGCTATTAGCTTAAGCATTAAATGGTTTATTACAAAAAGGCTCCTTCTTCCAGGCATATGAATAAATGAAAACTAAAATAAAAAACTACGTCCTAAATCAGAAGTATACCTGAGCTTGTAACTTAAGCACTTCTTGATTCAAAATTTCAAATTTTTTTCCTTTTTTTCCTTTTTTTTCTCCCTCTTCTTTTTTTTGGCCAAATTGGAAAAAATAAGATCTTTGAGGTGTAATAAAGGGGTCTACGAGGATCTAACTTAAGTAAATGTCTCAAATTTCATTCCTTGTTTAGCGCCTTTGTAGTTTAATTGCTTTTTGAAATCAGTAGTAGACGGTATTACAAACTTAGAAAGTCTGATCTCACTTTTGTCTAATCTGTCCTTTGTAGTTAATGATTTTATAACTTCTAAAGTAGCCGTTTGATTTAGCATATTCCTCTGTTGTTGGTGTCATAGCTTCTTGTGCTTTCTTTGTGGATTTTTCAGAAGCTCCACTTCTTGCAGTTCACATCTCTATCTTCGTATTTCAACAAGATTATGTTTTTGAAAAAGGCACAGAGCTATTAGCTTAAGCATTAAATGGTTGATTACAAAAAAGGCTCCTTCCTCCAGGCATATGAATAAATTAAAACTAAAATAAAAAAGGACGTCCTAAATCACAAGTATACCTAAGCTTGTAACTTAAGCACTTCTTGATTCAAAATTTCATATTTTTTTCCTTTTTTTCTCTCTCTTCTCTTTTTTTGGCAAAAGTGGAAAAAATAACATCTTTGAGGTGTAATAAAGGGGTCTACGAGGATCTAACTTGAGAAAAAGTCTCAAATTTCATTCCTTATTTAGCGCCTTTGTAGTTTAATTTCTTTTTCAAATTAATAGTAGACGGTATTACAAACTTAGAAAGTTTGATCTCACTCTTGTGTAATCTGTGCTTTGTAGTTAATGATTTTATAACTTCTAAAGTAGTCTTTTGATTTAGCATATTCCTCAGTTGTTAGTGTCAGGGCTTCATGTGCTTTCTTTTTGGATTTTTCAGCAGCTCCAATTCTTGCAGTTCACATCTCTCTCTTTGTATTTCAAAGATATCATGTTTTAGAAAAAGGCGAGAGCTATTAGCTTAAGCATTAAATGGTTGATTACAAAAAAGGCTCCTTCCTCCAGGGATATGAATAAATTAAAACTAAAATAAAAAGGACGTCCTAAATCAGAAGTATAGGTGAGCTTGCAACTTAAACATTTCTTGATTCAAAATTTCATATTTTTTTCCTTTTTTTCCTTTTTTTTTCTCTCTCTTCTTTTTTTTGGCCAAATTGGAAAGAATAACATCTTTGAGGTGTAACAAAGGGGTCTACGAGGATCTAAATTGAGAAATTATCTCAAATTTCATTCTTTGTTTTGCGGCTTTCAGTTTAATTGCTTTATCAAATCAATAGTAGACGGTATAACAAACTTAGAAACTTTGATCTCACTCTTGTCTAATCTGTCGTGTTTAGTTAATAATTTTATAACTTCTTTAACAGCCTTTATATTTTGCATATTCCTCTGTTGTTTGTGTCCTAGCTTCTTGTGCTTTCTTAGTTGATTTCAGAAGCTCCACTTCTTGCACTTAACATCTTTCTCTTTGTATTTCAACAAGATTATGTTTTAGAAAAAGGCACAGAGCTATTAGCTTAAGCATTAAATGGTTGATTACAAAAAAGGCTCCTTCCTCCAGGCATATGAATAAATGAAAAATAAAATAAAAAAGGACGTCCTAAATCACAAGTATACTTGAGCTTGTAACTTAAGGACTTCTTGATTCAAAATTTCATATTTTTTTCCTTTTTTTCCTTTTTTTCTCTCTCTTCTTTTTTTTGGCGAAATTGGAAAGAATAACATCTTTCAGGTGTAATAAAGGGGTCTACGAGGATCTAACTTGAGAAAATGTCTCAAATTTCATTCCTTGTTTAGCGCCTTTGTAGTTTAATTGCTTTTTCAAATTCATAGTAGACTGTATTACAAACTTAGAAAGTCTGATCTAACTCTTGTCTAATCTGTCCTTTGTAGTTAATGATTTTATAACTTCTAAAGTAGCCGTTTGATTTAGCATATTCCTCTGTTGTTGGTGTGATAGCTTCTTGTGCTTTCTTTGTGGATTTTTTCAGAAGCTCCACTTCTTGCAGTTCACATCTATATCTTTGTATTTCAACAAGATTATGTTTTTTGAAAAAGGCACAGAGCTATTAGCTTAATCATTAAATGGTTGATTAAAAAAAAGGCTCCTTCCTCCAAGCATATGAATAAATTAAACCTAAAATAAAAAAGGACGTCCTAAATCAAAAGTATACCTGAGCTTGTAACTTAAGCACTTCTAGATTCAAATTTTAATATTTTTATCCTTTTTTTCTTTTCTTTCCCTCTCTTTTTTTTGGACAAAGTTGCAAAAATAACATCTTTGAGGTGTAATAAAGGGGTGTACAAAGATCTAACTAGAGAAAATGTCTCAAATTTCAATCCTTGTTTAGCGGCTTTGCAGTTTATTTGCTTTATCAAATCAATAGTAGACGGTATTACAAACTTAGAAAGTTGGTCTCACTCTTGTCTAATCTGTCCTTTGTAGTTAATGATTTTATAACTTCTAATGTTGCCGTTAGATTTGGCGTATTCCTCTGTTGTCGGTACCATAGCTTCTTGTGCTTTCTTTGTTGATTTCGGATTCTCCAAATCTTACAGTTCACATCTCTCTCTTTGTATTTCAACAAGATCATGTTTTAGAAAAAGGCACAGAGCTATTAACTTAAGTATTAAATGATTGATTACTAAAAAGGCTCCTACCTCCAGGCATATGAATAAATGAAAACTAAAATAAAAAAGGATGTCCTAAATCAGAAGTATACATGAGCTTGTAACTTAAGCACTTCTTGATTCAAAATTTCATATTTTTTTTCCTTTTTTCCATTTTTTCCTTTTTTCTCTCTTCTTTTTATTGGCCAAAGGTGAAAAAATAACATCTTTGAGGTGTAATGAAGGGGTCTACGAGGATCTAAGTAGGGAAAATGTCTCAAATTTCATTCCTTGTTTAGCGGCTTTGCAGTTTAATTGCTTTATCAAATCAATAGTAGACAGTATTACAAACTTAGAAAGTCCGATCTCACTCTTGTCTAATCTGTCCTTTGTAGTTAATGATTTTATAACTTCTAAAGTAGCCGTTAGATTTGGCATATTCCTCTGTTGTCGGTGCCATAGCTTCTTGTGCTTTCTTTGTTGATTTGGGAATCTCCACTTCTTACAATTCACATCTCTCTCTTTGTATTTCAACAAGATCATGTTTTAGAAAAAAGGCACAGAGCTATTTGCTTAAGCATTAAATGGTTTATTACAAAAAAGGCTCCTTCTTCCAGGCATATGAATAAATGAAAACTAAAATAAAAAAGGACGTCCTCAATCACAAGTATACCTGAGCTTGTAACTTAAGCACTTCTTGATTCAAAATTTGATATTTTTTTCCATTTTTTCCTTTTTTTTCTCTCTCTTCTTTTTCTTGGCCCAAGTGGAAAAAATAACATCTTTGAGGTGTAAAAAAGGGGTCTACCAGGATCTAACTTGAGTAAATGTCTCAAATTTCATTCCTTGTTTAGCGCCATTGCAGTAGAATTGCTTTTTGAAATCAATATTAGACGGTATTACAAACTTAGAAAGTCTAATCTCACTCTTGTGTAATCTGCCCTTTGTAGTTAATGATTTTATAACTTCTAAAGTAGCCGTTTGATTTTGCATATTCCTCTATTGTTGGTGTCATACCTTCTTGTGCTTTCTTTGTGGATTTTTCAGAAGCTCCACTTCTTGAAGTTCACATCTCTGTCTTTGTATTTCAACAAGATTATGTTTTTGAAAAAGGCACAGAGCTATTAGCTTAAGCATTAAATCGTTGATTACAAAAAGGCTCCTTCCTCTATGCATATGAATAAATTAAAACTAAAATAAAAAAGGACGTCCTAAATCACAAGTATACCTGAGCTTGTAACTTAAGCACTTCTTGATTCAAAATTTCATATTTTTTGCTTTTTTTCCTTTTTTTTCTCTCTCTTCTTTTTTTGGCCCAAATTGGAAAAAATAACATCTTTGAGGTGTAATAAAGAGGTCTACGAGGATCTAACTTGAGTAAATGTCTCAAATTGCATTCCTTGTTTGGCGCCTTTGCAGTTTAATTGCTTTTTGAAATGAATAGTAGACGGTATTACAAACTTAGAAAGTCTGATCTTACTCTTGTCTAATCTGTCCTTTGTAGTTAATGATTTTATAACTTCTAAAGTAGCCGTTTGATTTAGGATATTCCTCTGTTGTTGGTGTCATAGCTTCTTGTGCTTTCTTTGTGGATTTTTCAGAAGCTCCACTTCTTACAGTTCACATCTCTCTCTTTGTATTTCAAAAAGATTATGTTTTAGAAAAAGGCACAGAGCTATTAGCTTAAGCATTAACTGGTTGATTACAAAAAGGCTCCTTCTTCCAGGCATATGAATAAATGAAAACTAAAATAAAAAAGGACGTCCTAAATGACAGGTATACCTGAGCTTGTAACTTAAGCACTTCTTGATTCAAAATTTCATATTTTTTTCCTTTTTTTTCTTTTTTTTCTATCTCTTCTTTTTTTTGGCCAAATTGGAAAAAATAACTTCTTTGAGGTGTAATAAAGGGGTCTACAAGGATCTAACTTGAGTAAATGTCTCAAATTTCATTCCTTGTTTAGTGCCTTTGCAGTTCAATTGCGTTTTGAAATCAATAGTAGACGGTATTACAAACGTAGAAAGTCTAATCTCACTCTTGTCTAATCTGTCCTTTGTAGTTAATGATTTTATAATTTCTAAAGTAGCCGTTTGATTTAGCATATTCCTCTCTTGTTGGTGTCATAGCTTCTTGTGCTTTCTTTGTGGATTTTTCAGAAGCTCCACTTTTTGCAGTTCACATCTCTGTCTTTGTATTTCAACAAGATTATGTTTTTGAAAAAGGCACAGAGCAATTAGCTTAAGCATTAAATGATTGATTACAAAAAAGGCTACTTCCTCCAGGCATATGAATAAATTAAAACTAAAATAAAAAAGGACGTCCTAAATCACAAGTATACCTGAGCTTGTAACTTAAGCACTTCTTGATTCAGAATTTCATATTTTTATCCTTTTTTTCTCTCTCTTCTTTTTTTTTAGGCCAAAGTAAAAAAAATAACATCTTTGAGGTGTAATAAAGGGGTGTACGAGGATCTAACTTGAGAAAATGTCTCAAATTTCATTCCTTGTTTAGCGCCTTTGTAGTTTAATTGCTTTTTCAATTTAATAGTAGACGGTATTACAACCTTAGAAAGTCTGATCTCACTCTTGTCTAATCTTTCCTTTGTAGTTAATGATTTTATAACTTCTAAAGTAGCCGTTTGATTTTGCATATTCCTCTATTGTTGGTGTCATACCTTCTTGTGCTTTCTTTGTGGATTTTTCAGAAGCTCCACTTCTTGCAGTTCACATCTCTCTCTTTGTATTTCAACAAGATCATGTTTTAGAAAAAGGCACAGAGCTATTAGCTTAAGCATTAAATGGTTTATTACAAAAAAGGCTCCTTCTTCCAGGCATATGAATAAATGAAAACTAAAATAAAAAAGGACGTCCTAAATCACAAGTATACCTGAGCTTGTAACTTAAGCACTTCTGGATTCAAAATATCATATATTTTTTTCCTTTTTTTTCTCTCTCTTCTTTTTTTTGGCCCAAGTGGAAAAAATAATATCTTTGAGGTGTAATAAAGGGGTCTACAAGGATCTAACTTGAGTAAATGTCTCAAATTTCATTCCTTGTTTAGTGCCTTAGCAGTAGAATTGCTTTTTGAAATCAATATTAGACGGTATTACAAACTTAGAAAGTCTGATCTCACTCTTGTCTAATCTGTCCTTTATAGTTAATGATTTTATAACTTCTAAAGTAGCCGTTTGATTTTGCATAATCCTCTATTGTTGGTGTCATACATTCTTGTGCTTTCTTTGTGGATTTTTCAGAAGCTCCACTTCTTGCAGTTCACATCTCTGTCTTTGTATTTCAACAAGATTATGTTTTTGAAAAAGGCACAGAGCTATTTGCTTAAGCATTAAATGGTTGATTACAAAAACGGCTCCTTCCTCTAGGCATATGAATAAATGAAAACTAAAATAAAAAACTACGTCCTAAATCAGAAGTATACCTGAGCTTGTAACTTAAGCACTTCTTGATTCAAAATTTCAAATTTTTTTCCTTTTTTTCCTTTTTTTTCTCCCTCTTCTTTTTTTTGGCCAAATTGGAAAAAATAAGATCTTTGAGGTGTAATAAAGGGGTCTACGAGGATCTAACTTAAGTAAATGTCTCAAATTTCATTCCTTGTTTAGCGCCTTTGCAGTTTAATTGCTTTTTGAAATCAGTAGTAGACGGTATTACAAACTTAGAAAGTCTGATCTCACTTTTGTCTAATCTGTCCTTTGTAGTTAATGATTTTATAACTTCTAAAGTAGCCGTTTGATTTAGCATATTCCTCTGTTGTTGGTGTCATAGCTTCTTGTGCTTTCTTTGTGGATTTTTCAGAAGCTCCACTTCTTGCAGTTCACATCTCTGTCTTCGTATTTCAACAAGATTATGTTTTTGAAAAAGGCACAGAGCTATTAGCTTAAGCATTAAATGGTTGATTACAAAAAAGGCTCCTTCCTCCAGGCATATGAATAAATTAAAACTAAAATAAAAAAGGACGTCCTAAATCACAAGTATACCTAAGCTTGTAACTTAAGCACTTCTTGATTCAAAATTTCATATTTTTTTTCCTTTTTTTCTCTCTCTTCTCTTTTTTTGGCAAAAGTGGAAAAAATAACATCTTTGAGGTGTAATAAAGGGGTCTACGAGGATCTAACTTGAGAAAAAGTCTCAAATTTCATTTGTTGTTTAGCGCCTTTGTAGTTTAATTTCTTTTTCAAATTAATAGTAGACGGTATTACAAACTTAGAAAGTTTGATCTCACTCTTGTGTAATCTGTCCTTTGTAGTTAATGATTTTATAACTTCTAAAGTAGTCTTTTGATTTAGCATATTCCTCAGTTGTTAGTGTCAGGGCTTCATGTGCTTTCTTTTTGGATTTTTCAGCAGCTCCAATTCTTGCAGTTCACATCTCTCTCTTTGTATTTCAAAGATATCATGTTTTAGAAAAAGGCGAGAGCTATTAGCTTAAGCATTAAATGGTTGATTACAAAAAAGGCTCCTTCCTCCAGGGATATGAATAAATTAAAACTAAAATAAAAAGGACGTCCTAAATCAGAAGTATACCTGAGCTTGCAACTTAAACATTTCTTGATTCAAAATTTCATATTTTTTTCCTTTTTTTCCTTTTTTTTTCTCTCTCTTCTTTTTTTTGGCCAAATTGGAAAGAATAACATCTTTGAGGTGTAACAAAGGGGTCTACGAGGATCTAAATTGAGAAATTATCTCAAATTTCATTCTTTGTTTAGCGGCTTTCAGTTTAATTGCTTTATCAAATCAATAGTAGACGGTATAACAAACTTAGAAACTTTGATCTCACTCTTGTCTAATCTGTCGTGTTTAGTTAATAATTTTATAACTTCTTTAACAGCCTTTACATTTAGCATATTCCTCTGTTGTTTGTGTCCTAGCTTCTTGTGCTTTCTTAGTTGATTTCAGAAGCTCCACTTCTTGCACTTAACATCTTTCTCTTTGTATTTCAACAAGATTATGTTTTAGAAAAAGGCACAGAGCTATTAGCTTAAGCATTAAATGGTTGATTACAAAAAAGGCTCCTTCCTCCAGGCATATGAATAAATGAAAAATAAAATAAAAAAGGACGTCCTAAATCACAAGTATACTTGAGCTTGTAACTTAAGGACTTCTTGATTCAAAATTTCATATTTTTTTCCTTTTTTTCCTTTTTTTCTCTCTCTTCTTTTTTTTGGCGAAATTGGAAAGAATAACATCTTTCAGGTGTAATAAAGGGGTCTACTAGGATCTAACTTGAGAAAATGTCTCAAATTTCATTCGTTGTTTAGCGCCTTTGTAGTTTAATTGCTTTTTCAAATTCATAGTAGACTGTATTACAAACTTAGAAAGTCTGATCTAACTCTTGTCTAATCTGTCCTTTGTAGTTAATGATTTTATAACTTCTAAAGTAGCCGTTTGATTTAGCATATTCCTCTGTTGTTGGTGTGATAGCTTCTTGTGCTTTCTTTGTGGATTTTTTCAGAAGCTCCACTTCTTGCAGTTCACATCTATATCTTTGTATTTCAACAAGATTATGTTTTTTGAAAAAGGCACAGAGCTATTAGCTTAATCATTAAATGGTTGATTAAAAAAAAGGCTCCTTCCTCCAAGCATATGAATAAATTAAACCTAAAATAAAAAAGGACGTCCTAAATCAAAAGTATACCTGAGCTTGTAACTTAAGCACTTCTAGATTCAAATTTTAATATTTTTATCCTTTTTTTCTTTTCTTTCCCTCTCTTTTTTTTGGACAAAGTTGCAAAAATAACATCTTTGAGGTGTAATAAAGGGGTGTACAAAGATCTAACTAGAGAAAATGTCTCAAATTTCAATCCTTGTTTAGCGGCTTTGCAGTTTATTTGCTTTATCAAATCAATAGTAGACGGTATTACAAACTTAGAAAGTTGGTCTCACTCTTGTCTAATCTGTCCTTTGTAGTTAATGATTCTATAACTTCTAATGTTGCCGTTAGATTTGGCGTATTCCTCTGTTGTCGGTACCATAGCTTCTTGTGCTTTCTTTGTTGATTTTGGATTCTCCAAATCTTACAGTTCACATCTCTCTCTTTGTATTTCAACAAGATCATGTTTTAGAAAAAGGCACAGAGCTATTAACTTAAGTATTAAATGATTGATTACTAAAAAGGCTCCTACCTCCAGGCATATGAATAAATGAAAACTAAAATAAAAAAGGATGTCCTAAATCAGAAGTATACATGAGCTTGTAACTTAAGCACTTCTTGATTCAAAATTTCATATTTTTTTTCCTTTTTTCCATTTTTTCCTTTTTTCTCTCTTCTTTTTATTGGCCAAAGGTGAAAAAATAACATCTTTGAGGTGTAATGAAGGGGTCTACGAGGATCTAAGTAGGGAAAATGTCTCAAATTTCATTCCTTGTTTAGCGGCTTTGCAGTTTAATTGCTTTATCAAATCAATAGTAGACAGTATTACAAACTTAGAAAGTCCGATCTCACTCTTGTCTAATCTGTCCTTTGTAGTTAATGATTTTATAACTTCTAAAGTAGCCGTTAGATTTGGCATATTCCTTTGTTGTCGGTGCCATAGCTTCTTGTGCTTTCTTTGTTGATTTGGGAATCTCCACTTCTTACAATTCACATCTCTCTCTTTGTATTTCAACAAGATCATGTTTTAGAAAAAAGGCACAGAGCTATTTGCTTAAGCATTAAATGGTTTATTACAAAAAAGGCTCCTTCTTCCAGGCATATGAATAAATGAAAACTAAAATAAAAAAGGACGTCCTCAATCACAAGTATACCTGAGCTTGTAACTTAAGCACTTCTTGATTCAAAATTTGATATTTTTTTCCATTTTTTCCTTTTTTTTCTCTCTCTTCTTTTTCTTGGCCCAAGTGGAAAAAATAACATCTTTGAGGTGTAAAAAAGGGGTCTACCAGGATCTAACTTGAGTAAATGTCTCAAATTTCATTCCTTGTTTAGCGCCATTGCAGTAGAATTGCTTTTTGAAATCAATATTAGACGGTATTACAAACTTAGAAAGTCTAATCTCACTCTTGTCTAATCTGCCCTTTGTAGTTAATGATTTTATAACTTCTAAAGTAGCCGTTTGATTTTGCATATTCCTCTATTGTTGGTGTCATACCTTCTTGTGCTTTCTTTGTGGATTTTTCAGAAGCTCCACTTCTTGAAGTTCACATCTCTGTCTTTGTATTTCAACAAGATTATGTTTTTGAAAAAGGCACAGAGCTATTAGCTTAAGCATTAAATCGTTGATTACAAAAAGGCTCCTTCCTCTATGCATATGAATAAATTAAAACTAAAATAAAAAAGGACGTCCTAAATCACAAGTATACCTGAGCTTGTAACTTAAGCACTTCTTGATTCAAAATTTCATATTTTTTGCTTTTTTTCCTTTTTTTTCTCTCTCTTCTTTTTTTGGCCCAAATTGGAAAAAATAACATCTTTGAGGTGTAATAAAGAGGTCTACGAGGATCTAACTTGAGTAAATGTCTCAAATTGCATTCCTTGTTTGGCGCCTTTGCAGTTTAATTGCTTTTTGAAATGAATAGTAGACGGTATTACAAACTTAGAAAGTCTGATCTTACTCTTGTCTAATCTGTCCTTTGTAGTTAATGATTTTATAACTTCTAAAGTAGCCGTTTGATTTAGGATATTCCTCTGTTGTTGGTGTCATAGCTTCTTGTGCTTTCTTTGTGGATTTTTCAGAAGCTCCACTTCTTACAGTTCACATCTCTCTCTTTGTATTTCAAAAAGATTATGTTTTAGAAAAAGGCACAGAGCTATTAGCTTAAGCATTAAATGGTTGATTACAAAAAGGCTCCTTCTTCCAGGCATATGAATAAATGAAAACTAAAATAAAAAAGGACGTCCTAAATGACAGGTATACCTGAGCTTGTAACTTAAGCACTTCTTGATTCAAAATTTCATATTTTTTCCTTTTTTTTCTTTTTTTTCTATCTCTTCTTTTTTTTGGCCAAATTGGAAAAAATAACTTCTTTGAGGTGTAATAAAGGGGTCTACAAGGATCTAACTTGAGTAAATGTCTCAAATTTCATTCCTTGTTTAGTGCCTTTGCAGTTCAATTGCGTTTTGAAATCAATAGTAGACGGTATTACAAACGTAGAAAGTCTAATCTCACTCTTGTCTAATCTGTCCTTTGTAGTTAATGATTTTATAATTTCTAAAGTAGCCGTTTGATTTAGCATATTCCTCTCTTGTTGGTGTCATAGCTTCTTGTGCTTTCTTTGTGGATTTTTCAGAAGCTCCACTTTTTGCAGTTCACATATCTGTCTTTGTATTTCAACAAGATTATGTTTTTGAAAAAGGCACAGAGCTATTAGCTTAAGCATTAAATGATTGATTACAAAAAAGGCTACTTCCTCCAGGCATATGAATAAATTAAAACTAAAATAAAAAAGGACGTCCTAAATCACAAGTATACCTGAGCTTGTAACTTAAGCACTTCTTGATTCAGAATTTCATATTTTTATCCTTTTTTTCTCTCTCTTCTTTTTTTTAGGCCAAAGTAAAAAAAATAACATCTTTGAGGTGTAATAAAGGGGTGTACGAGGATCTAACTTGAGAAAATGTCTCAAATTTCATTCCTTGTTTAGCGCCTTTGTAGTTTAATTGCTTTTTCAATTTAATAGTAGACGGTATTACAAACTTAGAAAGTCTGATCTCACTCTTGTCTAATCTTTCCTTTGTAGTTAATGATTTTATAACTTCTAAAGTAGTCTTTTGATTTAGCATATTCCTCTGTTGTTGGTGTCAGGGCTTCATGTGCTTTCTTTTTGGATTTTTCAGCAGCTCCAATTCTTGCAGTTCACATCACTCTCTTTGTATTTCAACAAGATTATGTTTTAGAAAAACGCATAAAGCTATTAGCTTAAGCATTAAATGGTTGATTACAAAAAAGGCTCCTTCCTCCAGGCATATGAATAAATTAAAACTAAAATAAAAAAGGACGTCCTAAATCACAAGTATACCTGAGCTTGCAACATAAGCACTTCTTGATTCAAAATTTCATATTTTTTTCCTTTTTTTCCTTTTTTTTCTCTCTCTTCTTTTTTTGGCCAAATTGGAAAGAATAACATCTTTGAGGTGTAACAAAGGGGTCTACAAGGATCTAACTTGAGAAATTATCTCAAATTTCATTCTTTGTTTAGCGGCTTTCAGTTTAATTGCTTTATCAAATCAATAGTAGACGGTATAACAAACTTAGAAACTTTGATCTCACTCTTGTCTAATCTGTCGTGTTTAGTTAATAATTTTATAACTTCTTTAACAGCCTTTAGATTTAGCATATTCCTCTGTTGTTTGTGTACTAGCTTCTTGTGCTTTCTTAGTTGATTTCAGAAGCTCCACTTCTTGCACTTAACATCTTTCTCTTTGTATTTCAACAAGATTATGTTTTAGAAAAAGGCACAGAGCTATTAGCTTAAGCATTAAATGGTTGATTACAAAAAAGGCTCCTTCCTCCAGGCATATGAATAAATAAAAATAAAAATAAAAAAGGATGTCCTAAATCACAAGTATACCTGAGCTTGTAACTTAAGGACTTCTTGATTCAAAATTTCATATTTTTTTCCTTTTTTTCCTTTTTTTTCTTTCTCTTCTTTTTTTTGGCCAAATTGGAAAGAATAACATCTTTGAGGTGTAATAAATGGGTCTACGAGGATCTAACTTGAGAAAATGTCTCAAATTTCATTCCTAGTTTAGCGCCTTTATATTTAATTGCTTTTTCAAATTAACAGTAGACTGTATTACAAACTTAGAAAGTCTGATCTCACTCTTGTCTAATCTGTCCTTTGTAGTTAATGATTTTATAACTTCTAAAGTTGCTGTTAGATTTGGCGTATTCCTCTGTTGTCAGTACCATAGCTTCTTGTGTTTTCTTTGTTGATTTCGGATTATCCAAATCTTACAGTTCACATCTCTCTCTTTGTATTTCAACAAGATCATGTTTTAGAAAAAGGCACAGAGCTATTAACTTAAGCATTAAATGGTTGATTACTAAAAAGGCTCCTTCCTCCAGGCATATGAATAAATGAAAACTAAAATAAAAAAGGATCTCCTAAATCAGAAGTATACCTGAGCTTGTAACTTAAGCACTTATTGAATCAAAATTTCATATATTTTTTTTCCTTTTTTCCTTTTTTCCTTTTTTCTCTCTTCTTTTTTTTGGCAAAAGGTGAAAAAATAACATCTTTGAGGTGTAATGAAAGGGTCTACGAGGATCTAAGTAGAGAAAATGTCTCAAATTTTGATCCTTGTTTAGCGGCTTTGCAGTTTAATTGCTTTATCAAACCAATAATAGACAGTATTACAAACTTAGAAAGTGTGATCTCACTCTTGTCTAATCTGTCCTTTGTAGTTAATGATTTTATAACTTCTAAAGTAGCCGTTAGATTTGGCATATTCCTCTGTTGTCGGTGCCATAGCTTCTTGTGATTTCTTTGTTGATTTAGGAATCTCCACTTCTTATAGTTCACATCTCTCCCTTTGTATTTCAACAAGATCATGTTTTAGAAAAAGGCAAAGAGCTATTAGCTTAAGCATTAATTGTTTGATTACAAAAAAGGCTCCTTCCTCCAGGCATATGAATAAATGAAAAATAAAGCAAAAAAGGACGTCCTAAAGTACAAGTATACCTGAGCTTGTAACTTAAGCACTTTTTGATTCAAAATTTCATTTTTTTTTTCCTTTTTTTTCCTCTCTCTTCTTTTTTTTGGCCAAAGTGGAAAAAATAACATCTTTGAGGTGTAATAAAGGGGTCTACGAGGATCTAAATTGAGAAAATGTCTCAAATTTCATTGCTTGTTTAGCGTCTTTGTAGTTTAATTGCTTTTTCAAATCAATAGTAGACGGTATTACAAACTTAGAAAGTCTGATCTCACTCTTGTCTAATCTGTCCTTCGTAGTTAATGATTTTATACCTTCTAAAGTAGTAGTTTGATTTAGCATATTCCTCTGTTGTTGGTGTCATAGCTTCTTGTGCTTTCTTTGTGGATTTTTTAGAATATCCACTTCTTGCAGTTAACATCTTTCTCTTTGTATATCAACAAGATTATGTTTTAGAAAAAGGCACAGAGCTATTAGCTTAAGCATTAAATGGTTGATTACAAAAAAGGCTCCTTCCTCCAGGCATATGAATAAATGAAAACTAAAATAAAAAAGGACGTCCTAAATCACAAGTATACCTGAGCTTGTAACTTAAGGACTTCTTGATTCAAAATTTCATATTTTTTTTTCTTTTTTTCCTTTTTTCTCTATCTCTTCTTTTTTTGGCCAAATTGGAAAGAATAACATCTTTGAGGTGTAATAAAGGGTTCTACGAGGATCTAAATTGAGAAAATGTCTCAAATTTCATTCCTTGTTTAGCGCCTTTCAGTTTAATTGCTTTTTCAAATTAATAGTAGATGGTATTACAAACTTAGAAAGTCTAATCTCACTCTTGTGTAATCTGTCCTTTGTAGTTAATGATTTTATACGTTCTAAAGTAGTAGTTTGATTTAGCATATTCCTCTCTTGTTGGTGTCATAGCTTCTTGTGCTTTCTTTGTGGATTTTTTAGAATATCCACTTCTTGCAGTTAACATCTTTCTCTTTGTATTTCAACAAGATTATGTTTTAGAAAAAGGCACAGAGCTATTAGCTTAATCATTAAATGGTTGATTACCTAAAGAGCTCCTTCCTCTAGGCATTTGAATAAATGAAAACTAAAATAAAAAAGGACGTCCTAAATCACAAGTATACCTGAGCTTGTAAATTAAGCACTTCTTGATTCAAAATTTCATATTTTTTAACTCTTTCCCTTTTTTTCTCTCTTCTTTTTTTTTTGGCCAAAGTTGCAAAAATAACATCTTTGAGGTGTGATAAAGGGTTCTACGAAGATCTAACTAGAGAAAATGTCTAAAATTTCATTCCTTGTTTAGCAGCTTTGCAGTTTAATTGCTTTATCATATCAATAGTAGACGGTATTACAAACATAGAAAGTCTGATCTCACTCTTGTCTAATCTGTCCTTTGTAGTTAATGATTTTATTACTTCTAAAGTTGTCCTTTGATTTAGCATATTCCTCTGTTGTTGGTGTCATAGCTTCTTGTGCTTTCTTTGTGGATTTTTTAAAATCTCCATTTCTTAGAGTTCACATCTCTCTCTTTGTATTTCAACAATATCATGTTTTAGAAAAAGGCATAGAGCTATTAGCTTAATCATTAAATGGTTGATTACCTAAAAGGCTCCTTCCTCTAGGCATATGAATAAATGAAAACTAAAATAAAAAAGGACGTCCTAAATCAGAAGTATACCTGAGCTTGTAACTTAAGCACTTCTTGATTCAAAATTTCATATTTTTTTCCTTTTTCCCTTTTTTTCTCTCTTCTTTTTTTATGGCCAAAGTTGCAAGAATAACATCTTTGAGGTGTAATAAAGGGGTCTACGAGGATCTAACTTGAGTAAATGTCTCAAATTTCATTCCTTGTTTAGCGCCTTTGCAGTTTAATTGCTTTTTGAAATCAATAGTAGACGGTATTACAAACTTAGAAAGTCTGATCTCACTCTTGTCTAATCTGTCCTTTGTAGTTAATGATTTTATAACTTTTAAAGTAGCCGTTTGATTTAGCATATTCCTCTGTTGTTGGTGTCATAGCTTCTTGTGCTTTCTTTGTGGATTTTTTAGAATATCCACTTCTTGCAGTTAACATCTTTCTCTTTGTATTTCAACAAGATTATGTTTTAGAAAAAGGCACAGAGCTATTAGCTTAATCATTAAATGGTTGATTACCTAAAGAGCTCCTTCCTCTAGGCATTTGAATAAAGGAAAACTAAAATAAAAAAGGACGTCCTAAATCACAAGTATACCTGAGCTTGTAAATTAAGCACTTCTTGATTCAAAATTTCATATTTTTTTAACTCTTTCCCTTTTTTTCTCTCTTCTTTTTTTTTTGGCCAAATTTGCAAAAATAACATCTTTGAGGTGTGATAAAGGGTTCTACGAAGATCTAACTAGAGAAAATGTCTAAAATTTCATTCCTTGTTTAGCAGCTTTGTAGTTTATTTGCTTTATCATATCAATAGTAGACGGTATTACAAACATAGAAAGTCTGATCTCACTCTTGTCTAATCTGTCCTTTGTAGTTAATGATTTTATTACTTCTAAAGTTGTCCTTTGATTTAGCATATTCCTCTGTTGTTGGTGTCATAGCTTCTTGTGCTTTCTTTGTGGATTTTTTAGAATCTCCACTTCTTAGAGTTCACATCTCTCTCTTTGTATTTCAACAAGATCATGTTTTAGAAAAAGGCATAGAGCTATTCGCTTAATCATTAAATGGTTGATTACCTAAAAGGCTCCTTCCTCTAGGAATATGAATAAATGAAAACTAAAATAAAAAAGGACGTCCTAAATCAGAAGTATACCTGAGCTTGTAACTTAAGCACTTCTTGATTCAAAATTTCATATTTTTTTCCTTTTTCCCTTTTTTTCTCTCTTTCTTTTGTATGGCCAAAGTTGCAAGAATAACATCTTTGAGGTGTAATAAAGGGGTCTACGAGGATCTAACTTGAGTAAATGTCTCAAATTTCATTCCTTGTTTAGCGCCTTTGCAGTTTAATTGCTTTTTGAAATCAATAGTAGACGGTATTACAAACTTAGAAAGTCTGATCTCACTCTTGTCTAATCTGTCCTTTTTAGTTAATGATTTTATAACTTCTAAAGTAGTAGTTTGATTTAGCATATTCCTCTGTTGTTGGTGTCATAGCTTCTTGTGCTTTCTTTGTGGATTTTTTAGAATATCCACTTCTTGCAATTAACATCTTTCTCTTTGTATTTCAACAAGATTATGTTTTAGAAAAAGGCACAGAGCTATTAGCTTAATCATTAAATGGTTGATTACGTAAAGAGCTCCTTCCTCTAGGCATTTGAATAAATGAAAACTAAAATAAAAAAGGACGTCCTAAATCACAAGTATACCTGAGCTTGTAAATTAAGCACTTCTTGATTCAAAATTTCATATTTTTTAACTCTTTCCCTTTTTTTCTCTCTTCTTTTTTTTTTGGCCAAAGTTGCAAAAATAACATCTTTGAGGTGTGATAAAGGGTTCTACGAAGATCTAACTAGAGAAAATGTCTAAAATTTCATTCCTTGTTTAGCAGCTTTGCAGTTTAATTGCTTTATCATATCAATAGTAGACGGTATTACAAACATAGAAAGTCTGATCTCACTCTTGTCTAATCTGTCCTTTGTAGTTAATGGTTTTATTACTTCTAAAGTAGTTGTTTGATTTGGCATATTCCTCTGTTGTCGGTGCCATAGCTTCTTGTGCTTTCTTTGTTGATTTAGGAATCTCCACTTCTTACAGTTCACATCTCTCCCTTTGTATTTCAACAAGATCATGTTTTAGAAAAACGCAAAGAGCTATTAGCTGAAGCATTAAATGTTTGATTACAAAAAAGGCTCCTTCCTCCAGGCATATGAATAAATGAAAACTAAAGCAAAAAAGGACGTCCTAAATTACAAGTATACCTGAGCTTGTAACTTAAGCACTTTTTGATTCAAAATTTCATATTTTTTTCCTTTTTTTCCTTTTTTTTCCTCTCTTTTTTTTTTGCCCAAAGTGGAAAAAATAACATCTTTGAGGTGTAATAAAGGGGTCTACGAGGATCTAAATTGAGAAAATGTCTCAAATTTCATTGCTTGTTTAGCGTCTTTGTAGTTTAATTGCTTTTTCAAATCAATAGTAGACGGTATTACAAACTTAGAAAGTCTGATCTCACTCTTGTCTAATCTGTCCTTCGTAGTTAATGATTTTATACCTTCTAAAGTAGTAGTTTGATTTAGCATATTCCTCTGTTGTTGGTGTCATAGCTTCTTGTGGTTTCTTTGTGGATTTTTTAGAATATCCACTTCTTGCAGTTAACATCTTTCTCTTTGTATTTCAACAAGATTATGTTTTAGAAAAAGGCACAGAGCTATTAGCTTAAGCATTAAATGGTTGATTACAAAAAAGGCTCCTTCCTCCAGGCATATGAATAAATGAAAACTAAAATAAAAAAGGACGTCCTAAATCACAAGTATACGTGAGCTTGTAACTTAAGGACTTCTTGATTCAAAATTTCATATTTTTTTTTCTTTTTTTCCTTTTTTCTCTATCTCTTCTTTTTTTGGCCAAATTGGAAAGAATAACATCTTTGAGGTGTAATAAAGGGTTCTACGAGGATCTAAATTGAGAAAATGTCTCAAATTTCATTCCTTGTTTAGCGCCTTTCAGTTTAATTGCTTTTTCAAATTAATAGTAGATGGTATTACAAACTTAGAAAGTCTAATCTCACTCTTGTGTAATCTGTCCTTTGTAGTTAATGATTTTATACGTTCTAAAGTAGTAGTTTGATTTAGCATATTCCTCTCTTGTTGGTGTCATAGCTTCTTGTGCTTTCTTTGTGGATTTTTTAGAATATCCACTTCTTGCAGTTAACATCTTTCTCTTTGTATTTCAACAAGATTATGTTTTAGAAAAAGGCACAGAGCTATTAGCTTAATCATTAAATGGTTGATTACCTAAAGAGCTCCTTCCTCTAGGCATTTGAATAAATGAAAACTAAAATAAAAAAGGAAGTCCTAAATCACAAGTATACCTGAGCTTGTAAATTAAGCACTTCTTGATTCAAAATTTCATATTTTTTAACTCTTTCCCTTTTTTTCTCTCTTCTTTTTTTTTTGGCCAAAGTTGCAAAAATAACATCTTTGAGGTGTGATAAAGGGTTCTACGAAGATCTAACTAGAGAAAATGTCTAAAATTTCATTCCTTGTTTAGCAGCTTTGCAGTTTAATTGCTTTATCATATCAATAGTAGACGGTATTACAAACATAGAAAGTCTGATCTCACTCTTGTCTAATCTGTCCTTTGTAGTTAATGATTTTATTACTTCTAAAGTTGTCCTTTGATTTAGCATATTCCTCTGTTGTTGGTGTCATAGCTTCTTGTGCTTTCTTTGTGGATTTTTTAAAATCTCCACTTCTTAGAGTTCACATCTCTCTCTTTGTATTTCAACAATATCATGTTTTAGAAAAAGGCGTAGAGCTATTAGCTTAATCATTAAATGGTTGATTACCTAAAAGGCTCCTTCCTCTAGGCATATGAATAAATGAAAACTAAAATAAAAAAGGACGTCATAAATCAGAAGTATACCTGAGCTTGTAACTTAAGCACTTCTTGATTCAAAATTTCAAATTTTTTTCCTTTTTCCCTTTTTTTCTCTCTTCTTTTTTTATGGCCAAAGTTGCAAGAATAACATCTTTGAGGTGTAATAAAGGGGTCTACGAGGATCTAACTTGAGTAAATGTCTCAAATTTCATTCCTTGTTTAGCGCCTTTGCAGTTTAATTGCTTTTTGAAATCAATAGTAGACGGTATTACAAACTTAGAAAGTCTGATCTCACTCTTGTCTAATCTGTCCTTTGTAGTTAATGATTTTATAACTTCTAAAGTAGCCGTTTGATTTAGCATATTCCTCTGTTGTTGGTGTCATAGCTTCTTGTGCTTTCTTTGTGGATTTTTTAGAATATCCACTTCTTGCAGTTAACATCTTTCTCTTTGTATTTCAACAAGATTATGTTTTAGAAAAAGGCACAGAGCTATTAGCTTAATCATTAAATGGTTGATTACCTAAAGAGCTCCTTCCTCTAGGCATTTGAATAAAGGAAAACTAAAATAAAAAAGGACGTCCTAAATCACAAGTATACCTGAGCTTGTAAATTAAGCACTTCTTGATTCAAAATTTCATATTTTTTAACTCTTTCCCTTTTTTTCTCTCTTCTTTTTTTTTTTGGCCAAATTTGCAAAAATAACATCTTTGAGGTGTGATAAAGGGTTCTACGAAGATCTAACTAGAGAAAATGTCTAAAATTTCATTCCTTGTTTAGCAGCTTTGCAGTTTATTTGCTTTATCATATCAATAGTAGACGGTATTACAAACATAGAAAGTCTGATCTCACTCTTGTCTAATCTGTCCTTTGTAGTTAATGGTTTTATTACTTCTAAAGTAGTTGTTTGATTTGGCATATTCCTCTGTTGTCGGTGCCATAGCTTCTTGTGCTTTCTTTGTTGATTTAGGAATCTCCACTTCTTACAGTTCACATCTCTCCCTTTGTATTTCAACAAGATCATGTTTTAGAAAAACGCAAAGAGCTATTAGCTGAAGCATTAAATGTTTGATTACAAAAAAGGCTCCTTCCTCCAGGCATATGAATAAATGAAAACTAAAGCAAAAAAGGACGTCCTAAATTACAAGTATACCTGAGCTTGTAACTTAAGCACTTTTTGATTCAAAATTTCATATTTTTTTCCTTTTTTTCCTTTTTTTTCCTCTCTTCTTTTTTTTGCCCAAAGTGGAAAAAATAACATCTTTGAGGTGTAATAAAGGGGTCTACGAGGATCTAAATTGAGAAAATGTCTCAAATTTCATTGCTTGTTTAGCGTCTTTGTAGTTTAATTGCTTTTTCAAATCAATAGTAGACGGTATTACAAACTTAGAAAGTCTGATCTCACTCTTGTCTAATCTGTCCTTCGTAGTTAATGATTTTATACCTTCTAAAGTAGTAGTTTGATTTAGCATATTCCTCTGTTGTTGGTGTCATAGCTTCTTGTGGTTTCTTTGTGGATTTTTTAGAATATCCACTTCTTGCAGTTAACATCTTTCTCTTTGTATTTCAACAAGATTATCTTTTTGAAAAAGGCACAGAGCTATTAGCTTAAGCATTAAATGGTTGATTACAAAAAAGGCTCCTTCCTCCAGGCATATGAATAAATGAAAACTAAAATAAAAAAGGACATCCTAAATCACAAGTATACCTGAGCTTGTAACTTAAGGACTTCTTGATTCAAAATTTCATATTTTTTTTTCTTTTTTTCCTTTTTTCTCTATCTCTTCTTTTTTTGGCCAAATTGGAAAGAATAACATCTTTGAGGTGTAATAAAGGGTTCTACGAGGATCTAAATTGAGAAAATGTCTCAAATTTCATTCCTTGTTTAGCGCCTTTCAGTTTAATTGCTTTTTCAAATTAATAGTAGATGGTATTACAAACTTAGAAAGTCTAATCTCACTCTTGTGTAATCTGTCCTTTGTAGTTAATGATTTTATACGTTCTAAAGTAGTAGTTTGATTTAGCATATTCCTCTCTTGTTGGTGTCATAGCTTCTTGTGCTTTCTTTGTGGATTTTTTAGAATATCCACTTCTTGCAGTTAACATCTTTCTCTTTGTATTTCAACAAGATTATGTTTTAGAAAAAGGCACAGAGCTATTAGCTTAATCATTAAATGGTTGATTACCTAAAGAGCTCCTTCCTCTAGGCATTTGAATAAATGAAAACTAAAATAAAAAAGGAAGTCCTAAATCACAAGTATACCTGAGCTTGTAAATTAAGCACTTCTTGATTCAAAATTTCATATTTTTTAACTCTTTCCCTTTTTTTCTCTCTTCTTTTTTTTTTGGCCAAAGTTGCAAAAATAACATCTTTGAGGTGTGATAAAGGGTTCTACGAAGATCTAACTAGAGAAAATGTCTAAAATTTCATTCCTTGTTTAGCAGCTTTGCAGTTTAATTGCTTTATCATATCAATAGTAGACGGTATTACAAACATAGAAAGTCTGATCTCACTCTTGTCTAATCTGTCCTTTGTAGTTAATGATTTTATTACTTCTAAAGTTGTCCTTTAATTTAGCATATTCCTCTGTTGTTGGTGTCATAGCTTCTTGTGCTTTCTTTGTGGATTTTTTAAAATCTCCACTTCTTAGAGTTCACATCTCTCTCTTTGTATTTCAACAATATCATGTTTTAGAAAAAGGCGTAGAGCTATTAGCTTAATCATTAAATGGTTGATTACCTAAAAGGCTCCTTCCTCTAGGCATATGAATAAATGAAAACTAAAATAAAAAAGGACGTCATAAATCAGAAGTATACCTGAGCTTGTAACTTAAGCACTTCTTGATTCAAAATTTCAAATTTTTTTCCTTTTTCCCTTTTTTTCTCTCTTCTTTTTTTATGGCCAAAGTTGCAAGAATAACATCTTTGAGGTGTAATAAAGGGGTCTACGAGGATCTAACTTGAGTAAATGTCTCAAATTTCATTCCTTGTTTAGCGCCTTTGCAGTTTAATTGCTTTTTGAAATCAATAGTAGACGGTATTACAAACTTAGAAAGTCTGATCTCACTCTTTTCTAATCTGTCCTTTGTAGTTAATGATTTTATAACTTCTAAAGTAGCCGTTTGATTTAGCATATTCCTCTGTTGTTGGTGTCATAGCTTCTTGTGCTTTCTTTGTGGATTTTTTAGAATATCCACTTCTTGCAGTTAACATCTTTCTCTTTGTATTTCAACAAGATTATGTTTTAGAAAAAGGCACAGAGCTATTAGCTTAATCATTAAATGGTTGATTACCTAAAGAGCTCCTTCCTCTAGGCATTTGAATAAAGGAAAACTAAAATAAAAAAGGACGTCCTAAATCACAAGTATACCTGAGCTTGTAAATTAAGCACTTCTTGATTCAAAATTTCATATTTTTTAACTCTTTCCCTTTTTTTCTCTCTTCTTTTTTTTTTGGCCAAATTTGCAAAAATAACATCTTTGAGGTGTGATAAAGGGTTCTACGAAGATCTAACTAGAGAAAATGTCTAAAATTTCATTCCTTGTTTAGCAGCTTTGCAGTTTATTTGCTTTATCATATCAATAGTAGACGGTATTACAAACATAGAAAGTCTGATCTCACTCTTGTCTAATCTGTCCTTTGTAGTTAATGGTTTTATTACTTCTAAAGTAGTTGTTTGATTTGGCATATTCCTCTGTTGTCGGTGCCATAGCTTCTTGTGCTTTCTTTGTTGATTTAGGAATCTCCACTTCTTACAGTTCACATCTCTCCCTTTGTATTTCAACAAGATCATGTTTTAGAAAAACGCAAAGAGCTATTAGCTGAAGCATTAAATGTTTGATTACAAAAAAGGCTCCTTCCTCCAGGCATATGAATAAATGAAAACTAAAGCAAAAAAGGACGTCCTAAATTACAAGTATACCTGAGCTTGTAACTTAAGCACTTTTTGATTCAAAATTTCATATTTTTTTCCTTTTTTTCCTTTTTTTTCCTCTCTTCTTTTTTTTGCCCAAAGTGGAAAAAATAACATCTTTGAGGTGTAATAAAGGGGTCTACGAGGATCTAAATTGAGAAAATGTCTCAAATTTCATTGCTTGTTTAGCGTCTTTGTAGTTTAATTGCTTTTTCAAATCAATAGTAGACGGTATTACAAACTTAGAAAGTCTGATCTCACTCTTGTCTAATCTGTCCTTCGTAGTTAATGATTTTATACCTTCTAAAGTAGTAGTTTGATTTAGCATATTCCTCTCTTGTTGGTGTCATAGCTTCTTGTGCTTTCTTTGTGGATTTTTTAGAATATCCACTTCTTGCAGTTAACATCTTTCTCTTTGTATTTCAACAAGATTATGTTTTAGAAAAAGGCACAGAGCTATTAGCTTAATCATTAAATGGTTGATTACCTAAAGAGCTCCTTCCTCTAGGCATTTGAATAAATGAAAACTAAAATAAAAAAGGAAGTCCTAAATCACAAGTATACCTGAGCTTGTAAATTAAGCACTTCTTGATTCAAAATTTCATATTTTTTAACTCTTTCCCTTTTTTTCTCTCTTCTTTTTTTTGGCCAAAGTTGCAAAAATAACATCTTTGAGGTGTGATAAAGGGTTCTACGAAGATCTAACTAGAGAAAATGTCTAAAATTTCATTCCTTGTTTAGCAGCTTTGCAGTTTAATTGCTTTATCATATCAATAGTAGACGGTATTACAAACATAGAAAGTCTGATCTCACTCTTGTCTAATCTGTCCTTTGTAGTTAATGATTTTATTACTTCTAAAGTTGTCCTTTGATTTAGCATATTCCTCTGTTGTTGGTGTCATAGCTTCTTGTGCTTTCTTTGTGGATTTTATAAAATCTCCACTTCTTAGAGTTCACATCTCTCTCTTTGTATTTCAACAATATCATGTTTTAGAAAAAGGCATAGAGCTATTAGCTTAATCATTAAATGGTTGATTACCTAAAAGGCTCCTTCCTCTAGGCATATGAATAAATGAAAACTAAAATAAAAAAGGACGTCCTAAATCAGAAGTATACCTGAGCTTGTAACTTAAGCACTTCTTGATTCAAAATTTCATATTTTTTTCCTTTTTCCCTTTTTTTCTCTCTTCTTTTTTTATGGCCAAAGTTGCAAGAATAACATCTTTGAGGTGTAATAAAGGGGTCTACGAGGATCTAACTTGAGTAAATGTCTCAAATTTCATTCCTTGTTTAGCGCCTTTGCAGTTTAATTGCTTTTTGAAATCAATAGTAGACGGTATTACAAACTTAGAAAGTTTGATCTCACTCTTGTCTAATCTGTCCTTTGTAGTTAATGATTTTATAACTTCTAAAGTAGCCGTTTGATTTAGCATATTCCTCTGTTTTTGGTGTCATAGCTTCTTGTGCTTTCTTTGTGGATTTTTCAGAAGATCCACTTCTTGCAGTTCACATCTCTTTCTTTGTATTTCAACAAGATTATCTTTTTGAAAAAGGCACAGAGCTATTAGCTTAAGCATTAAATAGTTGATTACAAAAAGGCTCCTTCCTCAAAGCATATGAATAAATTAAAACTAAAATAAAAAAGAACGTCCAAAATCACAAGTATACCTGAGCTTGTAACTTAAACCCTTCTTCGTTCAAAATTTCATACTTTTATCCATTTTTCTTTTCTTTCCCTCTCTTTTTTTTGGACAAAGTTGCAAAAATAACATCTTTGAGGTGTAATAAAGGGGTGTACGAAGATCTAACTAGAGAAAATATCTCAAATTTCAATCCTTGTTTAGCGACTTTGCAGTTTAATTGCTTTATAAAATCAATAGTAGATGGTATTACAAACTTAGAAAGTCTGATCTCACTCTTGTCTAATCTATCCTTTGTAGTTAATGATTTTATAACTTCTAAAGTTGCCGTTAGATTTGGCGTATTCCTCTGTTGTCGGTGCCATAGCTTCTTGTGCTTTCTTTGTTGATTTGGGATTCTCCAAATCTTACAGTTCACATCTCTCTCTTTGTATTTCAACAAGATCATGTTTTAGAAAAAGGCACAGAGCTATTAACTTAAGCATTAAATGGTTGATTACTAAAAACGCTCCTTCCTCCAGGCATATGAATAAATGAAAACTAAAATAAAAAAGGACGTCCTAAAACAGAAGTATACCCGAGCTTGTAACTTAATCACTTCTTGATTCAAAATTTCATATTTTTTTCCTTTTTTCCCTTTTTTCTCTCTCTTCTTGTTTTTGGCCAAAGTTGAAAAAAGATAATCTTTGGTGTGTAATAAATAGGTCTATGAGCATCTAACTTGAGAAAATGTCTCAAACTGCATTCTTTGTTTAGCGAGTTTTAGTTTAATTGCTTTATCAAATCAATAGTAGACGGTATTACAAACTTAGAAACTCTGATCTCACTCTTGTCCAATATGTCGTGTGTATTTAATAATTTTATAACTTCTGTAGCAGCCTTTAGATTTAGCACATTCCTCTGTGGTTTGTGTCATAGCTTCTTGTGCTTTCTTAGTTGATTTCAGAAGCTCCACTTCTTGCAGTTAACATCTTTCTCTTTGTATTTCAACAAGACTATGCTTTAGAAAAAGGCACATAGCTATTAGCTTAAGCATTAAATGGTTGATTACAAAAAAGGCTCCTTCCTCGACGCATATGAATAAATTAAAACTAAAATAAAAAAGGACGTCCTAAATCACAAGTATACCTCAGCTTGTAACTTAAAGACTTCTTGATTCAAAATTTCATATTTTTTTTTCCTTTTTTTCTCTCTCTTCTTTTTTTTGACAAAGTTGCAAAAATAACATCTTTGAGGTGTAATAAAGGGGTGTAAGAAGATCTAACTAGAGAAAATGTCTCAAATTTCATTAGCGGCTTTGCAGTTTAATTGCTTTATCAAATCAATAGTAGACGGTATTACAAACTTAGAAAGTCTGATCTCACTCTTGTCTAATCAGTCCTTTGTAGTTAATGATTTTCTAAGTTCTAAAGTAGCCGTTAGGTTTGTCATATTCCTCTATTGTCGATGCCATAGCTCCTTGTGCTTTCTTTTTTGATATGGGAATCTCCACTTCTTACAGTTCACATCTCTCTCTTTGTATTTCAACAAGATCATGTTCTAGAAAAAGGCATACAACTATTAGCTTAAGCATTAAATGGTTGATTACTAAAAAGGCTCCTTCCGCCAGGTATATGAATAAATGAAAACTAAAATAAAGGGGTCTACGAGGATCTACCTAGAGAAAATGTCTCAAATTTCATTCCTTATTTAGCAGCTTTGCAGTTTAATTGCTTTTTCAAATCAATAGTAGACGGTATTACAAACTTAGAAAGTCTAATCTCACTCTTGTCTAATCTATCCTTTGTAGTTAATCATTTTATAACTTCTAAAGTAGTCGTTAGATATTGCACATTCCTCTGTTATCGTGGCCATAGCTTCTTGTGCTTTCTTTGATGATTTGAGAATCTCCACTTCTTGTAGTTTACATCTCTGTCTTTGTATTTCAACAAGATCGTGTTTTAGAAAAAGGCACAGAGCTATTAGCTTAAGCATTAAATGGTTGATTACAAAAAAGGCTCCTTCCTCCATGTATATGAATAAATGAAAACTAAAATAAAAAAGGACTTCCTAAATCACAAGTATACCTCAGCTTGTAACTTAAGCACTTCTTGATTCAAAATTTCATATTTTTTTCCTTTTTCCTTTTTTTCTCTCTCTTCTTGTTTTTGGCCAAAGTTGAAAATTTAACATCTTTGAGGTGTAATAACGGGGTCTACGAGGATCTAAATTGAGAAAATGTCTCATATTTCATTCTTTGTTTAGCGGCTTCAGTTTAATTCCTTTATCAAATCAATAGTAGACGGTATTACAAACTTAGAAACTCTGATCTCACTCTTGTCCAATATGTCGTGTGTAGTTAATAATTTTATAACTTCATTAGCAGCCTTTAGATTTAGCATATTCCTCTGTTGTTGGTGTCATAACTTCTTGTGCTTTCTTTGTGGATTTTTCAGAAGCACCACTTCTTGCAGTTCACATCTCTCCCTTTTTATTTCAACAAGATTATGTTTTAGAAAAAGGCACAGAGCTATTACCTTAAGCATTATATGGTTGATTACAAATCAATAGTAGACGGTATTACAAACTTAGAAAGTCTGATCTCACTCTTGTCAAATCTGTCCTTTGTAGTTAATGATTTTATAACTTCTAAAGTAGCTGTTAGATTTAGCATATTCCTCTGTTGTTGGTGTCATAGCTTCTTGGGGTTTCTTTGTGGATTTTTCAGAAGCTCCACTTCTTGCAGTTCACATCTCTGTCTTTGTATTTCAACAAGGTCATGTTTTAGAAAAAGGCACAGAGCTATTAGCTTAAGCATTAAATGGTTGATTACAAAAAAAGGATCCTTCCTATAGGGATATGAATAAATGAAAACTAAAATAAAAAAGGATGTCCTAAATCACAAGTATACCTGAGCTTGTAACTTAAGCACTTCTTGATTCAAAATTTCATATTTTTTCCTTTTTTCCTTTTTACCTTTTTTTTTCTCTCTTCTTGTTTTTGGGCAAAGTTGAAAAAAATAACATCTTTGAGGTGTAATAAAGGGGGGTCTACGAGGATCTAACTTGGGAAAATGTCTAAAATTTCATTGTTTGTTTAGCGACTTTCAGTTTAATTGCTTTATCATATCAATAGTAGACGGTATTACAAACTTAGAAACTCTGATCTCACTCTTGTCTAATTTGTCGTGTGTATTTAATAATTTTATAACTTCTTTAAGAACCTTTGGACATAGCATATTCCTCTATTGTTTGTGTCATAGCTTCTTGTGCTTTCCTAGTTGATTTCAGAACACCACTTCTTGCAGTTAACATCTCTATCTTTGTTTTTCAACAAGGTTATGTTTTAGAAAAAGGCAGAGAGCTATTAGTTTAAGCATTAAATGGTTGATTACAAAAAAGGCTCCTTCCTCCAGGCATATGAATAAATTAAAACTAAAATAAAAAAAGGACGTCCTAAATCACACGTATACCTGAGCTTGTAACTTAAGCACTTCTTGATTCAAAATTTCATATGTTTTTTTGCATTTTTCTTTTCATTCTCTCTTCTTTTTTTTGCCAAAGTTGCAAAAATAACATCTTTGAGGTGTAATAAAGGGGTGTACGAATATCTAACTAGAGAAAATGCCTCAAATTTCATTCCTTGTCTCTCTCTTTGTATTTCAACAAGATTATGTTTTAGAAAAAGGCACAGAGCTATTAGCTTAAGCATTAAATGGTTGATTACAAAAAGGCTCCTTCCTCCAGGCATATGAATAAATTAAAAATAAAATAAAAAAGGACGTCCTAAATAACAAGTATACCTCACCTTGTAACCTAAGCACTTCTTGATTCAAAATTTCATATTTTTTTTCCTTTTTTCCTTTTTTTTCTCTCTCTTCTTGTTTTTGGCCAAAGTTGAAAAAATAACATCTTTGAGGTGTAATAAAGGGGTCTACGAGAATCTAACTTGAGAAAATGTCTCAAATTTCATTCTTTGTTTAACGGCTTTCAGTTTAATTGCTTTATCAAATCAATAGTAGACGGTATTACAAACTTAGAAACTCTATTCTCACTCTTATCTAATCTGTCCTTTGTAGTTAATGATTTTATAACTTCTAAAGTAGCCGTTAGATTTAGCATATTCCTCTGATGTTGGTGTCATAGCATCTTGTGCTTTCTTTGTTGATTTTTCAGAGGCTCCACTTCTTACAGTTCACAGCTCTCTCTTTGTATTTCAGCAAGATTATGTTTTAGAAAAAGGCCCAGAGCTATTAGCTTAAGCATTAATTGGTTGATTAAAACAGGCTCCTTCCTCCAGGCATATGAAAAAATTAAAACTAAAATAAAAAAGGACGACCTAAAGCACAAGTATACTTGAGCTTGTAACTTAAGCACTTCTTGATTCAAAATTTCATATTTTTTTCCTTTTTTTTTCTCTCTTCCTTTTTTTGGCCAAAGTTGAAAAATAACATCTTTGATGTGTAATATAGGGGTCTACGAAGATCTAACTTGTGAAAATGTTTCAAATTTCATTCTTTGTTTATCGACTTCAGTTAAATTGCTTTATCAAATCAATAGTACATGGTATTTCAAACTTAGAAAGTCTCATCTCACTCTTGTCAAATCTTTCCTTTGAAGTTAATGATTTTATAACTTCTAAAGTAGCATTTAGATTTAGCATATTCCTCTAGTGTCGGTGCCATAACTTCTTGTGCTTTCTTTGTGGATTTTTTCAGAAGCTCCACTTCTTCTAGTTCACATCTCTCTCTTTGTATTTCAACAAGATTATATTTTAGAAAAAGGCACAGAGCTATTAGCTTAAGCATTAAATGGTTGATTACAAAAAAGCTCCTTCCTCCAGGCATATGAATAAATGAAAACTAAAATAAAAAAAGACGTCCTAAATCACAAGTATACCTGAGCTTGTAACTTAAGCACTTCTTGATTCAAAATTTCATATTATTTCCTTTATTCCTTTTTTTCTCTCTTCTTTTTTTTTGGCCAAAGGTGAAAAAATAATATCTTTGAGGTGTAATAAAGGGATCTACGAGGATCTAACTAGAGAAAATGTCTCAAATTTCATTCCTTGTTTTGCGGGTTTGTAGTTTAATTGCTTTTCCAAATCAATAGTAGACGGTATTACAAACTTAGAAACTCTGATCTCAATCTGGTCTAATTTGTCCTCTATAGTTAATAATTTTATAACTTCTTTAGCAGCCTTTAGATTTAGCATATTCCTCTGTTGTTTGTGTCATAGCTTCTTGTGCCTTCTTAGTTGATTTTTCAGAAGCTCCACTTCTTGCAGTTCAAAACTCTCTCTTTGTATTTCAACAAGATTATGTTTTAGAAAAAGGCACACAGCTATTAGGTTAAGCATTAAATGGTTGATTACAAAAAATGCTCTTTCCTCCACGCATATGAATAAATTAAAACTAAAATAAAAAAGGATGTCCTAAATCACATGTATACCTTAGCTTCTAACTTAAGGACTTCTTGATTCAAAATTTCATATTTTTTTTCTTTTTTTCCTTTTTTTTCTCTCTCTTCTTTTTTTGGCCAAATTGGAAAGAATAACATCTTTGAGGTGTAATAAAGGGTTCTACGAGGATCTAAATTGAGAAAATGTCTCAAATTTCATTCCTTGTTTATCGCCTTTCAGTTTAATTGCTTTTTCAAATTAATAGTAGATGGTATTACAAACTTAGAAAGTCTAATCTCACTCTTGTCTAATCTGTCCTTTGTAGTTAATGATTTTATACCTTCTAAAGTAGTAGTTTGATTTAGCATATTCCTCTGTTGTTGGTGTCATAGCTTCTTGTGCTTTCTTTGTGGATTTTTTAGAATATCCACTTCTTGCAGTTAACATCTTTCTCTTTGTATTTCAACAAGATTATGTTTTAGAAAAAGGCACAGAGCTATTAGCTTAATCATTAAATGGTTGATTACCTAAAGAACTCCTTCCTCTAGGCATTTGAATAAATGAAAACTAAAATAAAAAAGGACGTCCTAAATCACAAGTATACCTGAGCTTGTAAATTAAGCACTTCTTGATTCAAAATTTCATATTTTTTAACTCTTTCCCTTTTTTTCTCTCTTCTTTTTTTTTGGCCAAAGTTGCAAAAATAACATCTTTGAGGTGTGATAAAGGGTTCTACGAAGATCTAACTAGAGAAAATGTCTAAAATTTCATTCCTTGTTTAGCAGCTTTGCAGTTTAATTGCTTTATCATATCAATAGTAGACGGTATTACAAACATAGAAAGTCTGATCTCACTCTTGTCTAATCTGTCCTTTGTAGTTAATGATTTTATTAGTTCTAAAGTTGACCTTTGATTTAGCATATTCCTCTGTTGTTGGTGTCATAGCTTCTTGTGCTTTCTTTGTGGATTTTTTAGAATCTCCACTTCTTAGAGTTCACATCTCTCTCTTTGTATTTCAACAAGATCATGTTTTAGAAAAAGGCATAGAGCTATTAGCTTAATCATTAAATGGTTGATTACCTAAAAGGCTCCTTCCTCTAGGCATATGAATAAATGAAAACTAAAATAAAAAAGGACGTCCTAAATCATAAGTATACCTGAGCTTGTAACTTAAGCACTTCTTGATTCAAAATTTCATATTTTTTTCCTTTTTCCCTTTTTTTCTCTCTTCTTTTTTTATGGCCAAAGTTGCAAGAATAACATCTTTGAGGTGTAATAAAGGGGTCTACGAGGATCTAACTTGAGTAAATGTCTCAAATTTCATTCCTTGTTTGGCGCCTTTGCAGTTTAATTGCTTTTTGAAATCAATAGTAGACGGTATTACAAACTTAGAAAGTCTGATCTCACTCTTGTCTAATCTGTCCTTTGTAGTTAATGATTTTATACCTTCTAAAGTAGTAGTTTGATTTAGCATATTCCTCTCTTGTTGGTGTCATAGCTTCTTGTGCTTTCTTTGTGGATTTTTTAGAATATCCACTTCTTGTAGTTAACATCTTTCTCTTTGTATTTCAACAAGATTATGTTTTAGAAAAAGGCACAGAGCTATTAGCTTAATCATTAAATGGTTGATTACCTAAAGAGCTCCTTCCTCTAGGCATTTGAATAAATGAAAACTAAAATAAAAAAGGACGTCCTAAATCACAAGTATACCTGAGCTTGTAAATTAAGCACTTCTTGATTCAAAATTTCATATTTTTTAACTCTTTCCCTTTTTTTCTCTCTTCTTTTTTTTTGGCCAAAGTTGCAAAAATAACATCTTTGAGGTGTGATAAAGGGTTCTACGAAGATCTAACTAGAGAAAATGTCTAAAATTTCATTCCTTGTTTAGCAGCTTTGCAGTTTAATTGCTTTATCATATCAATAGTAGAAGGTATTACAAACATAGAAAGTCTGATCTCACTCTTGTCTAATCTGTCCTTTGTAGTTAATGATTTTATTACTTCTAAAGTTGTCCTTTGATTTAGCATATTCCTCTGTTGTTGGTGTCATAGCTTCTTGTGCTTTCTTTATGGATTTTTTAGAATCTCCACTTCTTAGAGTTCACATCTCTCTCTTTGTATTTCAACAAGATCATGTTTTAGAAAAAGGCATAGAGCTATTAGCTTAATCATGAAATGGTTGATTACCTAAAAGTCTCCTTCCTCTAGGCATATGAATAAATGGAAACTAAAATAAAAAAGGACGTCCTAAATCATAAGTATACCTGAGCTTGTAACTTAAGCACTTCTTGCTTCAAAATTTCATATTTTTTTCCTTTTTCCCTTTTTTTCTCTCTTCTTTTTTTATGGCCAAAGTTGCAAGAATAACATCTTTGAGGTGTAATAAAGGGGTCTACGAGGATCTAACTTGAGTAAATGTCTCAAATTTCATTCCTTGTTTAGCGCCTTTGCAGTTTAATTGCTTTTTGAAATCAATAGTAGACGGTATTACAAACTTAGAAAGTCTGATCTCACTCTTGTCTAATCTGTCCTTTGTAGTTAATGATTTTATAACTTCTAAAGTAGCCGTTTGATTTAGCATATTCCTCTGTTGTTGGTGTCATAGCTTCTTGTGCTTTCTTTGTGGATTTTTCAGAAGATCCACTTCTTGCAGTTCACATCTCTTTCTTTGTATTTCAACAAGATTATGTTTTTGAAAAAGGCACAGAGCTATTAGCTAAATCATTAAATGGTTGATTACCTAAAGAGCTCCTTCCTCTAGGCATTTGATTAAATGAAAACTAAAATAAAAAAGGACGTCCTAAATCACAAGTATACCTGAGCTTGTAAATTAAGCACTTCTTGATTCAAAATTTCATATTTTTTAACTCTTTCCCTTTTTTTCTCTCTTCTTTTTTTTTTGGCCAAAGTTGCAAAAATAACATCTTTGAGGTGTGATAAAGGGTTCTACGAAGATCTAACTAGAGAAAATGTCTAAAATTTCATTCCTTGTTTAGCTGCTTTGCAGTTTAATTGCTTTATCATATCAATAGTAGACGGTATTACAAACATAGAAAGTCTGATCTCACTCTTGTCTAATCTGTCCTTTGTAGTTAATGATTTTATTACTTCTAAAGTTGACCTTTGATTTGGCATATTCCTCTGTTGTCGGTGCCATAGCTTCTTGTGCTTTCTTTGTTGATTTAGGAATCTCCACTTCTTACAGTTCACATCTCTCCCTTTGTATTTCAACAAGATCATGTTTTAGAAAAAAGCAAAGAGCTATTAGCTTAATCATTAAATGGTTGATTACCTAAAAGGCTCCTTCCTCCAGGCATATGAATAAATGAAAACTAAAGCAAAAAAGGACGTCCTAAATTACAAGTATACCTGAGCTTGTAACTTAAGCACTTTTTGATTCAAAATTTCATATTTTTTTCCTTTTTTTCCTTTTTTTTCCTCTCTTCTTTTTTTTGGCCAAAGTGGAAAAAATAACATCTTTGAGGTGTAATAAAGGGGTCTACGAGGATCTAAATTGAGTAAATGTCTCAAATTTCATTGCTTGTTTAGCGTCTTTGTAGTTTAATTGCTTTTTCAAATCAATAGTAGACGGTATTACAAACTTAGAAAGTCTGATCTCACTCTTGTCTAATCTGTCCTTTGTAGTTAATGATTTTATACCTTCTAAAGTAGTAGTTTGATTTAGCATATTCCTCTCTTGTTGGTGTCATAGCTTCTTGTGCTTTCTTTGTGGATTTTTTAGAATATCCACTTCTTGCAGTTAACATCTTTCTCTTTGTATTTCAACAAGATTATGTTTTAGAAAAAGGCACAGAGCTATTAGCTTAATCATTAAATGGTTGATTACCTAAAGAGCTCCTTCCTCTAGGCATTTGAATAAATGAAAACTAAAATAAAAAAGGACGTCCTAAATCACAAGTATACCTGAGCTTGTAAATTAAGCACTTCTTGATTCAAAATTTCATATTTTTTAACTCTTTCCCTTTTTTTCTCTCTTCTTTTTTTTTGGCCAAAGTTGCAAAAATAACATCTTTGAGGTGTGATAAAGGGTTCTACGAAGATCTAACTAGAGAAAATGTCTAAAATTTCATTCCTTGTTTAGCAGCTTTGCAGTTTAATTGCTTTATCATATCAATAGTAGACGGTATTACAAACATAGAAAGTCTGATCTCACTCTTGTCTAATCTGTCCTTTGTAGTTAATGATTTTATTACTTCTAAAGTTTTCCTTTGATTTAGCATATTCCTCTGTTGTTGGTGTCATAGCTTCTTGTGCTTTCTTTGTGGATTTTTTTGAATCTCCACTTCTTACAGTTCACATCTCTCTCTTTGTATTTCAACAAGATCATGTTTTAGAAAAGGCATAGAGCTATTAGCTTAATCATTAAATGGTTGATTACCTAAAAGGCTCCTTCCTCTAGGCATATGAATAAATGAAAACTAAAATAAAAAAGGACGTCCTAAATCAGAAGTATACCTGAGCTTGTAACTTAAGCACTTCTTGATTCAAAATTTCATATTTTTTTCCTTTTTCCCTATTTTTCTCTCTTCTTTTTTTATGGCCAAAGTTGCAAGAATAACATCTTTGAGGTGTAATAAAGGGGTCTACGAGGATCTAACTTGAGTAAATGTCTCAAATTTCATTCCTTGTTTAGCGCCTTTGCAGTTTAATTGCTTTTTGAAATCAATAGTAGACGGTATTACAAACTTAGAAAGTCTGATCTCACTCTTGTCTAATCTGTCCTTTGTAGTTAATGATTTTATAACTTTTAAAGTAGCCGTTTGATTTAGCATATTCCTCTGTTTTTGGTGTCATAGCTTCTTGTGCTTTCTTTGTGGATTTTTCAGAAGATCCACTTCTTGCAGTTCACATCTCTTTCTTTGTATTTCAACAAGATTATCTTTTTGAAAAAGGCACAGAGCTATTAGCTTAAGCATTAAATGGTTGATTACAAAAAGGCTCCTTCCTCAAAGCATATGAATAAATTAAAACTAAAATAAAAAAGAACGTCCAAAATCACAAGTATACCTGAGCTTGTAACTTAAACCCTTCTTGATTCAAAATTTCATATTTTTATCCATTTTTCTTTTCTTTGCCTCTCTTTTTTTTGGAAAAAGTTGCAAAAATAACATCTTTGAGGTGTAATAAAGGGGTGTACGAAGATCTAACTAGAGAAAATATCTCAAATTTCAATCCTTGTTTAGCGACTTTGCAGTTTAATTGCTTTATAAAATCAATAGTAGATGGTATTACAAACTTAGAAAGTCTGATCTCACTCTTGTCTAATCTATCCTTTGTAGTTAATGATTTTATAACTTCTAAAGTTGCCGTTAGATTTGGCGTATTCCTCTGTTGTCGGTGCCATAGCTTCTTGTGCTTTCTCTGTTGATTTGGGATTCTCCAAATCTTACAGTTCACATCTCTCTCTTTGTATTTCAACAAGATCATGTTTTAGAAAAAGGCACAGAGCTATTAACTTTAGCATTAAATGGTGGATTACTAAAAACGCTCCTTCCTCCAGGCATATGAATAAATGAAAACTAAAATAAAAAAGGACGTCCTAAAACAGAAGTATACCCGAGCTTGTAACTTAATCACTTCTTGATTCAAAATTTCATATTTTTTTCCTTTTTTCCTTTTTTTCTCTCTCTTCTGGTTTTTGGCCAAAGTTGAAAAAAGATAATCTTTGGTGTGTAATAAATAGGTCTATGAGCATCTAACTTGAGAAAATGTCTCAAACTGCATTCTTTGTTTAGCGGGTTTTAGTTTAATTGCTTTATCAAATCAATAGTAGACGGTATTACAAACTTAGAAACTCTGATCTCACTCTTGTCCAATATGTCGTGTGTATTTAATAATTTTATAACTTTTGTAGCAGCCTTTAGATTTAGCACATTCCTCTGTGGTTTGTGTCATAGCTTCTTGTGCTTTCTTAGTTGATTTCAGAAGCTCCACTTCTTGCAGTTAACATCTTTCTCTTTGTATTTCAACAAGACTATGCTTTAGAAAAAGGCACATAGCTATTAGCTTAAGCATTAAATGGTTGATTACAAAAAAGGCTCCTTCATCGACGCATATGAATAAATTAAAACTAAAATAAAAAAGGACGTCCTAAATCACAAGTATACCTCAGCTTGTAACTTAAAGATTTCTTGATTCAAAATTTCATATTTTTTTTTCCTTTTTTTCTCTCTCTTCTTTTTTTTGACAAAGTTGCAAAAATAACATCTTTGAGGTGTAATAAAGGGGTGTAAGAAGATCTAACTAGAGAAAATGTCTCAAATTTCATTAGCGGCTTTGCAGTTTAATTGCTTTATCAAATCAATTGTAGACGGTATTACAAACTTAGAAAGTCTGATCTCAATCTTGTCTAATCAGTCCTTTGTAGTTAATGATTTTATAAGTTCTAAAGTAGCCGTTAGATTTGGCATATTCCTCTATTGTCGATGCCATAGCTCCTTGTGCTTTCTTTGTTGATATGGGAATCTCCACTTCTTACAGTTCACATCTCTCTCTTTGTATTTCAACAAGATCATGTTCTAGAAAAAGGCATACAACTATTAGCTTAAGCATTAAATGGTTGATTACTAAAAAGGCTCCTTCCGCCAGGTATATCAATAAATGAAAACTAAAATAAAGGGGTCTACGAGGATCTACCTAGAGAAAATGTCTCAAATTTCATTCCTTATTTAGCGGCTTTGCAGTTTAATTGCTTTTTCAAATCCATAGTAGACGGTATTACAAACTTAGAAAGTCTAATCTCACTCTTGTCTAATCTATCCTTTGTAGTTAATCATTTTATAACTTCTAAAGTAGTCGTTAGATATTGCACATTCCTCTGTTATCGTGGCCATAGCTTCTTGTGCTTTCTTTGATGATTTGAGAATTTTCCACTTCTTGTAGTTTACATCTCTGTCTTTGTATTTCAACAAGATCGTGTTTTAGAAAAAGGCACAGAGCTATTAGCTTAAGCATTAAATGGTTGATTACAAAAAAGGCTCCTTCCTCCATGTATATGAATAAATGAAAACTAAAATAAAAAAGGACTTCCTAAATCACAAGTATACCTCAGCTTGTAACTTAAGCACTTCTTGATTCAAAATTTCATATTTTTTTCCTTTTTCCTTTTTTTTCTCTCTCTTCTTGTTTTTGGCCAAAGTTGAAAATATAACATCTTTGAGGTGTAATAACGGGGTCTACGAGGATCTAAATTGAGAAAATGTCTCATATTTCATTCTTTGATTAGCGGCTTCAGTTTAATTCCTTTATCAAATCAATAGTAGACGGTATTACAAACTTAGAAACTCTGATCTCACTCTTGTCCAATATGTCGTGTGTAGTTAATAATTTTATAACTTCATTAGCAGCCTTTAGATTTAGCATATTCCTATGTTGTTGGTGTCATAACTTCTTGTGCTTTCTTTGTGGATTTTTCAGAAGCTCCACTTCTTGCAGTTCACATCTCTCCCTTTTTATTTCAACAAGATTATGTTTTAGAAAAAGGCACAGAGCTATTAGCTTAAACATTATATGGTTGATTACAAATCAATAGTAGACGGTATTACAAACTTAGAAAGTCTGATCTCACTCTTGTCAAATCTGTCCTTTGTAGTTAATGATTTTATAACTTCTAAAGTAGCTGTTAGATTTAGCATATTCCTCTGTTGTTGGTGTCATAGCTTCTTGGGGTTTCTTTGTGGATTTTTCAGAAGCTCCACTTCTTGCAGTTCACATCTCTGTCTTTGTATTTCAACAAGGTCATGTTTTAGAAAAAGGCACAGAGCTATTAGCTTAAGCATTAAATGGTTGATTACAAAAAAAGGATCCTTCCTATAGGGATATGAGTAAATGAAAACTAAAATAAAAAAGGATGTCCTAAATCACAAGTATACCTGAGCTTGTAACTTAAGCACTTCTTGATTCAAAATTTCATATTTTTTCCTTTTTTCCTTTTTACCTTTTTTTTTCTCTCTTCTTGTTTTTGGGCAAAGTTGAAAAAAATAACATCTTTGAGGTGTAATAAAGGGGGGTCTACGAGGATCTAACTTGGGAAAATGTCTCAAATTTCATTGTTTGTTTAGCGACTTTCAGTTTAATTGCTTTATCATATCAATAGTAGACGATATTACAAACTTAGAAACTCTGATCTCACTCTTGTCTAATTTGTCGTGTGTATTTAATAATTTTATAACTTCTTTAAGAACCTTTGGACATAGCATATTCCTCTATTGTTTGTGTCATAGCTTCTTGTGCTTTCCTAGTTGATTTCAGATCACCACTTCTTGCAGTTAACATCTCTATCTTTGTTTTTCAACAAGGTTATGTTTTAGAAAAAGGCACAGAGCTATTAGTTTAAGCATTAAATGGTTGATTACAAAAAAGGCTCCTTCCTTCAGGCATATGAATAAATTAAAACTAAAATAAAAAAAGGACGTCCTAAATCACACGTATACCAGAGCTTGTAACTTAAGCACTTCTTGATTCAAAATTTCATATGTTTTTTTGCTTTTTTCTTTTCATTCTCTCTTCTTTTTTTTGCCAAAGTTGCAAAAATAACATCTTTGAGGTGTAATAAAGGGGTGTACGAATATCTAACTAGAGAAAATGACTCAAATTTCATTCCTTGTCTCTCTCTTTGTATTTCAACAAGATTATGTTTTAGAAAAAGGCACAGAGCTATTAGCTTAAGCATTAAATGGTTGATTACAAAAAGGCTCCTTCCTCCAGGCATATGAATAAATTAAAACTAAAATAAAAAAGTACGTCCTAAATAACAAGTATACCTCACCTTGTAACCTAAGCACTTCTTGATTCAAAATTTCATATATTTTTTTCATTTTTCCTTTTTTTTCTCTCCCTTCTTGTTTTTGGCCAAAGTTGAAAAAATAACATCTTTGAGGTGTAATAAAGGGGTCTACGAGAATCTAACTTGAGAAAATGTCTCAAATTTCATTCTTTGTTTAACGGCTTTCAGTTTAATTGTTTTATCAAATCAATAGTAGACGGTATTACAAACTTAGAAACTCTATTCTCACTCTTATCTAATCTGTCCTTTGTAGTTAATGATTTTATAACTTCTAAAGTAGCCGTTAGATTTAGCATATTCCTCTGATGTTGGTGTCATAGCATCTTGTGCTTTCTTTGTTGATTTTTCAGAGGCTCCACTTCTTGCAGTTCACAGCTATCTCTTTGTATTTCAACAAGATTATGTTTTAGAAAAAGGCACAGATCTATTAGCTTAAGCATTAATTGGTTGATTAAAACAGGCTCCTTCCTCCAGGCATATGAATAAATTAAAACTAAAATAAAAAAGGACGACCTAAAGCACAAGTATACCTGAGCTTGTAACTTAAGCACTTCTTGATTCAAAATTTCATATTTTTTTCCTTTTTTTTTCTCTCTTCCTTTTTTTGGCCAAAGTTGAAAAATAACATCTTTGAGGTGTAATAAAGGGGTCTACGAAGATCTAACTTGAGAAAATGTTTCAAATTTCATTCTTTGTTTATCGGCTTTCTGTTTAATTGCTTTATCAAATCAATAGTACATGGTATTTCAAACATAGAAAGTCTCATCTCACTCTTGTCAAATCTTTCCTTTGAAGTTAATGATTTTATAACTTCTAAAGTAGCATTTAGATTTAGCATATTCCTCTAGTGTCGGTGCCATAACTTCTTGTGCTTTCTTTGTGGATTTTTCAGAAGCTCCACTTCTTCTAGTTCACATCTCTCTCTTTGTATTTCAACAAGATTATGTTTTAGAAAAAGGCACAGAGCTATTAGCTTAAGCATTAAATGGTTGATTACAAAAAAGCTCCTTCCTCCAGGCATATGAATAAATGAAAACTAAAATAAAAAAAGACGTCCTAAATATCAAGTATACCTGAGCTTGTAACTTAAGCACTTCTTGATTCAAAATTTCATATTTTTTCCTTTTTTCCTTTTTTTCTCTCTTCTTTTTTTTGGCCAAAGGTGAAAAAATAATATCTTTGAGGTGTAATAAAGGGATCTACGAGGATCTAACTAGAGAAAATGTCTCAAATTTCATTCCTTGTTTTGCGGCTTTGTAGTTTAATTGCTTTTCCAAATCAATAGTAGACGGTATTACAAACTTAGAAACTCTGATCTCCATCTGGTCTAATTTGTCCTCTATAGTTAATAATTTTATAACTTCTTTAGTAGCCTTTAGATTTAGCATATTCCTCTGTTGTTTGTGTCATAGCGTCTTGTGCCTTCTTAGTTGATTTTTCAGAAGCTCCACTTCTTGTAGTTCAAAACTCTCTCTTTGTATTTCAACAAGATTATGTTTTAGAAAAAGGCACACAGCTATTACGTTAAGCATTAAATGGTTGATTACAAAAAATGCTCTTTCCTCCAGGCATATGAATAAATTAAAACTAAAATAAAAAAGGATGTCCTAAATCACATGTATACCTGAGCTTGTAACTTAAGAACTTCTTAATTCAAAATTTCATATTTTTCTCCTTATTTCCTTTTCTTTCTTTCTCTTTTTTTTTTTGGCCAAAGTTGCAAAAATAACATCTTTGAGGTGTAATAAAGGGGTCTACGAAGATCTAACTTGAGAAAATGTCTCAAATTTCATTCTTTGTTTAGCGGCTTTCAGTTTAATTGCTTTATCAAATCAATAGTAGACGGTATTACAAACTTAGAAAGTCTATTCTCACTCTTATCTAATCTGTCCTTTGTAGTTAATGATTTTATAACTTCTAAAGTAGCCGTTAGATTTAGCATATTCCCTCTGATGTTGGTGTCATAGCATCTTGTGCTTTCTTTGTTGATTTTTCAGAGGCTCCACTTCTTGCAGTTCACATCTCTCTCTTTGTATTTCAACAAGATTATGTTTTAGAAAAAGGCATACAGCTATTAGCTTATGCATTAAATGGTTGATTAAAACAGGCTCCTTCCTCCAGGCATATGAATCAATTAAAACTAAAATAAAAAAAGGACGGCCTAAATCACAAGTATACCTGAGCATGTAACTTAAGCACTTCTTGATTCAAAATTTCATATATTTTTTCTTTTTTTTTCTCTCTTCTTTTTTTTGGCCAAAGTTGAAAAATAACCTCTTTAAGGTGTAATAAAGGGGTCTACGAAGATCAAACTTGAGAAAATGTTTCAAATTTCATTCTTTGTTTATCGACTTTCAGTTTAATTGCTTTATCAAATCAATAGTACATGGTATTTCAAACTTAGAAAGTCTCATCTCCCTCTTGTCAAATCTTTCCTTTCTAGTAAATGATTTTATAACTTCTAAAGTAGTATTTAGATTTAGCATATTCCTCTATTGTCGGTGCCATAGCTTCTCGGCTTTCTTTGTGGATTTTTCAGAAGCTCCACTTCTTGCAGTTCACATCTCTCTCTTTGTATTTCAACAAGATTATGTTTTAGAAAAAGGCACAGAGCTATTAGCTTAAGCATTAAATGGTTGATTACAAAAAGGCCCCTTCCTCCAGGCATATGAATAAATGAAAACTAAAATAAAAAAAAGATGTCCTAAATCACAAGTATACCTGAGCTTGTAACTTAAGCACTTCTTGACTCAAAATTTCTTATTTTTTTCCTTTTTTCCTTTTTTTCCCTCTTTTTTTTTGGCCAAAGGTGAAAAAATAATATCTTTGAGGTGTAATAAAGGGATCTACGAGGATCTAACTAGAGAAAATGTCTCAAATTTCATTCCTTCTTTTGCGGCTTTGTAGTTTAATTTCTTTTTCAAATCAAAAGTAGATGTATTGCAAACTTAGAAACTCTGATCTCACTCTTGTCTAATCTATCCTCTGTATCTAATAATTTTATAACTTCTTTAGAAACATTTAGATTTAGAATATTCCTCTATTGTTTGTGTCATAACTTCTTGTGCTTTCTTAGTTGATTTTTCAGAAGCTCCACTTCTTGCAGTTCAAAACTCTCTCTTTGTATTTCAACAAGATTATGTTTTAGAAAAAGGCATAGAGCTTTTAGCTTAAGCATTAAATGGTTGATTACAAAAAAGGCTCCTTCCTCCAGGCATATGAATAAATGAAAACTAAAATAAAAAAGGACGTCTTAAATCACAAGTATAGCTGAGCTTGTAACTTAAGCACTTCTTGATTCAAAATTACATATTTTTTTCCGTTTTTCCTATTTTTCTCTTGATTCTAATTTTTGGCCAAAGTTCAAAAAATATAAATCTTTGAGGTGTAATAAAGGGGTCTACGAGGATCTAACTTCAGAAAATGTCTCTTATTTCATTCTTTGTTTAGGTGCTTTCAGTTTAATTGCTTTATCAAATCAATAGTAGACGGTATTACAAACTTAGAAACTCTGATCTCACCCTTGCCTAATCTGTCCTCTGTAGTAAATAATTTTATCATTTCTTTAGCAGCCTTTAGATTTAGCATATTCCTCTATCGTTGGTGTCATAGCTTCTTGTGCTTTCTTAGTTGATTTTTCAGAAGCTCCACTTCTTGCAGTTCACATCTCTCTCTTTGTATTTCAACAAGATTAAATTTTAGAAAAAGGCACAGACCTATTAGCTTAAGCATTAAATGCTTGATTAAAAAAAGGCTCCTTCCTCTAGCCATATGAATAAAAGAAAACTAAAATAAAAAAAGGACGTTCTAAATCACAAGTACACCTGAGCTTGTAACTTAACCACTTCTTGATTCAAAATTTCATATTTTTTTCCTTTTTTCCTTTTTTTCTCTCGATTCTAGTTTTTGGCCAAAGTTGAAAAAATATAAATCTTTGAGGTGTAATAAACTGGTCTACGAGGATCTAACTTGGGAAAATGTCTCAAATTTCATTCTTTGTTTAGCGGCGTTTAGTTTAATTGCTTTATCAAATCAATAGTAGACGGTATTACAAACTTAGAAACTCTGATCTCACCCTTGCCTAATCTGTCCTCTGTAGTAAATAATTTTATCATTTCTTTAGCAGCCTTTAGATTTAGCATATTCCTCTATCGTTGGTGCCATAGCTTCTTGCGCTTTCTTAGTTGATTTTTCAGAAGCTCCACTTCTTGCAATTCAAAACTCTCTCTTTGTATTTCAACAAGATTATGTTTTAGAAAAAGACACAAAGCTATTAGCTTAAGCATTAAATGGTTGATTACAAAAAGGCTTTTTCCTCCAGGCATATGCAAAAATTAAAACTAAAATAAAAAAAAGGACGTCCTAAATCACAAGTATACCTGAGCTTGTAACTTAAGCACTTCTTAATTCAAAATTTCATATTTTTCCCCTTATTTCCTTTTCTTTCTCTCTCTTTTTTTTTGGCCAAAGTTGCAAAAATAACATCTTTGAGGTGTAATAAAGGGGTCTACGAAGATCTAACTTGAGAAAATGTCTCAAATTTCATTCTTTGTTTAGCGGCTTTCAGTTTAATTACTTTATCAAATCAATAGTAGACGGTATTACAAACTCAGAAAGTCTAATGTCACTCTTATCTAATCTGTCCTTTGTAGTTAATGATTTTATAACTTCTAAAGTAGCCGTTAGATTTAGCATATTCCTCTGTTGTCGGTGCCATAGCTTCTTCTGCTTTGTTTGTTGATTTTTGAATCTCCACTTCTTGCAGTTCACATCTCTGTCTTTGTATTTCAACAAGATCACGTTTTAGAAAAAGGCACAGAGCTATTAGTTTAAGCATTAAATGGTTGATTACTAAAAAGGATCCTTCCTCCAGGCATATGAATAAATGAAAACTAAAACAAAAAAGGACGTCCTAAATCACAAGTATACCTGAGCTTGTTACTTAAGCACTTCTTGATTCAAAATTTCATATATTTTTTTCCTTTTCTTCCTTTTTTTCACTGTCTTCTTGTTTTTGGCCAAAGTTGCAAAAATAACATCTTTGAGGTGTAATAAAGGGGTCTACGAAGATCTAAGTTGAGCAAATGTCTCAAATTTCATTCTTTGTTTAGCGGATTTCAGTTTAATTACTTTATCAAATCAATAGTATATGGTATTCCAAACTTAGAAACTCTGATCTCACTCTTGTCTAATCTGTCCTCTATAGTTAATAATTTTATAACTTCTTTAGCAGCATTTAGATTAAGCATATTCCTCTGTTGTTTGTGTCATAGCTTCTTGTGCTTTCTCAATTTATTTTTCAGAAGCTCCACTTCTTGCAATTCACATCTCTCTCTTTGTATTTCAATAAGATTATGTTTTAGAAAAAGGCAAAGAGCTATTAGCTTAAGCATTAAATGGTTGATTACAAAAAAGGCTCCTTCCTCCAGGAATATTAAGAAATTAAAATTCTAATAAAAAAAGGACGTCCTAAATCACAAGTATACCTAAGCTTGTAACTTAAGCACTTCTTGATTCAAAATTTCATATTTTTTTCCTTTTTCTTTTTTTCTCTCTTCGTTTTTTAGCCAAAGTGGAAAAAATAACAGCTTTAATGTGTAATAAAGGTGTCTACGAGGATCTAACTAGAGAAAATGTCTCAAATTTCATTCCTTGTTTAGCAACTTTTCAGCTTAATTGGTTTTTCATATCAATAGTAGACGGCATTACAAACTTAGAAAGTCAGATCTCACTCTTGTCTAATCTGTCCTTTGTAGTTAATGATTTTATAACTTTTAGAGTAGCCGTTAGATTTAGCATATTCCTCTGTTTTTGGTGTCATAGCTTTTTGTGCTTTCCTTGTGGATTTTTCAGAAGCTCCACTTCTTGCAGTTCACATCTCTCTCTTTGTATTTCAACAAAATTATGTTTTAGAAAAAGGCACAGAGCTATTAGCTTAAGCATTAAATGGTTGATTAAAAAAAGGCTCCTTCCTACAGGCATATGAATAAATGAAAACTAAAATAAAAAAAGGACGTCCTAAATCACAAGTATACCTCACCTTGTAACCTAAGCACTTCTTGATTCAAAATTTCATATTTTTTTTCCTTTTTTCCTTTTTTTCTCTCTCTTCTTGTTTTTGGCCAAAGTTGAAAAAATAACATCTTTGAGGTGTAATAAAGGGGTCTACGAGAATCTAACTTGAGAAAATGTCTCAAAATTCATTCTTTGTTTAACGGCTTTAAGTTTAATTGCTTTATCAAATGAATAGTAGACGGTATTATAAACTCAGAAAGTCTAATCTCACTCTTGTCTAATCTGTCCTCTGTAGTTCATAATTTTATAACTTCTTGAGCAGCCTTTAGATTTAGCATATTCCTCTGTTGTTTGTGTCATAGCTTCTTGTGCTTTCTTTGTTGATTTGAGAATCTCCACTTCTTGCAGTTCACATCTTTGTCTTTTACTTTCAACAAGATCATGTTTTAGAAAAAGGCACAGAGCTATTAGCTTAAGCATTAAATGGTTGATTAAAAAAAGGCTCCTTCCTCCAAGCATATGAATAAATGAAAACTAAAATATAAAAAGGACGTCCTATATCTCAAGTATACTTGAGCTTGTAACTTAAGCACTTCTTGATTCAAAATTTCATATTTTTTCCATTTTTTCTCTCTCTTCTTTTTCTTGGCCAAAGTTGAAAAAATAACATCTTTGAGGTGTAATAAAGGGGTCTACGAGGATCTAACTTGGGAAAATGGCTCAAATTTCATTATTTGATTAGCGGCTTTCAGTTTAATTGCTTTATGAAATCAATAGTAGACGATATTACAAACTTAGAAACTCTGATCTCACTCTTGTCTAATCTGCCCTCTCTAGTTAATAATTTCATAACTTCTTTAGCAGACTTTAGATTTAGCATATTCCTCTGTTGTTTGTGTCATAGCTTCTTGTGCTTTCTTAGTTGATTTTTCAGAAGCTCCACTTCTTCTAGTTCAAAACTCTCTCTTTGTATTTCAACAAGATTATGTTTTAGAAAAAGGCAAAGAGCTATTAGCTTAAGCATTAAATGGTTGATTACAAAAAAGTCTCCTTCCTCTAGACATATGAATAAATTAAAACTAAAATAAAAAAAGGACGTCCTAAATCACAAGTATACTTGAGCTTGTAACTTAAGAACTTCTTAATTCAAAATTTCATATTTTTCTCCTTATTTCCTTTTCTTTCTCTCTCTTTTTTTTGGCCAAAGTTGCAAAAATAACATCTTTGAGGTGTAATAAAAGGGTCTACGAAGATCTAACTTGAGAAAATATCTCAAATTTCATTCTTTGTTTAGGAGCTTTCAGTTTAATTGCTTTATCAAATCAATAGTAGACGGTATTACAAACTTAGAAAGTCTGATCTCACACTTATCTAATCTGTCCTTTGTAATTAATGATTTTATAACTTCTAAAGTAGCCGTTACATTTAGCATATTCCTCTGATATTGGTGTCATAGCATCTTGTGCTTTCTTTGTTGATTTTTCAGAGGCTCCACTTCTTGCCGTTCACATCTCTCTCTTTGTATTTCAACAAGATTATGTTTTTGAAAAAGGCACAGAGCTATTAGCTTAAGCATTAAATGGTTGATTAAAACAGGCTCCTTCCTCCAGGCATGTGAATCAATTAACACTAAAATAAAATAAGGACGACCTAAATCACAAGTATACCTGAGCTTGTAACTTAAGCACTTCTTGATTCAAAATTTCATATTTTTTTCCTATTTTCCTTTTTTCCCTCTTCTTTTGTTTGGCCAAAGGTGAAAAAATAATATCTTTGAGGTGTAATAAAGGGATCTACGAGGATCTAACTAGAGAATATGTCTCAAATTTAATTCCTTGTTTTGCGGCTTTTTAGTTTAATTGCTTTTCCAAATCAATAGTAGACGGTATTACAAACTTAGAAACTCTGATCTCACTCTTGTCTAATCTATCCTTTGTAGTTAATAATTTTATAACTTCTTTAGCAACCTTTAGATTTAGCATATTCCTCTATTGTTTGTGTCATAGCTTCTTGTGCTTTCTTAGTTGATTTTTCAGAAGCTCCATTTCTTGCAGTTCAAAACTCTCTCTTTGTTTTTCAACAAGATTATGTTTTAGAAAAAGGCATAGAGCTATTAGCTTAAGCATTAAATGGTTGATTACAAAAAAGGCTCCTTCCTCCAGGCATATGAATAAATGAAAACTAAAATAAAAAAAGGACGTCCTAAATCACAAGTATACCTGAGCTTGTAAATTAAGCACTTCTTGATTCAAAATTTCATATTTTTTAACTCTTTCCCTTTTTTTCTCTCTTCTTTTTTTTTTTGGCCAAAGTTGCAAAAATAACATCTTTGAGGTGTGAGTAAAGGGTTCTACGAAGATCTAACTTGAGAAAATGTCTCAAATTTCATTCTTTGTTTAGCGGCTTTCAGTTTAATTGCTTTATCTAATCAATAGTAGACGGTATTACAAACTCAGAAAGTCTAATGTCACTCTTATCTAATCTGTCCTTTGTAGTTAATGATTTTATAACTTCTAAAGTAGCCGTTAGATTTAGCATATTCCTCTGTTGTCGGTGCCATAGCTTCTTCTGCTTTCTCAATTTATTTTTCAGAAACTCCACTTCTTGCAGTTCATATCTCTCTCTTTGTATTTCAACAAGATCATGTTTTAGATAAAGGCACAGAGCTATTACCTTAAGCATTAAATGGTTGATTACTAAAAAGGCTCCTTCCTCCAGGCATACGAATAAATGAAAACTAAAACAAAAAAGGACGTCCTAAATCACAAGTATACCTGCGCTTGTTACTTAAGCACTTCTTGATTCAAAATTTCATATTTTTTTTCCTTTTTTTTTCCTTTTTTTCTCTCGATTCTAGTTTTTGGCCAACGTTGAAAAAATATAAATCTTTGACGTGTAATAAAGGGGTCTACGAGGATCTAACTTTAGAAAATGTCTCAAATTTCATTCTTTGTTTAGCGGCTTTCAGTTTAATTGCTTTATCAAATCAATAGTAGACGGTATTACAAACTTAGAAAGTCTGATCTCACTCTTATCTAATCTGTCCTTTGTAGTTAATGATTTTATAACTTCTAAAGTAGCAGTTAGATTTAGCATATTCCTCTGTTGTCAGTACCATAGCTTCTTGTGCTTTCTTTGTTGATTTTTCAGAAGCTCCACTTCTTGCAGTTCACATCTTTGTCTTTGTATTTCAACAAGATCATGTTTTAGAAAAAGGCACAGACCTATTAGCTTAAGCATTAAATGGTTGATTAAAAAAAGGCTCCTTCCTCCAGGCATATGAATAAATGAAAACTAAAATAAAAAAAGACGTTCTATATCACAAGTATACCTCAGCTTGTAACTTAAGCACTTCTTGATTCAAAATTTCATATTTTTTCCATTCTTTCTCTCTCTTCTTTTTTTTTGGCCAAAGTTGAAAAAATAACACCTTTGAGGTGTAATAAAGGGGTCTACGAGGATCTAACTTGGGAAAATGGCTCAAAATTCATTATTTGATTAGAGGCTTTCAGTTTAATTGCTTTATGAAATCAATAGTAGACGGTATTACAAACTTAGAAACTCTGATCTCAGTCTTGTCTAATATGCCCTCTGTAGTTAATAATTTTATAACTTCTTTAGAAGACTTTAGATTTAGCATTTTCCTCTGTTGTTTGTGTCATAGCTTCTTGTGCTTTCTTAGTTGATTTTTCAGAAGCTCCACTTCTTGTACTTCAAAAATCTCTCTATGTATTTCAACAAGATTATGTTTTAGAAAAAGGCAAAGAGCTATTAGCTTAAGCATTAAATGGTTGATTACAAAAAAGGCTCCTTCCTCTAGATATATGAATAAATTAAAACTAAAATAAAAAAAGGACGTCCTAAATCACAAGTATAACTGAGCTTGTAACTTAAGAACTTCTTAATTCAAAATTTCATATTTTTCTCCTTATTTCCTTTTCTTTCTCTCTTTTGTTTTTGCCAAAGTTGCAAAAATAACATCTTTGAGGTGTAATAAAGGGGTCTACGAAGATCTAACTTGAGAAAATGTCTCAAATTTCATTCTTTGTTTAGGGGCTTTCAGTTTAATTGCTTTATCAAATCAATAGTAGACGGTATTACAAACTTAGAAAGTCTAATCTCACACTTATCTAATCTGTCCTTTGTAGTTAATGATTTTATAACTTCTAAAGTAGCCGTTATATTTAGCATATTCCTTTGATGTTGGTGTCATAGCATCTTGTGCTTTCTTTGTTGATTTTTCAGAGGCTCTACTTCTTGCCGTTCACATCTCTCTCTTTGTATTTCAACAAGATTATGTTTTTGAAAAAGGCATACAGCTATTAGCTTAAGCATTAAATGGTTGATTAAAACAGGCTCCTTCCTCCAGGCATATGAATCAATTAAAACTAAAATAAAAAAAGGACGACCTAAATCACAAGTATACCTGAGCTTGTAACTTAAGCATTTCTTGATTCAAAATTTCATATATATATTTTTTTCTCTCTTCTTTTTTTTTGGCCAAAGTTGAAAAATAACCTCTTTAAGGTGTAATAAAGGGGTCTACGAAGATCTAACTTGAGAAAATGTTTCAAATTTCATTCTTTGTTTATCGGCTTTCAGTTTAATTGCTTTATCAAATCAATAGTACATGGTATTTCAAACTTAGAAAGTCTCATCTCACTCTTGTCAAATCTTTCCTTTGTAGTAAATGATTTTATAACTTCTAAAGTAGCATTTAGATTTAGCATATTCTTCTATTGTTGGTGCCATAGCTTCTTGTGCTTTCTTTGTGGATATTTCAGAAGCTCCACTTCTTGCAGTTCACATCTCTCTCTTTGTATTTCAACAAGATTATGTTTTAGAAAAAGGCACAGAGCTATTAGCTTAAGCATTAAATGGTTGATTACAAAAAGGCCCCTTCCTCCAGGCATATGAATAAATGAAAACTAAAATAAAAAGAGGACGTCCTAAATCACAAGTATAGCTGAGCTTATAACTTAAGCACTTCTTGATTCAATATTTTATATTTTTTTTCCTTTTTTCCTTTTTCTCCCTCGATTCTAATTTTTGGCCAAAGTTGAAAAAATATAAATCTTTGAGGTGTAATAAAGGGGTCTACGAGGATCTAACTTGAGAAAATGTCTCAAATTTCATTCTTTGTTTATGTGCTTTCAGTTTAATTGCTTTATCAAATCAATAGTAGACGGTATTACAAACTTAGAAACTTTGATCTCACCCTTGCCTAATTTGTCCTCTGTATTAAATAATTTTATCATTTCTTTAGCAGCCTTTAGATTTAGGATATTCCTCTATCGTTGGTGTCATAGCTTCTTGTGCTTTCTTACTTGATTTTTCAGAAGTTCCACTTCTTGCAGTTCACATCTCTATATTTGAATTTCAACAAGATCATGTTTTAGGAAAAGGCACAGAGCTATTAGCTTAAACATTAAATGGTTGATTACAAAAAAGGCTCCTTCCTCCAGGCATATGAATAAATGAAAACTAAAACAAAAAAGGACGTCCTAAATCACAAGTATACCTAAGCTTGTAACTTAACCACTTCTTGATTCAAAATTTCATATTTTTTTTCCTTTTTTCCTCTTTTTCTCTCTATTCTTGATTTTGGCCAAAGTTGAAAAAATAACATCTTTGAGGTGTAATAAAGGGGTCTACGAGGATCTAACTTGAGAAAATGTCTCAAATTTCATTCTTTGTTTAGCGGCTTTGGAGTTTAATTGCATTATCAAATCAATAGTAGACGGTATTACAAACTAAGAAAGTCTGATCTCACTCTTGTCTAATCTGTCCTTTTTAGTTAATGATTTTATAACTTCTAAAGTAGCCGTTAGATTTAGCATATTCCGCTGTTGTTTGTGTCATACCTTCTTGTGCTTTCTTTGTTGATTTTTCAGAAGCTGCACTTCTTGCAGTTCACATCTCTCTCTTTGTATTTCAACAAGATTATATTTTAGAAAAAGGCACAGACCTATTAGCTTAAGCATTAAATGCTTGATTAAAAAAAGGCTCCTTCCTCCAGGCATATGAATAAATAAAAACTAAAATAAAAAAAAGGACGTCCTAAATCACAAGTATACCTGAGCTTGTAACTTAACCACTTCTTGATTCAAAATTTCATATTTTTTTCCTTTTTTCCTTTTTTTTCTCTCGATTTTGGTTTTTGGCCAAAGTTGAAAAAATATAAATCTTTGAGGTGTAATAAAGGGGTCTACGAGGATCTAATTTGGGAAAATGTCTCAAATTTATTTCTTTGTTTAGCGGCGTTTAGTTTAATTGCTTTATCAAATCAATAGTAGACGGTATTACAAACTTAGAAACTCTGATCTCACCCTTGCCTAATTTGTCCTCTGTATTAAATAATTTTATCATTTCTTTAGCAGCCTTTAGATTTAGCATATTCCTCTATCTTTGGTGGCATAGCTTCTTGTGCTTTCTTAGTTGATTTTTCAGAAGCTCCACTTCTTGCAGTTCACATCTCTCTCTTTGTATTTCAACAAGATTATGTTTTAGAAAAAGGCACAGAGCTATTAGCTTAAGCATTAAATGGTTGATTACAAAAAGGCCCCTTCCTCCAGGCATATGAATAAATGAAAACTAAAATAAAAAAAGGACGTCCTAAATCACAAGTATAGCTGAGCTTATAACTTAAGCACTTCTTGATTCAAAATTTTATATTTTTTTCCTTTTTTTCCTTTTTTTCTCTCTATTCTAGTTTTTGGCCAAAGTTGAAAAAATATAAATCTTTGAGGTGTAATAAAGGGGTCTATTAGGATCTAACTTGAGAAAATTTCTCAAATTTCATTCTTTGTTTAGCGGCTTTCAGTTTAATAGTTGTATCAAATCAATAGTAGACGGTATTACAAACTTAGAAACTATGATCTCACTCTTGCCTAATCTGTCCTCTGTAGTAAATAATTTTATCACTTCTTTAGCAGCCTTTAGATTTATCATATTCCTCTATCGTTTGTGTCATAGCTTCTTGTGCTTTCTTAGTTGATTTTTCAAAATCTCCACTTCATGCAGTTCAAAACTCTCTCTTTGTATTTCAATAAGATTATGTTTTAGAAAAAGACAAAAAGCTATTAGCTTAAGCATTAAATGGTTGATTACAAAAAGGCTTTTTCCTCCAGGCATATGCAAAAATTAAAACTAAAATAAAAAAAGGACGTCCTAAATCACAAGTATACCTAAGCTTGTAACTTAAGCACTTCTTAATTCAAAATTTCATATTTTTCTCCTTATTTCTTTTTCTTTCTCTCTCTTTTTTTTTGGCCAAAGTTGCAAAAATAACATCTTTGAGGTGTAATAAAAGAGTCTACGAAGATCTAACTTGAGAAAATGTCTCAAATTTCATTCTTTGTTTAGCGGCTTTCAGTTTAATTTCTTTATCAAATCAATAGTAGACGGTATTACAAACTCAGAAAGTCTAATGTCACTCTTATCTAATCTGTCCTTTGTAGTTAATGATTTTATAACTTCTAAAGTAGCCATTAGATTTAGAAAATTCCTCTGTTGTCGGTGCCATAGCTTGTTGTGCTTTCTTTGTTGATTTTTGAATCTCCACTTCATGCAGTTCACATCTCTGTCTTTGTATTTCAACAAGATCACGTTTTAGAAAAAGGCACAGAGCTATTAGTTTAAGCATTAAATGGTTGATTACTAAAAAGGCTTCTTCCTCCAGGCATATGAATAAATGAAAACTAAAACAAAAAAGGACGTCCTAAATCACAAGTATACCTGAGCTTGTTACTTAAGCACTTCTTGATTCAAAATTTCATATTTTTTTTCCTTTTTTTCTCTGGCTTCTTTTTTTTGGCCAAAGTGGAAAATATAACATCTTTGAGGTGTAATAAAGGGTCTACGAGGATCTAACTTGGGAAAAAGGCTCAAATTTCATTCTTTGTTTAGCGGATTTCTGTTTAATTACTTTATCAAATCAATAGTATATGGTATTCCAAACATAGAAACTCTGATCTCACTCTTGTCTAATCTGTCCTCTGTAGTTAATAATTTTATAACTTCTTTAGCAGCATTTAGATTTAGCATATTCCTCTTTTGTTTGTGTCATAGCTTCTTGTGCTTACTCAATTTATTTTTCAGAAGCTCCACTTCTTGCAATTCATATCTCTCTCTTTGGATTTCAACAAGATTATGTTTTAGAAAAAGGCACAGAGCTATTAGCTTAAGCATTAAATGGTTGATTACAAAAAAGGCTCCTTCCTCCAGGAATATTAAGAAATTAAAATTAAAATAAAAAAAGGACGTCCTAAATCACAAGTATACCTGAGCTTGTAACTTAAGCACTTCTTGATTCAAAATTTCATATTTTTTTCCTTTTTCTTTTTTTCTCTCTTCCTTTTTTAGCCAAAGTGGAAAAAATAACAGCTTTAATGTGTAATAAAGGTGTCTACGAGGATCTAACTAGAGAAAATGTCTCAAATTTCATTCCTTGTTTAGCAACTTTGCAGTTTAATTGGTTTTTCAAATCAATAGTAGACGGTATTACAAACTTAGAAAGTCAGATCTCACTCTTGTCTAATCTGTCCTTTGTAGTTAATGATTTTATAACTTTTAGAGTAGCCGTTAGATTTAGCATATTCCTCTGTTTTTGGTGTCATAGCTTTTTGTGCTTTCTTTGTGGATTTTGCAGAAGCTCCACTTCTTGCAGTTCACATCTCTCTCTTTGTATTTCAACAAGATTATGTTTTAGAAAAAGGCATAGAGCTATTAGCTTAAGCATTAAATGGTTGAATAAAAAATGGCTCCTTCCTACAGGCATATGAATAAATGAAAACTAAAATAAAAAAAGGACGTCCTAAATCACAAGTATACCTCACCTTGTAACCTAAGCATTTCTTGATTCAAAATGTCATATATTTTTTTCTTTTTTCCTTTTTTTCTTGCTCTTCTTGTTTTTGGCCAGAGTTGAAAAAATAACATCTTTGAGGTGTAATAAAGGGGTCTACGAGAATCTAACTTGAGAAAATGTCTCAAATTTCATTCTTTGTTTAACGGCTTTCAGTTTAATTGCTTTATCAAATCAATAGTAGACGGTATTATAAACTTAGAAACTCTAATCTCACTCTTGTCTAATCTGTCCTCTGTAGTTCACAATTTTATAACTTCTTTAGCAGCCTTTAGATTTAGCATATTCCTCTTTTGTTTGTGTCATAGCTTCTTGTGCTTGCTTAGTTTATTTTTCAGAAGCTCCACATCTTGCAATTCACATCTCCCTCTTTGTATTTCAACCAGATTATGTTTTAGAAAAAGGCACAGAGGTATTAGCTTAAGCATTAAATGGTTGATTACTAAAAAGGTTCCTTCCTCTAGGCATATAAATAAATGAAAACTAAAATAAAAAGGACGTCGTAAATCACAAGTATACCTGAGCTTGTAACACAAGCACTTCTTGATTCAAAATTTCATAATTTTTTCCTTATTTCCTTTTCTTTCTCTCTCGTTTTTTTTTTCCAAAGTTGAAAAAATATAAATCTTTTAGGTGTAATAAAGGGGTCTACGAAGATCTAACTTGAGAAAATTTCTCAAATTTCATTCTTTGTTTAGGGGCTTTCAGTTTAATTGCTTTATCAAATCAATAGTAGACGGTATTACAAACTTAGAAAGTCTGATCTCACTATTATCTAATCTGTCCTTTGTAGTTAATGATTTTATAACTTCTAAAGTAGCCGTTAGATTTAACATATTCCTCTTTTGTCGGTGCCATAGCTTCATCTGCTTTCTTTGTTGATTTGAGAATCTCCACTTCTTGCAGTTCAAATCCCTGTCTTTGTATTTCAACAAGATCGCCTTTTAGAAAAAGGCACAGAGCTATTAGCTTAAGCATTAAATGGTTGATTACTAAAAAGGTTCCTTCCTCCAGGCATATGAATAAATGAAAACTAAAAAAAAAGGACGTCGTAAATCACAAGTATACCTGAGCTTGTTACTTAAGCACTTCTTGATTCAAAATTTCATATTTTTTTTCCTTTTTTTCCTTTTTTTCTCTGTCTTCTTTTTTTTTTGGCCAAAGTGGAAAATATAACATCTTTGAGGTGTAATAAAGGGTCTACGAGGATCTAACTTGGGAAAAAGGCTCAAATTTCATTCTTTGTTTAGTGGATTTTAGTTTAATTACTTTATCAAATCAATAGTATATGGTATTCCAAACAGAGAAACTCTGATCTCACTCTTGTCTAATCTGTCCTCTGTAGTTAATAATTTTATAACTTCTAAAGTAGCCGTTAGATTTAGCATATTCCTCTATTGTCGGTGCCATAGCTTCTTGTGCTTTCTTTGTTGATTTGAGAATTTCCACTTCTTGCAGTTCACATCTTTGTCTTTGTATTTCAAAAAGATCATGTTTTAGAAAAAGACACAGAGCTATTAGCTTTAGCATTAAATGGTTGATTAAAAAAAGGCTCCTTCCTCCAGGCATATGAATAAATGAAAACTAAAATAAAAAAAGGACGTCCTATATCACAAGTATACCTGAGCTTGTAACTTAAGCACTTCTTGATTCAAAATTTCATATTTTTTCCATTTTTTCTCTCTCTTCTTTTTCATGGCCAAAGTTGAAAAAATAATATCTTTGAGGTGTAATAAAGGGGTCTACGAGGATCTAACTTGGGAAAATGGCTCAAATTTCATTATTTGATTAGCGGCTTTCAGTTTAATTGCTTTATGAAATCAATAGTAGACGATATTACAAACTTAGAAACTCTGATCTCACACTTGTCTAATCTGCCCTCTCTAGTTAATAATTTTATAACTTCTTTAGCAGACTTTAGATTTAGCATATTCCTCTGTTGTTTGTGTCATAGCTTCTTGTGCTTTCTTAGTTGATTTTTCAGAAGCTCCACTTCTTCTAGTTCAAAACTCTCTCTTTGTATTTCAACAAGATTATGTTTTAGAAAAAGGCAAAGAGCTATTAGCTTAAGCATTAAATGGTTGATTACAAAAAAGGCTCCTTCCTCTAGACATATGAATAAATTAAAACTAAAATAAAAAAAAGGACGTCCTAAATCACAAGTATACCTGAGCTTGTAACTTAAGAACTTCTTAATTCAAAATTTCATATTTTTCTCCTTATTTCCTTTTCTTTCTCTCTCTTTTTTTTTTGGCCAAAGTTGCAAAAATAACATCTTTGAGGTGTAATAAAAAGGTCTACGAAGATCTAACTTGAGAAAATGTCTCAAATTTCATTCTTTGTTTAGGGGCTTTCAGTTTAATTGCTTTATCAAATCAATAGTAGACGGTATTAAAAACTTAGAAAGTCTGATCTCGCACTTATCTAATCTGTCCTTTGTAGTTAATGATTTTATAACTTCTAAAGTAGCCGTTACATTTAGCATATTCCTCTGATGTTGGTGTCATAGCATCTTGTGCTTTCTTTGTTGATTTTTCAGAGGCTCCACTTCTTGCCGTTCACATCTCTCTCTTTGTATTTCAACAAGATTATGTTTCTGAAAAAGGCACAGAGCTATTAGCTTAAGCATTAAACGGTTGATTAAAACAGGCTCCTTCCTCCAGGCATATGAATGAATTAAAACTAAAATAAAAAAAGGAAGACCTAAATCACAAGTATACCTGAGCTTGTAACTTAAGCACTTCTTGATTCTAAATTTCATATTTTTTCCTTTTTTTTCTCTCTTCTTTTTTTTGGCCAAAGTTGAAAAATAACCTCTTTAAGGTGTAATAAAGGGGTCTACGAAGATCTAACTTGAGAAAATGTTTCAAATTTCATTCTTTGTTAACGGCTTTCAGTTTAATTGCTTTATCAAATCAATAGTACATCGTATTTCAAACTTAGAAAGTCTCATCTCACTCTTGTCAAATCTTTCCTTTGTAGTAAATGATTTTATAACTTCTAAAGTAGCATTTAGATTTAGCATATTCCTCTATTGTCGGTGCCATAGCTTCTTGTGCTTTCTTTGTGGATTTTTCAGAAGCTCCACTTCTTGCAGTTCACATCACTCTCTTTGTATTTCAACAAGATTATGTTTTAGAAAAAGGCATAGAGCTATTAAAGCATTAAATGGTTGATTACAAAAAGGCTCCTTCCTCCAGGCATATGAATAAATGAAAACTAAAATAAAAAAAGGACGTCCTAAATCACAAGTATACCTGAGCTTGTAACTTAAGCACTTCTTGATTCAAAATTTCATATTTTTTTTCCTTTTTTCCTTTTTTTCTCTCGATTCTAATTTTTGGCCAAAGTTGAAAAAATATAAATATTTGAGGTGTAATAAAGGGGTCTACGAGGATCTAACTTGAGAAAATGTCTCAAATTTCATTCTTTGTTTAGGTGCTTTCAGTTTAATTGCTTTATCAAATCAATAGTAGACGGTATTACAAACTTAGAAACTCTGATCTCACCCTTGCCTAATCTGTCCTCTGTATTAAATAATTTTATCATTTCTTTAGCCGCCTTTAGATTTAGCATATTCCTATATCGTTGGTATCATAGCTTCTTGTGCTTTCTTAGTTGATTTTTCAGAAGCTCATCTTCTTGCAGTTCACATCTCTATATTTTTATTTCAACAAGATCATGTTTTAGGAAAAGGCACAGAGCTATTAGCTTAAGCATTAAATGGTTGATTACAAAAAAGGCTCCTTCCTCCAGGCATATGAATAAATTAAAACTAAAATAAAAAAAGGACGTCCTAAATCACAAGTATACCTAATCTTGTAACTTAAGCACGTCTTGATTCAAAATTTCATATTTTTTTCCTTTTTCCTCTTTTTCTCTCTATTCTTGTTTTTGGCCAAAGTTGAAAAAATAACATCTTTGAGGTGTAATAAAGGGGTCTACGAGGATCTAACTTGAGAAAATGTCTCAAATTTCATTCTTTGTTTAGCGGCTTTGCATTTTAATTGCATTATCAAATCAATAATAGACGGTATTATAAACTTAGAAAGTCTTATCTCACTCTTGTCTAATCTGTCCTTTGTAGTTAATGATTTTATAACTTCTAAAGTAGCTGTTAGATTTAGCATATTCCTCTGTTGTTTGTGTCATACCTTCTTGTGCTTTCTTCATTGATTTTTTAGAAGCTCCACTTCTTGCAGTTCACATCTCTCTCTTTGTATTTCAACAAGATTATATTTTAGAAAAAGGCACAGACCTATTAGCTTAAGCATTAAATGCTTGATTTAAAAAAGGCTCCTTCCTCCAGGCATATGAATAAATGAAAACTAAAATAAAAAAAGGACGTCCTAAATCACAAGTATACCGGAGCTTGTAACTTAACCAATTCTTGATTCAAAATTTCATATTTTTTTCCTTTTTTTCTTTTTTTCTCTCGATTCTAGTTTTTGACCAAAGTTGAAAAAATATAAATCTTTGAGGTGTAATAAAGGGGTCTACGAGGACCTAACTTGGGAAAATGTCTCAAATTTCATTCTTTGTTTAGCGGCGTTTAGTTTAATTGATTTATCAAATCAATAGTAGACGGTATTACAAACTTAGAAACTCTGATCTCACCCTTGCCAAATCTGTCCTCTGTATTAAATAATTTTATCATTTCTTTAGCAGCCTTTCGATTTAGCATATTTCTCTATTGTTGGTGTCATAGCTTCTTGTGCTTTCTTAGTTGATTTTTCAGATGCTCCACTTCTTGCAGTTTACATCTCTCTCTTTGTATTTCAACAAGATATGTTTTAGGAAAAGGCACCGAGCTATTAGCTTAAGCATTAAATGGTTGATTACAAAAAAGGCTCCTTCCTCCAGGCATATGAATAAATTAAAACTAAAATAAAAAAAAGGACGTCCTAAATCACAAATATCCTTAGCTTGTAACTTAAGCACTTCTTGATTCAAAATTTTTATATTTTTTTCCTTTTTTTCCTTTTTTTTCACTCTATTCTACTTTTTGGCCAAAGTTGAAAAAATATAAATCTTTGAGGTGTAATAAAGGGGTCTACGAGGATCTAACTTGAGAATATGTCTCAAATTTCATTCTTTGTTTAGCGGCTTTCAGTTTAATTGCTTTATCAAATCAATAGTAGACGGTATTACAAACTTAGAAACTATGATCTCACTCTTGCCTAATCTGTCCTCTGTAGTAAATAATTTTATCACTTCTTTAGCACCCTTTAGATTTAGCATATTCCTCTATCGTTGGTATCATAGCTTCTTGTGCTTTCTTAGTTGATTTTTCAGAAGCTCCACTTCTTGCAGTTCACATCTCTATATTTTTATTTCAACAAGATCATGTTTTAGGAAAAGGCACAGAGCTATTAGCTTAAGCATTAAATGGTTGATTACAAATGGTTGTAACACAAGCACTTCTTAATTCAAAATTTCATATTTTTCTCCTTATTTCCTTTTCTTTGTCTCTCTTTTTTTTTTGGCCAAAGTTGCAAAAATAACATCTTTGAGGTGTAATAAAGGGGTCTATGAAGATCTAACTTGAGAAAATGTCTCAAATTTCATTCTTTGTTTAGCGGCTTTCAGTTTAATTGCTTTATCAAATCAATAGTAGACGGTATTACAAACTCAGAAAGTCTAATGTCACTCTTATCTAATCTGTCCTTTGTAGTTAATGATTTTATAACTTCTAAAGTAGCCTTTAGATTTAGCATATTCCTCTGTTGTCGGTGCCATAGCTTCTTGTGCTTTCTCAATTTATTTTTCAGAAACTCCACTTCTTGCAATTCATATCTCTCTCTTTGTATTTCAACAAGATCATGTTTTAGAAAAAGGCACAGAGCTATTAGCTTAAGCATTAAATGGTTGATTACAAAAAAGGCTCCTTCCTCCAGGAATATTAAGAAATTAAAATTAAAATAAAAAAAGGACGTCCTAAATCCCAAGTATACCAGAGCTTGTAACTTAAGCACTTCTTGATTTTAAATTTCATATTTGTTTCCTTTTTCTTTTTTTCTTTCTTCATTTTTTAGCCAAAGTGGAAAAAATAGCAGCTTTAATGTGTAATAAAGGTGTCTACGAGGATCTAACTAGAGAAAATGTCTCAAATTTCATTCCTTGTTTAGCGGCTTTGCAGTTTAATTGCTTTTTCAAATCAATAGTAGACGGCATTACAAACTTAGAAATTCTGATCTCACTCTTGTCTAATCTGTCCTGTATAGTTAAGAATTTTTTCACTTCTTTAGCAGCCTTTAGATTTAGCATATTCCCCTATCGTTGGTGTCATAGCTTCTTGTGCTTTCTAAGTTGATTTTTCAGAAGCTCCACTTCTTGCAGTTCACATCTCTCTCTTTGTATTTCAACAAGATTATGTTTTAGAAAAAGGCACAGAGCTATTAGCTTAAGCATTAAATGGTTTATTACAAAAGGCTCCTTTCTCCAGGCATATGAATAATTTAAAACTAAAATAAAAAAAGGACGTGCTAAATCACAAGTATACCTGAGCTTCTACCTTAAGCACTTCTTGATTCAAAATTTCATATTTTTTTCCTTTTTCCTTTTTTTCTCTCTTCGTTTTTTAACCAAAGTTGAAAACATAACATCTTTGAGGTGTAATAAAGGTGTCTACGAGGATCTAAGTTGAGAAAATGTCTCAAATTTCATTCCTTGTTTAGCAACTTTGCAGTTTAATTGGTTTTTCAAATCAATAGTAGACGGTATTACAAACTTAGAAAGTCAGATCTCACTCTCGTCTAATCTGTCCTTTGTAGTTAATGATTTTTTAACTTCTAGAGTAGCCGTTAGATTTAGCATATTCCTCTGTTTTTGGTGTCATAGCTTTTTGTGCTTTCTTTGTGGATTTTTCAGAAGCTCCACTTCTTGCAGTTCACATCTCTCTCTTTGTATTTCAACAAGATTATGTTTTAGAAAAAGGCACAGAGCTATTAGCTTAAGCATTAAATGGTTGATTAAAAAAAGGCTCCTTCCTCCAGGCATATGAATAAATGAAAACTAAAATAAAAAAAGGACGTCCTAAATCACAAGTATACCTCACCTTGTAACCTAAGCACTTCTTGATTCAAAATTTCATATTTTTTTTCCTTTTTTCCTTTTTTTTCTCTCTCTTCTTGTATTTGGCCAAAGTTGAAAAAATAACATCTTTGAGGTGTAATAAAGGGGTCTACGAGAATATAACTTGAGAAAATGTCTCAAATTTCATTCTTTGTTTAGCGGCTTTGCAGTTTAATTGCTTTATCAAATCAATAGTAGACGGTATTATAAACTTAGAAACTCTGATCTCACTCTTGTCTAATCTGTCCTCTGTAGTTCATAATTTTATAACTTCTTTAGCAGCCTTTAGATTTAGCATATTCCTCTGTTGTCGGTGCCATAGCTTCTTGTGCTTTCTTTGTTGATTTGAGAATCTCCACTTCTTGCAGTTCACATCTTTGTCTTTGTATTTCAAAAAGATCATGTTTTAGAAAAAGACACAGAGCTATTAGCTTTAGCATTAAATGGTTGATTAAAAAAAGGCTCCTTCCTCCAGGCATATGAATAAATAAAAACTAAAATAAAAAAAGGACGTCCTATATCAGAAGTATACCTGAGCTTGTAACTTAAGCACTTCTTGATTCAAAATTTCATATTTTTTCCATTTTTTCTCTCTCTTCTTTTTCATGGCCAAAGTTGAAAAAATAACATCTTTGAGGTGTAATAAAGGGGTCTACGAGGATCTAACTTGGGAAAATGGCTCAAATTTCATTATTTGATTAGCGGCTTTCAGTTTAATTGCTTTATGAAATCAATAGTAGACGATATTACAAACTTAGAAACTCTGATCTCACTCTTGTCTAATCTGCCCTCTCTAGTTAATAATTTTATAACTTCTTTAGCAGACTTTAGATTTAGCATATTCCTCTGTTGTTTGTGCATAGCTTCTTGTGCTTTCTTAGTTGATTTTTCAGAAGCTCCACTTCTTCTAGTGCAAAACTCTCTCTTTGTATTTCAACAAGATTATGTTTTAGAAAAAGGCAAAGAGCTATTAGCTTAAGCATTAAATGGTTGATTACAAAAAAGGCTCCTTCCTCTAGACATATGAATAAATTAAAACTAAAATAAAAAAAGACGTCCTAAATCACAAGTATACCTGAGCTTGTAACTTAAGAACTTATTAATTCAAAATTTCATATTTTTCTCCTTATTTCCTTTTCTTTCTCTCTCTTTTTTTTTTGGCCAAAGTTGCAAAAATAACATCTTTGAGGTGTAATAAAAAGGTCTACGAAGATCTAACTTGAGAAAATGTCTCAAATTTCATTCTTTGTTTAGGGGCTTTCAGTTTAATTGCTTTATCAAATCAATAGTAGACGGTATTACAAACTTAGAAAGTCTGATCTCGCACTTATCTAATCTGTCCTTTGTAGTTAATGATTTTATAACTTCTAAAGTAGCCGTTACATTTAGCATATTCCTCTGATGTTGGTGTCATAGCATCTTGTGCTTTCTTTGTTGATTTTTCAGAGGCTCCGCTTCTTGCCGTTCACATCTCTCTCTTTGTATTTCAACAAGATTATGTTTCTGAAAAAGGCACAGAGCTATTAGCTTAAGCATTAAACGGTTGATTAAAACAGGCTCCTTCCTCCAGGCATATGAATCAATTAAAACTGAAATAAAAAAAGGACGACCTAAATCACAAGTATACCTGAGCTTGTAACTTAAGCACTTCTTGATTCTAAATTTCATATTTTTTTCCTTTTTTTTTCTCTCTTCTTTTTTTTGGCCAAAGTTGAAAAATAACCTCTTTAAGGTGTAATAAAGGGGTCTACGAAGATCTAACTTGAGAAAATGTTTCAAATTTCATTCTTTGTTTATCGGCTTTCAGTTTAATTGCTTTATCAAATCAATAGTACATCGTATTTCAAACTTAGAAAGTCTCATCTCACTCTTGTCAAATCTTTCCTTTGTAGTAAATGATTTTATAACTTCTAAAGTAGCATTTAGATTTAGCATATTCCTCTATTGTCGGTGCCATAGCTTCTTGTGCTTTCTTTGTGGATTTTTCAGAAGCTCCACTTCTTGCAGTTCACATCTCTCTCTTTGTATATCAACAAGATTATGTTTTAGAAAAAGGCATAGAGCTATTAAAGCATTAAATGGTTGATTACAAAAAGGCTCCTTCCTCCAAGCATATGAATAAATGAAAACTAAAATAAAAAAAGGACGTCCTAAATCACAAGTATACCTGAGCTTGTAACTTAAGCACTTCTTGATTCAAAATTTCATATTTTTTTCCTTTTTTCCTTTTTTTCTCTCGATTCTAATTTTTGGCCAAAGTTGAAAAAATATAAATATTTGAGGTGTAATAAAGGGGTCTACGAGGATCTAACTTGAGAAAATGTCTCAAATTTCATTCTTTGTTTAGCGGCTTTGCATTTTAATTGCATTATCAAATCAATAGTAGACGGTATTACAAACTTAGAAAGTCTGATCTCACTCTTGTCTAATCTGTCCTTTGTAGTTAATGATTTTATAACTTCTAAAGTAGCCGTTAGATTTAGCATATTCCTCTGTTGTTTGTGTCATACCTTCTTGTGGTTTCTTCATTGATTTTTTAGAAGCTACACTTCTTGCAGTTCACATCTCTCTCTATGTATTTCAACAAGATTATATTTTAGAAAAAGGCACAGACCTATTAGCTTAAGCATTAAATGCTTGATTTAAAAAAGGCTCCTTCCTCCAGGCATATGAATAAATGAAAACTAAAATAAAAAAAGGACGTCCTAAATCACAAGTATACCTGAGCTTGTAACTTAACCAATTCTTGATTCAAAATTTCATATTTTTTTCCTTTTTTTTCTTTTTTTCTCTCGATTCTAGTTTTTGACCAAAGTTGAAAAAATATAAAACTTTAGGTGTAATAAAGGGGTCTACGAGGACCTAACTTGGGAAAATGTCTCAAATTTCATTCTTTGTTTAGCGGCGTTTAGTTTAATTGCTTTATCAAATCAATAGTAGATGGTATTACAAACTTAGAAACTCTGATCTCACCCTTGCCAAATCTGTCCTCTGTATTAAATAATTTTATCATTTCTTTAGCAGCCTTTCGATTTAGCATATTTCTCTATTGTTGGTGTCATAGCTTCTTGTGCTTTCTTAGTTGATTTTTCAGATGCTCCACTTCTTGCAGTTTACATCTCTCTCTTTGTATTTCAACAAGATTATGTTTTAGGAAAAGGCACCGAGCTATTAGCTTAAGCATTAAATGGTTGATTACAAAAAAGGCTCCTTCCTCCAGGCATATGAATAAATTAAAACTAAAATAAAAAAAGGACGTCCTAAATCACAAGTATACCTAAGCTTGTAACTTAAGCACGTCTTGATTCAAAATTTCATATTTTTTTCCTTTTTTTTCACTCTATTCTACTTTTTGGCCAAAGTTGAAAAAATATAAATCTTTGAGGTGTAATAAAGGGGTCTACGAGGATCTAACTTGAGAATATGTCTCAAATTTCATTCTTTGTTTAGCGGCTTTCAGTTTAATTGCTTTATCAAATCAATAGTAGACGGTATTACAAACTTAGAAACTATGATCTCACTCTTGCCTAATCTGTCCTCTGTAGTAAATAATTTTATCACTTTTTAAGCACCCTTTAGATTTAGCATATTCCTCTATCGTTGGTGTCATAGCTTCTTGTGCTTTCTTAGTTGATTTTTCAGAAGCTCCACTTCTTGCAGTTCAAAACTCTCTCTTTGTATTTCAATAAGATTATGTTTTAGAAAAAGACACAAAGCTATTAGCTTAAGCATTAAATGGTTGATTACAAAAAAGGCTTTTTCCTCCAGGCATTTACATAAATGAAAACTAAAATAAAAAAAGGACGTCCTAAATCACAAGTATACCTGAGCTTGTAACTTAAGCACTTCTTAATTCAAAATTTCATATTTTTCTCCTTATTTCCTTTTCTTTGTCTCTCTTTTTTTTTTGGCCAAAGTTGCAAAAATACATCTTTAAGGTGTAATAAAGGGGTCTATGAAGTTCTAACTTGAGAAAATGTCTCAAATTTCATTCTTTGTTTAGCGGCTTTCAGTTTAATTGCTTTATCAAATCAATAGTAGACGGTATTACAAACTCAGAAAGTCTAATGTCACGCTTATCTAATCTGTCCTTTGTAGTTAATGATTTTATAACTTCTAAAGTAGCCTTTAGATTTAGCATATTCCTCTGTTGTCGGTGCCATAGCTTCTTGTGCTTTCTCAATTTATTTTTCAGAAACTCCACTTCTTGCAATTCATATTTGTATTTCAACAAGATCATGTTTTAGAAAAAGGCACAGAGCTATTAGCTTAAGCATTAAACGGTTGATTACAAAAAAGGCTCCTTCCTCCAGGAATATTAAGAAATTAAAATTAAAATAAAAAAAGGACGTCCTAAATCCCAAGTATACCAGAGCTTGTAACTTAAGCACTTCTTGATTTTAAATTTCATATTTGTTTCCTTTTTCTTTTTTTCTTTCTTCATTTTTTACCCAAAGTGGAAAAAATAACAGCTTTAATGTGTAATAAAGGTGTCTACGAGGATCTAACTAGAGAAAATGTCTCAAATTTCATTCCTTGTTTAGCGGCTTTGCAGTTTAATTTCTTTTTCAAATCAATAGTAGACGGCATTACAAACTTAGAAATTCTGATCTCACTCTTGTCTAATCTGTCCTGTATAATTAAGAATTTTTTCACTTCTTTAGCAGCCTTTAGATTTAGCATATTCCCCTATCGTTGGTGTCATAGCTTCTTGTGCTTTCTAAGTTGATTTTTCAGAAGCTCCACTTCTTGCAGTTCACATCTCTCTCTTTGTATTTCAACAAGATTATGTTTTAGAAAAAGGCACAGAGCTATTAGCTTAAGCATTAAATGGTTTATTACAAAAGGCTCCTTTCTCCAGGCATATGAATAATTTAAAACTAAAATAAAAAAAGGACGTGCTAAATCACAAGTATACCTGAGCTTGTAACTTAAGCACTTCTTGATTCAAAATTTCATATTTTTTTCCTTTTTCTTTTTTTCTCTCTTCGTTTTTTAGCCAAAGTTGAAAACATAACAGCTTTAATGTGTAATAAAGGTGTCTACGAGGATCTAACTAGAGAAAATGTCTCAAATTTCATTCCTTGTTTAGCAACTTTGCAGTTTAATTGGTTTTTCAAATCAATAGTAGACGGTATTACAAACTTAGAAAGTCAGATCTCACTCTTGTCTAATCTGTCCTTTGTAGTTAATGATTTTATAACTTCTAGAGTAGCCGTTAGATTTAGCATATTCCTCTGTTTTTGGTGTCATAGCTTTTTGTGCTTTCTTTGTGGATTTTTCAGAAGCTCCACTTCTTGCAGTTCACATCTCTCTCTTTGTATTTCAACAAGATTATGTTTTAGAAAAAGGCATAGAGCTATTAGGTTAAGCATTAAATGGTTGAATAAAAAATGGCTCCTTCCTACAGGCATATGAATAAATGAAAACTAAAATAAAAAAGGACGTCCTAAATCACAAGTATACCTCACCTTGTAACCTAAGCACTTCTTGATTCAAAATGTCATATTTTTTTTCCTTTTTTCCTTTTTTTTCTCGCTCTTCTTGTTTTTGGCCAAAGTTGAAAAAATAACATCTTTGAGGTGTAATAAAGGGGTCTACGAGAATCTAACTTGAGAAAATGTCTCAAATTTCATTCTTTGTTTAACGGCTTTCAGTTTAATTGCTTTATCAAATCAATAGTAGACGGTGTTATAAACTTAGAAACTCTGATCTCACTCTTGTCTAATCTGTCCTCTGTAGTTCACAATTTTATAACTTCTTTAGCAGCCTTTAGATTTAGCATATTCCTCTTTTGTTTGTGTCATAGCTTCTTGTGCTTGCTTAGTTTATTTTTCAGAAGCTCCACATCTTGCAATTCACATCTCCCTCTTTGTATTTCAACCAGATTATGTTTTAGAAAAAGGCACAGAGGTATTAGCTTAAGCATTAAATGGTTGATTACTAAAAAGGTTCCTTCCTCTAGGCATATGAATAAATGAAAACTAAAATAAAAAGGACGTCGTAAATCACAAGTATACCTGAGCTTGTAACACAAGCACTTCTTGATTCAAAATTTCATAATTTTTTCCTTATTTCCTTTTCTTTCTCTCTCGTTTTCTTTTTGGCCAAAGTTGAAAAAATATAAATCTTTTAGGTGTAATAAAGGGGTCTACGAAGATCTAACTTGAGAAAATTTCCCAAATTTTATTCTTTGTTTAGTGGCTTTGAGTTTAATTGCTTTATCAAATCAATAGTAGACGGTATTACAAACTTAGAAAGTCTGATCTCACTCTTATCTAATATGTCCTTTGTAGTTAATGATTTTATAACTTCTAAAGTAGCCGTTAGATTTAACATATTCCTCTTTTGTCGGTGCCATAGCTTCATGTGCTTTCTTTGTTGATTTGAGAATCTCCACTTCTTGCAGTTCAAATCTCTCTCTTTGTATTTCAACAAGATCGCCTTTTAGAAAAAGGCACAGAGCTATTAGCTTAAGCATTAAATGGTTGATTACTAAAAAGGTTCCTTCCTCCAGGCATATGAATAAATGAAAACTAAAATAAAAAGGACGTCGTAAATCACAAGTATACCTGAGCTTGTTACTTAAGCACTTCTTGATTCAAAATTTCATATTTTTTTTCCTTTTTTTCCTTTTTTTCTCTGTCTTCTTTTTTTTTGGCCAAAGTGGAAAATATAACATCTTTGAGGTGTAATAAAGGGTCTACGAGGATCTAACTGGGGAAAAAGGCTCAAATTTCATTTTTTGTTTAGCGGATTTCAGTTTAATAACTTTATCAAATCAATAGTATATGGTATTCCAAACATAGAAACTCTGATCTCACTCTTGTCTAATCTGTCCTCTGTAGTTAATAATTTTATAACTTCTAAAGTAGCCGTTAGATTTAGCATATTCCTCTGTTGTCGGTGCCATAGCTTCTTGTGCTTTCTTTGTTGATTTGAGAATCTCCACTTCTTGCAGTTCACATCTTTGTCTTTGTATTTCAACAAGATCATGTTTTAGAAAAAGACACAGAGCTATTAGCTTTAGCATTAAATGGTTGATTAAAAAAAGGCTCCTTCCTCCAGGCATATGAATAAATGAAAACTAAAATAAAAAAAGGACGTCCTATATCACAAGTATACCTGAGCTTGTAACTTAAGCACTTCTTGATTCAAAATTTCATATTTTTTCCATTTTTTCTCTCTCTTCTTTTTCATGGCCAAAGTTGAAAAAATAACATCTTTGAGGTGTAATAAAGGGGTCTACGAGGATCTAACTTGGGAAAATGGCTTAAATTTCATTATTTGATTAGCGGCTTTCAGTATAATTGCTTTATGAAATCAATAGTAGACGATATTACAAACTTAGAAACTCTGATCTCACTCTTGTCTAATCTGCCCTCTCTAGTTAATAATTTTATAACTTCTTTAGCAGACTTTAGATTTAGCATATTCCTCTGTTGTTTGTGTCATAGCTTCTTATGCTTTCTTAGTTGATTTTTCAGAAGCTCCACTTCTTCTAGTTCAAAACTCTCTCTTTGTATTTCAACAAGATTATGTTTTAGAAAAAGGCAAAGAGCTATTAGCTTAAGCATTAAATGGTTGATTACAAAAAAGGCTCCTTCCTCTAGACATATGAATAAATTAAAACTAAAATAAAAAAAGGACGTCCTAAATCACAAGTATACCTGAGCTTGTAACTTAAGAACTTCTTAATTCAAAATTTCATATTTTTCTCCTTATTTCCTTTTCTTTCTCCCTCTTTTTTTTTTTTGGCCAAAGTTGCAAAAATAACATCTTTGAGGTGTAATAAAAAGGTCTACGAAGATCTAACTTGAGAAAATGTCTCAAATTTCATTCTTTGTTTAGGGGCTTTCAGTTTAATTGCTTTATCAAATCAATAGTAGACGGTATTACAAACTTAGAAAGTCTGATCTCGCACTTATCTAATCTGTCCTTTGTAGTTAATGATTTTATAACTTCTAAAGTAGCCGTTACATTTAGCATATTCCTCTGATGTTGGTGTCATAGCATCTTGTGCTTTCTTTGTTGATTTTTCAGAGGCTCCACTTCTTGCCGTTCACATCTCTCTCTTTGTAATTCAACAAGATTATGTTTCTGAAAAAGGCACAGAGCTATTAGCTTAAGCATTAAACGGTTGATTAAAACAGGCTCCTTCCTCCAGGCATATGAATGAATTAAAACTAAAATAAAAAAAGGACGACCTAAATCACAAGTATACCTGAGCTTGTAACTTAAGCACTTCTTGATTCTAAATTTCATATTTTTTTCCTTTTTTTTTTCTCTCTTCTTTTTTTTGGCCAAAGTTGAAAAATAACCTCTTTAAGGTGTAATAAAGGGGTCTACGAAGATCTAACTTGAGAAAATGTTTCAAATTTCATTCTTTGTTTATCGGCTTGCAGTTTAATTGCTTTATCAAATCAATAGTACATCGTATTTCAAACTTAGAAAGTCTCATCTCACTCTTGTCAAATCTTTCCTTTGTAGTAAATGATTTTATAACTTCTAAAGTAGCATTTAGATTTAGCATATTCCTCTATTTTCGGTGCCATAGCTTCTTGTGCTTTTTTTGTGGATTTTTCAGAAGCTCCACTTCTTGCAGTTCACATCTCTCTCTTTGTATTTCAACAAGATTATGTTTTAGAAAAAGCCACAGAGCTATTAAAGCATTAAATGGTTGATTACAAAAAGGCTCCTTCCTCCAGGCATATGAATAAATGAAAACTAAAATAAAAAAAGTACGTCCTAAATCACAAGTATACCTGAGCTTGTAACTTAAGCACTTCTTGATTCAAAATTTCATATTTTTTTTCCTTTTTTCCTTTTTTTCTCTCGATTCTAATTTTTGGCCAAAGTTGAAAAAATATAAATCTTTGAGGTGTAATAAAGGGGTCTACGAGGATCTAACTTGAGAAAATGTCTCAAATTTCATTCTTTGTTTAGGTGCTTTCAGTTTAATTGCTTTATCAAATCAATAGTAGACGGTATTACAAACTTAGAAACTCTGATCTCACCCTTGCCTAATATGTCCTCTGTATTAAATAATTTTATCATTTCTTTAGCAGCCTTTAGATTTAGCATATTCCTATATCGTTGGTATCATAGCTTCTTGTGCTTACTTAGTTGATTTTTCAGAAGCTCATCTTCTTGCAGTTCAAATCACTATATTTTTATTTCAACAAGATCATGTTTTAGAAAAAGACACAGAGCTATTAGCTTTAGCATTAAATGGTTGATTAAAAAAAGGCTCCTTCCTCCAGGCATATGAATAAATGAAAACTAAAATAAAAAAAGGACGTCCTATATCACAAGTATACCTGAGCTTGTAACTTAAGCACTTCTTGATTCAAAATTTCATATTTTTTCCATTTTTTCTCTCTCTTCTTTTTCATGGCCAAAGTTGAAAAAATAACATCTTTGAGGTGTAATAAAGGGGTCTACGAGGATCTAACTTGGGAAAATGGCTCAAATTTCATTATTTGATTAGCGGCTTTCAGTTTAATTGCTTTATGAAATCAATAGTAGACGATATTACAAACTTAGAAACTCTGATCTCACTCTTGTCTAATCTGCCCTCTCTAGTTAATAATTTTATAACTTCTTTAGCAGACTTTAGATTTAGCACATTCCTCTGTTGTTTGTGTCATAGCTTCTTGTGCTTTCTTAGTTGATTTTTCAGAAGCTCCACTTCTTCTAGTTCAAAACTCTCTCTTTGTATTTCAACAAGATTATGTTTTAGAAAAAGGCAAAGAGCTATTAGCTTAAGCATTAAATGGTTGATTACAAAAAGGGCTCCTTCCTCTAGACATATGAATAAATTAAAACTAAAATAAAAAAAGACGTCCTAAATCACAAGTATACCTGAGCTTGTAACTTAAGAACTTCTTAATTCAAAATTTCATATTTTTCTCCTTATTTCCTTTTCTTTCTCTCTCTTTTTTTTTGGCCAAAGTTGCAAAAATAACATCTTTGAGGTGTAATAAAAAGGTCTACGAAGATCTAACTTGAGAAAATGTCTCAAATTTCATTCTTTGTTTAGGGGCTTTCAGTTTAATTGCTTTATCAAATCAATAGTAGACGGTATTACAAACTTAGAAAGTCTGATCTCGCACTTATCTAATCTGTCATTTGTAGTTTATGATTTTATAACTTCTAAAGTAGCCGTTACATTTAGCATATTCCTCTGATGTTGGTGTCATAGCATCTTGTGCTTTGTTTGTTGATTTTTCAGAGGCTCCACTTCTTGCCGTTCACATCTCTCTCTTTGTATTTCAACAAGATTATGTTTCTGAAAAAGGCACAGAGCTATTAGCTTAAGCATTAAACGGTTGATTAAAACAGGCTCCTTCCTCCAGGCATATGAATCAATTAAAACTAAAATAAAAAAAGGACGACCTAAATCACAAGTATACCTGAGCTTGTAACTTAAGCACTTCTTGATTCTAAATTTCATATTTTTTCCTTTTTTTTTCTCTCTTCTTTTTTTTGGCCAAAGTTGAAAAATAACCTCTTTAAGGTGTAATAAAGGGGTCTACGAAGATCTAACTTGAGAAAATGTTTCAAATTTCATTCTTTGTTTATCGGCTTTTAGTTTAATTGCTTTATCCAATCAATAGTACATCGTATTTCAAACTTAGAAAGTCTCATCTCACTCTTGTCAAATCTTTCCTTTGTAGTAAATGATTTTATAACTTCTAAAGTAGCATTTAGATTTAGCATATTCCTCTATTGTCGGTGCCATAGCTTCTTGTGCTTTCTTTGTGGATTTTTCAGAAGCTCCACTTCTTGCAGTTCACATCTCTCTCTTTGTATTTCAACAAGATTATGTTTTAGAAAAAGCCACAGAGGTATTAAAGCATTAAATGGTTGATTACAAAAAGGCTCCTTCCTCCAGGCATATGAATAAATGAAAACTAAAATAAAAAAAGGACGTCCTAAATCACAAGTATACCTGAGCTTGTAACTTAAGCACTTCTTGATTCAAAATTTCATATTTTTTTTCCTTTTTTCCTTTTTTTCTCTCGATTCTAATTTTTGGCCAAAGTTGAAAAAATATAAATCTTTGAGGTGTAATAAAGGGGTCTACGAGGATCTAACTTGAGAAAATGTCTCAAATTTCATTCTTTGTTTAGGTGCTTTCAGTTTAATTGCTTTATCAAATCAATAGTAGACGGTATTACAAACTTAGAAACTCTGATCTCACCCTTGCCTAATCTGTCCTCTGTATTAAATAATTTTATCATTTCTTTAGCAGCCTTTAGATTTAGCATATTCCTATATCGTTGGTATCATAGCTTCTTGTGCTTACTTAGTTGATTTTTCAGAAGCTCATCTTCTTGCAGTTCACATCTCTATATTTTTATTTCAACAAGATCATGTTTTAGGAAAAGGCACAGAGCTATTAGCTTAAGCATTAAATGGTTGATTACAAAAAAGGCTCCTTCCTCCAGGCATATGAATAAATTAAAACTAAAATAAAAAAAAGGACGTCCTAAATCACAAGTATACCTAAGCTTGTAACTTAAGCACGTCTTGATTCAAAATTTCATATTTTTTTCCTTTTTTCCTCTTTTTCTCTCTATTCTTGTTTTTGGCCAAAGTTGAAAAAATAACATCTTTGACGTGTAATAAAGGGGTCTATGAGGATCTAACTTGAGAAAATGTCTCAAATTTCATTCTTTGTTTAGCGGCTTTGCATTTTAATTGCATTATCAAATCAATAGTAGACGGTATTACAAACTTAGAAAGTCTGATCTCACTCTTGTCTAATCTGTCCTTTGTAGTTAATGATTTTATAACTTCTAAAGTAGCCGTTAGATTTAGCATATTCCTCTGTTGTTTGTGTCATACCTTCTTGTGCTTTCTTCATTGATTTTTTAGAAGCTCCACTTCTTGCAGTTCACATCTCTCTCTTTGTATTTCAACAAGATTATATTTTAGAAAAAGGCACAGACCAATTAGCTTAAGCATTAAATGCTTGATTTAAAAAAGGCTCCTTCCTCCAGGCATATGAATAAATGAAAACTAAAATAAAAAAAGGACGTCCTAAATCACAAGTATACCTGAGCTTGTAACTTAACCAATTCTTGATTCAAAATTTCATATTTTTTTTCCTTTTTTTTCTTTTTTTCTCTCGATTCTAGTTTTTGACCAAAGTTGAAAAAATATAAAACTTTGAGGTGTAATAAAGGGGTCTACGAGGACCTAACTTGGGAAAATGTCTCAAATTTCATTCTTTGTTTAGCGGCGTTTAGTTTAATTGCTTTATCAAATCAATAGTAGACGGTATTACAAACTTAGAAACTCTGATCTCACCCTTGCCAAATCTGTCCTCTGTATTAAATAATTTTATCATTTCTTTAGCAGCCTTTCGATTTAGCATATTTCTCTATTGTTGGTGTCATAGCTTCTTGTGCTTTCTTAGTTGATTTTTCAGATGCTCCACTTCTTGCAGTTTACATCTCTCTCTTTGTATTTCAACAAGATTATGTTTTAGGAAAAGGCACCGAGCTATTAGCTTAAGCATTAAATGGTTGATTACAAAAAAGGCTCCTTCCTCCAGGCATATGAATAAATTAAAACTAAAATAAAAAAAAGGAGGTCCTAAATCACAAATATCCTTAGCTTGTAACTTAAGCACTTCTTGATTCAAAATTTCATATTTTTTTCCTTTTTTTCCTTTTTTTTCACTCTATTCTACTTTTTGGCCAAAGTTGAAAAAATATAAATCTTTGAGGTGTAATAAAGGGGTCTACGATGATCTAACTTGAGAATATGTCTCAAATTTCATTCTTTGTTTAGCGGCTTTCAGTTTAATTGCTTTATCAAATCAATAGTAGACGGTATTACAAACTTAGAAACTATGATCTCACTCTTGCCTAATCTGTCCTCTGTAGTAAATAATTTTATCACTTCTTTAGCACCCTTTAGATTTAGCATATTCCTCTATCGTTGGTGTCATAGCTTCTTGTGCTTTCTTAGTTGATTTTTCAGAAGCTCCACTTCTTGCAGTTCAAAACTCTCTCTTTGTATTTCAACAAGATTATGTTTTAGAAAAAGACACAAAGCTATTAGCTTAAGCATTAAATGGTTGATTACAAAAAAGGCTTTTTCCTCCAGGCATATACATAAATTAAAACTAAAATAAAAAAAGGACGTCCTAAATCACAAGTATACCTGAGCTTGTAACTTAAGCACTTCTTAATTCAAAATTTCATATATTTCTCCTTATTTCCTTTTCTTTTTCTCTCTTTTTTTTTTGGCCAAAGTTGCAAAAATACATCTTTGAGGTGTAATAAAGGGGTCTATGAAGTTCTAACTTGAGAAAATGTCTCAAATTTCATTCTTTGTTTAGCGGCTTTCAGTTTAATTGCTTTATCAAATCAATAGTAGACGGTATTACAAACTCAGAAAGTCTAATGTCACTCTTATCTAATCTGTCCTTTGTAGTTAATGATTTTATAACTTCTAAAGTAGCCTTTAGATTTTGCATATTCCTCTGTTGTCGGTGCCATAGCTTCTTGTGCTTTCTCAATTTATTTTTCAGAAACTCCACTTCTTGCAATTCATATTTGTATTTCAACAAGATCATGTTTTAGAAAAAGGCACAGAGCTATTAGCTTAAGCATTAAATGGTTTATTACAAAAGGCTCCTTTCTCCAGGCATATGAATAATTTAAAACTAAAATAAAAAAAGGACGTGCTAAATCACAAGTATACCTGAGCTTGTAACTTAAGCACTTCTTGATTCAAAATTTCATATTTTTTTCCTTTTTCTTTTTTTCTCTCTTCGTTTTTTAGCCAAAGTTGAAAACATAACAGCTTTAATGTGTAATAAAGGTGTCTACGAGGATCTAACTAGAGAAAATGTCTCAAATTTCATTCCTTGTTTAGCAACTTTGCAGTTTAATTGGTTTTTCAAATCAATAGTAGACGGCATTACAAACTTAGAAATTCTGATCTCACTCTTGTCTAATCTGTCCTTTGTAGTTAATGATTTTATAACTTCTAGAGTAGCCGTTAGATTTAGCATATTCCTCTATTTTTGGTGTCATAGCTTTTTGTTCTTTCTTTGTGGATTTTTCAGAAGCTCCACTTCTTGCAGTTCACATCTCTCTCTTTGTATTTCAACAAGATTATATTTAGAAAAAGGCATAGAGCTATTAGCTTAAGCATTAAATGGTTGAATAAAAAATGGCTCCTTCCTACAGGCATATGAATAAATGAAAACTAAAATAAAAAAGGACGTCCTAAATCACAAGTATACCTCACCTTGTAACCTAAGCACATCTTGATTCAAAATGTCATATTTTTTTTCCTTTTTTCCTTTTTTTTCTCGCTCTTCTTGTTTTTGGCCAAAGTTGAAAAAATAACATCTTTGAGGTGTAATAAAGGGGTCTACGAGAATCTAACTTGAGAAAATGTCTCAAATTTCATTCTTCGTTTAACGGCTTTCAGTTTAATTGCTTTATCAAATCAATAGTAGACGGTATTATAAACTTAGAAACTCTGATCTCACTCTTGTCTAATCTGTCCTCTGTAGTTCACAATTTTATAACTTCTTTAGCAGCCTTTAGATTTAGCATATTCCTATTTTGTTTGTGTCATAGCTTCTTGTGCTTGCTTAGTTTATTTTTCAGAAGCTCCACATCTTGCAATTCACATCTCCCTCTTTGTATTTCAACCAGATTATGTTTTAGAAAAAGGCACAGAGGTATTAGCTTAAGCATTAAATGGTTGATTACTAAAAAGGTTCCTTCCTCTAGGCATATGAATAAATGAAAACTAAAATAAAAAGGACGTCGTAAATCACAAGTATACCTGAGCTTGTAACACAAGCACTTCTTGATTCAAAATTTCATAATTTTTTCCTTATTTCCTTTTCTTTCTCTCTCGTTTTTTTTTGGCCAAAGTTGAAAAAATATAAATCTTTTAGGTGTAATAAAGGGGTCTACGAAGATCTAACTTGAGAAAATTTCCCAAATTTTATTCTTTGTTTAGTGGCTTTCAGTTTAATTGCTTTATCAAATCAATAGTAGACGGTATTACAAACTTAGAAAGTCTGATCTCACTCTTATCTAATCTGTCCTTTGTAGTTAATGATTTTATAACTTCTAAAGTAGCCGTTAGATTTAACATATTCCTCTTTTGTCGGTGCCATAGCTTCATGTGCTTTCTTTGTTGATTTGAGAATCTCCACTTCTTGCAGTTCAAATCTCTCTCTTTGTATTTCAACAAGATCGCCTTTTAGAAAAAGGCACAGAGCTATTAGCTTAAGCATTAAATGGTTGATTACTAAAAAGGTTCCTTCCTCCAGGCATATGAATAAATGAAAACTAAAATAAAAAGGACGTCGTAAATCACAAGTATACCTGAGCTTGTTACTTAAGCACTTCTTGATTCAAAATTTCATATTTTTTTTCCTTTTTTTCCTTTTTTCTCTGTCTTCTTTTTTTTTGGCCAAAGTGGAAAATATAACATCTTTGAGGTGTAATAAAGGGTCTACGAGGATCTAACTTGGGAAAAAGGCTCAAATTTCATTCTTTGTTTAGCGGATTTCAGTTTAATAACTTTATCAAATCAATAGTATATGGTATTCCAAACATAGAAACTCTGATCTCACTCTTGTCTAATCTGTCCTCTGTAGTTAATAATTTTATAACTTCTAAAGTAGCCGTTAGATTTAGCATATTCCTCTGTTGTCGGTGCCATAGCTTCTTGTGCTTTCTTTGTTGATTTGAGAATCTCCACTTCTTGCAGTTCACATCTTTGTCTTTGTATTTCAACAAGATCATGTTTTAGAAAAAGACACAGAGCTATTAGCTTTAGCATTAAATGGTTGATTAAAAAAAGGCTCCTTCCTCCAGGCATATGAATAAATGAAACCTAAAATAAAAAAAGGACGTCCTATATCACAAGTATACCTGAGCTTGTAACTTAAGCACTTCTTGATTCAAAATTTCATATTTTTTCCATTTTTTCTCTCTCTTCTTTTTCATGGCCAAAGTTGAAAAAATAACATCTTTGAGGTGTAATAAAGGGGTCTACGAGGATCTAACTTGGGAAAATGGCTTAAATTTCATTATTTGATTAGCGGCTTTCAGTATAATTGCTTTATGAAATCAATAGTAGACGATATTACAAACTTAGAAACTCTGATCTCACTCTTGTCTAATCTGCCCTCTCTAGTTAATAATTTTATAACTTCTTTAGCAAACTTTAGATTTAGCATATTCATCTGTTGTTTGTGTCATAGCTTCTTATGCTTTCTTAGTTGATTTTTCAGAAGCTCCACTTCTTCTAGTTCAAAACTCTCTCTTTGTATTTCAACAAGATTATGTTTTAGAAAAAGGCAAAGAGCTATTAGCTTAAGCATTAAATGGTTGATTACAAAAAAGGCTCCTTCCTCTAGACATATGAATAAATTAAAACTAAAATAAAAAAAAGGACGTCCTAAATCACAAGTATACCTGAGCTTGTAACTTAAGAACTTCTTAATTCAAAATTTCATATTTTTCTCCTTATTTCCTTTTCTTTCTCCCTCTTTTTTTTTGGCCAAAGTTGCAAAAATAACATCTTTGAGGTGTAATAAAAAGGTCTACGAAGATCTAACTTGAGAAAATGTTTCAAATTTCATTCTTTGTTTATCGGCTTTCAGTTTAATTGCTTTATCCAATCAATAGTACATCGTATTTCAAACTTAGAAAGTCTCATCTCACTCTTGTCAAATCTTTCCTTTGTAGTAAATGATTTTATAACTTCTAAAGTAGCATTTAGATTTAGCATATTCCTCTATTGTCGGTGCCATAGCTTCTTGTGCTTTCTTTGTGGATTTTTCAGAAGCTCCACTTCTTGCAGTTCACATCTCTCTCTTTGTATTTCAACAAGATTATGTTTTAGAAAAAGGCACAGAGCTATTAAAGCATTAAATGGTTGATTACAAAAAGGCTCCTTCCTCCAGGCATATGAATAAATGAAAACTAAAATAAAAAAAGGACGTCCTAAATCACAAGTATACCTGAGCTTGTAACTTAAGCACTTCTTGATTCAAAATTTCATATTTTTTTTCCTTTTTTCCTTTTTTTCTCTCGATTCTAATTTTTGGCCAAAGTTGAAAAAATATAAATATTTGAGGTGTAATAAAGGGGTCTACGAGGATCTAACTTGAGAAAATGTCTCAAATTTCATTCTTTGTTTAGGTGCTTTCAGTTTAATTGCTTTATCAAATCAATAGTAGACGGTATTACAAACTTAGAAACTCTGATCTCACCCTTGCCTAATCTGTCCTCTGTATTAAATAATTTTATCATTTCTATAGCAGCCTTTAGATTTAGCATATTCCTATATCGTTGGTATCATAGCTTCTTGTGCTTACTTAGTTGATTTTTCAGAAGCTCATCTTCTTGCAGTTCACATCTCTATATTTTTATTTCAACAAGATCATGTTTTAGGAAAAGGCACAGAGCTATTAGCTTAAGCATTAAATGGTTGATTACAAAAAAGGCTCCTTCCTCCAGGCATATGAATAAATTAAAACTCAAATAAAAAAAGGACGTCCTAAATCACAAGTATACCTAAGCTTGTAACTTAAGCACGTCTTGATTCAAAATTTCATATTTTTTTCCCTTTTTCCTCTTTTTCTCTCTATTCTTGTTTTTGGCCAAAGTTGAAAAAATAACATCTTTGAGGTGTAATAAAGGGGTCTACGAGGATCTAACTTGAGAATATGTCTCAAATTTCATTCTTTGTTTAGCGGCTTTCAGTTTAATTGCTTTATCAAATCAATAGTAGACGGTATTACAAACTCAGAAAGTCTAATGTCACTCTTATCTAATCTGTCCTTTGTAGTTAATGATTTTATAACTTCTAAAGTAGCCTTTAGATTTAGCATATTCCTCTGTTGTCGGTGCCATAGCTTCTTGTGCTTTCTCAATTTATTTTTCAGAAACTCCACTTCTTGCAATTCATATCTCTCTCTTTGTATTTCAACAAGATCATGTTTTAGAAAAAGGCACAGAGCTATTAGCTTAAGCATTAAATGGTTGATTACAAAAAAGGCTCCTTCCTCCAGGAATATTAAGAAATTAAAATTAAAATAAAAAAAGGACGTCCTAAATCCCAAGTATACCAGAGCTTGTAACTTAAGCACTTCTTGATTTTAAATTTCATATTTGTTTCCTTTTTCTTTTTTTCTTTCTTCATTTTTTAGCCAAAGTGGAAAAAATAACAGCTTTAATGTGTAATAAAGGTGTCTACGAGGATCTAACTAGAGAAAATGTCTCAAATTTCATTCCTTGTTTAGCGGCTTTGCAGTTTAATTTCTTTTTCAAATCAATAGTAGACGGCATTACAAACTTAGAAATTCTGATCTCACTCTTGTCTAATCTGTCCTGTATAGTTAAGAATTTTTTCACTTCTTTAGCAGCCTTTAGATTTAGCATATTCCCCAATCGTTGGTGTCATAGCTTCTTGTGCTTTCTAAGTTGATTTTTCAGAAGCTCCACTTCTTGCAGTTCACATCTCTCTCTTTGTATTTCAACAAGATTATGTTTTAGAAAAAGGCACAGAGCTATTAGCTTAAGCATTAAATGGTTTATTACAAAAGGCTCCTTTCTCCAGGCATATGAATAATTTAAAACTAAAATAAAAAAAGGACGTGCTAAATCACAAGTATACCTGAGCTTCTACCTTAAGCACTTCTTGATTCAAAATTTCATATTTTTTTTCCTTTTTCCTTTTTCTCTCTCTTCGTTTTATAACCAAAGTTGAAAACATAACATCTTTGAGGTGTAATAAAGGTGTCTACGAGGATCTAAGTTGAGAAAATGTCTCAAATTTCATTCCTTGTTTAGCAACTTTGCAGTTTAATTGGTTTTTCAAATCAATAGTAGACGGTATTACAAACTTAGAAAGTCAGATCTCACTCTCGTCTAATCTGTCCTTTGTAGTTAATGATTTTATAACTTCTAGAGTAGCCGTTAGATTTAGCATATTCCTCTGTTTTTGGTGTCATAGCTTTTTGTGCTTTCTTTGTGGATTTTTCAGAAGCTCCACTTCTTGCAGTTCACATCTCTCTCTTTGTATTTCAACAAGATTATGTTTTAGAAAAAGGCACAGAGCTATTAGCTTAAGCATTAAATGGTTGATTAAAAAAAGGCTCCTTCCTCCAGGCATATGAATACATGAAAACTAAAATAAAAAAGGACGTCCTAAATCACAAGTATACCTCACCTTGTAACCGAAGCACTTCTTGATTCAAAATTTCATATTTTTTTTTCCTTTTTTCCTTTTTTTTCTCTCTCTTCTTGTATTTGACCAAAGTTGAAAAAATAACATCTTTGAGGTGTTATAAAGGGGTCTACGAGAATATAACTTGAGAAAATGTCTCAAATTTCATTCTTTGTTTAGCGGCTTTGCAGTTTAATTGCTTTATCAAATCAATAGTAGACGGTATTATAAACTTAGAAACTCTGATCTCACTCTTGTCTAATCTGTCCTCTGTAGTTCATAATTTTATAACTTCTTTAGTAGCCTTTAGATTTAGCATATTCCTCTGTTGTTTGTGTCATAGCTTCTTGTGTTTGCTTAGTTTATTTTTCAGAAGCTCCACATCTTGCAATTCACATCTCCCTCTTTGTATTTCAACCAGATTATGTTTTAGAAAAAGGCACAGAGGTATTAGCTTAAGCATTAAATGGTTGATTACTAAAAAGGTTCCTTCCTCTAGGCATATGAATAAATGAAAACTAAAATAAAAAGGACGTCGTAAATCACAAATATACCTTAGCTTGTAACACAAGCACTTCTTGATTCAAAATTTCATAATTTTTTCCTTATTTCCTTTTCTTTCTCTCTCATTTTTTTTTTGCCAAAGTTGAAAAATTATAAATCTTTTAGGTGTAATAATGGGGTCTACGAAGATCTAACTTGAGAAAATTTCCCAAATTTCATTCTTTGTTTAGTGGCTGTCAGTTTAATTGCTTTATCAAATCAATAGTAGACGGTATTACAAACTTAGAAAGTCTGATCTCACTCTTATCTAATCTGTCCTTTGTAGTTAATGATTTTATAACTTCTAAAGTAGCCATTAGATTTAGCATATTCCTCTTTTGTCGGTGCCATAGCTTCTTGTTCTTTCTTTGTTGATTTGAGAATCTCCACTTCTTGCAGTTCACATCTCTGTCTTTGTATTTCAACAAGATCGCCTTTTAGAAAAAGGCACAGAGCTATTAGCTTAAGCATTAAATGGTTGATTACTAAAAAGGTTCCTTCCTCCAGGCATATGAATAAATGAAAACTAAAATAAAAAGGACGTCATAAATCACAAGTATACCTGAGCTTGTAACACAAGCACTTCTTGATTCAAAATTTCATAATTTTTTCCTTATTTCCTTTCTTTCTCTCTCGTTTTTTTTTTGGCCAAAGTTGAAAAAATATAAATCTTTTAGGTGTAATAAAGGGGTCTACGAGGATCTAACTTGAGAAAATTTCTCAAATTTTATTCTTTGTTTAGTGGCTTTCAGTTTAATTGCTTTTTCAAATCAATAGTAGACGGTATTACAAACTTAGAAAGTCTGATTTCACTCTTATCTAATCTGTCCTTTGTAGTTAATGATTTTATAATTTCTAAAGTAGTCGTTAGATTTAGCATATCCCTCTTTTGTCGGTGCCATAGCTTCTTGTGCTTTCTTTGTTGATTTGAGAATCTCCACTTCTTGCAGTTCACATCTCTGTCTTTGTATTTGAACAAGATCGCATTTTAGAAAAAAGGCACAGAGCTATTAGCTTAAGCATTAAATGGTTGATTACTAAAAAGGCTCCTTCCTCCAGGCATATGAATAAAAGAAAACGAAAATAAAAAAGGACATCCTAAAGCACAAGTATAGCTAAGCTTGTAACTTAAGCACTTCTTGATTTAAAATTTCATATTTTTTTCCTTTTTTTCCTTTTTTTCTCTGTCTTCTTTTTTTTTGGCCAAAGTTGAAAAAATAACATCTTTGAGGTGTAATAAAGGTGTCTACGAGGATCTTTAAGGCTTTGCGGTTTAATTGCTTTTTCAAATCAATAGTAGACGGTATTACAAACTTAGAAAGTCTGATCTCACTCTTGTCTAATCTGTCCTGTGTAGTTAATAATTTTTTCACTTCTTTAGTAGCCTTTAGATTTAGCATATTCCTTTATCGTTGGTGTCGTAGCTTCTTGTGCTTTCTTAGTTGATTTTTCAGAAGCTCCACTTCTTGCAGTTCACATCTCTCTTTTTGTATGTCAACAAGATTATGGTTTAGAAAAAGGCACAGAGCTATTAGCTTAAGCATTAAATGGTTGATTACAAAAAAGACTCCTTCCTCTAGGCATATGAATAAATTAAAACTAAAATAAAAAAGGACGTCCTAAATCACAAGTATACCTGAGCTTGTAACTTAAGCACTTCTTGATTCAAAATTTCATATTTTTTTCCTTTTTTTCTCTCTCTTTTTTTTTTGGCCCAAGTTGAAAAAATAACATCTTTGAGGTGTAATAAAGGGGTATATGAGGATCTAACTCGAGAAAATGTCTCAAACTTCATTCCTTGTTTAGTGGCTTTGCAGTTTAATAGCTTTGTCAAATCAATAGTAGACGGTATTAAAAACATAGAAAGTCTGATCTCACTCTTGTCTAATCTGTCCTGTGTAGTTAATAATTTTTTCACTTCTTTAGTAGCCTTTAGATTTAGCATATTCCTCTATTGTTGGTGTCATAGCTTCTGGTATTTCTTAGTTGAATTTTCGGAAGCTCCACTTCTTGGAGTTCACATCTCTCTCTTTGTATTTCAACAAGATTATGTTTTAGGAAAAGGCACAGAGTTATTAGCTTAAGCATTAAATGGTTGATTACTAAAAAGTCTCCTTCCTCCAGGCATATGAATAAATGAAAACTAAAATAAAAAAGGACGTCCTAAATCACAAGTATACCTGAGCATGTAACTTAAGCACTTCTAGGTTCAAAATTTCATATTTTTTTTCCTTTTTTCCTTTTTCTCTCTCTTCTAGTTTTTGGCCAAAGTTGAAAAAATAACATCTTTGAGGTGTAATAAAGGGGTCTACGAGAATCTAATTTGAGAAAATATCTCAAATTTCATTCTTTGTTTAGCGGCTTTCAGTTTAATTGCTTTATCAAATCAATAGTAGACGGTATTACAAACTTAGAAAGTCTGATCTCACTCTTGTCAAATTTGTCCTTTGTAGTTAATGATTTTATAACTTCTAAAGTAGCCATTAGATTTAGCATATTACTATGTTGTCGGTGCCATAACTTCTTGTGCTTTCTTTGATGATTTGAGAATCTCCACTTGTTGCAATTCACATCTCTGTCTTTATATTTCAACAAGATCATGTTTTAGAAAAAGGCACAGAGCTATTAGCTTAAGCATTAAACGTTTGATTACTAAAAAGGCTCCTTCCTTCAGGCATATGAATAAATGAAAACAAAAACAAAAAAAGGACGTCCTAAATCACAAGTATACATCAGATTGTAACTTAACCACTTCTTGATTCAAAATTTCGTATTTTTTTCCTTTTTTCCTTTTTTTTCTCTCGCTGCTTGTTTTTGGTCAAAGTTGAAAAAATTACATCTTTGAGGTGTAATAAAGTGGTCTACGAGGATCTAACTTGAGAAAATGTCTCAAATTTCATTCCTTGTTTAGCGGCTTTGTAGTTTAATTGCTTTTTCAAATCAATAGTAGACGGTATTACAAACTTAGAAAGTCTGATCTCACTCTAGTCTAATCTGTCCAGTGTAGTTAATAGATTTTTCACTTCTTTAGTAGCCTTTAGATTTAGCATATTCCTATGTTATCGGTGCCATAGCTTCTTGTGATTTCTTTGATGATTTAATAATCTCCACTTCTTGCAGTGCACATCTCTCTCTTTGTATTTCAACAAGATCATGTTTTAGAAAAAGGCACAGAGCTATTAGCTTAAGCATTAAATGGTTGATTAGTAAAAAGGCTCCTTCCTCCAGGCATATGAATAAATTAAAACTAAAATAAAAAAGGACGTCCTAAATCACAAGAATACCTGAGCTTTTAACTTAAGCACTTCTTTATTCAAAATTTCATATTTTTTTCCTTTTTTCCTTTTTTCTCTCTATCTTCTTGTTTTTGCCCAAAGTTGAAAAAATAACATCTTTGAGGTGTAATAAAGGGGTCTACGAGGATTTAACTTGAGAAAATGTCTCAAATTTCATTCTTTTTTTGCGGCTTTCAGTTTAATTGCTTTATCAAAACAATAGTGGACGGTATTACAAACTTAGAAAGTCCGATCTCACTCTGGTCAAATTTGTCCTTTGTAGTTAATGATTTTATAACTTCTAATCTAGCCATTAGATTTAGCATATTCCTATGTTGTCGGTGCCATAACTTCTTGTGCTTTCTTTGATGATTTGAGAATCTCCACTTCTTGCAGTTCACATCTCTTTCTTTGTATTTCAACAAGATCATGTTTTAGAAAAAGGCACAGAGTTATTAGCTTAAGCATTAAATGGTTGATTACTAAAAAGGCTCCTTCCTCGAGGCATATGAATACATTAAAACTAAAATAAAAAGGATGTCCTAAATCACTGGTATACCTGACCTTGTAACTTAAGCACTTCTTGATTCAAAATTTCATATTTTTTTCATTTTTTCTCTCTCTTCTCGTTTTTGGCCAATGTTGAAAAAATAACATCTTTTAGGTGTAATAAAGGTGTCTACGAGGATCTAACTAGAAAAAATGTCTCAAATTTCATTCCTTGTTTAGCGGCTTTGTAGTTTAATTGCTTCTTCAAATCAATAGTAGACGGTATTACAAACTTAGAAAGTCTGATCTCACTCTTGTCTAATCTGTCCAGTGTAGTTAATAGATTTTTCACTTCTTTAGTAGCCTTTAGATTTAGCATATTCCTATGTTATCGGTGCCATAGCTTCTTGTGATTTCTTTGATGATTTAATAATCTCCACTTCTTGCAGTGCACATCTCTCTCTTTATATTTCAACAAGATCATGTTTTAGAAAAAGGCACAGAGCTATTAGCTTAAGCATTAAATGGTTGATTAGTAAAAAGGCTCCTTCCTCCAAGCATATGAATAAATTAAAACTTAAATAAAAAAGGACGTCCTAAATCACAAGAATACCTGAGCTTTTAACTTAAGCACTTCTTTATTCAAAATTTCATATTTTTTTCCTTTTTTCCTTTTTTCTCTCTATCTTCTTGTTTTTGCCCAAAGTTGAAAAAATAACATCTTTGAGGTGTAATAAAGGGGTCTACGAGGATTTAACTTGAGAAAATGTCTCAAATTTCATTCTTTTTTTGTGGCTTTCAGTTTAATTGCTTTATCAAAACAATAGTGGACGGTATTACAAACTTAGAAAGTCAGATCTCACTCTTGTCAAATTTGTCCTTTGTAGTTAATGATTTTATAACTTCTAAAGTAGCCATTAGATTTAGCATATTCCTATGTTGTCGGTGCCATAACTTCTTGTGCTTTCTTTGATGATTTGAGAATCTCCACTTCTTGCAGTTCACATCTCTTTCTTTGTATTTCAACAAGATCATGTTTTAGTAAAAGGCACAGAGTTATTAGCTTAAGCATTAAATGGTTGATTACTAAAAAGGCTCCTTCCTCGAGGCATATGAATATATTAAAACTAAAATAAAAAGGATGTCCTAAATCACTGGTATACCTGACCTTGTAACATAAGCACTTCTTGATTCAAAATTTCATATGTTTTTCCTTTTTTCTCTCTCTTCTTCACTTTTTGGCCAAAGTTGAAAAAATAACATCTTTTAGGAGTAATAAAGTTGTTTACGAGGATCTAACTAGAAAAAATGTCTCAAATTTCATTCCTTGTTTAGCAGCTTTGTAGTTTAATTGCTTTTTCAAATCAATAGTAGACGGTATTACAAACTTAGAAAGTCTGATCTCACTCTTGTCTAATCTGTCCAGTGTAGTTAATAGATTTTTCACTTCTTTAGTAGCCTTTAGATTTAGCATATTCCTATGTTATCGGTGCCATAGCTTCTTGTGATTTCTTTGGTGATTTAATAATCTCCACTTCTTGCAGTGCACATCTCTCTTTTATATTTCAACAAGATCATGTTTTAGAAAAAGGCACAGAGCTATTAGCTTAAGCATTAAATGGTTGATTAGTAAAAAGGCTCCTTCCTCCAGGCATATGAATAAATTAAAACTAAAATAAAAAAGGACGTCCTAAATCACAAGAATACCTGAGCTTTTAACTTAAGCACTTCTTTATTCAAAATTTCATATTTTTTTCCTTTTTTCCTTTTTTCTCTCTATCTTCTTGTTTTTGCCCAAAGTTGAAAAAATAACATCTTTGAGGTGTAATAAAGGGGTCTACGAGGATTTACCTTGAGAAAATGTCTCAAATTTCATTCTTTTTTTGCGGCTTTCAGTTTAATTGCTTTATCAAAACAATAGTGGACGGTATTACAAACTTAGAAAGTCCGATCTCACTCTTGTCAAATTTGTCCTTTGTAGTTAATGATTTTATAACTTCTAAAGTAGCCATTAGATTTAGCATATTCCTATGTTGTCGGTGCCATAACTTCTTGTGCTTTCTTTGATGATTTGAGAATCTCCACTTCTTGTAGTTCACATCTCTTTCTTTGTATTTCAACAAGATCATGTTTTAGAAAAAGGCACAGAGTTATTAGCTTAAGCATTAAATGGTTGATTACTAAAAAGGCTCCTTCCTCGAATCATATGAATACATTAAAACTAAAATAAAAAGGATGTCCTAAATCACTGGTATACCTGACCCTGTAACTTAAGCACTTCTTGATTCAAAATTTCATATGTTTTTCCTTTTTTCTCTCTCTTCTTCACTTTTTGGCCAAAGTTGAAAAAATAACATCTTTTAGGTGTAATAAAGGTGTCTACGAGGATCTAACTAGAAAAAATGTCTCAAATTTCATTCCTTGTTTAGCAGCTTTGTAGTTTAATTGCTTTTTCAAATCAATAGTAGACGGTATTACAAACTTAGAAAGTCTGATCTCACTCTTGTCTAATCTGTCCAGTGTAGTTAATAGATTTTTCACTTCTTTAGTAGCCTTTAGATTTAGCATATTCCTATGTTATCGGTGCCATAGCTTCTTGTGATTTCTTTGATGATTTAACAATCTCCACTTCTTGCAGTGCACATCTCTCTCTTTATATTTCAACAAGATCATGTTTTAGAAAAAGGCACAGAGCTATTAGCTTAAGCATTAAATGGTTGATTAGTAAAAAGGCTCCTTCCTCCAGGCATATGAATAAATTAAAACTAAAATAAAAAAGGACGTCCTAAATCACAAGAATACCTGAGCTTTTAACTTAAGCACTTCTTTATTCAAAATTTCATATTTTTTTCCTTTTTTCCTTTTTTCTCTCTATCTTCTTGTTTTTGCCCAAAGTTGAAAAAATAACATCTTTGAGGTGTAATAAAGGGGTCTACGAGGATTTAACTTGAGAAAATGTCTCAAATTTCATCCTTTTTTTGCGGCTTTCAGTTTAATTGCTTTATCAAAACATTAGTGGACGGTATTACAAACTTAGAAAGTCCGATCTCACTCTTGTCAAATTTGTCCTTTGTAGTTAATGATTTTATAACTTCTAAAGTAGCCATTAGATTTAGCATATTCCTATGTTGTCGGTGCCATAACTTCTTGTGCTTTCTTTGATGATTTGAGAATCTCCACTTCTTGCAGTTCACATCTCTTTCTTTGTATTTCAACAAGATCATATTTTAGAAAAAGGCACAGAGTTATTAGCTTAAGCATTAAATGGTTGATTACTAAAAAGGCTCCTTCCTCGAGGCATATGAATATATTAAAACTAAAATAAAAAGGATGTCCTAAATCACTGGTATACCTGACCTTGTAACTTAAGCACTTCTTGATTCAAAATTTCATATTTTTTTCCTTTTTTCTCTCTCTTCTTCACTTTTTGGCCAAAGTTGAAAAAATAACATCTTTTAGGTGTAATAAAGGTGTCTACGAGGATCTAACTAGAAAAAATGTCTCAAATTTCATTCCTTGTTTAGCAGCTTTGTAGTTTAATTGCTTTTTCAAATCAATAGTAGACGGTATTACAAACTTAGAAAGTCTGATCTCACTCTTGTCTAATCTGTAAAGTGTAGTTAATAGATTTTTCACTTCTTTAGTAGCCTTTAGATTTAGCATATTCCTATGTTATCGGTGCCATAGCTTCTTGTGATTTCTTTGATGATTTAATAATCTCCACTTCTTGCAGTGCACATCTCTCTCTTTATATTTCAACAAGATCATGTTTTAGAAAAAGGCACAGAGCTATTAGCTTAAGCATTAAATGGTTGATTAGTAAAAAGGCTCCTTCCTCCAGGCATATGAATAAATTAAAACTAAAATAAAAAAGGACGTCCTAAATCACAAGAATACCTGAGCTTTTAACTTAAGCACTTCTTTATTCAAAATTTCATATTTTTTTCCTTTTTTCCTTTTTTCTCTCTATCTTCTTGTTTTTGCCCAAAGTTGAAAAAATAACATCTTTGAGGTGTAATAAAGGGGTCTACGAGGATCTAACTTGAGAAAATGTCTCAAATTTCATTCTTTTTTTGCGGCTTTCAGTTTAATTGCTTTATCAAATCAATAGTAGACGGTATTACAAACTTAGAAAGTCTGATCTCACTCTTTTCAAATCTGTCCTTTGTAGTTAATGATTTTATAACTTCTAAAGTAGCCGTTAGATTTAGCATATTCCTATGTTTTCGGTGCCATAGCTTCTTGTGCTTTCTTTGATGATTTGATAATCTCCACTTCTTGCAGTCCACATCTCTCTCTTTGTATTTCAACAAGATCATGTTTGAGAAAAAGGCACAGAGCTATTAGCTTAAGCATTAAATGGTTGATTAGTAAAAAGGCTCCTTCCTCGAGGCATATGAATAAATTAAAACTAAAATAAAAAAGGACGTCCTAAATCAAAAGAATACCTGAGCTTGTAACTTAAGCACTTCTTGATTTAAAATTTCATATTTTTTTTCCGTTTTTCCTTTTTTCTCTCTCTTCTAGTTTTTGGCCAAAGTTGAAAAAATAACATCTTTGAAGTGTAATAAAGGGGTCTACGAGAATCTAATTTGAGAAAATATCTAATATTTCATTCTTTGTTTAGCGGCTTTGTAGTTTAATAGCTTTTTCAAATCAATAGTAGACGGTATTACAAACTTAGAATGTCTGATCTCACTCTTGTCAAATTTGTCCTTTGTAGTTAATGATTTTATAACTTCTAAAGTAGCCATTAGATTTAGTATATTCCTATGTTGTCGGTGCCATAACTTCTTGTGCTTTCTTTGATGATTTGAGAATCTCCACTTGTTGCTGTTCACATCCCTGTCTTTGTATTTCAACAAGATCATGTTTTAGAAAAAGGCACAGAGCTATTCGCTTAAGCATTAAACTTTTGATTACTAAAAAGGCTCCTTCCTTCAAGCATATGAATAAATGAAAACTAAAATGAAATAGGACGTCCTAAATCACAAGTATACATGAGATTATAACTTAAGCACTTCTTGATTCAAAATTTCGTATTTTTTTCCTTTTTTCCTCTTTTTCTCTCTCTTCTTGTTTTTGGCCAAAGTTGAAAAAATAACATCTTTGAGGTGTAACAAAGGGGTCTACGAGGATCTAACTTGAGAAAATGTCTCAAATTTCATTCTTTGTTTAGCGTCTTTCAGTTTAATTGCTTTATCAAATCAATAGTAGACGGTATTACAAACTTAGAAAGTCTGATCTCACTCTTGTCTAATCTGTCCTGTGTAGTTAATAATTTTTTCACTTCTTTAGTAGCCTTTAGATTTAGCATATTCCTCTATTGTTGGTGTCATAGCTTCATGTGTTTTCTTAGTTGATTTTTCAGAAGCTCCACTTCTTGCAATTCACAGCTCTCTCTTTGTATTTCAACAAGATTATGTTTTAGAAAAAGGCATAGAGCTATTTGCTTAAGCATTAAAAGGTTGATTATAAAAAAGGCTCCTTCCTCCAGGCATATGAATAAATAAAAACTAAAATAAAAAACGGATGTCCTAAATGAAAAGTATACCTGAGCTTGTAACTTAAGCACTTCTTGATTAAAAATTTCATATTTTTTTTCCTTTTTTCCTTTTTTACTCTATCTTCTTGTTTTTGGCGAAAGTTGAAAAAATAACATCTTTGAGGTGTAATAAAGGGGTCTACGAGGATCTAACTTGAGAAAATGTCTCAAATTTCATTCTCTGTTTAACGGCTTTCAGTTTAATTGCTTTATCAAATCAATAGTAGACGGTATTACAAACTTAGAAAGTCTAATCTCACTCTTGTCAAATCTGTCCTTTGTAGTTAATGAATTTATACCTTCTAAAGTAGCCGTTAGATTTAGAATATTATTATGTTGTTGGTGCCATAACTTCTTGTGCTTTCTTTGATTATTTGAGAATCTCCACTTCTTGCAGTTCACATCTCTTTCTTTGTATTTCAACAAGATCATGTTTTAGAAAAAGGCACAGAGTTATTAGCTTAAGCATTAAATGGTTGATTACTAAAAAGGCTCCTTCCTCGAGGCATATGATTACATTAAAACTAAAATAAAAAAGAATGTCCTAAATCACTGGTATACCTGACCTTGTAACTTAAGCACTTCTTGATTCAAAATTTCATATTTTTTTCTTTTTTCTCTCTCTTCTAGTTTTTGGCCAAAGTTGAAAAAATAACAACTTTTAGGTGTAATAAAGGTGTCTACGAGGATCTAACTAGAAAAAAGGTCTCAAATTTCATTCCTTGTTTAGCGGCTTTGTAGTTTAATAGCTTTTTCAAATCAATAGTAGACGGTATTACAAACTTAGAAAGTCTCATCTCACTCTTGTCAAATTTGTCCTTTGTAGTTAATGATTTTATAACTTCTAAAGTAGACATTAGATTTAGCATATTACTATGTTGTCGGTGCCATAACTTCTTGTGCTTTCTTTGATGATTTGAGAATCTCCACTTGTTGCAGTTCACATCTCTGTCTTTATATTTCAACAAGATCATGTTTTAGAAAAAGGCACAGAGCTATTAGCTTAAGCATTAAACGTTTGATTACTAAAAAGGCTCCTTCCTTCAGGCATATGAATAAATGAAAACAAAAACAAAAAAAGGACGTCCTAAATCACAAGTATACATCAGATTGTAACTTAAGCACTTCTTGATTCAAAATTTCGTATTTTTTTCCTTTTTTCCTTTTTTTTCTCTCGCTGCTTGTTTTTGGTCAAAGTTGAAAAAATTACATCTTTGAGGTGTAATAAAGTGGTCTACGAGGATCTAACTTGAGAAAATGTCTCAAATTTCATTCCTTGTTTAGCGGCTTTGTAGTTTAATTGCTTTTTCAAATCAATAGTAGACGGTATTACAAACTTAGAAAGTCTGATCTCACTCTAGTCTAATCTGTCCAGTGTAGTTAATAGATTTTTCACTTCTTTAGTAGCCTTTAGATTTAGCATATTCCTATGTTATCGGTGCCATAGCTTCTTGTGATTTCTTTGATGATTTAATAATCTCCACTTCTTGCAGTGCATATCTCTCTCTTTGTATTTCAACAAGATCATGTTTTAGAAAAAGGCACAGAGCTATTAGCTTAAGCATTAAATGGTTGATTAGTAAAAAGGCTCCTTCCTCCAGGCATATGAATAAATTAAAACTAAAATAAAAAAGGACGTCCTAAATCACAAGAATACCTGAGCTTGTAACTTAAGCACTTCTTGGTTCAAAATTTCATATTTTTTTCCTTTTTTTCCTTTTCTTCTCTCTTCTTTATTTTGGCCAAAGGCGAAAAACTAACATCATTGAGGTGTAATAAAGGGGTCTAGGAGGATCTAAATTGAGAAAATGTCTCAAATTTCATTATTTTTTTCTGGCTTTCAGTTTAATTCCTTTATCAAATCAATAGTAGACGGTATTACAAACTTAGAAAGTCTGATCTCACTCTTGTCAAATCTGTCATTTGTAGTTAATGATTTTATAAATTCTAAAGTAGCCGTTAGATTTAGCATATTCCTATGTTTTCGGTGCCATAGCTTCTTGTGCTTTCTTTGATGATTTGATAATCTCCACTTCTTGCAGTACACATCTCTCTTTTTGTATTTCAACAAGATCATGTTTGAGAAAAAGGCACAGAGCTATTAGCTTAAGCATTAAATGGTTGATTAGTAAAAAGGCTCTTTCCTCGAGGCATATGAATAAATTAAAACTAAAATAAAAAAGGACGTCCTAAATCACAAGAATACCTGAGCTTGTAACTTAAGCACTTCTTGATTTAAAATTTCATATTTTTTTCCTTTTTTCCTTTTTTCTCTCTCTTCTAGTTTTTGGCCAAAGTTGAAAAAATAACATCTTTGAGGTGTAATAAAGGGGTCTACGAGAATCTAATTTGAGAAAATATCTAATATTTCATTCTTTGTTTAGCGGCTTTCAGTTTAATTGATTTATCAAATCAATAGTAGACCATATTACAAACTTAGAAAGTTTGATCTCACTCTTGTCAAATTTGTCCTTTGTAGTTAATGATTTTATAACTTCTAAAGTAGCCATTACATTTAGCATATTCCTATGTTTTCGGTGCCATAACTTCTTGTGCTTTCTTTGATGATTTGAGAATCTCCACTTGTTGCAGTTCACATCTCTGTCTTTGTATTTCAACAAGATCATGTTTTAGAAAAAGGCACAGAGCTATTAGCTTAAGCATTAAACGTTTGATTACTAAAAAGGCTCCTTCCTTCAGGCATATGAATAAATGAAAACTAAAATAAAAAAGGACATCCTAAATCACAAGTATACATGAAATTGTAACTTAAGCACTTCTTGATTCAAAATTTCGTATTTTTTCCTTTTTTCCTCTTTTTCTCTCTCTTCTTGTTTTTGGCCAAAGTTGAAAAAATAACATCTTTGAGGTGTAACAAAGGGGTCTACGAGGATCTAACTTGAGAAAATATCTCAAATTTCATTCTTTGTTTAGCGTCTTTCAGTTTAATTGCTTTATCAAATCAGTAGTAGACGGTATTACAAACTTAGAAAGTTTGATCTCACTCGTGTCTAATCTGTCCTGTGTAGTTAATAATTTTTTCACTTCTTTAGTAGCCTTTAGATTTAGCATATTCCTCTATTATTGGTGTCATAGTTTCATGTGTTTTCTTAGTTGATTTTTCAGAAGCTCCACTTCTTGCTGTTCACATCTCTCTCTTTGTATTTCAACAAGATTATGGTTTAGAAAAAGGCACAGAGCTATTAGCTTAAGCATTAAAAGGTTGATTATAAAAAAGGCTCCTTCCTCCAGGCATATGAATAAATAAAAACTAAAATAAAAAAAGGACGCCCTAAATGACAAGTATACCTGAGCTTGTAACTTAAGCACTTCTTGATTCAAAATTCCATATTTTTTCTCCTTTTTTCCTTTTTTACTCTATCTTCTTGTTTTTGGCGAAAGTTGAAAAAATAACATCTTTGAGGTGTAATAAAGGGGTCTACGAGGATCTAACTTGAGAAAATGTCTCAAATTTCATTCTTTGTTTAACGGCTTTCAGTTTAATTGCTTTATCAAATCAATAGTAGTCAGTATTACAAACTTAGAAAGTCTGATCTCACTCTTGTCAAATCTGTCCTTTGTAGTTAATGATTTTATAACTTCTAAAGTAGCCGTTAGATTTAGAATATTCCTATGTTGTCGGTGCCATAACTTCTTGTGCTTTCTTTGATTATTTGAGAATCTCCACTTCTTGCAGTTCACATCTCTTTCTTTGTATTTCAACAAGATCATGTTTTAGAAAAAGGCACAGAGTTATTAGCTTAAGCATTAAATGGTTGATTACTAAAAAGGCTCCTTCCTCGAGGCATATGAATAAATTAAAACTAAAATAAAAAAGGACATCCTAAATCACAGATATACCTGACCTTGTAACTTAAGCACTTCTTGATTCAAAATTTCATATTTTTTTCCTTTTTTCACTCTCTTCTAGTTTTTGGCCAAAGTTGAAAAAATAACATCTTTTAGGTGTAATAAAGGTGTCTAAGAGGATCTAACTAGAAAAAATGTCTCAAATTTCATTCCTTGTTTAGCGGCTTTGTAGTTTAATAGGTTTTTCAAATCAATAGTAGACGTTATTACAAACTTAGAAAGTCTGATTCACTCTTGTCTAATCTGTCCTGTGTAGTTAATAATTTTTTCACTTCTTTAGTAGCCTTTAGATTTAGCATATTCCTCTATTGTTGGTGTTATAGTTTCATGTGTTTTCTTAGTTGATTTTTCAGAAGCTACACTTCTTGCAGTTCACATCTCTCTCTTTGTATTTCAACAAGATTATGGTTTAGAAAAAGGCACAGAGCTATTAGCTTAAGCATTAAAAGGTTGATTATAAAAAAGGCTCCTTCCTCCAGGCATATGAATAAATAAAAACTAAAATAAAAAAGGACGTCCTAAATGACAAGTATACCTCAGCTTGTAACTTAAGCACTTCTTGATTCAAAATTCCATAATTTTTCTCCTTATTTCCTTTTTTACTCTATCTTCTTGTTTTTGGCGAAAGTTGGTAAAATAAAATCTTTGAGGTGTAATAAAGGGGTCTACGAGGATCTAACTTGAGAAAATGTCTCAAATTTCATTCTTTGTTTAACGGCTTTCAGTTTAATTGCTTTATCAAATCAATAGTAGACGGTATTACAAAGTTAGAAAGTCCGATCTCACTCTTGTCAAATCTGTCCTTTGTAGTTAATGATTTTATAACTTCTAAAGTAGCCGTTAGATTTAGAATATTCCTATGTTGTCGGTGCCATAACTTCTTGTGCTTTCTTTGATTATTTGAGAATCTCCACTTCTTGCAGTTCACATCTCTTTCTTTGTATTTCAACAAGATCATGTTTTAGAAAAAGGCACAGAGTTATTAGCTTAAGCATTAAATGGTTGATTACTAAAAAGGCTCCTTCCTCGAGGCATATGAATAAATGAAAACTAAAATAAAAAAGGACATCCTAAATCACAGGTATACCTGACCTTGTAACTTAAGCACTTCTTGATTCAAAATTTCATATTTTTTTCCTTTTTTCACTCTATTCTAGTTTTTGGCCAAAGTTGAAAAAATAACATCTTTTAGGTGTAATAAAGGTGTCTAGGAGGATCTAACTAGAAAAAATGTCTCAAATTTCTTTCCTTGTTTAGCGGCTTTGTAGTTTAATAGCTTTTTCAAATCAATAGTAGATGGTATTACAAACTTAGAAAGTCTGATTCACTCTTGTCTAATCTGTCCTGTGTAGTTAATAATTTTTTCACTTCTTTAGTAGCCTTTAGATTTAGCATATTCCCCTATTGTTGGTGTCATAGCTTCTGGTGCTTTCTTAGTTGATTTTTCGGAAGCTCCACTTCTTGGAGTTCACATCTCTCTCTTTGTATTTCAACAAGATTATGGTTTAGAAAAAGGCACAGAGCTATTAGCTTAAGCATTAAAAGGTTGATTATAAAAAAGGCTCCTTCCTCCAGGCATATGAATAAATAAAAACTAAAATAAAAAAAGGACATCCTAAATGACAAGTATACCTGAGCTTGTAACTTAAGCACTTCTTGATTCAAAATTTCATTTTTTTCTCCTTTTTTCCTTTTTTACTCTATCTTCTTGTTTTTGGCGAAAGTTGAAAAAATAAAATCTTTGAGGTGTAATAAAGGGGTCTACGAGGATCTAACTTGAGAAAATGTCTCAAATTTCATTCTTTGTTTAACGGCTTTCAGTTTAATTGCTTTATCAAATCAATAGTAGACGGTATTACAAAGTTAGAAAGTCTGATCTCACTCTTGTCAAATCTGAACTTTGTAGTTAATGATTTTATAACTTCTAAAGTAGCCGTTAGATTTAGAATATTTCTTTGTTGTCGGTGCCATAACTTCTTGTGCTTTCTTTGATTATTTGAGAATCTCCACTTCTTGCAGTTCACATCTCTTTCTTTGTATTTCAACAAGATCATGTTTTAGAAAAAAGCACAGAGTTATTAGCTTAAGCATTAAATGGTTGATTACTAAAAAGGCCCCTTCCTCGAGGCATATGAATAAATTAAAACTAAAATAAAAAAGGACATCCTAAATCACAAGTATACCTAACCTTGTAACTTAAGCACTTCTTGATTCAAAATTTCATATTTTTTCCTTTTTTCACCCTCTTCTAGTTTTTGGCCAAAGTTGAAAAAATAACATCTTTTAGGTGTAATAAAGGTGTCTAAGAGGATCTAACTAGAAAAAATGTCTCAAATTTCATTCCTTGTTTAGCGGCTTTGTAGTTTAATAGCTTTTTCAAATCAATAGTAGACGGTATTACAAACTTAGAAAGTCTGATTCACTCTTGTCTAATGTGTCCTGTGTAGTTAATAATTTTTTCACTTCTTTAGTAGCCTTTAGATTTAGCATATTCCTCTATTGTTGGTGTCATAGCATCTGGTGCTTTCTTAGTTGATTTTTCGGAAGCTCCACTTCTTGGAGTTCACATCTCTCTCTTTGTATTTCAACAAGATTATGGTTTAGAAAAAGGCACAGAGCTATTAGCTTAAGCATTGAATGGTTGATTACAAAAAAGGCTCCTTCCTCCAAGCATATGAATAAATTAAAACTAAAATAAAAAAGGACGTCCTATATCGCAAGTATACGTGAGCTTGTAACTTAAGCACTTCTTGATTCAAAATTTCATTTTTTTTTCCTTTTTCCCTTTATTTTCTCTCTTCATTTTTTTGGCCAATGTTGAAAAAATAACATCTTTGAGTTGTAATAAAGGTGTCTACGAGGATCTAACTAGAGAAAATGTCTCAAATTTCATTTCTGGTTTAGCAACTTTGCAGTTTATTGCTTTTTCAAATCAATAGTAGACAGTATTACAAACTTAGAAAGTCTAATCTCACTCTTGTCAAATCTGTCCTTTGTAGGTAATGATTTTATAACTTCTAAAGCAGCCGTTTGATTTAGCATATTCCTCTATTGCTGGTGTCATGCCTTCTTGTGCTTTCTTTGTGGATTTTTCAGAAGCTCCACTTCATGCAGTTCACATCTCTCTCTTTGTATTTCAACAAGATAATGTTTTAGAAAAAGGCACACACCTATTAGCTTAAGCATTAAAAATTTGATTACTAAAAAGGCTTCTTCCTCCAGGCATATGAATAAATGAAAACTAAAATAAAAAAGGACGTCCTAAATCACAAGTATACATGAGATTGTAACTTAAGCACTTCTTGATTCAAAATTTCGTATTTTTTTTCCTTTTTTCCTTTTTTTCTCTCTCTTCTTGTTTTTGGCCAAAGTTGAAAAAATAACATCTTTGAGGTGTAACAAAGGGGTCTACGAGGATCTAACTTCAGAAAATGTCTCAAATTTCATTCTTTGTTTAGCATCTTTCAGTTTAATTACTTTATCAAATCAATAGTAGACGGTATTACAAACTTAGAAAGTCTCATCTCACTCTTGTCTAATCAGTCCTTTGTAGTTAATAATTTTTTCACTTCTTTAGTAGCCTTTAGATTTAGCATATTCCTCTATTGTTGGTGTCATAGCTTCATGTGTTTTCTTAGTTGATTTTTCAGAAGCTAAACTTCTTGCAGTTCACATCTCTCTCTTTGTATTTCAACAAGACCATGTTGTAGAAAAAGGCACCGAGCTATTAGCTTAAGCATTAAATGGTTGATTACTAAAAAGGCTACTTCCTCGAGGCATATGAATAAATTAAAACTAAAATAAAAAAGGACTTCCTAAATCACAGGTATACCTGAGCTTGTAACTTAAGCACTTCTTGATTCAAAATTTCGTATTTTTTTTCCTTTTTTCCTTTTTTTTCTCTCTCTGCTTATTTTTGGACAAAGTTGAAAAAATAACATCTTTAGGGTGTAATAAAGGGGTCTACGAGGATCTAACTTGAGAAAATGTCTCAAATTTCATTCCTTGTTTAGCGGCTTTGTAGTTTAATTGCTTTTTTAAATCAATAGTAGACGGTATTACAAACTTAGAAAGTCTGATCTCACTCTTGTCTAATCTGTCCATTGTTGTTAATAGATTTTTCACTTCTTTAGTAGCCTTTAGATTTAGCATATTCCTATGTTATCGGTGCCATAGCTTCTTGTGCTTTCTTTGATGATTTGATAATCTCCACTTCTTGCAGTGCACATCTCTCTCTTTGTATTTCAACAAGATCATGCTTAAGAAAAAAGCACAGAGCTATTAGCTTAAGCATGAAATGGTTGATTACAAAAAAGGCTCCTTCCTCCAGGCATATGAATAAATTAAAACTAAAATAAAAAAGGACGTCCTAAATCACAAGAATACCTGAGCTTGTAACTTAAGCACTTTTTGATTCAAAATTTCATATTTTTTTCTTTTTTTCCTTTTTTTTCTCTCTCTTCTTGTTTTTGCCCAAAGTTGAAAAAATAACATCTTTGAGGTGTAAAAAAGGGGTCTACGAGGATCTAACTTGAGAAAATGTCTCAAATTTCATTCTTTTTTTGCGGCTTTTAGTTTAATTGCTTTATCAAAACAATAGTGGACGGTATTACAAACTTAGAAAGTCTGATCTTACTCTTGTCAAATCTGTCCTTTGTAGTTAATGATTTTACAACTTCTAAAGTAGCCGTTAGATTTAGCATATTCCTATATTTTTGGTGCCATAGTTTCTTGTGCTTTCTTTGATGATTTGATAATCTCCACTTCTTGTAGTGCACATCTCTCTCTTTGTATTTCAACAAGATCATGTTTGAGAAAAAGGAACAGAGCTATTAGCTTAAGCATTAAATGGTTGATTAGTAAAAAGGCTCCTTCCTCGAGGCATATGAATAAATTAAAACTAAAATAAAAAAGGACGTCCTAAATCACAATAATACCTGAGCTTGTAACTTAAGCAGTTCTTGATTCATAATTTCATATTTTTTTTTCCTTTTTTCCTTTTTTCTCTCTCTTCGAGTTTTTGGCCAAAGTTGAAAAAATAACATCTTTGAGGTGTAATAAATGGGTCTACGAGAATCTAACTTGAGAAAATATCTCAAATTTCATTCTTTGTTTTGCGGCTTTCAATTTAATTGCTTTATCAAATCAATAGTAGACGGTATTACAAACTTAGAAAGTCTGATCTCACTCTTGTCTAATCTGTCCAGTGTAATTAATAGATTTTTCACTTCCTTAGTAGCCTTTAGATTTAGCATATTCCTATGTTATCGGTGCCATAGCTTCTTGTGCTTTCTTTGATGATTTGATAATCTCCACTTCTTGCAGTGCACATCTCTCTCTTTGTATTTCAACAAGATCATGCTTTAGAAAAATGCACAGAGCTATTAGCTTAAGCATGAAACGTTTGATTATTAAAAAGGCTCCTTCCTCCAGGCATATGAATAAATGAAAACTAAAATAAAAAAGGACGTCCTAAATCACAAGTATACATGAGATTGTAACTTAAGCACTTCTTGATTCAAAATTTCATATTTTTTTCCTTTTTTCCTTTTTTTCTCTCTCTTCTTGTTTTTGGCCAAAGTTGAAAAAATAACATCTTTGAGGTGTAACAAAGGGGTCTACGAGGATCTAACTTGTGAAAATGTCTCAAATTTCATTCTTTGTTTAGCGTCTTTCAGTTTAATTGCTTTATCAAATCAATAGTAGACGGTATTACAAACTTAGAAAGTCTCATCTCACTCTTGTCTAATCTGTCTTGTGTAGTTAATAATTTTTTCACTTCTTTAGTAGGCTTTAGATTTAGCATATTCCTCTATTGTTGGTGTCATAGCTTCATGTGTTTTCTTAGTTGATTTTTCAGAAGCTATACTTCTTGCAGTTCACATCTCTCTCCTTGTATTTCAACAAGATCATGTTGTAGAAAAAGGCACAGAGCTATTAGCTTAAGCATTAAATGGTTGATTACTAAAAAGGCTACTTCCTCGAGGCATATGAATAAATTAAAACTAAAATAAAAAAGGACTTCCTAAATCACAGGTATACCTGAGCTTGTAACTTAAGCACTTCTTGATTCAAAATTTCGTATTTTTTTTCCTTTTTTCCTTTTTTTTCTCTCTCTGCTTATTTTTGGTCAAAGTTGAAAAAATAACATCTTTGGGGTGTAATAAAGGGGTCTACGAGGATCTAACTTGAGAAAATGTCTCAAATTTCATTCCTTGTTTAGCGGCTTTGTAGTTTAATTGCTTTTTCAAATCAATAGTAGACGGTATTACAAACTTAGAAAGTCTGATCTCACTCTTGTCTAATCTGTCCATTGTTGTTAATAGATTTTTCACTTCTTTAGTAGCCTTTAGATTTAGCATATTCCTATGTTATCGGTGCCATAGGTTCTTGTGCTTTCTTTGATGATTTGATAATCTCCACTTCTTGCAGTGCACATCTCTCTCTTTGTATTTCAACACGATCATGCTTAAGAAAAAAGCACAGAGCTATTAGCTTAAGCATGAAATGGTTGATTACAAAAAAGGCTCCTTCCTCTAGGCATATGAATAAATTAAAACTAAAATAAAAAAGGACGTTCTAAATCACAAGAATACCTGAGCTTGTAACTTAAGCACTTTTTGATTCAAAATTTCATATTTTTTTCCTTTTTTCCTTTTTTTCTCTCTCTTCTTGTTTTTGCCCAAAGTTGAAAAAATAACATCTTTGAGGTGTAAAAAAGGGGTCTACGAGGATCTAACTTGAGAAAATGTCTCAAATTTCATTCTTTTTTTGCGGCTTTTAGTTTAATTGCTTTATCAAAACAATAGTGGACGGTATGACAAACATAGAAAGTCTGATCTTACTCTTGTCAAATCTGTCCTTTGTAGTTAATGATTTTATAACTTCTAAAGTAGCCGTTAGATTTAGCATATTCCTATATTTTTGGTGCCATAGCTTCTTGTGCTTTCTTTGATGATTTGATAATCTCCACTTCTTGCAGTGCACATCTCTCTCTTTGTATTTCAACAAGATCATGTTTGAGAAAAAGGCACAGAGCTATTAGCTTAAGCATTAAATGGTTGATTAGTAAAAAGGCTCCTTCCTCGAGGCATATGAATAAATTAAAACTAAAATAAAAAAGGACGTCCTAAATCACAATAATACCTCAGCTTGTAACTTAAGTAGTTCTTGATTCATAATTTCATATTTTTTTCCTTTTTTCCTTTTTTCTCTCTCTTCTAGTTTTTGGCCAAAGTTGAAAAAATAACATCTTTGAGGTGTAATAAATGGGTCTACGAGAATCTAACTTGAGAAAATATCTCAAATTTCATTCTTTGTTTAGCGGCTTTCAATTTAATTTCTTTATCAAATCAATAGTAGACGGTATTACAAACTTAGAAAGTCTGATCTCACTCTTGTCTAATCTGTCCAGTGTAATTAATAGATTTTTCACTTCTTTAGTAGCCTTTAGATTTAGCATATTCCTATGTTATCGGTGCCATAGCTTCTTGTGCTTTCTTTGATGATTTGATAATCTCCACTTCTTGCAGTGCACATCTCTCTCTTTGTATTTCAACAAGATCATGCTTTAGAAAAAGGCACAGAGCTATTAGCTTAAGCATGAAAAGTTTGATTACTAAAAAGGCTCCTTCCTCCAGGCATATGAATAAATGAAAACTAAAATAAAAAAGGACGTCCTAAATCACAAGTATACATGAGATTGTAACTTAAGCACTTCTTGATTCAAAATTTCATATTTTTTTCCTTTTTTCCTTTTTTTCTCTCTCTTCTTGTTTTTGGCCAAAGTTGAAAAAATAACATCTTTGAGGTGTAACAAAGGGGTCTACGAGGATCTAACTTGAGAAAATGTCTCAAATTTCATTCTTTGTTTAGCGTCTTTCAGTTTAATTGCTTTATCAAATCAATAATAGACAGTATTACAAACTTAGAAAGTCTCATCTCACTCTTGTCTAATCTGTCCTGTGTAGTTAATAATTTTTTCACTTCTTTAGTAGGCTTTAGATTTAGCATATTCCTCTATTGTTGGTGTCATAGCTTCATGTGTTTTCTTAGTTGATTTTTCAGAAGCTAAACTTCTTGCAGTTCACATCTCTCTCTTTGTATTTCAACAAGACCATGTTGTAGAAAAAGGCACCGAGCTATTAGCTTAAGCATTAAATGGTTGATTACTAAAAAGGCTACTTCCTCGAGGCATATGAATAAATTAAAACTAAAATAAAAAAGGACTTCCTAAATCACAGGTATACCTGAGCTTGTAACTTAAGCACTTCTTGATTCAAAATTTCGTATTTTTTTTCCTTTTTTCCTTTTTTTTCTCTCTCTGCTTATTTTTGGACAAAGTTGAAAAAATAACATCTTTCGGGTGTAATAAAGGGGTCTACGAGGATCTAACTTGAGAAAATGTCTCAAATTTCATTCCTTGTTTAGCGGCTTTGTAGTTTAATTGCTTTTTTAAATCAATAGTAGACGGTATTACAAACTTAGAAAGTCTGATCTCACTCTTGTCTAATCTGTCCATTGTTGTTAATAGATTTTCACTTCTTTAGTAGCCTTTAGATTTAGCATATTCCTATGTTATCGGTGCCATAGCTTCTTGTGCTTTCTTTGATGATTTGATAATCTCCACTTCTTGCAGTGCACATCTCTCTCTTTGTATTTCAACAAGATCATGTTTTAGAAAAAGGCAAAGAGCTATTAGCTTAAGCATGAAATGGTTGATTACAAAAAAGGCTCCTTCCTCTAGGCATATGAAGAAATTAAAACTAAAATAAAAAAGGACGTCCTAAATCACAAGAATACCTGAGCTTTTAATTTAAGCACTTCTTTATTCAAAATTTCATATTTTTTTCCTTTTTTCCTTTTTTCTCTCTATCTTCTTGTTTTTGCCCAAAGTTGAAAAAATAACATCTTTGAGGTGTAATAAAGGGGTCTACGAGGATCTAACTTGAGAAAATGTCTCAAATTTCATTCTTTTATTGCGGCTTTCAGTTTAATTGCTTTATCAAAACAATAGTGGACGGTATTACAAACTTAGAAAGTCCGATCTCACTCTTGTCAAATTTGTCCTTTGTAGTTAATGATTTTATAACTTCTAAAGTAGCCATTAGATTTAGCATATTCCTATGTTGTCGGTGCCATAACTTCTTGTGCTTTCTTTGATGATTTGAGAATCTCCCCTTGTTGCAGTTGACATCTCTGTCTTTGTATTTCAACAAGATAATGTTTTAGAAAAAGGCACAGAGCTATTAGCTTAAGCATTAAACGTTTGATTACTAAAAAGGCTCCTTCCTCCAGGCATATGAATAATTGAAAACTAAAATAAAAAAGGACGTCCTAAATCACAAGTATACATGAGATTGTAACTTAAGCACTTCTTGATTCAAAATTTCGTATTTTTTTTCCTTTTTTCCTTTTTTTCTTTCTCTCCTTGTTTTTGGCCAAAATTGAAAAAATAACATCTTTGAGGTGTAACAAAGGGGACTACGAGGATCTAACTTGAGAAAATGTCTCAAATTTCATTCCTTGTTTAGCGGCTTTGTAGTTTAATTGCTTTTTCAAATCAATAGTAGACAGTATTACAAACTTAGAAAGTCTGATCTCACTCTTGTCAAATCTGTCCTTTGTAGTTAATGATTTTATAACTTCTAAAGTAGCCGTTAGATTTAGCATATTCCTATGTTGTCGGTGCCATAACTTCTTGTGCTTTCTTTGATGATTTGAGAATCTCCACTTCTTGCAGTTCACATCTCTTTCTTTGTATTTCAACAAGATCATGTTTTAGAAAAAGGCACAGAGTTATTAGCTTAAGCATTAAATGGTTGATTACTAAAAAGGCTCCTTCCTCAAGGCATATGAAAAAAATAAAATTAAAATAAAAAAGGACGTCATAAATCACAGGTATACCTGACCTTGTAACTTAAGCACTTCTTGATTCAAAATTTCGTATTTTTTTTTCCTTTTTTCCTTTTTTTTCTCTCTCTTCTTGTTTTTGGCCAAAGTTGAAAAAATAACATCTTTGAGGTGTAATAAAGGGGTCTACGAGGATCTAACTTGAGAAAATGTCTCAAATTTCATTCTTTGTTTAGCGTCTTTCAGTTTAATTGCTTTATCAAATCAATAGTAGATAGTATTACAAACTTAGAAAGTCTGATCTTACTCTTGTCAAATTTTTCCTTTGTAGTTAATGATTTTATAACTTCTAACGTAGCTATTAGATTTAGCATATTCCTATGCTGTCGGTGCCATAACTTCTTGTGCTTTCTTTGATGATTTGAGAATCTCAACTTGTTGCAGTTCACATCTCTGTCTTTGTATTTCAACAAGATAATGTTTTAGAAAAAGGCACAGAGCTATTAGCTTAAGCATTAAACGTTTGATTACTAAAAAGGTTCCTTCCTCCAGGCATATGAATAAATGAAAACTAAAATAAAAAAGGACGTCCTAAATCATAAGTATACATGAGATTGTAACTTAAGCACTTCTTGATTCAAAATTTCGTATTTTTTTTTCCTTTTTTCCTTTTTTTCTCTCTCTTCTTGTTTTTGGCCAAAGTTGAAAAAATAACATCTTTGAGGTGTAACAAAGGGGTCTACGAGGATCTAACTTGAGAAAATGTCTCAAATTTCATTCTTTGTTTAGCGCCTTTTAGTTTAATTGCTTTATCAAATCAATAGTAGACGGTATTACAAACTTAGAAAGTCTCATCTCACTCTTGTCTAATCAGTCCTGTGTAGTTAATAATTTTTTCACTTCTTTAGTAGGCTTTAGATTTAGCATATTCCTCTATTGTTGGTGTCATAGCTTCATGTGTTTTCTTAGTTGATTTTTCAGAAGCTAAACTTCTTGCAGTTCACATCTCTCTCTTTGTATTTCAACAAGACCATGTTGTAGAAAAAGGCACAGAGCTATTAGATTAAGCATTAAATGGTTGATTACTAAAAAGGCTACTTCCTCGAGGCATATGAATAAATTAAAACTAAAATAAAAAAGGACTTCCTAAATCACAGGTATACCTGAGCTTGTAACTTAAGCACTTCTTGATTCAAAATTTCGTATTTCTTTTCCTTTTTTCCTTTTTTTTCTCTCTCTGCTTATTTTTGGACAAAGTTGAAAAAATAACATCTTTAGGGTGTAATAAAGGGGTCTACGAGGATCTAACTTGAGAAAATGTCTCAAATTTCATTCCTTGTTTAGCGGCTTTGTAGTTTAATTGCTTTTTTAAATCAATAGTAGACGGTATTACAAACTTAGAAAGTCTGATCTCACTCTTGTCTAATCTGTCCATTGTTGTTAATAGATTTTTCACTTCTTTAGTAGCCTTTAGATTTAGCATATTCCTATGTTATCGGTGCCATAGCTTCTTGTGCTTTCTTTGATGATTTGATAATCTCCACTTCTTGCAGTGCACATCTCTCTCTTTGTATTTCAACAAGATCATGCTTTAGAAAAAGGTACAGAGATATTAGCTTAAGCATGAAATGGTTGATTACAAAAAAGGCTCCTTCCTCTAGGCATATGAATAAATTAAAACTAAAATAAAAAAGGACGTCCTAAAGCACAAGAATACCTGAGCTTTTAACTTAAGCATTTCTTTATTCAAAATTTCATATTTTTTTCCTTTTTTCCTTTTTTCTCTCTCTCTTCTTGTTTTTGCCCAAAGTTGAAAAAATAACATCTTTGAGGTGTAATAAAGGGGTCTACGAGGATCTAACTTGAGAAAATGTCTCAAATTTCATTCTTTTATTGCGGCTTTCAGTTTAATTGCTTTATGAAAACAATAGTGGACGGTATTACAAACTTAGAAAGTCCGATCTCACTCTTGTCAAATTTGTCCTTTGTAGTTAATGATTTTATAACTTCTAAAGTAGCCATTAGATTTAGCATATTCCTATGTTGTCGGTGCCATAACTTCTTGTGCTTTCTTTGATGATTTGAGAATCTCCACTTCTTGCAGTTCACATCTCTTTCTTTGTATTTCAAAAAGATCATGTTTTAGAAAAAGGCACAGAGTTATTAGCTTAAGCATTAAATGGTTGATTACTAAAAAGGCTCCTTCCTCGAGGCATATGAATAAATTAAAACTAAAATAAAAAAGGACGTCCTAAATCACAGGGGTACCTGACCTTGTAACTTAAGCACTCTTCTTGATTCAAAATTTCGTATTTTGTTTCCTTTTTTCCTTTTTTTCTCTCTCTTCTTGTTTTTGGCCAAAGTTGAAAAAATAACATCTTTGAGGTGTAATAAAGGGGTCTACGAGGATCTAACTTGAGAAAATGTCTCAAATTTCATTCTTCGTTTAGCGTCTTTCAGTTTAATTGCTTTATCAAATCAATAGTAGATGGTATTACAAACTTAGAAAGTCTGATCTCACTCTTGTCAAATCTGTCCTTTGTAGTTAATGATTTTATAACTTCTAAAGTAGCCGTTAGATTTAGCATATTCCTATGTTGTCGGTGCCATAACTTCTTGTGCTTTCTTTGATGATTTGAGAATCTCCCCTTGTTGCAGTTGACATCTCTGTCTTTGTATTTCAACAAGATAATGTTTTAGAAAAAGGCACAGAGCTATTAGCTTAAGCATTAAACGTTTGATTACTAAAAAGGCTCCTTCCTCCAGGCATATGAATAATTGAAAACTAAAATAAAAAAGGACGTCCTAAATCACAAGTATACATGAGATTGTAACTTAAGCACTTCTTGGTTCAAAATTTCGTATTTTTTTTCCTTTTTTCCTTTTTTTCTTTCTCTCCTTGTTTTTGGCCAAAATTGAAAAAATAGCATCTTTGAGGTGTAACAAAGGGGACTACGAGGATCTAAGTTGAGAAAATGTCTCAAATTTCATTCCTTGTTTAGCGGCTTTGTAGTTTAATTGCTTTTTCAAATCAATAGTAGACAGTATTACAAACTTAGAAAGTCTGATCTCACTCTTGTCAAATCTGTCCTTTGTAGTTAATGATTTTATAACTTCTAAAGTAGCCGTTAGATTTAGCATATTCCTATGTTGTCGGTGCCATAACTTCTTGTGCTTTCTTTGATGATTTGAGAATCTCCACTTCTTGCAGTTCACATCTCTTTCTTTGTATTTCAACAAGATCATGTTTTAGAAAAAGGCACAGAGTTATTAGCTTAAGCATTAAATGGTTGATTACTAAAAAGGCTCCTTCCTCAAGGCATATGAAAAAAATAAAATTAAAATAAAAAAGGACGTCATAAATCACAGGTATACCTGACCTTGTAACTTAAGCACTTCTTGATTCAAAATTTCGTATTTTTTTTTCCTTTTTTCCTTTTTTTTCTCTCTCTTCTTGTTTTTGGCCAAAGTTGAAAAAATAACATCTTTGAGGTGTAATAAAGGGGTCTACGAGGATCTAACTTGAGAAAATGTCTCAAATTTCATTCTTTGTTTAGCGTCTTTCAGTTTAATTGCTTTATCAAATCAATAGTAGATGGTATTACAAACTTAGAAAGTCTGATCTCACTCTAGTCAAATTTTTCCTTTGTAGTTAATGATTTTATAACTTCTAACGTAGCTATTAGATTTAGCATATTCCTATGTTGTCGGTGCCATAACTTCTTGTGCTTTCTTTGATGATTTGAGAATCTCAACTTGTTGCAGTTCACATCTCTGTCTTTGTATTTCAACAAGATAATGTTTTAGAAAAAGGCACAGAGCTATTTGCTTAAGCATTAAACGTTTGATTACTAAAAAGGTTCCTTCCTCCAGGCATATGAATAAATGAAAACTAAAATAAAAAAGGACGTCCTAAATCATAAGTATACATGAGATTGTAACTTAAGCACTTCTTGATTCAAAATTTCGTATTTTTTTTTCCTTTTTTCCTTTTTTTCTCTCTCTTCTTGTTTTTGGCCAAAGTTGAAAAAATAACATCTTTGAGGTGTAACAAAGGGGTCTACGAGGATCTAACTTGAGAAAATGTCTCAAATTTCATTCTTTGTTTAGCGCCTTTCAGTTTAATTGCTTTATCAAATCAATAGTAGACGGTATTACAAACTTAGAAAGTCTCATCTCACTCTTGTCTAATCAGTCCTGTGTAGTTAATAATTTTTTCACTTCTTTAGTAGGCTTTAGATTTAGCATATTCCTCTATTGTTGGTGTCATAGCTTCATGTGTTTTCTTAGTTGATTTTTCAGAAGCTAAACTTCTTGCAGTTCACATCTCTCTCTTTGTATTTCAACAAGACCATGTTGTAGAAAAAGGCACAGAGCTATTAGATTAAGCATTAAATGGTTGATTACTAAAAAGGCTACTTCCTCGAGGCATATGAATAAATTAAAACTAAAATAAAAAAGGACTTCCTAAATCACAGGTATACATGAGCTTGTAACTTAAGCACTTCTTGATTCAAAATTTCGTATTTTTTTTCCTTTTTTCCTTTTTTTTCTCTCTCTGCTTATTTTTGGACAAAGTTGAAAAAATAACATCTTTAGGGTGTAATAAAGGGGTCTCCGAGGATCTAACTTGAGAAAATGTCTCAAATTTCATTCCTTGTTTAGCGGCTTTGTAGTTTAATTTCTTTTTTAAATCAATAGTAGACGGTATTACAAACTTAGAAAGTCTGATCTCACTCTTGTCTAATCTGTCCATTGTTGTTAATAGATTTTTCACTTCTTTAGTAGCCTTTAGATTTAGCATATTCCTATGTTATCGGTGCCATAGCTTCTTGTGCTTTCTTTGATGATTTGATAATCTCCACTTCTTGCAGTGCACATCTCTCTCTTTGTATTTCAACAAGATCATGCTTTAGAAAAAGGTACAGAGATATTAGCTTAAGCATGAAATGGTTGATTACAAAAAAGGCTCCTTCCTCTAGGCATATGAATAAATTAAAACTAAAATAAAAAAGGACGTCCTAAAGCACAAGAATACCTGAGCTTTTAACTTAAGCATTTCTTTATTCAAAATTTCTTATTTTTTTCCTTTTTTCCTTTTTTCTCTCTATCTTCTTGTTTTTGCCCAAAGTTGAAAAAATAACATCTTTGAGGTGTAATAAAGGGGTCTACGAGGATCTAACTTGAGAAAATGTCTCAAATTTCATTCTTTTATTGCGGCTTTCAGTTTAATTGCTTTATGAAAACAATAGTGGACGGTATTACAAACTTAGAACGTCCGATCTCACTCTTGTCAAATTTGTCCTTTGTAGTTAATGATTTTATAACTTCTAAAGTAGCCATTAGATTTAGCATATTCCTATGTTGTCGGTGCCATAACTTCTTGTTCTTTCTTTGATGATTTGAGAATCTCCCCTTGTTGCAGTTGACATCTCTGTCTTTGTATTTCAACAAGATAATGTTTTAGAAAAAGGCACAGAGCTATTAGCTTAAGCATTAAACGTTTGATTACTAAAAAGGCTCCTTCCTCCAGGCATATGAATAATTGAAAACTAAAATAAAAAAGGACGTCCTAAATCACAAGTATACATGAGATTGTAACTTAAGCACTTCTTGATTCAAAATTTCGTACTTTTTTTCCTTTTTTCCTTTTTTTCTCTCTCTTCTTGTTTTTGGCCAAAGTTGAAAAAATAACATCTTTGAGGTGTAACAAAGGGGTCTACGACGATCTAACTTGAGAAAATGTCTCAAATTTCATTCTTTGTTTAGCGCCTTTCAGTTTAATTGCTTTATCAAATCAATAGTAGACGGTATTACAAACTTAGAAAGTCTCATCTCACTCTTGTCTAATCTGTCCTGTGTAGTTAATAATTTTTTCACTTCTTTAGTAGGCTTTAGATTTAGCATATTCCTCTATTGTTGGTGTCATAGCTTCATGTGTTTTCTTAGTTGATTTTTCAGAAGCTAAACTTCTTGCAGTTCACATCTCTCTCTTTGTATTTCAACAGGACCATGTTGTAGAAAAAGGCACAGAGCTATTAGCTTAAGCATTAACTGGTTGATTACTAAAAAGGCTACTTCCTCGAGGCATATGAATAAATTAAAACTAAAATAAAAAAGGACTTCCTAAATCACAGGTAAACCTGAGCTTGTAACTTAAGCACTTCTTGATTCAAAATTTCGTATTTTTTTTCCTTTTTTCCTTTTTTTTCTCTCTCTGCTTATTTTTGGTCAAAGTTGAAAAAATAACATCTTTGGGGTTTAATAAAGGGGTCTACGAGGATCTAACTTGAGAAAATGTCTCAAATTTCATTCTTTGTTTAGCGTCTTTCAGTTTAATTGCTTTATCAAATCAATAGTAGATGGTATTACAAACTTAGAAAGTCTGATCTCACTCTTGTCAAATTTGTCCTTTGTAGTTAATGATTTTATAACTTCTAAAGTAGCTATTAGATTTAGCATATTCCTATGTTGTCGGTGCCATAACTTCTTGTGCTTTCTTTGATGATTTGAGAATCTCCACTTGTTGCAGTTCACATCTCTGTCTTTGTATTTCAACAAGATAATGTTTTAGAAAAAGGCACAGAGCTATTAGCTTAAGCATTAAACGTTTGATTACTAAAAAGGCTCCTTCCTCGAGGCATATGAATAAAATAAAACTAAAATAAAAAAGGACGTCCTAAATCACAGGTATACCTGACCTTGTAACTTAAGCACTTTTTGATTCAAAATTTCCTATTTTTTTCCTTTTTTCCTTTTTTCTCTCTTCTTGTTTTTGGCCAAAGTTGAAAAAATAACATCTTTGAGGTGTAATAAATGGGTCTACGAGAATCCAACTTGAGAAAATGTCTCAAATTTCATTCTTTGTTTAGCGGCTTTCAGTTTAATTGCTTTATCAAATCAATAGTAGACGGTATTACAAACTTAGAAAGTCTAATCTCACTCTTGTCAAATTTGTCCTTTGTAGTTAATGATTTTATAACTTCTAAAGTAGCCATTAGATTTAGCATATTCCTATGTTGTCGGTGCCATAACTTCTTGTGCTTTCTTTGATGATTTGAGAATCTCCACTTGTTGCAGTTCACATCTCTGTCTTTGTATTTCAACAAGATAATGTTTTAGAAAAAGGCACAGAGCTATTAGCTTAAGCATTAAATGGTTGATTACTAAAAAGGCTCCTTCCTCCAGGCTTATGAATAAATGAAAACTAAAATAAAAAAGGACGTCCTAAATCATAAGTATACATGAGATTGTAACTTAAGCACTTCTTGATTCAAAATTTCGTATTTTTTTCCTTTTTTTCTCTCTCTTCTTGTTTTTGGCCAAAGTTGAAAAAATAACATCTTTGAGGTGTAACAAATGGGTCTACGAGGATTTAACTTGAGAAAATGTCTCAAATTTCATTCTTTGTTTAGCGCCTTTCAGTTTAATTGCTTTATCAAATCAATAGTAGACGGTATTACAAACTTAGAAAGTCTCATCTCACTCTTGTCTAATCTGTCCTGTGTAGTTAATAATTTTTTCACTTCTTTAGTACCCTTTAGATTTAGCATATTCCTCTAATGTTGGTGTCATAGCTTCATGTGTTTTCTTAGTTGATTTTTCAGAAGCTAAACTTCTTGCAGTTCACATCTCTCTCTTTGTATTTCAACAAGACCATGTTTTAGAAAAAGGCACAGAGCTATTAGCTTAAGCATTAAATGGTTGATTACTAAAAAGGCTACTTCCTCGAGGCATATGAATAAATTAAAACTAAAATAAAAAAGGACGTCCTAAATCACAGGTATACCTGAGCTTGTAACTTAAACACTTCTTGATTCAAAATTTCATATTTTTTTTTCCTTTTTTCCTTTTTTTTCTCTCTCTTCTTGTTTTTGGTCAAAGTTGAAAAAATAACATCTTTGAGGTGTAATAATGGCATCTACGAGGATCTAACTTTAGAAAATGTCTCAAATTTCATTCCTTGTTTAGCGGCTTTGTAGTTTAATTGCTTTTTTAAATCAATAGTAGACGGTATTACAAACTTAGAAAGTCTGATCTCACTCTTGTCTAATCTGTCTAGTGTAGTTTATAGATTTTTCACTTCTTTAGTAGCCTTTAGATTTAGCATATTCCTATGTTATCGGTGCCATAGCTTCTTGTGCTTTCTTTGATGATTTGATAATCTCCACTACTTGCAGTGCACATCTCTCTCTTTGTATTTCAACAAGATCATGTTTGGGAAAAAGGCACAGAGCTATTATCTTAAGCATTAAATGGTTGATTAGTAAAAAGGTTCCTTCCTCGAGGCATATGAATAAATTAAAACTAAAATAAAAAAGGGCATCCTAAATCACAAGAATACCTGAGCTTGTAACTTAAGCACTTTTTGATTCAAAATTTCCTATTTTTTTCCTTTTTTCCTTTTTTCTCTCTTCTTGTTTTTGGCCAAAGTTGAAAAAATAACATCTTGGAGGTGTAATAAATGGGTCTACGAGAATCCAACTTGAGAAAATGGCTCAAATTTCATTCTTTGTTTAGCGGCTTTCAGTTTAATTGCTTTATCAAATCAATAGTAGACGGTATTACAAACTTAGAAAGTCTGATCTCACTCTTGTCAAATTTGTCCTTTCTAGTTAATGATTTTATAACTTCTAAAGTAGCCATTAGATTTAGCATATTCCTATGTTGTCGGTGCCATAACTTCTTGTGCTTTCTTTGATGATTTGAGAATCTCCACTTGTTGCAGTTCACATCTCTGTCTTTGTTTTTCAACAAGATAATGTTTTAGAAAAAGGCACAGAGCTATTAGCTTAAGCATTAAATGTTTGATTACTAAAAAGGCTCCTTCCTCGAGGCATATGAATAAATGAAAACTAAAATAAAAAAAGGACGTCCTAAATCACAAGTATACATGAGATTGTAACTTAAGCACTTCTTGATTCAAAATTTAGTATTTTTTTTTCTTTTTTCCTTTTTTTCTCTCTCTTCTTGTTTTTGGCCAAAGTTGAAAAAATAACATCTTTGAGGTGTAACAAGGGGGTCCACGAGGATCTAACTTGAGAAAATGTCTCAAATTTCATTCTTTGTTTAGCATCTTTCAGTTTAATTGCTTTATCAAATCAATGGTAGACGGTATTACAAACTTAGAATGTCTTATCTCACTCTTGTCTAATCTGTCCTGTGTAGTTAATAATTTTTTCACTTCTTTAGTAGCCTTTAGTTTTAGCATATTCCTCTATTGTTGGTGTCATAGCTTCATGTGTTTTCGTAGTTGATTTTTCAGAAGCTAAACTTCTTGCAGTTCACATCTCTCTCTTTGTATTTCAACAAGACCATGTTTTAGAAAAAGGCACAGAGCTATTAGCTTAAGCATTAAATGGTTGATTACTAAAAAGGCTACTTCCTCGCGGCATATGAATAAATTAAAACTAAAATAAAAAAGGACGTCCTAAATCACAGGTATACCTGAGCTTGTAACTTAAGCACTTCTTGATTCAAAATTTCGTATTTTTTCCTTTTTTCCTTTTTTTCTCTCTCTGCTTGTTTTTCGTCAAAGTTGAAAAAATAACATCTTTGAGGTGTAATAAAGGGGTCTACGAGGATCTAACTTGAGAAAATGTCTCAAATTTCATTCCTTGTTTAGCGGCTTTGTAGTTTAATTGCTTTTTCAAATCAATAGTAGACAGTATTACAAACTTAGAAAGTCTAATCTCACTCTTGTCTAATCTGTCGAGTGTAGTTAATAGATTTTTCACTTCTTTAGTAGCCTTTAGATTTAGAATATTCCTATGTTATCGGTGCCATAGCTTCTTGTGCTTTCTTTGATGATTTGATAATCTCCACTTCTTGCAGTGCACATCTCTCTCTTTGTATTTCAACAAGACCATGTTTGAGAAAAAGGCACAGAGCTTTTAGCTTAAGCATTAAATGGTTGATTAGTAAAAAGGCTCCTTCCTCGAGGCATATGAATAAATTAAAACTAAAATAAAAAAGGACGTCCTAAATCACAAGAATACCTGAGCTTGTAACTTAAGCACTTTTCGATTCAAAATTTCCTATTTTTTTCCTTTTTTACTTTTTTTCCCTCTTCTTGTTTTTGGCCAAAGTTGAAAAAATAACATCTTTGAGGTGTAATAAAGATGTCTACGAGGATCTAACTTGAGAAAATGTCTCAAATTTCATTCTTTGTTTAGCGGCTTTCAGTTTAATTGTTTTATCAAATCAATAGTAGACGGTATTACAAACTTAGAAAGTCTGATCTCACTCTTGTCAAATCTGTCCTTTGTATTTAATGATTTTATAACTTCTAAAGTAGCCGTTAGATTTAGCATATTCCTATGTTGTCGGTGCCATAACTTCTTGTGCTTTCTTTGATGATTTGAGAATCTCCACTTCTTGCAGTTCACATCTCTTTCTTTGTATTTCAACAAGATCATGTTTTAGAAAAAGGCACAGAGTTATTAGCTTAAGCATTAAATGGTTGATTACTAAAAAGGCTCCTTCCTCGAGGCATATGAATAAATTAAAACTAAAATAAAAAAGGACGTCCTAAATCACAGGTATACCTGACCTTGTAACTTAAGCACTCTTCTTGATTCAAAATTTCGTATTTTTTTTCCTTTTTTCCTTTTTTTCTCTCTCTTCTTGTTTTTGGCCAAAGTTGAAAAAATAACATCTTTGAGGTGTAATAAAGGGGTCTACGAGGATCTAACTTGAGAAAATTTCTCAAATTTCATTTTTCGTTTAGCGTCTTTCAGTTTAATTGCTTTATCAAATCAATAGTAGATGGTATTACAAACTTAGAAAGTCTAATCTCACTCTTGTCAAATCTGTCCTTTGTAGTTAATGATTTTATAACTTCTAAAGTAGCCGTTAGATTTAGCATATTCCTATATTGTCGGTGCCATAACTTCTTGTGCTTACTTTGATGATTTTAGAATCTCCACTTCTTGCAGTTCACATCTCTTTCTTTGTATTTCAACAAGATCATGTTTTAGAAAAAGGCACAGAGTTATTAGTTTAAGCATTAAATGGTTGATTACTAAAAAGGCTCCTTCCTCGAGGCATACGAATAAATTAAAACTAAAATAAAAAAGGACGTCCTAAATCACAGGTATCACTCACCTTGTAACTTAAGCACTTCTTGATTCAAAATTTCGTATTTTTTTTCCTTTTTTCCTTTTTTTTCTCTCTCTTCTTGTTTTTGGCCAAAGTTGAAAAAATAACATCTTTGAGGTGTAATAAAGGGGTCTACGAGGATCTAACTTGAGAAAATGTCTCAAATTTCATTCTTTGTTTAGCGTCTTTCAGTTTAATTGTTTTATCAAATCAATAGTAGATGGTATTACAAACTTAGAAAGTCTGATCTCACTCTTGTCAAATTTGTCCTTTGTAGTTAATGATTTTATAACTTCTAAAGTAGCCGTTAGATTTAGCATATTCCTATGTTGTCGGTGCAATAACTTCTTGTGCTTTCTTTGATGATTTGAGAATCTCCACTTCTTGCAGTTCACATCTCTTTCTTTGTATTTCAACAAGATCATGTTTTAGAAAAAGGCACAGAGTTATTAGTTTAAGCATTAAATGGTTGATTACTAAAAAGGCTCCTTCCTCGAGGCATACGAATAAATTAAAACTAAAATAAAAAAGGACGTCCTAAATCACAGGTATACCTGACCTTGTAACTTAAGCACTCTTCTCGATTCAAAATTTCGTATTTTGTTTCCTTTTTTCCTTTTTTTCTCTCTCTTCTTGTTTTTGGCCAAAGTTGAAAAAATAACATCTTTGAGGTGTAATAAAGGGGTCTACGAGGATCTAACTTGAGAAAATGTCTCAAATTTCATTCTTCGTTTAGCGTCTTTCAGTTTAATTGCTTTATCAAATCAATAGTAGATGGTATTACAAACTTAGAAAGTCTGATCTCACTCTTGTCAAATCTGTCCTTTGTAGTTAATGATTTTATAACTTCTAAAGTAGCCGTTAGATTTAGCATATTCCTATGTTGTCGGTGCCATAACTTCTTGTGCTTTCTTTGATGATTTGAGAATCTCCACTTCTTGCAGTTCACATCTCTTTCTTTGTATTTCAACAAGATCATGTTTTAGAAAAAGGCACAGAGTTATTAGCTTAAGCATTAAATGGTTGATTACTAAAAAGGCTCCTTCCTCGAGGCATATGAATAAATTAAAACTAAAATAAAAAAGGACGTCCTAAATCACAGGTATACCTGACCTTGTAACTTAAGCACTCTTCTTGATTCAAAATTTCGTATTTTTTTTCCTTTTATCCTTTTTTTCTCTCTCTTCTTGTTTTTGGCCAAAGTTGAAAAAATAACATCTTTGAGGTGTAATAAAGGGGTCTACGAGGATCTAAGTTGAGAAAATGTCTCAAATTTCATTCTTCGTTTAGCGTCTTTCAGTTTAATTGCTTTATCAAATCAATAGTAGACGGTATTACAAACTTAGAAAGTCTAATCTCACTCTTGTCAAATCTGTCCTTTGTAGTTAATGATTTTATAACTTCTAAAGTAGCCGTTAGATTTAGCATATTCCTATGTTGTCGGTGCCATAACTTCTTGTGCTTTCTTTGATGATTTGAGAATCTCCACTTGTTGCAGTTCACATCTCTGTCTTTGTATTTCAACAAGATAATGTTTTAGAAAAAGACACAGAGCTTTTAGCTTAAGCATTAAATGGTTGATTACTAAAAAGGCTCCTTCTTCCAGGCTTATGAATTAATGAAAACTAAAATAAAAATGGACGTCCTTAATCATAAGTATACATGAGATTGTAACTTAAGCACTTCTTGATTCAAAATTTCGTATTTTTTTTTCCTTTTTTCCTTTTTTTCTCTCTCTTCTTGTTTTTGGCCAAAGTTGAAAAAATAACATCTTTGAGGTGTAACAAATGGGTCTACGAGGATCTAACTTGAGAAAATGTCTCAAATTTCATTCTTTGTTTAGCGCCTTTCAGTTTAATTGCTTTATCAAATCAATAGTAGACGGTATTACAAACTTAGAAAGTCTGATCTCACTCTTGTCAAATCTGTCCTTTGTAGTTAATGATTTTATAACTTCTAAAGTAGCCGTTAGATTTAGCATATTCCTATGTTGTCGGTGCCATAATTTCTTGTGCTTTCTTTGATGATTTGAGAATCTCCACTTGTTGCAGTTCACATCTCTGTCTTTGTATTTCAACAAGATAATGTTTTAGAAAAAGACACAGAGCTTTTAGCTTAAGCATTAAATGGTTGATTACTAAAAAGGCTCCTTCTTCCAGGCTTATGAATTAATGAAAACTAAAATAAAAATGGACGTCCTAAATCATAAGTATACATGAGATTGTAACTTAAGCACTTCTTGATTCAAAATTTCGTATTTTTTTTCCTTTTTTCCTTTTTTTCTCTCTCTTCTTGTTTTTGGCCAAAGTTGAAAAAATAACATCTTTGAGGTGTAACAAATGGGTCTACGAGGATCTAACTTGAGAAAATGTCTCAAATTTCATTCTTTGTTTAGCGCCTTTCAGTTTAATTGCTTTATCAAATCAATAGTAGACGGTATTACAAACTTAGAAAGTCTCATCTCACTCTTGTCTAATCTGTCCTGTGTAGTTAATAATTTTTTCACTTCTTTAGTAGCCTTTAGATTTAGCATATTCCTCTAATGTTGGTGTCATAGCTTCATGTGTTTTCTTAGTTGATTTTTCAGAAGCTAAACTTCTTGCAGTTCACATCTCTCTCTTTGTATTTCAACAAGACCATGTTTTAGAAAAAGGCACAGAGCTATTAGCTTAAGCATTAAATGGTTGATTACTAAAAAGGCTACTTCCTCGAGGCATATGAATAAATTAAAACTAAAATAAAAAAGGACGTCCTAAATCACAGGTATACCTGAGCTTGTAACTTAAACACTTCTTGATTCAAAATTTCATATTTTTTTTTCCTTTTTTCCTTTTTTTTCTCTCTCTTCTTGTTTTTGGTCAAAGTTGAAAAAATAACATCTTTGAGGTGTAATAAAGGCATCTACGAGGATCTAACTTGAGAAAATGTCTCAAATTTCATTCCTTGTTTAGCGGCTTTGTAGTTTAATTGCTTTTTTAAATCAATAGTAGACGGTATTACAAACTTAGAAAGTCTGATCTCACTCTTGTCTAATCTGTCTAGTGTAGTTTATAGATTTTTCACTTCTTTAGTAGCCTTTAGATTTAGCATATTCCTATGTTATCGGTGCCATAGCTTCTTGTGCTTTCTTTGATGATTTGATAATCTCCACTACTTGCAGTGCACATCTCTCTCTTTGTATTTCAACAAGATCATGTTTGGGAAAAAGGCACAGAGCTATTATCTTAAGCATTAAATGGTTGATTAGTAAAAAGGTTCCTTCCTTGAGGCATATGAATAAATTAAAACTAAAATAAAAAAGGGCATCCTAAATCACAAGAATACCTGAGCTTGTAACTTAAGCACTTTTTGATTCAAAATTTCCTATTTTTTTCCTTTTTTCCTTTTTTCTCTCTTCTTGTTTTTGGCCAAAGTTGAAAAAATAACATCTTTGAGGTGAAATAAATGGGTCTACGAGAATCCAACTTGAGAAAATGTCTCAAATTTCATTCTTTGTTTTGCGGCTTTCAGTTTAATTGCTTTATCAAATCAATAGTAGACGGTATTACAAACTTAGAAAGTCTGATCTCACTCTTGTCAAATTTGTCCTTTGTAGTTAATGATTTTATAACTTCTAAAGTAGCTATTAGATTTAGCATATTCCTATGTTGTCGGTGCCATAACTTCTTGTGCTTTCTTTGATGATTTGAGAATCTCCACTTGTTGCAGTTCACATCTCTGTCTTTGTTTTTCAACAAGATAATGTTTTAGAAAAAGGCACAGAGCTATTAGCTTAAGCATTAAATGTTTGATTACTAAAAAGGCTCCTTCCTCGAGTCATATCAATAAATGAAAACTAAAATAAAAAAGGACGTCCTAAATCACAAGTATACATGAGATTGTAACTTAAGCACTTCTTGATTCAAAATTTAGTATTTTTTTTTTCTTTTTTCCTTTTTTTCTCTCTCTTCTTGTTTTTGGCCAAAGTTGAAAAAAAAACATCTTTGAGGTGTAACAAGGGGGTCCACGAGGATCTAACTTGAGAAAATGTCTCAAATTTCATTCTTTGTTTAGCATCTTTCAGTTTAATTGCTTTATGAAATCAATGGTAGACGGTATTACAAACTTAGAAAGTCTTATCTCACTCTTGTCTAATCTGTCCTGTGTAGTTAATAATTTTTTCGCTTCTTTAGTAGCCTTTAGTTTTAGCATATTCCTCTATTGTTGGTGTCATAGCTTCATGTGTTTTCGTAGTTGATTTTTCAGAAGCTAAACTTCTTGCAGTTCACATCTCTCTCTTTGTATTTCAACAAGACCATGTTTTAGAAAAAGGCAGAGAGCTATTAGCTTAAGCATTAAATGGTTGATTACTAAAAAGGCTACTTCCTCGCGGCATATGAATAAATTAAAACTAAAATAAAAAAGGACGTCCTAAATCACAGGTATACCTGAGCTTGTAACTTAAACACTTCTTGATTCAAAATTTCATATTTTTTTTTCCTTTTTTCCTTTTTTTTCTCTCTCTTCTTGTTTTTGGTCAAAGTTGAAAAAATAACATCTTTGAGGTGTAATAAAGGCATCTACGAGGATCTAACTTGAGAAAATGTCTCAAATTTCATTCCTTGTTTAGCGGCTTTGTAGTTTAATTGCTTTTTCAAATCAATAGTAGACAGTATTACAAACTTAGAAAGTCTGATCTCACTCTTGTCTAATCTGTCCAGTGTAGTTAATAGATTTTTCACTTCTTTAGTAGCCTTTAGATTTAGAATATTCCTATGTTATCGGTGCCATAGCTTCTTGTGCTTTCTTTGATGATTTGATAATCTCCACTTCTTGCAGTGCACATCTCTGTCTTTGTATTTCAACAAGACCATGTTTGAGAAAAAGGCACAGAGCTTTTAGCTTAAGCATTAAATGGTTGATTAGTAAAAAGGCTCCTTCCTCGAGGCATATGAATAAATTAAAACTAAAATAAAAAAGGACGTCCTAAATCACAAGAATACCTGAGCTTGTAACTTAAGCACTTTTCGATTCAAAATTTCCTATTTTTTTCCTTTTTTACTTTTTTTCCCTCTTCTTGTTTTTGGCCAAAGTTGAAAAAATAACATTTTTGAGGTGTAATAAAGATGTCTACGAGGATCTAACTTGAGAAAATGTCTCAAATTTCATTCTTTGTTTAGCGGCTTTCAGTTTAATTGTTTTATCAAATCAATAGTAGACGGTATTACAAAATTAGAAAGTCTGATCTCACTCTTGTCAAATCTGTCCTTTGTATTTAATGATTTTATAACATCTAAAGTAGCCGTTAGATTTAGCATATTCCTATGTTGTCGGTGCCATAACTTCTTGTGCTTTCTTTGATGATTTGAGAATCTCCACTTCTTGCACTTCACATCTCTTTCTTTGTATTTCAACAAGATCATGTTTTAGAAAAAGGCACAGAGTTATTAGCTTAAGCATTAAATGGTTGATTACTAAAAAGGCTCCTTCCTCGAGTCATATGAATAAATTAAAACTAAAATAAAAAAGGACGTCCTAAATCACAGGTATACCTGACCTTGTAACTTAAGCACTCTTCTCGATTCAAAATTTCGTATTTTGTTTCCTTTTTTCCTTTTTTTCTCTCTCTTCTTCTTTTTGGCCAAAGTTGAAAAAATAACATCTTTGAGGTGTAATAAAGGGGTCTACGAGGATCTAACTTGAGAAAATGTCTCAAATTTCATTCTTCGTTTAGCGTCTTTCAGTTTAATTGCTTTATCAAATCAATAGTAGATGGTATTACAAACTTAGAATGTCTGATCTCACTCTTGTCAAATCTGTCCTTTGTAGTTAATGATTTTATAACTTCTAAAGTAGCCGTTAGATTTAGCATATTCCTATGTTGTCGGTGCCATAACTTCTTGTGCTTTCTTTGATGATTTGAGAATCTCCACTTCTTGCAGTTCACATCTCTTTCTTTGTATTTCAACAAGATCATGTTTTAGAAAAAGGCACAGAGTTATTAGTTTAAGCATTAAATGGTTGATTACTAAAAAGGCTCCTTCCTCGAGGCATACGAATAAATTAAAACTAAAATAAAAAAGGACGTCCTAAATCACAGGTATCACTGACCTTGTAACTTAAGCACTTCTTGATTCAAAATTTCGTATTTTTTTTCCTTTTTTCCTTGTTTTTCTCTCTCTTCTTGTTTTTGGCCAAAGTTGAAAAAATAACATCTTTGAGGTGTAATAAAGGGGTCTACGAGGATCTAACTTGAGATAATGTCTCAAATTTCATTCTTTGTTTAGCGTCTTTCAGTTTAATTGCTTTATCAAATCAATAGTAGATGGTATTACAAACTTAGAAAGTCTAATCTCACTCTTGTCAAATCTGTCCTTTGTAGTTAATGATTTTATAACTTCTAAAGTAGCCGTTAGATTTAGCATATTCCTATGTTGTCGGTGCCATAACTTCTTGTGCTTTCTTTGATGATTTGAGAATCTCCACTTCTTGCAGTTCACATCTCTTTCTTTGTATTTCAACAAGATCATGTTTTAGAAAAAGGCACAGAGTTATTAGCTTAAGCATTAAATGGTTGATTACTAAAAAGGCTCCTTCCTCGAGGCATAGGAATAAATTAAAACTAAAATAAAAAAGGACGTCCTAAATCACAGGTATACCTGACCTTGTAACTTAAGCACTCTTCTTGATTCAAAATTTCGTATTTTTTTTCCTTTTTTCCTTTTTTTCTCTCTCTTCTTGTTTTTGGCCAAAGTTGAAAAAATAACATCTTTGAGGTGTAATAAAGGGGTCTACGAGGATCTAACTTGAGATAATGTCTCAAATTTCATTGTTCGTTTAGCGTCTTTCAGTTTAATTGCTTTATCAAATCAATAGTAGATGGTATTACAAACTTAGAAAGTCTGATCTCACTCTTGTCAAATCTGTCCTTTGTAGTTAATGATTTTATAACTTCTAAAGTTGCCGTTAGATTTAGCATATTCCTATGTTGTCGGTGCCATAACTTCTTGTGCTTTCTTTGATGATTTGAGAATCTCCACTTCTTGCAGTTCACATCTCTTTCTTTGTATTTCAACAAGATCATGTTTTAGAAAAAGGCACAGAGTTATTAGCTTAAGCATTAAATGGTTGATTACTAAAAAGGCTCCTTCCTCGAGGCATATGAATAAATTAAAACTAAAATAAAAAAGGACGTCCTAAATCACAGGTATACCTGACCTTGTAACTTAAGCACTCTTCTTGATTCAAAATTTCGTATTTTGTTTCCTTTTTTCCTTTTTTTCTCTCTCTTCTTGTTTTTGGCCAAAGTTGAAAAAATAACATCTTTGAGGTGTAATAAAGGGGTCTACGAGGATCTAACTTGAGAAAATGTCTCAAATTTCATTCTTCGTTTAGCGTCTTTCAGTTTAATTGCTTTATCAAATCAATAGTAGATGGTATTACAAACTTAGAAAGTCTGATCTCACTCTTGTCAAATCTGTCCTTTGTAGTTAATGATTTTATAACTTCTAAAGTAGCCGTTAGATTTAGCATATTCCTATGTTGTCGGTGCCATAACTTCTTGTGCTTTCTTTGATGATTTGAGAATCTCCACTTCTTGCAGTTCACATCTCTTTCTTTGTATTTCAACAAGATCATGTTTTAGAAAAAGGCACAGAGTTATTAGCTTAAGCATTAAATGGTTGATTACTAAAAAGGCTCCTTCCTCGAGGCATATGAATAAATTAAAACTAAAATAAAAAAGGACGTCCTAAATCATAGGTATACCTGACATTGTAACTTAAGCACTCTTCTTGATTCAAAATTTCGTATTTTTTTTCCTTTTTTCCTTTTTTTCTCTCTCTTCTTGTTTTTGGCCAAAGTTGAAAAAATAACATCTTTGAGGTGTAATAAAGGGGTCTACGAGGATCTAACTTGAGAAAATGTCTCAAATTTCATTCTTCGTTTAGCGTCTTTCAGTTTAATTGCTTTATCAAATCAATAGTAGATGGTATTACAAACTTAGAAAGTCTGATCTCACTCTTGTCAAATCTGTCCTTTGTAGTTAATGATTTTATAACTTCTAAAGTAGCCGTTAGATTTAGCATATTCCTATGTTGTCGGTGCCATAACTTCTTGTGCTTTCTTTGATGATTTGAGAATCTCCACTTCTTGCAGTTCACATCTCTTTCTTTGTATTTCAACAAGATCATGTTTTAGAAAAAGGCACAGAGTTATTAGTTTAAGCATTAAATGGTTGATTACTAAAAAGGCTCCTTCCTCGAGGCATACGAATAAATTAAAACTAAAATAAAAAAGGACGTCCTAAATCACAGGTATCACTCACCTTGTAACTTAAGCACTTCTTGATTCAAAATTTCGTATTTTTTTTCCTTTTTTCCTTTTTTTTCTCTCTCTTCTTGTTTTTGGCCAAAGTTGAAAAAATAACATCTTTGAGGTGTAATAAAGGGGTCTACGAGGATCTAACTTGAGATAATGTCTCAAATTTCATTCTTTGTTTAGCGTCTTTCAGTTTAATTGCTTTATCAAATCAATAGTAGATTGTATTACAAACTTAAAAGTCTGATCTCACTCTTGTCAAATCTGTCCTTTGTAGTTAATGATTTTATAACTTCTAAAGTAGCCGTTAGATTTAGCATATTCCTATGTTGTCGGTGCCATAACTTCTTGTGCTTTCTTTGATGATTTGAGAATCTCCACTTCTTGCACTTCACATCTCTTTCTTTGTATTTCAACAAGATCATGTTTTAGAAAAAGGCACAGAGTTATTAGCTTAAGCATTAAATGGTTGATTACTAAAAAGGCTCCTTCCTCGAGGTATATGAATAAATTAAAACTAAAATAAAAAAGGACGTCCTAAATCACAGGTATACCTGACCTTGTAACTTAAGCACTCTTCTTGATTCAAAATTTCGTATTTTTTTTCCTTTTTTCCTTTTTTTCTCTCTCTTCTTGTTTTTGGCCAAAGTTGAAAAAATAACATCTTTGAGGTGTAATAAAGGGGTCTACGAGGATCTAACTTGAGAAAATGTCTCAAATTTCATTCTTCGTTTAGCGTCTTTCAGTTTAATTGCTTTATCAAATCAATAGTAGATGGTATTACAAACTTAGAAAGTCTGATCTCACTCTTGTCAAATCTGTCCTTTGTAGTTAATGATTTTATAACTTCTAAAGTAGCCGTTAGATTTAGCATATTCCTATGTTGTCGATGCCATAACTTCTTGTGCTTTCTTTGATGATTTGAGAATCTCCACTTCTTGCAGTTCACATCTCTTTCTTTGTATTTCAACAAGATCATGTTTTAGAAAAAGGCACAGAGTTATTAGCTTAAGCATTAAATGGTTTATTACTAAAAAGGCACCTTCCTCGAGGCATATGAATAAATTAAAACTAAAATAAAAAAGGACGTCCTAAATCACAGGTATACCTGACCTTGTAACTTAAGCACTCTTCTTGATTCAAAATTTCGTATTTTTTTTCCTTTTTTCCTTTTTTTCTCTCTCTTCTTGTTTTTTGGCCAAAGTTGAAAAAATAACATCTTTGAGGTGTAATAAAGGGGTCTACGAGGATCTAACTTGAGATAATGTCTCAAATTTCATTCTTTGTTTAGCGTCTTTCAGTTTAATTGCTTTATCAAATCAATAGTAGATGGTATTACAAACTTAGAAAGTCTAATCTCACTCTTGTCAAATCTGTCCTTTGTAGTTAATGATTTTATAACTTCTAAAGTAGCCGTTAGATTTAGCATATTCCTATGTTGTCGGTGCCATAACTTCTTGTGCTTTCTTTGATGATTTGAGAATCTCCACTTCTTGCACTTCACATCTCTTTCTTTGTATTTCAACAAGATCATGTTTTAGAAAAAGGCACAGAGTTATTAGCTTAAGCATTAAATGGTTGATTACTAAAATGGCTCCTTCCTCGAGGCATATGAATAAATTAAAACTAAAATAAAAAAGGACGTCCTAAATCATAGGTATACCTGACCTTGTAACTTAAGCACTCTTCTTGATTCAAAATTTCGTATTTTTTTTCCTTTTTTTCTCTCTCTTCTTGTTTTTGGCCAAAGTTGAAAAAATAACATCTTTGAGGTGTAATAAAGGGGTCTACGAGGATCTAACTTGAGAAAATGTCTCAAATTTCATTCTTCGTTTAGCGTCTTTCAGTTTAATTGCTTTATCAAATCAATAGTAGATGGTATTACAAACTTAGAAAGTCTGATCTCACTCTTGTCAAATCTGTCCTTTGTAGTTAATGATTTTATAACTTCTAAAGTAGCCGTTAGATTTAGCATATTCCTATGTTGTCGGTGCCATAACTTCTTGTGCTTTCTTTGATGATTTGAGAATCTCCACTTCTTGCAGTTCACATCTCTTTCTTTGTATTTCAACAAGATCATGTTTTAGAAAAAGGCACAGAGTTATTAGTTTAAGCATTAAATGGTTGATTACTAAAAAGGCTCCTTCCTCGAGGCATACGAATAAATTAAAACTAAAATAAAAAAGGACGTCCTAAATCACAGGTATCACTCACCTTGTAACTTAAGCACTTCTTGATTCAAAATTTCGTATTTTTTTTCCTTTTTTCCTTTTTTTTCTCTCTCTTCTTGTTTTTGGCCAAAGTTGAAAAAATAACATCTTTGAGGTGTAATAAAGGGGTCTACGAGGATCTAACTTGAGATAATGTCTCAAATTTCATTCTTTGTTTAGCGTCTTTCAGTTTAATTGCTTTATCAAATCAATAGTAGATTGTATTACAAACTTAGAAAGTCTGATCTCACTCTTGTCAAATCTGTCCTTTGTAGTTAATGATTTTATAACTTCTAAAGTAGCCGTTAGATTTAGCATATTCCTATGTTGTCGGTGCCATAACTTCTTGTGCTTTCTTTGATGATTTGAGAATCTCCACTTCTTGCACTTCACATCTCTTTCTTTGTATTTCAACAAGATCATGTTTTAGAAAAAGGCACAGAGTTATTAGCTTAAGCATTAAATGGTTGATTACTAAAAAGGCTCCTTCCTCGAGGTATATGAATAAATTAAAACTAAAATAAAAAAGGACGTCCTAAATCACAGGTATACCTGACCTTGTAACTTAAGCACTCTTCTTGATTCAAAATTTCGTATTTTTTTTCCTTTTTTCCTTTTTTTTCTCTCTCTTCTTGTTTTTGGCCAAAGTTGAAAAAATAACATCTTTGAGGTGTAATAAAGGGGTCTACGAGGATCTAACTTGAGAAAATGTCTCAAATTTCATTCTTCGTTTAGCGTCTTTCAGTTTAATTGCTTTATCAAATCAATAGTAGATGGTATTACAAACTTAGAAAGTCTGATCTCACTCTTGTCAAATCTGTCCTTTGTAGTTAATGATTTTATAACTTCTAAAGTAGCCGTTAGATTTAGCATATTCCTATGTTGTCGGTGCCATAACTTCTTGTGCTTTCTTTGATGATTTGAGAATCTCCACTTCTTGCAGTTCACATCTCTTTCTTTGTATTTCAACAAGATCATGTTTTAGAAAAAGGCACAGAGTTATTAGTTTAAGCATTAAATGGTTGATTACTAAAAAGGCTCCTTCCTCGAGGCATACGAATAAATTAAAACTAAAATAAAAAAGGACGTCCTAAATCACAGGTATCACTCACCTTGTAACTTAAGCACTTCTTGATTCAAAATTTCGTATTTTTTTTCCTTTTTTCCTTTTTTTTCTCTCTCTTCTTGTTTTTGGCCAAAGTTGAAAAAATAACATCTGTGAGGTGTAATAAAGGGGTCTACGAGGATCTAACTTGAGATAATGTCTCAAATTTCATTCTTTGTTTAGCGTCTTTCAGTTTAATTGCTTTATCAAATCAATAGTAGATTGTATTACAAACTTAGAAAGTCTGATCTCACTCTTTTCAAATCTGTCCTTTGTAGTTAATGATTTTATAACTTCTAAAGTAGCCGTTAGATTTAGCATATTCCTATGTTGTCGGTGCCATAACTTCTTGTGTTTTCTTTGATGATTTGAGAATCTCCACTTCTTGCACTTCACATCTCTTTCTTTGTATTTCAACAAGATCATGTTTTAGAAAAAGGCACAGAGTTATTAGCTTAAGCATTAAATGGTTGATTACTAAAAAGGCTCCTTCCTCGAGGTATATGAATAAATTAAAACTAAAATAAAAAAGGACGTCCTAAATCACAGGTATACCTGACCTTGTAACTTAAGCACTCTTCTTGATTCAAAATTTCGTATTTTTTTTCCTTTTTTCCTTTTTTTTCTCTCTCTTCTTGTTTTTGGCCAAAGTTGAAAAAATAACATCTTTGAGGTGTAATAAAGGGGTCTACGAGGATCTAACTTGAGAAAATGTCTCAAATTTCATTCTTCGTTTAGCGTCTTTCAGTTTAATTGCTTTATCAAATCAATAGTAGATGGTATTACAATCTTAGAAAGTCTGATCTCACTCTTGTCAAATCTGTCCTTTGTAGTTAATGATTTTATAACTTCTAAAGTAGCCGTTAGATTTAGCATATTCCTATGTTGTCGGTGCCATAACTTCTTGTGCTTTCTTTGATGATTTGAGAATCTCCACTTCTTGCAGTTCACATCTCTTTCTTTGTATTTCAACAAGATCATGTTTTAGAAAAAGGCACAGAGTTATTAGTTTAAGCATTAAATGGTTGATTACTAAAAAGGCTCCTTCCTCGAGGCATACGAATAAATTAAAACTAAAATAAAAAAGGACGTCCTAAATCACAGGTATCACTCACCTTGTAACTTAAGCACTTCTTGATTCAAAATTTCGTATTTTTTTTCCTTTTTTCCTTTTTTTTCTCTCTCTTCTTGTTTTTGGCCAAAGTTGAAAAAATAACATCTTTGAGGTGTAATAAAGGGGTCTACGAGGATCTAACTTCAGATAATGTCTCAAATTTCATTCTTTGTTTAGCGTCTTTCAGTTTAATTGCTTTATCAAATCAATAGTAGATTGTATTACAAACTTAGAAAGTCTGATCTCACTCTTGTCAAATCTGTCCTTTGTAGTTAATGATTTTATAACTTCTAAAGTAGCCGTTAGATTTAGCATATTCCTATGTTGTCGGTGCCATAACTTCTTGTGCTTTCTTTGATGATTTGAGAATCTCCACTTCTTGCACTTCACATCTCTTTCTTTGTATTTCAACAAGATCATGTTTTAGAAAAAGGCACAGAGTTATTAGCTTAAGCATTAAATGGTTGATTACTAAAAAGGCTCCTTCCTCGAGGTATATGAATAAATTAAAACTAAAATAAAAAAGGACGTCCTAAATCACAGGTATACCTGACCTTGTAACTTAAGCACTCTTCTTGATTCAAAATTTTGTATTTTTTTTCCTTTTTTCCTTTTTTTCTCTCTCTTCTTGTTTTTGGCCAAAGTTGAAAAAATAACATCTTTGAGGTGTAATAAAGGGGTCTACGAGGATCTAACTTGAGAAAATGTCTCAAATTTCATTCTTCGTTTAGCGTCTTTCAGTTTAATTGCTTTATCAAATCAATAGTAGATGGTATTACAAACTTAGAAAGTCTGATCTCACTCTTGTCAAATCTGTCCTTTGTAGTTAATGATTTTATAACTTCTAAAGTAGCCGTTAGATTTAGCATATTCCTATGTTGTCGATGCCATAACTTCTTGTGCTTTCTTTGATGATTTGAGAATCTCCACTTCTTGCAGTTCACATCTCTTTCTTTGTATTTCAACAAGATCATGTTTTAGAAAAAGGCACAGAGTTATTAGTTTAAGCATTAAATGGTTGATTACTAAAAAGGCTCCGTCCTCGACGCATATGAATAAATTAAAACTAAAATAAAAAAGGACGTCCTAAATCACAGGTATCACTGACCTTGTAACTTAAGCACTTCTTGATTCAAAATTTCGTATTTTTTTTCCTTTTTTCCTTTTTTTCTCTCTCTTCTTGTTTTTGGCCAAAGTTGAAAAAATAACATCTTTGAGGTGTAATAAAGGGGTCTACGAGGATCTACCTTGAGAAAATGTCTCAAATTTCATTCTTCGTTTAGCGTCTTTCAGTTTAATTGCTTTATCAAATCAATAGTAGATGGTATTACAAACTTAGAAAGTCTGATCTCACTCTTGTCAAATCTGTCCTTTGTAGTTAATGATTTTATAACTTCTAAAGTAGCCGTTAGATTTAGCATATTCCTATGTTGTCGGTGCCATAACTTCTTGTGCTTTCTTTGATGATTTGAGAATCTCCACTTCTTGCACTTCACATCTCTTTCTTTGTATTTCAACAAGATCATGTTTTAGAAAAAGGCATAGAGTTATTAGCTTAAGCATTAAATGGTTGATTACTAAAAAGGCTCCTTCCTCGAGGTATATGAATAAATTAAAACTAAAATAAAAAAGGACGTCCTAAATCACAGGTATACCTGACCTTGTAACTTAAGCACTCTTCTTGATTCAAAATTTCGTATTTTTTTTCCTTTTTTCCTTTTTTTCTCTCTCTTCTTGTTTTTGGCCAAAGTTGAAAAAATAACATCTTTGAGGTGTAATAAAGGGGTCTACGAGGATCTAACTTGAGAAAATGTCTCAAATTTCATTCTTCGTTTAGCGTCTTTCAGTTTAATTGCTTTATCAAATCAATAGTAGATGGTATTACAAACTTAGAAAGTCTGATCTCACTCTTGTCAAATCTGTCCTTTGTAGTTAATGATTTTATAACTTCTAAAGTAGCCGTTAGATTTAGCATATTCCTATGTTGTCGGGGCCATAACTTCTTGTGCTTTCTTTGATGATTTGAGAATCTCCACTTCTTGCAGTTCACATCTCTTTCTTTGTATTTCAACAAGATCATGTTTTAGAAAAAGGCACAGAGTTATTAGCTTAAGCATTAAATGGTTGATTACTAAAAAGGCTCCTTCCTCGAGGCATATGAATAAATTAAAACTAAAATAAAAAAGGACGTCCTAAATCACAGGTATACCTGACCTTCTAACTTAAGCACTCTTCTTGATTCAAAATTTCGTATTTTTTTTCCTTTTTTCCTTTTTTTCTCTCTCTTCTTGTTTTTGGCCAAAGTTGAAAAAATAACATCTTTGAGGTGTAATAAAGGGGTCTACGAGGATCTAACTTGAGATAATGTCTCAAATTTCATTCTTTGTTTAGCGTCTTTCAGTTTAATTGCTTTATCAAATCAATAGTAGATGGTATTACAAACTTAGAAAGTCTGATCTCACTCTTGTCAAATCTGTCCTTTGTAGTTAATGATTTTATAACTTCTAAAGTAGCCGTTAGATTTAGCATATTCCTATGTTGTCGGTGCCATAACTTCTTGTGCTTTCTTTGATGATTTGAGAATCCTCACTTCTTGCAGTTCACATCTCTTTCTTTGTATTTCAACAAGATCATGTTTTAGAAAAAGGCACAGAGTTATTAGCTTAAGCATTAAATGGTTGATTACTAAAAAGGCTCCTTCCTCGAGGCATATGAATAAATTAAAACTAAAATAAAAAAGGACGTCCTAAATCACAGGTATACCTGACCTTGTAACTTAAGCACTCTTCTTGATTCAAAATTTCGTATTTTTTTTCCTTTTTTCCTTTTTTTCTCTCTCTTCTTGTTTTTGTCCAAAGTTGAAAAAATAACATCTTTGAGGTGTAATAAAGGGGTCTACGAGGATCTACCTTGAGATAATGTCTCAAATTTCATTCTTTGTTTAGCGTCTTTCAGTTTAATTGCTTTATCAAATCAATAGTAGATGGTATTACAAACTTAGAAAGTCTGATCTCACTCTTGTCAAATCTGTCCTTTGTAGTTAATGATTTTACAACTTCTAAAGTAGCCGTTAGATTTAGCATATTCCTATGTTGTCGGTGCCATAACTTCTTGTGCTTTCTTTGATGATTTGAGAATCTCCACTTCTTGCAGTTCACATCTCTTTCTTTGTATTTCAACAAGATCATGTTTTAGAAAAAGGCACAGAGTTATTAGCTTAAGCATTAAATGGTTGATTACTAAAAAGGCTCCTTCCTCGAGGCATATGAATAAATTAAAACTAAAATAAAAAAGGACGTCCTAAATCACAGGTATACCTGACCTTGTAACTTAAGCAATCTTCTTGATACAAAATTTCGTATTTTTTTTCCTTTTTTCCTTTTTTTCTCTCTCTTCTTGTTTTTGGCCAAAGTTGAAAAAATAACATCTTTGAGGTGTAATAAAGGGGTCTACGAGGATCTAACTTGAGAAAATGTCTCAAATTTCATTCTTCGTTTAGCGTCTTTCAGTTTAATTGCTTTATCAAATCAATAGTAGATGGTATTACAAACTTAGAAAGTCTGATCTCACTCTTGTCAAATCTGTCCTTTGTAGTTAATGATTTTATAACTTCTAAAGTAGCCGTTAGATTTAGCATATTCCTATGTTGTCGGGGCCATAACTTCTTGTGCTTTCTTTGATGATTTGAGAATCTCCACTTCTTGCAGTTCACATCTCTTTCTTTGTATTTCAACAAGATCATGTTTTAGAAAAAGGCACAGAGTTATTAGCTTAAGCATTAAATGGTTGATTACTAAAAAGGCTCCTTCCTCGAGGCATATGAATAAATTAAAACTAAAATAAAAAAGGACGTCCTAAATCACAGGTATACCTGACCTTCTAACTTAAGCACTCTTCTTGATTCAAAATTTCGTATTTTTTTTCCTTTTTTCCTTTTTTTCTCTCTCTTCTTGTTTTTGGCCAAAGTTGAAAAAATAACATCTTTGAGGTGTAATAAAGGGGTCTACGAGGATCTAACTTGAGATAATGTCTCAAATTTCATTCTTTGTTTAGCGTCTTTCAGTTTAATTGCTTTATCAAATCAATAGTAGATGGTATTACAAACTTAGAAAGTCTGATCTCACTCTTGTCAAATCTGTCCTTTGTAGTTAATGATTTTACAACTTCTAAAGTAGCCGTTAGATTTAGCATATTCCTATGTTGTCGGTGCCATAACTTCTTGTGCTTTCTTTGATGATTTGAGAATCTCCACTTCTTGCAGTTCACATCTCTTTCTTTGTATTTCAACAAGATCATGTTTTAGAAAAAGGCACAGAGTTATTAGCTTAAGCATTAAATGGTTGATTACTAAAAAGGCTCCTTCCTCGAGGCATATGAATAAATTAAAACTAAAATAAAAAAGGACGTCCTAAATCACAGGTATACCTGACCTTGTAACTTAAGCACTCTTCTTGATACAAAATTTCGTATTTTTTTTCCTTTTTTCCTTTTTTTCTCTCTCTTCTTGTTTTTGGCCAAAGTTGAAAAAATAACATCTTTGACGTGTAATAAAGGGGTCTACGAGGATCTAACTTGAGAAAATGTCTCAAATTTCATTCTTCGTTTAGCGTCTTTCAGTTTAATTGCTTTATCAAATCAATAGTAGATGGTATTACAAACTTAGAAAGTCTGATCTCACTCTTGTCAAATCTGTCCTTTGTAGTTAATGATTTTATAACTTCTAAAGTAGCCGTTAGATTTAGCATATTCCTATGTTGTCGGGGCCATAACTTCTTGTGCTTTCTTTGATGATTTGAGAATCTCCACTTCTTGCAGTTCACATCTCTTTCTTTGTATTTCAACAAGATCATGTTTTAGAAAAAGGCACAGAGTTATTAGCTTAAGCATTAAATGGTTGATTACTAAAAAGGCTCCTTCCTCGAGGCATATGAATAAATTAAAACTAAAATAAAAAAGGACGTCCTAAATCACAGGTATACCTGACCTTCTAACTTAAGCACTCTTCTTGATTCAAAATTTCGTATTTTTTTTCCTTTTTTCCTTTTTTTCTCTCTCTTCTTGTTTTTGGCCAAAGTTGAAAAAATAACATCTTTGAGGTGTAATAAAGGGGTCTACGAGGATCTAACTTGAGATAATGTCTCAAATTTCATTCTTTGTTTAGCGTCTTTCAGTTTAATTGCTTTATCAAATCAATAGTAGATGGTATTACAAACTTAGAAAGTCTGATCTCACTCTTGTCAAATCTGTCCTTTGTAGTTAATGATTTTACAACTTCTAAAGTAGCCGTTAGATTTAGCATATTCCTATGTTGTCGGTGCCATAACTTCTTGTGCTTTCTTTGATGATTTGAGAATCTCCACTTCTTGCAGTTCACATCTCTTTCTTTGTATTTCAACAAGATCATGTTTTAGAAAAAGGCACAGAGTTATTAGCTTAAGCATTAAATGGTTGATTACTAAAAAGGCTCCTTCCTCGAGGCATATGAATAAATTAAAACTAAAATAAAAAAGGACGTCCTAAATCACAGGTATACCTGACCTTGTAACTTAAGCACTCTTCTTGATACAAAATTTCGTATTTTTTTTCCTTTTTTCCTTTTTTTCTCTCTCTTCTTGTTTTTGGCCAAAGTTGAAAAAATAACATCTTTGACGTGTAATAAAGGGGTCTACGAGGATCTAACTTGAGAAAATGTCTCAAATTTCATTCTTCGTTTAGCGTCTTTCAGTTTAATTGCTTTATCAAATCAATAGTAGATGGTATTACAAACTTAGAAAGTCTGATCTCACTCTTGTCAAATCTGTCCTTTGTAGTTAATGATTTTACAACTTCTAAAGTAGCCGTTAGATTTAGCATATTCCTATGTTGTCGGTGCCATAACTTCTTGTGCTTTCTTTGATGATTTGAGAATCTCCACTTCTTGCAGTTCACATCTCTTTCTTTGTATTTCAACAAGATCATGTTTTAGAAAAAGGCACAGAGTTATTAGCTTAAGCATTAAATGGTTGATTACTAAAAAGGCTCCTTCCTCGAGGCATATGAATAAATTAAAACGAAAATAAAAAAGGACGTCCTAAATCACAGGTATACCTGACCTTGTAACTTAAGCACTCTTCTTGATACAAAATTTCGTATTTTTTTTCCTTTTTTCCTTTTTTTCTCTCTCTTCTTGTTTTTGGCCAAAGTTGAAAAAATAACATCTTTGACGTGTAATAAAGGGGTCTACGAGGATCTAACTTGAGAAAATGTCTCAAATTTCATTCTTCGTTTAGCGTCTTTCAGTTTAATTGCTTTATCAAATCAATAGTAGATGGTATTACAAACTTAGAAAGTCTGATCTCACTCTTGTCAAATCTGTCCTTTGTAGTTAATGATTTTATAACTTCTAAAGTAGCCGTTAGATTTAGCATATTCCTATGTTGTCGGGGCCATAACTTCTTGTGCTTTCTTTGATGATTTGAGAATCTCCACTTCTTGCAGTTCACATCTCTTTCTTTGTATTTCAACAAGATCATGTTTTAGAAAAAGGCACAGAGTTATTAGCTTAAGCATTAAATGGTTGATTACTAAAAAGGCTCCTTCCTCGAGGCATATGAATAAATTAAAACTAAAATAAAAAAGGACGTCCTAAATCACAGGTATACCTGACCTTCTAACTTAAGCACTCTTCTTGATTCAAAATTTCGTATTTTTTTTCCTTTTTTCCTTTTTTTCTCTCTCTTCTTGTTTTTGGCCAAAGTTGAAAAAATAACATCTTTGAGGTGTAATAAAGGGGTCTACGAGGATCTAACTTGAGATAATGTCTCAAATTTCATTCTTTGTTTAGCGTCTTTCAGTTTAATTGCTTTATCAAATCAATAGTAGATGGTATTACAAACTTAGAAAGTCTGATCTCACTCTTGTCAAATCTGTCCTTTGTAGTTAATGATTTTACAACTTCTAAAGTAGCCGTTAGATTTAGCATATTCCTATGTTGTCGGTGCCATAACTTCTTGTGCTTTCTTTGATGATTTGAGAATCTCCACTTCTTGCAGTTCACATCTCTTTCTTTGTATTTCAACAAGATCATGTTTTAGAAAAAGGCACAGAGTTATTAGCTTAAGCATTAAATGGTTGATTACTAAAAAGGCTCCTTCCTCGAGGCATATGAATAAATTAAAACTAAAATAAAAAAGGACGTCCTAAATCACAGGTATACCTGACCTTGTAACTTAAGCACTCTTCTTGATACAAAATTTCGTATTTTTTTTCCTTTTTTCCTTTTTTTCTCTCTCTTCTTGTTTTTGGCCAAAGTTGAAAAAATAACATCTTTGAGGTGTAATAAAGGGGTCTACGAGGATCTAACTTGAGAAAATGTCTCAAATTTCATTCTTCGTTTAGCGTCTTTCAGTTTAATTGCTTTATCAAATCAATAGTAGATGGTATTACAAACTTAGAAAGTCTGATCTCACTCTTGTCAAATCTGTCCTTTGTAGTTAATGATTTTATAACTTCTAAAGTAGCAGTTAGATTTAGCATATTCCTATGTTGTCGGTGCCATAACTTCTTGTGCTTTCTTTGATGATTTGAGAATCTCCACTTCTTGCACTTCACATCTCTTTCTTTGTATTTCAACAAGATCATGTTTTAGAAAAAGGCACAGAGTTATTAGCTTAAGCATTAAATGGTTGATTACTAAAAAGGCTCCTTCCTCGAGGCATATGAATAAATTAAAACTAAAATAAAAAAGGACGTCCTAAATCACAGGTATACCTGACCTTGTAACTTAAGCACTCTTCTTGATTCAAAATTTCGTATTTTTTTTCCTTTTTTCCTTTTTTTTTCTCTCTTCTTGTTTTTGGCCAAAGTTGAAAAAATAACATCTTTGAGGTGTAATAAAGGGGTCTACGAGGATCTAACTTGAGAAAATGTCTCAAATTTCATTCTTCGTTTAGCGTCTTTCAGTTTAATTGCTTTATCAAATCAATAGTAGATGGTATTACAAACTTAGAAAGTCTGATCTCACTCTTGTCAAATCTGTCCTTTGTAGTTAATGATTTTATAACTTCTAAAGTAGCCGTTAGATTTAGCATATTCCTATGTTGTCGGTGCCATAACTTCTTGTGCTTTCTTTGATGATTTGAGAATCTCCACTTCTTGCAGTTCACATCTCTTTCTTTGTATTTCAACAAGATCATGTTTTAGAAAAAGGCACAGAGTTATTAGTTTAAGCATTAAATGGTTGATTACTAAAAAGGCTCCTTCCTCGAGGCATACGAATAAATTAAAACTAAAATAAAAAAGGACGTCCTAAATCACAGGTATCACTCACCTTGTAACTTAAGCACTTCTTGATTCAAAATTTCGTATTTTTTTCCTTTTTTCCTTTTTTTTCTCTCTCTTCTTGTTTTTTGGCCAAAGTTGAAAAAATAACATCTTTGAGGTGTAATAAAGGGGTCTACGAGGATCTAACTTGAGATAATGTCTCAAATTTCATTCTTTGTTTAGCGTCTTTCAGTTTAATTGCTTTATCAAATCAATAGTAGATGGTATTACAAACTTAGAAAGTCTGATCTCACTCTTATCAAATCTGTCCTTTGTAGTTAATGATTTTATAACTTCTAAAGTAGCCGTTAGATTTAGCATATTCCTATGTTGTCGGTGCCATAACTTCTTGTGCTTTCTTTGATGATTTGAGAATCTCCATTTCATGCAGTTCACATCTCTGTCTTTGTATTTCAAAAAGATCATGGTTTAGAAAAAGGAACAGAGTTATTAGTTTAAGCATTAAATGGTTGATTACTAAAAAGGCTCCGTCCTCGAGGCATATGAATAAATTAAAACTAAAATAAAAAAGGACGTCCTAAATCACAGGTATCACTGACCTTGTAACTTAAGCACTTCTTGATTCAAAATTTCGTATTTTTTTTCCTTTTTTCCTTTTTTTCTCTCTCTTCTTGTTTTTGGCCAAAGTTGAAAAAATAACATCTTTGAGGTGTAATAAAGGGGTCTACGAGGATCTAACTTGAGATAATGTCTCAAATTTCATTCTTCGTTTAGTGTCTTTCAGTTTAATTGCTTTATCAAATCAATAGTAGATGGTATTACAAACTTAGAAAGTCTGATCTCACTCTTGTCAAATCTGTCCTTTGTAGTTAATGATTTTATAACTTCTAAAGTAGCCGTTAGATTTAGCATATTCCTATGTTGTCGGTGCCATAACTTCTTGTGCTTTCTTTGATGATTTGAGAATCCTCACTTCTTGCAGTTCACATCTCTTTCTTTGTATTTCAACAAGATCATGTTTTAGAAAAAGGCATAGAGTTATTAGCTTAAGCATTAAATGGTTGATTACTAAAAAGGCTCCTTCCTCGAGGCATATGAATAAATTAAAACTAAAATAAAAAAGGACGTCCTAAATCACAGGTATACCTGACCTTGTAACTTAAGCACTCTTCTTGATTCAAAATTTCGTATTTTTTTTCCTTTTTTCCTTTTTTTCTCTCTCTTCTTGTTTTTGGCCAAAGTTGAAAAAATAACATCTTTGAGGTGTAATAAAGGGGTCTACGAGGATCTAACTTGAGATAATGTCTCAAATTTCATTCTTTGTTTAGCGTCTTTCAGTTTAATTGTTTTATCAAATCAATAGTAGATGGTATTACAAACTTAGAAAGTCTGATCTCACTCTTGTCAAATCTGTCCTTTGTAGTTAATGATTTTATAACTTCTAAAGTAGCCGTTAGATTTAGCATATTCCTATGTTGTCGGTGCCATAACTTCTTGTGCTTTCTTTGATGATTTGAGAATCCTCACTTCTTGCAGTTCACATCTCTTTCTTTGTATTTCAACAAGATCATGTTTTAGAAAAAGGCACAGAGTTATTAGCTTAAGCATTAAATGGTTGATTACTAAAAAGGCTCCTTCCTCGAGGCATATGAATAAATTAAAACTAAAATAAAAAAGGACGTCCTAAATCACAGGTATACCTGACCTTGTAACTTAAGCACTCTTCTTGATTCAAAATTTCGTATTTTTTTTCCTTTTTTCCTTTTTTTCTCTCTCTTCTTGTTTTTGGCCAAAGTTGAAAAAATAACATCTTTGAGGTGTAATAAAGGGGTCTACGAGGATCTACCTTGAGATAATGTCTCAAATTTCATTCTTTGTTTAGCGTCTTTCAGTTTAATTGCTTTATCAAATCAATAGTAGATGGTATTACAAACTTAGAAAGTCTGATCTCACTCTTGTCAAATCTGTCCTTTGTAGTTAATGATTTTATAACTTCTAAAGTAGCCGTTAGATTTAGCATATTCCTATGTTGTCGGTGCCATAACTTCTTGTGCTTTCTTTGATGATTTGAGAATCTCCACTTCTTGCACTTCACATCTCTTTCTTTGTATTTCAACAAGATCATGTTTTAGAAAAAGGCACAGAGTTATTAGCTTAAGCATTAAATGGTTGATTACTAAAAAGGCTCCTTCCTCGAGGTATATGAATAAATTAAAACTAAAATAAAAAAGGACGTCCTAAATCACAGGTATACCTGACCTTGTAACTTAAGCACTCTTCTTGATTCAAAATTTCGTATCTTTTTCCTTTTTTCCTTTTTTTCTCTCTCTTCTTGTTTTTGGCCAAAGTTGAAAAAATAACATCTTTGAGGTGTAATAAAGGGGTCTACGAGGATCTAACTTGAGAAAAGGTCTCAAATTTCATTCTTCGTTTAGCGTCTTTCAGTTTAATTGCTTTATCAAATCAATAGTAGATGGTATTACAAACTTAGAAAGTCTGATCTCACTCTTGTCAAATCTGTCCTTTGTAGTTAATGATTTTATAACTTCTAAAGTAGCCGTTAGATTTAGCATATTCCTATGTTGTCGATGCCATAACTTCTTGTGCTTTCTTTGATGATTTGAGAATCTCCACTTCTTGCAGTTCACATCTCTTTCTTTGTATTTCAACAAGATCATGTTTTAGAAAAAGGCACAGAGTTATTAGTTTAAGCATTAAATGGTTGATTACTAAAAAGGCTCCGTCCTCGAGGCATATGAATAAATTAAAACTAAAATAAAAAAGGACGTCCTAAATCACAGGTATCACTGACCTTGTAACTTAAGCACTTCTTGATTCAAAATTTCGTATTTTTTTTCCTTTTTTCCTTTTTTTCTCTCTCTTCTTGTTTTTGGCCAAAGTTGAAAAAATAACATCTTTGAGGTGTAATAAAGGGGTCTACGAGGATCTAACTTGAGAAAATGTCTCAAATTTCATTCTTCGTTTAGCGTCTTTCAGTTTAATTGCTTTATCAAATCAATAGTAGATGGTATTACAAACTTAGAAAGTCTGATCTCACTCTTGTCAAATCTGTCCTTTGTATTTAATGATTTTATAACTTCTAAAGTAGCCGTTAGATTTAGCATATTCCTATGTTGTCGGTGCCATAACTTCTTGTGCTTTCTTTGATGATTTGAGAATCTCCACTTCTTGCAGTTCACATCTCTTTCTTTGTATTTCAACAAGATCATGTTTTAGAAAAAGGCACAGAGTTATTAGCTTAAGCATTAAATGGTTGATTACTAAAAAGGCTCCTTCCTCGAGGCATATGAATAAATTAAAACTAAAATAAAAAAGGACGTCCTAAATCACAGGTATACCTGACCTTGTAACTTAAGCACTCTTCTTGATTCAAAATTTCGTATTTTTTTTCCTTTTTTCCTTTTTTTCTCTCTCTTCTTGTTTTTGTCCAAAGTTGAAAAAATAACATCTTTGAGGTGTAATAAAGGGGTCTACGAGGATCTAACTTGAGAAAATGTCTCAAATTTCATTCTTCGTTTAGCGTCTTTCAGTTTAATTGCTTTATCAAATCAATAGTAGATGGTATTACACACTTAGAAAGTCTGATCTCACTCTTGTCAAATCTGTCCTTTGTAGTTAATGATTTTATAACTTCTAAAGTAGCCGTTAGATTTAGCATATTCCTATGTTGTCGGTGCCATAACTTCTTGTGCTTTCTTTGATGATTTGAGCATCTCCACTTCTTGCAGTTCACATCTCTTTCTTTGTATTTCAACAAGATCATGTTTTAGAAAAGGGCACAGAGTTATTAGTTTAAGCATTAAATGGTTGATTACTAAAAAGGCTCCGTCCTCGAGGCATATGAATAAATTAAAACTAAAATAAAAAAGGACGTCCTAAATCACAGGTATCACTGACCTTGTAACTTAAGCACTTCTTGATTCAAAATTTCGTATTTTTTTTCCTTTTTTCCTTTTTTTCTCTCTCTTCTTGTTTTTGGCCAAAGTTGAAAAAATAACATCTTTGAGGTGTAATAAAGGGGTCTACGAGGATCTAACTTGAGAAAATGTCTCAAATTTCATTCTTCGTTTAGCGTCTTTCAGTTTAATTGCTTTATCAAATCAATAGTAGATGGTATTACACACTTAGAAAGTCTGATCTCACTCTTGTCAAATCTGTCCTTTGTAGTTAATGATTTTATAACTTCTAAAGTAGCCGTTAGATTTAGCATATTCCTATGTTGTCGGTGCCATAACTTCTTGTGCTTTCTTTGATGATTTGAGAATCTCCACTTCTTGCAGTTCACATCTCTTTCTTTGTATTTCAACAAGATCATGTTTTAGAAAAGGGCACAGAGTTATTAGTTTAAGCATTAAATGGTTGATTACTAAAAAGGCTCCGTCCTCGAGGCATATGAATAAATTAAAACTAAAATAAAAAAGGACGTCCTAAATCACAGGTATCACTGACCTTGTAACTTAAGCACTTCTTGATTCAAAATTTCGTATTTTTTTTCCTTTTTTCCTTTTTTTCTCTCTCTTCTTGTTTTTGGCCAAAGTTGAAAAAATAACATCTTTGAGGTGTAATAAAGGGGTCTACGAGGATCTAACTTGAGAAAATGTCTCAAATTTCATTCTTCGTTTAGCGTCTTTCAGTTTAATTGCTTTATCAAATCAATAGTAGATGGTATTACACACTTAGAAAGTCTGATCTCACTCTTGTCAAATCTGTCCTTTGTAGTTAATGATTTTATAACTTCTAAAGTAGCCGTTAGATTTAGCATATTCCTATGTTGTCGGTGCCATAACTTCTTGTGCTTTCTTTGATGATTTGAGAATCTCCACTTCTTGCAGTTCACATCTCTTTCTTTGTATTTCAACAAGATCATGTTTTAGAAAAAGGCACAGAGTTATTAGTTTAAGCATTAAATGGTTGATTACTAAAAAGGCTCCTTCCTCGAGGCATACGAATAAATTAAAACTAAAATAAAAAAGGACGTCCTAAATCACAGGTATCACTCACCTTGTAACTTAAGCACTTCTTGATTCAAAATTTCGTATTTTTTTCCTTTTTTCCTTTTTTTTCTCTCTCTTCTTGTTTTTGGCCAAAGTTGAAAAAATAACATCTTTGAGGTGTAATAAAGGGGTCTACGAGGATCTAACTTGAGATAATGTCTCAAATTTCATTCTTTGTTTAGCGTCTTTCAGTTTAATTGCTTTATCAAATCAATAGTAGATGGTATTACAAACTTAGAAAGTCTGATCTCACTCTTGTCAAATCTGTCCTTTGTAGTTAATGATTTTATAACTTCTAAAGTAGCCGTTAGATTTAGCATATTCCTATGTTGTCGGTGCCATAACTTCTTGTGCTTTCTTTGATGATTTGAGAATCTCCATTTCATGCAGTTCACATCTCTGTCTTTGTATTTCAAAAAGATCATGGTTTAGAAAAAGGCACAGAGTTATTAGTTTAAGCATTAAATGGTTGATTACTAAAAAGGCTCCGTCCTCGAGGCATATGAATAAATTAAAACTAAAATAAAAAAGGACGTCCTAAATCACGGGTATCACTGACCTTGTAACTTAAGCACTTCTTGATTCAAAATTTCGTATTTTTTTTCCTTTTTTCCTTTTTTTCTCTCTCTTCTTGTTTTTGGCCAAAGTTGGAAAAATAACATCTTTGAGGTGTAATAAAGGGGTCTACGAGGATCTAACTTGAGATAATGTCTCAAATTTCATTCTTCGTTTATCGTCTTTCAGTTTAATTGCTTTATCAAATCAATAGTAGATGGTATTACAAACTTAGAAAGTCTGATCTCACTCTTGTCAAATTTGTCCTTTGTAGTTAATGATTTTATAACTTCTAAAGTAACCGTTAGATTTAGCATATTCCTATGTTGTCGGTGCAATAACTTCTTGTGCTTTCTTTGATGATTTGAGAATCTCCACTTCTTGCAGTTCACATCTCTTTCTTTGTATTTCAACAAGATCATGTTTTAGAAAAAGGCACAGAGTTATTAGCTTAAGCATTAAATGGTTTATTACTAAAAAGGCACCTTCCTCGAGGCATATGAATAAATTAAAACTAAAATAAAAAAGGACGTCCTAAATCACAGGTATACCTGACCTTGTAACTTAAGCACTCTTCTTGATTCAAAATTTCGTATTTTTTTTCCTTTTTTTCTCTCTCTTCTTGTTTTTGGCCAAAGTTGAAAAAATAACATCTTTGAGGTGTAATAATGGGGTCTACGAGGATCTAACTTGAGATAATGTCTCAAATTTCATTCTTCGTTTAGCGTCTTTCAGTTTAATTGCTTTATCAAATCAATAGTAGATGGTATTACAAACTTAGAAAGTCTGATCTCACTCTTGTCAAATCTGTCCTTTGTAGTTAATGATTTTATAACTTCTAAAGTAGCCGTTAGATTTAGCATATTCCTATGTTGTCGGTGCCATAACTTCTTGTGCTTTCTTTGATGATTTGAGAATCTCCACTTCTTGCAGTTCACATCTCTTTCTTTGTATTTCAACAAGATCATGTTTTAGAAAAAGGCACAGAGTTATTAGTTTAAGCATTAAATGGTTGATTACTAAAAAGGCTCCTTCCTCGAGGCATACGAATAAATTAAAACTAAAATAAAAAAGGACGTCCTAAATCAGAGGTATCACTCACCTTGTAACTTAAGCACTTCTTGATTCAAAATTTCGTATTTTTTTCCTTTTTTCCTTTTTTTTCTCTCTCTTCTTGTTTTTGGCCAAAGTTGAAAAAATAACATCTTTGAGGTGTAATAAAGGGGTCTACGAGGATCTAACTTGAGATAATGTCTCAAATTTCATTCTTTGTTTAGCGTCTTTCAGTTTAATTGCTTTATCAAATCAATAGTAGATGGTATTACAAACTTAGAAAGTCTGATCTCACTCTTGTCAAATCTGTCCTTTGTAGTTAATGATTTTATAACTTCTAAAGTAGCCGTTAGATTTAGCATATTCCTATGTTGTCGGTGCCATAACTTCTTGTGCTTTCTTTGATGATTTGAGAATCTCCATTTCATGCAGTTCACATCTCTGTCTTTGTATTTCAAAAAGATCATGGTTTAGAAAAAGGCACAGAGCTATTAGTTTAAGCATTAAATGGTTGATTACTAAAAAGGCTCCGTCCTCGAGGCATATGAATAAATTAAAACTAAAATAAAAAAGGACGTCCTAAATCACAGGTATCACTAACCTTGTAACTTAAGCACTTCTTGATTCAAAATTTCGTATTTTTGTTCCTTTTTTCCTTTTTTTCTCTCTCTTCTTCTTTTTGGCCAAAGTTGAAAAAATAACATCTTTGAGGTGTAATAAAGGGGTCTACGAGGATCTAACTTGAGATAATGTCTCAAATTTCATTCTTCGTTTAGCGTCTTTCAGTTTCATTGCTTTATCAAATCAATAGTAGATGGTATTACAAACTTAGAAAGTCTGATCTCACTCTTGTCAAATTTGTCCTTTGTAGTTAATGATTTTATAACTTCTAAAGTAGCCGTTAGATTTAGCATATTCCTATGTTGTCGGTGCAATAACTTCTTGTGCATTCTTTGATGATTTGAGAATCTCCACTTCTTGCAGTTCACATCTCTTTCTTTGTATTTCAACAAGATCATGTTTTAGAAAAAGGCACAGAGTTATTAGCTTAAGCATTAAATGGTTTATTACTAAAAAGGCACCTTCCTCGAGGCATATGAATAAATTAAAACTAAAATAAAAAAGGACGTCCTAAATCACAGGTATCACTGACCTTGTAACTTAAGCACTTCTTGATTCAAAATTTCGTATTTTTTTTCCTTTTTTCCTTTTTTTCTCTCTCTTCTTGTTTTTGGCCAAAGTTGAAAAAATAACATCTTTGAGGTGTAATAAAGGGGTCTACGAGGATCTAACTTGAGAAAATGTCTCAAATTTCATTCTTCGTTTAGCGTCTTTCAGTTTAATTGCTTTATCAAATCAATAGTAGATGGTATTACAAACTTAGATAGTCTGATCTCACTCTTGTCATATCTGTCCTTTGTAGTTAATGATTTTATAACTTCTAAAGTAGCCGTTAGATTTAGCATATTCCTATGTTGTCGGTGCAATAACTTCTTGTGCTTTCTTTGATGATTTGAGAATCTCCACTTCTTGCAGTTCACATCTCTTTCTTTGTATTTCAACAAGATCATGTTTTAGAAAAAGGCACAGAGTTATTAGCTTAAGCATTAAATGGTTTATTACTAAAAAGGCACCTTCCTCGAGGCATATGAATAAATTAAAACTAAAATAAAAAAGGACGTCCTAAATCACAGGTATCACTGACCTTGTAACTTAAGCACTTCTTGATTCAAAATTTCGTATTTTTTTTCCTTTTTTCCTTTTTTTCTCTCTCTTCTTGTTTTTGGCCAAAGTTGAAAAAATAACATCTTTGAGGTGTAATAAAGGGGTCTACGAGGATCTAACTTGAGATAATGTCTCAAATTTCATTCTTCGTTTAGCGTCTTTCAGTTTAATTGCTTTATCAAATCAATAGTAGATGGTATTACAAACTTAGAAAGTCTGATCTCACTCTTGTCAAATTTGTCCTTTGTAGTTAATGATTTTATAACTACTAAAGTAGCCGTTAGATTTAGCATATTCCTATGTTGTCGGTGCAATAACTTCTTGTGCTTTCTTTGATGATTTGAGAATCTCCACTTCTTGCAGTTCACATCTCTTTCTTTGTATTTCAACAAGATCATGTTTTAGAAAAAGGCACAGAGTTATTAGCTTAAGCATTAAATGGTTTATTACTAAAAAGGCACCTTCCTCGAGGCATATGAATAAATTAAAACTAAAATAAAAAAGGACGTCCTAAATCACAGGTATACCTGACCTTGTAACTTAAGCACTCTTCTTGATTCAAAATTTCGTATTTTTTTTCCTTTTTTCCTTTTTTTCTCTCTCTTCTTGTTTTTGGCCAAAGTTGAAAAAATAACATCTTTGAGGTGTAATAAAGGGGTCTACGAGGATCTAACTTGAGAAAATGTCTCAAATTTCATTCTTCGTTTAGCGTCTTTCAGTTTAATTGCTTTATCAAATCAATAGTAGATGGTATTACAAACTTAGATAGTCTGATCTCACTCTTGTCATATCTGTCCTTTGTAGTTAATGATTTTATAACTTCTAAAGTAGCCGTTAGATTTAGCATATTCCTATGTTGTCGGTGCCATAACTTCTTGTGCTTTCTTTGATGATTTGAGAATCTCCACTTCTTGCAGTTCACATCTCTTTCTTTGTATTTCAACAAGATCATGTTTTAGGAAAAGGCACAGAGTTATTAGTTTAAGCATTAAATGGTTGATTACTAAAAAGGCTCCGTCCTCGAGGCATATGAATAAATTAAAACTAAAATAAAAAAGGACGTCCTAAATCACAAGTATCACTGACCTTGTAACTTAAGCACTTCTTGATTCAAAATTTCGTATTTTTTTTCCTTTTTTCCTTTTTTTCTCTCTCTTCTTGTTTTTGGCCAAAGTTGAAAAAATAACATCTTTGAGGTGTAATAAAGGGGTCTACGAGGATCTAACTTGAGATAATGTCTCAAATTTCATTCTTCGTTTAGCGTCTTTCAGTTTAATTGCTTTATCAAATCAATAGTAGATGGTATTACAAACTTAGAAAGTCTGATCTCACTCTTGTCAAATTTGTCCTTTGTAGTTAATGATTTTATAACTTCTAAAGTAGCCGTTAGATTTAGCATATTCCTATGTTGTCGGTGCAATAACTTCTTGTGCTTTCTTTGATGATTTGAGAATCTCCACTTCTTGCAGTTCACATCTCTTTCTTTGTATTTCAACAAGATCATGTTTTAGAAAAAGGCACAGAGTTATTAGCTTAAGCATTAAATGGTTTATTACTAAAAAGGCACCTTCCTCGAGGCATATGAATAAATTAAAACTAAAATAAAAAAGGACGTCCTAAATCACAGGTATCACTGACCTTGTAACTTAAGCACTTCTTGATTCAAAATTTCGTATTTTTTTTCCTTTTTTCCTTTTTTTCTCTCTCTTCTTGTTTTTGGCCAAAGTTGAAAAAATAACATCTTTGAGGTGTAATAAAGGGGTCTACGAGGATCTAACTTGAGATAATGTCTCAAATTTCATTCTTCGTTTAGCGTCTTTCAGTTTAATTGCTTTATCAAATCAATAGTAGATGGTATTACAAACTTAGAAAGTCTGATCTCACTCTTGTCAAATTTGTCCTTTGTAGTTAATGATTTTATAACTACTAAAGTAGCCGTTAGATTTAGCATATTCCTATGTTGTCGGTGCAATAACTTCTTGTGCTTTCTTTGATGATTTGAGAATCTCCACTTCTTGCAGTTCACATCTCTTTCTTTGTATTTCAACAAGATCATGTTTTAGAAAAAGGCACAGAGTTATTAGCTTAAGCATTAAATGGTTTATTACTAAAAAGGCACCTTCCTCGAGGCATATGAATAAATTAAAACTAAAATAAAAAAGGACGTCCTAAATCACAGGTATACCTGACCTTGTAACTTAAGCACTCTTCTTGATTCAAAATTTCGTATTTTTTTTCCTTTTTTCCTTTTTTTCTCTCTCTTCTTGTTTTTGGCCAAAGTTGAAAAAATAACATCTTTGAGGTGTAATAAAGGGGTCTACGAGGATCTAACTTGAGAAAATGTCTCAAATTTCATTCTTCGTTTAGCGTCTTTCAGTTTAATTGCTTTATCAAATCAATAGTAGATGGTATTACAAACTTAGATAGTCTGATCTCACTCTTGTCATATCTGTCCTTTGTAGTTAATGATTTTATAACTTCTAAAGTAGCCGTTAGATTTAGCATATTCCTATGTTGTCGGTGCCATAACTTCTTGTGCTTTCTTTGATGATTTGAGAATCTCCACTTCTTGCTGTTCACATCTCTTTCTTTGTATTTCAACAAGATCATGTTTTAGGAAAAGGCACAGAGTTATTAGTTTAAGCATTAAATGGTTGATTACTAAAAAGGCTCCGTCCTCGAGGCATATGAATAAATTAAAACTAAAATAAAAAAGGACGTCCTAAATCACAGGTATCACTGACCTTGTAACTTAAGCACTTCTTGATTCAAAATTTCGTATTTTTTTTTCCTTTTTTCCTTTTTTTCTCTCTCTTCTTGTTTTTGGCCAAAGTTGAAAAAATAACATCTTTGAGGTGTAATAAAGGGGTCTACGAGGATCTAACTTGAGATAATGTCTCAAATTTCATTCTTCGTTTAGCGTCTTTCAGTTTAATTGCTTTATCAAATCAATAGTAGATGGTATTACAAACTTAGAAAGTCTGATCTCACTCTTGTCAAATTTGTCCTTTGTAGTTAATGATTTTATAACTTCTAAAGTAGCCGTTAGATTTAGCATATTCCTATGTTGTCGGTGCAATAACTTCTTGTGCTTTCTTTGATGATTTGAGAATCTCCACTTCTTGCAGTTCACATCTCTTTCTTTGTATTTCAACAAGATCATGTTTTAGAAAAAGGCACAGAGTTTTTAGCTTAAGCATTAAATGGTTTATTACTAAAAAGGCACCTTCCTCGAGGCATATGAATAAATTAAAACTAAAATAAAAAAGGACGTCCTAAATCACAGGTATCACTGACCTTGTAACTTAAGCACTTCTTGATTCAAAATTTCGTATTTTTTTTCCTTTTTTCCTTTTTTTCTCTCTCTTCTTGTTTTTGGCCAAAGTTGAAAAAATAACATCTTTGAGGTGTAATAAAGGGGTCTACGAGGATCTAACTTGAGATAATGTCTCAAATTTCATTCTTCGTTTAGCGTCTTTCAGTTTAATTGCTTTATCAAATCAATAGTAGATGGTATTACAAACTTAGAAAGTCTGATCTCACTCTTGTCAAATCTGTCCTTTGTAGTTAATGATTTTATAACTTCTAAAGTAGCCGTTAGATTTAGCATATTCCTATGTTGTCGGTGCAATAACTTCTTGTGCTTTCTTTGATGATTTGAGAATCTCCACTTCTTGCAGTTCACATCTCTTTCTTTGTATTTCAACAAGATCATGTTTTAGAAAAAGGCACAGAGTTATTAGCTTAAGCATTAAATGGTTTATTACTAAAAAGGCACCTTCCTCGAGGCATATGAATAAATTAAAACTAAAATAAAAAAGGACGTCCTAAATCACAGGTATCACTGACCTTGTAACTTAAGCACTTCTTGATTCAAAATTTCGTATTTTTTTTCCTTTTTTCCTTTTTTTCTCTCTCTTCTTGTTTTTGGCCAAAGTTGAAAAAATAACATCTTTGAGGTGTAATAAAGGGGTCTACGAGGATCTAACTTGAGATAATGTCTCAAATTTCATTCTTCGTTTAGCGTCTTTCAGTTTAATTGCTTTATCAAATCAATAGTAGATGGTATTACAAACTTAGAAAGTCTGATCTCACTCTTGTCAAATTTGTCCTTTGTAGTTAATGATTTTATAACTACTAAAGTAGCCGTTAGATTTAGCATATTCCTATGTTGTCGGTGCAATAACTTCTTGTGCTTTCTTTGATGATTTGAGAATCTCCACTTCTTGCAGTTCACATCTCTTTCTTTGTATTTCAACAAGATCATGTTTTAGAAAAAGGCACAGAGTTATTAGCTTAAGCATTAAATGGTTTATTACTAAAAAGGCACCTTCCTCGAGGCATATGAATAAATTAAAACTAAAATAAAAAAGGACGTCCTAAATCACAGGTATACCTGACCTTGTAACTTAAGCACTCTTCTTGATTCAAAATTTCGTATTTTTTTTCCTTTTTTCCTTTTTTTCTCTCTCTTCTTGTTTTTGGCCAAAGTTGAAAAAATAACATCTTTGAGGTGTAATAAAGGGGTCTACGAGGATCTAACTTGAGAAAATGTCTCAAATTTCATTCTTCGTTTAGCGTCTTTCAGTTTAATTGCTTTATCAAATCAATAGTAGATGGTATTACAAACTTAGATAGTCTGATCTCACTCTTGTCATATCTGTCCTTTGTAGTTAATGATTTTATAACTTCTAAAGTAGCCGTTAGATTTAGCATATTCCTATGTTGTCGGTGCCATAACTTCTTGTGCTTTCTTTGATGATTTGAGAATCTCCACTTCTTGCTGTTCACATCTCTTTCTTTGTATTTCAACAAGATCATGTTTTAGGAAAAGGCACAGAGTTATTAGTTTAAGCATTAAATGGTTGATTACTAAAAAGGCTCCGTCCTCGAGGCATATGAATAAATTAAAACTAAAATAAAAAAGGACGTCCTAAATCACAGGTATCACTGACCTTGTAACTTAAGCACTTCTTGATTCAAAATTTCGTATTTTTTTTTCCTTTTTTCCTTTTTTTCTCTCTCTTCTTGTTTTTGGCCAAAGTTAAAAAAATAAATCTTTGAGGTGTAATAAAGGGGTCTACGAGGATCTAACTTGAGATAATGTCTCAAATTTCATTCTTCGTTTAGCGTCTTTCAGTTTAATTGCTTTATCAAATCAATAGTAGATGGTATTACAAACTTAGAAAGTCTGATCTCACTCTTGTCAAATTTGTCCTTTGTAGTTAATGATTTTATAACTTCTAAAGTAGCCGTTAGATTTAGCATATTCCTATGTTGTCGGTGCAATAACTTCTTGTGCTTTCTTTGATGATTTGAGAATCTCCACTTCTTGCAGTTCACATCTCTTTCTTTGTATTTCAACAAGATCATGTTTTAGAAAAAGGCACAGAGTTTTTAGCTTAAGCATTAAATGGTTTATTACTAAAAAGGCACCTTCCTCGAGGCATATGAATAAATTAAAACTAAAATAAAAAAGGACGTCCTAAATCACAGGTATCACTGACCTTGTAACTTAAGCACTTCTTGATTCAAAATTTCGTATTTTTTTTCCTTTTTTCCTTTTTTTCTCTCTCTTCTTGTTTTTGGCCAAAGTTGAAAAAATAACATCTTTGAGGTGTAATAAAGGGGTCTACGAGGATCTAACTTGAGATAATGTCTCAAATTTCATTCTTCGTTTAGCGTCTTTCAGTTTAATTGCTTTATCAAATCAATAGTAGATGGTATTACAAACTTAGAAAGTCTGATCTCACTCTTGTCAAATCTGTCCTTTGTAGTTAATGATTTTATAACTTCTAAAGTAGCCGTTAGATTTAGCATATTCCTATGTTGTCGGTGCAATAACTTCTTGTGCTTTCTTTGATGATTTGAGAATCTCCACTTCTTGCAGTTCACATCTCTTTCTTTGTATTTCAACAAGATCATGTTTTAGAAAAAGGCACAGAGTTATTAGCTTAAGCATTAAATGGTTTATTACTAAAAAGGCACCTTCCTCGAGGCATATGAATAAATTAAAACTAAAATAAAAAAGGACGTCCTAAATCACAGGTATCACTGACCTTGTAACTTAAGCACTTCTTGATTCAAAATTTCGTATTTTTTTTCCTTTTTTCCTTTTTTTCTCTCTCTTCTTGTTTTTGGCCAAAGTTGAAAAAATAACATCTTTGAGGTGTAATAAAGGGGTCTACGAGGATCTAACTTGAGATAATGTCTCAAATTTCATTCTTCGTTTAGCGTCTTTCAGTTTAATTGCTTTATCAAATCAATAGTAGATGGTATTACAAACTTAGAAAGTCTGATCTCACTCTTGTCAAATTTGTCCTTTGTAGTTAATGATTTTATAACTACTAAAGTAGCCGTTAGATTTAGCATATTCCTATGTTGTCGGTGCAATAACTTCTTGTGCTTTCTTTGATGATTTGAGAATCTCCACTTCTTGCAGTTCACATCTCTTTCTTTGTATTTCAACAAGATCATGTTTTAGAAAAAGGCACAGAGTTATTAGCTTAAGCATTAAATGGTTTATTACTAAAAAGGCACCTTCCTCGAGGCATATGAATAAATTAAAACTAAAATAAAAAAGGACGTCCTAAATCACAGGTATACCTGACCTTGTAACTTAAGCACTCTTCTTGATTCAAAATTTCGTATTTTTTTTCCTTTTTTCCTTTTTTTCTCTCTCTTCTTGTTTTTGGCCAAAGTTGAAAAAATAACATCTTTGAGGTGTAATAAAGGGGTCTACGAGGATCTAACTTGAGAAAATGTCTCAAATTTCATTCTTCGTTTAGCGTCTTTCAGTTTAATTGCTTTATCAAATCAATAGTAGATGGTATTACAAACTTAGATAGTCTGATCTCACTCTTGTCATATCTGTCCTTTGTAGTTAATGATTTTATAACTTCTAAAGTAGCCGTTAGATTTAGCATATTCCTATGTTGTCGGTGCCATAACTTCTTGTGCTTTCTTTGATGATTTGAGAATCTCCACTTCTTGCTGTTCACATCTCTTTCTTTGTATTTCAACAAGATCATGTTTTAGGAAAAGGCACAGAGTTATTAGTTTAAGCATTAAATGGTTGATTACTAAAAAGGCTCCGTCCTCGAGGCATATGAATAAATTAAAACTAAAATAAAAAAGGACGTCCTAAATCACAGGTATCACTGACCTTGTAACTTAAGCACTTCTTGATTCAAAATTTCGTATTTTTTTTCCTTTTTTCCTTTTTTTCTCTCTCTTCTTGTTTTTGGCCAAAGTTAAAAAAATAAATCTTTGAGGTGTAATAAAGGGGTCTACGAGGATCTAACTTGAGATAATGTCTCAAATTTCATTCTTCGTTTAGCGTCTTTCAGTTTAATTGCTTTATCAAATCAATAGTAGATGGTATTACAAACTTAGAAAGTCTGATCTCACTCTTGTCAAATTTGTCCTTTGTAGTTAATGATTTTATAACTTCTAAAGTAGCCGTTAGATTTAGCATATTCCTATGTTGTCGGTGCAATAACTTCTTGTGCTTTCTTTGATGATTTGAGAATCTCCACTTCTTGCAGTTCACATCTCTTTCTTTGTATTTCAACAAGATCATGTTTTAGAAAAAGGCACAGAGTTTTTAGCTTAAGCATTAAATGGTTTATTACTAAAAAGGCACCTTCCTCGAGGCATATGAATAAATTAAAACTAAAATAAAAAAGGACGTCCTAAATCACAGGTATCACTGACCTTGTAACTTAAGCACTTCTTGATTCAAAATTTCGTATTTTTTTTCCTTTTTTCCTTTTTTTCTCTCTCTTCTTGTTTTTGGCCAAAGTTGAAAAAATAACATCTTTGAGGTGTAATAAAGGGGTCTACGAGGATCTAACTTGAGATAATGTCTCAAATTTCATTCTTCGTTTAGCGTCTTTCAGTTTAATTGCTTTATCAAATCAATAGTAGATGGTATTACAAACTTAGAAAGTCTGATCTCACTCTTGTCAAATCTGTCCTTTGTAGTTAATGATTTTATAACTTCTAAAGTAGCCGTTAGATTTAGCATATTCCTATGTTGTCGGTGCCATAACTTCTTGTGCTTTCTTTGATGATTTGAGAATCTCCACTTCTTGCAGTTCACATCTCTTTCTTTGTATTTCAACAAGATCATGTTTTAGAAAAGGCACAGAGTTATTAGTTTAAGCATTAAATGGTTGATTACTAAAAAGGCTCCTTCCTCGAGGCATACGAATAAATTAAAACTAAAATAAAAAAGGACGTCCTAAATCACAGGTATCACTCACCTTGTAACTTAAGCACTTCTTGATTCAAAATTTCGTATTTTTTTTCCTTTTTTCCTTTTTTTCTCTCTCTTCTTGTTTTTGGCCAAAGTTGAAAAAATAACATCTTTGAGGTGTAATAAAGGGGTCTACGAGGATCTAACTTGAGATAATGTCTCAAATTTCATTCTTCGTTTAGCGTCTTTCAATTTAATTGCTTTATCAAATCAATAGTAGATGGTATTACAAACTTAGAAAGTCTGATCTCACTCTTGTCAAATCTGTCCTTTGTAGTTAATGATTTTATAACTTCTAAAGTAGCCGTTAGATTTAGCATATTCCTATGTTGTCGGTGCCATAACTTCTTGTGCTTTCTTTGATGATTTGAGAATCTCCATTTCTTGCAGTTCACATCTCTTTCTTTGTATTTCAACAAGATCATGTTTTAGAAAAAGGCATAGAGTTATTAGCTTAAGCATTAAATGGTTTATTACTAAAAAGGCACCTTCCTCGAGGCATATGAATAAATTAAAACTAAAATAAAAAAGGACGTCCTAAATCACAGGTATACCTGACCTTGTAACTTAAGCACTCTTCTTGATTCAAAATTTCGTATTTTTTTTCCTTTTTTCCTTTTTTTCGCTCTCTTCTTGTTTTTGGCCAAAGTTGAAAAAATAACATCTTTGAGGTGTAATAATGGGGTCTACGAGGATCTAACTTGAGATAATGTCTCAAATTTCATTCTTCGTTTAGCGTCTTTCAGTTTAATTGCTTTATCAAATCAATAGTAGATGGTATTACAAACTTAGAAAGTCTGATCTCACTCTTGTCAAATCTGTCCTTTGTAGTTAATGATTTTATAACTTCTAAAGTAGCCGTTAGATTTAGCATATTCCTATGTTGTCGGTGCCATAACTTCTTGTGCTTTCTTTGATGATTTGAGAATCTCCACTTCTTGCAGTTCACATCTCTTTCTTTGTATTTCAACAAGATCATGTTTTAGAAAAAGGCACAGAGTTATTAGTTTAAGCATTAAATGGTTGATTACTAAAAAGGCTCCTTCCTCGAGGCATATGAATAAATTAAAACTAAAATAAAAAAGGACGTCCTAAATCACAGGTATCACTGACCTTGTAACTTAAGCACTTCTCATTCAAAATTTCGTATTTTTTTTCCTTTTTTCCTTTTTTTTCTCTCTCTTCTTGTTTTTGGCCAAAGTTGAAAAAATAACATCTTTGAGGTGTAATAAAGGGGTCTACGAGGATCTAACTTGAGATAATGTCTCAAATTTCATTCTTTGTTTAGCGTCTTTCAGTTTAATTGCTTTATCAAATCAATAGTAGATGGTATTACAAACTTAGATAGTCTGATCTCACTCTTGTCAAATCTGTCCTTTGTAGTTAATGATTTTATAACTTCTAAAGTAGCCGTTAGATTTAGCATATTCCTATGTTGTCGGTGCCATAACTTCTTGTGCTTTCTTTGATGATTTGAGAATCTCCACTTCTTGCAGTTCACATCTCTTTCTTTGTATTTCAACAAGATCATGTTTTAGAAAAGGCACAGAGTTATTAGCTTAAGCATTAAATGGTTGATTACTAAAAAGGCTCCTTCCTCGAGGCATATGAATAAATTAAAACTAAAATAAAAAAGGACGTCCTAAATCACAGGTATAACTGACCTTGTAACTTAAGCACTCTTCTTGATTCAAAATTTCGTATTTTTTTTCCTTTTTTTCTTTTTTTCTCTCTCTTCTTGTTTTTGGCCAAAGTTGAAAAAATAACATCTTTGAGGTGTAATAAAGGGGTCTACGAGGATCTAACTTGAGAAAATGTCTCAAATTTCATTCTTCGTTTAGCGTCTTTCAGTTTAATTGCTTTATCAAATCAATAGTAGATGGTATTACAAACTTAGAAAGTCTGATCTCACTCTTGTCAAATCTGTCCTTTGTAGTTAATGATTTTATAACTTCTAAAGTAGCCGTTAGATTTAGCATATTCCTATGTTGTCGGTGCCATAAGTTCTTGTGCTTTCTTTGATGATTTGAGAATCTCCACTTCTTGCAGTTCACATCTCTTTCTTTGTATTTCAACAAGATCATGTTTTAGAAAAAATCACAGAGTTATTAGTTTAAGCATTAAATGGTTGATTACTAAAAAGGCTCCTTCCTCGAGGCATATGAATAAATTAAAACTAAAATAAAAAAGGACGTCCTAAATCACAGGTATCACTGACCTTGTAACTTAAGCACTTCTTGATTCAAAATTTCGTATTTTTTTTCCTTTTTTCCTTTTTTTTCTCTCTCTTCTTGTTTTTGGCCAAAGTTGAAAAAATAACATCTTTGAGGTGTAATAAAGGGGTCTACGAGGATCTAACTTGAGATAATGTCTCAAATTTCATTCTTTGTTTAGCGTCTTTCAGTTTAATTGCTTTATCAAATCAATAGTAGATGGTATTACAAACTTAGAAAGTCTGATCTCACTCTTGTCAAATTTGTCCTTTGTAGTTAATGATTTTATAACTTCTAAAGTATCCGTTAGATTTAGCATATTCCTAAGTTGTCGGTGCAATAACTTCTTGTGCTTTCTTTGATGATTTGAGAATCTCCACTTCTTGCAGTTCACATCTCTTTCTTTGTATTTCAACAAGATCATGTTTTAGAAAAAGGCTCAGAGTTATTTGCTTAAGCATTAAATGGTTTATTACTAAAAAGGCTCCTTCCTCGAGGCATATGAATAAATTAAAACTAAAATAAAAAAGGACGTCCTAAATCACAGGTATACCTGACCTTGTAACTTAAGCACTTCTTGATTCAAAATTTCGTATTTTTATTCCTTTTTTCCTTTTTTTTTTCTCTCTCTTCTTTATTGGCCAAAGTGGAAAAAATAACATCTTTGAGGTGTAATAAAGGGGTCTACGAGGATCTAACTTGAGAAAATGTCTCAAATTTCATTCTTTGTTTAGCGTCTTTCAGTTTAATTGCTTTATCAAATCAATAGTAGATGGTATTAAAAACTTTGAAAGTCTGATCTCACTCTTGTCAAATTTGTCCTTTGTAGTTAATGATTTTATAACTTCTAAAGTAGCTATTCGATTTAGCATATTCCTATGTTGTCGGTGCCATAACTTCTTGTGCTTTCTTTGATGATTTGAGAATCTCCACTTGTTGCAGTTCACATCTCTGTCTTTGTATTTCAACAAGATAATGTTTTAGAAAAAGGGACAGAGCTATTAGCTTAAGCATTAAACGTTTGATTACTAAAAAGGCTCCTTCCTCCATGCATATGAATAAATGAAAACTAAAATAAAAAAGGATGTCCTAAATCACAAGTATACATGAGATTGTAACTTAAGCACTTCTTGATTCAAAATTTCGTACTTTTTTTCCTTTTTTCCTTTTTTTCTCTCTCTTCTTGTTTTTGGCCAAAGTTGAAAAAATAACATCTTTGAGGTGTAACAAAGGGGTCCACGAGGATCTAACTTGAGAAAATGTCTCAAATTTCATTCTTTGTTTAGCGCCTTTCAGTTTAATTGCTTTATCAAATCAATAGTATACGGTATTACAAACTTAGAAAGTCTCAACTCACTCTTGTCTAATATTTCCTGTGTAGTTAATAATTTTTTGACTTCTTTAGTAGCCTTTAGATTTAGCATATTCCTCTATTGTTGGTGTCTTAGCTTCATGTGTTTTCTTAGTTGATTTTTCAGAAGCTAAACTTCTTGCAGTTCACATCTCTCTCTTTGTATTTCAACAAGACCATGTTTTAGAAAAAGGCACAGAGCTATTAGCTTAAGCATTAAATGGTTGATTACTAAAAAGGCTACTTCCTCGAGGCATATGAATAAATTAAAACTAAAATAAAAAAGGACGTCCTAAATCACAAGAATACCTGAGCTTGTAACTTAAGCACTTTTTGATTCAAAATTTCCTATTTTTTTCCTTTTTTCCTTTTTTTCTCTCATCTTGTTTTTGGCCAAAGTTGAAAAAATAAAATCTTTGAGGTGTAATAAAGATTTCTACGAGGATCTAACTTGAGAAAATGTTTCAAATTTCATTCTTTGTTTAGCAGCTTTCAGTTTAATTGCTTTATCAAATCAATAGGGGACGGTATTACAAACTTAGAAAGTGTGATCTCACTCTTGTCAAATCTGTCCTTTGTAGTTAATGATTTTATAACTTCTAAAGTAGCCGTTAGATTTAGCATATTCCTATGTTGTAGGTGCCATAACTTCTTGTGCTTTCTTTGATGATTTGAGAATCTCCACTTCTTGCAGTTCACATCTCTTTCTTTGTATTTCAACAAGATCATGTTTTAGAAAAAGGCACAGAGTTATTAGCTTAAGCATTAAATGGTTGATTACTAAAAAGGCTCCTTCCTCGAGGCATATGAATAAATTAAAACTGAAATAAAAAAGGACGTCCTAAATCACAGGTATACCTGACCTTGTAACTTAAGCACTTCTTGATTCAAAATTTCGTATTTTTTTTTTCCTTTTTTCCTTTTTTTTCTCTCTCTTCTTGTTTTTGGCCAAAGTTGAAAAAATAACATCTTTGAGGTGTAATAAAGGGGTCTACGAGGATCTAACTTGAGAAAATGTCTCAAATTTCATTCTTTGTTTAGCGTCTTTCAGTTAATTGCTTTATCAAATCAATAGTAGATGGTATTACAAACTTAGAAAGTCTGATCTCACTCTTGTCAAATTTGTCCTTTGTAGTTAATGATTTTATAACTTCTAAAGTAGCTATTAGATTTAGCATATTCCTATGTTGTCGGTGCCATAACTTCTTGTGCTTTCTTTGATGATTTGAGAATCTCCACTTGTTGCAGTTCACATCTCTGTCTTTGTATTTCAACAAGATAATGTTTTAGAAAAAGGCACAGAGCTATTAGCTTAAGCATTAAACGTTTGATTACTAAAAAGGCTCCTTCCTCCAGGCATATGAATAAATGAAAACTAAAATAAAAAAGGACGTCTTATATCATAAGTATACATGAGATTGTAACTTAAGCACTTCTTGATTCACAATTTCGTATTTTTTTTTCCTTTTTTCCTTTTTTTTTTCTCTCTTCTTCTTTTTAACCAAAGTTGAAAAAATAACATCTTTGAGGTGTAACAAAGGGGTCTACGAAGATCTAACTTGAGAAAATGTCTCAAATTTCATTCTTTGTTTAGCGCCTTTCAGTTTAATTGCTTTATCAAATCAATAGTATACGGTATTACAAACTTAGAAAGTCTCATCTCACTCTTGTCTAATATTTCCTGTGTAGTTAATATTTTTTCACTTCTTTAGGAGCCTTTAGATTTAGCATATTCTTCTATTGTTGGTGTCATAGCTTCATGTGTTTTCTTAGTTGATTTTTCAGAAGCTAAACTTCTTGCAGTTCACTTCTCTCTCTTTGTATTTCAACAATACCATGTTTTAGAAAAATGCATGGAGCTATTAGCTTAAGCATTAAATGGTTGATTACTAAAAAGGCTACTTCCTCGAGGCATATGAATAAATTAAAACTAAAATAAAAAAGGACATCCTAAATCACAAGAATACCTGAGCTTGTAACTTAAGCACTTTTTGATTCAAAATTTCCTATTTTTTTCTTTTTTTCTCTCTTCTTGTTTTTGGCCAAAGTTGAAAAAATAACATCTTTGAGGTGTAATAAAGATGTCTACTATGATCTAACTTGAGAAAATGTTTCAAATTTCATTCTTTGTTTAGCGGCTTTCAGTTTAATTGCTTTATCAAATCAATAGTAGACGGTATTACAAACTTAGAAAGTCTGATCTCACTCTTGTCAAATTTGTGCTTTGTAGTTAATGATTTTATAACTTCTAAAGTAGCTATTAGATTTAGCATATTCCTATGTTGTCGGTGCCATAATTTCTTGTGCTTTCTTTGATGATTTGAGAAGCTCCACTTGTTGCAGTTCACATCTCTGTCTTTGTATTTCAACAAGATCATGTTTTAGAAAAAGGCACCGAGCTATTAGCTTAAGCATTAAATGATTGATTACTAAAAAGGCTCCTTCCTCCAGGCATATGAATAAATGAAAACTAAAATAAAAAAGACGTCCTAAATCACAAGTATACATGAGATTGTAACTTAAGCACTTCTTGATTCAAAATTTCGTACTTTTTTTCCTTTTTTCCTTTTTTTCTCTCTCTTCTTGTTTTTGGCCAAAGTTGAAAAAATAACATCTTTGAGGTGTAACAAAGGGGTCTACGAGGATCTAACTTGAGAAAATGTCTCAAATTTCATTCTTTGTTTAGTGCCTTTCAGTTTAATTGCTTTATCAAATCAATAGTATACGGTATTACAAACTTAGAAAGTCTCATCTCACTCTTGTCTAATATTTCCTGTGTAGTTAATAATTTTTTGACTTCTTTAGTAGCCTTTAGATTTAGCATATTCCTCTATTGTTGGTGTCTTAGGTTCATGTGTTTTCTTAGTTGATTTTTCAGAAGCTAAACTTCTTGCAGTTCACATCTCTCTCTTTGTATTTCAACATGACCATGTTTTAGAAAAAGGCATAGAGCTATTAGCTTAAGCATTAAATGGTTTATTACTAAAAAGGCACCTTCCTCGAGGCATATGAATAAATTAAAACTAAAATAAAAAAGGACGTCCTAAATCACAAGAATACCTGAGCTTGTAACTTAAGCACTTCTTGATTCAAAATTTAATATTTTTTTCCTTTTTTCCTTTTTTATCTCTCTTCTAGTTTTTGGACAAAGTTTAAAAAATAACATCTTTTAGGTGTAATAAAGGTGTCTACGAGGATCTAACTAGAAAAAATGTCTCAAATTTCATTCCTTGTTTAGCGGCTTTGTAGTTTAATTGCTTTTTCAAATCAATAGTAGACGGTATTACAAACTTAGAAAGTCTGATTCACTCTTGTCTAATCTGTCCTGTGTAGTTAATAATTTTTTCACTTCTTTACTAGCCTTTAGATTTAGCATATTCCTCTATTGTTGGTGTCATAGCTTCTGGTGCTTTCTTAGTTGATTTTTCGGAAGCTCCACTTCTTGGAGTTCACATCTCTTTCTTTGTATTTCAACAAGATCATGTTTTTGAAAAAGGCACAGAGGTATTAGCTTAAGCATTAAATGGTTGATTACTAAAAAGGCTCCTTCCTCGAGGCATATGAATAAATTAAAACTAAAATAAAAAAGGACGTCCTAAATCACAGGTATACCTGTACTTGTAACTTAAGCACTTCTTGATTCAAAATTTCGTATTTTTTTCCTTTTTTCCTGTTTTTCTCTCTCTGCTTGTTTTTGGTCAAAGTTGAAAAAATAACATCTTTGAGGTGTAATAAAGGGGTCTACGAGGATCTAACTTGAGAAAATGTCTCAAATTTCATTCCTTGTTTAGCGTCTTTCAGTTTAATTGCTTTTTCAAATCAATAGTAGACGGTATTACAAACTTAGAAAGTCTGATCTCACTCTTGTCAAATCTGTCCTTTGTAGTTAATGAATTTATAACTTCTAAAGTAGCCATTAGATTTAGCATATTCCTATGTTGTTGGTGCCATAACTTCTTGTGCTTTCTTTGATGATTTGATAATATCCACTTGTTGCAGTTCACATCTCTCTCTTTGTATTTCCACAAGATCATGTTTGAGAAAAAGGCACAGAGCTATTAGCTTCAGCATTAAATGGTTGATTAGAAAAAAGGCTCCTTCCTCGAGGCATATGAATAAATTAAAACTAAAATAAAAAAGGACGTCCTAAATCACAGGTATACCTGAGCTTGTAACTTAAGCACTTCTTGATTCAAAATTTCTTATTTTTTTCCTTTTTTCCTTTTTTTTCTCTCTCTGCTTGTTTTTGGTCAAAGTTGAAAAAATAACATCTTTGAGGTGTAATAAAGGGGTCTACGAGGATCTAACTTCAGAAAATGTCTCAAATTTCATTCCTTGTTTAGCGGCTTTGTAGTTTAATTGCTTTTTCACATCAATAGTAGACGGTATTACAAACTTAGAAAGTCTGATCTCACTCTTGTCTAATCTGTCCAGTGTAGTTAATAATTTTTTCACTTCTTTAGTAGCCTTTAGATTTAGCATATTCCTATGTTGTCGGTGCCATAGCTTCTTGTGCTTTCTTTGATGATTTGATAATCTCCACTTCCTGCAGTGCACATCTCTCTCTTTGTATTTCAACAAGATCATGTTTTAGAAAAAGGAACAGAGCTATTATCTTAAGCATGAAATGGTTTATTAGTAAAAAGGCTCCTTCCTCCAGGGATATGAATAAATTAAAACTAAAATAAAAAAGGACGTGTTAAGCACTTCTTGAATCAAAATTTCATATTTTTTTCCTTTTTTCCTTTTTTCTCTCTCTTCTAATTTTTGGCCAAAGTTGAAAAAAATAACATCTTTGAGGTGTAATAAAGGGGTCTACGAGGATCTTACTTGAGAAAATGTCTCAAATTTCATTCATTGTTTAGCGGCTTTCAGTTTAATTGCTTTATCAAATCAATAGTAGACGGTATTACAAACTTAGAAAGTCTGATCTCACTCTTGTCAAATCTGTCCTTTGTAGTTAATGAATTTATAACTTCTAAAGTAGCCGTTAGATTTAGCATATTCCTATGTTGTCGGTGCCATAACTCCTTGTGCTTTCTTTGATGATTTGAGAATCTCCACTTCTTGCAGTTCACATCTTTCTCTTTGTATTTCAACAAGATCATGTTTTAGAAAAAGGCACAGAGCTATTAGCTTAAGCATTAAATGGTTGATTACAAAAAGGCTCCTTACTCCAGGCATATGAAAAAATTAAAACTAAAATAAAAAAGGACGTCCTAAATCACAGGTATACCTGAGCTTGTAACTTAAGCACTTATTGAATCAAAATTTCATATTTTTTTCCTTTTTTCTCTCTCTTCTAGTTTTTGGCCAAAGTTGAAAAAATAACATCTTTTAGGTGTAATAAAGGTGTCTACGAGGATCTAACTAGAAAAAATGTCTCAAATTTCATTCCTTGTTTAGCGGCTTTGTAGTTTAATAGCTTTTTCAAATCAATAGTAGACGGTATTACAAACTTAGAAAGTCTGATTCACTCTTGTCTAATCTGTCCTGTGTAGTTAATAATTTTTTCACTTCTTTTGTAGCCCTTAGATTTACCATATTCCTCTATTCTTGGTGTCATAGCTTCTGGTGCTTTCTTAGTTGATTATTCGGAAGCTCCACTTCTTGGAGTTCACATCTCTCTCTTTGTATTTCAACAAGATTATGTTTTAGAAAAAGGCACAGAGCTATTAGCTTAAGCATTGAATGGTTGATTACAAAAAAGACTCCTTCCTCCAAGCATATGAATAAATTAAAACTAAAATAAAAAAGGACGTCCTATATCACAATTATACCTGAGCTTGTAACTTAAGCACTTCTTGATTCAAAATTTCATTTTTTTCCTTTTTTCCTTTTTTTTCTCTCTCTTCGTTTTTTTGGCCAAAGTTGAAAAAATAACATCTTTGAGTTGTAATATAGGTGTCTACGAGGATCTAACTAGAGAAAATGTCTCAAATTTCATTCCTGGTTTAGCGGCTTTGCAGTTTATTGCTTTTTCAAATCAATAGTAGACGGTATTACAAACATAGAAAGTCTAATCTCACTCTTGTCAAATCTGTCCTTTATAGGTAATGATTTTATAACTTCTAAAGCAGCCGTTTGATTTAGCATATTCCTCTATTGTTGGTGTCATAGGTTCTTGTGCTTTCTTTGTGGATTTTTCAGAAGCTCCACTTCATGCAGTTCACATCTCTCTCTTTGTATTTCAACAAGATTATGTTTTATAAAAAGGCACAGAGCTATTAGCTTAAGCATTAAATGGTTGATTACAAAAAAGGCTCCTTCCTCCAGGCATATGAATAAATTAAAACTAAAATAAAAAAGGACGTCCTAAATCACAAGAATACCTAAGCTTGTAACTTAAGCACTTTTTAATTAAAAATTTCATATTTTTTTCCTTTTTTTCCTTTTTTTTCTCTCTCTTCTTGTTTTTGGCCAAAGTTGAAAATATAACATTTTTGAGGTGTAATAAAGGGGTCTACGAGGATCTAACTTGAGAAAATGTCTCAAATTTCATTCTTTTTTTGCGGCTTTCAGTTTAATTGCTTTATGAAAACAATAGTGGACGATATTACAAACTTAGAAAGTCTGATCTTACTCTTGTCAAATCTGTCCTTTGTAGTTAATGATTTTATAACTTCTAAAGTAGCCGTTAGATTTAGCATATTCCTATGTTGTCGGTGCCATTGCTTCTTGTGCTTTCTTTGTTGATTTGATAATCTCCACTTCTTGTAGTGCACATCTCTCTCTTTGTATTTGAACAAGATCATGTTTTAGAAAAAGGCACAGAGCTATTAGCTTAAGCATGAAAAAGTTGATTAGTAAAAAGGCTCCTTCCTCGAGGCATATGAATAAATTAAAAATAAAATAAAAAAGGGCGTCCTAAATCACAAGAATACCTGAGCTTGTAACTTAAGCACTTCTTGATTCAAAATTTCATATTTTTTTCCTTTTTTTCCTTTTTTCTCTCTCTTCTAGTTTTTGGCCAATGTTGAAAAAATAACATCTTTTAGGTGTAATAAAGGTTTCTACGAGGATCTAACTAGAAAAAATGTCTCAAAGTTCATTCCTTATTTAGCGGCTTTGTAGTTTAATTGCTTTTTCAAATCAATAGTAGACGTTATTACGAACTTAGAAAGTCTGATCTCACTCTTGTCTAATCTGTCCTGTGTAGTTAATAATTTTTTCACTTCTTTAGTAGCCTTTGGATTTAGCATATTCCTCTATTGTTGGTGTCATAGATTCATGTGTTTTCTTAGTTGATTTTTCAGAAACTCCACTTCTTGCAGTTCACATCTCTCTCTTTGTATTTCAACAAGATTATGTTTTAGAAAAAGGCACAGAGCTATTAGCTTAAGCATTGAATGGTTGATTACAAAAAAGGCTCCTTCCTCCAAGCATATGAATAAATTAAAACTAAAATAAAAAAGGACGTCCTAAATCACAAGAATACCTGAGCTTGTAACATAAGCACTTCTTGATTCAAAATATCATATTTTTTTCCTTTTTTCCTTTTTTCTCTCTCTTTTAGTTTTTGGCCAAAGTTGAAAAAATAACATCTTTGAGGTGTAATAAAGGGGTCTACGAGGATCTAACTTGAGAAAATGTCTCAAATTTCATTCATTGTTTAGCGTCTTTCAGTTTAATTGCTTTATCAAATCAATAGTAGACGGTATTACAAACTTAGAAAGTCTGATCTCACTCTTGTCAGGTTTGTCCTTTGTAATTAATGATTTTATAACTTCTTAAGTAGCCATTAGATTTAGCATATTCCTATGTTGTCGGTGCCATAACTTCTTGTCCATTCTTTGATGATTTGAGAATCTCCACTTCTTGCAGTTCACATCTCTCTCTTTGTATTTCAACAAGATCATGTTTTAGAAAAAGGCACAGAGCTATTAGCTTAAGCATTAAACGGTTGATTACTAAAACTCTCCTTCCTCCAGGCATATGAATAAATTAAAACTCAAATAAAAAAAGGACGTCCTAAATCACAAGTATACCTGAGCTTGTAACTTAAGCACTTCTTGATTCAAAATTTCGTATTTTTTTTTCCTTTTTTCCTTTTTTTTCTCTCTGCTTGTTTTTGGTCAAAGTTGAAAAAATAATATATTTGAGGTGTAATAAAGGGGTCTACGAGGATCTAACTTGAGAAAATGTCTCAAATTTCATTCTTTGTTTAGCGGCTTTCAGTTTAATTGCTTTATCAAATCAATAGTAGATGGTATTACAAACTTAGAAAGTCTGATCTCACTCTTGTCAAATCTGTCCTTTGTAGTTAATGAATTTATAATTTCTAAAGTAGCCGTTAGATTTAGCATATTCCTAAGTTGTCGTTGGCATAACTTCTTGTGCTTTCTTTGATGATTTGAGAATCTCCACTTCTTGCAGTTCACATCTCTCTCTTTGTATTTCAACAAGATTATGTTTTAAAAAATGGCATAGAGCTATTAGCTTAAGCATAAAATGGTTGATTATAAAAAGGCTCCTTACTCCAGGCATATGAATAAATTACAACTAAAATAAAAAAAGGACGTCCTAAATCACAAGTATACCTGAGCTTGTAACTTAAGCACTTCTTGGTTCAAAATTTCATATTTTTTTCTTTTATTCCTTTTTTTCTCTCTTCTTTATTTTGGCCAAAGTTGAAAAAATAACATCTTTGAGGTGTAATAAAGGTGTCTATGAGGATCTAACTAGAGAAAATGTCTCAAATGTCATTCCTGGTTTAGCGGTTTTGTAGTTTATTGCTTTTTCAAATCAATAGTAGACGGTATTACAAACTTAGAAAGTCTAATCTAACTCTTGTCAAATCTGTCCTTTGTAGTTAATGATTTTATAACTTCTAAAGGAGCCGTTTGATTTAGCATATTCCTCTGTTGTTGGTGTCATAGCTTATTGTGCTTTCTTTTTGGATTTTTCAGAACCTCCACTTCCTGCAGTTCACATCTCTCTCTTTGTATTTCAACAAGATTATATTTTAGAAAAAGACACAGAGCTATTAGCTTAAGCATTATATGGTTGATAACAAAAAAGGCTTCTTCCTCCAGGCATACGAATGAATTAAAACTAAAATAAAAAAAGGACGTCCTAAATCACAAGTATACTTGAGCTTGTAACTTAAGCACTTCTTGATTCAAAATTTAATATTTTTTCCTTTTTTCCTTTTTTTTTCTCTCTTCGTTTTTTTGGCCAAAGTTGACAAAATAACATCTTTAAGTTGTAATAAAGGTGTCTACGAGGATCTAACTAGAGAAAATGTCTCAAATTTCATTTCTGGTTTAGCGGCTTTCCAGTTTATTGCTTTTTCAAATCAATAGTAGACGGTATAACAAACTTAGAAAGTCTATTCTCACTCTTGTCAAATCTGTCCATTGTAGGTAATGATTTTATAACTTCTAAAGCAGCCGTTAGATTTAGCATATTCCTATGTTTTCGGTGCCATAGCTTCTTGTGCTTTCTTTGTTGATTTGATAATCTCCACTTCTTGTAGTGCACATCTCTCTCTTTGTATTTGAACAAGATCATGTTTTCGAGAAAGGCACAGAGCTATTAGCTTAAGCATGAAAAAGTTGATTTGTAAAAAGGCTCCTTCCTCGAGGCATATGAATAAATTAAAACTAAAATAAAAAAGGACGTCCTAAATCACAAGAATACCTGAGCATGTAACTTAAGCACTTCTTGATTCAAAATTTCATATTTTTTTTCCTTTTTTCCTTTTTTCTGTCCCTTCTAGTTTTTGGCCAAAGTTGAAAAAATAACATCTTTTAGGTGTAATAAAGGTGTCTACGAGGATCTAACTAGAAAAAATGTCTCAAATTTCATTCCTTATTTAGCGGCTTTGTAGTTTAATTGCTTTTTCAAATCAATAGTAGACGGTATTACAAACTTAGAAAGTCTGATCTCACTCTTGTCTAATATCTCCTGTGTAGTTAATAATTTTTTCACTTCTTTAGTAGCCTTTGGATTTAGCATATTCCTCTATTGTTGGTGTCATAGCTTCATGTGTTTTCTTAGTTTATTTTTCAGAAACTCCACTTCTTGCAGTTCACATCTCTCTCTTTGTATTTCAACAAGATTATGTTTTAGAAAAAGGCACAGAGCTATTAGCTTAAGCATTGAATGGTTGATTACAAAAAAGGCTCCTTCCTCCAAGCATATGAATAAATTAAAACTAAAATAAAAAAGGACGTCCTATATCACAAGTATACCTGAGCTTGTAACTTAAGCACTTCTTGATTCAAAATTTCTTTTTTTTTCTCTCTCTTCGTTTTTTTGGCCAAAGTTGAAAAAATAACATCTGTGAGTTGAAATAAAGGTGTCTACGAGGATTTAACTAGAGAAAATGTCTCAAATTTCATTCCTGGTTTAGCGGCTTTGCAGTTTATTGTTTTTTCAAATCAATAGTAGACGGTATTACAAACATAGAAAGTCTAATCTCACTCTTGTCAAATCTGTCCTTTGTAGGTAATGATTTTATAACTTCTAAAGCAGCCGTTAGATTTAGCATATTCCTATGTTGTCGGTGCCATAGCTTCTTGTGCTTACTTTGATGATTTGATGATCTCCACTTCTTGCAGTGCACATATCTCTCTTTGTATTTCAAGAAGATCATGTTTTAGAAAAAGGCAAAGAGCTATTATCTTAAGCATAAAATGGTTTATTAGTAAAAAGGCTCCTTCCTCGAGCCATATGAATAAATTAAAACTAAAATAAAAAGGGACGTCTTAAATCACAAGAATACCTGAGCTTGTAACTTAAGCACTTCTTGATTCAAAATTTAATATTTTTTTCCTTTTTTCCTTTTTTATCTCTCTTCTAGTTTTTGGACAAAGTTGAAAAAATAACATCTTTTAGGTGTAATAAAGGTGTATAGGAGGATCTAACTAGAAAAAATGTCTCAAATTTCATTCCTTGTTTAGCGGCTTTGTAGTTTAATTGCTTTTTCAAATCAATAGTAGACGGTATTACAAACTTAGAAAGTCTGATTCACTCTTGTCTAATCTGTCCTGTGTAGTTAATAATTTTTTCACTTCTTTAGTACCCTTTAGATTTAGCATATTCCTCTATTGTTGGTGTCATAGCTTCTGGTGCTTTCTTATTTGATTTTTCGGAAGCTCCACTTCTTGGAGTTCACATCTCTCTCTTTGTATTTCAACAAGATTATGTTTTAGAAAAAGGCACAGAGCTATTAGCTTAAGCATTGAATGGTTGATTACAAAAAAGGCTCCTAATTCCAAGCATATGAATAAATTAAAACTAAAATAAAAAAGGACGTCCTATATCACAAGTATACCTGAGCTTGTAACTTAAGCACTTCTTGATTCAAAATTTCTTTTTTTTTTCCTTTTTTCCTATTTTTCTCTCTCTCTTCGTTTTTTTGGCCAAAGTTGAAAAAATAACATCTTTGAGGTGAAATAAAGGTGTCTACGAGGATCTAACTAGAGAAAATGTCTCAAATTTCATTCCTGGTTTAGCGGCTTTGCAGTTTATTGCTTTTTCAAATCAATAGTAGACGGTATTACAAACTTAGAAAGTCTAATCTCACTCTTGTCAAATCTGTCCTTTGTAGGTAATGATTTTATAACTTCTAAAGCAGCCGTTAGATTTAGCATATTCCTATGTTTTCGGTGCCATAGCTTCTTGTGCTTACTTTGATGATTTGATGATCTCCACTTCTTGCAGTGCACATCTCTCTCTTTGTATTTCAAGAAGATCATGTTTTAGAAAAACGCACAGAGCTATTATCTTAAGCATAAAATGGTTTATTAGTAAAAAGGCTCCTTCCTCGAGCCATATGAATAAATTAAAACTAAAATAAAAAGGACGTCCTAAATCACAAGAATACCTGAGCTTGTAACTTAGCACTTCTTGATTCAAAATTTCATATTTTTTTCCTTTTTTCCTTTTTTATCTCTCTTCTTGTTTTTGGCCAAAGTTGAAAAAATAACATCTTTGTGGTGTAATAAAGGGGTTTACGAGGATCTAACTTGAGAAAATATCTCAAATTTCATTCTTTGTTTAGCGTCTTTCAGTTTAATTGCTTGATCAAATCAATAGTAAACGGTATTACAAACTTAGAAAGTCTGATCTCACTCTTGTCAAGTTTGTCCTTTGTAGTTAATGATTTTATAAGTTCTTAAGTAGCCATTAGATTTAGCATATTCCTATGTTGTCGGTGCCATAACTTCTTTTCCTTTCTTTGATGATTTGAGAATGTCCACTTCTTGCAGTTCACATCTCTCTCTTTGTATTTCAACGAGATCATATTTTAGAAAAAGGCACAGAGCTATTAGCTTAAGCATTAAATGGTTGATTACTAAAATTCTCCTTCCTCCAGGCATATGAATAAATTAAAACTAAAATAAAAAAGGACGTCCTAAATCACAAGCATACCTGAGCTTGTAACTTAAGCACTTCTTGATTCAAAATTTCATATTTTTTCCTTTTTTCCTTTTTTCTCTCCCTTCTAGTTTTTGGCCAAAGTTGAAAAAATAACATCTTTTAGGTGTAATAAAGGTGTCTACGAGGATCTAACTAGAAAAAGTGTCTCAAATTTCATTCCTTATTTAGCTGTTTTGTAGTTTAATTGCTTTTTCAAATCAATAGTAGACGGTATTACAAACTTAGAAAGTCTGATCGCACTCTTGTCTAATATGTCCTGTGTAGTTAATAATTTTTTCACTTCTTTAGTAGCCTTTGGATTTAGCATATTCCTCTATTGTTGGTGTCATAGCTTCATGTGTTTTCTTAGTTGGTTTTTCAGAAACTCCACTTCTTGCAGTTCACATCTCTCTCTTTGTATTTCAACAAGATTATGTTTTAGAAAAAGGCACAGAGCTATTAGCTTAAGCATTGAATGGTTGATTACAAAAAAGGCTCCTTCCTCCAAACATATGAATAAAATAAAACTAAAATAAAAAAGGACGTCCTATATCACAAGTATACCTGAGCTTGTAACTTAAGCACTTCTTGATTCAAAATTTCTTTTTTTTTTTCCTTTTTTCCTTTTTTTTTCTCTCTCTTCGTTTTTTTGGCCAAAGTTGAAAAAATAACATCTTTGAGTTGAAATAAAAGTGTCTACGAGGATCTAACTAGAGAAAATGTCTCAAATTTCATTCCTGGTTTAGCGGCTTTGGAGTTTATTATTTTTTCAAATCAATAGTAGACGGTATTACAAACTTAGAAAGTCTTATCTCACTCTTGTCAAATCTGTCCTTTGTAGGTAATGATTTTATAACTTCTAAAGCAGCCGTTAGATTTAGCATATTCCTATGTTGTCGGTGCCATAGCTTCTTGTGCTTACTTTGATGATTTGATGATCTCCACTTCTTGCAGTGCACATCTCTCTCTTTGTATTTCAAGAAGATCATGTTTTAGAAAAAAGGCAAAGAGCTATTATCTTAAGCATAAAATGGTTTATTAGTAAAAAGGCTTCTTCCTCGAGCCATATGAATAAATTAAAACTAAAATAAAAAAGGACGTCCTAAATCACAAGAATACCTGAGCTTGTAACTTAAGCACTTCTTGATTCAAAATTTAATATTTTTTTCCTTTTTTCCTTTTTTATCTCTCTTCTAGTTTTTGGACAAAGTTTAAAAAATAACATCTTTTAGGTGTAATAAAGGTGTCTACGAGGATCTAACTAGAAAAAATGTCTCAAATTTCATTCCTTCTTTAGCGGCTTTGTAGTTTAATTGCTTTTTCAAATCAATAGTAGACGGTATTACAAACTTAGAAAGTCTGATTCACTCTTGTCTAATCTGTCCTGTGTAGTTAATAATTTTTTCACTTCTTTAGTAGCCTTTAGATTTAGCATATTCCTCTATTGTTGGTGTCATAGCTTCTGGTGCTTTCTTAGTTGATTTTTCGGAAGCTCCACTTCTTGGAGTTCACATCTCTCTCTTTGTATTTCAACAAGATTATGTTTTAGAAAAAGGCACAGAGCTATTAGCTTAAGCATTGAATGGTTGATTACAAAAAAGGCTCCTAATTCCAAGCATATGAATAAATTAAAACTAAAATAAAAAAGGACGTCCTATATCACAAGTATACCTGAGCTTGTAACTTAAGCACTTCTTGATTCAAAATTTCTTTTTTTTTTCCTTTTTTCCTTTTTTTTCTCTCTCTTCGTTTTTATGGCCAAAGTTGAAAAATAACATCTTTGAGGTGAAATAAAGGTGTCTACGAGGATCTAACTAGAGAAAATGTCTCAAATTTCATTCCTGGTTTAGCGGCTTTGCAGTTTATTGCTTTTTCAAATCAATAGTAGACGGTATTACAAACTTAGAAAGTCTAATCTCACTCTTGTCAAATCTGTCCTTTGTAGGTAATGATTTTATAACTTCTAAAGCAGCCGTTAGATTTAGCATATTCCTATGTTGTCGGTGCCATAGCTTCTTGTGCTTACTTTGATGATTTGATGATCTCCACTTCTTGCAGTGCATATCTCTCTCTTTGTATTTCAAGAAGATCATGTTTTAGAAAAAGGCAAAGAGCTATTATCTTAAGCATAAAATGGTTTATTAGTAAAAAGGCTCCTTCCTCGAGCCATATGAATAAATTAAAACTAAAATAAAAAAGGACGTCCTAAATCACAAGAATACCTGAGCTTGTAACTTAGCACTTCTTGATTCAAAATTTCATATTTTTTTCCTTTTTTCCTTTTTTATCTCTCTTCTTGTTTTTGGCCAAAGTTGAAAAAATAACATCTTTGAGGTGTAAAAAAGGGGTTTACGAGGATCTAACTTGAGAAAATGTCTCAAATTTCATTCTTTGTTTAGCGTCTCTCAGTTTAATTGCTTGATCAAATCAATAGTAAACGGTATTACAAACTTAGAAAGTTTGATCTCACTCTTGTCAAGTTTGTCCTTTGTAGTTAATGATTTTATAAGTTCTTAAGTAGCCATTAGATTTAGCATATTCCTATGTTGTCGGTGCCATAACTTCTTTTCCTTTCTTTGATGATTTGAGAATCTCCACTTCTTGCAGTTCACATCTCTCTCTTTGTATTTCAACGAGATCATGTTTTAGAAAAAGGCACAGAGCTATTAGCTTAAGCATTAAATGGTTGATTACTAAAATTCGCCTTCCACCAGGCATATGAATAAATTAAAACTAAAATAAAAAAGGACGTCCTAAATCACAAGAATACCTGAGCTTGTAACTTAAGCACTTCTTGATTCAAAATTTCATATTTTTTTCCTTTTTTCCTTTTTTCTCTCTCTTCTAGTTTTTGGCCAATGTTGAAAAAATAACATCTTTTAGGTGTAATAAAGGTGTCTACGAGGATCTAACTAGAAAAAATGTCTCAAATTTCATTCCTTATTTAGTGGCTTTGTAGTTTAATTTCTTTTTCAAATCAATAGTAGACGTTTTTACAAACTTAGAAAGTCTGACCTCACTCTTGTCTAATCTGTCAGGTGTAGTTAATAATTTTTTCACTTCTTTAGTAGCCTTTGGATTTAGCATATTCCTCTTTTGTTGGTGTCATAGCTTCATGTGTTTTCTTAGTTGATTTTTCAGAAACTCCACTTCTTGTAGTTCACATCTCTCTCTTTGTATTTCAACAAGATTATGTTTTAGAAAATGGAACAGAGCTATTAGCTTAAGCATTGAATGGTTGATTACAAAAAAGGCTCCTTCCTCCAAGCATATGAATAAATTAAAACTAAAATAAAAAAGGACGTCCTATATCACAAGTATACCTGAGCTTGTAACTTAAGCACTTCTTGATTCAAAATTTCTTTTTTTTTTCCTTTTTTCCTTTTTTTTCTCTCTCTTCGTTTTTTTGGCCAAAGTTGAAAAAATAACATCTTTGAGTTGAAATAAAGGTGTCTACGAGGATCTAACTAGAGAAAATGTCTCAAATTTCATTCCTGGTTTAGCGGCTTTGCAGTTTATTGTTTTTTCAAATCAATAGTAGACGGTATTACAAACTTCGAAAGTCTAATCTCACTCTTATCAAATCTGTCCTTTGTAGGTAATGATTTTATAACTTCTAAAGCAGCCGTTAGATTTAGCATATTCCTATGTTGTCGGTGCCATAGCTTCTTGTGCTTACTTTGATGATTTGATGATCTCCACTTCTTGCCGTGCACATCTCTCTCTTTGTATTTCAAGAAGATCATGTTTTAGAAAAAGGCAAAGAGCTATTATCTTAAGCATAAAATGGTTTATTAGTAAAAAGGCTCCTTCCTCGAGCCATATGAATAAATTAAAACTAAAATAAAAAAGGACGTCCTAAATCACAAGAATACCTGAGCTTGTAACTTAAGCACTTCTTGATTCAAAATTTCATATTTTTTTCCGTTTTTCCTTTTTTATCTCTCTTCTAGTTTTTGGACAAAGTTGAAAAAATAAAATCTTTTAGGTGTAATAAAGGTGTCTACGAGGATCTAACTAGAAAAAATGTCTCAAATTTCATTCCTTGTTTAGCGGCTTTGTAGTTTAATTGCTTTTTCAAATCAATAGTAGACGGTATTACAAACTTAGAAAGTCTGATCTCACTCTTGTCTAATATGTCCTGTGTAGTTAATAATTTTTTCACTTCTTTAGTAGCCTTTGGATTTAGCATATTCCTCTATTGTTGGTGTCATAGCTTCATGTGTTTTCTTAGTTGATTTTTCAGAAACTCCACTTCTTGCAGTTCACATCTCTTTCTTTGTATTTCAACAAGATCATGTTTTTGAAAAAGGCACAGAGCTATTAGCTTAAGCATTGAATGGTTGATTACAAAAAAGGCTCCTTCCTCCAAACATATGAATAAATTAAAACTAAAATAAAAAAGGACGTCCTAAATCACAGGTATACCTGAGCTTGTAACTTAAGCACTTTATGATTCAAAATTTCATATTTTTTTTTTCCTTTTTTCCATTTTTTCTCTCTCTTCGTTTTTTGGCCAAAGTTGAAAAAAATAACATCTTTTAGGTGTAATAAAGGTGTCTACGAGGATCTAAGTAGCGAAAATGTCTCAAATGTCATTCCTGGTTTAGCGGTTTTGCAGTTTATTCCTTTTTCAAATCAATAGTAGGCGGTATTACAAACTTAGAAAGTCTAATCTAACTCTTGTCAAATCTGTCCTTTGTAGTTAATGATTTTATAACTACTAAAGTAGCCGTTTGATTTAGGATATTCCTCTGTTGTTGGTGTAATAGCTTATTGTGCTTTCTTTTTGGATTTTTCAGAACCTCTACTTCCTGCAGTTCACATCTCTCTCTTTGTATTTCAATAAGATTATGTTTTAGAAAAAGGCACAGAGCTATTAGCTTAAGCATTATATGGTTGATTACAAAAAAGGCTTCTTCCTCCAGGCATATGAATAAATTAAAACTAAAATAAAAAAAGGATGTCCTAAATCACAATTATACTTGAGCTTGTAACTTAAGCACTTCTTGATTCAAAATTTAATATTTTTTCCTTTTTTCCTTTTTTTTTCTCTCTTCGTTTTTTTGGCCAAAGTTGAAAAAATAACATCTTTAAGTTGTAATAAAGGTGTCTACGAGGATCTAACTAGAGAAAATGTCTCAAATTTCGTTCCTGGTTTAGCGGCTTTGCGGTTTATTGCTTTTTCAAATCAATAGTAGACGGTATTATAAACTTAGAAAGTCTGATCTCACTCTTGTAAAATCTGTCCATTGTAGGTAATGATTTTATAACTTCTAAAGGAGCCGTTAGATTTAGCATATTCCTATGTTGTCGGTGCCATTGCTTCTTGTGCTTTCTTTGTTGATTTAATAATCTCCACTTCTTGCAGTGCACATCTCTCTCTTTGTATTTCAACAAGATCATGTTTTAGAAAAAGGCACAGAGCTATTAGCTTAAGCATTAAATGGTTGATTAGTTAAAAGGCTCCTTCCTCGAGGCATATGAATAAATTAAAACTAAAATAAAAAAGGACGTCCTAAATCACAAGAATACCTGAGCTTGTAACTTAAGCACTTCTTGATTCAAAATTTCATATTTTTTTCCTTTTTTCCCTCTCTTCTAGTTTTTGGCCAAAGTTGAAAAAATGACATCTTTTAGGTGTAATAAAGGTGTCTATGAGCATATTCCTATGTTGTCGGTGCCATAACTTCTCGTGCTTTCTTTGATGATTTGAGAATCTCCACTTCTTGCAGTTCACATCTCTCTCTTTGTATTTCAACAAGATCATGTTTGAGAAAAAGGCACAGAGAATTAGCTTAAGCATTAAATGGCTGATTACTAAAAAGGCTCCTTCCTCGAGGCATATGAATAAATTAAAACTAAAATAAAAAAAAGTACATCCCAAATCACAAGTATACCTAAGCTTGTAACTTAAGCACTTCTTGATTCAAAATTTCGTATTTTTTTTCCTTTTTTTCCTTTTTTTTTCTCTCTCTGCTTGTTTTTTGTCAAAGTTGAAAAAATAACATCTTTGAGGTGTAATAAACAGGTCTACGAGGATCTAACTAGAGAAAATGTCTCAAATTTCATTCCTTGTTTAGCGGCTTTGTAGTTTAATTGCTTTTTCAAATCAATAGTAGACGGTATTACAAACTTAGAAAGTCTGATCTCACTCTTGTCAAATTTTTCCTTTGTAGTTAATGATTTTATAACTTCTAAAGTAGCCGTTAGATTTAGCATATTCCTTTGTTGTCGTTGCCATAGCTTCTTGTGCTTTCTTTGATGATTTGATATTCTCGAATTCTTGAAGTGCACATCTCTCTCTTTGTATTTCAACAAGATCATGTTTTTGAAAAAGGCACAGAGCTTTTAGCTTAAGCATTAAATGGTTGATTAGTAAAAAGGCTCCTTCCTCGAGGCATATGAATAAATTAAAACTAAAATAAAAAAGGACGTTCTAAATCACAAGAATATCTGAGCTTGTAACTTAAGCACTTCTTGATTCAAAATATCATATTTTTTTCTTTTTTCCTTTTTTCTCTCTCTTTTAGTTTTTGGCCAAAGTTGAAAAAATAACATCTTTGAGGTGTAATAAAGGGGTCTACGAGGATCTATCTTGAGAAAATGTCTCAAATTTCATTCTTTGTTTAGCGGCTTTCAGTTTAATTGCTTTATCAAATCAATAGTAGACAGTATTACAAACGTAGAAAGTCTGATCTCACTCTTGTCAAATTTGTCCTTTGTAGTTAATGATTTTATAACTTCTAAAGTAGCAATTAGATTTAGCATATTCCTATGTTGTCGGTGCCATAACTTCTTGTGGTTTCTTTGATGAATTCATAATCTCCACTTCTTGCAGTTCACATCTCTGTCTTTGTATTTCAACAAATCATGTTTTAGAAAAAGGTAGAGAGCTATTAGCTTAAGCATTAAATGGTTGATTACTAAAAAGGCTCCTTCCTCCAGGCATATGAATAAATGAAAACTAAAATAAAAAAGGACGTCCTAAATCACAAGTATACCTGAGAATGTAACTTAAGCACTTCTTGATTCAAAATTTCGTATTTTTTTTCTTTTTTCCTTTTTTCTCTATATTCTTGTTTTTGGCGAAAGTTGAAAAAATAACATCTTCGAGGTGTAATAAAGGGGTCTACAAGGATCTAACTTGAGAAAATGTCTCAAATTTCATTCTTTGTTTAGCGGCTTTCTGTTTAATTTCTTTATCAAATCAATAGTAGACGGTATTACAAACTTAGAAAGTCTGATCTCACTCTTGTCAAATCTGTCATTTGTAGTTAATGATTTTATAACTTCTAAAGTAGCCGTTAGATTTAGCATATTCCTATGTTGTCGATACCATAACTTCTTGTGCTTTCTTTGATGATTTGAGAATCTCCACTTCTTGCAGTTCACATCTCTATCTTTGTATTTCAACAAGATCATGTTTTAGAAAAAGGTACAGAGCTATTAGCTTAAGCATTAAATGGTTTATTACTAAAAAGGCTCCTTCCTCCAGGCATATGAATAAATGAAAAAGAACATAAAAAAGGACGTCCTAAATCACAAGTATACCTGAGAATGTAACTTAAGCACTTCTTGATTCAAAATTTCGTATTTTTTTTCCTTTTTCTCTCTCTCTCTACTTGTTTTTGGCGAAAGTTGAAAAAATAACATCTTTGAGGTGTAATAAAGGGGTCTACAAGGATCTAACTTGAGAAAATGTCTCAAATTTCATTCTTTGTTTAGCGTCTTTCAGTTTAATTGCTTTATCAAATCAATAGTAAACAGTATTACAAACTTAGAAAGTCTGATCTCACTCTTGCCAAATTTTTCCTTTGTAGTTAAGGATTTTATAACTTCGAAAGTTGCCTTTAGATTTAGCATATTCCTATGTTGTCGGTGCCATAACTTCTTGTCCTTTCTTTGATGATTTGAGAATCTCCACTTCTTGCAGTTCACATCTCTCTCTTTGTATTTCAACGAGATCATGATTTAGCAAAAGGCACAGAGCTATTAGCTTAAGCATTAAATGGTTGATTACTAAAATTCTCCTTCCTCCAGGCATATGAATAAATTAAAACTAAAATAAAAAAAGGACGTCCTAAATCACAAGAATACCGGAGCTTGTAACTTAAGCACTTCTTGATTCAAAATTTCATATTTTTTTCCTTTTTTCCTTTTTTCTCTCTCTTTTAGTTTTTGGCCAAAGTTGAAAAAATAACATCTTTGAGGTGTAATAAAGGGGTCTACGAGGATCTAACTTGAGAAAATGTCTCAAATTTCATTCTTTGTTTAGCGGATTTCAGTTTAATTGCTTTATCAAATCAATAGTAGACGGTACTACAAACTTAGAAAGTCTGATCTCACTCTTGTCAAATCTGTAGTTTGTAGTTAAAAATTTTATAACTTCTAAAGTAGCTCATAGATTTAGCATATTCCTATGTTTTCGGTGCCATAACTTCTTGTGCTTTCTTTGATGATTTCATAATCTCCACTTCTTGCAGTTCACATCTCTGTCTTTCTATTTCAACAAGATCATGTTTTAGAAAAAGGTATAGAGCTATTAGCTTAAGCATTAAATGGTTGATTACTAAAAAGGCTCCTTCCTCCAGGCATATGAATAAATGAAAACTAAAATAAAAAAGGACGTCCTAAATCACAAGTATACCTGAGAATGTAACTTAAGCACTTCTTGATTCAAAATTTCGTATTTTTTTTTCCTTTTTTCCTTTTTTCTCTCTCTTCATGTTTTTGGCCAAAGTTGAAAAAATAACATCTTTGAGGTGTAATAAAAGGGTCTACGAGGATCTAACTTGAGAAAATGTCTTAAATTTCATTCTTTGTTTATCGTCTTTCAGTTTAATTGCTTTATCAAATCAATAGTAGACGGTATTACAAACTTAGAAAGTGTGATCTCACTCTTGTCTAATCTGTCCTGTGTAGTTAATAATTTTTTCACTTCTTTAGTAGCCTTTAGATTTAGCTTATTCCTCTATTGTTGGTGTCATAGCTTCATGTGCTTTCTTAGTTGCTTTTTCATAATCTCCACTTCTTGCAGTTCACATCTCTCTCTTTGTATTTCAACAAGATCATGTTTTAGAAAAAGGCACAGAGCTATTAGCTTAAGCATTAAATGGTTGATTACAAAAAAGGCTCCTTCCTCCAGGCATATGAATCAATTAAAACTAAAATAAAAAAGGAAGTCCTAAGTCACAGGTATACCTAAGCTTGTAACTTAAGCACTTCTTGATTCAAAATTTCGTATTTTTTTTCCTTTTTTCCTTGTTTTCTCTCTCTTCTTATTTTTGGCCAAAGTTGAAAAAATAACATCTTTGAGGTGTAATAAAGGTGTCTACGAGGATCTAACTTGAGAAAATGTCTCAAATTTCATTCTTTGTTTAGCGTCTTTCAGTGTAATTGCATTATCAAAGCAATAGTAGACGGTATTACAAACTTAGAAAGTCTGATCTCACTCTTGTCAAATCTGTCATTTGTAGTTAATGATTTTATAACTTCTAAAGTAGCCGTTAGATTTAGCATATTCCTATGTTGTCGGTGCCATAACTTCTTGTGCTTTCTTTGATGATTTGAGAATCTCCATTTCATGCAGTTCACATCTCTGTCTTTGTATTTCAAAAAGATCATGGTTTAGAAAAAGGCACAGAGCTATTAGCTTAAGCATTAAATGGTGGATTACTAAAAAGGCTCCTTCCTCGAGGCATATGAATAAATTAAAACTAAAATAAAAAAGGACGTCCTAAGTCACAGGTATACCTAAGCTTGTAACTTAAGCACTTCTTGATTCAAAATTTCGTATTTTTTTTCCTTTTTTCCTTGTTTTCTCTCTCTTCTTATTTTTGGCCAAAGTTGAAAAAATAACAACTTTGAGGTGTAATAAAGGTGTCTACGAGGATCTAATTTGAGAAAATGTCTCAAATTTCATTCTTTGTTTAGCGTCTTTCAGTGTAATTGCATTATCAAATCAATAGTAGACGGTATTACAAACTTAGAAAGTCTGATCTCACTCTTGTGAAATCTGTCATTTGTAGTTAATGATTTTATAACTTCTAAAGTAGCCGTTAGATTTAGCATATTCCTATGTTGTCGGTGCCATAACTTCTTGTGCTTTCTTTGATGATTTGAGAATCTCCATTTCATGCAGTTCACATCTCTGTCTTTGTATTTCAAAAAGATCATGGTTTAGAAAAAGGCACAGAGCTATTAGCTTAAGCATTAAATGGTGGATTACTAAAAAGGCTCCTTCCTCGAGGCATATGAATAAATTAAAACTAAAATAAAAAAGGACGTCCTAAGTCACAGGTATACCTAAGCTTGTAACTTAAGCACTTCTTGATTCAAAATTTCGTATTTTTTTTCCTTTTTTCCTTGTTTTCTCTCTCTTCTTATTTTTGGCCAAAGTTGAAAAAATAACATCTTTGAGGTGTAATAAAGGTGTCTACGAGGATCTAATTTGAGAAAATGTCTCAAATTTCATTCTTTGTTTAGCGTCTTTCAGTGTAATTGCATTATCAAATCAATAGTTGACGGTATTACAAACTTAGAAAGTCTGATCTCACTCTTGTCAAATCTGTCATTTGTAGTTAATGATTTTATAACTTCTAAAGTAGCCGTTAGATTTAGCATATTCCTATGTTGTCGGTACCATAACTTCTTTTGCTTTCTTTGATGATTTGAGAATCTCCACTTCATGCAGTTCACATCTCTGTCTTTGTATTTCAAAAAGATCATGGTTTAGAAAAAGGCACAGAGCTATTAGTTTAAGCATTAAATGGTTGATTACTAAAAAGGCTCCTTCCTCGAGGCATATGAATAAATTAAAACTACAATAAAAAAGGACGTCCTGAGTCACAGGTATACCTGAGCTTGTAACTTAAGCACTTCTTGATTCAAAATTTCATATTTTTTTCCTTTTTTTTCCTTTTTTTTCTCTCTCTTCTTGTTTTAGGCCAAAGGTGAAAAAATAACATCTTTGAGGTGTAATAAAGGGGTCTACGAGGATCTAACTTGAGAAAATGTCTCAAATTTCATTCTTTTTTAGCGGCTTTCAGTTTAATTGCTTTATCAAATCAATAGTAGACGGTATTACAAACTTAGAAAGTCTGATCTCACTCTTGTCAAATCTGTCCTTTGTAGTTAATGATTTTATAACTTCTAAAGTAGCCATTTGATTTAGCATATTCCTCTATTGTTGGTGTCATAGCTTCTTGTGCTTTCTTGGTGGATTTTTCAGAAGCTCCACTTCATGCAGTTCACATCTCTCTCTTTATATTTCAACAAGATTATGTTTTAGAAAAAGGCACAGAGCTATTAGCTTAAGCATTAAATGGTTGATTACTAAAAAGGCTCCTTCCTCAAGGCATATGTATAAATGGAAACTAAAATAAAAAGGACGTCCTAATCACAAGTATACGTGAGCAAGTAACTTAAGCACTTCTTCATTCAAAATTTCATATTTTTTTCCTTTTTTTTCTCTCTTCTTTTTTTTTGGCCAAAGATGAAAAAATAACATTTTTGAGGTGTAAAAAAGGTGTCTACGAGGATCTAACTACAGAAAATGTCTCAAATTTCATTCCTTGTTTATCGTCTTTGCAGTTTAATTGCTTTTTCAAATCAATAGTAGACGGTATTACAAACTTAGAAAGTCTGATCTCACTCTTGTCTAATCTGTCCTGTGTAGTTAATAATTTTTTCATTTCTTTAGCAGCCTTTAGATTTAGCATATTCCTCTATTGTTGGTGTCATAGCTTCTTGTGCTTTCTTAGTTGATTTTTCAGAAGCTCCACTTCTTGGAGTTCACATCTCTCTCTTTGTATTTCAACAAGATTATGTTTTAGAAAAAGGCACAGAGCTATTAGCTTAAGCATTAAATGGTTGATTATTAAAAAGGCTCCTTCCTCGAGGCATATGAATAAGTGAAAACTAAAATAAAAAGGACGTCCTAATCACAAGTATACCTGAGCTTGTAACTTAAGCACTTCTTGATTGAAAATTTCATATTTTTTCCTTTTTTCTTTTTTTTTTTCTCTCTTCGTTTTTTTGGCCAAAGGTGAAAAAATAACATCTTTGAGGTGTAATAAAGATCTCTACGAGAATCTAAATATATAAAATGTCTCAAATTTCATTCCTTATTTATCGGCTTTGAAGTTTAATTGCTTTTTCAAATCAATAGTAGACGGTATTACAAACTTAGAAAGTCTGATCTCACTCTTGTCTAATCTGTCCTGTGTAGTTAATACTTTTTTCACTTCTTTAGTAGCCTTTAGATTTAGCATATTCCTCTATTGTTGGTGTCATAGTTTCATGTGGTTTCTTAGTTGATTTTTCAGAAGCTCCACTTCTTGCAGTTCACATCTCTCTCTATGTATTTCAACAAGATTATGTTTTAGAAAAAGGCATAGAGCTATTAGCTTAAGCATTAAATGGTTGATTACAAAAAAGGCTCCTTCCTCTAGGCATATGAATAAATTAAAACTAAAATAAAAAAAAGGACATCCTAAATCACAAGTATACCTGAGCTTGTAACTTAAGCAATTCTTGATTAAAAATTTCATATTTTTTTTTTCTTTTTTCCTTTTTTAGTCTCTCTTCTTGTTTTTGGCAAAAGTTGAAAAAATAACATCTTTGAGGTGTAATAAAGGGGTCTACGAGGATCTAACTATGGAAAATGTCTCAAATTTCATTATTTGTTTAGCGTCTTTCAGTTTAATTGCTTTATCAAATCAATAGTAGACGGTATTACAAACTTAGAAAGTCTGATCTCACTCTTGTCAAATCTGTCTTTTGTAGTTAATTATTTTATAACTTCTAAAGTAGCCGTTTGATTTAGCATATTCCTCTATTGTTGGTGTCATAGCTTCTTGTGCTTTCTTTATGGATTTTTCAGAAGCTCCACTTCATGCAGTTCACATCTCTCTCTTTATATTTCAACAAGATTAGATTATAGAAAAAGGCACAGAGCTATTAGCTTAAGCATTAAATGGTTGATTAATAAAAAGGATCCTTCCTCGAGGCATATGAATTAATGAAAACTAAAATAAAAATGGATGTCCTAAATCACAATTATACCTGAGCTTGTAACTTCAGCACTTCTTGATTCAAAATTTCATATTTTTTTCCTTTTTTCCTTTTTTTTCTCTCTCTTCTTTTTTTGGCCAACGTTGAAAAAATAACATCTTTGAGGTGTAATAAAGGGGTCTACGAGGATCTAACTAGAGAAAATGTCTCAAATTTCATTCCTTGTTTATCGGCTTCACAGTTTAATTGCTTTTTCAAATCAATAGTAGACGGTATTACAAACTTAGAAAGTCTGATTTCAACAAGATCATGTTTTAGAAAAAGGCACAGAGCTATTAGCTTAAGCATTAAATAGTTGATTACTTAAAAGGCTCTTTCGTCCAGGCATATGAATAAATGAACACTAAAATAAAAAAGGACGTCCTAAATCATAAGTATATCTGAGCTTGTAACTTAAGCAATTCTTGATTCAAAATTTCATATTTTTTTTCCTTTTTACCTTTTTTTTCTCTCTCTTCTTGTTTTATGGCCAAAGTGCAAAAAATAACATCTTCAAGGTGTAATAAAGGGGTCTACGAGGATCTAACTTGAGAAAATGTAAAAATTTCATTCTTTGTTTAGTGGCTTCCAGTTTAATTGCTTTATCAAATCAATAGGAGACGGTATTACAAACTTAGAAAGTCTTATCTCACTCTTGTCAAATCTGTCCTTTGTAGTTAAAGATTTTATAACTACTAAAGTAGCCGTTATATTTAGCATATTCCTATGTTTTCGGTGCCATAACTTCTTGTGCTTTCTTTGATGATTTGAGAATCTCCACTTCTTGCAGTTCACATCTTTGTCTTTGTATTTCAACAAGATCATGTTTTAGAAAAAGGCACAGAGCTATTAACTTAAGCATTAAATGATTGATTACTAAAAAGGCTCCTTCCTCCAGGCAAATGAATAAATGAAAACTAAAATAAAAAAGGACGTCCTAAATCACAAGTATACCTAAGCTTGTAACTTAAGCACTTCTTGATTCAAAATTTCATATTTTTTTCCCTTTTTTTCTCTCTCTTCTTTTTTTTGGCCAAACTTGAAAAAATAACATCTTTGAGGTGTAATAAAGGGGTCTACAAGGATCTAACTAGAGGAAATGTCGCAAATTTCATTACTTGTTTAGCGGCTTTGCAGTTGAATTGCTTTTTCAAAACAATAGTAGACGGTATTACAAACTTAGAAAGTTTGATCTCACTCTTGTCTAATCCGTCCTTTCTGGTTAATGATTTTATAACTTCTAAAGTAGTCGTTAGATTTAGCATATTCCTTTGTTGTCGGTGCCATAGCCTCTTGTGCTTTCTTCGTTCATTTGAGAATCTCCACTTCTTACAGTTCACATCTCTGTCTTTGTATTTCAACAAGATCATGTTTTAGAAAAAGGCACAGAGCTATTAGCTTAAGCATTAAATGGTTGATTACTAAAAAGGCTCCTTCCTCCAGGCATATGAATAAATGAAAACTAAAATAAAAAAGGACGTCCTAAATAACAAGTACACCTGAGCTTGTAACTTAAGCACTTCTTGATTCAAAATTTCATATTTTTTTTCCTTTTTTCCTTTTTTCTCCCTTCTTTTTTTTGGCGAAAGGTTAAAAAATAGTATCTTTGAGGTGTAATAAAGGGTTTAAGAGGGTCTAACTAGAGAAAATGTCTCAAATTTCATTCATTGTTTAACGGCTTTGTAGTTCAATTGGTTTTTAAAATCAATAGTAGACGGTATTACAAAGTTAGAAAGTCTGATCTCACTCTTGTTTAATCCGTCCTTTCTAGTTAAGGATTTTATAACTTCTAAAGTAGCCGTTAGATTTAGCATATTCCTATGTTGTCGGTGCCACAGCTTCCTGTGCTTTCTTTGTTGATTTTAGAATCTCCACTTCTTACAGTTCACATCTCTGTCTTTGTATTTCAACAAGATCATGTTTTAGAAAAACACACAGAGATATTAGCTTAAGCATTAAATGTTTGATTACTAAAAAGGATCCTTCCTCCAGGCATATGAATAAATGAAAACTAAAATAAAAAAGGACGTCCTAAATCACAAGTATACCTGAGCTTGTAACTTAAGCTTTTCTTGATTCAAAATTTCATATTTTTTTTCCTTTTTTCCTTTTTTTTCTCTATCTTCTTTTTTTTGGCCAAACTTGAAAAAATAACATCTTTGAGGTGTAATAAAGGGGTCTACGAGGACCTAACTAGAGAAAATGTCTCAAATTTCATTCCTTGTTTAGCGGCTTTGTAGTTGAATTTCTTTTTCAAATCAATAGTAGACGGTATTACAAAATTAGAAAGTGTGATCTCACTTTTGTCTAATCCGTCCTTTCTAGTTAAGGATTTTATAACTTCTAAAGTAGCCGTTAGATTTAGCATATTCCTATGTTGTCGGTGCCATAGCTTCTTATGCTTTCTTTGTTGATTTGAGAAACTCCACTTCTTACAGTTCACATCTCTATCTTTGTATTTCAACAAGATCATGTTTTAGAAAAAGGCACAGAGCTATTAGCTTAAGCATTAAATGGTTGATTACTAAAAAGGTTCCTTCCTCCATGCATATGAATAAATGAAAGCTAAAATAAAAAAGGACGTCCTAAATCACAAGTATACCTAAGCTTGTAACTTAAGCACTTCTTGATTCAAAATTTCATATTTTTTTTCCTTTTTTTCTTTTTTTCTCTCTTCTTGTTTTTGGCCAAAGTGGAATAAATAACATCTTTGAGGTGTTATAAACTGATCTACAAGGATCTAACTTCAGAAAATGTCTCAAATTTGATTCTTTGTTTAGAGGCTTTGTAGTTGAATTGCTTTTTCAAATCAATAGTAGATGGTATTACAAACTTAGAAAGTCTGATCTCACTCTTGTCTAATCCGTCCTTTCACGTTAATGATTTTATAACTTATAAAGTAGCCGTTAGATTTAGCATATTCCTGTGTTGTCGGTGCCATAGTTTCTTATGCTTTCTTTCTTGATTTGAGAATCTCCACTTCTTAAAGTTCACATCTATGTCTTTGTATTTCAATAAGATCATGTTTTAAAAAAAGGCACAGGGTTATTAGCTTAAGCTATAAATGGATGATTACTAAAAAGGCTCCTTCCTCCACGCATATGAATAAATCAAAACTAAAATAAAAAAGGACGTTCTAAATAACAAGTATACCTGAGCTTGTAACTTAAGCACTTCTTGATTTAAAATTTCATATATATTTTTTCCTTTTTTCCTTTTTTCTCCCTTCTTTTTTTTATAAAAAGGTTAAAAAATAACATCTTTGAGTTGTAATAAAGGGGTCTAAGAGGGTGTAACTAGAGAAAATGTCTCAAATTTCATTCCTTGTTTAGCGGCTTTGTAGTTCAATTGCTTTTAAAAATCAATAGTAGACAGTATTACAAACTTAGAAAGTCTGTTCTCACTCATTTCTAATCCGTCCTTTCTAGTTAAGGATTTTATAACTTCTAAAGTAGTCGTTAGATTTAGCATATTCTTATGTTGTCGGTGCCATAGCTTCTTGTAGTTTTTTTGTTGATTTGAGAATCTCCACTTCTTACAGTTCACATCTCTGTCTTTGTATTTCAACAAGATCATGTTTTAGAAAAAGGCACAGAGCTATTAGCTTAAGCATTAAATGGTTGATAACTAAAAAGGTTCCTTCCTCCATGCATATGAATAAATGAAAACTAAAATAAAAAAGGACGTCCTAAATCACAAGTATACCTGAGGTTGTAACTTAAGCACTTCTTGATTCAAAATTTCATATTTTTTTTCCTTTTCCCCTTTTTTTTTTCTCTCTTGTTTTTTTTTTTGGCCAAACTTGAAAAAATAACATCTTTGAGGTGTAATAAAGGGGTCTACGAGGATCTAACTAGAGGAAATGTCTCAAATTTCATTCCTTGTTTAGCGGCTTTGCAGTTGAATTGCTTTTTCAAATCAATAGTAGACGGTATTACAAACTTAGAAAGTTTGATCTCACTATTGTCTAATCCGTCCTTTCTGGTTAATGATTTTATAACTTCTAAAGTAGTCGTTAGATTTAGCATATTCCTATGTTGTCGGTGCCATAGCCTCTTGTGCTTTCTTTGTTCTTTTGAGAATCTCCACTTCTTACAGTTCACATCTCTGTCTTTGTATTTCAACAAGATCATGTTTTAGAAAAAGGCACGAGCTATTAGCTTAAGCATTAAATGGTTGATTACTAAAAAGGCTCCTTCCTCCAGGCATATGAATAAATGAAAACTAAAATAAAAAAGGACGTCCTAAATAACAAGTACACCTGAGCTTGTAACTTAAGCACTTCTGGATTCAAAATTTCATATTTTTTTCCTTTTTTCCTTTTTTCTCCCTTCTTTTTTTTGGCGAAAGGTTAAAAAATAACATCTTTGAGGTGTAATAAAGGGTTTAAAAGGGTCTAACTAGAGAAAATGTCTCAAATTTCATTCATTGTTTAGCGGCTTCGTAGTTCAATTGCTTTTTCAAATCAATAGTAGACGGTATTACAAAGTTAGAAAGTCTGATCTCACTCTTGTCGAATCCGTCCTTTCTAGTTTATGATTTTATAACTTCTAAAGTAGTCGTTAGATTTAGCATATTCCTATGTTGTCGGTGCCATAGCTTCTTGTGCTTTCTTTGTTGATTTGAGAATCTCCGTTTCTTACAGTTCACATCTCTGTCTTTGTATTTCAACAAGATCATGTTTTAGAAAAAGGCACAGAGATATTAGCTTAAGCATTAAATGTTTGATTACTAAAAAGGATCCTTCCTCCAGGCATATGAATAAATGAAAACTAAAATAAAAAAGGACGTCCTAAATCACAAGTATTCCTGAGCTTGTAACTTAAGCACTTCTTGATTGAAAATTTCATATTTTTTTTCCTTTTTCCCTTTTTTTCTCTCTCTTGTTTTTTTTTTGGCCAAACTTGAAAAAATAACATCTTTGAGGTGTAATAAAGGGACCAACGAGGATCTTACTAGAGGAAATGTCTCAAACTTCATTCCTTGTTTAGCGGCTTTGCAGTTGAATTGCTTTTTCAAATCAATAGTAGACGGTATTACAAACTTAGAAAGTTTGATCTCACTCTTGTCTAATCCGTCCTTTCTGGTTAATGATTTTATAACTTCTAAAGTAGTCGTTAGATTTAGCATATTCCTATGTTGTCGGTGCCATAGCCTCTTGTGCTTTCTTTATTCATTTGAGAATCTCCACTTATTACAGTTCACATCTCTGTCTTTGTATTTCAACAAAATCATGTTTTAGAAAAAGGCAAAGAGCTATTAGCTTAAGTATTAAATGGTTGATTACTAAAAAGGATCCTTCCTCCAAGCATATGAATAAATGAAAACTAAAATAAAAAAGGACGTCCTAAATCACAAGTATACCTGAGCTTGTAACTTAAGCTTTTCTTGATTCAAAATTTAATATTTTTTTTCCTTTTTTCCTTTTTTTTTCTCTCTATTCTTTTTTTTGGCCAAACTTGAAAAAATAACATCTTTGAGGTGTAATAAATGGGTCTTCGAGGATCTAACTAGAGAAAATGTCTCAAATTTCATTCCTTGTTTAGCGGCTTTGTAGTTGAATTTCTTTTTCAAATCAATAGTAGACGGTATTACAAAATTAGAAAGTGTGATCTCACTTTTGTCTAATCCGTCCTTTCTAGTTAATGGTTTTATAACTTCTAAAGTAGTCGTTAGATTTAGCATATTCCTATGTTGTCGGTGCCATAGCTTCTTGTGCTTTCTTTGTTGATTTGAGAATCTCCGTTTCTTACAGTTCACATCTCTGTCTTTGTATTTCAACAAGATCATGTTTTAGAAAAAGGCACAGAGATATTAGCTTAAGTATTAAATGGTTGATTACTAAAAAGGCTCCTTCCTCCAGGCATATGAATAAATGAAAACTAAAAAAAAAAAGGACGTCCTAAACAACAAGTACACCTGAGCTTGTAACTTAAGCACTTCTTGATTCAAAATTTCATATTTTTTTTCCTTTTTTCCTTTTTTCTCCCTTCTTTTTTTTGGCGAAAGGTTAAAAAATAACATATTTTAGGTGTAATAAAGGGTTTAAGAGGGTCTAACTAGAGAAAATGTCTCAAATTTCATTCATTGTTTAGCGGCTTTGTAGTTCAATTGCTTTTTCAAATCAATAGTAGACGGTATTACAAAGTTAGAAAGTCTTATCTCACTCTTGTTTAATACGTCCTTTCTAGTTAAGGATTTTATAACTTCTAAAGTAGCCGTTAGATTTAGCATATTTTTATGTTGTCGGTGCCATAGCTTCCTGTGCTTTCTTTGTTGATTTGAGAATCTCCGTTTCTTACAGTTCACATCTCTGTCTTTGTATTTCAACAAGATCATGTTTTAGAAAAAGGCACAGAGATATTAGCTTAAGCATTAAATGTTTGATTACTAAAAAGGATCCTTCCTCTAGGCATATGAATAAATGAAAACTAAAATAAAAAAGGACGTCCTAAATCACAAGTATACCTGAGCTTGTAACTTAAGCTTTTCTTGATTCAAAATTTCATATTTTTTTCCTTTTTTCTTTTTTTTCTCTATCTTCTTTTTTTTTGCCAAACTTGAAAAAATAACATCTTTGAGGTGTAATAAAGGGGTCTACGAGTATCTAACTAGAGAAAATGTCTCAAATTTCATTCATTGTTTAGCGGCTTTGTAGTTCAATTGCTTTTTCAAATCAATAGTAGACGGTATTACAAACTTAGAAAGTCTGATCTCACTCTTGTCTAATCCGTCCTTTCACGTTAATGATTTTATAACTTATAAAGTAGCCGTTAGATTTAGCATATTCCTGTGTTGTCGGTGCCATAGTTTCTTGTGCTTTCTTTCTTGATTTGAGAATCTCCACTTCTTAAAGTTCACATCTCTGTCTTTGTATTTCAATAAGATCATGTTTTAAAAAAAGGCACAGGGTTATTAGCTTAAGCTATAAATGGATGATTACTAAAAAGGCTCCCTCCTCCACGCATATGAATAAATGAAAACTAAAATAAAAAAGGACGTTCTAAATAACAAGCATACCTGAGCTTGTAACTTAAGCACTTCTTGATTTAAAATTTCATATATATTTTTTCCATTTTTCCTTTTTTCTCCCTTCTTTTTTTTATAAAAAGGTTAAAAAATAACATCTTTGAGGTGTAATAAAGGGGTCTAAGAGGGTGTAACTAGAGAAAATGTCTCAAATTTCATTCCTTGTTTAGAGGCTTTGTAGTTGAATTGATTTTTCAAATCAATAGTAGATGGTATTACAAACTTAGAAAGTCTGATCTCACTCTTGTCTAATCTGTCCTTTCACGTTAATGATTTTATAACTTCTAAAGTAGCCGTTAGATTTAGCATATTCCTGTGTTGTCGGTGCCATAGTTTCTTGTGCTCTCTTTCTTGATTTGAGAATCTCCACTTCTTAAAGTTCACATCTCTGTCTTTGTATTTCAATAAGATCATGTTTTAAAAAAAGGCACAGGGTTATTAGCTTAAGCTATAAATGGATGATTACTAAAAAGGCTCCTTCCTCCACGCATATGAATAAATGAAAACTAAAATAAAAAAGGACGTCCTAAATCACAAGTATACCTGAGCTTGTAACTTAAGCTTTTCTTGATTCAAAATTTCATATTTTTTTCCTTTTTTCCTTTTTTTTCTCTATCTTCTTTTTTTTGGCCAAACTTGAAAAAATAACATCTTTGAGGTGTAATAAAGGGGTCTACGAGTATCTAACTAGAGAAAATGTCTCAAATTTCATTCATTGTTTAGCGGCTTTGTAGTTCAATTGCTTTTTCAAATCAATAGTAGACGGTATTACAAACTTAGAAAGTCTGATCTCACTCTTGTCTAATCTGTCCTTTCACGTTAATGATTTTATAACTTCTAAAGTAGCCGTTAGATTTAGCATATTCCTGTGTTGTCGGTGCCATAGTTTCTTGTGCTTTCTTTCTTGATTTGAGAATCTCCACTTCTTAAAGTTCACATCTCTGTCTTTGTATTTCAATAAGATCATGTTTTAAAAAAAGGCACAGGGTTATTAGCTTAAGCTATAAATGGATGATTACTAAAAAGGCTCCCTCCTCCACGCATATGAATAAATGAAAACTAAAATAAAAAAGGACGTTCTAAATAACAAGCATACCTGAGCTTGTAACTTAAGCACTTCTTGATTTAAAATTTCATATATATTTTTTCCATTTTTCCTTTTTTCTCCCTTCTTTTTTTTATAAAAAGGTTAAAAAATAACATCTTTGAGGTGTAATAAAGGGGTCTAAGAGGGTGTAACTAGAGAAAATTTCTCAAATTTCATTCCTTATTTAGCGGCTTTGTAGTTCAATTGCTTTTTAAAATCAATAGTAGACAGTATTACAAACTTAGAAAGTCTGATCTCACTCATTTCTAATCCGTCCTTTCTAGTTAAGGATTTTATAACTTCTAAAGTAGTCGTTAGATTTAGCATATTCCTATGTTGTCGGTGCCATAGCTTCTTGTACTTTTTTTGTTGATTTGAGAATCTCCACTTCTTAGAGTTCACATCTCTGTCTTTGTATTTCAACAAGATCATGTTTTAGAAAAAGGCACAGAGCTATTAGCTTAAGCATTAAATGGTTGATTACTAAAAAGGTTCCTTCCTCCAAGCATATGAATAAATGAAAACTAAAATAAAAAAGGACGTCCTAAATCACAAGTATTCCTGAGCTTGTAACTTAAGCACTTCTTGATTCAAAATTTCATATTTTTTTTTCCTTTTTCCCTATTTTTCCCTCTCTTGTTTTTTTTTGGCCAAACTTGAAAAAATAACATCTTTGAGGTGTAATAAAGGGACCTACGAGGATCTTACTAGAGGAAATGTCTCAAACTTCATTCCTTGTTTAGCGGCTTTGCAGTTGAATTGCTTTTTCAAATCAATAGTAGACGGTATTACAAACTTAGAAAGTTTGATCTCACTCTTGTCTAATCCGTCCTTTCTGGTTAATGATTTTATAACTTCTAAAGTAGTCGTTAGATTTAGCATATTCCTATGTTGTCGGTGCCATAGCCTCTTGTGCTTTCTTTGTTCATTTGAGAATCTCCACTTCTTACAGTTCACATCTCTGTCTTTGTATTTCAACAAAATCATGTTTTAGAAAAAGGCACCAACTATTAGCTTAAGCATTAAATGGTTGATTACTAAAAAGGCTCCTTCCTCCAGGCATATGAATAAATGAAAACTAAAATAAAAAAGGACGTCCTAAACAACAAGTACACCTGAGCTTGTAACTTAAGCACTTCTTGATTCAAAATTTCATATTTTTTTTCCTTTTTTCCTTTTTTCTCCCTTCTTTTTTTTGGCGAAAGGTTAAAAAATAACATATTTTAGGTGTAATAAAGGGTTTAAGAGGGTCTAACTAGAGAAAATGTCTCAAATTTCATTCATTGTTTAGCGGCTTTGTAGTTCAATTGCTTTTTCAAATCAATAGTAGACGGTATTACAAAGTTAGAAAGTCTGATCTCACTCTTGTCGAATCCGTCCTTTCTAGTTTATGATTTTATAACTTCTAAAGTAGTCGTTAGATTTAGCATATTCCTATGTTGTCGGTGCCATAGCTTCTTGTGCTTTCTTTGTTGATTTGAGAATCTCCACTTCTTACAGTTCACATCTCTGTCTTTGTATTTCAACAAGATCATGTTTTAGAAAAAGGCACAGAGCTATTAACTTAAGCATTAAATGATTGATTACTAAAAAGGCTCCTTCCTCCAGGCAAATGAATAAATGAAAACTAAAATAAAAAAGGACGTCCTAAATCACAAGTATACCTAAGCTTGTAACTTAAGCACTTCTTGATTCAAAATTTCATATTTTTTTTCCCTTTTTTTCTCTCTCTTCTTTTTTTTGGCCAAACTTGAAAAAATAACATCTTTGAGGTGTAATAAAGGGGTCTACAAGGATCTAACTAGAGGAAATGTCGCAAATTTCATTACTTGTTTAGCGGCTTTGCAGTTGAATTGCTTTTTCAAAACAATAGTAGACGGTATTACAAACTTAGAAAGTTTGATCTCACTCTTGTCTAATCCGTCCTTTCTGGTTAATGATTTTATAACTTCTAAAGTAGTCGTTAGATTTAGCATATTCCTTTGTTGTCGGTGCCATAGCCTCTTGTGCTTTCTTCGTTCATTTGAGAATCTCCACTTCTTACAGTTCACATCTCTGTCTTTGTATTTCAACAAGATCATGTTTTAGAAAAAGGCACAGAGCTATTAGCTTAAGCATTAAATGGTTGATTACTAAAAAGGCTCCTTCCTCCAGGCATATGAATAAATGAAAACTAAAATAAAAAAGGACGTCCTAAATAACAAGTACACCTGAGCTTGTAACTTAAGCACTTCTTGATTCAAAATTTCATATTTTTTTTCCTTTTTTCCTTTTTTCTCCCTTCTTTTTTTTGGCGAAAGGTTAAAAAATAGTATCTTTGAGGTGTAATAAAGGGTTTAAGAGGGTCTAACTAGAGAAAATGTCTCAAATTTCATTCATTGTTTAACGGTTTTGTAGTTCAATTGGTTTTTAAAATCAATAGTAGACGGTATTACAAAGTTAGAAAGTCTGATCTCACTCTTGTTTAATCCGTCCTTTCTAGTTAAGGATTTTATAACTTCTAAAGTAGCCGTTAGATTTAGCATATTCCTATGTTGTCGGTGCCACAGCTTCCTGTGCTTTCTTTGTTGATTTTAGAATCTCCACTTCTTACAGTTCACATCTCTGTCTTTGTATTTCAACAAGATCATGTTTTAGAAAAACACACAGAGATATTAGCTTAAGCATTAAATGTTTGATTACTAAAAAGGATCCTTCCTCCAGGCATATGAATAAATGAAAACTAAAATAAAAAAGGACGTCCTAAATCACAAGTATACCTGAGCTTGTAACTTAAGCTTTTCTTGATTCAAAATTTCATATTTTTTTTTCCTTTTTTCCTTTTTTTTCTCTATCTTCTTTTTTTTGGCCAAACTTGAAAAAATAACATCTTTGAGGTGTAATAAAGGGGTCTACGAGGACCTAACTAGAGAAAATGTCTCAAATTTCATTCCTTGTTTAGCGGCTTTGTAGTTGAATTTCTTTTTCAAATCAATAGTAGACGGTATTACAAAATTAGAAAGTGTGATCTCACTTTTGTCTAATCCGTCCTTTCTAGTTAAGGATTTTATAACTTCTAAAGTAGCCGTTAGATTTAGCATATTCCTATGTTGTCGGTGCCATAGCTTCTTATGCTTTCTTTGTTGATTTGAGAAACTCCACTTCTTACAGTTCACATCTCTATCTTTGTATTTCAACAAGATCATGTTTTAGAAAAAGGCACAGAGCTATTAGCTTAAGCATTAAATGGTTGATTACTAAAAAGGTTCCTTCCTCCATGCATATGAATAAATGAAAGCTAAAATAAAAAAGGACGTCCTAAATCACAAGTATACCTAAGCTTGTAACTTAAGCACTTCTTGATTCAAAATTTCATATTTTTTTTCCTTTTTTTCTTTTTTTTCTCTCTTCTTGTTTTTGGCCAAAGTGGAATAAATAACATCTTTGAGGTGTTATAAACTGATCTACAAGGATCTAACTTGAGAAAATGTCTCAAATTTGATTCTTTGTTTAGAGGCTTTGTAGTTGAATTGCTTTTTCAAATCAATAGTAGATGGTATTACAAACTTAGAAAGTCTGATCTCACTCTTGTCTAATCCGTCCTTTCACGTTAATGATTTTATAACTTATAAAGTAGCCGTTAGATTTAGCATATTCCTGTGTTGTCGGTGCCATAGTTTCTTGTGCTTTCTTTCTTGATTTGAGAATCTCCACTTCTTAAAGTTCACATCTATGTCTTTGTATTTCAATAAGATCATGTTTTAAAAAAAGGCACAGGGTTATTAGCTTAAGCTATAAATGGATGATTACTAAAAAGGCTCCTTCCTCCACGCATATGAATAAATCAAAACTAAAATAAAAAAGGACGTTCTAAATAACAAGTATACCTGAGCTTGTAACTTAAGCACTTCTTGATTTAAAATTTCATATATATTTTTTCCTTTTTTCCTTTTTTCTCCCTTCTTTTTTTTATAAAAAGGTTAAAAAATAACATCTTTGAGGTGTAATAAAGGGGTCTAAGAGGGTGTAAGTAGAGAAAATGTCTCAAATTTCATTCCTTGTTTAGAGGCTTTGTAGTTGAATTGCTTTTTCAAATCAATAGTAGATGGTATTACAAACTTAGAAAGTTTGATCTCACTCTTGTCTAATCCGTCCTTTCACGTTAATGATTTTATAACTTCTAAAGTAGCCGTTAGATTTAGCATATTCCTGTGTTGTCGGTGCCATAGTTTCTTGTGCTTTCTTTCTTGATTTGAGAATCTCCACTTCTTAAAGTTCACATCTCTGTCTTTGTATTTCAATAAGATCATGTTTTAAAAAAAGGCACAGGGTTATTAGCTTAAGCTATAAATGGATGATTACTAAAAAGGCTCCTTCCTCCACGCATATGAATAAATGAAAACTAAAATAAAAAAGAACTTTCTAAATAACAAGTATACCTGAGCTTGTAACTTAAGCACTTCTTGATTTAAAATTTCATATATATTTTTTCCTTTTTTTTCTCCTGTCTTTTTTTTATAAAAAGGTTAAAAAATAACATCTTTGAGTTGTAATAAAGGGGTCTAAGAGGGTGTAACTAGAGAAAATGTCTCAAATTTCATTCCTTGTTTAGCGGCTTTGTAGTTCAATTGCTTTTTAAAATCAATAGTAGATAGTATTACAAACTTAGAAAGTCTGATCTCACTCATTTCTAATCCGTCCTTTCTAGTTAAGGATTTTATAACTTCTAAAGTAGTCGTTAGATTTAGCATATTCTTATGTTGTCGGTGCCATAGCTTCTTGTAGTTTTTTTGTTGATTTGAGAATCTCCACTTCTTACAGTTCACATCTCTGTCTTTGTATTTCAACAAGATCATGTTTTAGAAAAAGGCACAGAGCTATTAGCTTAAGCATTAAATGGTTGATAACTAAAAAGGTTCCTTCCTCCATGCATATGAATAAATGAAAACTAAAATAAAAAAGGACGTCCTAAATCACAAGTATACCTGAGGTTGTAACTTAAGCACTTCTTGATTCAAAATTTCATATTTTTTTTCCTTTTCCCCTTTTTTTTTTCTCTCTTGTTTTTTTTTTGGCCAAACTTGAAAAAATAACATCTTTGAGGTGTAATAAAGGGGTCTACGAGGATCTAACTAGAGGAAATGTCTCAAATTTCATTCCTTGTTTAGCGGCTTTGCAGTTGAATTGCTTTTTCAAATCAATAGTAGACGGTATTACAAACTTAGAAAGTTTGATCTCACTATTGTCTAATCCGTCCTTTCTGGTTAATGATTTTATAACTTCTAAAGTAGTCGTTAGATTTAGCATATTCCTATGTTGTCGGTGCCATAGCCTCTTGTGCTTTCTTTGTTCTTTTGAGAATCTCCACTTCTTACAGTTCACATCTCTGTCTTTGTATTTCAACAAGATCATGTTTTAGAAAAAGGCACGAGCTATTAGCTTAAGCATTAAATGGTTGATTACTAAAAAGGCTCCTTCCTCCAGGCATATGAATAAATGAAAACTAAAATAAAAAAGGACGTCCTAAATAACAAGTACACCTAAGCTTGTAACTTAAGCACTTCTGGATTCAAAATTTCATATTTTTTTCCTTTTTTCCTTTTTTCTCCCTTCTTTTTTTTGGCGAAAGGTTAAAAAATAACATCTTTGAGGTGTAATAAAGGGTTTAAAAGGGTCTAACTAGAGAAAATGTCTCAAATTTCATTCATTGTTTAGCGGCTTTGTAGTTCAATTGCTTTTACAAATCAATAGTAGACGGTATTACAAAGTTAGAAAGTCTGATCTCACTCTTGTCGAATCCGTCCTTTCTAGTTTATGATTTTATAACTTCTAAAGTAGTCGTTAGATTTAGCATATTCCTATGTTGTCGGTGCCATAGCTTCTTGTGCTTTCTTTGTTGATTTGAGAATCTCCGTTTCTTACCGTTCACATCTCTGTCTTTGTATTTCAACAAGATCATGTTTTAGAAAAAGGCACAGAGATATTAGCTTAAGCATTAAATGTTTGATTACTAAAAAGGATCCTTCCTCCAGGCATATGAATAAATGAAAACTAAAATAAAAAAGGACGTCCTAAATCACAAGTATTCCTGAGCTTGTAACTTAAGCACTTCTTGATTGAAAATTTCATATTTTTTTTCCTTTTTCCCTTTTTTTCTCTCTCTTGTTTTTTTTTGGCCAAACTTGAAAAAATAACATCTTTGAGGTGTAATAAAGGGACCAACGAGGATCTTACTAGAGGAAATGTCTCAAACTTCATTCCTTGTTTAGCGGCTTTGTAGTTGAATTGCTTTTTCAAATCAATAGTAGACGGTATTACAAACTTAGAAAGTTTGATCTCACTCTTGTCTAATCCGTCCTTTCTGGTTAATGATTTTATAACTTCTAAAGTAGTCGTTAGATTTAGCATATTCCTATGTTGTCGGTGCCATAGCCTCTTGTGCTTTCTTTATTCATTTGAGAATCTCCACTTCTTACAGTTCACATCTCTGTCTTTGTATTTCAACAAAATCATGTTTTAGAAAAAGGCAAAGAGCTATTAGCTTAAGTATTAAATGGTTGATTACTAAAAAGGATCCTTCCTCCAAGCATATGAATAAATGAAAACTAAAATAAAAAAGGACGTCCTAAATCACAAGTATACCTGAGCTTGTAACTTAAGCTTTTCTTGATTCAAAATTTAATATTTTTTTTCCTTTTTTCCTTTTTTTTTCTCTCTATTCTTTTTTTTGGCCAAACTTGAAAAAATAACATCTTTGAGGTGTAATAAATGGGTCTTCGAGGATCTAACTAGAGAAAATGTCTCAAATTTCATTCCTTGTTTAGCGGCATTGTAGTTGAATTTCTTTTTCAAATCAATAGTAGACGGTATTACAAAATTAGAAAGTGTGATCTCACTTTTGTCTAATCCGTCCTTTCTAGTTAATGGTTTTATAACTTCTAAAGTAGTCGTTAGATTTAGCATATTCCTATGTTGTCGGTGCCATAGCTTCTTGTGCTTTCTTTGTTGATTTGAGAATCTCCGTTTCTTACAGTTCACATCTCTGTCTTTGTATTTCAACAAGATCATGTTTTAGAAAAAGGCACAGAGATATTAGCTTAATTATTAAATGGTTGATTACTAAAAAGGCTCCTTCCTCCAGGCATATGAATAAATGAAAACTAAAAAAAAAAAGGACGTCCTAAACAACAAGTACACCTGAGCTTGTAACTTAAGCACTTCTTGATTCAAAATTTCATATTTTTTTTCCTTTTTTCCTTTTTTCTCCCTTCTTTTTTTTGGCGAAAGGTTAAAAAATAACATATTTTAGGTGTAATAAAGGGTTTAAAAGGGTCTAACTAGAGAAAATGTCTCAAATTTCATTCATTGTTTAGCGGCTTTGTAGTTCAATTGCTTTTTCAAATCAATAGTAGACGGTATTACAAAGTTAGAAAGTCTTATCTCACTCTTGTTTAATACGTCCTTTCTAGTTAAGGATTTTATAACTTCTAAAGTAGCCGTTAGATTTAGCATATTTTTATGTTGTCGGTGCCATAGCTTCCTGTGCTTTCTTTGTTGATTTGAGAATCTCCGTTTCTTACAGTTCACATCTCTGTCTTTGTATTTCAACAAGATCATGTTTTAGAAAAAGGCACAGAGATATTAGCTTAAGCATTAAATGGTTGATTACTAAAAAGGATCCTTCCTCTAGGCATATGAATAAATGAAAACTAAAATAAAAAAGGACGTCCTAAATCACAAGTATACCTGAGCTTGTAACTTAAGCTTTTCTTGATTCAAAATTTCATATTTTTTTCCTTTTTTCTTTTTTTTTCTCTATCTTCTTTTTTTTGGCCAAACTTGAAAAAATAACATCTTTGAGGTGTAATAAAGGGGTCTACGAGTATCTAACTAGAGAAAATGTCTCAAATTTCATTCATTGTTTAGCGGCTTTGTAGTTCAATTGCTTTTTCAAATCAATAGTAGACGGTATTACAAACTTAGAAAGTCTGATCTCACTCTTGTCTAATCCGTCCTTTCACGTTAATGATTTTATAACTTATAAAGTAGCCGTTAGATTTAGCATATTCCTGTGTTGTCGGTGCCATAGTTTCTTGTGCTTTCTTTCTTGATTTGAGAATCTCCACTTCTTAATGTTCACATCTCTGTCTTTGTATTTCAATAAGATCATGTTTTAAAAAAAGGCACAGGGTTATTAGCTTAAGCTATAAATGGATGATTACTAAAAAGGCTCCCTCCTCCACGCATATGAATAAATGAAAACTAAAATAAAAAAGGACGTTCTAAATAACAAGCATACCTGAGCTTGTAACTTAAGCACTTCTTGATTTAAAATTTCATATATATTTTTTCCATTTTTCCTTTTTTCTCCCTTCTTTTTTTTATAAAAAGGTTAAAAAATAACATCTTTGAGGTGTAATAAAGGGGTCTAAGAGGGTGTAACTAGAGAAAATGTCTCAAATTTCATTCCTTGTTTAGAGGCTTTGTAGTTGAATTGATTTTTCAAATCAATAGTAGATGGTATTACAAACTTAGAAAGTCTGATCTCACTCTTGTCTAATCTGTCCTTTCACGTTAATGATTTTATAACTTCTAAAGTAGCCGTTAGATTTAGCATATTTCTGTGTTGTCGGTGCCATAGTTTCTTGTGCTCTCTTTCTTGATTTGAGAATCTCCACTTCTTAAAGTTCACATCTCTGTCTTTGTATTTCAATAAGATCATGTTTTAAAAAAAGGCACAGGGTTATTAGCTTAAGCTATAAATGGATGATTACTAAAAAGGCTCCTTCCTCCACGCATATGAATAAATGAAAACTAAAATAAAAAAGGACGTCCTAAATCACAAGTATACCTGAGCTTGTAAATTAAGCTTTTCTTGATTCAAAATTTCATATTTTTTTCCTTTTTTCCTTTTTTTTCTCTATCTTCTTTTTTTTGGCCAAACTTGAAAAAATAACATCTTTGAGGTGTAATAAAGGGGTCTACGAGTATCTAACTAGAGAAAATGTCTCAAATTTCATTCATTGTTTAGCGGCTTTGTAGTTCAATTGCTTTTTCAAATCAATAGTAGACAGTATTACAAACTTAGAAAGTCTGATCTCACTCTTGTCTAATCTGTCCTTTCACGTTAATGATTTTATAACTTCTAAAGTAGCCGTTAGATTTAGCATATTCCTGTGTTGTCGGTGCCATAGTTTCTTGTGCTTTCTTTCTTGATTTGAGAATCTCCACTTCTTAAAGTTCACATCTCTGTCTTTGTATTTCAATAAGATCATGTTTTAAAAAAAGGCACATGGTTATTAGCTTAAGCTATAAATGGATGATTACTAAAAAGGCTCCCTCCTCCACGCATATGAATAAATGAAAACTAAAATAAAAAAGGACGTTCTAAATAACAAGCATACCTGAGCTTGTAACTTAAGCACTTCTTGATTTAAAATTTCATATATATTTTTTCCATTTTTCCTTTTTTCTCCCTTCTTTTTTTTATAAAAAGGTTAAAAAATAACATCTTTGAGGTGTAATAAAGGGGTCTAAGAGGGTGTAACTAGAGAAAATTTCTCAAATTTCATTCCTATTTAGCGGCTTTGTAGTTCAATTGCTTTTTAAAATCAATAGTAGACAGTATTACAAACTTAGAAAGTCTGATCTCACTCATTTCTAATCCGTCCTTTCTAGTTAAGGATTTTATAACTTCTAAAGTAGTCGTTAGATTTAGCATATTCCTATGTTGTCGGTGCCATAGCTTCTTGTACTTTTTTTGTTGATTTGAGAATCTCCACTTCTTACAGTTCACATCTCTGTCTTTGTATTTCAACAAGATCATGTTTTAGAAAAAGGCACAGAGCTATTAGCTTAATAATTAAATGGTTGATTACTAAAAAGGTTCCTTCCTCCAAGCATATGAATAAATGAAAACTAAAATAAAAAAGGACGTCCTAAATCACAAGTATTCCTGAGCTTGTAACTTAAGCACTTCTTGATTCAAAATTTCATATTTTTTTCCTTTTTCCCTATTTTTCCCTCTCTTGTTTTTTTTTGGCCAAACTTGAAAAAATAACATCTTTGAGGTGTAATAAAGGGACCTACGAGGATCTTACTAGAGGAAATGTCTCAAACTTCATTCCTTGTTTAGCGGCTTTGCAGTTGAATTGCTTTTTCAAATCAATAGTAGACGGTATTACAAACTTAGAAAGTTTGATCTCACTCTTGTCTAATCCGTCCTTTCTGGTTAATGATTTTATAACTTCTAAAGTAGTCGTTAGATTTAGCATATTCCTATGTTGTCGGTGCCATAGCCTCTTGTGCTTTCTTTGTTCATTTGAGAATCTCCACTTCTTACAGTTCACATCTCTGTCTTTGTATTTCAACAAAATCATGTTTTAGAAAAAGGCACCAACTATTAGCTTAAGCATTAAATGGTTGATTACTAAAAAGGCTCCTTCCTCCAGGCATATGAATAAATGAAAACTAAAATAAAAAAGGACGTCCTAAACAACAAGTACACCTGAGCTTGTAACTTAAGCACTTCTTGATTCAAAATTTCATATTTTTTTTCCTTTTTTCCTTTTTTCTCCCTTCTTTTTTTTGGCGAAAGGTTAAAAAATAACATATTTTAGGTGTAATAAAGGGTTTAAGAGGGTCTAACTAGAGAAAATGTCTCAAATTTCATTCATTGTTTAGCGGCTTTGTAGTTCAATTGCTTTTTCAAATCAATAGTAGACGGTATTACAAAGTTAGAAAGTCTGATCTCACTCTTGTCGAATCCGTCCTTTCTAGTTTATGATTTTATAACTTCTAAAGTAGTCGTTAGATTTAGCATATTCCTATGTTGTCGGTGCCATAGCTTCTTGTGCTTTCTTTGTTGATTTGAGAATCTCCACTTCTTACAGTTCACATCTCTGTCTTTGTATTTCAACAAGATCATGTTTTAGAAAAAGGCACAGAGATATTAGCTTAAGCATTAAATGTTTGATTACTAAAAAGGATCCTTCCTCCAGGCATATGAATAAATGAAAACTAAAATAAAAAAGGACGTCCTAAATCACAAGTATACCTGAGCTTGTAACTTAAGCTTTTCTTGATTCAAAATTTCATATTTTTTTTCCTTTTTTTCTTTTTTTTCTCTATCTTCTTTTTTTTGGCCAAAGTGGAAAAAATAACATCTTTGAGGTGTTATAAAGGGGTCTACGAGTATCTAACTAGAGAAAATGTCTCAAATTTCATTCCTTGTTTAGCGGCTTTGTAGTTGAATTTCTTTTTCAAATCAATAGTAGACGGTATTACAAAATTAGAAAGTGTGATCTCACCTTTGTCTAATCTGTCCTTTCTAGTTAATGATTTTATAACTTCTAAAGTAGTCGTTAGATTTAGCCTATTCCTATGTTGTCGGTGCCATAGCTTCTTGTGCTTTCTTTGTTGATTTGAGAATCTCCACTTCTTACAGTTCACATCTCTATCTTTGTATATCAACAAGATCATATTTTAGAAAAAGGCACAGAGCTATTAGCTTAAGCATTAAATGGTTGATTACTAAAAAGGCTCCTTCCTCCAGGCATATGAATAAATGAAAACTAAAATAAAAAAGGACGTCCTAAATAACAAGTACATATGAGCTTGTAACTTAAGCACTTCTTGATTCAAAATTTCATATTCTTTTTCCTTTTTTCCTTTTTTCTCCCTTCTTTTTTTTGGCGAAAGGTTAAAAAATAACATCTTTGAGGTGTAATAAAGGGTTTAAGAGGGTCTAACTAGAGAAAATGTCTCAAATTTCATTCATTGTTTAGCGGCTTTGTAGTTCAATTGCTTTTTCAAATCAATAGTAGACGGTATTACAAAGTTAGAAAGTCTGATCTCACTCTTGTTTAATACGTCCTTTCTAGTTAAGGATTTTATAACTTCTAAAGTAGTCGTTAGATTTAGCATATTCCTATGTTGTCGGTGCCATAGCTTCTTGTGCTTTCTTTGTTGATTTGAGAATCTCCACTTCTTACAGTTCACATCTCTGTCTTTGTATTTCAACAAGATCATGTTTTAGAAAAAGGCACAGAGATATTAGCTTAAGCATTAAATGTTTGATTACTAAAAAGGATCCTTCCTCCAGGCATATGAATAAATGAAAACTAAAATAAAAAAGGACGTCCTAAATCACAAGTATACCTGAGCTTGTAACTTAAGCTTTTCTTGATTCAAAATTTCATATTTTTTTCCTTTTTTCCTTTTTTTCTCTATCTTCTTTTTTTTATCCAAACTTGAAAAAATAACATCTTTGAGGTGTAATAAAGGGGTCTACGAGGATCTAACTAGAGGAAATGTCTCAAATTTCATTCCTTGTTTAGCGGCTTTGCAGTTGAATTGCTTTTTCAAATCAATAGTAGACGGTATTACAAACTTAGAAAGTTTGATCTCACTATTGTCTAATCCGTCCTTTCTAGTTAATGATTTTATAACTTCTAAAGTAGTCGTTAGATTTAGCATATTCCCATGTTGTCGGTGCCATAGCCTCTTGTGCTTTCTTTGTTCTTTTGAGAATCTCCACTTCTTACAGTTCACATCTCTGTCTTTGTATTTCAACAAGATCATGTTTTAGAAAAAGGCACGAGCTATTAGTTTAAGCATTAAATGGTTGATTACTAAAAAGGCTCCTTCCTCCAGGCATATGAATAAATGAAAACTAAAATAAAAAAGGACGTCCTAAATAACAAGTACACCTGAGCTTGTAACTTAAGCACTTCTGGATTCAAAATTTCATATTTTTTTCCTTTTTTCCTTTTTTCTCCCTTCTTTTTTTTGGCGAAAGGTTAAAAAATAACATCTTTGAGGTGTAATAAAGGGTTTAAGAGGGTCTAACTAGAGAAAATGTCTAAAATTTCATTCATTGTTTAGCGGCTTTGTAGTTCAATTGCTTTTTCAAATCAATAGTAGACGGTATTACAAAGTTAGAAAGTCTGATCTCACTCTTGTCGAATCCGTCCTTTCTAGTTTATGATTTTATAACTTCTAAAGTAGTCGTTAGATTTAGCATATTCCTATGTTGTCGGTGCCATAGCTTCTTGTGCTTTCTTTGTTGATTTGAGAATCTCCGTTTCTTACAGTTCACATCTCTGTCTTTGTATTTCAACAAGATCATGTTTTAGAAAAAGGCACAGAGATATTAGCTTAAGCATTAAATGTTTGATTACTAAAAAGGATCCTTCCTCCAGGCATATGAATAAATGAAAACTAAAATAAAAAAGGACGTCCTAAATCACAAGTATACCTGAGCTTGTAACTTAAGCTTTTCTTGATTCAAAATTTCATATTTTTTTTCCTTTTTTCCTTTTTTTTCTCTATCTTCTTTTTTTTGGCCAAACTTGAAAAAATAACATCTTTGAGGTGTAATAAAGGGGTCTACGAGTATCTAACTAGAGAAAATGTCTCAAATTTCATTCCTTGTTTAGCGGCTTTGTAGTTGAATTTCTTTTTCAAATCAATAGTAGACGGTATTACAAAATTAGAAAGTGTGATCTCACCTTTGTCTAATCCGTCCTTTCTAGTTAAGGATTTTATAACTTCTAAAGTAGCCGTTAGATTTAGCATATTCCTATGTTGTCGGTGCCATAGCTTCTTGTGCTTTCTTTGTTGATTTGAGAATCTCCACTTCTTACAGTTCACATCTCTCTCTTTGTATTTCAACAAGATCATGTTTTAGAAAAAGGCACAGAGATATTAGCTTAAGCATTAAATGTTTGATTACTAAAAAGGATCCTTCCTCCAGGCATATGAATAAATGAAAACTAAAATAAAAAAGGACGTCCTAAATCACAAGTATACCTGAGCTTGTAACTTAAGCTTTTCTTGATTCAAAATTTCATATTTTTTTTTCCTTTTTTCCTTTTTTTTCTCTATCTTCTTTTTTTTGGCCCAACTTGAAAAAATAACATCTTTGAGGTGTAATAAAGGGGTCTACGAGGACCTAACTAGAGAAAATGTCTCAAATTTCATTCCTTGTTTAGCGGCTTTGTAGTTGAATTTCTTTTTCAAATCAATAGTAGACGGTATTACAAAATTAGAAAGTGTGATCTCACTTTTGTCTAATCCGTCCTTTCTAGTTAATGATTTTATAACTTCTAAAGTAGTCGTTAGATTTAGCATATTCCTATGTTGTCGGTGCCATAGCTTCTTGTGCTTTCTTTGTTGATTTGAGAATCTCCACTTCTTACAGTTCACATCTCTATCTTTGTATTTCAACAAGATCATGTTTTAGAAAAAGACACAGAGCTATTAGCTTAAGTATTAAATGGTTGATTACTAAAAAGGTTCCTTCCTCCATGCATATGAATAAATGAAAGCTAAAATAAAAAAGGACGTCCTAAATCACAAGTATACCTGAGGTTGTAACTTAAGCACTTCTTGATTCAAAATTTCATATTTTTTTCCTTTTTTTTCTTTTTTTTCTCTCTTCTTGTTTTTGGCCAAAGTGGAAAAAATAACATCTTTAAGGTGTTATAAACTGATCTACAAGGGTCTAACTTGAGAAAATGTCTCAAATTTCATAATTTGTTTAGAGGCTTTGTAGTTGAATTGCTTTTTCAAATCAATAGTAAATGGTATTACAAACTTAGAAAGTCTGATCTCACTCTTGTCTAATCCGTCCTTTCACGTTAATGATTTTATAACTTCTAAAGTAGCCGTTAGATTTAGCATATTCCTGTGTTGTCGGTGCCATAGTTTCTTGTGCTTTCTTTCTTGATTTGAGAATCTCCACTTCTTAAAGTTCACATCTCTGTCTTTGTATTTCAATAAGATCATGTTTTAAAAAAAGGCACAGGGTTATTAGCTTAAGCTATAAATGGATGATTACTAAAAGGGCTCCTTCCTCCACGCATATGAATAAATGAAAACTAAAATAAAAAAGGACGTTCTAAATAACAAGTATACCTGAGCTTGTAACTTAAGCACTTCTTGTTTTAAAATTTCATATATATTTTTTCCATTTTTCCTTTTTTCTCCCTTCTTTTTTTTATAAAAAGGTTAAAAAATAACATCTTTGAGGTGTAATAAACTGATCTACAAGGGTCTAACTTGAGAAAATGTCTCAAATTTCATTCCTTGTTTAGAGGCTTTGTAGTTGAATTGCTTTTTCAAATCAATAGTAGATGGTATTACAAACTTAGAAAGTCTGATCTCACTCTTGTCTAATCCGTCCTTTCACGTTAATGATTTTATAACTTCTAAAGTAGCCGTTAGATTTAGCATATTCCTGTGTTGTCGGTGCCATAGTTTCTTGTGCTTTCTTTCTTGATTTGAGAATCTCCACTTCTTAAAGTTCACATCTCTGTCTTTGTATTTCAATAAGATCATGTTTTAAAAAAAGGCACAGGGTTATTAGCTTAAGCTATAAATGGATGATTACTAAAAAGGCTCCTTCCTCCACGCATATGAATAAATGAAAACTAAAATAAAAAAGGACGTTCTAAATAACAAGTATACCTGAGCTTGTAACTTAAGCACTTCTTGATTTAAAATTTCATATATATTTTTTCCATTTTTCCTTTTTTCTCCCTTCTTTTTTTTATAAAAAGGTTAAAAAATAACATCTTTGAGGTGTAATAAAGGGGTCTAAGAGGATCTTACTAGAGGAAATGTCTCAAACTTCATTCCTTGTTTAGCGGCTTTGTAGTTCAATTGCTTTTTAAAATCAATAGTAGACAGTATTACAAACTTAGAAAGTCTGATCTCACTCATTTCTAATCCGTCCTTTCTAGTTAATGATTTTATAACTTCTAAAGTAGTCGTTAGATTTAGCATATTCCTATGTTGTCGGTGCCATAGCCTCTTGTGCTTTCTTTATTCATTTGAGAATCTCCACTTCTTACAGTTCACATCTCTGTCTTTGTATTTCAACAAGATCATGTTTTAGAAAAAGGCACAGAGCTATTAGCTTAAGCATTAAATGGTTGATTACTAAAAAGGCTCCTTCCTCCAGGCATATGAATAAATGAAAACTAAAATAAAAAAGGACGTCCTAAACAACAAGTATTCCTGAGCTTGTAACTTAAGCACTTCTTGATTCAAAATTTCATATTTTTTTTCCTTTTTTCCTTTTTTCTCCCTTCTTTTTTTTGGCGAAAGGTTAAAAAATAACATATTTTAGGTGTAATAAAGGGTTTAAGAGGGTCTAACTAGAGAAAATGTCTCAAATTTCATTCATTGTTTAGCGGCTTTGTATTTCAATTGCTTTTTCAAATCAATAGTAGACGGTATTACAAAGTTAGAAAGTCTGATCTCACTCTTGTCGAATCCGTCCTTTCTAGTTAATGATTTTATAACTTCTAAAGTAGCCGTTAGATTTAGCATATTCCTATGTTATCGGTGCCATAGCTTCCTGTGCTTTCTTTGTTGATTTGAGAATCTCCACTTCTTACAGTTCACATATCTGTCTTTGTATTTCAACAAGATCATGTTTTAGAAAAAGGCACAGAGCTATTAGCTTAAGCATTAAATGGTTGATTACTAAAAAGGCTCCTTCCTCCAGGCATATGAATAAATGAAAACTAAAATAAAAAAGGACGTCCTAAATCACAAATATACCTGAGCTTGTAACTTAAGCTTCTCTTGATTCAAAATTTCATATTTTTTTCCTTTTTTCCTTTTTTTTCTCTATCTTCTTTTTTTTATCCAAACTTGAAAAATAACATCTTTGAGGTGTAATAAAGGGGACTACGAGGATCTAACTAGAGAAAATGTCTCAAATTTCATTCCTTGTTTAGCGGCTTTGTAGTTGAATTTCTTTTTCAAATCAATAGTAGACGGTATTACAAAATTAGAAAGTGTGATCTCACCTTTGTCTAATCTGTCCTTTCTAGTTAATGATTTTATAACTTCTAAAGTAGTCGTTAGATTTAGCATATTCCTATGTTGTCGGTGCCATAGCTTCTTGTGTTTCTTTGTTGATTTGAGAATCTCCACTTCTTACAGTTCACATCTCTATCTTTGTATTTCAACAAGATCATATTTTAGAAAAAGGCACAGAGCTATTAGCTTAAGCATTAAATGGTTGATTACTAAAAAGGCTCCTTCCTCCAGGCATATGAATAAATGAAAACTAAAATAAAAAAGGACGTCCTAAATAACAAGTACATATGAGCTTGTAACTTAAGCACTTCTTGATTCAAAATTTCATATTCTTTTTCCTTTTTTCCTTTTTTCTCCCTTCTTTTTTTTGGCGAAAGGTTAAAAAATAACATCTTTGAGGTGTAATAAAGGGTTTAAGAGGGTCTAACTAGAGAAAATCTCATATTTCATTCATTGTTTAGCGGTTTTGTAGTTCAATTGCTTTTTCAAATCAATAGTAGACGGTATTACAAAGTTAGAAAGTCTGATCTCACTCTTGTTTAATACGTCCTTTCTAGTTAAGGATTTTATAACTTCTAAAGTAGCCGTTAGATTTAATATATTCCTATGTTGTCGGTGCCATAGCTTTCTGTGCTTTCTTTGTTGATTTGAGAATCTCCACTTCTTACAGTTCACATCTTTGTCTTTGTATTTCAACAAGATCATGTTTTAGAAAAAGGCACAGAGATATTAGCTTAAGCATTAAATGTTTGATTACTAAAAAGGATCCTTCCTCCAAGCATATGAATAAATGAAAACTAAAATAAAAAAGGACGTCCTAAATCACAAGTATACCTGAGCTTGTAACTTAAGCTTTTCTTGATTCAAAATTTCATATTTTTTTTTCCTTTTTTCCTTTTTTTTCTCTATCTTCTTTTTTTTGTCCAAACTTGAAAAAATAACATCTTTGAGGTGTAATAAAGGGGTCTACGAGGATCTAACTAGAGAAAATGTCTCAAATTTCATTCCTTGTTTAGCGGCTTTGTAGTTGAATTTCTTTTTCAAATCAATAGTAGACGGTATTACAAAATTAGAAAGTTTGATCTCACTCTTGTCGAATCCGTCCTTTCTGGTTAATGATTTTATAACTTCTAAAGTAGTCGTTAGATTTAGCATATTCCTATGTTGTCGGTGCCATTGCTTCTTGTGCTTTCTTTGTTGATTTGAGAATCTCCACTTCTTACAGTTCACATCTCTATCTTTGTATTTCAACAAGATCATATTTTAGAAAAAGGCACAGAGCTATTAGCTTAAGCATTAAATGGTTTATTACTAAAAAGGCTCCTTCCTCCAGGCATATGAATAAATGAAAACTAAAATAAAAAAGGACGTCCTAAATAACAAGTACATATGAGCTTGTAACTTAAGCACTTCTTGATTCAAAATTTCATATTCTTTTTCCTTTTTTCCTTTTTTCTGCCTTCTTTTTTTTGGCGAAAGGTTAAAAAATAACATCTTTGAGGTGTAATAAAGGGTTTAAGAGGGTCTAACTAGAGAAAATGTCTCATATTTCATTCATTGTTTAGCGGCTTTGTAGTTCAATTGCTTTTTCAAATCAATAGTAGACGGTATTACAAAGTTAGAAAGTCTGATCTCACTCTTGTTTAATACGTCCTTTCTAGTTAAGGATTTTATAACTTCTAAAGTAGCCGTTAGATTTAGCATATTCCTATGTTGTCGGTGCCATAGCTTTCTATGCTTTCTTTGTTGATTTGAGAATCTCCACTTCTTACAGTTCACATCTTTGTCTTTGTATTTCAACAAGATCATGTTTTAGAAAAAGGCACAGAGATATTAGCTTAAGCATTAAATGTTTGATTACTAAAAAGGATCCTTCCTCCAGGCATATGAATAAATGAAAACTAAAATAAAAAAGGACGTCCTAAATAACAAGTATACCTGAGCTTGTAACTTAAGCTTTTCTTGATTCAAAATTTCATATTTTTTTTCCTTTTTTCCTTTTTTTTCTCTATCTTCTTTTTTTTCTCCAAACTTGAAAAAATAACATCTTTGAGGTGTAATAAAGGGGTCTACGAGGATCTAACTAGAGAAAATGTCTCAAATTTCATTCCTTGTTTAGCGGCTTTGTAGTTGAATTTCTTTTTCAAATCAATAGTAGACGGTATTACAAAATTAGAAAGTTTGATCTCACTCTTGTCTAATCCGTCCTTTCTGGTTAATGAGTTTATAACTTCTAAAGTAGTCGTTAGATTTAGCATATTCCTATGTTGTCGGTGCCATAGCTTCTTGCGCTTTCTTTGTTGATTTGAGAATCTCCACTTCTTACAGTTCACATCTCTATCTTTGTATTTCAACAAGATCATGTTTTAGAAAAAGGCACAAAGCTATTAGCTTAAGCATTAAATGGTTGATTACTAAAAAGGTTCCTTCCTCCATGCATATCAATAAATGAAAGTTAATATAAAAAAGGACGTCCTAAATCACAAGTATACCTTAGCTTGTAACTTAAGCACTTCTTGATTCAAAATTTCATATTTTTTTTCCTTTTTTTCTTTTTTTTCTCTCTTCTTGTTTTTGGCCAAAGTGGAAAAAATAACATCTTTGAGGTGTTATAAACTAATCTACAAGGATCTAACTAGAGAAAATGTCTCAAATTTCATTCTTTGTTTAGAGGCTTTGTAGTTGAATTGCTTTTTCAAATGAATAGTAGACGGTATTACAAACTTAGAAAGTCTGATCTCACTCTTGTCTAATCCGTCCTTTCACGTTAATGATTTTATAACTTCTAAAGTAGCCGTTAGATTTAGCATATTCCTGTGTTGTCGGTGCCATAGTTTCTTGTGCTTTCTTTCTTGATTTAAGAATCTCCACTTCTTAAAGTTCACATCTCTGTCTTTGTATTTCAATAAGATCATGTTTTAAAAAAAGGCACAGGGTTATTAGCTTAAGCTATAAATGGATGATTACTAAAAAGGCTCCTTCCTCTACGCATATGAATAAATGAAAACTAAAATAAAAAAGGACGTCCTAAATAACAAGTACACCTGAGCTTGTAACTTAAGCACTTCTTGATTCAAAATTTCATATTCTTTTTCCTTTTTTCCTTTTTTCTGCCTTCTTTTTTTTGGCGAAAGGTTAAAAAATAACATCTTTGAGGTGTAATAAAGGGTTTAAGAGGGAGTAACTAGAGAAAATGTCTCAAATTTCATTCCTTGTTTAGCGGCTTTGTAGTTCAATTTATTTTTCAAATCAATAGTAGACGGTATTACAAAGTTAGAAAGTCTGATCTCACTCTTGTCTAATCCGTCCCTTCTAGTTAATGATTTTATAACTTCTAAAGTAGCCGTTAGATTTAGCATATTCCTATGTTGTCGGTGCCATAACTTCATGCGCTTTCTTTGTTGATTTGAGAATCTCCACTTCTTACAGTTCACATCTCTGTCTTTGTATTTCAACAAGATCATGTTTTAGAAAAAGGCACAGAGATATTAGCTTAAGCATTAAATGGTTGATTACTAAAAAGGTTCCTTCCTTCATGCATATGAATAAATGAAAACTAAAATAAAAAAGGACGTCCTAAATCACAAGTATTCCAGAGCTTGTAACTTAAGCTTTTCTTGATTCAAAATTTCATATTTTTTTTCCTTTTTTCCTTTTTTTTCTCTATCTTCTTTTTTTTGGCCAAACTTCAAAAAATAACATCTTTGAGGTGCAATAAAGGGGTCTACTAGGATCTAACTAGAGAAAATGTCTCAAATTTCATTCCTTGTTTAGCGGCTTTGTAGTTGAATTTCTTTTTCAAATCAATAGTAGACAGTATTACAAAATTAGAAAGTGTGATCTCACTTTTGTCTAATCCGTCCTTTCTAGTTAATGATTTTATAACTTCTAAAGTAGTCGTTAGATTTAGCATATTCCTATGTTGTCGGTGCCATAACTTCATGCGCTTTCTTTGTTGATTTGAGAATCTCCACTTCTCACAGTTCACATCTCTGTCTTTGTATTTCAACAAGATCATGTTTTAGAAAAAGGCACAAAGATATTAGCTTAAGCATTAAATGATTGATTACTAAAAAGGATCCTTTCTACAGGCATATGAATAAATGAAACTAAAATAAAAAAGGACGTCCTAAATCACAAGTATTCCTGAGCTTGTAACTTAAGCTTTTCTTGATTCAAAATTTCATATTTTTTTTCCTTTTTTCCTTTTTTTTCTCTATCTTCTTTTTTTTGGCCAAACTTGAAAAAATAACATCTTTGAGGTGTAATAAATGGGTCTTCGATGATCTAACTAGAGAAAATGTCTCAAATTTCATTCCTTGTTTAGCGGCTTTGTAGTTGAATTTCTTTTTCAAATCAATAGTAGACGGTATTACAAAATTAGAAAGTGTGATCTCACTTTTGTCTAATCCGTCCTTTCTAGTTAATGGTTTTATAACTTCTAAAGTAGTCGTTAGATTTAGCATATTCCTATGTTGTCGGTGCCATAGCTTCTTGCGCTTTCTTTGTTGATTTGAGAATCTCCACTTCTCACAGTTCACATCTCTATCTTTGTATTTCAACAAGATCATGTTTTAGAAAAAGGCACAGAGCTATTAGCTTAAGCATTAAATGGTTGATTACTAAAAAGGTTCCTTCCTTCATGCATATGAATAAATGAAAACTAAAATAAAAAAGGACGTCCTAAATCACAAGTATTCCTGAGCTTGTAACTTAAGCTTTTCTTGATTCAAAATTTCATATTTTTTTTCCTTTTTTCCTTTTTATTCTCTATCTTCTTTTTTTTGGCCAAACTTGAAAAAATAACATCTTTGAGGTGTAATAAATGGGTCTTCGATGATCTAACTAGAGAAAATGTCTCAAATTTCATTCCTTGTTTAGCGGCTTTGTAGTTGAATTTCTTTTTCAAATCAATAGTAGACGGTATTACAAAATTAGAAAGTGTGATCTCACTTTTGTCTAATCCGTCCTTTCTAGTTAATGGTTTTATAACTTCTAAAGTAGTCGTTAGATTTAGCATATTCCTATGTTGTCGGTGCCATAGCTTCTTGCGCTTTCTTTGTTGATTTGAGAATCTCCACTTCTCACAGTTCACATCTCTATCTTTGTATTTCAACAAGATCATGTTTTAGAAAAAGGCACAGAGATATTAGCTTAAGCATTAAATGGATGATTACTAAAAAGGCTCCTTCCTCCACGCATATGAATAAATGAAAACTAAAATAAAAAAGGACGTCCTAAATAACAAGTACACCTGAGCTTGTAACTTAAGCACTTCTTGATTCAAAATTTCATATTTTTTTTTCCTTTTCTCCTTTTTTCTCCCTTCTTTTTTTTGGCGAAAGGTTAAAAAATAACATCTTTGAGGTGTAATAAAGGGGTCTACGAGGATCTAACTAGAGAAAATGTCTCAAATTTCATTCCTTGTTTCGCGGCTTTGTAGTTGAATTTCTTTTTCAAATCAATAGTGGACGGTATTACAAAATTAGAAAGTGTGATATCACTTTTGTCGAATCCGTCCTTTCTAGTTAATGATTTTATAACTTCTAAAGTAGTCGTTAGATTTAGCATATTCCTATGTTGTCGGTGCCATAGCTTCTTGCGCTTTCTTTGTTGATTTGAGAATCTCCACTTCTCACAGTTCACATCTCTATCTTTGTATTTCAACAAGATCATGTTTTATAAAAAGGCACAGAGCTATTAGCTTAAGCATTAAATGGTTGATTACTAAAAAGGTTCCTTCCTCCATGCATATGAATAAATGAAAACTAAAATAAAAAAGGACGTCCTAAATCACAAGTATTCCTGAGCTTGTAACTTAAGCTTTTCTTGATTCAAAATTTCATATTTTTTTCCTTTTTTCCTTTTTTTTCTCTATCTTCTTTTTTTTGGCCAAACTTGAAAAAATAACATCTTTGAGGTGTAATAAAGGGGTCTACTAGGATCTAACTAGAGAAAATGTCTCATATTTCATTCCTTGTTTAGCGGCTTTGTAGTTGAATTTCTTTTTCAAATCAATAGTAGACGGTATTACAAAATTAGAAAGTGTGATCTCACTTTTGTCGAATCCGTCCTTTCTAGTTAATGATTTTATAACTTCTAAAGTAGTCGTTAGATTTAGCATATTCCTATGTTGTCGGTGCCATAGCTTCTTGCGCTTTCTTTGTTGATTTGAGAATCTCCACTTCTCACAGTTCACATCTCTATCTTTGTATTTCAACAAGATCATGTTTTAGAAAAAGGCACAGAGATATTAGCTTAAGCATTAAATGGATGATTACTAAAAAGGCTCCTTCCTCCACGCATATGAATAAATGAAAACTAAAATAAAAAAGGACGTCCTAAATAACAAGTACACCTGAGCTTGTAACTTAAGCACTTCTTGATTCAAAATTTCATATTTTTTTTTTCCTTTTTTCCTTTTTTCTCCCTTCTTTTTTTTGGCGAAAGGTTAAAAAATAACATCTTTGAGGTGTAATAAAGGGGTCTACGAGGATCTAACTAGAGAAAATGTCTCAAATTTCATTCCTTGTTTCGCGGCTTTGTAGTTGAATTTCTTTTTCAAATCAATAGTGGACGGTATTACAAAATTAGAAAGTGTGATCTCACTTTTGTCTAATCCGTCCTTTCTAGTTAATGATTTTATAACTTCTAAAGTAGTCGTTAGATTTAGCATATTCCTATGTTGTCGGTGCCATAGCTTCTTGCGCTTTCTTTGTTGATTTGAGAATCTCCACTTCTTACAGTTCACATCTCTGTCTTTGTATTTCAACAAGATCATGTTTTAGAAAAAGGCACAAAGATATTAGCTTAAGCATTAAATGATTGATTACTAAAAAGGATCCTTTCTACAGGCATATGAATAAATGACAACTAAAATAGAAAATTACGTCCTAAATCACAAGTATACCTAAGCTTGTAACTTGAGCTTTTCTTGATTCAAAATTTAATATTTTTTTTCCTTTTTTCCTTTTTTTTTCTCTCTATTCTTTTTTTTGGCCAAACTTGAAAAAATAACATCTTTGAGGTGTAATAAATGGGTCTTCGATGATCCAACTAGAGAAAATGTCTCAAATTTCATTCCTTGTTTAGCGGCTTTGTAGTTGAATTTCTTTTTCAAATCAATAGTAGACGGTATTACAAAATTAGAAAGTGTGATCTCACTTTTGTCTAATCCGTCCTTTCTAGTTAATGGTTTTATAACTTCTAAAGTAGTCGTTAGATTTAGCATATTCCTATGTTGTCGGTGCCATAGCTTCTTGCGCTTTCTTTGTTGATTTGAGAATCTCCACTTCTCACAGTTCACATCTCTATCTTTGTATTTCAACAAGATCATGTTTTAGAAAAAGGCACAGAGCTATTAGCTTAAGCATTAAATGGTTGATTACTAAAAAGGTTCCTTCCTTCATGCATATGAATAAATGAAAACTAAAATAAAAAAGGACGTCCTAAATCACAAGTATTCCTGAGCTTGTAACTTAAGCTTTTCTTGATTCAAAATTTCACATTTTTTTTCCTTTTTTCCTTTTTTTTCTCTATCTTCTTTTTTTTGGCCAAACTTGAAAAAATAACATCTTTGAGGTGTAATAAAGGGGTCTACTAGGATCTAACTAGAGAAAATGTCTCAAATTTCATTCCTTGTTTAGCGGCTTTGTAGTTGAATTTCTTTTTCAAATCAATAGTAGACGGTATTACAAAATTAGAAAGTGTGATCTCACTTTTGTCGAATCCGTCCTTTCTAGTTAATGATTTTATAACTTCTAAAGTAGTCGTTAGATTTAGCATATTCCTATGTTGTCGGTGCCATAGCTTCTTGCGCTTTCTTTGTTGATTTGAGAATCTCCACTTCTCACAGTTCACATCTCTATCTTTGTATTTCAACAAGATCATGTTTTATAAAAAGGCACAGAGCTATTAGCTTAAGCATTAAATGGTTGATTACTAAAAAGGTTCCTTCCTCCATGCATATGAATAAATGAAAACTAAAATAAAAAAGGACGTCCTAAATCACAAGTATTCCTGAGCTTGTAACTTAAGCTTTTCTTGATTCAAAATTTCATATTTTTTTCCTTTTTTCCTTTTTTTTCTCTATCTTCTTTTTTTTGGCCAAACTTGAAAAAATAACATCTTTGAGGTGTAATAAAGGGGTCTACTAGGATCTAACTAGAGAAAATGTCTCATATTTCATTCCTTGTTTAGCGGCTTTGTAGTTGAATTTCTTTTTCAAATCAATAGTAGACGGTATTACAAAATTAGAAAGTGTGATATCACTTTTGTCGAATCCGTCCTTTCTAGTTAATGATTTTATAACTTCTAAAGTAGTCGTTAGATTTAGCATATTCCTATGTTGTCGGTGCCATAGCTTCTTGCGCTTTCTATGTTGATTTGAGAATCTCCACTTCTCAAAGTTCACATCTCTGTCTTTGTATTTCAATAAGATCATGTTTTAAAAAAAGGCACAGGGTTATTAGCTTAAGCTATAAATGGATGATTACTAAAAAGGCTCCTTCCTCCACGCATATGAATAAATGAAAACTAAAATAAAAAAGGACGTCCTAAATAACAAGTACACCTGAGCTTGTAACTTAAGCACTTCTTGATTCAAAATTTCATATATTTTTTTTCCTTTTTTCCTTTTTTCTCCCTTCTTTTTTTTGGCGAAAGGTTAAAAAATAACATCTTTGAGGTGTAATAAAGGGGTCTACGTGGATCTAACTAGAGAAAATGTCTCAAATTTCATTCCTTGTTTCGCGGCTTTGTAGTTGAATTTCTTTTTCAAATCAATAGTAGACGGTATTACAAAATTAGAAAGTGTAATCTCACTTTTGTCTAATCCGTCCTTTCTAGTTAATAATTTTATAACTTCTAAAGTAGTCGTTAGATTTAGCATATTCCTATGTTGTCGGTGCCATAGCTTCTTGCGCTTTCTTTGTTGATTTGAGAATCTCCACTTCTCACAGTTCACATCTCTATCTTTGTATTTCAACAAGATCATGTTTTATAAAAAGGCACAGAGCTATTAGCTTAAGCATTAAATGGTTGATTACTAAAAAGGTTCCTTCCTCCATGCATATGAATAAATGAAAACTAAAATAAAAAAGGACGTCCTAAATCACAAGTATTCCTGAGCTTGTAACTTAAGCTTTTCTTGATTCAAAATTTCATATTTTTTTCCTTTTTTCCTTTTTTTTCTCTATCTTCTTTTTTTTGGCCAAACTTGAAAAAATAACATCTTTGAGGTGTAATAAAGGGGTCTACTAGGATCTAACTAGAGAATATGTCTCATATTTCATTCCTTGTTTAGCGGCTTTGTAGTTGAATTTCTTTTTCAAATCAATAGTAGACGGTATTACAAAATTAGAAAGTGTGATCTCACTTTTGTCGAATCCTTCCTTTCTAGTTAATGATTTTATAACTTCTAAAGTAGTCGTTAGATTTAGCATATTCCTATGTTGTCGGTGCCATAGCTTCTTGCGCTTTCTTTGTTGATTTGAGAATCTCCACTTCTCACAGTTCACATCTCTATCTTTGTATTTCAACAAGATCATGTTTTAGAAAAAGGCACAGAGATATTAGCTTAAGCATTAAATGGATGATTACTAAAAAGGCTCCTTCCTCCACGCATATGAATAAATGAAAACTAAAATAAAAAAGGACGTCCTAAATAACAAGTACACCTGAGCTTGTAACTTAAGCACTTCTTGATTCAAAATTTCATATTTTTTTTTTCCTTTTTTCCTTTTTTCTCCCTTCTTTTTTTTGGCGAAAGGTTAAAAAATAACATCTTTGAGGTGTAATAAAGGGGTCTACGAGGATCTAACTAGAGAAAATGTCTCAAATTTCATTCCTTGTTTCGCGGCTTTGTAGTTGAATTTCTTTTTCAAATCAATAGTGGACGGTATTACAAAATTAGAAAGTGTGATCTCACTTTTGTCTAATCCGTCCTTTCTAGTTAATGATTTTATAACTTCTAAAGTAGTCGTTAGATTTAGCATATTCCTATGTTGTCGGTGCCATAGCTTCTTGCGCTTTCTTTGTTGATTTGAGAATCTCCACTTCTTACAGTTCACATCTCTGTCTTTGTATTTCAACAAGATCATGTTTTAGAAAAAGGCACAAATATATTAGCTTAAGCATTAAATGATTGATTACTAAAAAGGATCCTTTCTACAGGCATATGAATAAATGAAAACTAAAATAGAAAAGGACGTCCTAAATCACAAGTATACCTAAGCTTGTAACTTGAGCTTTTCTTGATTCAAAATTTAATATTTTTTTTCCTTTTTTCCTTTTTTTTCTCTCTATTCTTTTTTTTGGCCAAACTTGAAAAAATAACATCTTTGAGGTGTAATAAATGGGTCTTCGATGATCTAACTAGAGAAAATGTCTCAAATTTCATTCCTTGTTTAGCGGCTTTGTAGTTGAATTTCTTTTTCAAATCAATAGTAGACGGTATTACAAAATTAGAAAGTGTGATCTCACTTTTGTCTAATCCTTCCTTTCTAGTTAATGGTTTTATAACTTCTAAAGTAGTCGTTAGATTTAGCATATTTCTATGTTGTCGGTGCCATAGCTTCTTGCGCTTTCTTTGTTGATTTGAGAATCTCCACTTCTCACAGTTCACATCTCTATCTTTGTATTTCAACAAGATCATGTTTTAGAAAAAGGCACAGAGCTATTAGCTTAAGCATTAAATGGTTGATTACTAAAAAGGTTCCTTCCTTCATGCATATGAATAAATGAAAACTAAAATAAAAAAGGACGTCCTAAATCACAAGTATTCCTGAGCTTGTAACTTAAGCTTTTCTTGATTCAAAATTTCACATTTTTTTTCCTTTTTTCCTTTTTTTTCTCTATCTTCTTTTTTTTGGCCAAACTTGAAAAAATAACATCTTTGAGGTGTAATAAAGGGGTCTACTAGGATCTAACTAGAGAAAATGTCTCAAATTTCATTCCTTGTTTAGCGGCTTTGTAGTTGAATTTCTTTTTCAAATCAATAGTAGACGGTATTACAAAATTAGAAAGTGTGATCTCACTTTTGTCGAATCCGTCCTTTCTAGTTAATGATTTTATAACTTCTAAAGTAGTCGTTAGATTTAGCATATTCCTATGTTGTCGGTGCCATAGCTTCTTGCGCTTTCTTTGTTGATTTGAGAATCTCCACTTCTCACAGTTCACATCTCTATCTTTGTATTTCAACAAGATCATGTTTTATAAAAAGGCACAGAGCTATTAGCTTAAGCATTAAATGGTTGATTACTAAAAAGGTTCCTTCCTCCATGCATATGAATAAATGAAAACTAAAATAAAAAAGGACGTCCTAAATCACAAGTATTCCTGAGCTTGTAACTTAAGCTTTTCTTGATTCAAAATTTCATATTTTTTTCCTTTTTTCCTTTTTTTTCTCTATCTTCTTTTTTTTGGCCAAACTTGAAAAAATAACATCTTTGAGGTGTAATAAAGGGGTCTACTAGGATCTAACTAGAGAAAATGTCTCATATTTCATTCCTTGTTTAGCGGCTTTGTAGTTGAATTTCTTTTTCAAATCAATAGTAGACGGTATTACAAAATTAGAAAGTGTGATCTCACTTTTGTCGAATCCGTCCTTTCTAGTTAATGATTTTATAACTTCTAAAGTAGTCGTTAGATTTAGCATATTCCTATGTTGTCGGTGCCATAGCTTCTTGCGCTTTCTTTGTTGATTTGAGAATCTCCACTTCTTAAAGTTCACATCTCTGTCTTTGTATTTCAATAAGATCATGTTTTAAAAAAAGGCACAGGGTTATTAGCTTAAGCTATAAATGGATGATTACTAAAAAGGCTCCTTCCTCCACGCATATGAATAAATGAAAACTAAAATAAAAAAGGACGTCCTAAATAACAAGTACACCTGAGCTTGTAACTTAAGCACTTCTTGATTCAAAATTTCATATTTTTTTTTTCCTTTTTTCCTTTTTTCTCCCTTCTTTTTTTTGGCGAAAGGTTAAAAAATAACATCTTTGAGGTGTAATAAAGGGGTCTCCGTGGATCTAACTAGAGAAAATGTCTCAAATTTCATTCCTTGTTTCGCGGCTTTGTAGTTGAATTTCTTTTTCAAATCAATAGTAGACGGTATTACAAAATTAGAAAGTGTGATCTCACTTTTGTCTAATCCGTCCTTTCTCGTTAATAATTTTATAACTTCTAAAGTAGTCGTTAGATTTAGCATATTCCTATGTTGTCGGTGCCATAGCTTCTTGCGCTTTCTTTGTTGATTTGAGAATCTCCACTTCTTACAGTTCACATCTCTGTCTTTGTATTTCAACAAGATCATGTTTTAGAAAAAGGCACAAAGATATTAGCTTAAGCATTAAATGATTGATTACTAAAAAGGATCCTTTCTACAGGCATATGAATAAATGAAAACTAAAATAAAAAAGGACGTCCTAAATCACAAGTATACCTAAGCTTGTAACTTGAGCTTTTCTTGATTCAAAATTTAATATTTTTTTTTCCTTTTTTCCTTTTTTTTTTCTCTCTATTCTTTTTTTTGGCCAAACTTGAAAAAATAACATCTTTGAGGTGTAATAAATGGGTCTTCGAGGATCTAACTAGAGAAAATGTCTCAAATTTCATTCCTTGTTTAGCGGCTTTGTAGTTGAATTTCTTTTTCAAATCAATAGTAGACGGTATTACAAAATTGGAAAGTGTGATCTCACTTTTGTCTAATCCGTCCTTTCTAGTTAATGGTTTTATAACTTCTAAAGTAGTCGTTAGATTTAGCGTATTCCTATGTTGTCGGTGCCATAGCTTCTTGCGCTTTCTTTGTTGATTTGAGAATCTCCACTTCTCACAGTTCACATCTCTATCTTTGTATTTCAACAAGATCATGTTTTAGAAAAAGGCACAGAGCTATTAGCTTAAGCATTAAATGGTTGATTACTAAAAAGGTTCCTTCCTTCATGCATATGAATAAATGAAAACTAAAATAAAAAAGGACGTCCTAAATCACAAGTATTCCTGAGCTTGTAACTTAAGCTTTTCTTGATTCAAAATTTCATATTTTTTTTCCTTTTTTCCTTTTTTTTCTCTATCTTCTTTTTTTTGGCCAAACTTGAAAAAATAACATCTTTGAGGTGTAATAAAGGGGTCTACTAGGATCTAACTAGAGAAAATGTCTCAAATTTCATTCCTTGTTTAGCGGCTTTGTAGTTGAATTTCTTTTTCAAATCAATAGTAGACGGTATTACAAAATTAGAAAGTGTGATCTCACTTTTGTCGAATCCGTCCTTTCTAGTTAATGATTTTATAACTTCTAAAGTAGTCGTTAGATTTAGCATATTCCTATGTTGTCGGTGCCATAGCTTCTTGCGCTTTCTTTGTTGATTTGAGAATCTCCACTTCTCACAGTTCACATCTCTATCTTTGTATTTCAACAAGATCATGTTTTATAAAAAGGCACAGAGCTATTAGCTTAAGCATTAAATGGTTGATTACTAAAAAGGTTCCTTCCTCCATGCATATGAATAAATGAAAACTAAAATAAAAAAGGACGTCCTAAATCACAAGTATTCCTGAGCTTGTAACTTAAGCTTTTCTTGATTCAAAATTTCATATTTTTTTCCTTTTTTCCTTTTTTTCTATATCTTCTTTTTTTTGGCCAAACTTGAAAAAATAACATCTTTGAGGTGTAATAAAGGGGTCTACTAGGATCTAACTAGAGAAAATGTCTCAAATTTCATTCCTTGTTTAGCGGCTTTGTAGTTGAATTTCTTTTTCAAATCAATAGTAGACGGTATTACAAAATTAGAAAGTGTGATCTCACTTTTGTCGAATCCGTCCTTTCTAGTTAATGATTTTATAACTTCTAAAGTAGTCGTTAGATTTAGCATATTCCTATGTTGTCGGTGCCATAGCTTCTTGCGCTTTCTTTGTTGATTTGAGAATCTCCACTTCTCACAGTTCACATCTCTATCTTTGTATTTCAACAAGATCATGTTTTATAAAAAGGCACAGAGCTATTAGCTTAAGCATTAAATGGTTGATTACTAAAAAGGTTCCTTCCTCCATGCATATGAATAAATGAAAACTAAAATAAAAAAGGACGTCCTAAATCACAAGTATTCCTGAGCTTGTAACTTAAGCTTTTCTTGATTCAAAATTTCATATTTTTTTCCTTTTTTCCTTTTTTTTCTCTATCTTCTTTTTTTTGGCCAAACTTGAAAAAATAACATCTTTGAGGTGTAATAAAGGGGTCTACTAGGATCTAACTAGAGAAAATGTCTCAAATTTCATTCCTTGTTTAGCGGCTTTGTAGTTGAATTTCTTTTTCAAATCAATAGTAGACGGTATTACAAAATTAGAAAGTGTGATCTCACTTTTGTCGAATCCGTCCTTTCTAGTTAATGATTTTATAACTTCTAAAGTAGTCGTTAGATTTAGCATATTCCTATGTTGTCGGTGCCATAGCTTCTTGCGCTTTCTTTGTTGATTTGAGAATCTCCACTTCTCACAGTTCACATCTCTATCTTTGTATTTCAACAAGATCATGTTTTATAAAAAGGCACAGAGCTATTAGCTTAAGCATTAAATGGTTGATTACTAAAAAGGTTCCTTCCTCCATGCATATGAATAAATGAAAACTAAAATAAAAAAGGACGTCCTAAATCACAAGTATTCCTGAGCTTGTAACTTAAGCTTTTCTTGATTCAAAATTTCATATTTTTTTCCTTTTTTCCTTTTTTTTCTCTATCTTCTTTTTTTTGGCCAAACTTGAAAAAATAACATCTTTGAGGTGTAATAAAGGGGTCTACTAGGATCTAACTAGAGAAAATGTCTCATATTTCATTCCTTGTTTAGCGGCTTTGTAGTTGAATTTCTTTTTCAAATCAATAGTAGACGGTATTACAAAATTAGAAAGTGTGATCTCACTTTTGTCGAATCCGTCCTTTCTAGTTAATGATTTTATAACTTCTAAAGTAGTCGTTAGATTTAGCATATTCCTATGTTGTCGGTGCCATAGCTTCTTGCGCTTTCTTTGTTGATTTGAGAATCTCCACTTCTCACAGTTCACATCTCTATCTTTGTATTTCAACAAGATCATGTTTTAGAAAAAGGCACAGAGATATTAGCTTAAGCATTAAATGGATGATTACTAAAAAGGCTCCTTCCTCCACGCATATGAATAAATGAAAACTAAAATAAAAAAGGACGTCCTAAATAACAAGTACACCTGAGCTTGTAACTTAAGCACTTCTTGATTCAAAATTTCATATTTTTTTTTTCCTTTTTTCCTTTTTTCTCCCTTCTTTTTTTTGGCGAAAGGTTAAAAAATAACATCTTTGAGGTGTAATAAAGGGGTCTACGAGGATCTAACTAGAGAAAATGTCTCAAATTTCATTCCTTGTTTCGCGGCTTTGTAGTTGAATTTCTTTTTCAAATCAATAGTGGACGGTATTACAAAATTAGAAAGTGTGATCTCACTTTTGTCTAATCCGTCCTTTCTAGTTAATGATTTTATAACTTCTAAAGTAGTCGTTAGATTTAGCATATTCCTATGTTGTCGGTGCCATAGCTTCTTGCGCTTTCTTTGTTGATTTGAGAATCTCCACTTCTTACAGTTCACATCTCTGTCTTTGTATTTCAACAAGATCATGTTTTAGAAAAAGGCACAAAGATATTAGCTTAAGCATTAAATGATTGATTACTAAAAAGGATCCTTTCTACAGGCATATGAATAAATGAAAACTAAAATAGAAAAGGACGTCCTAAATCACAAGTATACCTAAGCTTGTAACTTGAGCTTTTCTTGATTCAAAATTTAATATTTTTTTTCCTTTTTTCCTTTTTTTTTCTCTCTATTCTTTTTTTTGGCCAAACTTGAAAAAATAACATCTTTGAGGTGTAATAAATGGGTCTTCGATGATCTAACTAGAGAAAATGTCTCAAATTTCATTCCTTGTTTAGCGGCTTTGTAGTTGAATTTCTTTTTCAAATCAATAGTAGACGGTATTACAAAATTAGAAAGTGTGATCTCACTTTTGTCTAATCCGTCCTTTCTAGTTAATGGTTTTATAACTTCTAAAGTAGTCGTTAGAGTTAGCATATTCCTATGTTGTCGGTGCCATAGCTTCTTGCGCTTTCTTTGTTGATTTGAGAATCTCCACTTCTCACAGTTCACATCTCTATCTTTGTATTTCAACAAGATCATGTTTTAGAAAAAGGCACAGAGCTATTAGCTTAAGCATTAAATGGTTGATTACTAAAAAGGTTCCTTCCTTCATGCATATGAATAAATGAAAACTAAAATAAAAAAGGACGTCCTAAATCACAAGTATTCCTGAGCTTGTAACTTAAGCTTTTCTTGATTCAAAATTTCACATTTTTTTTCCTTTTTTCCTTTTTTTTCTCTATCTTCTTTTTTTTGGCCAAATTGAAAAAATAACATCTTTGAGGTGTAATAAAGGGGTCTACTAGGATCTAACTAGAGAAAATGTCTCAAATTTCATTCCTTGTTTAGCGGCTTTGTAGTTGAATTTCTTTTTCAAATCAATAGTAGACGGTATTACAAAATTAGAAAGTGTGATCTCACTTTTGTCGAATCCGTCCTTTCTAGTTAATGATTTTATAACTTCTAAAGTAGTCGTTAGATTTAGCATATTCCTATGTTGTCGGTGCCATAGCTTCTTGCGCTTTCTTTGTTGATTTGAGAATCTCCACTTCTCACAGTTCACATCTCTATCTTTGTATTTCAACAAGATCATGTTTTATAAAAAGGCACAGAGCTATTAGCTTAAGCATTAAATGGTTGATTACTAAAAAGGTTCCTTCCTCCATGCATATGAATAAATGAAAACTAAAATAAAAAAGGACGTCCTAAATCACAAGTATTCCTGAGCTTGTAACTTAAGCTTTTCTTGATTCAAAATTTCACATTTTTTTTCCTTTTTTCCTTTTTTTTCTCTATCTTCTTTTTTTTGGCCAAACTTGAAAAAATAACATCTTTGAGGTGTAATAAAGGGGTCTACTAGGATCTAACTAGAGAAAATGTCTCATATTTCATTCCTTGTTTAGCGGCTTTGTAGTTGAATTTCTTTTTCAAATCAATAGTAGACGGTATTACAAAATTAGAAAGTGTGATCTCACTTTTGTCGAATCCGTCCTTTCTAGTTAATGATTTTATAACTTCTAAAGTAGTCGTTAGATTTAGCATATTCCTATGTTGTCGGTGCCATAGCTTCTTGCGCTTTCTTTGTTGATTTGAGAATCTCCACTTCTCACAGTTCACATCTCTATCTTTGTATTTCAACAAGATCATGTTTTAGAAAAAGGCACAGAGATATTAGCTTAAGCATTAAATGGATGATTACTAAAAAGGCTCCTTCCTCCACGCATATGAATAAATGAAAACTAAAATAAAAAAGGACGTCCTAAATAACAAGTACACCTGAGCTTGTAACTTAAGCACTTCTTGATTCAAAATTTCATATTTTTTTTTTCCTTTTTTCCTTTTTTCTCCCTTCTTTTTTTTGGCGAAAGGTTAAAAAATAACATCTTTGAGGTGTAATAAAGGGGTCTACGAGGATCTAACTAGAGAAAATGTCTCAAATTTCATTCCTTGTTTCGCGGCTTTGTAGTTGAATTTCTTTTTCAAATCAATAGTGGACGGTATTACAAAATTAGAAAGTGTGATCTCACTTTTGTCTAATCCGTCCTTTCTAGTTAATGATTTTATAACTTCTAAAGTAGTCGTTAGATTTAGCATATTCCTATGTTGTCGGTGCCATAGCTTCTTGCGCTTTCTTTGTTGATTTGAGAATCTCCACTTCTTACAGTTCACATCTCTGTCTTTGTATTTCAACAAGATCATGTTTTAGAAAAAGGCACAAAGATATTAGCTTAAGCATTAAATGATTGATTACTAAAAAGGATCCTTTCTACAGGCATATGAATAAATGAAAACTAAAATAGAAAAGGACGTCCTAAATCACAAGTATACCTAAGCTTGTAACTTGAGCTTTTCTTGATTCAAAATTTAATATTTTTTTTCCTTTTTTCCTTTTTTTTTCTCTCTATTCTTTTTTTTGGCCAAACTTGAAAAAATAACATCTTTGAGGTGTAATAAATGGGTCTTCGATGATCTAACTAGAGAAAATGTCTCAAATTTCATTCCTTGTTTAGCGGCTTTGTAGTTGAATTTCTTTTTCAAATCAATAGTAGACGGTATTACAAAATTAGAAAGTGTGATCTCACTTTTGTCTAATCCGTCCTTTCTAGTTAATGGTTTTATAACTTCTAAAGTAGTCGTTAGAGTTAGCATATTCCTATGTTGTCGGTGCCATAGCTTCTTGCGCTTTCTTTGTTGATTTGAGAATCTCCACTTCTCACAGTTCACATCTCTATCTTTGTATTTCAACAAGATCATGTTTTAGAAAAAGGCACAGAGCTATTAGCTTAAGCATTAAATGGTTGATTACTAAAAAGGTTCCTTCCTTCATGCATATGAATAAATGAAAACTAAAATAAAAAAGGACGTCCTAAATCACAAGTATTCCTGAGCTTGTAACTTAAGCTTTTCTTGATTCAAAATTTCACATTTTTTTTCCTTTTTTCCTTTTTTTTCTCTATCTTCTTTTTTTTGGCCAAATTGAAAAAATAACATCTTTGAGGTGTAATAAAGGGGTCTACTAGGATCTAACTAGAGAAAATGTCTCAAATTTCATTCCTTGTTTAGCGGCTTTGTAGTTGAATTTCTTTTTCAAATCAATAGTAGACGGTATTACAAAATTAGAAAGTGTGATCTCACTTTTGTCGAATCCGTCCTTTCTAGTTAATGATTTTATAACTTCTAAAGTAGTCGTTAGATTTAGCATATTCCTATGTTGTCGGTGCCATAGCTTCTTGCGCTTTCTTTGTTGATTTGAGAATCTCCACTTCTCACAGTTCACATCTCTATCTTTGTATTTCAACAAGATCATGTTTTATAAAAAGGCACAGAGCTATTAGCTTAAGCATTAAATGGTTGATTACTAAAAAGGTTCCTTCCTCCATGCATATGAATAAATGAAAACTAAAATAAAAAAGGACGTCCTAAATCACAAGTATTCCTGAGCTTGTAACTTAAGCTTTTCTTGATTCAAAATTTCACATTTTTTTTCCTTTTTTCCTTTTTTTTCTCTATCTTCTTTTTTTTGGCCAAACTTGAAAAAATAACATCTTTGAGGTGTAATAAAGGGGTCTACTAGGATCTAACTAGAGAAAATGTCTCATATTTCATTCCTTGTTTAGCGGCTTTGTAGTTGAATTTCTTTTTCAAATCAATAGTAGACGGTATTACAAAATTAGAAAGTGTGATCTCACTTTTGTCGAATCCGTCCTTTCTAGTTAATGATTTTATAACTTCTAAAGTAGTCGTTAGATTTAGCATATTCCTATGTTGTCGGTGCCATAGCTTCTTGCGCTTTCTTTGTTGATTTGAGAATCTCCACTTCTCACAGTTCACATCTCTATCTTTGTATTTCAACAAGATCATGTTTTAGAAAAAGGCACAGAGATATTAGCTTAAGCATTAAATGGATGATTACTAAAAAGGCTCCTTCCTCCACGCATATGAATAAATGAAAACTAAAATAAAAAAGGACGTCCTAAATAACAAGTACACCTGAGCTTGTAACTTAAGCACTTCTTGATTCAAAATTTCATATTTTTTTTTTCCTTTTTTCCTTTTTTCTCCCTTCTTTTTTTTGGCGAAAGGTTAAAAAATAACATCTTTGAGGTGTAATAAAGGGGTCTACGAGGATCTAACTAGAGAAAATGTCTCAAATTTCATTCCTTGTTTCGCGGCTTTGTAGTTGAATTTCTTTTTCAAATCAATAGTGGACGGTATTACAAAATTAGAAAGTGTGATCTCACTTTTGTCTAATCCGTCCTTTCTAGTTAATGATTTTATAACTTCTAAAGTAGTCGTTAGATTTAGCATATTCCTATGTTGTCGGTGCCATAGCTTCTTGCGCTTTCTTTGTTGATTTGAGAATCTCCACTTCTTACAGTTCACATCTCTGTCTTTGTATTTCAACAAGATCATGTTTTAGAAAAAGGCACAAAGATATTAGCTTAAGCATTAAATGATTGATTACTAAAAAGGATCCTTTCTACAGGCATATGAATAAATGAAAACTAAAATAGAAAAGGACGTCCTAAATCACAAGTATACCTAAGCTTGTAACTTGAGCTTTTCTTGATTCAAAATTTAATATTTTTTTTCCTTTTTTCCTTTTTTTTTCTCTCTATTCTTTTTTTTGGCCAAACTTGAAAAAATAACATCTTTGAGGTGTAATAAATGGGTCTTCGATGATCTAACTAGAGAAAATGTCTCAAATTTCATTCCTTGTTTAGCGGCTTTGTAGTTGAATTTCTTTTTCAAATCAATAGTAGACGGTATTACAAAATTAGAAAGTGTGATCTCACTTTTGTCTAATCCGTCCTTTCTAGTTAATGGTTTTATAACTTCTAAAGTAGTCGTTAGAGTTAGCATATTCCTATGTTGTCGGTGCCATAGCTTCTTGCGCTTTCTTTGTTGATTTGAGAATCTCCACTTCTCACAGTTCACATCTCTATCTTTGTATTTCAACAAGATCATGTTTTAGAAAAAGGCACAGAGCTATTAGCTTAAGCATTAAATGGTTGATTACTAAAAAGGTTCCTTCCTTCATGCATATGAATAAATGAAAACTAAAATAAAAAAGGACGTCCTAAATCACAAGTATTCCTGAGCTTGTAACTTAAGCTTTTCTTGATTCAAAATTTCACATTTTTTTTCCTTTTTTCCTTTTTTTTCTCTATCTTCTTTTTTTTGGCCAAATTGAAAAAATAACATCTTTGAGGTGTAATAAAGGGGTCTACTAGGATCTAACTAGAGAAAATGTCTCAAATTTCATTCCTTGTTTAGCGGCTTTGTAGTTGAATTTCTTTTTCAAATCAATAGTAGACGGTATTACAAAATTAGAAAGTGTGATCTCACTTTTGTCGAATCCGTCCTTTCTAGTTAATGATTTTATAACTTCTAAAGTAGTCGTTAGATTTAGCATATTCCTATGTTGTCGGTGCCATAGCTTCTTGCGCTTTCTTTGTTGATTTGAGAATCTCCACTTCTCACAGTTCACATCTCTATCTTTGTATTTCAACAAGATCATGTTTTATAAAAAGGCACAGAGCTATTAGCTTAAGCATTAAATGGTTGATTACTAAAAAGGTTCCTTCCTCCATGCATATGAATAAATGAAAACTAAAATAAAAAAGGACGTCCTAAATCACAAGTATTCCTGAGCTTGTAACTTAAGCTTTTCTTGATTCAAAATTTCACATTTTTTTTCCTTTTTTCCTTTTTTTTCTCTATCTTCTTTTTTTTGGCCAAACTTGAAAAAATAACATCTTTGAGGTGTAATAAAGGGGTCTACTAGGATCTAACTAGAGAAAATGTCTCATATTTCATTCCTTGTTTAGCGGCTTTGTAGTTGAATTTCTTTTTCAAATCAATAGTAGACGGTATTACAAAATTAGAAAGTGTGATCTCACTTTTGTCGAATCCGTCCTTTCTAGTTAATGATTTTATAACTTCTAAAGTAGTCGTTAGATTTAGCATATTCCTATGTTGTCGGTGCCATAGCTTCTTGCGCTTTCTTTGTTGATTTGAGAATCTCCACTTCTCACAGTTCACATCTCTATCTTTGTATTTCAACAAGATCATGTTTTAGAAAAAGGCACAGAGATATTAGCTTAAGCATTAAATGGATGATTACTAAAAAGGCTCCTTCCTCCACGCATATGAATAAATGAAAACTAAAATAAAAAAGGACGTCCTAAATAACAAGTACACCTGAGCTTGTAACTTAAGCACTTCTTGATTCAAAATTTCATATTTTTTTTTTCCTTTTTTCCTTTTTTCTCCCTTCTTTTTTTTGGCGAAAGGTTAAAAAATAACATCTTTGAGGTGTAATAAAGGGGTCTACGAGGATCTAACTAGAGAAAATGTCTCAAATTTCATTCCTTGTTTCGCGGCTTTGTAGTTGAATTTCTTTTTCAAATCAATAGTGGACGGTATTACAAAATTAGAAAGTGTGATCTCACTTTTGTCTAATCCGTCCTTTCTAGTTAATGATTTTATAACTTCTAAAGTAGTCGTTAGATTTAGCATATTCCTATGTTGTCGGTGCCATAGCTTCTTGCGCTTTCTTTGTTGATTTGAGAATCTCCACTTCTTACAGTTCACATCTCTGTCTTTGTATTTCAACAAGATCATGTTTTAGAAAAAGGCACAAAGATATTAGCTTAAGCATTAAATGATTGATTACTAAAAAGGATCCTTTCTACAGGCATATGAATAAATGAAAACTAAAATAGAAAAGGACGTCCTAAATCACAAGTATACCTAAGCTTGTAACTTGAGCTTTTCTTGATTCAAAATTTAATATTTTTTTTCCTTTTTTCCTTTTTTTTTCTCTCTATTCTTTTTTTTGGCCAAACTTGAAAAAATAACATCTTTGAGGTGTAATAAATGGGTCTTCGATGATCTAACTAGAGAAAATGTCTCAAATTTCATTCCTTGTTTAGCGGCTTTGTAGTTGAATTTCTTTTTCAAATCAATAGTAGACGGTATTACAAAATTAGAAAGTGTGATCTCACTTTTGTCTAATCCGTCCTTTCTAGTTAATGGTTTTATAACTTCTAAAGTAGTCGTTAGAGTTAGCATATTCCTATGTTGTCGGTGCCATAGCTTCTTGCGCTTTCTTTGTTGATTTGAGAATCTCCACTTCTCACAGTTCACATCTCTATCTTTGTATTTCAACAAGATCATGTTTTAGAAAAAGGCACAGAGCTATTAGCTTAAGCATTAAATGGTTGATTACTAAAAAGGTTCCTTCCTTCATGCATATGAATAAATGAAAACTAAAATAAAAAAGGACGTCCTAAATCACAAGTATTCCTGAGCTTGTAACTTAAGCTTTTCTTGATTCAAAATTTCACATTTTTTTTCCTTTTTTCCTTTTTTTTCTCTATCTTCTTTTTTTTGGCCAAACTTGAAAAAATAACATCTTTGAGGTGTAATAAAGGGGTCTACTAGGATCTAACTAGAGAAAATGTCTCAAATTTCATTCCTTGTTTAGCGGCTTTGTAGTTGAATTTCTTTTTCAAATCAATAGTAGACGGTATTACAAAATTAGAAAGTGTGATCTCACTTTTGTCGAATCCGTCCTTTCTAGTTAATGATTTTATAACTTCTAAAGTAGTCGTTAGATTTAGCATATTCCTATGTTGTCGGTGCCATAGCTTCTTGCGCTTTCTTTGTTGATTTGAGAATCTCCACTTCTCACAGTTCACATCTCTATCTTTGTATTTCAACAAGATCATGTTTTATAAAAAGGCACAGAGCTATTAGCTTAAGCATTAAATGGTTGATTACTAAAAAGGTTCCTTCCTCCATGCATATGAATAAATGAAAACTAAAATAAAAAAGGACGTCCTAAATCACAAGTATTCCTGAGCTTGTAACTTAAGCTTTTCTTGATTCAAAATTTCATATTTTTTTCCTTTTTTCCTTTTTTTTCTCTATCTTCTTTTTTTTGGCCAAACTTGAAAAAATAACATCTTTGAGGTGTAATAAAGGGGTCTACTAGGATCTAACTAGAGAAAATGTCTCATATTTCATTCCTTGTTTAGCGGCTTTGTAGTTGAATTTCTTTTTCAAATCAATAGTAGACGGTATTACAAAATTAGAAAGTGTGATATCACTTTTGTCGAATCCGTCCTTTCTAGTTAATGATTTTATAACTTCTAAAGTAGTCGTTAGATTTAGCATATTCCTATGTTGTCGGTGCCATAGCTTCTTGCGCTTTCTTTGTTGATTTGAGAATCTCCACTTCTCAAAGTTCACATCTCTGTCTTTGTATTTCAATAAGATCATGTTTTAAAAAAAGGCACAGGGTTATTAGCTTAAGCTATAAATGGATGATTACTAAAAAGGCTCCTTCCTCCACGCATATGAATAAATGAAAACTAAAATAAAAAAGGACGTCCTAAATAACAAGTACACCTGAGCTTGTAACTTAAGCACTTCTTGATTCAAAATTTCATATTTTTTTTTTCCTTTTTTCCTTTTTTCTCCCTTCTTTTTTTTGGCGAAAGGTTAAAAAATAACATCTTTGAGGTGTAATAAAGGGGTCTACGTGGATCTAACTAGAGAAAATGTCTCAAATTTCATTCCTTGTTTCGCGGCTTTGTAGTTGAATTTCTTTTTCAAATCAATAGTAGACGGTATTACAAAATTAGAAAGTGTAATCTCACTTTTGTCTAATCCGTCCTTTCTAGTTAATAATTTTATAACTTCTAAAGTAGTCGTTAGATTTAGCATATTCCTATGTTGTCGGTGCCATAGCTTCTTGCGCTTTCTTTGTTGATTTGAGAATCTCCACTTCTCACAGTTCACATCTCTATCTTTGTATTTCAACAAGATCATGTTCTATAAAAAGGCACAGAGCTATTAGCTTAAGCATTAAATGGTTGATTACTAAAAAGGTTCCTTCCTCCATGCATATGAATAAATGAAAACTAAAATAAAAAAGGACGTCCTAAATCACAAGTATTCCTGAGCTTGTAACTTAAGCTTTTCTTGATTCAAAATTTCATATTTTTTTCCTTTTTTCCTTTTTTTTCTCTATCTTCTTTTTTTTGGCCAAACTTGAAAAAATAACATCTTTGAGGTGTAATAAAGGGGTCTACTAGGATCTAACTAGAGAAAATGTCTCATATTTCATTCCTTGTTTAGCGGCTTTGTAGTTGAATTTCTTTTTCAAATCAATAGTAGACTGTATTACAAAATTAGAAAGTGTGATCTCACTTTTGTCGAATCCGTCCTTTCTAGTTAATGATTTTATAACTTCTAAAGTAGTCGTTAGATTTAGCATATTCCTATGTTGTCGGTGCCATAGCTTCTTGCGCTTTCTTTGTTGATTTGAGAATCTCCACTTCTTAAAGTTCACATCTCTGTCTTTGTATTTCAATAAGATCATGTTTTAAAAAAAGGCACAGGGTTATTAGCTTAAGCTATAAATGGATGATTACTAAAAAGGTTCCTTCCTCCACGCATATGAATAAATGAAAACTAAAATAAAAAAGGACGTCCTAAATAACAAGTACACCTGAGCTTGTAACTTAAGCACTTCTTGATTCAAAATTTCATATTTTTTTTTTCCTTTTTTCCTTTTTTCTCCCTTCTTTTTTTTGGCGAAAGGTTAAAAAATAACATCTTTGAGGTGTAATAAAGGGGTCTCCGTGGATCTAACTAGAGAAAATGTCTCAAATTTCATTCCTTGTTTCGCGGCTTTGTAGTTGAATTTCTTTTTCAAATCAATAGTAGACGGTATTACAAAATTAGAAAGTGTGATCTCACTTTTGTCTAATCCGTCCTTTCTCGTTAATAATTTTATAACTTCTAAAGTAGTCGTTAGATTTAGCATATTCCTATGTTGTCGGTGCCATAGCTTCTTGCGCTTTCTTTGTTGATTTGAGAATCTCCACTTCTTACAGTTCACATCTGTGTCTTTGTATTTCAACAAGATCATGTTTTAGAAAAAGGCACAAAGATATTAGCTTAAGCATTAAATGATTGATTACTAAAAAGGATCCTTTCTACAGGCATATGAATAAATGAAAACTAAAATAAAAAAGGACGTCCTAAATCACAAGTATACCTAAGCTTGTAACTTGAGCTTTTCTTGATTCAAAATTTAATATTTTTTTTCCTTTTTTCCTTTTTTTTTTCTCTCTATTCTTTTTTTTGGCCAAACTTGAAAAAATAACAACTTTGAGGTGTAATAAATGGGTCTTCGAGGATCTAACTAGAGAAAATGTCTCAAATTTCATTCCTTGTTTAGCGGCTTTGTAGTTGAATTTCTTTTTCAAATCAATAGTAGACGGTATTACAAAATTGGAAAGTGTGATCTCACTTTTGTCTAATCCGTCCTTTCTAGTTAATGGTTTTATAACTTCTAAAGTAGTCGTTAGATTTAGCGTATTCCTATGTTGTCGGTGCCATAGCTTCTTGCGCTTTCTTTGTTGATTTGAGAATCTCCACTTCTCACAGTTCACATCTCTATCTTTGTATTTCAACAAGATCATGTTTTAGAAAAAGGCACAGAGCTATTAGCTTAAGCATTAAATGGTTGATTACTAAAAAGGTTCCTTCCTTCATGCATATGAATAAATGAAAACTAAAATAAAAAAGGACGTCCTAAATCACAAGTATTCCTGAGCTTGTAACTTAAGCTTTTCTTGATTCAAAATTTCATATTTTTTTTCCTTTTTTCCTTTTTTTTCTCTATCTTCTTTTTTTTGGCCAAACTTGAAAAAATAACATCTTTGAGGTGTAATAAAGGGGTCTACTAGGATCTAACTAGAGAAAATGTCTCAAATTTCATTCCTTGTTTAGCGGCTTTGTAGTTGAATTTCTTTTTCAAATCAATAGTAGACGGTATTACAAAATTAGAAAGTGTGATCTCACTTTTGTCGAATCCGTCCTTTCTAGTTAATGATTTTATAACTTCTAAAGTAGTCGTTAGATTTAGCATATTCCTATGTTGTCGGTGCCATAGCTTCTTGCGCTTTCTTTGTTGATTTGAGAATCTCCACTTCTCACAGTTCACATCTCTATCTTTGTATTTCAACAAGATCATGTTTTATAAAAAGGCACAGAGCTATTAGCTTAAGCATTAAATGGTTGATTACTAAAAAGGTTCCTTCCTCCATGCATATGAATAAATGAAAACTAAAATAAAAAAGGACGTCCTAAATCACAAGTATTCCTGAGCTTGTAACTTAAGCTTTTCTTGATTCAAAATTTCATATTTTTTTCCTTTTTTCCTTTTTTTCTATATCTTCTTTTTTTTGGCCAAACTTGAAAAAATAACATCTTTGAGGTGTAATAAAGGGGTCTACTAGGATCTAACTAGAGAAAATGTCTCAAATTTCATTCCTTGTTTAGCGGCTTTGTAGTTGAATTTCTTTTTCAAATCAATAGTAGACGGTATTACAAAATTAGAAAGTGTGATCTCACTTTTGTCGAATCCGTCCTTTCTAGTTAATGATTTTATAACTTCTAAAGTAGTCGTTAGATTTAGCATATTCCTATGTTGTCGGTGCCATAGCTTCTTGCGCTTTCTTTGTTGATTTGAGAATCTCCACTTCTCACAGTTCACATCTCTATCTTTGTATTTCAACAAGATCATGTTTTATAAAAAGGCACAGAGCTATTAGCTTAAGCATTAAATGGTTGATTACTAAAAAGGTTCCTTCCTCCATGCATATGAATAAATGAAAACTAAAATAAAAAAGGACGTCCTAAATCACAAGTATTCCTGAGCTTGTAACTTAAGCTTTTCTTGATTCAAAATTTCATATTTTTTTCCTTTTTTCCTTTTTTTTCTCTATCTTCTTTTTTTTGGCCAAACTTGAAAAAATAACATCTTTGAGGTGTAATAAAGGGGTCTACTAGGATCTAACTAGAGAAAATGTCTCAAATTTCATTCCTTGTTTAGCGGCTTTGTAGTTGAATTTCTTTTTCAAATCAATAGTAGACGGTATTACAAAATTAGAAAGTGTGATCTCAATTTTTTCTAATCCGTCCTTTCTAGTTAATGATTTTATAACTTCTAAAGTAGTCGTTAGATTTAGCATATTCCTATGTTTTCGGTGCCATAGCTTCTTGCGCTTTCTTTGTTGATTTGAGAATCTCCACTTCTTACAGTTCACATCTCCCTCTTTGTATTTCAACAAGATTATGTTTTAGAAAAGGCACAGAGCTATTAGCTTAAGCAATAAATGGTTGATTACTAAAAAGGCTCCTTCCTCGAGGTATATGAATAAATGAAAACTAAAATAAAAAGGACGTACTAATCACAAGTATACCTGAGCTTGTAACTTAAGCACTACTTGATTCAAAATTTCATATTTTTTTCCTTTTTTCCTTTTTTTTCTCTCTTCTTTTTTTGGCCAAAGTTGAAAAAAAAAACATGTTTGAGGTGTAAAAAAGGTGTCTACGAGGATCTAACTAGAGAAAATGTAACAAATTTCATTCCTTGTTTAGCGGCTTTACAGTTTAATTGCTATTTCAAATCAATAGTAGACGATATTACAAAATTAGAAAGTGTGATGTCACTTTTGTCTAATCCGTCCTTTCTAGTTTATGATTTTATAACTTCTAAAGTAGTCGTTAGATTTAGCATATTCCTATGTTGTCGGTGCTATAGCTTCTTGTGCTTTCTTTGTTGATTTGAGAATCTCCACTTCTCACAGTTCACATCTCTGTCTTTGTATTTCAACAAGATCATGTTTTAGAAAAAGGCACAAAGATATTAGCTTAAGCATTAAATGTTTGATTACTAAAAAGGATCCTTCCTCCAGGCATATCAATAAATGAAAACTAAAATAAAAAAGGACGTCCTAAATCACAAGTATACCTCAGCTTGTAACTTAAGCTTTTCTTGATTCAAAATTTCATATTTTTTTTCCTTATTTCCTTTTTTTTGGCCAAACTTGAAAAAATAACATCTTTGAGGTGTAATAAAGGGGTCTACGAGGATCTAACTAGAGAAAATGTCTCAAATTTCATTCCTTGTTTAGCGGCTTTGTAGTTGAATTTCTTTTTCAAATCAATAGTAGACGGTATTACAAAATTAGAAAGTGTGATGTCACTTTTGTCTAATCCGTCCTTTCTAGTTAATGATTTTATAACTTCTAAAGTAGTCGTTAGATTTAGCATATTCCTATGTTGTCGGTGCCATAGCTTCTTGTGCTTTCTTTGTTGATTTGAGAATCTCCACTTCTCACAGTTCACATCTCTGTCTTTGTATTTCAACAAGATCATGTTTTAGAAAAAGGCACAGAGATATTAGCTTAAGCATTAAATGTTTGATTACTAAAAAGGATCCTTCCTCCAGGCATATCAATAAATGAAAACTAAAATAAAAAAGGACGTCCTAAATCACAAGTATACCTCAGCTTGTAACTTAAGCTTTTCTTGATTCAAAATTTCATATTTGTTTTCCTTTTTTCCTTTTTTTCTCTCTCTTCTTTTTTTTGGCCAAACTTGAAAAAATAACATCTTTGAGGTGTAATAAAGAGGTCTACGAGGATCAAACTAGAGAAAATGTCTCAAATTTCATTCCTTGTTTAGCGGCTTTGTAGTTGAATTTCTTTTTCAAATCAATAGTAGACGGTATTACAAAATTAGAAAGTGTGATCTCACCTTTGTCTAATCCGTCCTTTCTGGTTAATGATTTTATACCTTCTAAAGTAGTCATTAGATTTAGCATATTCCTATGTTGTCGGTGCCATATTTTCTTGTGCTTTATTTCTTGATTTCAGAATCTCCACTTCTTAAAGTTCACATCTCTGTCTTTGTATTTCAATAAGATCATGTTTTAAAAAAAGGCACAGGGTTATTAGCTTAAGCTATAAATGGATGATTACTAAAAAGGCTCCTTCCTCCACGCATATGAATAAATGAAAACTAAAATAAAAAAGGACGTCCTAAATAACAAGTACACCTGAGCTTGTAACTTAAGCACTTCTTGATTCAAAATTTCATATTTTTTTTTCCTTTTTTCCTTTTTTCTCCCTTCTTTTTTTGGCGAAAGGTTAAAAAATAACATCTTTGAGGTGTAATAAAGGGGTCTAAGAGGGTCCAACTAGAGAAAATGTCTCAAATTTCATTCATTGTTTAGCGGCTTTGTAGTTCAATTGCTTTTTCAAATCAATAGTAGACGGTATTACAAAGTTAGAAAGTCTGATCTCACTCTTGTCTAATCCGTCCTTTCTAGTTAATGATTTTATAACTTCTAAAGTAGTCGTTAGATTTAGCATATTCCTATGTTGTCGGTGCCATAGCTTCTTGCGCTTTCTTTGTTGATTTGAGAATCTCCACTTCTCACAGTTCACATCTCTATCTTTGTATTTCAACAAGATCATGTTTTAGAAAAAGGCACAGAGCTATTAGCTTAAGCATTAAATGGTTGATTACTAAAAAGGTTCCTTCCTCCATGCATATGAATAAATGAAAACTAAAATAAAAAAGGACGTCCTAAATCACAAGTATTCCTGAGCTTGTAACTTAAGCTTTTCTTGATTCAAAATTTCATATTTTTTTCCTGTTTTCCTTTTTTTTTCTCTATCTTCTTTTTGTTGGCCAAACTTGAAAAAATAACATCTTTGAGGTGTAATAAAGGGGTCTACTAGGATCTAACTAGAGAAAATGTCTCAAATTTCATTCCTTGTTTAGCGGCTTTGTAGTTGAATTTCTTTTTCAAATCAATAGTAGACGGTATTACAAAATTAGAAAGTGTGATCTCACTTTTGTCTAATCCGTCCTTTCTAGTTAATGATTTTATAACTTCTAAAATAGTCGTTAGATTTAGCATATTCCTGTGTTGTCGGTGCCATAGTTTCTTGTGCTTTATTTCTTGATTTCAGAATCTCCACTTCTTAAAGTTCACATCTCTGTCTTTGTATTTCAATAAGATCATGTTTTAAAAAAAGGCACAGGGTTATTAGCTTAAGCTATAAATGGATGATTACTAAAAAGGCTCCTTCCTCCACGCATATGAATAAATGAAAACTAAAATAAAAAAGGACATCCTAAATAACAAGTACACCTAACCTTGTAACTTAAGCACTTCTTGATTCAAAATTTCATATTTATTTTCCTTTTTTCCTTTTTTCTCACTTCTTTTTTTGGCAAAAGGTTAAAAAATAACATCTTTGAGGTGTAATAAAGGGGTCTAAGAGGGTCTAACTGGAGAAAATGTCTCAAATTTCATTCATTGTTTAGCGGCTTTGTAGTTCAATTGCTTTTTCAAATCAATAGTAGACGGTATTACAAAGTTAGAAAGTCTGATCTCAATCTTGTCTAATCCGTCCTTTCTAGTTAAGGATTTTATAACCTCTAAAGTTGCCGTTAGATTTAGCATATTCCTGTGTTGTCGGTGCCATAGCTTCCTTTGCTTTCTTTGTTGATTTGAGAATCTCCACTTCTAACAGTTCACATCTCTGTCTTTGTATTTCAACAAGATCATGTTTTAGAAAAAGGCACAAAGATATTAGCTTATGCATTAAATGTTTGATTACTAAAAAGGATCCTTTCTACAGGCATATGAATAAATGAAAACTAAAATAAAAAAGGACGTCCTAAATCACAAGTATATCTGAGCTTGTAACTTAAGCTTTCCTTGATTCAAAATTTCATATTTTTTTCCTTTTTTCCTTTTTTTTCTCTCTCTTCTTTTTTTTGGCCAAACTTGAAAAAATAACATCTTTGAGGTGTAATAAAGGGGTCTTCGAGGATCTAACTAGAGAAAATGTCTCAAATTTCATTCCTTGTTTAGCGGCTTTGTAGTTGAATTTCTTTTTCAAATCAATAGTAGACGGTATTACCAAATTAGAAAGTGTGATCTCACTTTTGTCTAATCCGTCCTTTCTAGTTAATGATTTTATAACTTCTAAAGTAGTCGTTAGATTTAGCATATTCCTATGTTGTCGGTGCCATAGTTTCTTGTGCTTTCTTTGTTGATTTGAGAATCTCCACTTCTTACAGTTCACATCTCTATCTTTGTATTTCAACAAGATCATGTTTTAGAAAAAGGCACAGAGCTATTAGCTTAAGCATTAAATGGTTGATTACTAAAAAGGTTCCTTCCTCCATGCATATGAATAAATGAAAGCTAAAATAAAAAAGGACGTCCTAAATCACAAGTATACTTGAGCTTGTAACTTAAGCACTTCTTGATTCAAAATTTCATATTTTTTTCCTTTTTTTCTTTTTTTTCTCTCTTCTTGTTATTGGCCAAAGTGGAAAAAATAACATCTTTGAGGTGTTATAAGATCTACAAGGATCTAACTAGAGAAAATGTCTCAAATTTCATTCTTTGTTTAGAGGCTTTGTAGTTGAATTGCTTTTTCAAATCAATAGTAGACCGTATTACAAACTTAGAAAGTCTGATCTCACTCTTGTCTAATCCGTCCTTTCACGTTAATGATTTTATAACTTCTAAAGTAGTCGTTAGATTTAGCATATTCCTGTGTTGTTAGTGCCATAGTTTCTTGTGCTTTCTTTCTTGATTTGAGAATATCCACTTCTTAAAGTTCACATCTCTGTCTTTGTATTTCAATAAGATCATGTTTTAAAAAAAGGCACAGGGTTATTAGCTTAAGCTATAAATGGATGATTACTAAAAAGGCTCCTTCCTCCACGCATATGAATAAATGAAAACTAAAATAAAAAAGGACGTCCTAAATAACAAGTACACCTGAGCTTGTAACTTAAGCACTTCTTGATTCAAAATTTCATATTTTTTTTTCCTTTTTTCCTTTTTTCTCCCTTCTTTTTTTTGGCGAATGGTTAAAAAATAACATCTTTGAGGTGTAATAAAGGGGTCTACGAGGATCTAACTAGAGAAAATGTCTCAAATTTCATTCCTTGTTTAGCGGCTTTGTAGTTGAATTTCTTTTTCAAATCAATAGTAGACGGTATTACAAAATTAGAAAGTGTGATCTCACTTTTGTCTAATCCATCCTTTCTAGTTAATGATTTTATAACTTCTAAAGTAGTCGTTCGATTTAGCATATTCCTATGTTGTCGGTGCCATAGCTTCTTGCGCTTTCTTTGTTGATTTGAGAATCTCCACTTCTTACAGTTCACATCTCTATCTTTGTATTTCAACAAGATCATGTTTTAGAAAAAGGCAAAGAGCTATTAGCTTAAGCATTAAATGGTTGATTACTAAAAAGGTTCCTTCCTTCAGGCACATGAATAAATGAAAACTAAAATAAAAAAGGAAGTCCTAAATCACAAGTATACCTAAGCTTGTAACTTAAACACTTCTTGATTCAAAATTTCATATTTTTTTCCTTTTTTTCTTTTTTTTCTCTCTTCTTGTTTTTGGCCAAAGTGGAAAAAATAACATCTTTGAGGTGTTATAAACTGATCTACAAGGATCTAACTAGAGAAAATGTCTCAATTTTCATTCTTTGTTTAGAGGCTTTGTAGTTGAATTGCTTTTTCAAATGAATAGTAGACGGTATTACAAACTTAGAAAGTCTGATATCACTCTTGTCTAATCCGTCCTTTCACGTTAATGATTTTATAACTTCTAAATTCGCCGTTAGATTTAGCATATTCCTGTGTTGTCGGTGCCATAGTTTCTTGTGCTTTCTTTCTTGATTTGAGAATCTCCACTTCTTAAAGTTCACATCTCTGTCTTTGTATTTCAATAAGATCATGTTTTAAAAAAAGGCACAGGGTTATTAGCTTAAGCTATAAATGGATGATTACTAAAAAGGCTCCTTCCTCCACGCATATGAATAAATGAAAACTAAAATAAAAAAAGACGTCCTAAATAACAAGTACACCTGAGCTTGTAACTTAAGCACTTCTTGATTCAAAATTTCATATTTTTTTTCCTTTTTTCCTTTTTTCTCCCTTCTTTTTTTTGGCGAATGGTTAAAAAATAACATCTTTGAGGTGTAATAAAGGGGTCTACGAGGATCTAACTAGAAAAAATGTCTCAAATTTCATTCCTTGTTTAGCGGCTTTGTAGTTCAATTGCTTTTTAAAATCAATAGTGGACAGTATTACAAAGTTAGAAAGTCTGATCTCACTCATTTCTAATCCGTCCTTTCTAGTTAAGGATTTTATAACTTCTAAAGTAGTCGTTAGATTTAGCATATTCCTATGTTGTCGGTGCCATAGCTTCTTGTACTTTTTTTGTTGATTTGAGAATCTCCACTTCTTACAGTTCACATCTCTGTCTTTGTATTTCAACAAGATCATGTTTTAGAAAAAGGCACAGAGCTATTAGCTTAAGCATTAAATGGTTGATTACTAAAAAGGTTCCTTCCTCCAAGCATATGAATAAATGAAAACAAAAATAAAAAAGGACGTCCTAAATCACAAGTATACCTGTGGTTGTAACTTAAGCACTTCTTGATTCAAAATTTCATATTTTTTTTCCTTTTTCCCTTTTTTTCTCTCTCTTGTTTTTTTTTGGCCAAACTTGAAAAAATAACATCTTTGAGGTGTAATAAAGGGGTCTACGAGGATCTAACTAGAGGAAATGTCTCAAATTTCATTCCTTGTTTAGCGGCTTTGCAGTTGAATTGCTTTTTCGAATCAATAGTAGACGGTATTACAAACTTAGGAAGTTTGATCTCAATCTTGTCTAATCCGTCCTTTCTGGTTAATGATTTTATAACTTCTAAAGTAGTCGTTAGATTTAGCATATTCCTATGTTGTCGGTGCCATAGCCTTTTGTGCTTTCTTTGTTCATTTGAAAATCTCCACTTCTTATAGTTCACATCTCTGTCTTTGTATTTCAACAAGTTCATGTTTTAGAAAAAGGCACAAAGCTGTTAGCTTAAGCATTAAATATTTGATTACTAAAAAGGCTCCTTCCTCTAGGCATATGAATAAATGAAAACTAAAATAAAAAAGGACGTCCTAAATCACAAGTATACCTGAGCTTATAACTTAAGCACTTCTTGATTCAAAATTTCATATTTTTTTTTCCTCTTTTCCTTTTTTTTCTCTCTCTTCTTTTTTTTGGTCAAAGTTGAAAAAATATCATCTTTGAGGTGTAATAAAGGGGTCTACGAGGATCTAACTAGAGAAAATGTCTCAAATTTTATTCCTTGTCTAGCGGCTTTGCAGTTCAATTGCTTTTTAAAATCAATAGTAGACAGTATTACAAAATTAGAAAGTTTGATCTCACTCTTGTCGAATCCGTCCTTTCTAGTTAATGATTTTATAACTTCTAAAGTAGTCGTTAGATTTAGCATATTCCTATGTTGTCGGTGCCATAGCTTCCTGTGCTTTCTTTGTTGATTTGAGAATCTCCACTTCTTACAGTTCACATCTCTGTCTTTGTATTTCAACAAGATCATGTTTTAGAAAAAGGCACAGAGCTGTTAGCTTAAGCATTAAATGGTTGATTACAAAAAAAGCTCCTTCCTTCAAGCACATGAATAAATGAAAACTAAAATAAAAAAGGAAGTCCTAAATCACAACTACACCTAAGCTTGTAACTTAAACACTTCTTGATTCAAAATTTCATATTTTTTTTCCTTTTTTCCTTTTTTCTCTATTCTTTTTTTTTTGGCCAAAGGTTAAAAAAACATGTTTGAGGTGTAATAAAGGGGTCTAAGAGGATCTAACTAGAGAAAATGTATCAAATTTCATTCCTTGTTTAGCGGCTTTGTAGTTCAATTGCTTTTTCAAATCAATAATAGACAGTATTACAAACTTAGAAAGTCTGATGCCACTTTTGTCTAATCCGTCCTTTCTAGGAAAGGATTTTATAACTTCTAAAGTAGTCGTTAGATTTAGCATATTCCTATGTTGTCGGTGCCATAGCTTCTTGTGCTTTCTTTGTTGATTTGAGAATCTCCACTTCTTACAGTTCACATCTCTGTCTTTGTATTTCATCAAGATCATGTTTTAGAAAAAGGCACAGAGCTATTAGCTTAAGCATTAAATGCTTGATTACTAAAAAGGCTCCTTCCTCCAGGCATATGAATAAATGAAAACTAAAATAAAAAAGGACGTCCTAAATAACAAGTACACCTGAGCTTGTAACTTAAGCACTTCTTGATTCAAAATTTCATATTTTTTTTCCTTTTTTCTCCCTTCTCTTTTTTGGCGAAAGGTTAAAAAATAACATCTTTGAGGTGTAATAAAGGGGTCTAAGAGGGTCCAACTAGAGAAAATGTCTCAAATTTCATTCATTGTTTAGCGGCTTTGTAGTTCAATTGCTTTATCAAATCAATAGTAAACGGTATTACAAAGTTAGAAAGTCTGATCTCACTCTTGTCTAATCCGTCCTTTCTAGTTAAGGATTTTATAACCTCTAAAGTAGCCGTTAGATTTAGCATATTCCTGTGTTGTCGGTGCCATAGCTTCCTTTGCTTTCTTTGTTGATTTGAGAATCTCCACTTCTTACAGTTGACATCTCTGTCTTTGTATTTCAACAAGATCATGTTTTAGAAAAAGGCACAAAGATATTAGCTTAAGCCTTAAATGTTTGATTACTAAAAAGGATCCTTTCTACAGGCATATGAATAAATGAAAACTAAAATAAAAAAGGACGTCCTAAATCACAAGTATACCTGAGCTTGTAACTTAAGCTTTTCTTGATTCAAAATTTCATATTTTTTTTCCTTTTTTCCTTTTTTTTCTCTCTCTTCTTTTTTTTGGCCAAACTTGAAAAAATAACATCTTTGAGGTGTAATAAAGGGGTCTTCGAGGATCTAACTAGAGAAAATGTCTCAAATTTCATTCTTTGTTTAGCGGCTTTGTAGTTGAATTTCTTTTTCAAATCAATAGTAGACGGTATTACAAAATTAGAAAGTGTGATCTCACTTTTGTCTAATCCGTCCTTTCTAGTTAATGATTTTATAACTTCTAAAGTAGTCGTTAGATTTAGCATATTCCTATGTTGTCGGTGCCATAGCTTCTTGTGCTTTCTTTGTTGATTTGAGAATCTCCACTTCTTATAGTTCACATCTCTGTCTTTGTATTTCAACAAGTTCATGTTTTAGAAAAAGGCACAAAGCTGTTAGCTTAAGCATTTAAATATTTGATTACTAAAAAGGCTCCTTCCTCCAGGCATATGAATAAATGAAAACTAAAATAAAAAAGGACGTCCTAAATCACAAGTATACCTGAGCTTGTAACTTAAGCACTTCTTGATTCAAAATTTCATATATTTTTTTCCTTTTTTCCTTTTTTTTCTCTCTCTTCTTTTTTTTGGCCAAAGTTGAAAAAATATCATCTTTGAGGTGTAATAAAGGGGTCTACGAGGATCTAACTCGAGAAAATGTCTCAAATTTCATTCCTTGTCTAGCGGCTTTGCAGTTCAATTGCTTTTTAAAATGAATAGTAGACAGTATTACAAAATTAGAAAGTTTGATCTCACTCTTGTCGAATCCGTCCTTTCTAGTTAATGATTTTATAACTTCTAAAGTAGTCGTTAGATTTAGCATATTCCTATGTTGTCGGTGCCATAGCTTCCTGTGCTTTCTTTGTTGATTTGAGAATCTCCACTTCTTACAGTTCACATCTCTGTCTTTGTATTTCAACAAGATCATGTTTTAGAAAAAGGCACAGATCTATTAGCTTAAGCATTAAATGGTTGATTACAAAAAAAGCTCCTTCCTTCAGGCACATGAATAAATGAAAACTAAAATAAAAAAGGAAGTCCTAAATCACAACTACACCTAAGCTTGTAACTTAAACACTTCTTGATTCAAAATTTCATATTTTTTTTCCTTTTTTCCTTTTTTCTCTATTCTTTTTTTTTGGCCAAAGGTTAAAAAAACATCTTTGAGGTGTAATAAAGGGGTTTAAGAGGATCTAACAAGAGAAAATGTTTCAAATTTCATTCCTTGTTTAGCGGCTTTGTAGTTCAATTGCTTTTTCAAATCAATAGTAGACAATATTACAAACTTAGAAAGTCTGATGCCACTTTTGTCTAATCCGTCCTTTCTAGGTAAGGATTTTATAACTTCTAAAGTAGTCGTTAGATTTAGCATATTACTATGTTGTCGGTGCCATAGCTTCTTGTGCTTTCTTTGTTGATTTGAGAATCTCCACTTCTTACAGTTCACATCTCTGTCTTTGTATTTCAACAAGATCATGTTTTAGAAAAAGGCACATAGATATTAGCTTAAGCATTAAATGTTTGATTACTAAAAAGGATCCTTCCTCCAGGCATATGAATAAATGAAAACTAAAATAAAAAAGGGCGTCCTAAATAACAAGTACACCTGAGCTTGTAACTTAAGCACTTCTTGATTCAAAATTTCATATTTTTTTTCCTTTTTTCCTTTTTTCTCCCTTCTTTTTTTTGGCGAAAGGTTAAAAAATAACATCTTTGAGGTGTAATAAAGGGGTCTAAGAGGGTCTAACTAGAGAAAATGTCTCAAATTTCATTCATTGTTTAGCGGCTTTGTAGTTCAATTGCTTTTTGAAATCAATAGTAGACGGTATTACAAAGTTAGAAAGTCTGATCTCACTCTTGTCTAATCCGTCCTTTCTAGTTAAGGATTTTATAAATTCTAAAGTAGCCGTTAGATTTAGCATATTCCTATGTTGTCGGTGCCATAGCTTCCTGTGCTTTCTTTTTTGATTTGAGAATCTCCACTTCTTAGAGTTCACATCTCTGTCTTTGTATTTCAACAAGATCATGTTTTAGAAAAAGGCACAGAGATATTAGCTTAAGCATTAAATGGTTGATTACAAAAAAGGCTCCTTCCTCTAGGCATATGAATAAATTAAAACTAAAATAAAATAGGACGTCCTAAATTACAAGTATATCTCAGCTTGTAACTTAAGCACTTCTAGCTTCAAAATTTCATATTTTTTTCCTTTTTTCCTTTTTTTCTCTCTCTTCTAGTTTTTGGCCAAAGTTGAAAAAATAACATATTTGAGGTGTAATAAAGGGGTCTAAGAGGATCTAACTTGAGAATATGTCTGAAATTTCATTCTTTGTTTAGCGGCTTTCAGTTTAATTGCTTTATCAAATCAATTGTAGACGATATTACCAACTTAGAAAGTCTGATCTCACTCTTGTCAAATCTGTCCTTTGTAGTTAAAGATTTTATAACTACTAAAGTAGCCGTTGGATTTAGCGTATTCCTATGTTTTCGGTGCCATAACTTCTTGTGTTTTCTTTGATGATTTGAGAATCTCCACTTCTTGTAGTTCACATCTCTGTCTTTGTATTTCAACAAGATCATGTTTTAGAAAAAGGCACAGAGCTATTAGCTTAAGCATTAAATGATTGATTACTAAAAAGGTTCCTTCCTCCAAGCATATGAATAAATGAAAACTAAAATAAAAAAGGACGTCCTAAATCACAAGTATACCTAAGCTTGTAACTTAAGCACTTCTTGATTCAAAATTTCATATTTTTTTTCCTTTTTCCCTTTTTTTTTCTCTCTCTTCTTTTTTTTGGCCAAACTTGAAAAAATAACATCTTTGAGGTGTAATAAAGGGGTCTACGAGGATCTAACTAGAGGAAATGTCTCAAATTTCATTCCTTGTTTAGCGGCTTTGCAGTTGAATTGCTTTTTCAAATCAATAGTAGACGGTATTACAAACTTAGAAAGTTTGATCTCACAATTGTCTAATCCGTCCTTTCTGGTTAATGATTTTATAACTTCTAAAGTAGTCGTTAGATTTAGCATATTCCTATGTTGTCGGTGCCATAGCCTCTTGTGCTTTCTTTGTTCATTTGAGAATCTCCAATTCTTACAGTTCACATCTCTGTCTTTGTATTTCAACAAGATCATGTTTTAGAAAATGGCACAGAGCTATTAGCTTAAGCATTAAATGTTTGATTACTAAAAAGGCTCCTTCCTCCAGGCATATGAATAAATGAAAACTAAAATAAAAAAGGAAGTCCTAAATAACAAGTATACCTGAGCTTGTAACTTAAGCACTTGATGAGTGCTCAAAACGCACTAAAATAACCATGATTTTATGCACATTAATTGATTAAAAATATATATATTTATATGTTTTATCATATATTTATATAAATTTGTCTTTTTTGGAATCACGGGTATTTTTATTGTTTTTCAGGTATTTTGGCTTAAAAATGCAACTTAAAGACTCAAAGAAGAAAACTGGAAGCAATACATCACAAATATATTAATAAATAAATGGGGAAAGGTCAACAAATATAAAAAAATTGGACAAAATGGGTTAAAAAGGACAAAAATGTCAAAAAGGAGAAAAACGCGCCGCCGCGCCCCAGCGCCCAGCTCCGCCCCAAGCTGCGCACGGTACTGTTTATCCGCGCAGCACTGCGCGCGCGGGTACTGTTCATGCGCGCAGAACTGCGCGCGGGTACTATTCATCCGCGCGCGCCGACACCCATTTTTCACGTGCAGCCGCCCCCGTGACGTCATGCTGACGTCATTAATGACCTTAGCAATTCCAATATGCGTTTTTACATTTTTTAACATTTGTTTACTCATTTTTTCTCTCCATCCTCACCTATAAATACCCCCCTTCCCTTCACTTCAAAACACACCTAAAAACACCTCCAAATACATTATTTTCTCTCTTTTCTTAGATTTTTAGGATTCTTTAGTTTTTCTTTAGTTTTTCTTAGTTTTTCTTATGTTTTCTTATTTTTTAGCTTTTCTTAGTTAATTTCTCTTAGTTTTAGAGTTCTTCCCTTTTTAGGGAAGAACTAGTTATGTTTTTGTAATATTTTAGCTTTTTGATTCAATAAATGGGAGTGCAAATTCCGCTTGGAGTTTTTCCAGCAACGGGAATAGCGTCGAAGTTCTGTAAGGATTTTATTTTCTTTACAGTTATTTTTATGCTTTATTCTTACATGTTATATTTAATTTGTCTGTGGTTAAATTTAACTGTGCTAGCTGTTTAGTAAACATGATGTAATAATGACGTTGTTATGCTTGCGAAATATTAAATAGGTAAAAATCTCTAAAATGAATTGATTTTATTTTTATTCATGATTTTATATTAAGAATGTTAGAGAGAAATATATTATTTTTCATTACAAACTTAAACCTGAAAATTAGATTTTAAGGTTTAGTTATCCGGTCTAATTTAGAGTAGTGCTCTTTTATTTGATGGTACAATCGCCCGGTAGTTAGAGTGAAGCTCTATTTCAAAAGTTTTTATAAGAATTATTATCTGAAAATGTATTGACAACATGTTTTCGGTAGTGGTTTTAAAACTTGAAAGTTAGTACTCGGATAGCTAAATTCTTAGGTTTAATTTGGACACCTTGAATAAAGTTTAAACTGTCTAACCCCACCAAAGGTGGCATTTAAATGGTTCATTTTCAATCTCTTAGAAAAAGGAATTAATTTAATGAGGCAAATTAGTTATCAACCCCACCCATAGGTGTTAATTGATTTGTTTAGTTAACAAAGAATATCTAACCCCACCAAAGGTGGTATTCATACAAAAAAGGGAGAATCAATAAATATCAATTCATATCTTTAATAACCTAGATAATATGAGCAAGCATAATTAACTTAGTTATTATATCCATAAATACTCCGCCATTATAAATGATAAAATTTGCATAAATGTTTATTGAATCTATGTTTATTTTTATGTAAGTAGATTAAAAACACAAAACCCCAAAATATCGTGACAGGATGTTTAGGATTTAATTTCGTTTTTAGAAGTTTGAATAATAAATTAAAAACCACATACATTCCTTCCTTAGATCGACCTTGGGAGTATACTTATCATTTTCTACGAAATGATTCGTGCACTTGCGAGAGTTTTATAAATATTAAAACCAAAGTATTGGCAAGAATCGGCGATGCCGGTTTTCACTCATCAAGTTTTTGGCGCCGTTGCCGGGGATTTGGTCATCAAGTTTTTGGCGTCGTTGCCGGGGATTTGGTCATCAAGTTTTTGGCGCCGTTGCCGGGGAAGGAATAGCGGTTTTTAAATTATTTATCAAAATTTTAAAAATATTTTTGTGGTGTAAATAATTGTGATTTTTTTAATAAAAAAAATAATAATCAAATTTCAAATTTCATAAGAAATAAAAAATAAAAAAAATAAAAAAAAATAATTTTTTTTAATTATAAAATAATTTAGAAATTTGAAATTTGAAGTAAAAAATTTTACCATTCATGAATAGTAAAAAAAAATATTTTAAAACTTAAAAACATAAAAAAAATTTAAGATAAAAAATAGTATAGTGTAAATAGTCAAATAAAATTACCGTTAATGAATAGTAAAAAAAAATAAAAACAAAAACAAAAAAATACAAAAACAAAAAAAATAAAATTTAAGTTAATAAGAAATAATATAGCATGAATAGCAAAATAAAATTACAATTCATGAATAGTAAAAAAAAAATTGAAAAAAAAAATAATAAATAAAAAAAAAACTTAATTTTTAATTTTCATTTAATTTTAAGTTTTTATTTAAAATCTTAACTTTATTTTATTTTATTTTATTTTATTTTATTTCAATTTTAATTTTATTTATTTTAATTTTTATTATTTTTTTTTATTTTTTTATTTTTTTTTCTTTAACTATTTTTTTTTCTCTTAATTTTTATTTAACTTAATTAACTTAGATTTTTCATTAACTTAATTAACTTAAATTTTTAGTTTACTTAACTTAATTAACTTAACTTTTTAATTAACTTAGATTTTTTTTAACTTAACTAACTTAGATTTTTAACTTAGCTTTTTAATTAACTTAACTTAATTAACTTGAACTTTTTAATTAACTTTGATTAACTTAGTTTTTTTTAATTAATTTAGATTTTTTTACTTAACCAACTTAGCTTTTTAATTAAATTAGATTTTCATTAAATTAATTAACTTAGATTTTTACTTAACTGAACTTAATTAACTTAATTTTAATAGCATGAAAAGTAAAGATCTAAGGAAGTTCTGTCTAGGAGACTAGTTCTTGGAAGCCTTTGTGCCACTAGTCTTTCCTGGGAACGTTTCTCTGTCTAGGAGGATGGTATTTAAGGAGCCTTTGCCCCACCATTCTTTCCTGGGAGCACTCTTGGTTAATACTAATTATGTTATTTTAACCTTAAAAAATAATAATAAAAAAAAATAAATTTTTTTTTTGAAACTATCTCAAAAATTTTAAAGTTTTAATTACAATCTCAAGAGTTAGTTTCTTTGCTTGATCTAGGTACAATTGTGTTATGATGCCTTAATTATTTGATTTGCACTTAGATGTGGGTTATCTAAAACCCTCAAGCATGCCCTTAGTTTTTGGTACAGAAAAATTTAAAAATCAATAGGGCATGTTTGAAATAGTATAGGTAGACAACCTTGTCTTACTTGTAGGTTCGATTGACTCAATGATGAGGGGACATTGAGTTTACTTAAAAGGCAATCCCCAAGTTACGTCTTGCTAAGACGTTAAACTAAGCGCTGGATGGGAGGCAACCCATCATTTTAGGTAATTTTCTGTTATTTATTTTATTTACTTAATATGATTGTTCATTTTAGTTTAATAATTTTTAAATTGTTAAAACTAAAAATATTTGTTGAGATGTTAGAAGTTTACAACGATCTGTCTGTATACACTTTAATAATGAATATGATGGATGCACCTGCATTTCTCCATTACTACTTACACATTCTCAAGAAATAGGTAATCTTTCTTCTCTTTTCTCTCTATCTTTAATTTAGAGTTGTTACATTGAGGACAATGTAAGTTCTAGGTTGGGGGTGGTGAAAAGTTACCATGCTTAATTAAAAAAAAAAAATTAACAATTTAAAAATTAAAAAAAAATTATATATTTTCTCACAAAAATTTATCATTGCTTTAAATCAAATTTAAGTAAATAATTAAGTCTTTTGTACTGTTATATTAATTTTTGAAAACATATCATGAAATATTTTCTAATTATTTTTGATAATTAGTTAGTTTTTGTCATAACTAGTATTTCTTGATAAAATATGGAAATTATATTAAACCCAAAATCGGTGTTTATGAATTTTTTTTAGTGGAGACTACCCTTGTGAGATATAATTTGAGCCTAATTTCTTTTATTCAGAGTGAAATATATATTTTTTCTACTCCAAACACATTTCTTATTTATTTAAAAAGTTTAGATGACCTCTATAGGTATTAGCATTGAATGTATGAATTTTTTCTCATCTTAATAGAGTATCATATATTTTTTATTATTATTTTTGTTTAGATTAAACGATTTGAGTAGAAATTGATAGTATATTCTTATATCTCATTCATGCATGACTGCTACAAAAACAAAAAGACATATTTGGGGTTACCTAAACCAAGATCAAACAGAAAAGCCACAAAATTAACCACTCACCAAAATCCAAAAAAATGTACCATTTGTACATGGGTTGACTCTCTAAAAAAATACATATATTGAAAAAAAATATATCTTCAGAAAAAAAAATAGAGAGATAAAAAATATAGTATCATCTACATACTATGACCCACATTGCCTACAAAGTTGTGAGTACATGCTAATAACAAAAGAAAGATATAGGAAGTAATTCCCTAAAAAGTAATTGCAATTTCTTCATTTGTAAAAAGCATATATCTTGAAAATCTTTCTTAATGAGTTTGATTTATGCATGAAAATGATTTTTATATATGATATCTTTATAATTTATACATTCGATTCCTTTCATGAGATCAATGTTAAAACAACACTTTGAGCCTTTATTCTTTATACATATGCGAACCTATTAGTTCATTTCTATACATCAACTCTTTCGCATATAAATTAGTATGAGTGTTTGAACCCATAGGATTCAGTGTTTTGAGAGTATTGACTTGTGAGGAATAGAGTCGAAGCGAATTCTGATTCATGACACTGAAATTGGGTGAAATTAAATTGATACATTTTTGACATGAAATATGAAAATGATTTTCGACTAATTATTATAATAAATCATGATTGTTTAAAGAGATTAAAATAACTTATGCTTGAGATTTTAATTATGATTTTAAAAGAGATTAAAAAGTAAGAGACATTTTTGTGATATGTTGTTTTCTTTTATTCTTAAATTAATTTTTGATTTTGTTGTAATTTTAGTTTTTGATTTCATTGTTTTTATTTCTTTTGATTTTTATATTTAGTGCAATGTTTGTGGGTATCATTACTGAAAACCCTCATGAGACTCAACCTCGTCCACTAGGGCAACCTAGGGGTTTAACGGCTTGTTGCATAGGCTAAATGCAACCGTTTCAATATACGAAAGTGATTTAGGATAGTTTAATTTTTAGTTTTTATCGCTTCTCTTGCTAAGGGACTAGCAAGAAGCTGGTTGGGGGTAGTGGCCTTCTTGATTCAAAATTTCATATTTTTTTTCCTTTTTTCCTTTTTTCTCCCTTCTTTTTTTTGGCGAAAGGTTAAAAAATAACATCTTTCAGGTGTAATAAAGGGTTTAAGAGGGTCTAACTAGAGAAAATGTCTCAAAATTTCATTCATTGTTTAGCGGCTTTGTAGTTCAATTGCTTTTTCAAATCAATAGTAGACGGTATTACAAAGTTAGAAAGTTTGATCTCACTCTTGTTTAATCCGTCCTTTCTAGTTAAGGATTTTATAACTTCTAAAGTAGCCGTTAGATTTAGCATATTCCTATGTTGTCGGTGCCATAGCTTCCTGTGCTTTCTTTGTTGATTTGAGAATCTCCACTTCTTACAGTTCACATCTCTGTCTTTGTATTTCAACAAGACCATGTTTTAGAAAAAGGCACAGAGATATTAGATAAATCATTAAATGTTTGATTACTAAAAAGGATCCTTCCTCCAGGCATATGAATAAATGAAAACTAAAATAAAAAAGGACGTCCTAAATCACAAGTATACCTCAGCTTGTAACTTAAGCTTTTCTTGATTCAAAATTTCATATTTTTTTTCCTTTTTTCCTTTTTTTTCTCTATCTTCTTTTTTTTGGCCAAACTTGAAAAAATAACATCTTTGAGGTGTAATAAAGGGGTCTACGAGGATCTAACTAGAGAAAATGTCTCAAATTTCATTCCTTGTTTAGCGGCTTTGTAGTTGAATTTCTTTTTCAAATCAATAGTAGACGGTATTACAAAATTAGAAAGTGTGATCTCACTTTTGTCTAATCCGTCCTTTCTAGTTAATGATTTTATAACTTCTAAAGTAGTCGTTAGATTTAGCATATTCCTATGTTGTCGGTGCCATAGCTTCTTGCGCTTTCTTTGTTGATTTGAGAATCTCCACTTCTTGCAGTTCACATCTCTGTCTTTGTATTTCAACAAGATCATGTTTTAGAAAAAGGCACAGAGCTATTAGCTTAAGCATTAAATGGTTGATTACTAAAAAGGTTCCTTCCTCCATGCATATGAATAAATGAAAGCTAAAATAAAAAAGGACGTCCTAAATCACAAGTATACCTGAGCTTGTAACTTAAGCACTTCTTGATTCAAAATTTCATATTTTTTTTCCTTTTTTCCTTTTTTCTCCCTTCTTTTTTTTGGCGAAAGGTTAAAACATAACATCTTTGAGGTGTAATAAAGGGGTCTAAGAGGGTCCAACTAGGGAAAATGTCTCAAATTTCATTCATTGTTTAGCGGCTTTGTAGTTCAATTGCTTTTTCAAATCAATAGTAGATGGTATTACAAAGTTAGACAGTCTGATCTCACTCTTGTCTAATCCGTCCTTTCTAGTTAAGGATTTTATAACTTCTAAAGTAGCCGTTAGATTAAGCATATTCCTATGTTGTCGGTGCCATAGCTTCCTTTGCTTTCTTTGTTGATTTGAGAATCTCCACTTCTTACAGTTCACATCTCTGTCTTTGTATTTCAACAAGATCATGTTTTAGAAAAAGGCACAAAGATATTATCTTAAGCATTAAATGTTTGATTACTAAAAAGGATCCTTTCTCCAGGCATATGAATAAATGAAAACTAAAATAAAAAGGGACGTCCTAAATCACAATTATACCTGAGCTTGTAACTTAAGCTTTTCTTGATTCAAAATTTCATATTTTTTTCCTTTTTCCTTTTTTTTCTCTCTCTTCTTTTTTTTGGCCAAACTTGAAAAAATAACATCTTTGAGGTGTAATAAAGGGGTCTACGAGGATCTAACTAGAGAAAATGTCTCAAATTTCATTCCTTGTTTAGCGGCTTTGTAGTTGAATTTCTTTTTCAAATCAATAGTAGACGGTATTACAAAATTAGAAAGTGTGATCTCACTTTTGTCTAATCCGTCCTTTCTAGTTAATGATTTTATAACTTCTAAAGTAGTCGTTAGATTTAGCATATTCCTATGTTGTCGGTGCCGTAGCTTCTTGTGCTTTCTTTGTTGATTTGGGAATCTCCACTTCTTACAGTTCACATCTCTATCTTTGTATTTCAACAAGATCATGTTTTAGAAAAAGGCACATAGATATTAGCTTAAGCATTAAATGTTTGATTACTAAAAAGGATCCTTCCTCCAAGCATATGAATAAATGAAAACTAAAATAAAAAAGGACGTCCTAAATCACAAGTATACCTGAGGTTGTAACTTAAGCACTTCTTCATTCGAAATTTCATATTTTTTTCCTTTTTTTCTCTCTTCTTTTTTTTTTGGCCAAAGTTGAAAAAATATCATCTTTGAGGTGTAATAAAGGGGTCTACGAGGATCTAACTAGAGAAAATGTCTCAAATTTCATTCCTTGTTTAGCGGCTTTGTAGTTCAATTGCTTTTTCAAATCAATAGTAGACAGTATTACAAACTTAGAAAGTCTGATGCCACTTTTGTCTAATCCGTCCTTTCTAGTTAAGGATTTTATAACTTCTAAAGTAGTCGTTAGATTTAGCATATTCCTATGTTGTCGGTGCCATAGCTTCTTGTGCTTTCTTTGGTGATTTGAGAATCTCCACTTCTTACAGTTCACATCTCTATCTTTGTATTTCAACAAGATAATGTTTTAGAAAAAGGCACATAGCTATTAGCTTAAGTATTAAATGGTTGATTACTAAAAAGGTTCCTTCCTCCATGCATATGAATAAATGAAAACTAAAATAAAAAAGGACGTCCTAAATCACAAGTATACCTGAGCTTGTAACTTAAGCACTTCTTGATTCAAAATTTCATATTTTTTTCCTTTTTTCCTTTTTTTTCAATCTTCTTGTTTTTCGCCAAAGTGGAAAAAATAACATCTTTCAGGTGTTATAAACTGATCTACAAGGATCTAACTAGAGAAAATGTCTCAAATTTCATTCTTTGTTTAGCGGCTTTGTAGTTCAATTGCTTTTTCAAATCAATAGTAGACAGTATTACAAACTTAGAAAGTCTGATGCCACTTTTGTCTAATCCGTCCTTTCTAGTTAAGGATTTTATAACTTCTAAAGTAGTCGTTAGATTTAGCACATTCCTATGTTGTCGATGCCATAGCTTCTTGTGCTTTCTTTGTTTATTTGAGGATCTCCACTTCTTACAGTTCACATCTCTGTCTTTGTATTTCAACAAGATCATGTTTTAGAAAAAGGCACAGAGCTATTAGCTTAAGCATTAAATGCTTGATTACTAAAAAGGCTCCCTCCTCCAGGCATATGAATAAATGAAAACTAAAATAAAAAAGGACGTCCTAAATAACAAGTACACCTGAGCTTGTAACTTAAGCACTTCTTGATTCAAAATTTCATATTTTTTTTCCTTTTTTCCTTTTTTCTCCCTTCTTTTTTTTGGCAAAAGGTTAAAAAAATAACAACTTTGAGGTGTAATAAAGGGGTCTAAGAGGGTCTAACTAGAGAAAATGTCTCAAATTTCATTCATTGTTTAGCGGCTTTCTAGTTCAATTGCTTTTTGAAATCAATAGTAGACGGTGTTACAAAGTTAGAAAGTCTGATCTCACTCTTGTCTAATCCGTCCTTTCTAGTTAAGGATTTTATAACTTCTAAAGTAGCCGTTAGATTTAGCATATTCCTATGTTGTCGGTGCCATAGCTTCCTGTGCTTTCTTTGTTGATTTGAGAATCTCCACTTCTTAGAGTTCACATCTCTGTCTTTGTATTTCAACAAGATCATGTTTTAGAAAAAGGCACATAGTTATTAGCTTAAGCATTAAATGTTTGATTACTAAAAAGGATCCTTCCTCCAGGCATATGAATAAATGAAAACTAAATTAAAAAAGGACGTCCTAAATCACAAGTATACCTGAGCTTGTAATTTAAGCTTTTCTTGATTCAAAATTTCATATTTTTTTTCCTTTTTTCCTTTTTTTTCTCTCTCTTCTTTTTTTGGCCAAACTTGAAAAAATAACATCTTTGAGGTGTAATAAAGGGGTCTACGAGGATCTAACTAGAGAAAATGTCTCAAATTTCATTCCTTGTTTAGCGGCTTTGTAGTTGAATTTCTTTTTCAAATCAATAGTAGACTGTATTACAAAATTAGAAAGTGTGATCTCACTTTTGTCTAATCCGTCCTTTCTAGTTAATGATTTTATAACTTCTAAAGTAGTCGTTAGATTTAGCATATTCCTATGTTGTCGGTGCCATAGCTTCTTGTGCTTTCTTTGTTGATTTGAGAATCTCCACTTCTTACAGTTCACATCTCTATCTTTGTATTTCAACAAGATCATGTTTTAGAAAAAGGCACATAGATATTAGCTTAAGCATTAAATGTTTGATTACTAAAAAGGATCCTTCCTCCAGGCATATGAATAAATGAAAACTAAATTAAAAAAGGACGTCCTAAATCACAAGTATACCTGAGCTTGTAACTTAAGCACTTCTTGATTCAAAATTTCATATTTTTTTCCTTTTTTCCTTTTTTTTTCAATCTTCTTGTTTTTCGCCAAAGTGGAAAAAATAACATCTTTCAGGTGTTATAAACTGATCTACAAGGATCTAACTAGAGAAAATGTCTCAAATTTCATTCTTTGTTTAGCGGCTTTGTAGTTCAATTGCTTTTTCAAATCAATAGTAGACAGTATTACTAACTTAGAAAGTCTGATGCCACTTTTGTCTAATTCCTCCTTTCTAGTTAAGGATTTTATAACTTCTAAAGTAGTCGTTAGATTTAGCACATTCCTATGTTGTCGATGCCATAGCTTCTTGTGCTTTCTTTGTTTATTTGAGGATCTCCACTTCTTACAGTTCACATCTCTGTCTTTGTATTTCAACAAGATCATGTTTTAGAAATAGGCACAGAGCTATTAGCTTAAGCATTAAATGCTTGATTACTAAAAAGGCTCCCTCCTCCAGGCATATGAATAAATGAAAACTAAAATAAAAAAGGACGTCCTAAATAACAAGTACACCTGAGCTTGTAACTTAAGCACTTCTTGATTCAAAATTTCATATTTTTTTTCCTTTTTTCCTTTTTTCTCCCTTCTTTTTTTTGGCAAAAGGTTAAAAAAATAACAACTTTGAGGTGTAATAAAGGGGTCTAAGAGGGTCTAACTAGAGAAAATGTCTCAAATTTCATTCATTGTTTAGCGGCTTTCTAGTTCAATTGCTTTTTGAAATCAATAGTAGACGGTGTTACAAAGTTAGAAAGTCTGATCTCACTCTTGTCTAATCCGTCCTTTCTAGTTAAGGATTTTATAACTTCTAAAGTAGCCGTTAGATTTAGCATATTCCTATGTTGTCGGTGCCATAGCTTCCTGTGCTTTCTTTGTTGATTTGAGAATCTCCACTTCTTAGAGTTCACATCTCTGTCTTTGTATTTCAACAAGATCATGTTTTAGAAAAAGGCACATAGTTATTAGCTTAAGCATTAAATGTTTGATTACTAAAAAGGATCCTTCCTCCAGGCATATGAATAAATGAAAACTAAATTAAAAAAGGACGTCCTAAATCACAAGTATACCTGAGCTTGTAATTTAAGCTTTTCTTGATTCAAAATTTCATATTTTTTTTCCTTTTTTCCTTTTTTTTCTCTCTCTTCTTTTTTTGGCCAAACTTGAAAAAATAACATCTTTGAGGTGTAATAAAGGGGTCTACGAGGATCTAACTAGAGAAAATGTCTCAAATTTCATTCCTTGTTTAGCGGCTTTGTAGTTGAATTTCTTTTTCAAATCAATAGTAGACGGTATTACAAAATTAGAAAGTGTGATCTCACTTTTGTCTAATCCGTCCTTTCTAGTTAATGATTTTATAACTTCTAAAGTAGTCGTTAGATTTAGCATATTCCTATGTTGTCGGTGCCATTGCTTCTTGTGCTTTCTTTGGTGATTTGAGAATCTCCACTTCTTACAGTTCACATCTCTATCTTTGTATTTCAACAAGATAATGTTTTAGAAAAAGGCACATAGCTATTAGCTTAAGTATTAAATGGTTGATTACTAAAAAGGTTCCTTCCTCCATGCATATGAATAAATGAAAACTAAAATAAAAAAGGACGTCCTAAATCACAAGTATACCTGAGCTTGTAACTTAAGCACTTCTTGATTCAAAATTTCATATTTTTTTCCTTTTTTCCTTTTTTTTCAATCTTCTTGTTTTTCGCCAAAGTGGAAAAAATAACATCTTTCAGGTGTTATAAACTGATCTACAAGGATCTAACTAGAGAAAATGTCTCAAATTTCATTCTTTGTTTAGCGGCTTTGTAGTTCAATTGCTTTTTCAAATCAATAGTAGACAGTATTACAAACTTAGAAAGTCTGATGCCACTTTTGTCTAATCCGTCCTTTCTAGTTAAGGATTTTATAACTTCTAAAGTAGTCGTTAGATTTAGCATATTCCTATGTTGTCGGTGCCATAGCTTCTTGTGCTTTCTCTGTTGATTTGAGAATCTCCACTTCTTACAGTTCACATCTCTGTCTTTGTATTTCAACAAGATCATGTTTTAGAAAAAGGCACAGAGCTATTAGCTTAAGCATTAAATGCTTGATTACTAAAAAGGCTCCTTCCTCCAGGCATATGAATAAATGAAAACTAAAATAAAAAAGGACGTCCTAAATAACAAGTACACCTAAGCTTGTAACTTAAGCACTTCTTGATTCAAAATATCATATTTTTTTTCCATTTTTCCTTTTTCCTCCCTTCTTTTTTTTGGCGAAAGGTTAAAAAATAACATCTTTGAGGTGTAATAAAGGGGTCTAAGAGGGTCCAACTAGAGAAAATGTCTCAAATTTCATTCATTGTTTAGCGGCTTTGTAGTTCAATTGCTTTTTCAAAACAATAGTAGACGGTATTACAAAGTTAGAAAGTCTGATCTCACTCTTGTCTAATCCGTCCTTTCTAGTTAAGGATTTTAGAACTTCTAAAGTAGCCGTTAGATTAAGCATATTCCTATGTTGTCGGTGCCATAGCTTCCTTTGCTTTCTTTGTTGATTTGAGAATCTCCACTTCTTACAGTTCACATCTCTGTCTTTGTATTTCAACAAGATCATGTTTTAGAAAAAGACACAAAGATATTAACTTAAGCATTAAATGTTTGATTACTAAAAAGGATCCTTCACCAGGCATATGAATAAATGAAAACTAAAATAAAAAGGGACGTCCTAAATCACAAGTATACCTGAGCTTGTAACTTAAGCTTTCTTGATTCAAAATTTCATATTTTTTTTTCCTTTTTTCCTTTTTTTTCTCTCTCTTCTTTTTTTTGGCCAAACTTGAAAAAATAAAATCTTTGAGGTATAATAAAGGGGTCTACCAGGATCTAACTAGAGAAAATGTCTCAAATTTCATTCCTTGTTTAGCGGCTTTGTAGTTGAATTTCTTTTTCAAATCAATAGTAGACGGTATTACAAAATTAGAAAGTGTGATCTCACTTTTGTCTAATCCGTCCTTTCTAGTTAATGATTTTATAACTTCTAAAGTAGTCGTTAGATTTAGCATATTCCTATGTTGTCGGTGCCATAGCTTCTTGTGCTTTCTTTGTTGATTTGAGAATCTCCACTTCTTACAGTTCACATCTCTATCTTTGTATTTCAACGAGATCATGTTTTAGAAAAAGGCAAAGAGCTATTAGCTTAAGTATTAAATGGTTGATTACTAAAAAGGTTCCTTCCTCCATGCATATGAATAAATGAAAACTAAAATAAAAAAGGACGTCCTAAATCACAAGTATACCTGAGCTTGTAACTTAAGCACATCTTGATTCAAAATTTCATATTTGTTTCCTTTTTTCCTTTTTTTTCAATCTTCTTGTTTTTCGCCAAAGTGGAAAAAATAACATCTTTCAGGTGTTATAAACTGATCTACAAGGATCTAACTAGAGAAAATGTCTCAAATTTCATTCTTTGTTTAGCGGCTTTGTAGTTCAATTGCTTTTTCAAATCAATAGTAGACAGTATTACAAACTTAGAAAGTCTGATGCCACTTTTGTCTAATTCATCCTTTCTAGTTAAGGATTTTATAACATCTAAAGTAGTCGTTAGATTTAGCATATTCCTATGTTGTCGGTGCCATAGCTTCTTGTACTTTTTTTGTTGATTTGAGAATCTCCACTTCTTACAGTTCAAATCTCTGTCTTTGTATTTCAACAAGATAATGTTTTAGAAAAAGGCACATAGATATTAGCTTAAGCATTAAATGTTTGATTACTAAAAAGGATCCTTCCTCCAGGCATATGAATAAATGAAAACTAAATTAAAAAAGGACGTCCTAAATCACAAGTATACCTGAGCTTGTAACTTAAGCTTTTCTTGATTCAAAATTTCATATTTTTTTCCTTTTTTACTTTTGTTTCTCTATCTTCTTTTTTTTGGCCAAACTTAAAAAAATAAAATCTTTGAGGTGTAATAAAGGGGTCTACGAGGATCTAACTAGGGAAAATGTCTCAAATTTCATTCCTTTTTAGCGGCTTTGTAGTTGAATTTCTTTTTCAAATCAATAGTAGACGGTATTACAAAATTAGAAAGTGTGATGTCACTTTTGTCTAATCCGTCCTTTCTAGTTAATGATTTTATAACTTCTAAAGTAGTCGTTAGATTTAGCATATTCCTATGTTGTCAGTGCCACAGCTTCTTGTGCTTTCTTTGTTGATTTGAGAATCTCCACTTCTTACAGTTCACATCTCTATCTTTGTATTTCAACGAGATCATGTTTTAGAAAAAGGCAAAGAGCTATTAGCTTAAGTATTAAATGGTTGATTACTAAAAAGGTTCCTTCCTCCATGCATATGAATAAATGAAAACTAAAATAAAAAAGGACGTCCTAAATCACAAGTATACCTGAGCTTGTAACTTAAGCACATCTTGATTCAAAATTTCATATTTTTTTCCTTTTTTCCTTTTTTTTCAATCTTCTTGTTTTTCGCCAAAGTGGAAAAAATAACATCTTTCAGGTGTTATAAACTGATCTACAAGGATCTAACTAGAGAAAATGTCTCAAATTTCATTCTTTGTTTAGCGGCTTTGTAGTTCAATTGCTTTTTCAAATCAATAGTAGACAGTATTACAAACTTAGAAAGTCTGATGCCACTTTTGTCTAATTCATCCTTTCTAGTTAAGGATTTTATAACATCTAAAGTAGTCGTTAGATTAAGCATATTCCTATGTTGTCGGTGCCATAGCTTCCTTTGCTTTCTTTGTTGATTTGAGAATCTCCACTTCTTACAGTTCACATCTCTGTCTTTGTATTTCAACAAGATCATGTTTTAGAAAAAGGCACAAAGATATTATCTTAAGCATTAAATGTTTGATTACTAAAAAGGATCCTTTCTCCAGGCATATGAATAAATGAAAACTAAAATAAAAAGGGACGTCCTAAATCACAATTATACCTGAGCTTGTAACTTAAGCTTTTCGTGATTCAAAATTTCATATTTTTTTTCCTTTTTTCCTTTTTTTTCTCTCTCTTCTTTTTTTTGGCCAAACTTGAAAAAATAACATCTTTTAGGTGTAATAAAGGGGTCTACGAGGATCTAACTAGAGAAAATGTCTCAAATTTCATTCCTTGTTTAGCGGCTTTGTAGTTGAATTTCTTTTTCAAATCAATAGTAGACGGTATTACAAAATTAGAAAGTGTGATCTCACTTTTGTCTAATCCGTCCTTTCTAGTTAATGATTTTATAACTTCTAAAGTAGTCGTTAGATTTAGCATATTCCTATGTTGTCGGTGCCATAGCTTCTTGTACTTTTTTTGTTGATTTGAGAATCTCCACTTCTTACAGTTCAAATCTCTGTCTTTGTATTTCAACAAGATCATGTTTTAGAAAAAGGCACATAGATATTAGCTTAAGGATTAAATGTTTGATTACTAAAAAGGATCCTTCCTCGAGGCATATGAATAAATGAAAACTAAATTAAAAAAGGACGTCCTAAATCACAAGTATACCTGAGCTTGTAACTTAAGCTTTTCTTGATTCAAAATTTCATATTTTTTTTCCTTTTTTCCTTTTGTTTCTCTATCTTCTTTTTTTTGGCCAAACTTAAAAAAATAACATCTTTGAGGTGTAATAAAGGGGTCTACGAGGATCTAACTAGGGAAAATGTCTCAAATTTCATTCCTTTTTAGCGGCTTTGTAGTTGAATTTCTTTTTCAAATCAATAGTAGACGGTATTACAAAATTAGAAAGTGTGATGTCACTTTTGTCTAATCCGTCCTTTCTAGTTAATGATTTTATAACTTCTAAAGTAGTCGTTATATTTAGCATATTCCTATGTTGTCAGTGCCATAGCTTCTTGTGCTTTCTTTGTTGATTTGAGAATCTCCACTTCTTACAGTTCACATCTCTATCTTTGTATTTCAACTAGATCATGTTTTAGAAAAAGGCAAAGAGCTATTAGCTTAAGTATTAAATGGTTTATTACTAAAAAGGTTCCTTCCTCCATGCATATGAATAAATGAAAACTAAAATAAAAAAGGACGTCCTAAATCACAAGTATACCTGAGCTTGTAACTTAAGCACTTCTTGATTCAAAATTTCATATTTTTTTCCTTTTTTCCTTTTTTTTCAATCTTCTTGTTTTTCGCCAAAGTGGAAAAAATAACATCTTTCAGGTGTTATAAACTGATCTACAAGGATCTAACTAGAGAAAATGTCTCAAATTTCATTCTTTGTTTAGCGGCTTTGTAGTTCAATTGCTTTTTCAAATCAATAGTAGACAGTATTACAAACTTAGAAAGTCTGATGCCACTTTTGTCTAATTCATCCTTTCTAGTTAAGGATTTTATAACTTCTAAAGTAGTCGTTAGATTTAGCACATTCCTATGTTGTCGGTGCCATAGCTTCTTGTGCTTTCTTTTTTTATTTGAGGATCTCCACTTCTTACAGTTCACATCTCTGTCTTTGTATTTCAACAAGATCATGTTTTAGAAAAAGGCACAGAGCTATTAGCTTAAGCATTAAATGCTTGATTACTAAAAAGGCTCCTTCCTCCAGGTATATGAATAAATGAAAACTAAAATAAAAAAGGACGTCCTAAATAACAAGTACACCTGAGCTTGTAACTTAAGCACTTCTTGATTCAAAATTTCATATTTTTTTTCCTTTTTTCCTTTTTTCTCCCATCTTTTTTTTGGCAAAAGGTTAAAAAAATAACAACTTTGAGGTGTAATAAAGGGGTCTAAGAGGGTCTAACTAGAGAAAATGTCTCAAATTTCATTCATTGTTTAGCGGCTTTCTAGTTCAATTGCTTTTTGAAATCAATAGTAGACGGTATTACAAAGTTAGAAAGTCTGATCTCACTCTTGTCTAATCCGTCCTTTCTAGTTAAGGATTTTATAACTTCTAAAGTAGCCGTTAGATTTAGCATATTCCTATGTTGTCGGTGCCATAGCTTCCTGTGCTTTCTTTGTTGATTTGAGAATCTCCACTTCTTAGAGTTCACATTTCTGTCTTTGTATTTCAACAAGATCATGTTTTAGAAAAAGGCACATAGATATTAGCTTAAGCATTAAATGTTTGATTACTAAAAAGGATCCTTCCTCCAGGCATATGAATAAATGAAAACTAAAATAAAAAAGGACGTCCTAAATCACAAGTATACCTGAGCTTGTAACTTAAGCTTTTCTTGATTCAAAATTTCATATTTTTTTTCCTTTTTTCCTTTTTTTTCTCTCTCTTCTTTTTTTTGGCCAAACTTGAAAAAATAACATCTTTGAGGGGTAATAAAGGGGTCTACGAGGATCTAACTAGAGAAAATGTCTCAAATTTCATTCCTTGTTTAGCGGCTTTGTAGTTGAATTTCTTTTTCAAATCAATAGTAGACGGTATTACAAAATTAGAAAGTGTGATCTCACTTTTGTCTAATCCGTCCTTTCTAGTTAATGATTTTATAACTTCTAAAGTAGTCGTTAGATTTAGCATATTCCTATGTTGTCGGTGCCATAGCTTCTTGTGCTTTCTTTGTTGATTTGAGAATCTCCACTTCTTACAGTTCACATCTCTATCTTTGTATTTCAACAAGATCATGTTTTAGAAAAAGGCAAAGAGCTATTAGCTTAAGCATTAAATGTTTGATTACTAAAAAGGATCCTTCCTCCAGGCATATGAATAAATGAAAACTAAATTAAAAAAGGACGTCCTAAATCACAAGTATACCTGAGCTTGTAACTTAAGCACTTCTTGATTCAAAATTTCATATTTTTTTCCTTTTTTCCTTTTTTTTCAATCTTCTTGTTTTTCGCCAAAGTGGAAAAAATAACATCTTTCAGGTGTTATAAACTGATCTACAAGGATCTAACTAGAGAAAGTGTCTCAAATTTCATTCTTTGTTTAGCGGCTTTGTAGTTCAATTGCTTTTTCAAATCAATAGTAGACAGTATTACAAACTTAGAAAGTCTGATGCCACTTTTGTCTAATTCATCCTTTCTAGTTAAGGATTTTATACCTTCTAAAGTAGTCGTTAGATTAAGCATATTCCTATGTTGTCGGTGCCATAGCTTCCTTTGCTTTCTGTGTTGATTTGAGAATCTCCACTTCTTACAGTTCACATCTCTGTCTTTGTATTTCAACAAGATCATGTTTTAGAAAAAGGCACAAAGATATTATCTTAAGCATTAAATGTTTGATTACTAAAAAGGATCCTTTCTCCAGGCATATGAATAAATGAAAACTAAAATAAAAAAGGACGTCCTAAATAACAAGTACACCTAAGCTTGTAACTTAAGCACTTCTTGATTCAAAATTTCATATTTTTTTCCTTTTTTCCTTTTTTTTCAATCTTCTTGTTTTTCGCCAAAGTGGAAAAAATAACATCTTTCAGGTGTTATAAACTGATCTACAAGGATCTAACTAGAGAAAGTGTCTCAAATTTCATTCTTTGTTTAGCGGCTTTGTAGTTCAATTGCTTTTTCAAATCAATAGTAGACAGTATTACAAACTTAGAAAGTCTGATGCCACTCTTGTCTAATCCGTCCTTTCTAGTTAAGGATTTTATACCTTCTAAAGTAGTCGTTAGATTAAGCATATTCCTATGTTGTCGGTGCCATAGCTTCCTTTGCTTTCTTTGTTGATTTGAGAATCTCCACTTCTTACAGTTCACATCTCTGTCTTTGTATTTCAACAAGATCATGTTTTAGAAAAAGACACAAAGATATTATCTAAAGCATTAAATGTTTGATTACTAAAAAGGATCCTTCTCCAGGCATATGAATAAATGAAAACTAAAATAAAAAGGGACGTCCTAAATCACAAGTATACCTGAGCTTGTAACTTAAGCTTTCTTGATTCAAAATTTCATATTTTTTTTTCCTTTTTTCCTTTTTTTTCTCTCTCTTCTTTTTTTTGGCCAAACTTGAAAAAATAAAATCTTTGAGGTATAATAAAGGGGTCTACCAGGATCTAACTAGAGAAAATGTCTCAAATTTCATTCCCTGTTTAGCGGCTTTGTAGTTGAATTTCTTTTTCAAATCAATAGTAGACGGTATTACAAAATTAGAAAGTGTGATCTCACTTTTGTCTAATCCGTCCTTTCTAGTTAATGATTTTATAACTTCTAAAGTAGCCGTTAGATTTAGCTTATTCCTATGTTGTCGGTGCCATAGCTTCCTGTGCTTTCTTTGTTTATTTGAGAATCTCCACTTCTTAGAGTTCACATCTCTGTCTTTGTATTTCAACAAGATCATTTTTTAGAAAAAGGCACAGAGATATTAGCTTAAGCATTAAATGTTTGATTACTAAAAAAGGATCCTTTCTCCAGGCATATGAATAAATGAAAACTAAAATAAAAAAGGACGTCCTAAATCACAAGTATACCTGAGCTTGTAACTTAAGCTTTTCTTGATTCAAAATTTCATATTTTTTTCCTTTTTTCCTTTTTTTCTCTCTCTTCTTTTTTTTGGCCAAACTTGAAAAAATAACATCTTTGAGGTGTAATAAAGGGGTCTACGAGGATCTAACTAGAGAAAATGTCTCAAATTTCATTCCTTGTTTAGCGGCTTTGTAGTTGAATTTCTTTTTCAAATCAATAGTAGACGGTATTACAAAATTAGAAAGTGTGATCTCACTTTTGTCTAATCCGTCCTTTCTAGTTAATGATTTTATAACTTCTAAAGTAGTCGTTAGATTTAGCATATTCCTATGTTGTCGGTGCCATAGCTTCTTGTGCTTTCTTTGTTGATTTGAGAATCTCCACTTCTTACAGTTCACATCTCTATCTTTGTATTTCAACGAGATCATGTTTTAGAAAAAGGCAAAGAGCTATTAGCTTAAGTATTAAATGGTTGATTACTAAAAAGGTTCCTTCCTCCATGCATATGAATAAATGAAAACTAAAATAAAAAAGGACGTCCTAAATCACAAGTATACCTGAGCTTGTAACTTAAGCACTTCTTGATTCAAAATTTCATATTTTTTTCCTTTTTTCCTTTTTTTTCAATCTTCTTGTTTTTCGCCAAAGTGGAAAAAATAACATCTTTCAGGTGTTATAAACTGATCTACAAGGATCTAACTAGAGAAAGTGTCTCAAATTTCATTCTTTGTTTAGCGGCTTTGTAGTTCAATTGCTTTTTCAAATCAATAGTAGACAGTATTACAAACTTAGAAAGTCTGATGCCACTTTTGTCTAATTCATCCTTTCTAGTTAAGGATTTTATACCTTCTAAAGTAGTCGTTAGATTAAGCATATTCCTATGTTGTCGGTGCCATAGCTTCCTTTGCTTTCTTTGTTGATTTGAGAATCTCCACTTCTTACAGTTCACATCTCTGTCTTTGTATTTCAACAAGATCATGTTTTAGAAAAAGGCACAAAGATATTATCTTAAGCATTAAATGTTTGATTACTAAAAAGGATCCTTTCTCCAGGCATATGAATAAATGAAAACTAAAATAAAAAAGGACGTCCTAAATAACAAGTACACCTGAGCTTGTAACTTAAGCACTTCTTGATTCAAAATTTCATATTTTTTTTCCTTTTTTCCTTTTTTCTCCCTTCTTTTTTTTTGGCAAAAGTTAAAAAATAACAACTTTGAGGTGTAATAAAGGGGTCTAAGAGGGTCTAACTAGAGAAAATGTCTCAAATTTCATTCATTGTTTAGCGGCTTTCTAGTTCAATTGCTTTTTGAAATCAATAGTAGACGGTATTACAAAGTTAGAAAGTCTGATCTCACTCTTGTCTAATCCGTCCTTTCTAGTTAAGGATTTTATAACTTCTAAAGTAGCCGTTAGATTTAGCTTATTCCTATGTTGTCGGTGCCATAGCTTCCTGTGCTTTCTTTGTTTATTTGAGAATCTCCACTTCTTAGAGTTCACATCTCTGTCTTTGTATTTCAACAAGATCATGTTTTAGAAAAAGGCACAGAGATATTAGCTTAAGCATTAAATGTTTGATTACTAAAAAAGGATCCTTTCTCCAGGCATATGAATAAATGAAAACTAAAATAAAAAGGGACGTCCTAAATCACAATTATACCTAAGCTTGTAACTTAAGCTTTTCTTGATTCAAAATTTCATATTTTTTTTCCTTTTTTCCTTTTTTTTCTCTCTCTTCTTTTTTTTGGCCAAACTTGAAAAAATAACATCTTTTAGGTGTAATAAAGGGGTCTACGAGGATCTAACTATAGAAAATGTCTCAAATTTCATTCCTTGTTTAGCGGCTTTGTAGTTGAATTTCTTTTTCAAATCAATAGTAGACTGTATTACAAAATTAGAAAGTGTGATCTCACTTTTGTCTAATCCGTCCTTTCTAGTTAATGATTTTATAACTTCTAAAGTAGTCGTTAGATTTAGCATATTCCTATGTTGTCGGTGCCATTGCTTCTTGTGCTTTCTTTGGTGATTTGAGAATCTCCACTTCTTACAGTTCACATCTCTATCTTTGTATTTCAACAAGATCATGTTTTAGAAAAAGGCACATAGCTATTAGCTTAAGTATTAAATGGTTGATTACTAAAAAGGTTCCTTCCTCCATGCATATGAATAAATGAAAACTAAAATAAAAAAGGACGTCCTAAATCACAAGTATACCTGAGCTTGTAACTTAAGCACTTCTTGATTCAAAATTTCATATTTTTTTCCTTTTTTCCTTTTTTTTCAATCTTCTTGTTTTTCGCCAAAGTGGAAAAAATAACATCTTTCAGGTGTTATAAACTGATCTACAAGGATCTAACTAGAGAAAATGTCTCAAATTTCATTCTTTGTTTAGCGGCTTTGTAGTTCAATTGCTTTTTCAAATCAATAGTAGACAGTATTACAAACTTAGAAAGTCTGATGCCACTTTTGTCTAATCCGTCCTTTCTAGTTAAGGATTTTATAACTTCTAAAGTAGTCGTTAGATTTAGCATATTCCTATGTTGTCGGTGCCATAGCTTCTTGTGCTTTCTCTGTTGATTTGAGAATCTCCACTTCTTACAGTTCACATCTCTGTCTTTGTATTTCAACAAGATCATGTTTTAGAAAAAGGCACAGAGCTATTAGCTTAAGCATTAAATGCTTGATTACTAAAAAGGCTCCTTCCTCCAGGCATATGAATAAATGAAAACTAAAATAAAAAAGGACGTCCTAAATAACAAGTACACCTAAGCTTGTAACTTAAGCACTTCTTGATTCAAAATATCATATTTTTTTTCCATTTTTCCTTTTTCCTCCCTTCTTTTTTTTGGCGAAAGGTTAAAAAATAACATCTTTGAGGTGTAATAAAGGGGTCTAAGAGGGTCCAACTAGAGAAAATGTCTCAAATTTCATTCATTGTTTAGCGGCTTTGTAGTTCAATTGCTTTTTCAAAACAATAGTAGACGGTATTACAAAGTTAGAAAGTCTGATCTCACTCTTGTCTAATCCGTCCTTTCTAGTTAAGGATTTTAGAACTTCTAAAGTAGCCGTTAGATTAAGCATATTCCTATGTTGTCGGTGCCATAGCTTCCTTTGCTTTCTTTGTTGATTTGAGAATCTCCACTTCTTACAGTTCACATCTCTGTCTTTGTATTTCAACAAGATCATGTTTTAGAAAAAGACACAAAGATATTATCTTAAGCATTAAATGTTTGATTACTAAAAAGGATCCTTCTCCAGGCATATGAATAAATGAAAACTAAAATAAAAAGGGACGTCCTAAATCACAAGTATACCTGAGCTTGTAACTTAAGCTTTCTTGATTCAAAATTTCATATTTTTTTTTCCTTTTTTCCTTTTTTTTCTCTCTCTTCTTTTTTTTGGCCAAACTTGAAAAAATAAAATCTTTGAGGTATAATAAAGGGGTCTACCAGGATCTAACTAGAGAAAATGTCTCAAATTTCATTCCCTGTTTAGCGGCTTTGTAGTTGAATTTCTTTTTCAAATCAATAGTAGACGGTATTACAAAATTAGAAAGTGTGATCTCACTTTTGTCTAATCCGTCCTTTCTAGTTAATGATTTTATAACTTCTAAAGTAGCCGTTAGATTTAGCTTATTCCTATGTTGTCGGTGCCATAGCTTCCTGTGCTTTCTTTGTTTATTTGAGAATCTCCACTTCTTAGAGTTCACATCTCTGTCTTTGTATTTCAACAAGATCATTTTTTAGAAAAAGGCACAGAGATATTAGCTTAAGCATTAAATGTTTGATTACTAAAAAAGGATCCTTTCTCTAGGCATATGAATAAATGAAAACTAAAATAAAAAAGGACGTCCTAAATCACAAGTATACCTGAGCTTGTAACTTAAGCTTTTCTTGATTCAAAATTTCATATTTTTTTCCTTTTTTCCTTTTTTTCTCTCTCTTCTTTTTTTTGGCCAAACTTGAAAAAATAACATCTTTGAGGTGTAATAAAGGGGTCTACGAGGATCTAACTAGAGAAAATGTCTCAAATTTCATTCCTTGTTTAGCGGCTTTGTAGTTGAATTTCTTTTTCAAATCAATAGTAGACGGTATTACAAAATTAGAAAGTGTGATCTCACTTTTGTCTAATCCGTCCTTTCTAGTTAATGATTTTATAACTTCTAAAGTAGTCGTTAGATTTAGCATATTCCTATGTTGTCGGTGCCATAGCTTCTTGTGCTTTCTTTGTTGATTTGAGAATCTCCACTTCTTACAGTTCACATCTCTATCTTTGTATTTCAACGAGATCATGTTTTAGAAAAAGGCAAAGAGCTATTAGCTTAAGTATTAAATGGTTGATTACTAAAAAGGTTCCTTCCTCCATGCATATGAATAAATGAAAACTAAAATAAAAAAGGACGTCCTAAATCACAAGTATACCTGAGCTTGTAACTTAAGCACATCTTGATTCAAAATTTCATATTTTTTTCCTTTTTTCCTTTTTTTTCAATCTTCTTGTTTTTCGCCAAAGTGGAAAAAATAACATCTTTCAGGTGTTATAAACTGATCTACAAGGATCTAACTAGAGAAAATGTCTCAAATTTCATTCTTTGTTTAGCGGCTTTGTAGTTCAATTGCTTTTTCAAATCAATAGTAGACAGTATTACAAACTTAGAAAGTGTGATGCCACTTTTGTCTAATTCATCCTTTCTAGTTAAGGATTTTATAACATCTAAAGTAGTCGTTAGATTAAGCATATTCCTATGTTGTCGGTGCCATAGCTTCCTTTGCTTTCTTTGTTGATTTGAGAATCTCCACTTCTTACAGTTCACATCTCTGTCTTTGTATTTCAACAAGATCATGTTTTAGAAAAAGGCACAAAGATATTATCTTAAGCATTAAATGTTTGATTACTAAAAAGGATCCTTTCTCCAGGCATATGAATAAATGAAAACTAAAATAAAAAGGGACGTCCTAAATCACAATTATACCTGAGCTTGTAACTTAAGCTTTTCGTGATTCAAAATTTCATATTTTTTTTCCTTTTTTCCTTTTTTTTCTCTCTCTTCTTTTTTTTGGCCAAACTTGAAAAAATAACATCTTTTAGGTGTAATAAAGGGGTCTACGAGGATCTAACTAGAGAAAATGTCTCAAATTTCATTCCTTTTTAGCGGCTTTGTAGTTGAATTTCTTTTTCAAATCAATAGTAGACGGTATTACAAAATTAGAAAGTGTGATGTCACTTTTGTCTAATCCGTCCTTTCTAGTTAATGATTTTATAACTTCTAAAGTAGTCGTTAGATTTAGCATATTCCTATGTTGTCGGTGCCATAGCTTCTTGTGCTTTCTTTGTTGATTTGAGAATCTCCACTTCTTACAGTTCACATCTCTATCTTTGTATTTCAACAAGATCATGTTTTAGAAAAAGGCACATAGATATTAGCTTAAGCATTAAATGTTTGATTACTAAAAAGGATCCTTCCTCCAGGCATATGAATAAATGAAAACTAAATTAAAAAAGGACGTCCTAAATCACAAGTATACCTGAGCTTGTAACTTAAGCACTTCTTGATTCAAAATTTCATATTTTTTTCCTTTTTTCCTTTTTTTTTCAATCTTCTTGTTTTTCGCCAAAGTGGAAAAAATAACATCTTTCAGGTGTTATAAACTGATCTACAAGGATCTAACTAGAGAAAATGTCTCAAATTTCATTCTTTGTTTAGCGGCTTTGTAGTTCAATTGCTTTTTCAAATCAATAGTAGACAGTATTACTAACTTAGAAAGTCTGATGCCACTTTTGTCTAATTCATCCTTTCTAGTTAAGGATTTTATAACTTCTAAAGTAGTCGTTAGATTTAGCACATTCCTATGTTGTCGATGCCATAGCTTCTTGTGCTTTCTTTGTTTATTTGAGGATCTCCACTTCTTACAGTTCACATCTCTGTCTTTGTATTTCAACAAGATCATGTTTTAGAAAAAGGCACAGAGCTATTAGCTTAAGCATTAAATGCTTGATTACTAAAAAGGCTCCCTCCTCCAGGCATATGAATAAATGAAAACTAAAATAAAAAAGGACGTCCTAAATAACAAGTACACCTGAGCTTGTAACTTAAGCACTTCTTGATTCAAAATTTCATATTTTTTTTCCTTTTTTCCTTTTTTCTCCCTTCTTTTTTTTGGCAAAAGGTTAAAAAAATAACAACTTTGAGGTGTAATAAAGGGGTCTAAGAGGGTCTAACTAGAGAAAATGTCTCAAATTTCATTCATTGTTTAGCGGCTTTCTAGTTCAATTGCTTTTTGAAATCAATAGTAGACGGTGTTACAAAGTTAGAAAGTCTGATCTCACTCTTGTCTAATCCGTCCTTTCTAGTTAAGGATTTTATAACTTCTAAAGTAGCCGTTAGATTTAGCATATTCCTATGTTGTCGGTGCCATAGCTTCCTGTGCTTTCTTTGTTGATTTGAGAATCTCCACTTCTTAGAGTTCACATCTCTGTCTTTGTATTTCAACAAGATCATGTTTTAGAAAAAGGCACATAGTTATTAGCTTAAGCATTAAATGTTTGATTACTAAAAAGGATCCTTCCTCCAGGCATATGAATAAATGAAAACTAAATTAAAAAAGGACGTCCTAAATCACAAGTATACCTGAGCTTGTAATTTAAGCTTTTCTTGATTCAAAATTTCATATTTTTTTTTCCTTTTTTCCTTTTTTTTCTCTCTCTTCTTTTTTTGGCCAAACTTGAAAAAATAACATCTTTGAGGTGTAATAAAGGGGTCTACGAGGATCTAACTAGAGAAAATGTCTCAAATTTCATTCCTTGTTTAGCGGCTTTGTAGTTGAATTTCTTTTTCAAATCAATAGTAGACGGTATTACAAAATTAGAAAGTGTGATCTCACTTTTGTCTAATCCGTCCTTTCTAGTTAATGATTTTATAACTTCTAAAGTAGTCGTTAGATTTAGCATATTCCTATGTTGTCGGTGCCATTGCTTCTTGTGCTTTCTTTGGTGATTTGAGAATCTCCACTTCTTACAGTTCACATCTCTATCTTTGTATTTCAACAAGATAATGTTTTAGAAAAAGGCACATAGCTATTAGCTTAAGTATTAAATGGTTGATTACTAAAAAGGTTCCTTCCTCCATGCATATGAATAAATGAAAACTAAAATAAAAAAGGACGTCCTAAATCACAAGTATACCTGAGCTTGTAACTTAAGCACTTCTTGATTCAAAATTTCATATTTTTTTCCTTTTTTCCTTTTTTTTCAATCTTCTTGTTTTTCGCCAAAGTGGAAAAAATAACATCTTTCAGGTGTTATAAACTGATCTACAAGGATCTAACTAGAGAAAATGTCTCAAATTTCATTCTTTGTTTAGCGGCTTTGTAGTTCAATTGCTTTTTCAAATCAATAGTAGACAGTATTACAAACTTAGAAAGTCTGATGCCACTTTTGTCTAATCCGTCCTTTCTAGTTAAGGATTTTATAACTTCTAAAGTAGTCGTTAGATTTAGCATATTCCTATGTTGTCGGTGCCATAGCTTCTTGTGCTTTCTCTGTTGATTTGAGAATCTCCACTTCTTACAGTTCACATCTCTGTCTTTGTATTTCAACAAGATCATGTTTTAGAAAAAGGCACAGAGCTATTAGCTTAAGCATTAAATGCTTGATTACTAAAAAGGCTCCTTCCTCCAGGCATATGAATAAATGAAAACTAAAATAAAAAAGGACGTCCTAAATAACAAGTACACCTAAGCTTGTAACTTAAGCACTTCTTGATTCAAAATATCATATTTTTTTTCCATTTTTCCTTTTTCCTCCCTTCTTTTTTTTGGCGAAAGGTTAAAAAATAACATCTTTGAGGTGTAATAAAGGGGTCTAAGAGGGTCCAACTAGAGAAAATGTCTCAAATTTCATTCATTGTTTAGCGGCTTTGTAGTTCAATTGCTTTTTCAAAACAATAGTAGACGGTATTACAAAGTTAGAAAGTCTGATCTCACTCTTGTCTAATCCGTCCTTTCTAGTTAAGGATTTTAGAACTTCTAAAGTAGCCGTTAGATTAAGCATATTCCTATGTTGTCGGTGCCATAGCTTCCTTTGCTTTCTTTGTTGATTTGAGAATCTCCACTTCTTACAGTTCACATCTCTGTCTTTGTATTTCAACAAGATCATGTTTTAGAAAAAGACACAAAGATATTATCTTAAGCATTAAATGTTTGATTACTAAAAAGGATCCTTCTCCAGGCATATGAATAAATGAAAACTAAAATAAAAAGGGACGTCCTAAATCACAAGTATACCTGTGCTTGTAACTTAAGCTTTCTTGATTCAAAATTTCATATTTTTTTTTTCCTTTTTTCCTTTTTTTTCTCTCTCTTCTTTTTTTTGGCCAAACTTGAAAAAATAAAATCTTTGAGGTATAATAAAGGGGTCTACCAGGATCTAACTAGAGAAAATGTCTCAAATTTCATTCCCTGTTTAGCGGCTTTGTAGTTGAATTTCTTTTTCAAATCAATAGTAGACGGTATTACAAAATTAGAAAGTGTGATCTCACTTTTGTCTAATCCGTCCTTTCTAGTTAATGATTTTATAACTTCTAAAGTAGCCGTTAGATTTAGCTTATTCCTATGTTGTCGGTGCCATAGCTTCCTGTGCTTTCTTTGTTTATTTGAGAATCTCCACTTCTTAGAGTTCACATCTCTGTCTTTGTATTTCAACAAGATCATTTTTTAGAAAAAGGCACAGAGATATTAGCTTAAGCATTAAATGTTTGATTACTAAAAAAGGATCCTTTCTCCAGGCATATGAATAAATGAAAACTAAAATAAAAAAGGACGTCCTAAATCACAAGTATACCTGAGCTTGTAACTTAAGCTTTTCTTGATTCAAAATTTCATATTTTTTTCCTTTTTTCCTTTTTTTCTCTCTCTTCTTTTTTTTGGCCAAACTTGAAAAAATAACATCTTTGAGGTGTAATAAAGGGGTCTACGAGGATCTAACTAGAGAAAATGTCTCAAATCTCATTCCTTGTTTAGCGGCTTTGTAGTTGAATTTCTTTTTCAAATCAATAGTAGACGGTATTACAAAATTAGAAAGTGTGATCTCACTTTTGTCTAATCCGTCCTTTCTAGTTAATGATTTTATAACTTCTAAAGTAGTCGTTAGATTTAGCATATTCCTATGTTGTCGGTGCCATAGCTTCTTGTGCTTTCTTTGTTGATTTGAGAATCTCCACTTCTTACAGTTCACATCTCTATCTTTGTATTTCAACGAGATCATGTTTTAGAAAAAGGCAAAGAGCTATTAGCTTAAGTATTAAATGGTTGATTACTAAAAAGGTTCCTTCCTCCATGCATATGAATAAATGAAAACTAAAATAAAAAAGGACGTCCTAAATCACAAGTATACCTGAGCTTGTAACTTAAGCACTTCTTGATTCAAAATTTCATATTTTTTTCCTTTTTTCCTTTTTTTTTCAATCTTCTTGTTTTTCGCCAAAGTGGAAAAAATAACATCTTTCAGGTGTTATAAACTGATCTACAAGGATCTAACTAGAGAAAATGTCTCAAATTTCATTCTTTGTTTAGCGGCTTTGTAGTTCAATTGCTTTTTCAAATCAATAGTAGACAGTATTACAAACTTAGAAAGTCTGATGCCACTTTTGTTCAATTCATCCTTTCTAGTTAAGGATTTTATAACTTCTAAAGTAGTCGTTAGATTTAGCACATTCCTATGTTGTCGGTGCCATAGCTTCTTGTGCTTTCTTTTTTTATTTGAGGATCTCCACTTCTTACAGTTCACATCTCTGTCTTTGTATTTCAACAAGATCATGTTTTAGAAAAAGGCACAAAGATATTATCTTAAGCATTAAATGTTTGATTACTAAAAAGGATCCTTTCTCCAGGCATATGAATAAATGAAAACTAAAATAAAAAGGGACGTCCTAAATCACAATTATACCTGAGCTTGTAACTTAAGCTTTTCGTGATTCAAAATTTCATATTTTTTTTCCTTTTTTCCTTTTTTTTCTCTCTCTTCTTTTTTTTGGCCAAACTTGAAAAAATAACATCTTTTAGGTGTAATAAAGGGGTCTACGAGGATCTAACTAGAGAAAATGTCTCAAATTTCATTCCTTGTTTAGCGGCTTTGTAGTTGAATTTCTTTTTCAAATCAATAGTAGACGGTATTACAAAATTAGAAAGTGTGATCTCACTTTTGTCTAATCCGTCCTTTCTAGTTAATGATTTTATAACTTCTAAAGTAGTCGTTAGATTTAGCATATTCCTATGTTGTCGGTGCCATAGCTTCTTGTACTTTTTTTGTTGATTTGAGAATCTCCACTTCTTACAGTTCACATCTCTGTCTTTGTATTTCAACAAGATCATGTTTTAGAAAAAGGCACATAGATATTAGCTTAAGCATTAAATGTTTGATTACTAAAAAGGATCCTTCCTCCAGGCATATGAATAAATGAAAACTAAATTAAAAAAGGACGTCCTAAATCACAAGTATACCTGAGCTTGTAATTTAAGCTTTTCTTGATTCAAAATTTCATATTTTTTTTCCTTTTTTCCTTTTGTTTCTCTATCTTCTTTTTTTTGGCCAAACTTAAAAAAATAACATCTTTGAGGTGTAATAAAGGGGTCTACGAGGATCTAACTAGGGAAAATGTCTCAAATTTCATTCCTTTTTAGCGGCTTTGTAGTTGAATTTCTTTTTCAAATCAATAGTAGACGGTATTACAAAATTAGAAAGTGTGATGTCACTTTTGTCTAATCCGTCCTTTCTAGTTAATGATTTTATAACTTCTAAAGTAGTCGTTAGATTTAGCATATTCCTATGTTGTCAGTGCCATAGCTTCTTGTGCTTTCTTTGTTGATTTGAGAATCTCCACTTCTTACAGTTCACATCTCTATCTTTGTATTTCAACAAGATCATGTTTTAGAAAAAGGCAAAGAGCTATTAGCTTAAGTATTAAATGGTTGATTACTAAAAAGGTTCCTTCCTCCATGCATATGAATAAATGAAAACTAAAATAAAAAAGGACGTCCTAAATCACAAGTATACCTGAGCTTGTAACTTAAGCACTTCTTGATTCAAAATTTCATATTTTTTTCCTTTTTTCCTTTTTTTTCAATCTTCTTGTTTTTCGCCAAAGTGGAAAAAATAACATCTTTCAGGTGTTATAAACTGATCTACAAGGATCTAACTAGAGAAAATGTCTCAAATTTCATTCTTTGTTTAGCGGCTTTGTAGTTCAATTGCTTTTTCAAATCAATAGTAGACAGTATTACAAACTTAGAAAGTCTGATGCCACTTTTGTCTAATTCATCCTTTCTAGTTAAGGATTTTATAACTTCTAAAGTAGTCGTTAGATTTAGCACATTCCTATGTTGTCGGTGCCATAGCTTCTTGTGCTTTCTTTTTTTATTTGAGGATCTCCACTTCTTACAGTTCACATCTCTGTCTTTGTATTTCAACAAGATCATGTTTTAGAAAAAGGCACAGAGCTATTAGCTTAAGCATTAAATGCTTGATTACTAAAAAGGCTCCTTCCTCCAGGCATATGAATAAATGAAAACTAAAATAAAAAAGGACGTCCTAAATAACAAGTACACCTGAGCTTGTAACTTAAGCACTTCTTGATTCAAAATTTCATATTTTTTTCCTTTTTTCCTTTTTTCTCCCTTCTTTTTTTTGGCAAAAGGTTAAAAAAATAACAACTTTGAGGTGTAATAAAGGGGTCTAGGAGGGTCTAACTAGAGAAAATGTCTCAAATTTCATTCATTGTTTAGCGGCTTTCTAGTTCAATTGCTTTTTGAAATCAATAGTAGACGGTATTACAAAGTTAGAAAGTGTGATCTCACTCTTGTCTAATCCGTCCTTTCTAGTTAAGGATTTTATAACTTCTAAAGTAGCCGTTAGATTTAGCATATTCCTATGTTGTCGGTGCCATAGCTTCCTGTGCTTTCTTTGTTGATTTGAGAATCTCAACTTCTTAGAGTTCACATCTCTGTCTTTGTATTTCAACAAGATCATGTTTTAGAAAAAGGCACATAGATATTAGCTTAAGCATTAAATGTTTGATTACTAAAAAGGATCCTTCCTCCAGGCATATGAATAAATGAAAACTAAAATAAAAAAGGACGTCCTAAATCACAAGTATACCTGAGCTTGTAACTTAAGCTTTTCTTGATTCAAAATTTCATATTTTTTTTCCTTTTTTCCTTTTTTTTCTCTCTCTTCTTTTTTTTGGCCAAACTTGAAAAAATAACATCTTTGAGGTGTAATAAAGGGGTCTACGAGGATCTAACTAGAGAAAATGTCTCAAATTTCATTCCTTGTTTAGCGGCTTTGTAGTTGAATTTCTTTTTCAAATCAATAGTAGACGGTATTACAAAATTAGAAAGTGTGATCTCACTTTTGTCTAATCCGTCCTTTCTAGTTAATGATTTTATAACTTCTAAAGTAGTCGTTAGATTTAGCATATTCCTATGTTGTCGGTGCCATAGCTTCTTGTGCTTTCTTTGTTGATTTGAGAATCTCCACTTCTTACAGTTCACATCTCTATCTTTGTATTTCAACAAGATCATGTTTTAGAAAAAGGCAAAGAGCTATTAGCTTAAGTATTAAATGGTTGATTACTAAAAAGGTTCCTTCCTCCATGCATATGAATAAATGAAAACTAAAATAAAAAAGGACGTCCTAAATCACAAGTATACCTGAGCTTGTAACTTAAGCACTTCTTGATTCAAAATTTCATATTTTTTTCCTTTTTTCCTTTTTTTTCAATCTTCTTGTTTTTCGCCAAAGTGGAAAAAATAACATCTTTCAGGTGTTATAAACTGATCTACAAGGATCTAACTAGAGAAAATGTCTCAAATTTCATTCTTTGTTTAGCGGCTTTGTAGTTCAATTGCTTTTTCAAATCAATAGTAGACAGTATTACAAACTTAGAAAGTCTGATGCCACTTTTGTCTAATTCATCCTTTCTAGTTAAGGATTTTATAACTTCTAAAGTAGTCGTTAGATTAAGCATATTCCTATGTTGTCGGTGCCATAGCTTCCTTTGCTTTCTTTGTTGATTTGAGAATCTCCACTTCTTACAGTTCACATCTCTGTCTTTGTATTTCAACAAGATCATGTTTTAGAAAAAGGCACAAAGATATTATCTTAAGCATTAAATGTTTGATTACTAAAAAGGATCCTTTCTCCAGGCATATGAATAAATGAAAACTAAAATAAAAAAGGACGTCCTAAATAACAAGTACACCTGAGCTTGTAACTTAAGCACTTCTTGATTCAAAATTTCATATTTTTTTTCCTTTTTTCCTTTTTTCTCCCTTCTTTTTTTTTTGGCAAAAGTTAAAAAATAACAACTTTGAGGTGTAATAAAGGGGTCTAAGAGGGTCTAACTAGAGAAAATGTCTCAAATTTCATTCATTGTTTAGCGGCTTTCTAGTTCAATTGCTTTTTGAAATCAATAGTAGACGGTATTACAAAGTTAGAAAGTCTGATCTCACTCTTGTCTAATCCGTCCTTTCTAGTTAAGCATTTTATAACTTCTAAAGTAGCCGTTAGATTTAGCTTATTCCTATGTTGTCGGTGCCATAGCTTCCTGTGCTTTCTTTGTTTATTTGAGAATCTCCACTTCTTAGAGTTCACATCTCTGTCTTTGTATTTCAACAAGATCATGTTTTAGAAAAAGGCACAGAGATATTAGCTTAAGCATTAAATGTTTGATTACTAAAAAAGGATCCTTTCTCCAGGCATATGAATAAATGAAAACTAAAATAAAAAGGGACGTCCTAAATCACAATTATACCTAAGCTTGTAACTTAAGCTTTTCTTGATTCAAAATTTCATATTTTTTTTCCTTTTTTCCTTTTTTTTCTCTCTCTTCTTTTTTTTGGCCAAACTTGAAAAAATAACATCTTTTAGGTGTAATAAAGGGGTCTACGAGGATCTAACTATAGAAAATGTCTCAAATTTCATTCCTTGTTTAGCGGCTTTGTAGTTGAATTTCTTTTTCAAATCAATAGTAGACGGTATTACAAAATTAGAAAGTGTGATCTCACTTTTGTCTAATCCGTCCTTTCTAGTTAATGATTTTATAACTTCTAAAGTAGTCGTTAGATTTAGCATATTCCTATGTTGTCGGTGCCATAGCTTCTTGTGCTTTCTTTGTTGATTTGAGAATCTCCACTTCTTACAGTTCACATCTCTATCTTTGTATTTCAACAAGATCATGTTTTAGAAAAAGGCACATAGATATTAGCTTAAGCATTAAATGTTTGATTACTAAAAAGGATCCTTCCTCCAGGCATATGAATAAATGAAAACTAAATTAAAAAAGGACGTCCTAAATCACAAGTATACCTGAGCTTGTAACTTAAGCACTTCTTGATTCAAAATTTCATATTTTTTTCCTTTTTTCCTTTTTTTTTCAATCTTCTTGTTTTTCGCCAAAGTGGAAAAAATAACATCTTTCAGGTGTTATAAACTGATCTACAAGGATCTAACTAGAGAAAATGTCTCAAATTTCATTCTTTGTTTAGCGGCTTTGTAGTTCAATTGCTTTTTCAAATCAATAGTAGACAGTATTACAAACTTAGAAAGTCTGATGCCACTTTTGTCTAATTCATCCTTTCTAGTTAAGGATTTTATAACTTCTAAAGTAGTCGTTAGATTTAGCACATTCCTATGTTGTCGATGCCATAGCTTCTTGTGCTTTCTTTGTTTATTTGAGGATCTCCACTTCGTACAGTTCACATCTCTGTCTTTGTATTTCAACAAGATCATGTTTTAGAAAAAGGCACAGAGCTATTAGCTTAAGCATTAAATGCTTGATTACTAAAAAGGCTCCTTCCTCCAGGCATATGAATAAATGAAAACTAAAATAAAAAAGGACGTCCTAAATAACAAGTACACCTGAGCTTGTAACTTAAGCACTTCTTGATTCAAAATTTCATATTTTTTTTCCTTTTTTCCTTTTTTCTCCCTTCTTTTTTTTGGCAAAAGGTTAAAAAAATAACAACTTTGAGGTGTAATAAAGGGGTCTAAGAGGGTCTAACTAGAGAAAATGTCTCAAATTTCATTCATTGTTTAGCGACTTTCTAGTTCAATTGCTTTTTGAAATCAATAGTAGACGGTATTACAAAGTTAGAAAGTCTGATCTCACTCTTGTCTAATCCGTCCTTTCTAGTTAAGGATTTTATAACTTCTAAAGTAGCCGTTAGATTTAGCATATTCCTATGTTGTCGGTGCCATAGCTTCCTGTGCTTTCTTTGTTGATTTGAGAATCTCCACTTCTTAGAGTTCACATCTCTGTCTTTGTATTTCAACAAGATCATGTTTTAGAAAAAGGCACATAGTTATTAGCTTAAGCATTAAATGTTTGATTACTAAAAAGGATCCTTCCTCCAGGCATATGAATAAATGAAAACTAAATTAAAAAAGGACGTCCTAAATCACAAGTATACCTGAGCTTGTAATTTAAGCTTTTCTTGATTCAAAATTTCATATTTTTTTACCTTTTTTCCTTTTTTTTCTCTCTCTTCTTTTTTTGGCCAAACTTGAAAAAATAACATCTTTGAGGTGTAATAAAGGGGTCTACGAGGATCTAACTAGAGAAAATGTCTCAAATTTCATTCCTTGTTTAGCGGCTTTGTAGTTGAATTTCTTTTTCAAATCAATAGTAGACGGTATTACAAAATTAGAAAGTGTGATCTCACTTTTGTCTAATCCGTCCTTTCTAGTTAATGATTTTATAACTTCTAAAGTAGTCGTTAGATTTAGCATATTCCTATGTTGTCGGTGCCATAGCTTCTTGTGCTTTCTTTGGTGATTTGAGAATCTCCACTTCTTACAGTTCACATCTCTATCTTTGTATTTCAACAAGATAATGTTTTAGAAAAAGGCACATAGCTATTAGCTTAAGTATTAAATGGTTGATTACTAAAAAGGTTCCTTCCTCCATGCATATGAATAAATGAAAACTAAAATAAAAAAGGACGTCCTAAATCACAAGTATACCTGAGCTTGTAACTTAAGCACTTCTTGATTCAAAATTTCATATTTTTTTCCTTTTTTCCTTTTTTTTCAATCTTCTTGTTTTTCGCCAAAGTGGAAAAAATAACATCTTTCAGGTGTTATAAACTGATCTACAAGGATCTAACTAGAGAAAATGTCTCAAATTTCATTCTTTGTTTAGCGGCTTTGTAGTTTAATTGCTTTTTCAAATCAATAGTAGACAGTATTACAAACTTAGAAAGTCTGATGCCACTTTTGTCTAATTCATCCTTTCTAGTTAAGGATTTTATAACTTCTAAAGTAGTCGTTAGATTTAGCACATTCCTATGTTGTCGGTGCCATAGCTTCTTGTGCTTTCTTTGTTTATTTGAGGATCTCCACTTCGTACAGTTCACATCTCTGTCTTTGTATTTCCACAAGATCATGTTTTAGAAAAAGGCATAAAGCTATTAGCTTAAGCATTAAATGATTGATTACTAAAAAGGCTCCTTCTTCCAGGCATAGGAATAAATGAAAACTAAAATAAAAAAGGACGTCCTAAATCACAAGTATACCTGAGCTTGTAACTTAAGCACTTCTTGATTCAAAATTTCATATTTTTTTTCCTTTTTTCCTTTTTTCTCCCTTCTTTTTTTTTTGGCAAAAGTTAAAAAATAACAACTTTGAGGTGTAATAAAGGGGTCTAAGAGGGTCTAACTAGAGAAAATGTCTCAAATTTCATTCATTGTTTAGCTGCTTTCTAGTTCAATTGCATTTTGAAATCAATAGTAGACGGTATAACAAAGTTAGAAAGTCTGATCTCACTCTTGTCTAATCTGTCCTTTCTAGTTAAGGATTTTATAACTTCTAAAGTAGCCGTTAGATTTAGCATATTCCTATGTTGTCGGTGCCATAGCTTCCTGTGCTTTCTTTGTTGATTTGAGAATCTCCACTTCTTAGAGTTCACATCTCTGTCTTTGTATTTCAACAAGATCATGTTTTAGAAAAAGGCACAGAGATATTAGCTTAAGCATTAAATGTTTGATTACTAAAAAAGGATCCTTTCTCCAGGCATATGAATAAATGAAAACTAAAATAAAAAAGGACGTCCTAAATCACAAGTATACCTGAGCTTGTAACTTAAGCTTTTCTTGATTCAAAATTTCATATTTTTTTTCCTTTTTTCCTTTTTTTTCTCTCTCTTCTTTTTTTTGGCCAAACTTGAAAAAATAACATCTTTGAGGTGTAATAAAGGGGTCTACGAGGATCTAACTAGAGAAAATGTCTCAAATTTCATTCCTTGTTTAGCGGCTTTGTAGTTGAATTTCTTTTTCAAATCAATAGTAGACGGTATTACAAAATTAGAAAGTGTGATCTCACTTTTGTCTAATCCGTCCTTTCTAGTTAATGATTTTATAACTTCTAAAGTAGTCGTTTGATTTAGCATATTCCTATGTTGTCGGTGCCATAGCTTCTTGTGCTTTCTTTGTTGATTTGAGAATCTCCACTTCTTACAGTTCACATCTCTGTCTTTGTATTTCAACAAGATCATGTTTTAGAAAAAGGCACAAAGATATTATCTTAAGCATTAAATGTTTGATTACTAAAAAGGATCCTTTCTCCAGGCATATGAATAAATGAAAACTAAAATAAAAAGGGACGTCCTAAATCACAATTATACCTGAGCTTGTAACTTAAGCTTTTCTTGATTCAAAATTTCATATTTTTTTTCCTTTTTTCCTTTTTTTTTCTCTCTCTTCTTTTTATTTGGCCAAACTTGAAAAAATAACATCTTTGAGGTGTAATAAAGGGGTCTAAGAGGATCTAACTATAGAAAATGTCTCAAATTTCATTCCTTGTTTAGCTGCTTTGTAGTTGAATTTCTTTTTCAAATCAATAGTAGACGGTATTACAAAATTAGAAAGTGTGATCTCACTTTTGTCTAATCCGTCCTTTCTAGTTAATGATTTTATAACTTCTAAAGTAGTCGTTTGATTTAGCATATTCCTATGTTGTCGGTGCCATAGCTTCTTGTGCTTTCTTTGTTGATTTGAGAATCTCCACTTCTTACAGTTCACATCTCTATCTTTGTATTTCAACAAGATCATGTTTTAGAAAAAGGCACATAGATATTAGCTTAAGCATTAAATGTTTGATTACTAAAAAGGATCCTTCCTCCAGGCATATGAATAAATGAAAACTAAAATAAAAAAGGACGTCCTAATTCACAAGTATACCTGAGCTTGTAACTTAAGCTTTTCTTGATTCAAAATTTCAGATTTTGTTTTTCCTTTTTGCCTTTTATTTCTCTATCTTCTTTTTTTTTTGGCCAAACTTAAAAAAATAACATCTTTGAGGTGTAATAAAGGGGTCTACGAGGATCTAACTATGGAAAATGTCTCAAATTTCATTCCTTGTTTAGCGGCTTTGTAGTTGAATTTCTTTTTCAAATCAATAGTAGACGGTATTACAAAATTAGAAAGTGTGATCTCACTTTTGTCTAATCCGTCCTTTCTAGTTAATGATTTTATAACTTCTAAAGTAGTCGTTAGATTTAGCATATTCCTATGTTGTCGGTGCCATAGCTTCTTGTGCTTTCTTTGTTGATTTGAGAATCTCCACTTCTTACAGTTCACATCTCTATCTTTGTATTTCAACAAGATCATGTTTTAGAAAAAGGCAAAGAGCTATTAGCTTAAGCATTAAATGGTTCATTACTAAAAAGGTTCCTTCCTCCATGCAAATGAATAAATGAAAACTAAAATAAAAAAGGACGTCCTAAATCACAAGTACACCTGAGCTTGTAACTTAAGCACTTCTTGATTCAAAATTTCATATTTTTTTCCTTTTTTCCTTTTTTTTCAATCTTCTCGTTTTTGGCCAAAGGTTAAAAAAACATCTTTGAGGTGTAATAAAGGGGTCTAAGAGTATCTACCTAGAGAAAATGTTTCAAATTTCATTCCTTGTTTAGCGGCTTTGTAGTTCAATTGCTTTTTCAAATCAATAGTAGACAGTATTACAAACTTAGAAAGTCTGATGCCACTTTTGTCTAATTCGTCCTTTCTAGTTAAGGATTTTATAACTTCTAAAGTAGTCGTTAGATTTAGCATATTCCTATGTTGTCGGTGCCATAGCTTCTTGTGCTTTCTTTGTTTATTTGAGAATCTCCACTTCTTACAGTTCACATCTCTGTCTTTGTATTTCAACAAGATCATGTTTTAGAAAAAGGCACAGAGCTATTAGCTTAAGCATTAAATGCTTGATTACTAAAAAGGCTCCTTCCTCCAAGCATATGAATAAATGAAAACTAAAATAAAAAAGGACGTCCTAAATAACAAGTACACCTGAGCTTGTAACTTAAGCACTTCTTGATTCAAAATTTCATATTTTTTTTCCTTTTTTCCTTTTTTCTCCCTTCTTCTTTTTGGCGAAAGGTTAAAAAATAACAACTTTGAGGTGTAATAAAGGGGTCTAAGAGGGTCTAACTAGAGAAAATGTCTCAAATTTCATACATTGTTTAGCGGCTTTGTAGTTCAATTGCTTTTTGAAATCAATAGTAGACGGTATTACAAAGTTAGAAAGTCTGATCTCACTCTTGTCTAATCCGTCCTTTCTAGTTAATGATTTTATAACTTCTAAAGTAGTCGTTAGATTTAGCATATTCATATGTTGTCGGTGCCATAGCTTGTTGTGCTTTCTTTGTTGATTTGAGAATCTCCACTTCTTACAAATCACATCTCTATCTTTGTATTTCAACAAGATCATGTTTTAGAAAAAGGCACAGAGATATTAGCTTAAGCATTAAATGTTTGATTACTAAAAAGGATCCTTCCTCCAGGCATATGAATAAATGAAAACTAAAATAAAAAAGGACGTCCTAAATCACAAGTATACCTGAGCGTGTAACTTAAGCTTTTCTTGATTCAAAATTTCATATTTTTTTCCTTTTTTCCTTTTGTGTCTCTATCTTCTTTTTTTTGGCCAAACTTGAAAAAATAACATCTTTGAGGTGTAATAAAGGAGTCTACGAGGATCTAACTAGGGAAAATGTCTCAAATTTCATTCCTTGTTTAGCGGCTTTGTAGTTTAATTTCTTTTTCGTATCAATAGTAGACGGTATTACAAAATTAGAAAGTGTGATCTCACTTTTGTCTAATCCGTCCTTTCTAGTTAATGATTTTATAACTTCTAAAGTAGTCGTTAGATTTAGCATATTCCTATGTTGTCGGTGCCATAGCTTCTTGTGCTTTCTTTGTTGATTTGAGAATCTCCACTTCTTACAGTTCACATCTCTATCTTTGTATTTCAACAAGATCATGTTTTAGAAAAAGTAACAGAGCTATTAGCTTAAGTATTAAATGGTTGATTACTAAAAAGGTTCCTTCTTCCAGGCATATGAATAAATGAAAACTAAAATAAAAAAGGACGTCCTAAATCACAAGTATACCTGAGCTTGTAACTTAAGCACTTCTTGATTCAAAATTTCATATTTTTTTCCTTTTTTCCTTTTTTTTCAATCTTCTTGTTTTTCGCCAAAGTGGAAAAAATAACATCTTTCAGGTGTTATAAACTGATCTACAAGGATCTAACTAGAGAAAATGTCTCAAATTTCATTCTTTGTTTAGCGGCTTTGTAGTTCAATTGCTTTTTCAAATCAATAGTAGACAGTATTACAAAATTAGAAAGTGTGATCTTACTTTTGTCTAATCTGTCCTTACTAGTTAATGATTTTATAACTTCTAAAGTAGTCGTTAGATTTAGCATATTCCTATGTTATCAGTGCCATAGCTTGTTGTGCTTTCTTTGTTTATTTGAGAATCTCCACTTCTTACAGTTCACATCTCTGTCTTTGTATTTCAACAAGATCATGTTTTAGAAAAAGACACAGAGCTATTAGCTTAAGCATTAAATGCTTGAATACTAAAAAGGCTCCTTCCTCCAGGCATATGAATAAATGAAAACTAAAATAAAAAAGGACGTCCTAAATAACAAGTACACCTGAGCTTGTACCTTAAACACTTCTTGATTCAAAATTTCATATTTTTTTTCCATTTTTCCTTTTTCTTTCTCTCTCTTTTTTTTTTGGCCGAAGTTGAAAAAATATAAATCTTTGAGGTGTAATAAAGGTGTCTACGAGGATCTAACTAGAGAAAATGTCTCAAATTTCATTCCTTGTTTAGTGGCTTTGCAGTTTAATTGCTTTTTCAAATCAATAGTAGACGGTATTACAAACTTAGAAAGTCTGATGTCACTCTTGTCTAATCTGTCCTGTGTAGTTAATAATTTTTTGACTTCTTTAGCGGCCTTTAGATTTAGCATATTCCTCTATTGTTGGTGTCATAGCTTCTTGTGCTTTCTTAGTTTATTTTTCAGAAGCTCCACTTCTTGGAGTTTACATCCCCCTCTTTGTATTTCAACAAGATTATGTTTTTGAAAAAGGCACAGAGCTATTAGCTTAAGCATTAAATGGTTGATTACTAAAAAGGCTCCTTCCTCGAGGTATATGAATAAATGAAAACTAAAATAAAAAGGACGTACTAATCACAAGTATACCTGAGCTTGTAACTTAAGCACTACGTGATTCAAAATTTCATATTTTTTTCTTTTTTCCTTTTTTTTCTCTCTTCTTTTTTTGGCCAAAGTTGAAAAAATAACATGTTTGAGGTGTAAAAAAGGTGTCTACGGGGATCTAACTAGAGAAAATGTCACAAATTTCATTCCTTGTTTAGCGACTTTACAGTTTAATTGCTTTTTCAAATCAATAGTAGACGGTATTACAAACTTAGAAAGTCTGATCTCACTCTTGTCTAATTTGTCCTGTGTAGTTAATAATTTTTTCACTTCTTTAGCAGCCTTTAGATTTAGCATATTCCTCTATTGTTGGTGTGATAGCTTCTCGTGCTTTCTAAGTTGATTCTTCAGAAGCTCCACTTCTTGTAGTTCACATCTTTCTCTTTGTATTTCAATAAGATTATGTTTTAGAAAAAGGGACAGAGCTATTAGCTTAAGCATTAAATGGTTGATTACTAAAAAGGCTCCTTCCTCCAGCCATATGAATAAATTAAAACTAAAATAAAAAAGGACGTCCTAATCACAAGTATACCTCAACTTGTAACTTAAGCACTTCTTGATTCAAAATTTCATATTTTTTTCCTTTTTTTCCTTTTTTTCTCTCTCTTCTAGTTTTTGGCCAAAGTTCAAAAAATAACATCTTTGAGGTGTAATAAAGGGGTCTACGAGGATCTAACTTGAGAAAATGTCTCAAATTTCATTCTTTGTTTAGCGACTTTCAGTTTAATTGCTTTATCAAATCAATAGTAGACGGTATTACCAACTTAGAAAGTCTGATCTCACTCTTGTCAAATCTGTCCTTTGTTGTTAATGATTTTATAACTTCTAGAGTAGCCCTTAGATTTAGCATATTCCTATGTTGTCGGTGCCATAGCTTCTTGTGCTTTCTTTGACGATTTGAGAATCTCCATTTCTTGTAGTTCACATCTCTGTCTTTGTATTTCAACAAGATCATGTTTTAGAAAAAGGCACAGAGCTATTAGCTTAAGCATTAAACGGTTGATAACTAAAAAGGGTCCTTCCTCCAGGCAAATGAATAAATGAAAACTAAAATAAAAAAGGACGTCCTAAATCACAAGTATACCTGAGATTGTAACTTAAGCACTCCTTGATTCAAAATTTAATATTTTTTCCATTTTTCCTTTTTTTTCTCTCTCTTCTTTTTTTTGGCCAAACTTGAAAAAATAACATCTTTGAGGTGTAATAAAGGGGTCTACGAGGATATAACTAGTGGAAATGTCTCAAATTTCATTCCTTGTTTAGCGACTTTGCAGTTGAATTGTTTTTTCAAATCAATAGTAGACGGTATTACAAACTTAGAAAGTTTGATCTCACTCTTGTCTAATCCGTCCTTTCTGGTTAATGATTTTATAACTTCTAAAGTAGTCGTTAGATTTAGCATATTCCTATGTTGTCAGTGCCATAGCCTCTTGTGCTTTCTTTGTTCATTTGAGAATCTCCACTTCTTATAGTTCACATCTTTGTCTTTGTATTTCAACAAGTTCATGTTTTAGAAAAAGGGACAAAGCTGTTAGCTTAAGCATTAAATATTTGATTACTAAAAAGGCTCCTTCCTCCAGGCATACGAATAAATGAAAACTAAAATAAAAAAGGACGTCCTAAATCACAAGTATACCTGAGCTTGTAACTTAAGCACTTCTTTATTCAAAATTTCATATTTTTTTTCCTTTTTTCCTTTTTGTCTCTCTCTTCTTTTTTTTTGGCCAAAGTTGAAAAAATAACATCTTTAAGGTGTAATAAAGGGGTCTACGAGGATCTAACTAGAGAAAATGTCTCAAATTTCATTCCTTGTCTAGCTGCTTTGCAGTTCAATTGCTTTTTAAAATCAATAGTAGACAGTATTACAAAATTAGAAAGTCTGATCTCACTCTTGTCAAATCCGTCCTTTCTATTTAATGATTTTATAACTTCTAAAGTAGTCGTTAGATTTAGCATATTCCTATGTTGTCGGTGCCATAGCTTCCTGTGCTTTCTTTGTTGATTTGGGAATCTCCACTTCTTACTGTTCACATCTCTGTCTTTGTATTTCAACAAGATCATGTTTTAGAAAAAGGCACAGAGCTATTAGCTTAAGCATTAAATGCTTGATTACTAAAAAGGCTCCTTCCTCCAGGCATATGAATAAATGAAAAATAAAATAAAAAGGACGTCCTAAATCACAAGTATACCTGAGCTTGTAACTTAAGCACTTCTCGATTCAAAATTTCATATTTTTTTTTCCTTTTTTCCTTTTTTCTCTCTCTTCTCTTTTTTGGCCAAAGTTGAAAAAATAACATCTTTGAGGTGTAATAAAGGGGTCTAGGAGGGTCTAACTAGAGAAAATGTCTCAAATTTCATTCATTGTTTAGCGGCTTTCTAGTTCAATTGCTTTTTGAAATCAATAGTAGACGGTATTACAAAGTTAGAAAGTCTGATCTCACTCTTGTCTAATCCATCCTTTCTAGTTAAGGATTTTATAACTTCTAAAGTAACCGTTAGATTTAGCATATTCCTATGTTGTCGGTGCCATAGCTTCCTTTGCTTTCTTTTTTGATTTGAGAATCTCCACTTCTTAGAGTTCACATCTCTGTCTTTGTATTTCAACAAGATCATGTTTTAGAAAAATGCACAAAGATATTAGCTTAAGCATTAAATGTTTGATTACTAAAAAGGATCCTTTCTCTAGGCATATGAATAAATGAAAACTAAAATAAAAAAGGACGTCCTAAATCACAAGTATACCTGAGCTTGTAACTTAAGCTTTTCTTGATTCAAAATTTCATATTTTTTTTTCCTTTTTACTTTTTTTTCTCTCTCTTTTTTTTTTTGCCAAACTTGAAAAAATAACATCTTTGAGGTGTAATAAAGGGGTCTACGAGATTCTAACTTGAGAAAATGTCTCAAATTTCATTCCTTGTTTAGCGGCTTTGTAGTTGAATTTCTTTTTCAAATCAATAGTAGACGGTATTACAAAATTAGAAAGTGTGATCTCACTTTTTTCTAATCCGTCCTCTCTAGTTAATGATTTTATAACTTCTAAAGTAGTCGTTAGATTTAGCATATTCCTATGTTGTCGGTGCCATAGCTTCTTGTGCTTTCTTTGTTGATTTGAGAATCTCCACTTCTTACAGTTCAAATCTCTATCTTTGTATTTCAACAAGATCATGTTTTAGAAAAAGGCACAGAGATATTACTTAAGCATTAAATGTTTGATTACTAAAAAGGACCCTTCCTCCAGGCATATGAATAAACGAAAACTAAAATAAAAAAGGACGTCCTAAATCACAAGTATACCTGAGCTTGTAACTTAAGCTTTTCTTGATTCAAAATTTCATATTTTTTTTCCTTTTTTCCTTTTTTTTCTCTATCTTTTTTTTTTTTGCTAAACTTGAAAAAATAACATCTTTGAGGTGTAAAAAAGGGGTCTACGAGGATCTAACTAGAGAAAATGTCTCAAATTTCATTCCTTGTTTAAGGCTTTGCAGTTCAATTGCTTTTTCAAATCAATAGTAGACGATATTACAAACTTAGAATGTCTAATCTCACCCTTGTCTAATCCGTCCATTCTAGTTAATGATTTTATAACTTCTAAAGTAGCTGTTAGATTTAGCATATTCCTATGTTGTCGCTGCCATAGCTTCTTGTGCTTGCTTTGGCGATTTGACAATCTCCACTTCTTGCAGTTCACATCTCTGTCTTTGTATTTCAACAAGATCATGTTTTAGAAAAAGGCACCGAGCTATTAGCTTAAGCATTAAATGATTGATTACTAAAAAGGCTCCTTCCTCCAGGCATATGAATAAATGAAAACTAAAATAAAAAAGTACGTCCTAAATCACAAGTATACCTGAGCTTGTAAGTTAAGCACTTCTTGATTCAAAATTTCATATTTTTTTTTCCTTTTTTCCTTTTTCTCCCTTCTTTTTTTTGGCCAAAGGTTAAAAAATAACATCTTTGAGGTGTAATAAAGGGGTGTAAGAGGGTCTAACTAGAGAAAATGTCTCAAATTTCATTCCTTGTTTAGTGGCTTTGTTGTTCAATTGCTTTATCAAATCAATAGTAGAGGGTACTACAAACTTAGAAAGTCTGATCTCACTCTTGTGAAATCTGTCCTTTGTAGTTAATGATTTTATAACTTCTAAAGTAGCCGTTAGATTTAGCATATTCCTTTGTTGTTGGTGCCATAGCTTCTTGTGCTTTCCTTGACGATTTGAGAATCTCCATTAATTGCAGTTCACATCTCTGTCTTTGTATTTCAACAAGATCATGTTTTAGAAAAAGGCATCGTGCTATTAGCTTAAGCATTAAATGGTTGATTACTAAAAAGGCTCCTTCGTCCAGGCATATGAATAAATGAAAACTAAAATAAAAAAGTACGTCCTACGTCACAAGTATATCTCAGCTTGTAACTTAAGCACTTCTTGATTCAAAATGTCATATTTTTTTCCTTTTTTCCTTGTTTTTCTCTCCTCTTGTTTTTGGCCAAAGTGGAAAAAATAACATCTTTGAGGTGTTATAAAGGGGTTTACGAGGATCTAGCTAGAGAAAATGTCTCAAATTTCATTCCTTGTTGAGCGGCTTTGCAGTTTAATTACTTTTTCAAATCAATAGTAGACGGTATTACAAACTTAGAAATTCTGATCTCACTCTTGTTGAATATGTCCTTTGTAGTTAAAGATTTTATAACTTCTAAAGTAGCCGTTAGATTTAGCATATTCCTATGTTTTCGGTGCCATAGCTTCTTGTGCTTTCTTTGATGATTTGAGAATCTCCACTTCTTGCAGTTCACATCTCTGTCTTTGTATTTCAACAAGATCATATTTTAGAAAAAGGCACAGAGCTATTAGCTTAAGCATTAAATGGTTGATTACTAAAAAGGATCCTTCCTCCAGGCATATGAATAAATGAAAAATAAAATAAAAAAGAACGTCCTAAATCACAAGTATACCTGAGCTTGTAACTTAATCACTTCTTCGTTCAAAATTTCATATTTTTTTCCTTTTTTTCTCTCTTCTTTTTTTTGACCAAAGGTTAAAAAATAACATCTTTGAGGTGTAATAAAGGTGTCTACGAGGATCTAACTAGAGAAAATGTCTCAAATTTCATTCCTTGTTTAGAGGCTTTGTAGTTCAATTGCTTTTTCAAATCAATAGTAGACGGTATTACAAACATAGAAAGTCTGATCTCACTCTTGTCTAATCCGTCCATTCTAGTTAATGATTTTATAACTTCTAAAGTAGCCGTTAGATTTAGCATATTCCTATCTTGTCGCTAACATAGCTTCTTGTGCTTGCTTTAACGATTTGAAAATCTCCATTTCTTGCAGTTCACATCTCTGTCTTTGTATTTCAACAAGATCATGTTTTAGAAAAAGGCACCGAGCTATTAGCTTAAGCATTAAATGATTGATTACTAAAAAGGCTCCTTCCTCCAGGCATATGAATAAATGAAAACTAAAATAAAAAAGGACGTCCTAAATCACAAGTATACCTGAGCTTGTAAGTTAAGCACTGCTTGATTCAAAATTTCATATATATTTTTTTCCTTTTTTCCTTTTTCTCCCTTCTTTTTTTTGGCCAAAGGTTAAAAAATAACATCTTTGAGGTGTAATAAAGGGGTGTAAGAGGGTCTAACTAGAGAAAATGTCTCAAATTTCATTCCTTGTTTAGTGGCTTTGTTGTTCAATTGCTTTATCAAATCAATAGTAGAGGGTACTACAAACTTAGAAAGTCTGATCTCACTCTTGTGAAATCAGTCCTTTGTAGTTAATGATTTTATAACTTCTAAAGTAGCCGTTAGATTTAGCATATTCCTTTGTTGTCGGTGCCATAGCTTCTTGTGCTTTCTTTGACGATTTGAGAATCTCCACTTCTTGCAGTTCACATCTCTGTCTTTGTATTTCAACAAGATCATGTTTTAGAAAAAGGCACCGAGCTATTAGCTTAAGCATTAAATGGTTGATTACTAAAAAGGCTCCTTCGTCCAGGCATATGAATAAATGAAAACTAAAATAAAAAAGGACGTCCTACGTCACAAGTATATCTCAGCTTGTAACTTAAGCACTTCTTGATTCAAAATGTCATATTTTTTTTCCTTTTTTCCTTTTTTTTCTCTCTTTTTGTTTTTGGCCAAAGTGGAAAAAATAACATCTTTGAGGTGTTATAAAGGGGTTTACGAGGATCTAGCTAGAGAAAATGTCTCAAATTTCATTCCTTATTGAGCGGCTTTGCAGTTTAATTACTTTTTCAAATCAATAGTAGACGGTATTACAAACTTAGAAAGTCTGATATCACTCTTGTTGAATCTGTCCTTTGTAGTTAAAGATTTTATAACTTCTAAAGTAGCCGTTAGATTTAGCATATTCCTATGTTTTCGGTGCCATAGCTTCTTGTGCTTTCTTTGATGATTTGAGAATCTCCACTTCTTGCAGTTCACATCTCTGTCTTTGTATTTCAACAAGATCATGTCTTAGAAAAGGCACAGAGCTATTAGCTTAAGCATTAAATGGTTGATTACTAAAAAGGATCCTTCCTCCAGGCATATGAATAAATGAAAAATAAAATAAAAAAGAACGTCCTAAATCACAAGTATACCTGAGCTTGTAACTTAATCACTTCTTCGTTCAAAATTTCATATTTTTTTCCTTTTTTTCTCTCTTCTTTTTTTTGACCAAAGGTTAAAAAATAACATCTTTGAGGTGTAATAAAGGTGTCTACGAGGATCTAACTAGAGAAAATGTCTCAAATTTCATTCCTTGTTTAGAGGCTTTGTAGTTCAATTGCTTTTTCAAATCAATAGTAGACGGTATTACAAACATAGAAAGTCTGATCTCACTCTTGTCTAATCCGTCCATTCTAGTTAATGATTTTATAACTTCTAAAGTAGCCGTTAGATTTAGCATATTCCTATCTTGTCGCTAACATAGCTTCTTGTGCTTGCTTTAACGATTTGAAAATCTCCACTTCTTGCAGTTCACATCTCTGTCTTTGTATTTCAACAAGATCATGTTTTAGAAAAAGGCACCGAGCTATTAGCTTAAGCATTAAATGATTGATTACTAAAAAGGCTCCTTCCTCCAGGCATATGAATAAATGAAAACTAAAATAAAAAAGGACGTCCTAAATCACAAGTATACCTGAGCTTGTAAGTTAAGCACTGCTTGATTCAAAATTTCATATATATTTTTTTTCCTTTTTTCCTTTTTCTCCCTTCTTTTTTTTGGCCAAAGGTTAAAAAATAACATCTTTGAGGTGTAATAAAGGGGTGTAAGAGGGTCTAACTAGAGAAAATGTCTCAAATTTCATTCCTTGTTTAGTGGCTTTGTTGTTCAATTGCTTTATCAAATCAATAGTAGAGGGTACTACAAACTTAGAAAGTCTGATCTCACTCTTGTGAAATCAGTCCTTTGTAGTTAATGATTTTATAACTTCTAAAGTAGCCGTTAGATTTAGCATATTCCTTTGTTGTCGGTGCCATAGCTTCTTGTGCTTTCTTTGATGATTTGAGAATCTCCACTTCTTGCAGTTCACATCTCTGTCTTTGTATTTCAACAAGATCATGTTTTAGAAAAAGGCACCGAGCTATTAGCTTAAGCATTAAATGGTTGATTACTAAAAAGGCTCCTTCGTCCAGGCATATGAATAAATGAAAACTAAAATAAAAAAGGACGTCCTACGTCACAAGTATATCTCAGCTTGTAACTTAAGCACTTCTTGATTCAAAATGTCATATTTTTTTTCCTTTTTTCCTTTTTTTTCTCTCTTCTTGTTTTTGGCCAAAGTGGAAAAAATAACATCTTTGAGGTGTTATAAAGGGGTTTACGAGGATCTAGCTAGAGAAAATGTCTCAAATTTCATTCCTTCTTGAGCGGCTTTGCAGTTTAATTACTTTTTCAAATCAATAGTAGACGGTATTACAAACTTAGAAAGTCTGATATCACTCTTGTTGAATCTGTCCTTTGTAGTTAAAGATTTTATAACTTCTAAAGTAGCCGTTAGATTTAGCATATTCCTATGTTTTCGGTGCCATAGCTTCTTGTGCTTTCTTTGATGATTTGAGAATCTCCACTTCTTGCAGTTCAAATCTCTGTCTTTGTATTTCAACAAGATCATGTTTTAGAAAAAGGAAGAGAGCTATTAGCTTAAGCATTAAATGGTTGATTACTAAAAAGGCTCCTTCCTGGAGGCATATGAATAAATGAAAACTAAAATAAAAAGGACGTCCTAATCACAACTATACCTGAGCTTGTAACTTAAGCACTTCTTGATTCAAAATTTCATATTTTTTCCTTTTTTCCTTTTTTTCCCTCTTCTTTATTTTTGGCCAAAGTTGAAAAAATAACATGTTTGAGGTGTAAAAAAGGTGTCTAGGAGGATCTAACTACAGAAAATGTCTCAAATTTCATTCCTTGTTTATCGGCTTTGAAGTTTAATTGCTTTTTCAAATCAATAGTAGACGGTATTACAAACTTAGAAATTCTGATGTCATTCTTGTCTAATCTGTCCTGTGTAGTTAATAATTTTTTCACTTCTTTAGCGGCCTTTAGCTTTAGCATATTCCTCTATTGTTGGTGTCATAGCTTCTTGTGCTTTCTTAGTTGATTTTTCAGAAGCTCCACTTCTTGGAGGTCACATCTCTCTCTTTGTATTTCAACAAGATTATGTTTTAGAAAAAGGCACAGAGGTATTAGCTTAAGCATTAAATGGTTGATTACTAAAAAGGCTCCTTCCTCGAGGCATATGAATAAATGAAAACTAAAATAAAAAGTACGTCCTAATCACATGTATACCTGAGCTTGTAACTTAAGCACTTCTTGATTCAAAATTTCATATTTTTTTCGTTTTTTATTTTTTTTTTCTCTTCTTTTTTTTGGCCAAAGTTGAAAAAATAACATGTTTGAGGTGTAAAAAAGGTGTCTACGAGGATCTAACTAGAGAAAATTTCACAAATTTCATTCCTTGTTTAACGGCTTTACAGTTTAATTGCTTTTTCAAATCAATAGTAGACGGTATTACAAACTTAGAAAGTCTGATCTCAATCTTGTCTAATCTGTCCTGTGTAGTTAATAATTATTTCACTTCTTTAGCAGCCTTTAGATTTAGCATATTCCTCTATTGTTGGTGTGATAGCTTCTTGTGCTTTCTTAGTTGATTCTTCAGAAGCTCCACTTATTGTAGTTCACATCTTTCTCTTTGTATTTCAATAAGATTATGTTTTAGAAAAAGGCACAGAGCTATTAGCTTAAGCATTAAATGGTTGATTACAAAAAAGGCTCCTACCTCCAGGCATATGAATAAATTAAAACTAAAATAAAAAAAGGACGTCCTAAATGACAAGTATACCTGAGTTTGTAACTTAAGCACTTCTTGATTCAAAATTTCATATTTTTTCCTTATTTCATTTTTTTTCTCTCTCTTCTTTTTTTTGGTCAAAGTTGAAAAAATATAAATCTTTGAGGTGTAATAAAGGGGTCTACGAGGATCTAACTTGAGAAAATGTCTCAAATTTCATTCTTTGTTTAGCAGATTTCAGTTTAATTGCTTTATCAAATCAATAGTAGACGGTACTACAAACTTAGAAAGTCTGATCTCACTCTTGTCAAATCTGTCCTTTGTAGTTAAAAATTTTATAACTTCTAAAGTAGCCCATAGATTTAGCATATTCCTATGTTGTCGGTGCCATCGCTTCTTGTGCTATCTTTAATGATTTGAGAATCTCCACTTCTTGCAGTTCACATCTCTGTCTTTGTATTTCAACAAGATCATGTTTTAGAAAAAGGCAGAGAGCTATTAGCTTAAGCATTAAACGGTTGATAACTAAAAAGGGTCCTTCCTCCAGGCATATGAATAAATGAAAACTAAAATAAAAAAGGACGTCCTAAATCACAAGTATACCTGAGATTGTAACTTAAGCACTTCTTGATTCAAAATTTAATATTTTTTTTCCATTTTTCCTTTTTTTTCTCTCTCTTCGTTTTTTTGGCCAAAGTTGAAAAAATAATATGTTTGAGGTGTAATAAAGGTGTCTACGAGGATCTAACTAGAGAAAATGTCTCAGTTTTCATTCCTTGTTAAGTGGCTTTGCAGTTTAATTGCTTTTTCAAATCAATAGTAGACGGTATTACAAACTTAGAAAGTCTGATCTCAATCTTGTCTAATCTGTCCTGTGTAGTTAATAATTATTTCACTTCTTTAGCAGCCTTTAGATTTAGCATATTCCTCTATTGTTGGTGTGATAGCTTCTTGTGCTTTCTTAGTTAATTCTTCAGAAGCTCCACTTCTTGTAGTTCACATCTTTCTCTTTGTATTTCAATAAGATTATGTTTTAGAAAAAGGCAAAGAGCTATTCACTTAAGCATTAATGGTTGATTACAAAAAAGGCTCCTTCCTCCAGGCATATGAATAAATTAAAACTAAAATAAAAAAAGGACGTCCTAAATGACAAGTATACCTGAGTTTGTAACTTAAGCACTTCTTGATTCAAAATTTCATATTTTTTCCTTATTTCCTTTTTTCTCTCTCTTGTTTTTTTTTGGTCAAAGTTGAAAAAATATAAATCTTTGAGGTGTAATAAAGGGGTCTACGAGGATCTAACTTGAGAAAATGTCTCAAATTTCATTCTTTGTTTAGCAGATTTCAATTTAATTGCTTTATCAAATCAATAGTAGACGGTACTACAAACTTAGAAATTCTGATCTCACTCTTGTCAAATCTGTCCTTTGTAGTTAAAAATTTTATAACTTCTAAAGTAGCCCATAGATTTAGCATATTCCTATGTTGTCGGTGTCATCGCTTATTGTGCTTTCTTTAATGATTTGAGAATCTCCACTTCTTGTTGTTCACATCTCTATCTTTGTATTTCAACAAGATCATGTTTTAGAAAAAGTCACAGAGCTATTAGCTTAAGCATTAAACAGTTGATAACTAAAAAGGGTCCTTCCTCCACGCATATGAATAAATGAAAACTAAAATAAAAAAGAACGTCCTAAATCACAAGTATACCTGAGATTGTAACTTAAGCACTTCTTGATTCAAAATTTAATATTTTTTTCCATTTTTCCTTTTCTTTATCTCTCTTCGTTTTATTGGCCAAAGTTGAAAAAATATAAATCTTTGAGGTGTAATAAAGGTGTCTACGAGGATCTAACTAGAGAAAATGTCTCAGTTTTCATTCCTTGTTTAGTGGCTTTGCAGTTTAATTGCTTTTTCAAATCAATAGTAGACGGTATTACAAACTTAGAAAATCTGATCTCACTCTTGTCTAATCTGTCTTGTGTAGTTAGTAATTTTTCACTTCTTTAGTAGCCTTTAGATTTAGCATATTCCTCTATTGTTGGTGTGATAGCTTCTCGTGCTGTCTTAGTTTATTCTTCAGAAGCTCCACTTCTTGTAGTTCACATCTTTCTCTTTGTATTTCAATAAGATTATGTTTTAGAAAAAGGCACAGAGCTATTATCTTAAGCATTAAATGGTTGATTACAAAAAAGGCTCCTTCCTCCAGGCATATGAATAAATTAAAACTAAATAAAAAAGCACGTCCTAAATCACAATTATACCTCAGCTTGTAACTTAAGCACTTCTTGCTTCAAAATTTCATATTTTTTTCCTTTTTTTCTCTCTATTCTAGTTTTTGGCCAAAGCTGAAAAAACAACATATTTGAGGTGTAATAAAGGGGTCTACGAGGATCTAACTTGAGAAAATGTCTCAAATTTCATTCTTTGTTTAGCGGCTTTCAGTTTAATTGCTTTATCAAATCAATAGTAGACGGTATTACCAACTTAGAAAGTCTGATCTCACTCTTGTCAAATCTGTCCTTTGTTGTTAATGATTTTATAACTTCTAAAGTAGCCCATAGCTTCTTGTGCTTTCTTTGATGATTTGAGAATCTCCACTTCTTACAGTTCACATATCTGTCTTTGTATTTCAACAAGAGCATGTTTTAGAAAAAGGCACAGAGCTATTAGCTTAAGAATTAAATAGTTGATTACTTAAAAGGCTCTTTCGTCCAGGCATATGAATAAATGAAAACTAAAATAAAAAAGGACGTCCTAAATCATAAGTATATCTGAGCTTGTAACTTAAGCAATTCTTGATTCAAAATTTCATATTTTTTTCCTTTTTTCCTTTTTTTCTCTCTCTTCTTGTTTTTGGCCAAAGTGCAAAAATAACATCTTTGAGGTGTAATAAAGGGGTCTACGAGGATCTAACTTTAGAAAATGTACAAATTTCATTCTTTGTTTAGTGGCTTCCAGTTTAATTGCTTTATCCAATCAATAGGAGACGGTATTACAAACTTAGAAAGTCTTATCTCACTCTTGTCAAATCTGTCCTTTGTAGTTAAAGATTTTATAACTACTAAAGTAGCCGTTAGATTTAGCATATTCCTATGTTTTCGGTGCCATAACTTCTTGTGCTTTCTTTGATGATTTGAGAATCTCCACTTCTTGTAGTTCACATCTCTGTCTTTCTATTTCAACAAGGTCATGTTTTAGAAAAAGGCAGAGAGCTATTAGCTTAAGCATTAAATGGTTGATTACTAAAAAGGTTCCTTCCTCCAAGCATATGAATAAATGAAAACTAAAATAAAAAAAGGACGTCCTAAATTACATGTATACCTGAGCTTGTAAGCTAAGCACTTCTTGATTCAAAATTTCATATTATTTTCCTTTTTCCCTTTTTTCTCTCTCTTCTTTTTTTTGGCAAAACTTGAAAAAATAACATCTTTGAGGTGTAATAAAGGGGTCTACGAGGATCTAACTAGAGAAAATGTCTCAAATTTCATTCCTTGTTTAGCGGCTTTGAAGTTGAATTGCTTTTTCAAATCAATAGTAGACGGTATTACAAACCTAGAAAGTTTGATCTCACTCTTGTCTAATCTGTCCTTTCTGGTTAATGATTTTATAACTTCTAAAGTAGTCGTTAGATTTGGCATTTTCCTATGTTGTCGGTGCCATAGCCTCTTGTGCTTTCTTTGTTCATTTGAGAATCTCCACTTCTTATAGTTCACATCTCTGTCTTTGTATTTCAACAAGTTCATGTTTTAGAAAAAGGCAAAAAGCTGTTAGCTTAAGCATTAAATATTTGATTACTAAAAAGGCTCCTTCCTCCAGGCATATGAATAAATGAAAACTAAAATAAAAAAGGACGTCCTAAATCACAAGTATACCTTAGCTTGTAACTTAAGCACTTATTGATTCAAAATTTCATATTTTTTTTACTTTTTTCCCTTTTTACTCTCTCTTCTTTTTTTTGGCCAAAGTTGAAAAAATAACATCTTTGAGGGATAATAAAGGGGTCTACGAGGATCTAACTAGAGAAAATGTCTCAAATTTCATTCCTTGTCTAGCGGCTTTGCAGTTCAATTGCTTTTTCAAATCAATAGTAGACAGTATTACAAAATTAGAAAGTCTGATCTCACTCTTGTCGAATCCGTCCTTTCTAGTTAATGATTTTATAACTTCTAAAGTAGTCGTTAGATTTAGCATATTCCTATGTTGTCGGTGCCATAGCTTCCTGTGCTTTCTTTGTTGATTTAAGAATCTCCACTTCTTACAGTTCACATCTCTGTCTTTGTATTTCAACAAGATCATGTTTTAGAAAAAGGCACAGAGCTATTAGCTTAAGCATTAAATGTTTGATAACTAAAAAGGCTCCTTCCTTCAGGCACATGAATAAATGAAAACTAAAATAAAAAAGGAAGTCCTAAATCACAACTATACCTAAGCTTGTAACTCAAACACTTCTTGATTCAAAATTTCATATTTTGTTTCCTTTTTTCTCTATTCTTTTTGTTTTTGGCGAAAGGTTAAAAAATTACATCTTTGAGGTGTAATAAAGGGGTCTAAGAGGGTCTAACTAGAGAAAATGTCTCAAATTTCATTCATTGTTTAGCGGCTTTGTAGTTCAATTGCTTTTTCAAATCAATAGTAGACGGTATTATAAAGTTAGAAAGTCTGATCTCACTCTTGTCTAATCCGTCCTTTCTAGTTAAGGATTTTATAACTTCTAAAGTACCCGTTAGATTTAGCATATTCCTATGTTATCGGTTATATAGCTTCCTGTGCTTTCTTTGTTGATTTGAGAATCTCCACTTCTTACAGTTCACATCTCTGTCTTTGTATTTCAACAAGATCATGTTTCAGAAAAAGGCACAGAGATATTAGCTTAAGCATTAAATGTTTGATTACTAAAAAGGTTCCTTCCTCCATGCATATGAATAAATGAAAACTAAAATAAAAAAGGACGTCCTAAATCACAAGTATACCTGAGCTTGTAACTTAAGCACTTCTTGATTCAAAATTTCATATTTTTTTTCCTTTTTTCATTTTTTTTCTCTCTTCTTGTTTTTGGCCAAAGTGGAAAAAATAACATTTTTGAGGTGTTATAAACTGATCTACAAGGATCTAACTAGAGAAAATGTCTCAAATTTCATTCTTTGTTTAGCGGCTTTGCATTTGAATTGCTTTTTCAAATCAATAGTAGACGGTATTACAAACTTAGAAAGTCTGATCTCACTCTTGTCTAATCCGTCCTTTCACGTTAATGATTTTATAACTTCTAAAGTAGCCGTTAGATTTAGCATATTCCCGTGTTGTCGGTTCCATAGTTTCTTGTGCTTTCTTTCTTGATTTGAGAATCTCCACTTCTTAAAGTTCACATCTCTGTCTTTGTATTTAAACAAGATCATGTTTTAGAAAAAGGCACACGGTTATTAGCTTAAGCTATAAATGGATGATTACTAAAAAGGCTCCTTCCTCCAGGCATATGAATAAATGAAAACTAAAATAAAAAAGAACGTTCTAAATCACAAATATACCTGAGCTTGTAACTTAAGCACTTCTTGATTCAAAATTTCATATTTTTTTTCCTTTTTTCCTTTTTTCTCCCTTCTTTTTTTTATAAAAAGGTTAAAAATAACATTTTTGAGGTGTAATAAAGGGGTCTAAGAGGGTGTAACTATAGAAAATGTCTCAAATTTCATTCCTTGTTTAGCGGCTTTGTAGTTCAATTGATTTTTAAAATCAATAGTAGACAGTATTACAAACTTCGAAAGTCTGATCTCACTCATTTCTAATCCGTCCTTTCTAGTTAAGGATTTTATAACTTCTAAAGTATTCGTTAGATTTAGCATATTCCTATGTTGTCGGTGCCATAGCTTCTTGTACTTTCTTTGTTGATTTGAGAATCTCCACTTCTTACAGTTCACATCTCTGTCTTTGTATTTCCACAAGATCATGTTTTAGAAAAAGGCATAAAGCTATTAGCTTAAGCATTAAATGATTGATTACTAAAAAGGCTCCTTCTTCCAGGCATAGGAATAAATGAAAACTAAAATAAAAAAGGACGTCCTAAATCACAAGTATACCTGAGCTTGTAACTTAAGCACTTCTTGATTCAAAATTTCATATTTTTTTTTTCCTTTTTTCCTTTTTCTCCCTTCTTTTTTTTGGCCAAAGTGGAAAAAATAACATCTTTGAGGTGTAATTAAGGGGTCTAAGAGGGTCTAACTAGAGAAAATGTCTCAAATTTCATTCCTTGTTAAGCGGTTTTGTAGTTCAATTGCTTTATCAAATCAATAATAGAGGGTATTACAAACTTAGAAAGTCTGATCTCACTCTTGTGAAATCTGTCCTTTGTAGTTATTGATTTTATAACTTCTAAAGTAGCCGTTAGATTTACCATATTCCTTTGTTGTCGGTGCCATAGCTTCTTGTGCTTTCTTTGACGATTTGAGAATCTCCACTTCTTGCAGTTCACATCTCTGTCTTTGTATTTCAACAAGATCATGTTTTAGAAAAAGCACCGAGCTATTAGCTTAAGCATTAAATGGTTGATTACTAAAAATGCTCCTTCGTCCAGGCATATGAATAAATGAAAACTAAAATAAAAAAGGACGTCCTACGTCACAAGTATATCTCAGCTTGTAACTTAAGCACTTCTTGATTCAAAATGTCATATTTTTTTCCTTTTTTCCTTTTTCTCCCTTCTTTTTTTTGGCCAAAGGTTAATAAATAACATCTTTGAGGTGTAATAAAGGGGTCTAAGAGGGTCTAACTAGAGAAAATGTCTCAAATTTCATTCCTTGTTTAGCGGTTTTGTAGTTCAATTGCTTTATCAAATCAATAGTAGAGGGTATTACAAACTTTGAAAGTCTGATCTCACTCTTGTGAAATCTGTCCTTTGTAGTTAATGATTTTATAACTTCTAAAGTAGCCGTTAGATTTAGCATATTCCTTTGTTGTCGGTGCCATAGCTTCTTGTGCTTTCTTTGACAATTTGAGAATCTCCACTTCTTGCAGTTCACATCTTTGTCTTTGTATTTCAACAAGATCATGTTTTAGAAAAAGGCACCGAGCTATTAGCTTAAGCATTAAATGGTTGATTACTAAAAAGGCTCCTTCGTCCAGGCATATGAATAAATGAAAACTAAAATAAAAAAGGACGTCCTACGTCACAAGTATATCTCAGCTTGTAACTTAAGCACTTCTTGATTCAAAATGTCATATTTTTTTCCTTTTTTCCTTTTATTTCCCTCTTCTTGTTTTTGGCCAAAGTGGAAAAAATAACATCTTTGAGGTCTTATAAAGGGGTTTACGAGGATCTAGCTAGAGAAAATGTCTCAAATTTCATTCCTTGTTGAGCGGCTTTACAGTTTAATTACATTTTCAAATCAATAGTAGACGGTATTACAAACTTAGAAAGTCTTATCTCACTCTTGTTAAATCTGTCCTTTGTAGTTAAAGATTTTATAACTTCTAAAGTAGCCGTTAGATTTAGCATATTCCTATGTTTTCGGTGCCATAGCTTCTTGTGCTTTCTTTGATGATTTGAGAATCTCCACTTCTTGCAGTTCACATCTCTGTCTTTGTATTTCAACAAGATCATGTTTTAGAAAAAGGCACAGAGCTATTAGCTTAAGCATTAAATGGTTGATTACTAAAAAGGCTCATTCCTCCAGGCATATGAATAAATGAAAAATAAAATAAAAAAGAACGTCCTAAATCATAAGTATTCCTGAGCTTGTAACTTAATCACTTCTTCATTCAAAATTTCATATTTTTTTTCCTTTTTTCCTTTTTTTCTCTCTTTTTTTTTTGACCAAAGGTTAAAAAATAACATCTTTGAGGTGTAATAAAGGTGTCTACGAGGATCTAACTAGAGAAAATGTCTCAAATTTCATTCTTTGTTTAGCGGCTTTCAGTTTAATTGCTTTATCAAATCAATAGTAGACGGTATTACCAACTTAGAAAGTCTGATCTCACTCTTGTCTAATCCGTCCTTTGTTGTTAATGATTTTATAACTTCTAAAGTAGCCCATAGCTTCTTGTGCTTTCTTTGATGATTTGAGAATCTCCACTTCTTACAGTTCACATATCTGTCTTTGTATTTCAACAAGAGCATGTTTTAGAAAAAGGCACAGAGCTATTTGCTTAAGAATTAAATAGTTGATTACTTAAAAGGCTCTTTCGTCCAGGCATTTGAATAAATGAAAACTAAAATAAAAAAGGACGTCCTAAATCATAAGTATATCTGAGCTTGTAACTTAAGCAATTCTTGATTCAAAATTTCATATTTTTTTCCTTTTTTTCTTTTTTTCTCTCTCTTCTTGTTTTTTGCCAAAGTGCAAAAATAACATCTTTGAGGTGTAATAAAGGGGTCTACGAGGATCTAACTTTAGAAAATGTACAAATTTCATTCTTTGTTTAGTGGCTTCCAGTTTAATTGCTTTATCCAATCAATAGGAGACGGTATTACAAACTTAGAAAGTCTTATCTCACTCTTGTCAAATCTGTCCTTTGTAGTTAAAGATTTTATAACTACTAAAGTAGCCGTTAGATTTAGCATATTCCTATGTTTTCGGTGCCATAACTTCTTGTGCTTTCTTTGATGATTTGAGAATCTCCACTTCTTGTAGTTCACATCTCTGTCTTTCTATTTCAACAAGGTCATGTTTTAGAAAAAGGCACAGAGCTATTAGCTTAAGCATTAAATGGTTGATTACTAAAAAGGTTCCTTCCTCCAGGCATATGAATAAATTAAAACTAAATAAAAAAGCACGTCCTAAATCACAATTATACCTCAGCTTGTAACTTAAGCACTTCTTGCTTCAAAATTTCATATTTTTTTCCTTTTTTTCTCTCTATTCTAGTTTTTGGCCAAAGCTGAAAAAACAACATATTTGAGGTGTAATAAAGGGGTCTACGAGGATCTAACTAGAGAAAATGTCTCAAATTTCATTCCTTGTTTAGCGGCTTTGAAGTTGAATTGCTTTTTCAAATCAATAGTAGACGGTATTACAAACCTAGAAAGTTTGATCTCACTCTTGTCTAATCTGTCCTTTCTAGTTAATGATTTTATAACTTCTAAAGTAGTCGTTAGATTTGGCATTTTCCTATGTTGTCGGTGCCATAGCCTCTTGTGCTTTCTTTGTTCATTTGAGAATCTCCACTTCTTATAGTTCACATCTCTGTCTTTGTATTTCAACAAGTTCATGTTTTAGAAAAAGGCAAAAAGCTGTTAGCTTAAGCATTAAATATTTGATTACTAAAAAGGCTCCTTCCTCCAGGCATATGAATAAATGAAAACTAAAATAAAAAAGGACGTCCTAAATCACAAGTATACCTTAGCTTGTAACTTAAGCACTTATTGATTCAAAATTTCATATTTTTTTTCCTTTTTTCCTTTTTTACTCTCTCTTCTATTTTTTGGCCAATGTTTAAAAAATAACATCTTTGAGGGATAATAAAGGGGTCTACGAGGATCTAACTAGAGAAAATGTCACAAATTTCATTCCTTGTCTAGCGGCTTTGCAGTTCAATTGCTTTTTCAAATCAATAGTAGACAGTATTACAAAATTAGAAAGTCTGATCTCACTCTTGTCGAATCCGTCCTTTCTAGTTAATGATTTTATAACTTCTAAAGTAGTCGTTAGATTTAGCATATTCCTATGTTGTCGGTGCCATAGCTTCCTGTGCTTTCTTTGTTGATTTAAGAATCTCCACTTCTTACAGTTCACATCTCTGTCTTTGTATTTCAACAAGATCATGTTTTAGAAAAAGGCACAGAGCTATTAGCTTAAGCATTAAATGTTTGATAACTAAAAAGGCTCCTTCCTTCAGGCACATGAATAAATGAAAACTAAAATAAAAAAGGAAGTCCTAAATCACAACTATACCTAAGCTTGTAACTCAAACACTTCTTGATTCAAAATTTCATATTTTGTTTCCTTTTTTCTCTATTCTTTTTGTTTTTGGCGAAAGGTTAAAAAATTACATCTTTGAGGTGTAATAAAGGGGTCTAAGAGGGTCTAACTAGAGAAAATGTCTCAAATTTCATTCATTGTTTAGCGGCTTTGTAGTTCAATTGCTTTTTAATATCAATAGTAGACGGTATTATAAAGTTAGAAAGTCTGATCTCACTCTTGTCTAATCCGTCCTTTCTAGTTAAGGATTTTATAACTTCTAAAGTACCCGTTAGATTTAGCATATTCCTATGTTATCGGTTATATAGCTTCCTGTGCTTTCTTTGTTGATTTGAGAATCTCCACTTCTTACAGTTCACATCTCTGTCTTTGTATTTCAACAAGATCATGTTTCAGAAAAAGGCACAGAGATATTAGCTTAAGCATTAAATGTTTGATTACTAAAAAGGTTCCTTCGTCCATGCATATGAATAAATGAAAACTAAAATAAAAAAGGACGTCCTAAATCACAAGTATACCTGAGCTTGTAACTTAAGCACTTCTTGATTCAAAATTTCATATTTTTTTTCCTTTTTTCCTTTTTTTTCTCTCTTCTTGTTTTTGGCCAAAGTGGAAAAAATAACATTTTTGAGGTGTTATAAACTGATCTACAAGGATCTAACTAGAGAAAATGTCTCAAATTTCATTCTTTGTTTAGCGGCTTTGCATTTGAATTGCTTTTTCAAATCAATAGTAGACGGTATTACAAACTTAGAAAGTCTGATCTCACTCTTGTCTAATCCGTCCTTTCACGTTAATGATTTTATAACTTCTAAAGTAGCCGTTAGATTTAGCATATTCCCGTGTTGTCGGTGCCATAGTTTCTTGTGCTTTCTTTCTTGATTTGAGAATCTCCACTTCTTAAAGTTCACATCTCTGTCTTTGTATTTAAACAAGATCATGTTTTAGAAAAAGGCACACGGTTATTAGCTTAAGCTATAAATGGATGATTACTAAAAAGGCTCCTTCCTCCAGGCATATGAATAAATGAAAACTAAAATAAAAAAGAACGTTCTAAATCACAAATATACCTGAGCTTGTAACTTAAGCACTTCTTGATTCAAAATTTCATATTTTTTTTCCTTTTTTCCTTTTATCTCCCTTCTTTTTTTTTTATAAAAAGGTTAAAAAATAACATCTTTGAGGTGTAATAAAGGGGTCTAAGAGGGTGTAACTATAGAAAATGTCTCAAATTTCATTCCTTGTTTAGCGGCTTTGTAGTTCAATTGCTTTTTAAAATCAATAGTAGACAGTATTACAAACTTCGAAAGTCTGATCTCACTCATTTCTAATCCGTCCTTTCTAGTTAAGGATTTTATAACTTCTAAAGTATTCGTTAGATTTAGCATATTCCTATGTTGTCGGTGCCATAGCTTCTTGTACTTTCTTTGTTGATTTGAGAATCTCCACTTCTTACAGTTCACATCTCTGTCTTTGTATTTCCACAAGATCATGTTTTAGAAAAAGGCATAAAGCTATTAGCTTAAGCATTAAATGATTGATTACTAAAAAGGCTCCTTCTTCCAGGCATAGGAATAAATGAAAACTAAAATAAAAAAGGACGTCCTAAATCACAAGTATACCTGAGCTTGTAACTTAAGCACTTCTTGATTCAAAATTTCATATTTTTTTTTCCTTTTTTCCTTTTTCTCCCTTCTTTTTTTTGGCCAAAGTGGAAAAAATAACATCTTTGAGGTGTAATTAAGGGGTCTAAGAGGGTCTAACTAGAGAAAATGTCTCAAATTTCATTCCTTGTTAAGCGGTTTTGTAGTTCAATTGCTTTATCAAATCAATAATAGAGGGTATTACAAACTTAGAAAGTCTGATCTCACTCTTGTGAAATCTGTCCTTTGTAGTTATTGATTTTATAACTTCTAAAGTAGCCGTTAGATTTAGCATATTCCTTTGTTGTCGGTGCCATAGCTTCTTGTGCTTTCTTTGACGATTTGAGAATCTCCACTTCTTGCAGTTCACATCTCTGTCTTTGTATTTCAACAAGATCATGTTTTAGAAAAAGCACCGAGCTATTAGCTTAAGCATTAAATGGTTGATTACTAAAAATGCTCCTTCGTCCAGGCATATGAATAAATGAAAACTAAAATAAAAAAGGACGTCCTACGTCACAAGTATATCTCAGCTTGTAACTTAAGCACTTCTTGATTCAAAATGTCATATTTTTTTCCTTTTTTCCTTTTTCTCCCTTCTTTTTTTTGGCCAAAGGTTAATAAATAACATCTTTGAGGTGTAATAAAGGGGTCTAAGAGGGTCTAACTAGAGAAAATGTCTCAAATTTCATTCCTTGTTTAGCGGTTTTGTAGTTCAATTGCTTTATCAAATCAATAGTAGAGGGTATTACAAACTTTGAAAGTCTGATCTCACTCTTGTGAAATCTGTCCTTTGTAGTTAATGATTTTATAACTTCTAAAGTAGCCGTTAGATTTAGCATATTCCTTTGTTGTCGGTGCCATAGCTTCTTGTGCTTTCTTTGACAATTTGAGAATCTCCACTTCTTGCAGTTCACATCTCTGTCTTTGTATTTCAACAAGATCATGTTTTAGAAAAAGGCACCGAGCTATTAGCTTAAGCATTAAATGGTTGATTACTAAAAAGGCTCCTTCGTCCAGGCATATGAATAAATGAAAACTAAAATAAAAAAGGACGTCCTACGTCACAAGTATATCTCAGCTTGTAACTTAAGCACTTCTTGATTCAAAATGTCATATTTTTTTCCTTTTTTCCTTTTATTTCCCTCTTCTTGTTTTTGTCCAAAGTGGAAAAAATAACATATTTGAGGTCTTATAAAGGGGTTTACGAGGATCTAGCTAGAGAAAATGTCTCAAATTTCATTCCTTGTTGAGCGGCTTTACAGTTTAATTACATTTTCAAATCAATAGTAGAAGGTATTACAAACTTAGAAAGTCTTATCTCACTCTTGTTAAATCTGTCCTTTGTAGTTAAAGATTTTATAACTTCTAAAGTAGCCGTTAGATTTAGCATATTCCTATGTTTTCGGTGCCATAGCTTCTTGTGCTTTCTTTGATGATTTGAGAATCTCCACTTCTTGCAGTTCACATCTCTGTCTTTGTATTTCAACAAGATCATGTTTTAGAAAAAGGCACAGAGCTATTAGCTTAAGCATTAAATGGTTGATTACTAAAAAGGCTCATTCCTCCAGGCATATGAATAAATGAAAAATAAAATAAAAAAGAACGTCCTAAATCATAAGTATACCTGAGCTTGTAACTTAATCACTTCTTCATTCAAAATTTCATATTTTTTTTCCTTTTTTCCTTTTTTTCTCTCTTTTTTTTTGACCAAAGGTTAAAAAATAACATCTTTGAGGTGTAATAAAGGTGTCTACGAGGATCTAACTAGAGAAAATGTCTCAAATTTCATTCCTTGTTTAGAGGCTTTGCAGTTCAATTGCTTTTTCAAATCAATAGTAGACGGTATTACAAACTTAGAAAGTCTGATCTCACTCTTGTCTAATCCGTCCATTCTAGTTAATGATTTTATAATTTCTAAAGTAGCCGTTAGATTTAGCATATTCCTATCTTGTCGCTGCCATAGCTTCTTGTGCTTGCTTTAACGATTTGAGAATCTCCACTTCTTGCAGTTCACATCTCTGTCTTTGTATTTCAACAAGATAATGTTTTAGAAAAAGGCACCGAGCTATTAGCTTAAGCATTAAATGGTTGATTAATAAAAAGGCTCCTTCCCTTAGGCATATGAATAAATGAAAACTAAAATAAAAAAGGACGTCCTAAATCACAAGTATACTTGAGCTTATAACTTAAGCACTCCTTGATTCAAAATTTCATATCTTTTTCCTTTTTTCCTTTTTTTTCTCTCTTCTTTTTTTTGGCCAAAGTTGAAAATTTAACATCTTTGTGGTGTAATAAAGGTGTCTACGAGGATCTAACTAGAGGAAATGTCTCAAATTTCATTCCTTGTTTAGAGACTTTGCAGTTCAATTGCTTTTTCAAGTCAATAGTAAGCGGTATTACAAACTTAGAAAGTCTGATCTCACCCATGTCTAATCCGTCCTTTCTAGTTAATAATTTTATAACTTTTAAAGTAGCCGTTAGATTTAGCATATTCCTATGTTGTCAATGCCATAGCTTCTTGTGCTTTCTTTGTTGATTTGAGAATCTCCACTTCTTACAGTTCACATCTCTGTCTTTGTATTTCAACAAGATCATGTTTTAGAAAAGGCACAGAGCTATTAGCTTAAGCATTAAATGCTTGATTACTAAAAAGGCTCCTTCCTCCAGGCATATGAATAAATGAAAACTAAAATAAAAAAGGACGTCCTAAACAACAAGTACACCGGAGCTTGTAACTTAAGCACTTCTTGATTCAAAATTTCATATTTTTTTTCTTTTTTCCTTTTTTCTCCCTTTTTTTTTTTGGCAAAAGGTTAAAAAATAACATCTTTGAGGTGTAATAAAGGGGTCTAAGAGGATCTAACTAGAGAAAATGTCTCAAATTTCATTCATTGTTTAGCGGCTTTGTAGTTCAATTGCTTTTTCAAATCAATAGTAGACGGTATTACAAAGATATAAAGTTTGATCTCACTCTTGTCTAATCCGCCCTTTCTAGTTAATGATTTTATAACTTCTAAAGTAGTCGTTAAATTTAGCATATTCCTATGTTGTCGCTGCCATAGCTTCTTGTGCTTTCTTTGACGATTTGAAAATCTCCACTTCTTGCAGTTCACATCTCTGTCTTTGTATTTCAACAAGATCATGTTTTAGAAAAAGGCATCGAGCTATTAGCTTAAGCATTAAATGGTTGATTACTAAAAAGGCTCCTTCCTCCAGGCATATGAATAAATGAAAAATAAAATAAAAAAGAACGTCCTAAATCACAAGTATACCTCAGCTTGTAACTTAAGCTCTTCTTCATTCGAAATTTCATATTTTTTTCCTTTTTTTCCTTTTTTTCTCTCTTCTTTTTTTTGACCAAAGGTTAAAAAATAACATCTTTGAGGTGTAATAAAGGTGTCTACGAGGATCTCACTAGAGGAAATGTCTCAAATTTCATTCCTTGTTTAGAGGCTTTGCAGTTCAATTGCTTTTTCAAATCAATAGTAGACGGTATTACAAACTTAGAAAGTCTGATCTCACTCTTGTCTAATCCGTCCATTCTAGTTAATGATTTTATAACTTCTAAAGTAGCCGTTAGATTTAGCATATTCCTATGTTGTCGCTGCCATAGCTTCTTGTGCTTGCTTTGACGATTTGAGAATCTCCACTTCTTGAAGTTCACATCTCTGTCTTTGTATTTCAACAAGATCATGTTTTAGAAAAAGGCACCGAGCTATTAGCTTAAGCATTAAATAGTTGATTACTAAAAAGGCTCCTTCCTCCAGGCATATGAATAAATGAAAAATAAAATAAAAAAGGACGTCCCAAATAACAAGTACACCTGAGCTTGTAACTTAAGCACTTCTTGATTCAAAATTTCATATTTTTTTTCCTTTTTTCCTTTTTTCTCCTTTCTTTTTTATGGCGAAAGGTTAAAAAATAACATCTTTGAGGTGTAATAAAGGGGTCTAAGAGGGTCTAACTAGAGAAAATGTCTCAAATTTTATTCATTGTTTAGCGGCTTTGTTGTTCATTTGCTTTTTCAAATCTATAGTAGACGGTACTACAAAGTTACAAAGTCTGATCTCACTCTTGTCTAATCCGTCCTTTCTAGTTAAGGATTTTATAACTTCTAAAGTAGCCGTTAGATTTAGCATATTCCTATGATGTCGGTGCCATAGCTTCCTGTGCTTTCTTTGTTGATTTGAGAATCTCCACTTCTTACAGTTCACATCTCTGTCTTTGTATTTCAACAAGATCATGTTTTAGAAAAAGGCACAGACATATTAGCTTAAGCATTAAATGTTTGATTACTACAAAGGATCCTTCCTCCAGGCATATGAATAAATGAAAACTAAAATAAAAAAAGACGTCCTAAATCACAAGTATACCTGAGCTTGTAACTTAAGCTTTTCTTCATTCAAAATTTCATATTTTTTTACCTTTTTTCCTCTTTTTTTCTCTCTCTTCTTTTTTTTGGCCAAACTTGAAAAAATAACATCTTTGAGGTGTAATAAAGGGGTCTACGAGGATCTAACTAGAGAAAATGTCTCAAATTTCATTCCTTGTTTAGCGGCTTTGTAGTTGAATTTCTTTTTCAAATTAATAGTAGACGGTATTACAAAATTAGAAAGTGTGATCTCACTTTTGTCTAATCCGTCCTTTCTAGTTAATGATTTTATAACTTCTAAAGTAGTCGTTAGATTTAGCATATTCCTATGTTGTCGGTGCCATAGCTTCTTGTGCTTTCTTTGTTGATTTGAGAATCTCCACTTCTTACAATTCACATCTCTATCTTTGTATTTCAACAAGATCATGTTTTAGAAAAAGTCACAGAGCTATTAGCTTAAGAATCAAATGGTTGATTACTAAAAAGGTTCCTTCCCCCATGCACATGAATAAATGAAAACTAAAATAAAAAAGGACGTCCTAAATCACAAGTATACTTGAGTTTCTAACTTAAGCACTTCTTCATTCAAAATTTCATATTTTTTTCCTTTTTTCCTTTTTTTTCTCTCTTCTTGTTTTTGGCCAAAGTGGAAAAAATAACATCTTTGAGGTGTTATAAACTGATCTACAAGGATCTAACTAGAGAAAATATCTCAAATTTCATTCTTTGTTTAGCGGCTTTGCAGTTCAATTGCTTTTTCAAATCAATAGTAGACGGTATTACAAACATAGAATGTCTGATCTCACTCTTGTCTAATCCGTCCTTTCACGTTAATGATTTTATAACTTCGAAAGTAGCCGTTAGATTTAGCATATTCCTGTGTTGTCGGTGCCATAGTTTCTTGTGCTTTCTTTCTTGATTTGAGAATCTCCACTTCTTAAAGTTCACATCTCTGTCTTTGTAGTTCAACAAGATCATGTTTTAGAAAAATGCATAGAGCTATTAGCTTAAGCATTAAATGATTGATTACTAAAAAGGCTCCTTCCTCCAGGCATATGAATAAATGAAAACGAAAATAAAAAAGTACGTCCTAAATCACAAGTATATCTGAGCTTGTAACTTAAGCACTTCTTGATTCAAAATTTCATATTTTTTTTTCTTTTTTCCTTTTTTCTCCCTTCTTTTTTTTGGCGAAAGGTTAAAAAATAACATCTTTGAGATGTAATAAAGGGGTCTAAGATGGTCTAACTAGAGAAAATGTCTCAAATTTCATTCATTGTTTAGCGGCTTTGTAGTTCAATTGCTTTTTCAAATCAATAGTAGACGGTATTACAAAGCTAAAAAGTCTGATCTCACTCTTGTCTAATCCGTCCTTTCTAGTTAAGGATTTTATAACTTCTAAAGTAGCCGTTAGATTTAGCATATTCCTATGTTGTCGGTGCCATAGCTTCCTGTGCTTTCTGTGTTGATTTGAGAATCTCCACTTCTTACAGTTCACATCTCTCTCTTTGTATTTCAACAAGATCATGTTTTAGAAAAAGGCACAGAGCTATTAGCTTAAGCATTAAATGGTTGATTACTAAAAAGGCTCCTTCGTCCAGGCATATGAATAAATGAAAACTAAAATAAAAAAGGATGTCCTACGTCACAAGTAAATCTGAGCTTGTAACATAAGCACTTCTTGATTCAAAATGTCATATTTTTTTTCCTTTTTTCCTTTTTTTTCTCTCTTCTTGTTTTTCGCCAAAGTGGAAAAAATAACATCTTTGAGGTGTTATAAAGGGGTTTACGAGGATCTAGCTAGAGAAAATGTCTCAAATTTCATTCCATGTTGAGCGGCTTTGCAGTTTAATTACTTTTTCAAATCAATAGTAGACGGTATTACAAACTTAGAAAGTCTTATCTCACTCTTGTTAAATCTGTCCTTTGTAGTTAAAGATTTTATAACTTCTAAAGTAGCGGTTAGATTTAGCATATTCCTATGTTTTCGGTGCCATAGCTTCTTGTGCTTTCTTTGGTGATTTGAGAATCTCCACTTCTTGCAGTTCACATCTCTGTCTTTGTATTTCAACAAGATCATGTTTTAGAAAAAGGCATAGAGCTATTAGGTTAAGCATTAAATGGTTGATTACTAAAAAGGCTCCTTCCTCCAGGCATATGAATAAATGAAAAATAAAATAAAAAAGAACGTCCTAAATCACAAGTATACCTGAGCTTGTAACTTAAGCACTTCTTCATTCGAAATTTCAATTTTTTTCCTTTTTTCCTTTTTTTCTCTCTTCTTTTTTTTGAGCAAAGGTTAAAAAATAACATCTTTGAGGTGTAATAAAGGTGTCTACGAGGATCTAACTAAAGGAAATGTCTCAAATTTCATTCCTTGTTTAGAGGCTTTGCAGTTCAATTGCTTTTTCAAATCAATAGTAGACGGTATTACAACCTTAGAAAGTCTGATCTCATTCTTGTCTAATCCGTCCATTCTAGTTAATGAATTTATAACCTCTAAAGTAGCCGTTAGATTTAGCATATTCCTATGTTGTCGCTGCCATAGCTTCTTGTGCTTGCTTTGACGATTTGAGAATCTCCACTTCTTGCAGTTCACATCTATGTCTTTGTATTTCAACAAGATCATGTTTTAGAAAAAGGCACCGAGCTATTAGCTTAAGCATTAAATGGTTGATTACTAAAAAGGCTCCTTCCTCCAGGCATATGAATAATTGAAAACTAAAATAAAAAAGGACGTCCTAAATCACAAGTATACCTGAGCTTGTAACTTAAGCACTTCTTGATTCAAAATTTCATATTTTTTTTCCTTTTTTCCTTTTTTCTCCTTTCTTTTTTATGGCGAAAGGTTAAAAAATAACATCTTTGAGGTGTAATAAAGGGGTCTAAGAGGGTCTAACTAGAGAAAATGTCTCAAATTTCATTCATTGTTTAGCGGCTTTGTAGTTCATTTGCTTTTTCAAATCAATAGTAGACAGTATTACAAAGCTAAAAAGTCTGATCTCACTCTTGTCTAATCCGTCCTTTCTAGTTAAGGATTTTATAACTTCTAAAGTAGCCGTTAGATTTAGCATATTCCTATGTTGTCGGTGCCATAGCTTCCTGTGCTTTCTGTGTTGATTTGAGAATCTCCACTTCTTACAGTTCACATCTCTCTCTTTGTATTTCAACAAGATCATGTTTTAGAAAAAGGCACAGAGCTATTAGCTTAAGCATTAAATGGTTGGTTACTAAAAAGGCTCCTTCGTCCAGGCATATGAATAAATGAAAACTAAAATAAAAAAGGATGTCCTACGTCACAAGTAAATCTGAGCTTGTAACATAAGCACTTCTTGATTCAAAATGTCATATTTTTTTCCTTTTTTTTTTCTCTCTTCTTGTTTTTCGCCAAAGTGGAAAAAATAACATCTTTGAGGTGTTATAAAGGGGTTTACGAGGATCTAGCTAGAGAAAATGTCTCAAATTTCATTCCATGTTGAGCGGCTTTGCAGTTTAATTACTTTTTCAAATCAATAGTAGACGGTATTACAAACTTAGAAAGTCTTATCTCACTCTTGTTAAATCTGTCCTTTGTAGTTAAAGATTTTATAACTTCTAAAGTAGCGGTTAGATTTAGCATATTCCTATGTTTTCGGTGCCATAGCTTCTTGTGCTTTCTTTGGTGATTTGAGAATCTCCACTTCTTGCAGTTCACATCTCTGTCTTTGTATTTCAACAAGATCATGTTTTAGAAAAAGGCATAGAGCTATTAGGTTAAGCATTAAATGGTTGATTACTAAAAAGGCTCCTTCCTCCAGGCATATGAATAAATGAAAAATAAAATAAAAAAGAACGTCCTAAATCACAAGTATACCTGAGCTTGTAACTTAAGCACTTCTTCATTCGAAATTTCAATTTTTTTCCTTTTTTCCTTTTTTACTCTCTTCTTTTTTTTGAGCAAAGGTTAAAAAATAACATCTTTGAGGTGTAATAAAGGTGTCTACGAGGATCTAACTAAAGGAAATGTCTCAAATTTCATTCCTTGTTTAGAGGCTTTGCAGTTCAATTGCTTTTTCAAATCAATAGTAGACGGTATTACAACCTTAAAAAGTCTGATCTCATTCTTGTCTAATCCGTCCATTCTAGTTAATGAATTTATAACCTCTAAAGTAGCCGTTAGATTTAGCATATTCCTATGTTGTCGCTGCCATAGCTTCTTGTGCTTGCTTTGACGATTTGAGAATCTCCACTTCTTGCAGTTCACATCTATGTCTTTGTATTTCAACAAGATCATGTTTTAGAAAAAGGCACCGAGCTATTAGCTTAAGCATTAAATGGTTGATTACTAAAAAGGTTCCTTCCTCCAGGCATATTAATAATTGAAAACTAAAATAAAAAAGGACGTCCTAAATCACAAGTATACCTGAGCTTGTAACTTAAGCACTTCTTGATTCAAAATTTCATATTTTTTTTCCTTTTTTCCTTTTTTCTCCTTTCTTTTTTATGGCGAAAGGTTAAAAAATAACATCTTTGAGGTGTAATAAAGGGGTCTAAGAGGGTCTAACTAGAGAAAATGTCTCAAATTTCATTCATTGTTTAGCGGCTTTGTAGTTCATTTGCTTTTTCAAATCAATAGTAGACGGTATTACAAAGTTACAAAGTCTGATCTCACTCTTGTCTAATCCGTCCTTTCTAGTTAAGGATTTTATAACTTCTAAAGTAGCCGTTAGATTTAGCATATTCCTATGTTGTCGATGCCATAGCTTCCTGTGCTTTCTGTGTTGATTTGAGAATCTCCACTTCTTACAGTTCACATCTCTCTCTTTGTATTTCAACAAGATCATGTTTTAGAAAAAGGCACAGAGCTATTAGCTTAAGCATTAAATGGTTGGTTACTAAAAAGGCTCCTTCGTCCAGGCATATGAATAAATGAAAACTAAAATAAAAAAGGATGTCCTACGTCACAAGTAAATCTGAGCTTGTAACATAAGCACTTCTTGATTCAAAATGTCATATTTTTTTCCTTTTTTCCTTTTTTTTTCTCTCTTGTTGTTTTTCGCCAAAGTGGAAAAAATAACATCTTTGAGGTGTTATAAAGGGGTTTACGAGGATCTAGCTAGAGAAAATGTCTCAAATTTCATTCCATGTTGAGCGGCTTTGCAGTTTTATTACTTTTTCAAATCAATAGTAGACGGTATTACAAACTTAGAAAGTCTTATCTCACTCTTGTTAAATCTGTCCTTTGTAGTTAAAGATTTTATAACTTCTAAAGTAGCGGTTAGATTTAGCATATTCCTATGTTTTCGGTGCCATAGCTTCTTGTGCTTTCTTTGGTGATTTGAGAATCTCCACTTCTTGCAGTTCACATCTCTGTCTTTGTATTTCAACAAGATCATGTTTTAGAAAAAGGCATAGAGCTATTAGGTTAAGCATTAAATGGTTGATTACTAAAAAGGCTCCTTCCTCCAGGCATATGAATAAATGAAAAATAAAATAAAAAAGAACGTCCTAAATCACAAGTATACCTGAGCTTGTAACTTAAGTACTTCTTCATTCGAAATTTCAATTTTTTTCCTTTTTTCCTTTTTTTCTCTCTTCTTTTTTTTGAGCAAAGGTTAAAAAATAACATCTTTGAGGTGTAATAAAGGTGTCTACGAGGATCTAACTAAAGGAAATGTCTCAAATTTCATTCCTTGTTTAGAGGCTTTGGAGTTCAATTGCTTTTTCAAATCAATAGTAGACGGTATTACAAACTTAGAAAGTCTGATCTCACTCTTGTCTAATCCGTCCTTTCACGTTAATGATTTTATAACTTCTAAAGTAGCCGTTAGATTTAGTATATTCCTGTGTTGTCGGTGCCATAGTTTCTTGTGCTTTCTTTCTTGATTTGAGAATCTCCACTTCTTAAAGTTCACATCTCTGTCTTTGTATTTCAACAAGATCATGTTTTAAAAACAGGCACAGGGTTATTATCTTAAGCTATAAATGGATGATTACTAAAAAGGCTCCTTCCTCTAGGCATATGAATAAATGAAAACTAAAATAAAAAAGGACGTTCTAAATCACAAGTATACCTGAGCTTGTAACTTAAGCACTTCTTGATTCAAAATTTCATATTTTTTTTTCCTTTTTTCCTTTTTTCTCCCTTCTTTTTTTTTGTAAAAAGGTTAAAAAATAACATCTTTGAGGTGTAATAAAGGGGTCTAAAAGGGTGTAACTAGAGAAAATGTCTCAAATTTCATTCCTTCTTTAGCGGCTTTGTAGTTCATTTGCTTTTTAAAATCAATAGTAGACAGTATTACAAACTTAGAAAGTCTGATCTCACTCATTTCTAATCCGTCCTTTCTAGTTAAGGATTTTATAACTTCTAAAGTCGTCGTTAGATTTAGCATATTCCTATGTTGTCGGTGCCATAGCTTCTTGTACTTTCTTTGTTGATTTGAGAATCTCCACTTCTTACAGTTCACATCTCTGTCTTTGTATTTCAACAAGATCACGTTTTAGAAAAAGGCATAGAGCTATTAGCTTAAGCATTAAATGATTGATTACTAAAAAGTCTCCTTCCTCCAGGCATATGAATAAATGAAAACTAAAATAAAAAAGGACATCCTAAATCACAAGTATACCTAAGCTTGTAAATTAAGCATTTCTTGATTCAAAATTTCATATTTTTTTTCCTTTTTTCCTTTTTTCTCCCTTCTTTTTTTTGGCGAAAGGTTAAAAAATAACATCTTTGAGGTGTAATAAAGGAGTCTAAGAGGGTCTAACTAGAGAAAATTTCTCAAATTTCATTCATTGTTTAGCGGCTTTGTACTTCAATTGCTTTTTCAAATCAATAGTAGACGGTATTACAAAGTTAGAAAGTCTGATCTCACTCTTGTCTAATCCGTCCTTTCTAGTTAAGGATTTTATATTTCTAAAGTAGCCGTTAGATTCAGCATATTCCTTTGTTGTTGGTGCCATAGCTTCTTGTGTTTTCTTTGACGATTTGAGAATCTCCACTTCTTGCAGTTTACATCTCTGTTTTTGTATTTCAACAAGATCATGTTTTAGAAAAAGGCACAGAGCTATTAGCTTAAGCATTAAATGGTTGATTACTAAAAAGGCTCCTTCGTCCAGGCATATGAATAAATGAAAACTAAAATAAAAAAGGACGTCCTACGTCACAAGTATATCTGAGCTTGTAACTTAAGCACTTCTTGATTCAAAATGTCATATTTTTTTCATTTTTACTTTTTTTTTCTCTCTTCTTGTTTTTGGCCAAAGTGGAAAAAATAACATCTTTGAGGTGTTATAAAGGGGTTTACGAGGATCTAGCTAGAGAAAATGTCTCAAATTTCACTCTTTGTTTAGCGTCTTTGCTGTTGAATTGCTTTTTCAAATCAATAGTAGACGGTATTACAAACTTAGAAAGTCTGAACTCACTCTTGTCTAATCCGTCCTTTCACGTTAATGATTTTATAACTTCTAAAGTAGCCGTTAGATTTAGCATATTCCTGTGTTGTCGGTGCCATAGTTTCTTGTGCTTTCTTTCTTGATTTGAGAATCTCCACTTCTTAAAGTTCACATCTCTGTCTTTGTATTTCAACAAGATAATGTTTTAAAAAAAGGCACAGGGTTATTATCTTAAGCTATAAATGGATGATTACTAAAAAGGCTCCTTCCTCCAGGAATATGAATAAATGAAAACTAAAATAAAAAAGGACGTTCTAAATCACAAGTATACCTGAGCTTGTAAGTTAAGCACTTCTTGATTCAAAATTTCATATTTTTTTCCTTTTTTCCTTTTTTCTCCCTTCTTTTTTTTATAAAAAGGTTAAAAAATAACATCTTTGAGGTGTAATAAAGGGGTCTAAGAAGGTGTAACTAGAGAAAATGTCTCAAATTTCATTCCTTCTTTAGCGGCTTTGTAGTTCAATTGCTTTTTAAAATCAATAGTAGACAGTATTACAAACTTAGAAAGTCTGATCTCACTCATTTCTAATCCGTCCTTTCTAGTTAAGGATTTTATAACTTCTAAAGTAGTCGTTAGATTTTGCATATTCCTTTGTTGTCGGTGCCATAGCTTCTTGTACTTTCTTTGTTGATTTGCGAATCTCCACTTCTTACAGTTCACATCTCTATCTCTGTATTTCACCAATATCATGTTTTAGAACAAGGCATAGAGCTATTAGCTTAAGCATTAAATGATTGATTACTAAAAAGGCTCCTTCCTCCAGGCATATGAATAAATGAAAACTAAAATAAAAAAGGACGTCCTAAATCACAAGTATACCTGAGCTTGTAACTTAAGCACTTCTTGATTCAAAATTTCATATTTGTTTTTCCTTTTTTCCTTTTTTCTCCCTTCTTTTTTATGGCGAAAGGTTAAAAAATAACATCTTTGAGGTGTAATAAAGGGGTCTAAGAGGGTCTAACTAGAGAAAATGTCTCAAATTTCATTCATTGTTTAGCGGCTTTGTAGTTCAATTGCTTTTTCAAATCAATAGTAGACGGTATTACAAAGTTAAAAAGTCTGATCTCACTCTTGTCTAATCCGTCCTTTCTAGTTAAGGATTTTATATTTCTAAAGTAGCCGTTAGATTTAGCATATTCCTTTGTTGTTGGTGCCATAGCTTCTTGTGTTTTCTTTGACGATTTGAGAATCTCCACTTCTTGCATTTTACATCTATGTTTTTGTATTTCAACAAGATCATGTTTTAGAAAAAGGAACCGAGCTATTAGCTTAAGCATTAAATGGTTGATTACTAAAAAGGCTCTTTCGTCCAGGCATATGAATAAATGAAAACTAAAATAAAAAAGGACGTCCTACGTCACAAGTATATTTGAGCTTGTAACTTAAGCACTTCTTGTTTCAAAAATGTCATATTTTTTTCATTTTTACTTTTTTTTTCTCTCTTCTTGTTTTTGGCTAAAGTGGAAAAAATAACATCTTTGAGGTGTTATAAAGGGGTTTACGAGGATCTAGCTAGAGAAAATGTCTCAAATTTCATTCCTGGTTGAGCGGCTTTGCAGTTTAATTACTTTTTCAAATCAATAGTAGACGGTATTACAAACTTAGAAAGTCTTATCTCACTCTTGTTAAATCTGTCCTTTGTAGTTAAACATTTTATAACTTCTAAAGTAGCGGTTAGATTTAGCATATTCCTATGTTTTCGGTGCCATAGCTTCTTGTGCTTTCTTTGATGATTTGAGAATCTCCACTTCTTGCAGTTCACATCTCTATCTTTGTATTTCAACAAGATCATGTTTTAGAAAAAGGCACAGAGCTATTAGCTTAAGCATTAAATGGTTGATTACTAAAAAGGCTCCTTCCTCCAGGCATATGAATAAATGAAAACTAAAATAAAAAAGGACGTCCTAAATAACAAGTACACCTGAGCTTGTAACTTAAGCACTTCTTTATTCAAAATTTCATATTTTTTTTTCCTTTTTTCCTTTTTTCTCCCTTCTTTTTTATGGCGAAAGGTTAAAAAATAACATCTTTGAGGTGTAATAAAGGGGTCTAAGAGGGTCTAACTAGAGAAAATGTCTCAAATTTCATTCATTGTTTAGTAGCTTTGTAGTTCAATTGCTTTTTCAAATCAATAGTAGACGGTATTACAAAGTTAAAAAGTCTGATCTCACTCTTGTCTAATCCGTCCTTTCTAGTTAAGGATTTTATAACTTCTAAAGTAGCCATTAGATTTAGCATATTCCTATGTTGTTGGTGCCATAGCTTCCTGTGCTTTCTTTGTTGATTTGAGAATCTCCACTTCTTACAGTTCACATCTCTCTCTTTGTATTTCAACAAGATCATGTTTTAGAAAAAGGCACAGAGATATTAGCTTAAGCATTAAATGTTTGATTACTAAAAAGGATCCTTCCTTCAGGCATATGAATAAATGAAAACTAAAATAAAAAAGGACGTCCTAAATCACAAGTATACCTGAGCTTGTAACTTAAGCATTTCTTGATTCAAAATTTCATATTTTTTTTCCTTTTTTCCTTTTTTTCTCTCTCTTCTTTTTTTTGGCCAAACTTGAAAAAATAACATCTTTGAGGTGTAATAAAGGGGTCTACGAGTATCTAACTAGAGAAAATGTCTCAAATTTCATTCCTTGTTTAGCGGCTTTGTAGTTGAATTTCTTTTTCAAATCAATAGTAGACGGTATTACAAAATTAGAAAGTGTGATCTCACTTTTGTCTAATCCGTCCTTTCTAGTTAATGATTTTATAACTCTAAAGTAGTCGTTAGATTTAGCATATCCCTATGCTGTCAATGCCATAGTTTCTTGTGCTTTCTTTGTTGATTTGAGAATCTCCATTTCTTACAGTTCACATCTCTATCTTTGTATTTCAACAAGATCATGTTTTAGAAAAAGGCACAGAGCTATTAGCTTAAGCATTAAATGATTGATTACTAAAAAGGTTCCTTCCTCCATGCATATGAATAAATGAAAACTAAAATAAAAAAGGACGTCCTAAATCACAAGTATACCTGAGCTTGTAAGTTAAGCACTTCTTGATTCAAAATTTCATATTTTTTTCCTTTTTTCCTTTTTCTCCCTTCTTTGTTTTGGCCAAAGATTAAAAAATAACATCTTTGAGGTGTAATAAAGTGGCCTAAGAGGGTCTAACTAGAGAAAATGTCTCAAATTTCATTCCTTGTTTAGCGGCTTTGTAGTTCAATTGCTTTATCAAATCAATAGTAGAGGGTATTACAAACTTAGAAAGTCTGATCTCACTCTTGTGAAATCTGTCCTTTGTAGTTAATGATTTTATAACTTCTAAAGTAGCCGTTAGATTTAGTATATTCCTTTGTTGTCGGTGCCATAGCTTTTTGTGCTTTCTTTGACGATTTGAGAATCTCCACTCCTTGCAGTTCACATCTCTGTCTTTGTATTTCAAGAAGATCATGTTTTAGAAAAAGGCACCGAGCTATTAGCGTAAGCATTAAATGGTTGATTACTAAAAAGGCTCGTTCCTCCAGGCAAATGAATAAATGAAAACTAAAATAAAAAACGACGTCCTAAATCACAAGTATACCTAAGCTTGTAACTTAAGCACTTCTTGATTCAAAATGTCATATTTTTTTCCTTTTTTCCTTTTTTTTTCTATCTTCTTGTTTTTGGCCAACGTGGAAAAAAATAACATCTTTGAGGTGTTATAAAGGGGTTTACGAGGATCTAGCAAGAGAAAATGTCTCAAATTTCATTCCTTGTTGAGCGGCTTTGCAATTTAATTACCTTTTCAAATCAATAGTAGACGGTATTATAAACTTAGAAAGTCTGATCTCACTCTTGTTAAATCTGTCCTTTGTAGTTAAATATTTTATAACTTCTAAAGTAGCCGTTAGATTTAGCATATTCCTATGTTTTCGGTGCCATAGCTTCTTGTGCTTTCTTTGATGATTTGAGAATCTCCACTTCTTGCAGTTCACATCTCTGTCTTTGTAATTCAACAAGATCATGTTTTAGAAAAAAGCACAGAGCTATTAGCTTAAGCATTAAATGGTTGATTACTAAAAAGGCTCCTTCCTCCAGGCATATGAATAAATGAAAAATAAAATAAAAAAGAACGTCCTAAATCACAAGTATACCTGAGCTTGTAACTTAAGCACTTCTTCATTCAAAATTTCATATTTTTTTTTCCTTTTTTCCTTTTTTTCTCTATTCTTTTTTTTTTGACCAAAGGTTAAAAAATAACATCTTTGAGGTGTAATAAAGGTGTTTACGAGGATCTAACTAGAGGAAATGTCTCAAATTTCATTCCTTGTTGAGCGGCTTTGCAATTTAATTGCTTTTTCAAATCAATAGTAGACGGTATTATAAACTTAGAAAGTCTGATCTCACTCTTGTTAAATCTGTCCTTTGTAGTTAAATATTTTATAACTTCTAAATTAGCCGTTAGATTTAGCATATTCCTATGTTTTCGGTGCCATAGCTTCTTGTGCTTTCTTTGATGATCTGAGGATCTCCACTTCTTGCAGTTCACATCTCTGTCTTTGTATTTCAACAAGATCATGTTTTAGAAAAAGGCACCGAGCTATTAGCTTAAGCATTAAATGGTTGATTACTAAAAAGGCTCCTTCCTCCAGGCATATGAATAAATGAAAAATAAAATAAAAAAGAACGTCCTAAATCACAAGTATACCTGAGCTTGTAACTTAAGCACTTCTTCATTCAAAATTTCATATTTTTTTTCCTTTTTTTCCTTTTTTTCTCTATTCTTTTTTTTACCAAAGGTTAAAAAATAACATCGTTGAGGTGTAATAAAGGTGTCTACGAGGATCTAACTAGAGGAAATGTCTCAATTTTCATTCCTTGTTTAGAGGCTTTGTAGTTCAATTGCTGTTTCAAATCAATAGTAGACGGTATTTCAAACTTAGAAAGTCTGATCTCACTCTTGTCTAATCCGTCCATTCTAGTTAATGATTTTATAACTTCTAAAGTAGCCGTTACATTTAGCATATTCCTATGTTGTCGCTGCCATAGCTTCTTGTGCTTGCTTTGACGATTTGAGAATCTCCACTTCTTGCAGTTCACATCTCTGTCTTTGTATTTCAACAAGATCATGTTTTAGAAAAAGGCACCAAGCTATTAGCTTATGCAATAAATTGTTGATTACTAAAAAGGCTCCTTCCTCAAGGCATATGAATAAATGAAAACTAAAATAAAAAAGGACGTCCTAAATCACAAGTATACCTGAGCTTATAACTTAAGCACTTCTTGATTCAAAATTTCATATTTTTTTTCCTTTTTTCCTTTTTCTCCCTTCTTTTTTTTTGGCCAAAGGTTAAAAAATAACATCTTTGAGGTGTAAATAAGGGTTCTAAGAGGGTCTAACTAGAGAAAATGTCTCAAATTTCATTCCTTGTTTAGCGGCTTCGTAGTTCAATTGCTTTATCAAATCAATAGTAGACGGTATTACAAACTTAAAAAGTCTGATCTCACTCTTGTGAAATCTGTCCTTTGTAGTTAATGATTTTATAACTTCTAAAGTAGCCGTTAGATTTAGAATATTCCTATGTTGTCGGTGCCATAGCTTCTTGTGCTTTCTTTGTTGATTTGAGAATCTTCACTTCTTGCAGTTCACATCTCTGTCTTTGTATTTCAACAAGATCATGTTTTAGAAAAAGGCACCGAGCTATTAGCTTAAGCATTAAATGGTTGATTACTAAAAAGGCTCCTTCCTCCAGGCATATGAATAATTGAAAACTAAAATAAAAAAGGACGTCCTAAATCACAAGTATACCTGAGCTTGTAACTTAAGCACTTCTTCATTCAAAATTTCATATTTTTTTTTCCTTTTTTCCTTTTTCTCCCTTTTTTTTTGGCCAAAGGTTAAAAAATAACATCTTTGAGGTGTAATAAAGGGGTCTAAGAGGGTCTAACTAGAGAAAATGTTTCAAATTTCATTCCTTGTTTAGCGACTTTGTAGTTCAATTGCTTTATCAAATCATTAGTAGAGGGTATTACAAACTTAGAAAGTCTGATCTCACTCATTTCTAATCCGTCCTTTCTAGTTAAGGATTTTATAACTTCTAAAGTAGTCGTTAGATTTAGCATATTCCTATGTTGTCGGTGCCATAGCTTCTTGTACTTTCTTTGTTGATTTGAGAATCTCCACTTCTTACAGTTCACATCTCTGTCTTTGTATTTCAACAAGATCATGTTTTAGAACAAGGCATAGAGCTATTAGCTTAAGCATTTAATGATTGATTACTAAAAAGGCTCCTTCCTCCAGGCATATGAATAAATGAAAACTAAAATAAAAAAGGACGTCCTAAATCACAAGTATACCTGAGCTTGTAACTTAAGCACTTCTTGATTCAAAATTTCATAATTTTTTTCCTTTTTTCCTTTTTCTCCCTTTTTTTTTTTTTGGCCAAAGGTTAAAAAATAACATCTTCGAGGTGTAATAAAGGGGTCTAAGAGGGTCTAACTAGAGAAAATGTCTCAAATTTCATTCCTTGTTTAGCGGCTTTGTAGTTCAATAGCTTTATCAAATCATTAGTAGAGGGTATTACAAACTTAGAAAGTCTGATGTCACCCTTCTGAAATCTGTCCTTTGTAGTTAATGATTTTATAACTTCTAAAGTAGCCGTTAGATTTAGCATATTCCTTTGTTGTCGGTGCAATAGCTTTTTGTGCTTTCTTTGATGATTTGAGAATCTCCACTTCTTGCAGTTCACATCTCTGTCTTTGTATTTCAACAAGATCATGTTTTAGAAAAAGGCACCGAGCTATTAGCTTAAGCATTAAATGGTGGATTACTAAAAAGTCTCCTTCGTCCAGGTATATGAATAAATGAAAATTAAAATAAAAAAGGACGTCCTACGTCACAAGTATATCTGAGCTTGTAACTTAAGCACTTCTTGATTCAAAATGTCATATTTTTTTCCTTTTTTCCTTTTTTTTTTCTATCGTCTTGTTTTTGGCCAAAGTGGAAAAAATAACATCTTTGAGGTGTTATAAAGGGGTTTACGAGGATCTAGCTAGAGAAAATGTCTCAAATTTCATTCCTTGTTGAGCGGCTTTGCAATTTAATTACTTTTTCAAATCAATAGTAGACGGTATTACAAACTTAGAAAGTCTGATCTCACTCTTGTTAAATCTGTCCTTTGTAGTTAAAGATTTTATAACTTCTAAAGTAGCCGTTAGATTTAGCATATTCCTATGTTTTCGGTGCCATAGCTTCTTGTGCTTTCTTTGATGATCTGAGGATCTCCACTTCTTGCAGTTCACATCTCTGTCTTTGTATTTCAACAAGATCATGTTTTAGAAAAAGGCACCGAGCTATTAGCTTAAGCATTAAATGGTTGATTACTAAAAAGGCTCCTTCCTCCAGGCATATGAATAAATGAAAAATAAAATAAAAAAGAACGTCCTAAATCACAAGTATACCTGAGCTTGTAACTTAAGCACTTCTTCATTCAAAATTTCATATTTTTTTTCCTTTTTTTCCTTTTTTTCTCTATTCTTTTTTTTACCAAAGGTTAAAAAATAACATCGTTGAGGTGTAATAAAGGTGTCTACGAGGATCTAACTAGAGGAAATGTCTCAATTTTCATTCCTTGTTTAGAGGCTTTGTAGTTCAATTGCTGTTTCAAATCAATAGTAGACGGTATTTCAAACTTAGAAAGTCTGATCTCACTCTTGTCTAATCCGTCCATTCTAGTTAATGATTTTATAACTTCTAAAGTAGCCGTTAGATTTAGCATATTCCTATGTTGTCGCTGCCATAGTTTCTTGTGCTTGCTTTGACGATTTGAGAATCTCCACTTCTTGCAGTTCACATCTATGTCTTTGTATTTCAACAAGATCATGTTTTAGAAAAAGGCACAGAGATATTAGCTTAAGCATTAAATGTTTGATTACTAAAAAGGATCCTTCCTCCAGGCATATGAATAAATGAAAACTAAAATAAAAAAGGACGTCCTAAATCACAAGTATACCTGAGCTTGTAACTTAAGCTTTTCTTGATTCAAAATTTCATATTTTTTTTCCTTTTTTCCTTTTTTTTCTCTCTCTTCTTTTTTTTGGCCAAACTTGAAAAAATAACATCTTTGAGGTGTAATAAAGGGGTCTACGAGGATCTAACTAGAGAAAATGTCTCAAATTTCATTCCTTGTTTAGCGGCTTTGTAGTTGAATTTCTTTTTCAAATCAATAGTAGACGGTATTACAAAATTAGAAAGTGTGATCTCACTTTTGTCTAATCCGTCCTTTCTAGTTAATGATTTTATAACTTCTAAAGTAGTCGTTAGATTTAGCATATTCCTATGCTGTCAGTGCCATAGCTTCTTGTGCTTTCTTTGTTGATTTGAGAATCTCCACTTCTTACAGTTCACATCTCTATCTTTGTATTTCAACAAGATCATGTTTTAGAAAAAGGCAAAGAGCTATTAGCTTAAGTATTAAATGGTTGATTACTAAAAAGGTTCCTTCCTCCATGAATATGAATAAATGAAAACTAAAATAAAAAAGGACGTCCTAAATCACAAGTATACCTGAGCTTGTAACTTTAGCACTTCTTCATTCAAAATTTCATATTTTTTTTTCCTTTTTTCCTTTTTCTCCCTTTTTTTTTGGCCAAAGGTTAAAAAATAACATCTTTGAGGTGTAATAAAGGGGTCTAAGAGGGTCTAACTAGAGAAAATGTCTCAAATTTCATTCCTTGTTTAGCGGCTTTGTAGTTCAATTGCTTTATCAAATCATTAGTAGAGGGTATTACAAACATAGAAAGTCTGATCTCACTCATTTCTAATCCGTCCTTTCTAGTTAAGGATTTTATAACTTCTAAAGTAGTCGTTAGATTTAGCATATTCCTATGTTGTCGGTGCCATAGCTTCTTGTACTTTCTTTGTTGATTTGAGAATCTCCACTTCTTACAGTTCACATCTCTGTCTTTGTATTTCAACAAGATCATGTTTTAGAACAAGGCATAGAGCTATTAGCTTAAGCATTTAATGATTGATTACTAAAAAGGCTCCTTCCTCCAGGCATATGAATAAATGAAAACTAAAATAAAAAAGGACGTCCTAAATCACAAGTATACCTGAGCTTGTAACTTAAGCACTTCTTGATTCAAAATTTCATAATTTTTTTCCTTTTTTCCTTTTTCTCCCTTTTTTTTTTTGGCCAAAGGTTAAAAAATAACATCTTCGAGGTGTAATAAAGGGGTCTAAGAGGGTCTAACTAGAGAAAATTTCTCAAATTTCATTCCTTGTTTAGCGGCTTTGTAGTTCAATAGCTTTATCAAATCATTAGTAGAGGGTATTACAAACTTAGAAAGTCTGATGTCACTCTTCTGAAATCTGTCCTTTGTAGTTAATGATTTTATAACTTCTAAAGTAGCCGTTAGATTTAGCATATTCCTTTGTTGTCGGTGCAATAGCTTTTTGTGCTTTCTTTGATGATTTGAGAATCTCCACTTCTTGCAGTTCACATCTCTGTCTTTGTATTTCAACAAGATCATGTTTTAGAAAAAGGCACCGAGCTATTAGCTTAAGCATTAAATGGTGGATTACTAAAAAGTCTCCTTCGTCCAGGTATATGAATAAATGAAAATTAAAATAAAAAAGGACGTCCTACGTCACAAGTATATCTGAGCTTGTAACTTAAGCACTTCTTGATTCAAAATGTCATATTTTTTTCCTTTTTTCCTTTTTTTTTCTATCGTCTTGTTTTTGGCCAAAGTGGAAAAAATAACATCTTTGAGGTGTTATAAAGGGGTTTACGAGGATCTAGCTAGAGAAAATGTCTCAAATTTCATTCCTTGTTGAGCGGCTTTGCAATTTAATTACTTTTTCAAATCAATAGTAGACGGTATTACAAACTTAGAAAGTCTGATCTCACTCTTGTTAAATCTGTCCTTTGTAGTTAAAGATTTTATAACTTCTAAAGTAGCCGTTAGATTTAGCATATTCCTATGTTTTCGGTGCCATAGCTTCTTGTGCTTTCTTTGATGATCTGAGGATCTCCACTTCTTGCAGTTCACATCTCTGTCTTTGTATTTCAACAAGATCATGTTTTAGAAAAAGGCACCGAGCTATTAGCTTAAGCATTAAATGGTTGATTACTAAAAAGGCTCCTTCCTCCAGGCATATGAATAAATGAAAAATAAAATAAAAAAGAACGTCCTAAATCACAAGTATACCTGAGCTTGTAACTTAAGCACTTCTTCATTCAAAATTTCATATTTTTTTTCCTTTTTTTCCTTTTTTTCTCTATTCTTTTTTTTACCAAAGGTTAAAAAATAACATCGTTGAGGTGTAATAAAGGTGTCTACGAGGATCTAACTAGAGGAAATGTCTCAATTTTCATTCCTTGTTTAGAGGCTTTGTAGTTCAATTGCTGTTTCAAATCAATAGTAGACGGTATTTCAAACTTAGAAAGTCTGATCTCACTCTTGTCTAATCCGTCCATTCTAGTTAATGATTTTATAACTTCTAAAGTAGCCGTTAGATTTAGCATATTCCTATGTTGTCGCTGCCATAGTTTCTTGTGCTTGCTTTGACGATTTGAGAATCTCCACTTCTTGCAGTTCACATCTATGTCTTTGTATTTCAACAAGATCATGTTTTAGAAAAAGGCACAGAGATATTAGCTTAAGCATTAAATATTTGATTACTAAAAAGGATCCTTCCTCCAGGCATATGAATAAATGAAAACTAAAATAAAAAAGGACGTCCTAAATCACAAAGTATACCTGAGCTTGTAACTTAAGCTTTTCTTGATTCAAAATTTCATATTTTTTTTCCTTTTTTCCTTTTTTTTCTCTCTCTTCTTTTTTTTGGCCAAACTTGAAAAAATAACATCTTTGAGGTGTAATAAAGGGGTCTACGAGGATCTAACTAGAGAAAATGTCTCAAATTTCATTCCTTGTTTAGCGGCTTTGTAGTTGAATTTCTTTTTCAAATCAATAGTAGACGGTATTACAAAATTAGAAAGTGTGATCTCACTTTTGTCTAATCCGTCCTTTCTAGTTAATGATTTTATAACTTCTAAAGTAGTCGTTAGATTTAGCATATTCCTATGCTGTCAGTGCCATAGCTTCTTGTGCTTTCTTTGTTGATTTGAGAATCTCCACTTCTTACAGTTCACATCTCTATCTTTGTATTTCAACAAGATCATGTTTTAGAAAAAGGCAAAGAGCTATTAGCTTAAGTATTAAATGGTTGATTACTAAAAAGGTTCCTTCCTCCATGAATATGAATAAATGAAAACTAAAATAAAAAAGGACGTCCTAAATCACAAGTATACCTGAGCTTGTAACTTAAGCACTTCTTCATTCAAAATTTCATATTTTTTTTTCCTTTTTTCCTTTTTCTCCCTTTTTTTTTGGCCAAAGGTTAAAAAATAACATCTTTGAGGTGTAATAAAGGGGTCTAAGAGGGTCTAACTAGAGAAAATGTCTCAAATTTCATTCCTTGTTTAGCGGCTTTGTAGTTCAATTGCTTTATCAAATCATTAGTAGAGGGTATTACAAACTTAGAAAGTCTGATCTCACTCATTTCTAATCCGTCCTTTCTAGTTAAGGATTTTATAACTTCTAAAGTAGTCGTTAGATTTAGCATATTCCTATGTTGTCGGTGCCATAGCTTCTTGTACTTTCTTTGTTGATTTGAGAATCTCCACTTCTTACAGTTCACATCTCTGTCTTTGTATTTCAACAAGATCATGTTTTAGAACAAGGCATAGAGCTATTAGCTTAAGCATTTAATGATTGATTACTAAAAAGGCTCCTTCCTCCAGGCATATGAATAAATGAAAACTAAAATAAAAAAGGACGTCCTAAATCACAAGTATACCTGAGCTTGTAACTTAAGCACTTCTTGATTCAAAATTTCATAATTTTTTTCCTTTTTTCCTTTTTCTCCCTTTTTTTTTTTGGCCAAAGGTTAAAAAATAACATCTTCGAGGTGTAATAAAGGGGTCTAAGAGGGTCTAACTAGAGAAAATGTCTCAAATTTCATTCCTTGTTTAGCGGCTTTGTAGTTCAATAGCTTTATCAAATCATTAGTAGAGGGTATTACAAACTTAGAAAGTCTGATGTCACTCTTCTGAAATCTGTCCTTTGTAGTTAATGATTTTATAACTTCTAAAGTAGCCGTTAGATTTAGCATATTCCTTTGTTTCCGGTGCAATAGCTTTTTGTGCTTTCTTTGATGATTTGAGAATCTCCACTTCTTGCAGTTCACATCTCTGTCTTTGTATTTCAACAAGATCATGTTTTAGAAAAAGGCACCGAGCTATTAGCTTAAGCATTAAATGGTGGATTACTAAAAAGTCTCCTTCGTCCAGGTATATGAATAAATGAAAATTAAAATAAAAAAGGACGTCCTACGTCACAAGTATATCTGAGCTTGTAACTTAAGCACTTCTTGATTCAAAATGTCATATTTTTTTCCTTTTTTCCTTTATTTTTTTCTATCGTCTTGTTTTTGGCCAAAGTGGAAAAAATAACATCTTTGAGTTGTTATAAAGGGGTTTACGAGGATCTAGCTAGAGAAAATGTCTCAAATTTCATTCCTTGTTGAGCGGCTTTGCAATTTAATTACTTTTTCAAATCAATAGTAGACGGTATTACAAACTTAGAAAGTCTGATCTCACTCTTGTTAAATCTGTCCTTTGTAGTTAAAGATTTTATAACTTCTAAAGTAGCCGTTAGATTTAGCATATTCCTATGTTTTCGGTGCCATAGCTTCTTGTGCTTTCTTTGATGATCTGAGGATCTCCACTTCTTGCAGTTCACATCTCTGTCTTTGTATTTCAACAAGATCATGTTTTAGAAAAAGGCACCGAGCTATTAGCTTAAGCATTAAATGGTTGATTACTAAAAAGGCTCCTTCCTCCAGGCATATGAATAAATGAAAAATAAAATAAAAAAGAACGTCCTAAATCACAAGTATACCTGAGCTTGTAACTTAAGCACTTCTTCATTCAAAATTTCATATTTTTTTTCCTTTTTTTCCTTTTTTTCTCTATTCTTTTTTTTACCAAAGGTTAAAAAATAACATCGTTGAGGTGTAATAAAGGTGTCTACGAGGATCTAACTAGAGGAAATGTCTCAATTTTCATTCCTTGTTTAGAGGCTTTGTAGTTCAATTGCTGTTTCAAATCAATAGTAGACGGTATTTCAAACTTAGAAAGTCTGATCTCACTCTTGTCTAATCCGTCCATTCTAGTTAATGATTTTATAACTTCTAAAGTAGCCGTTAGATTTAGCATATTCCTATGTTGTCGCTGCCATAGTTTCTTGTGCTTGCTTTGACGATTTGAGAATCTCCACTTCTTGCAGTTCACATCTATGTCTTTGTATTTCAACAAGATCATGTTTTAGAAAAAGGCACAGAGATATTAGCTTAAGCATTAAATGTTTGATTACTAAAAAGGATCCTTCCTCCAGGCATATGAATAAATGAAAACTAAAATAAAAAAGGACGTCCTAAATCACAAGTATACCTGAGCTTGTAACTTAAGCTTTTCTTGATTCAAAATTTCATATTTTTTTTCCTTTTTTCCTTTTTTTTCTATCTCTTCTTTTTTTTGGCCAAACTTGAAAAAATAACATCTTTGAGGTGTAATAAAGGGGTCTACGAGGATCTAACTAGAGAAAATGTCTCAAATTTCATTCCTTGTTTAGCGGCTTTGTAGTTGAATTTCTTTTTCAAATCAATAGTAGACGGTATTACAAAATTAGAAAGTGTGATCTCACTTTTGTCTAATCCGTCCTTTCTAGTTAATGATTTTATAACTTCTAAAGTAGTCGTTAGATTTAGCATATTCCTATGCTGTCAGTGCCATAGCTTCTTGTGCTTTCTTTGTTGATTTGAGAATCTCCACTTCTTACAGTTCACATCTCTATCTTTGTATTTCAACAAGATCATGTTTTAGAAAAAGGCAAAGAGCTATTAGCTTAAGTATTAAATGGTTGATTACTAAAAAGGTTCCTTCCTCCATGAATATGAATAAATGAAAACTAAAATAAAAAAGGACGTCCTAAATCACAAGTATACCTGAGCTTGTAACTTAAGCACTTCTTCATTCAAAATTTCATATTTTTTTTTTCCTTTTTTCCTTTTTCTCCCTTTTTTTTTGGCCAAAGGTTAAAAAATAACATCTTTGAGGTGTAATAAAGGGGTCTAAGAGGGTCTAACTAGAGAAAATGTCTCAAATTTCATTCCTTGTTTAGCGGCTTTGTAGTTCAATTGCTTTATCAAATCATTAGTAGAGGGTATTACAAACTTAGAAAGTCTGATCTCACTCATTTCTAATCCGTCCTTTGTAGTTAAAGATTTAATAACTTCTAAAGTAGCCGTTAGATTTAGCATATTCCTATGTTTTCGGTGCCATAGCTTCTTGTGCTTTCTTTGATGATCTGAGGATCTCCACTTCTTGCAGTTCACATCTCTGTCTTTGTATTTCAACAAGATCATGTTTTAGAAAAAGGCACCGAGCTATTAGCTTAAGCATTAAATGGTTGATTACTAAAAAGGCTCCTTCCTCTAGGCATATGAATAAATGAAAAATAAAATAAAAAAGAACGTCCTAAATCACAAGTATACCTGAGCTTGTAACTTAAGCACTTCTTCATTCAAAATTTCATATTTTTTTTCCTTTTTTTCCTTTTTTTCTCTATTCTTTTTTTTACCAAAGGTTAAAAAATAACATCGTTGAGGTGTAATAAAGGTGTCTACGAGGATCTAACTAGAGGAAATGTCTCAATTTTCATTCCTTGTTTAGAGGCTTTGTAGTTCAATTGCTGTTTCAAATCAATAGTAGACGGTATTTCAAACTTAGAAAGTCTGATCTCACTCTTGTCTAATCCGTCCATTCTAGTTAATGATTTTATAACTTCTAAAGTAGCCGTTAGATTTAGCATATTCCTATGTTGTCGCTGCCATAGTTTCTTGTGCTTGCTTTGACGATTTGAGAATCTCCACTTCTTGCAGTTCACATCTATGTCTTTGTATTTCAACAAGATCATGTTTTAGAAAAAGGCACAGAGATATTAGCTTAAGCATTAAATGTTTGATTACTAAAAAGGATCCTTCCTCCAGGCATATGAATAAATGAAAACTAAAATAAAAAAGGACGTCCTAAATCACAAGTATACCTGAGCTTGTAACTTAAGCTTTTCTTGATTCAAAATTTCATATTTTTTTTCCTTTTTTCCTTTTTTTTCTATCTCTTCTTTTTTTTTGCCAAACTTGAAAAAATAACATCTTTGAGGTGTAATAAAGGGGTCTACGAGGATCTAACTAGAGAAAATGTCTCAAATTTCATTCCTTGTTTAGCGGCTTTGTAGTTGAATTTCTTTTTCAAATCAATAGTAGACGGTATTACAAAATTAGAAAGTGTGATCTCACTTTTGTCTAATCCGTCCTTTCTAGTTAATGATTTTATAACTTCTAAAGTAGTCGTTAGATTTAGCATATTCCTATGCTGTCAGTGCCATAGCTTCTTGTGCTTTCTTTGTTGATTTGAGAATCTCCACTTCTTACAGTTCACATCTCTATCTTTGTATTTCAACAAGATCATGTTTTAGAAAAAGGCAAAGAGCTATTAGCTTAAGTATTAAATGGTTGATTACTAAAAAGGTTCCTTCCTCCATGAATATGAATAAATGAAAACTAAAATAAAAAAGGACGTCCTAAATCACAAGTATACCTGAGCTTGTAACTTAAGCACTTCTTCATTCAAAATTTCATATTTTTTTTTTCCTTTTTTCCTTTTTCTCCCTTTTTTTTTGGCCAAAGGTTAAAAAATAACATCTTTGAGGTGTAATAAAGGGGTCTAAGAGGGTCTAACTAGAGAAAATGTCTCAAATTTCATTCCTTGTTTAGCGGCTTTGTAGTTCAATTGCTTTATCAAATCATTAGTAGAGGGTATTACAAACTTAGAAAGTCTGATCTCACTCATTTCTAATCCGTCCTTTCTAGTTAAGGATTTTATAACTTCTAAAGTAGTCGATAGATTTAGCATATTCCTATGTTGTCGGTGCCATAGCTTCTTGTACTTTCTTTGTTGATTTGAGAATCTCCACTTCTTACAGTTCACATCTCTGTCTTTGTATTTCAACAAGATCATGTTTTAGAACAAGGCATAGAGCTATTAGCTTAAGCATTTAATGATTGATTACTAAAAAGGCTCCTTCCTCCAGGCATATGAATAAATGAAAACTAAAATAAAAAAAGGACGTCCTAAATCACAAGTATACCTGAGCTTGTAACTTAAGCACTTCTTGATTCAAAATTTCATAATTTTTTTCCTTTTTTCCTTTTTCTCCCTTTTTTTTTTGGCCAAAGGTTAAAAAATAACATCTTCGAGGTGTAATAAAGGGGTCTAAGAGGGTCTAACTAGAGAAAATGTCTCAAATTTCATTCCTTGTTTAGCGGCTTTGTAGATCAATAGCTTTATCAAATCATTAGTAGAGGGTATTACAAACTTAGAAAGTCTGATGTCACTCTTCTGAAATCTGTCCTTTGTAGTTAATGATTTTATAACTTCTAAAGTAGCCGTTAGATTTAGCATATTCCTTTGTTGTCGGTGCAATAGCTTTTTGTGCTTTCTTTGATGATTTGAGAATCTCCACTTCTTGCAGTTCACATCTCTGTCTTTGTATTTCAACAAGATCATGTTTTAGAAAAAGGCACCGAGCTATTAGCTTAAGCATTAAATGGTGGATTACTAAAAAGTCTCCTTCGTCCAGGTATATGAATAAATGAAAATTAAAATAAAAAAGGACGTCCTACGTCACAAGTATATCTGAGCTTGTAACTTAAGCACTTCTTGATTCAAAATGTCATATTTTTTTCCTTTTTTCCTTTTTTTTTCTATCGTCTTGTTTTTGGCCAAAGTGGAAAAAATAACATCTTTGAGGTGTTATAAAGGGGTTTACGAGGATCTAGCTAGAGAAAATGTCTCAAATTTCATTCCTTGTTGAGCGGCTTTGCAATTTAATTACTTTTTCAAATCAATAGTAGACGGTATTACAAACTTAGAAAGTCTGATCTCACTCTTGTTAAATCTGTCCTTTGTAGTTAAAGATTTTATAACTTATAAAGTAGCCGTTAGATTTAGCATATTCCTATGTTTTCGGTGCCATAGCTTCTTGTGCTTTCTTTGATGATCTGAGGATCTCCACTTCTTGCAGTTCACATCTCTGTCTTTGTATTTCAACAAGATCATGTTTTAGAAAAAGGCACCGAGCTATTAGCTTAAGCATTAAATGGTTGATTACTAAAAAGGCTCCTTCCTCTAGGCATATGAATAAATGAAAAATAAAATAAAAAAGAACGTCCTAAATCACAAGTATACCTGAGCTTGTAACTTAAGCACTTCTTCATTCAAAATTTCATATTTTTTTTCCTTTTTTTCCTTTTTTTCTCTATTCTTTTTTTTACCAAAGGTTAAAAAATAACATCGTTGAGGTGTAATAAAGGTGTCTACGAGGATCTAACTAGAGGAAATGTCTCAATTTTCATTCCTTGTTTAGAGGCTTTGTAGTTCAATTGCTGTTTCAAATCAATAGTAGACGGTATTTCAAACTTAGAAAGTCTGATCTCACTCTTGTCTAATCCGTCCATTCTAGTTAATGATTTTATAACTTCTAAAGTAGCCGTTAGATTTAGCATATTCCTATGTTGTCGCTGCCATAGTTTCTTGTGCTTGCTTTGACGATTTGAGAATCTCCACTTCTTGCAGTTCACATCTATGTCTTTGTATTTCAACAAGATCATGTTTTAGAAAAAGGCACAGAGATATTAGCTTAAGCATTAAATGGTTGATTACTAAAAAGGTTCCTTCCTCCAGGCATATGAATAAATGAAAACTAAAATAAAAAAGGACGTCCTAAATCAAGAGTATACCTGAGCTTGTAACTTAAGCACTTCTTGATTCAAAATTTCATATTTTTTTCCTTTTTTCCTTTTTCTCCCTTTTTTTTTTGGCCAAAGGTTAAAAAATAACATCTTTGAGGTGTAATAAAGGGGTCTAAGAGGGTCTAACTAGAGAAAATGTCTCAAATTTCATTCCTTGTTTAGCGGCTTTGTAGTTCAATTGCTTTATCAAATCATTAGTAGAGGGTATTACAAACTTAGAAAGTCTGATCTCACTCATTTCTAATCCGTCCTTTCTAGTTAAGGATTTTATAACTTCTAAAGTAGTCGATAGATTTAGCATATTCCTATGTTGTCGGTGCCATAGCTTCTTGTAATTTCTTTGTTGATTTGAGAATCTCCACTTCTTACAGTTCACATCTCTGTCTTTGTATTTCAACAAGATCATGTTTTAGAACAAGGCATAGAGCTATTAGCTTAAGCATTTAATGATTGATTACTAAAAAGGCTCCTTCCTCCAGGCATATGAATAAATGAAAACTAAAATAAAAAAGGACGTCCTAAATCACAAGTATACCTGAGCTTGTAACTTAAGCACTTCTTGATTCAAAATTTCATAATTTTTTTCCTTTTTTCCTTTTTCTCCCTTTTTTTTTGGCCAAAGGTTAAAAAATAACATCTTCGAGGTGTAATAAAGGGGTCTAAGAGGGTCTAACTAGAGAAAATGTCTCAAATTTCATTCCTTGTTTAGCGGCTTTGTAGATCAATAGCTTTATCAAATCATTAGTAGAGGGTATTACAAACTTAGAAAGTCTGATGTCACTCTTCTGAAATCTGTCCTTTGTAGTTAATGATTTTATAACTTCTAAAGTAGCCGTTAGATTTAGCATATTCCTTTGTTGTCGGTGCAATAGCTTTTTGTGCTTTCTTTGATGATTTGAGAATCTCCACTTCTTGCAGTTCACATCTCTGTCTTTGTATTTCAACAAGATCATGTTTTAGAAAAAGGCACCGAGCTATTAGCTTAAGCATTAAATGGTGGATTACTAAAAAGTCTCCTTCGTCCAGGTATATGAATAAATGAAAATTAAAATAAAAAAGGACGTCCTACGTCACAAGTATATCTGAGCTTGTAACTTAAGCACTTCTTGATTCAAAATGTCATATTTTTTTCCTTTTTTCCTTTTTTTTCTATCGTCTTGTTTTTGGCCAAAGTGGAAAAAATAACATCTTTGAGGTGTTATAAAGGGGTTTACGAGGATCTAGCTAGAGAAAATGTCTCAAATTTCATTCCTTGTTGAGCGGCTTTGCAATTTAATTACTTTTTCAAATCAATAGTAGACGGTATTACAAACTTAGAAAGTCTGATCTCACTCTTGTTAAATCTGTCCTTTGTAGTTAAAGATTTTATAACTTCTTAAGTAGCCGTTAGATTTAGCATATTCCTATGTTTTCGGTGCCATAGCTTCTTGTGCTTTCTTTGATGATCTGAGGATCTCCACTTCTTGCAGTTCACATCTCTGTCTTTGTATTTCAACAAGATCATGTTTTAGAAAAAGGCACCGAGCTATTAGCTTAAGCATTAAATGGTTGATTACTAAAAAGGCTCCTTTCTCCAGGCATATGAATAAATGAAAAATAAAATAAAAAAGAACGTCCTAAATCACAAGTATACCTGAGCTTGTAACTTAAGCACTTCTTCATTCAAAATTTCATATTTTTTTCATTTTTTTCCTTTTTTTCTCTATTCTTTTTTTTACCAAAGGTTAAAAAATAACATCGTTGAGGTTTAATAAAGGTGTCTACGAGGATCTAACTAGAGGAAATGTCTCAATTTTCATTCCTTGTTTAGAGGCTTTGTAGTTCAATTGCTGTTTCAAATCAATAGTAGACAGTATTTCAAACTTAGAAAGTCTGATCTCACTCTTGTCTAATCCGTCCATTCTAGTTAATGATTTTATAACTTCTAAAGTAGCCGTTAGATTTAGCATATTCCTATGTTGTCGCTGCCATAGTTTCTTGTGCTTGCTTTGACGATTTGAGAATCTCCACTTCTTGCAGTTCACATCTATGTCTTTGTATTTCAACAAGATCATGTTTTAGAAAAAGGCACAGAGATATTAGCTTAAGCATTAAATGTTTGATTACTAAAAAGGATCCTTCCTCCAGGCATATGAATAAATGAAAACTAAAATAAAAAAGGACGTCCTAAATCACAAGTATACCTGAGCTTGTAACTTAAGCTTTTCTTGATTCAAAATTTCATATTTTTTTTCCTTTTTTCCTTTTTTTTCTCTCTCTTCTTTTTTTTGGCCAAACTTGAAAAAATAACATCTTTGAGGTGTAATAAAGGGGTCTACGAGGATCTAACTAGAGAAAATGTCTCAAATTTCATTCCTCGTTTAGCGGCTTTGTAGTTGAATTTCTTTTTCAAATCAATAGTAGACGGTATTACAAAATTAGAAAGTGTGATCTCACTTTTGTCTAATCCGTCCTTTCTAGTTAATGATTTTATAACTTCTAAAGTAGTCGTTAGATTTAGCATATTCCTATGCTGTCAGTGCCATAGCTTCTTGTGCTTTCTTTGTTGATTTGAGAATCTCCACTTCTTACAGTTCACATCTCTATCTTTGTATTTCAACAAGATCATGTTTTAGAAAAAGGCAAAGAGCTATTAGCTTAAGTATTAAATGGTTGATTACTAAAAAGGTTCCTTCCTCCATGAATATGAATAAATGAAAACTAAAATAAAAAAGGACGTCCTAAATCACAAGTATACCTGAGCTTGTAACTTAAGCACTTCTTCATTCAAAATTTCATATTTTTTTTTCCTTTTTTCCTTTTTTTTTTCTCTCTTCTTGTTTTTGGCCGAAGTAGAAAAAATAACATCTTTGAGGTGTTATAAACTGATCTACAAGGATCTAACTAGAGAAAATGTCTCAAATTTCATTCTTTGTTTAGCGGCTTTGCAGTTAAATTGCTTTTTCAAATCAATAGTAGACGGTATTACAAACTTAGAAAGTCTGATCTCACTCTTGTCTAATCCGTCCTTTCACGTTAATGATTTTATAACTTCTAAAGTAGCCGTTAGATTTAGCATATTCCTGTGTTGTCGGTGCCATATTTTCTTGTGCTTTCTTTCTTGATTTGAGAATCTCCACTTCTTAAAGTTCACATCTCTGTCTTTGTATTTCAACAAGATCATGTTTTTAAAAAAGGCACAGGGTTATTATCTTAAGCTATAAATGGATGATTACTAAAAAGGCACCTTCCTCCAGGCATATGAATAAATGAAAACTAAAATAAAAAAAGACGTTCTAAATCACAAGTATACCTCAGCTTGTAACTTAAGCACTTCTTGATTCAAAATTTTATATATTTTTTTTCCTTTTTTCTCCCTTCTTTTTTTTATAAAAAGGTTAAAAAATAACATCTTTGAGGTATAATAAACGGGTCTAAGAGGGTGTAACTAGAGAAAATGTCTCAAATTTCATTCCTTGTTTAGCGGCTTTGTAGTTCAATTGCTTTTTAAAATCAATAGTAGATAGTATTACAAACTTAGAAAGTCTGATCTCACTCATTTCTAATCTGTCCTTTCTAGTTAAGGATTTTATAACTTCTAAAGTAGTCGTTAGATTTAGCATATTCCTATGTTGTCGGTGCCATATCTTCTTGTACTTTCTTTGTTGATTTGAGAATCTCCACTTCTTACAGTTCACATCTCTGTCTTTGTATTTCAACAAGATCATGTTTTAGAACAAGGCATAGAGCTATTAGCTTAAGCATTAAATGGTTGATTACTAAAAAGGTTCCTTCCTCCAGGCATATGAATAAATGAAAACTAAAATAAAAAAGGACGACCTAAATCAAGAGTATACCTGAGCTTGTAACTTAAGCACTTCTTGATTCAAAATTTCATATTTTTTTCCTTTTTTCCTTTTTCTCCCTTTTTTTTTTGGCCAAAGGTTAAAAAATAACATCTTTGAGGTGGAATAAAGTGGTCTAAGAGGGTCTAACTAGTGGAAATGTCTCAAATTTCATTCCTTGTTTAGCAGCTTTGTAGTTCAATTGCTTTATCAAATCAATAGTAGAGGGTATTACAAACTTAGAAAGTCTGATCTCTCTCTTGTGAAATCTGTCCTTTGTAGTTAATGATTTTATAACTTCTAAAGTAGCCGTTAGATTTAGCATATTCCTTTGTTGTCGGTGCCATAGCTTTTTGTGCTTTCTTTGACGATTTGAGAATCTCCACTCCTTGCAGTTCACATCTCTGTCTTTGTATTTCTACAAGATCATGTTTTAGAAAAAGGCACCGAGCTATTAGCTTAAGCATTAAATGGTTGATTACTAAAAAGGCTCCTTCGTCCAGGCATATGAATAAATGAAAACTAAAATAAAAAAGGATGTCCTACGTCACAAGTATATCTGAACTTGTAACTTAAGCATTTCTTGATTCAAAATGTCATATTTTTTTCCTTTTTTCCTTTTTTTCTCTATTCTTTTTTTTGACCAAAGGTTAAAAAATAACATCGTTGAGGTGTAATAAAGGTGTCTACGAGGATCTAACTAGAGGAAATGTCTCAAATTTCATTCCTTGTTTAGAGGCTTTGCAGTTCAATTGCTTTTTCAAATCAATAGTAGACGGTATTACAAACTTAGAAAGTCTTATCTCACTCTTGTGAAATCTGTGCTTTGTAGTTAATGATTTTATAACTTCTAAAGTAGCCATTAGACTTAGCATATTCCTATGTTGTCGGTGCCATAGCTTCTTGTGCTTTCTTTGACGATTTGAGAATCTTGACTTCTTGCAGTTCACATCTCTGTCTTTGTATTTCAACAAGATCATGTTTTAGAAAAAGGCAAAGAGCTATTAGCTTAAGTATTAAATGGTTGATTACTAAAAAGGTTCCTTCCTCCATGAATATGAATAAATGAAAACTAAAATAAAAAAGGACGTCCTAAATCACAAGTATACCTGAGCTTGTAACTTAAGCACTTCTTCATTCAAAATTTCATATTTTTTTTCCTTTTTTCCTTTTTTTTTCTCTCTTCTTGTTTTTGGCCGAAGTAGAAAAAATAACATCTTTGAGGTCTTATAAACTGATCTACAAGGATCTAACTAGAGAAAATGTCTCAAATTTCATTCTTTGTTTAGCGGCTTTGCAGTTAAATTGCTTTTTCAAATCAATAGTAGACGGTATTACAAACTTAGAAAGTCTGATCTCACTCTTGTCTAATCCGTCCTTTCACGTTAATGATTTTATAACTTCTAAAGTAGCCGTTAGATTTAGCATATTCCTGTGTTGTCGGTGCCATATTTTCTTGTGCTTTCTTTCTTGATTTGAGAATCTCCACTTCTTAAAGTTCACATCTCTGTCTTTGTATTTCAACAAGATCGTGTTTTAAAAAAAGGCACAGGGTTATTATCTTAAGCTATAAATGGATGATTACTAAAAAGGCACCTTCCTCCAGGCATATAAATAAATGAAAACTAAAATAAAAAAGGACGGTCTAAATCACAAGTATACCTCAGCTTGTAACTTAAGCACTTCTTGATTCAAAATTTCATATATTTTTTTTTCCTTTTTTCTCCCTTCTTTTTTTTATAAAAAGGTTAAAAAATAACATCTTTGAGGTATAATAAACGGGTCTAAGAGGGTGTAACTAGAGAAAATGTCTCAAATTTCATTCCTTGTTTAGCGGCTTTGTAGTTCAATTGCTTTTTAAAATCAATAGTAGATAGTATTACAAACTTAGAAAGTCTGATCTCACTCATTTCTAATCTTTCCTTTCTAGTTAAGGATTTTATAACTTCTAAAGTAGTCGTTAGATTTAGCATATTCCTATGTTGTCGGTGCCATAGCTTCTTGTACTTTCTTTGTTGATTTGAGAATCTCCACTTCTTACAGTTCACATCTCTGTCTTTGTATTTCAACAAGATCATGTTTTAGAACAAGGCATAGAGCTATTAGCTTAAGCATTAAATGGTTGATTACTAAAAAGGTTCCTTCCTCCAGGCATATGAATAAATGAAAACTAAAATAAAAAAGGACGTCCTAAATCACAAGTATACCTGAGCTTGTAACTTAAGCACTTCTTGATTCAAAATTTCATATTTTTTTTCCTTTTTTCCTTTTTCTCCCTTTTTTTTTTGGCCAAAGGTTAAAAAATAACATCTTTGAGGTGTAATAAAGTGGTCTAAGAGGGTCTAACTAGTGGAAATGTCTCAAATTTCATTCCTTGTTTAGCAGCTTTGTAGTTCAATTGCTTTATCAAATCAATAGTAGAGGGTATTACAAACTTAGAAAGTCTGATCTCTCTCTTGTGAAATCTGTCCTTTGTAGTTAATGATTTTATAACTTCTAAAGTAGCCGTTAGATTTAGCATATTCCTTTGTTGTCGGTGCCATAGCTTTTTGTGCTTTCTTTGACGATTTGAGAATCTCCACTCCTTGCAGTTCACATCTCTGTCTTTGTATTTCAACAAGATCATGTTTTAGAAAAAGGCACCGAGCTATTAGCTTAAGCATTAAATGGTTGATTACTAAAAAGGCTCCTTCGTCCAGGCATATGAATAAATGAAAACTAAAATAAAAAAGGACGTCCTACGTCACAAGTATATCTGAACTTGTAACTTAAGCATTTCTTGATTCAAAATGTCATATTTTTTTCCTTTTTTCCTTTTTTTTCTATCTTCTTGTTTTTGGCCAAAGTGGAAAAAATAACATCTTTGAGGTGTTATAAAGGGGTTTACGAGGATCTAGCAAGAGAAAATGTCTCAAATTTCATTCCTTGTTGAGCGGCTTTGCAATTTAATTACTTTTTCAAATAAATAGTAGACGGTATTATAAACTTAGAAAGTCTGATCTTACTCTTGTTAAATCTGTCCTTTGTAGTTAAAGATTTTATAACTTCTAAAGTAGCCGTTAGATTTAGCATATTCCTATGTTTTCGGTGCCATAGCTTCTTGTGCTTTCTTTGATGATTTGAGAATCTCCACTTCTTGCAGTCCACATCTCTGTCTTTGTATTTCAACAAGATCATGTTTTAGAAAAAAGCACAGAGCTATTAGCTTAAGCATTAAATGGTTGATTACTAAAAAGGCTCCTTCCTCCATGCATATGAATAAATGAAAAATAAAATAAAAAAGAGCGTCCTAAATCACAAGTATACCTGAGCTTGTAACTTAAGCACTTCTTCATTCAAAATTTCATATTTTTTTTCCTTTTTTCCTTTTTTTCTCTATTCTTTTTTTTGACCAAAGGTTAAAAAATAACATCGTTGAGGTGTAATAAAGGTGTCTACGAGGATCTAACTAGAGGAAATGTCTCAAATTTCATTCCTTGTTTAGAGGCTTTGCAGTTCAATTGCTTTTTCAAATCAATAGTAGACGGTATTACAAACTTAGAAAGTCTGATCTCACTCTTGTGAAATCTGTGCTTTGTAGTTAATGATTTTATAACTTCTAAAGTAGCAATTAGACTTAGCATATTCCTATGTTGTCGGTGCCATAGCTTCTTGTGCTTTCTTTGACGATTTGAGAATCTTGACTTCTTGCAGTTCACATCTCTGTCTTTGTATTTCAACAAGATCATGTTTTAGAAAAAGGCAAAGAGCTATTAGCTTAAGTATTAAATGGTTGATTACTAAAAAGGTTCCTTCCTCCATGAATATGAATAAATGAAAACTAAAATAAAAAAGGACGTCCTAAATCACAAGTATACCTGAGCTTGTAACTTAAGGACTTCTTCATTCAAAATTTCATATTTTTTTTCCTTTTTTCCTTTTTTTTTCTCTCTTCTTGTTTTTGGCCGAAGTAGAAAAAATAACATCTTTGAGGTGTTATAAACTGATCTACAAGGATCTAACTAGAGAAAATGTCTCAAATTTCATTCTTTGTTTAGCGGCTTTGCAGTTAAATTGCTTTTTCAAATCAATAGTAGACGGTATTACAAACTTAGAAAGTATGATCTCACTCTTGTCTAATCCGTCCTTTCACGTTAATGATTTTATAACTTCTAAAGTAGCCGTTAGATTTAGCATATTCCTGTGTTGTCGGTGCCATATTTTCTTGTGCTTTCTTTCTTGATTTGAGAATCTCCACTTCTTAAAGTTCACATCTCTGTCTTTGTATTTCAACAAGATCATGTTTTAAAAAAAGGCACAGGGTTATTATCTTAAGCTATAAATGGATGATTACTAAAAAGGCACCTTCCTCCAGGCATATGAATAAATGAAAACTAAAATAAAAAAGGACGTTCTAAATCACAAGTATACCTCAGCTTGTAACTTAAGCACTTCTTGATTCAAAATTTCATATATTTTTTTTCCTTTTTTCTCCCTTCTTTTTTTTATAAAAAGGTTAAAAAATAACATCTTTGAGGTATAATAAACGGGTCTAAGAGGGTGTAACTAGAGAAAATGTCTCAAATTTCATTCCTTGTTTAGCGGCTTTGTAGTTCAATTGCTTTTTAAAATCAATAGTAGATAGTATTACAAACTTAGAAAGTCTGATCTCACTCATTTCTAATCTGTCCTTTCTAGTTAAGGATTTTATAACTTCTAAAGTAGTCGTTAGATTTAGCATATTCCTATGTTGTCGGTGCCATAGCTTCTTGTACTTTCTTTGTTGATTTGAGAATCTCCACTTCTTACAGTTCACATCTCTGTCTTTGTATTTCAACAAGATCATGTTTTAGAACAAGGCATAGAGCTATTAGCTTAAGCATTAAATGGTTGATTACTAAAAAGGTTCCTTCCTCCAGGCATATGAATAAATGAAAACTAAAATAAAAAAGGACGTCCTAAATCACAAGTATACCTGAGCTTGTAACTTAAGCACTTCTTGATTCAAAATTTCATATTTTTTTTCCTTTTTTCCTTTTTCTCCCTTTTTTTTTTGGCCAAAGGTTAAAAAATAACATCTTTGAGGTGTAATAAAGTGGTCTAAGAGGGTCTAACTAGTAGAAATGTCTCAAATTTCATTCCTTGTTTAGCAGCTTTGTAGTTCAATTGCTTTATCAAATCAATAGTAGAGGGTATTACAAACTTAGAAAGTCTGATCTCTCTCTTGTGAAATCTGTCCTTTGTAGTTAATGATTTTATAACTTCTAAAGTAGCCGTTAGATTTAGCATATTCCTTTGTTGTCGGTGCCATAGCTTTTTGTGCTTTCTTTGACGATTTGAGAATCTCCACTCCTTGCAGTTCACATCTCTGTCTTTGTATTTCAACAAGATCATGTTTTAGAAAAAGGCACCGAGCTATTAGCTTAAGCATTAAATAGTTGATTACTAAAAAGGCTCCTTCGTCCAGGCATATGAATAAATGAAAACTAAAATAAAAAAGGACGTCCTACGTCACAAGTATATCTGAACTTGTAACTTAAGCATTTCTTGATTCAAAATGTCATATTTTTTTCCTTTTTTCCTTTTTTTTTCTATCTTCTTGTTTTTGTTCAAAGTGGAAAAAATAACATCTTTGAGGTGTTATAAAGGGGTTTACGAGGATCTAGCAAGAGAAAACGTCTCAAATTTCATTCCTTGTTGAGCGGCTTTGCAATTTAATTACTTTTTCAAATAAATAGTAGACGGTATTATAAACTTAGAAAGTCTGATCTCACTCTTGTTAAATCTGTCCTTTGTAGTTAAAGATTTTATAACTTCTACAGTAGCCGTTAGATTTAGCATATTCCTATGTTTTTGGTGCCATAGCTTCTTGTGCTTTCTTTGATGATTTGAGAATCTCCACTTCTTACAGTCCACATCTCTGTCTTTGTATTTCAACAAGATCATGTTTTAGAAAAAAGCACAGAGCTATTAGCTTAAGCATTAAATGGTTGATTACTAAAAAGGCTCCTTCCTCCATGCATATGAATAAATGAAAAATAAAATAAAAAAGAGCGTCCTAAATCACAAGTATACCTGAGCTTGTAACTTAAGCACTTCTTCATTCAAAATTTCATATTTTTTTTCCTTTTTTCCTTTTTTTCTCTATTCTTTTTTTGACCAAAGGTTAAAAAATAACATCGTTGAGGTGTAATAAAGGTGTCTACGAGGATCTAACTAGAGGAAATGTCTCAAATTTCATTCCTTGTTTAGAGGCTTTGCAGTTCAATTGCTTTTTCAAATCAATAGTAGACGGTATTTCAAACTTAGAAAGTCTGATCTCACTCTTGTCTAATCCGTCCATTCTAGTTAATGATATTATAACTTCTAAAGTAGCCGTTAGATTTAGCATATTCCTATGTTGTCGCTGCCATAGCTTCTTGTGCATGCTTTGACGATTTGAGAATCTCCACTTCTTGCAGTTCACATCTCTGTCTTTGTATTTCAACAAGATCATGTTTTATAAAAAGGCACCAAGCTATTAGCTTAAGCATTAAATGGTTGATTACTAAAAAGGCTCCTTCCTCCAGGCATATGAATAAATGAAAACTAAAATAAAAAAGGACATCCTAAATCACAAGTATACCTGAGCTTATAACTTACGCACTTCTTGATTCAAAATTTCATATTTTTTTTCCTTTTTTCCCTTTTTCTCCCTTCTTTTTTTTGGCCAATGGTTAAAAAATAACATCTCTGAGGTGTAAATAAGGGGTCTAAGAGGGTCTAACTAGAGAAAACGTCTCAAATTTCATTCCTTGTTTAGCGGCTTTGTAGTTCCATTTGCTTTATCAAATCAATAGTAGACGGTATTACAAACTTAGAATGTCTGATCTCACTCTTGTGAAATCTGTCCTTTGTAGTTAATGATTTTATAACTTCTAAAGTAGCCGTTAGATTTAGCATATTCCTATGTTGTCGGTGCCATAGCTTTTGTGCTTTCTTTGACGATTTGAGAATCTCCACTTCTTGCAGTTGACTTCTCTCTCTTTGTATTTCAACAAGATCATGTTTTAGAAAAAGGCACCGAGCTATTAGCTTAAGCATTAAATGGTTGTTTACTAAAAAGGCTCCTTCCCCTAGGTAAATGAATAAATGAAAACTAAAATAAAAAAGGACGTCCTAAATCACAAGTATACCTGAGCTTGTAACTTAAGCACTTCTTGATTCAAAATTTCATATCTTTTTTCCTTTTTTTTCTCTCTCTTCTTTTTTTTGGCCAAATTTGAAAAAATAACATCTTTGAGGTGTAATAAAGGGGTCTACGAGGATCTAACTAGAGAAAATGTCTCAAATTTCATTCCTTGTTTAGGGGCTTTGTAGTTGAATTTCTTTTTCAAATCAATAGTAGACGGTATTACAAAATTAGAAAGTGTGATCTCACTTTTGTCTAATCCGTCCTTTCTAGTTAATGATTTTATAACTTCTAAAGTAGTCGTTAGATTTAGCATATTCCTATGCTGTCAGTGCCATAGCTTCTTGTGCTTTCTTTGTTGATTTGAGAATCTCCACTTCTTACAGTTCACATCTCTATCTTTGTATTTCAACAAGATCATGTTTTAGAAAAAGGCAAAGAGCTATTAGCTTAAGCATTAAATGGTTGATTACTAAAAAGGTTCCTTCCTCCACGCATATGAATAAATGAAAACTAAAATAAAAAAGGACGTCCTAAATCACAAGTATACCTGAGCTTGTAACTTAAGCACTTCTTCATTCAAAATTTCATATTTTTTTCCCTTTTTCCTTTTTTTTTCTCTCTTCTTGTTTTTGGCCGAAGTAGAAAAAATAACATCTTTGAGGTGTTATAAACTGATCTACAAGGATCTAACTATAGAAAATGTCTCAAATTTCATTCTTTGTTTAGCGGTTTTGCAGTTAAATTGCTTTTTCAAATCAATAGTAGACGGTATTACAAACTTAGAAAGTCTGATCTCACTCTTGTCTAATCCGTCCTTTCACGTTAATGATTTTATAACTTCTAAAGTAGCCGTTATATTTAGCATATTCCTGTGTTGTCGGTGCCATAGTTTCTTGTGCTTTCTTTCTTGATATAAGAATCTCCACTTCTTAAAGTTCACATCTCTGTCTTTGTATTTCAACAAAATCATGTTTTAAAAAAAGGCACAGGGTTATTATCTTAAGCTATAAATGGATGATTACTAAAAAGGCTCCTTCCTCCAGGCATATGAATTAATGAAAACTAAAATAAAAAAGGAGGTTCTAAATCACAAGTATACCTCAGCTTGTAACTTAAGCACTTCTTGATTTCAAATTTCATATTTTTTTTCCTTTTTTCCTTTTTTCTCCCTTCTTTTTTTTATAAAAAGGTAAAAAAATAACATCTTTGAGGTGTAATAAACGGGTCTAAGAGGGTGTAACTAGAGAAAATGTCTCAAATTTCATTCCTTGTTTAGCGGCTTTGTAGTTCAATTGCTTTTTAAAATCAATAGTAGACAGTATTACAAACTTAGAAAGTCTGATCTCACTCATTTCTAATCTGTCCTTTCTAGTTAAGGATTTTATAACTTCTAAAGTAGTCGTTAGATTTAGCATATTCCTATGTTGTCGGTGCCATAGCTTCTTGTACTTTCTTTGTTGATTTGAGAATCTCAACTTCTTACAGTTCACATCTCTGTCTTTGTATTTCAACAAGATCATGTTTTAGAACAAGGCATAGAGCTATTTGCTTAAGCATTAAATGGTTGATTACTAAAAAGGTTCCTTCCTCCAGGCATATGAATAAATGAAAACTAAAATTAAAAAGGACGTCCTAAATCACAAGTATACCTGAGCTTGTAACTTAAGCACTTCTTGATTCAAAATTTCATATTTTTTTCCTTTTTTCCTTTTTCTCCCTTCTTTTTTTTGGCCAAAGGTTAAAAAATAACATCTTTGAGGTGTAATAAAGTGGTCTAAGAGGGTCTAACTATAGAAAATGTCTCAAATTTTATTCCTTGTTTAGCGGCTTTGTAGTTCAATTGCTTTATCAAATCAATAGTAGAGGGTATTACAAACTTAGAAAGTCTGATCTCCCTCTTGTGAAATCTGTCCTTTGTAGTTAATGATTTTATAACTTCTAAAGTAGCCGTTAGATTTCGCATATTACTTTGTTGTCGGTGCCATAGCTTTTTGTGCTTTCTTGGACGATTTGAGAATCTCCACTCCTTGCAGTTCACATCTCTGTCTTTGTATTTCAACAAGGTCATGTTTTAGAAAAAGGCACCGAGCTATTAGCTTAAGAATTAAATGGTTGATTACTAAAAAGGCTCCTTCATCCAGGCATATGAATAAATGAAAACTAAAATAAAAAAGGACGTCCTACGTCACAAGTATATCTGAGCTTGTAACTTAAGCACTTCTTGATTCCAAATGTCATATTTTTTTCCTTTTTTCCTTTTTTTTTCTATCTTCTTGTTTTTGGCCAAAGTGGAAAAAATAACAACTTTGAGGTGTTATAAAGGGGTTTACGAGGATCTAGCAAGAGAAAATGTCTCAAATTTCATTCCTTGTTGAGCGGATTTGCAATTTAATTACTTTTTCAAATCAATGGTAGACGGTATTATAAACTTAGAAAGTCTGATCTCACTCTTGTAAAATATGTCCTTTGTAGTTAAAGATTTTATAACTTCTAAAGTAGCCGTTAGATTTAGCATATTCCTATGTTTTCTGTGCCATAGCTTCTTGTGCTTTCTTTGATGATTTGAGAATCTCCACTTCTTGCAGTTCACATCTTTGTCTTTGTATTTCAACAAGATCATGTTTTAGAAAATAGCACAGAGCTATTAGCTTAAGCATTAAATGGTTGTTTACTAAAAGGCTCCTTCCTCCAGGCATATGAATAAATGAAAAATAAAATAAAAAAGAACGTCCTAAATCACAAGTATACCTGAGCTTGTAACTTAAGCACTTCTTGATTCAAAATTTCATATTTTTTTTCCTTTTTTCATTTTTTTCTCTATTCTGTTTTTGACCAAAGGTTAAAAAATAACATCGTTGAGGTGTAATAAAGGTGTCTACGAGGATCTAACTAGAGGAAATGTCTCAAATTTCATTCCTTGTTTAGCGGCTTTGCAGTTCAATTGCTTTTTCAAATCAATAGTAGACGGTATTTCAAACTTAGAAAGTCTGATCTCACTCTTGTCTAATCCGTCCATTCTAGTTAATGATTTTATAACTTCTAAAGTAGCCGTTAGATTTAGCATATTCCTATGTTGTCGCTGCCATAGCTTCTTGTGCTTGCTTTGACGATTTGAGAATCTCCACTTCTTGCAGTTGACATCTCTGTCTTTGTATTTCAACAAGATCATGTTTTAGAAAAAGGCACCAAGCTATTAGCTTAAGCATTAAATGGTTGATTACTAAAAAGGCTCCTTCCTCCAGGCATATGAATAAATGAAAACTAAAATAAAAAAGGACATCCTAAATCACAAGTATACCTGAGCTTATAACTTAAGCAATTCTTGATTCAAAATTTCATATTTTTTTCCCTTTTTCTCCTTTCTTTTTTTTGGCCAAAGGTTAAAAAATAACATCTTTGAGGTGTAAATAAGGGGTCTAAGAGGGTCTAACTAGAAAAAAACGTCTCAAATTTCATTCCTTGTTTAGCGGCTTTGTAGTTCAATTGCTTTTTCAAATCAATAGTAGACGGTATTACAAACTTAGAAAGTCTGATCTCACCCTTGTCTAATCTGTCCTTTCTAGTTAATGATTTTATAACTTTTAAAGTAGTCGTTAGATTTAGCATATTCTTATCTTGTCGGTGCCATAGCTTCTTGTGTTTTCTTTGACGATTTGAGAATCTCCACTTCTTGCAGTTCACATCTCTGTCTTTGTATTTCAACAAGATCATCTTTTAGAAAAAGGCACCGAGCTATTAGCTTAAGCGTTAAATGGTTGATTACTAAAAAGGCTCGTTCCTCTAGGAATATGAATAAATGAAAACTAAAATAAAAAAGGACGTCCTAAATCACAAGTATACCTGAGCTTGTACCTTAAGCACTTTTTGATTCAAAATTTCATATTTTTCTTTTTTTTCCTTTTTTCTCTCTCTTCGTTTTTTTGGCCAAAGTTGAAAAAATAACATCTTTGAGGTGTAATATAGGTGTCTACGAGGATCCAACTAGAGGAAATTTCTCAAATTTCATTCCTTGTTTAGAGGCTTTGCAGTTCAATTGCTTTTTCAAATCAATAGTAGACGGTATTACAAACTTAGAAAGTCTGATCTCACCCTTGTCTAATCTGTCCTTTCTAGTTAATGATTTTATAACTTTTAAAGTACTCGTTAGATTTAGCATATTCCTATCTTGTCGGTGCCATAGCTTCTTGTGCTTTCTTTGACGATTTGAGAATCTTCACTTCTTGCAGTTCACATCTCTGTCTTTGTATTTCAACAAGATCATGTTTTAGAAAAAGGCACCGAGCTATTAGCTTAAGCATTAAATGGTTGATTACTAAAAAGGCTCCTTCCTCCAGGCATATGAATAAATGAAAACTAAAATAAAAAGGACGTCCTAAATCACAAGTATACCTGAGCTTGTAACTTAAGGACTTCTTGATTCAAAATTTCATATTTTTCTCCTTTTTCCTTTTTTCCCTCTCCTCATTTTTTTGGCCAAAGTTGAAAAAATAACATCTTTGAGGTGTAATATAGGTGTCTACGAGGATCTAACTAGAGGAAATTTCTCAAATTTCATTCCTTGTTTAGAGGCTTTGCAGTTCAATTGCTTTTTCAAATCAATAGTAGACGGTATTACAAACTTAGAAAGTCTGATCTCACCCTTGTCTAATCTGTCCTTTCTAGTTAATGATTTTATAACTTTTAAAGTAGTCGTTAGATTTAGCATATTCCTAAGTTGTCGGTGACATAGCTTCTTGTGCTTTCTTTGACGATTGTAAGAATCTGCACTTCTTGCAGTTCACATCTCTGTCTTTGTATTTCAACAAGATCATGTTTTAGAAAAAGGCACCGAGCTATTAGCTTAAGCATTAAATGGTTGATTACTAAAAAGGCTCCTTCCTCCAGGCAAATGAATAAATGAAAACTAAAATAAAAAAGGACGTCCTAAATCACAAGTATACCTGAGCTTGTAACTTAAGGACTTCTTGATTCAAAATTTCATATTTTTCTCCTTTTTCCTTTTTTCCCTCTCTTCGTTTTTTTGGCAAAAGTTGAAAAAATAACATCTTTGAGGAGTAATATAGGTGTCTACGAGGATCTAACTAGAGGAAATGTCTCAAATTTCATTCTTTGTTTAGCGGCTTTGCAGTTCAATTGCTTTTTCAAATTAATAGTAGACGGTATTACAAACATAGAAAGTCTGATCTCACTCTTGTCTAATCCGTCCTTTATAGTTAATGATTTTATAACGTCTAAAGTAGTCGTTAGATTTAGCATATTCCTAAGTTGTCGGTGCCATAGCTTCTGGTGCTTTCTTTGACGATTTGAGAATCTGCACTTTTTGCAATTCACATCTCTGTCTTTGTATTTCAACAAGATCATGTTTTAGAAAAAGGCACCGAGCTATTAGCTTAAGCATTAAATGGTTGATTACTAAAAAGGCTCCTTCCTCCAAGCATATGAATAAATGAAAACTAAAATAAAAAACGACGTCGTAAATCACAAGTATACCTGAGCTTGTAACTTAAGCACTTCTTCATTTAAAATTTCATATTTTTTTCCTTTTTCCTTTGTTCTCTCTCTTCTTTTTTTTGGCCAAAGTTAAAAAAATAACATCTTTGAGGTGTAATATAGTTGTCTACGAGGATCAAACTAGAGGAAATTTCTCAAATTTCATTCCTTGTTTAGAGGCTTTGCAGTTCAATTGCTTTTTCAAATAAATAGTAGACGGTATTACAAACATAGAAAGTCTGATCTCACTCTTGTCTAATTCGTCCTTTCTAGTTAATGATTTTATAACTTCTAAAGTAGTCGTTAAATTTAGCATATTCCTAAGTTGTCGGTGCCATAGCTTCTTGTGCTTTCTTTGACGATTTGAGAATCTCCACTTCTTGCAGTTCACATCTCTGTCTTTGTATTTCAACAAGATCATGTTTTAGAAGAAGGCACCGAGCTATTAGCTTAAGCATTAAATGTTTGATTACTAAAAAGGCTCCTTCCTCCAGGCAAATGAATAAATGAAAACTAAAATAAAAAAGGACGTCCAAAATCACAAGTATACTTGAGCTTGTACCTTAAGCACTTCTTGATTCAAAATTTCATATTTTTCTTTTTTTTCCTTTTTTCTCTCTCTTCGTTTTTTTGGCCAAAGTTGAAAGAATAACATCTTTGAGGTGTAATATAGGTGTCTACGAGGATCTAACTAGAGGAAATGTCTCAAATTTCATTCTTTGTTTAGAGGCTTTGAAGTTCAATTGCTTTTTCAAATCAATAGTAGACGGTATTACAAACATAGAAAGTCTGATCTCACTCTTGTCTAATTCGTCCTTTCTAGTTAATGATTTTATAACTTCTAAAGTAGTCGTTAGATTTAGCATATTCCTAAGTTGTCGGTGCCATAGCTTCTTGTGCTTTCTTTTACGATTTGAGAATCTCCACTTCTTGCAGTTCACATCTCTGTCTTTGTATTTCAACAAGATCATGTTTTAGAAAAAGGCGCCGAGCTATTAGCTTAAGCATTAAATGGTTGATTACTAAAAGGGCTCCTTCCTCCAGGCATATGAATAAATGAAAACAAAAATAAAGAACGACGTCCTAAATCACAAGTATACCTGAGCTTGTAACTTAAGCACTTCTTGATTCAAAATTTCATATTTTTTTCCTTTTTCTTTTTTTCTCTTTCTTCGTTTTTTGGCCTAAGTTGAAAAAATAACATCTTTGAGGTGTAATATAGGTGTCTACGAGGATCTAACTAGAGGAAATGTCTCTAATTTCATTCCTTGTTTAGCGACTTTGTAGTTCAATTGCTTTATCATATCAATAGTAGACGGTATTACAAACATAGAAAGTTTGATCTCAGCCTTGTCTAATCCGTCCTTTCTAGTTAATGATTTTATAACTTTTAAAGTAGTCGTTAGATTTAGCATATTCCTATCTTGTCGGTGCCATAGCTTCTTGTGCTTTCTTTGACAATTTGAGAATCTCCACTTCTTGCAGTTCATATCTCTATCTTTGTATTTCAACAAGATCATGTTTTAGAAAAAGGCACCGAACTATTAGCTTAAGCATTAAATGGTAGATTACTAAAAAGCCTCCTTCCTCCAGGCATATGAATAAATGAAAACTAAAATAAAAAAGGACGTCCTAAATCACAAGTATACCTGAGCCTGTAACTTAAGCACTTCTTGATTCAAACTTTCATATTTTTTTTCCTTTTTTCCTTTTTCTCCCTTCTTTTTTTTGGCCAAAGGTTAAAAAATAACATCTTTGAGGTGTAATAAAGGGGTCTAAGAGGGTCTAACTAGAGAAAATGTCTCAAATTTCATTCCTTGTTTAGCGGCTTTGTAGTTCAATTGCTTTTTCAAATCATTAGTAGACGGTATTACAAACTTAGAAAGTCTGATCTCACCCTTGTCTAATCTGTCCGTTCTAGTTAATGATTTTATAACTTTTAAAGTAGTAGTTAGATTTAGCATATTCCTATCTTGTCGGTGCCATAGCTTCTTGTGCTTTCTTTGACGATTTGAGAATCTTGACTTCTTGCAGTTCACATCTCTGTCTTTGTATTTCAACAAGTTCATGTTTTAGAAAAAGGCACCGAGCTATTAGCTTAAGCATTAAATGGTTGATTAGTAAAAAGGCTCCTTCCTCCAGCCAAATGAATAAATGAAAACTAAAATAAAAAAGGACGTCCTAAATCACAAGTATACTTGAGCTCGTAACTTGTGCACTTCTTGATTCAAAATTTCATATTTTTCCTTTTTTCTCTCTCTTCGTTTTTTTGGCCAAAGTTGAAAAAATAACATCTTTGAGGTGTAATATAGGTGTCCACGAGGATCTAACTAGAGAAAATGTCTCAAATTTCATTCTTTGTTTAGAGGCTTTGCAGTTCAATTGCTTTTTCAAATCAATAGTAGATGGTATTACAAACATAGAAAGTTTGATCTCACCCTTGTCTAATCCGTCCTTTCTAGTTAATGATTTTATAACTTTTAAAGTAGTCGTTAGATTTAGCATATTCCTATCTTGTCGGTGCCATAGCTTCTTGTGCTTTCTTTGACAATTTGAGAATCTCCACTTCTTGCAGTTCACATCTCTATCTTTGTATTTCAATAAGATCATGTTTTAGAAAAAGGCACCGAGCAATTAGCTAAAGCATTAAATGGTAGATTACTAAAAAGGCTCCTTCCTCCAGGCATATGAATAAATGAAAACTAAAATAAAAAAGGACGTCCTAAATCACAAGTATACCTTAGCCTGTAACTTAAGCACTTCTTGATTCAAACTTTCATATTTTTTTTCCTTTTTTCTTTTTCTCCCTTCTTTTTTTTGGCCAAAGGTTAAAAAATAACATCTTTGAGGTGTAATAAAGAGGTCTAAGAGGGTCTAACTAGAGAAAATGTCTCAAATTTCATTCCTTGTTTAGCGGCTTTGTAATTCAATTGCTTTATCAAATCAATAGTAGACGGTATTACAAACTTAGAAAGTCTGATCTCACTCTTGTGAAATCTGTCCTTTGTAGTTAATGATTTTATAACTTCTAAAGTAACCATTAGATTTAGCATATTCCTATGTTGTCGGTGCCATAGCTTCTTGTGCTTTCTTTGACGATTTGAGAATGTTGACTTCTTGCAGTTCACATCTCTGTCTTTGTATTTCAACAAGATCATGTTTTAGAAAAAGGCACCGAGTTATTAGCTTAAGCATTAAATGGTTGATTACTAAAAAGGCTCCTTCCTCCAGGCAAATGAATAAATGAAAACTAAAATAAAAAAGGACGTCCTTAATCACAAGTATATTTGAGCTCGTAACTTGTGCACTTCTTGATTCAAAATTTCATATTTTTCTCCTTTTTCCTTTTTTCACTCTCTTCGTTTTTTTGGCCAAAGTTGAAAAAATAACATCTTTGAGGTGTAAGATAGGTGTCCACGAGGATCTAACTAGAGGAAATATCTCAAATTTCATTCTTTGTTTAGAGGCTTTGCAGTTCAATTGCTTTTTCAAATCAATAGTAGATGGTATTACAAACACAGAAAGTCTGATCTCACTTTTGTCTAATCCGTCGTTTCTAGTTAATGATTTTATAACTTCTAAAGTAGTCGTTAGATTTAGAATATTCCTAAGTTGTCGGTGCCATAGCTTCTTGTGCTTTCTTTGACTATTTGAGAATATCCACTTCTTGCAGTTCACATCTCTGTCTTTGTATTTCAACAAGATCATGTTTTAGAAAAAGGCATCGAGCTATTAGCTTAAGCATTAAATGGTTGATTACTAAAAAGGCTCCTTCCTCCAGGCAAATGAATAAATGAAAACTAAAATAAAAAAGGACGTCCTAAATCACAAGTATACCTGAGCTTGTAACTTAAGCACTTCTTGATTCAAAATTTCATATTTTTTTCCTTTTCTTCTTTTCTCTTTCTTCGTTTTTTTGGCCAAAGTTGAAAAAATAACATCTTTGAGGTGTAATATAGGTGTCTACGAGGATCTAACTAGAGGAAATGTCTCTAATTTCATTCCTTGTTTAGCGGCTTTGTAGTTCAATTGCTTTATCATATCAATAGTAGACGGTATTACAAACATAGAAAGTTTGATCTCACCCTTGTCTAATCCGTCCTTTCTAGTTAATGATTTTATAACTTTTAAAGTAGTTGTTAGATTTAGCATATTCCTATCTTGTCGGTGCCATAGCTTCTTGTGCTTTCTTTGACAATTTGAGAATCTCCATTTCTTGCAGTTCACATCTCTAACTTTGTATTTCAATAAGATCATGTTTTAGAAAAAGGCAACGAGCTATTAGCTTAAGCATTAAATGGTAGATTACTAAAAAGGCTCCTTCCTCCAGGCATATGAATAAATGAAAACTAAAATAAAAAAGGACGTCCTAAATCACAAGTATACCTTAGCTTGTAACTTAAGCACTTCTTGATTCAAACTTTCATATTTTTTTTCCTTTTTTCCTTTTTCTCCCTTCTTTTTTTTGGCCAAAGGTTAAAAAATAACATCTTTGATGTGTAATAAAGGGGTCTAAGAGGGTCTAACTAGAGAAAATGTCTCAAATTTCATTCCTTGTTTAGCGGCTTTGTAGTTCAATTGCTTTATCAAATCAATAGTAGACGGTATTACAAACTTAGAAAGTCTGATCTCACTCTTGTGAAATCTGTCCTTTGTAGTTAATGATTTTATAACTTCTAAAGTAGCCATTAGATTTAGCATATTCCTAAGTTGTCGGTGCCATAGCTACTTGTGCTTTCTTTGACAATTTGAGAATCTTGACTTCTTGCAGTTCACAGCTCTGTCTTTGTATTTCAACAAGTTCCTACTTTAGAAAAAGGCACCGAGCTATTAGCTTAAGCATTAAATGGTTTATTACTAAAAAGGCCCATTCCTCCAGGCATATGAATAAATGAAAAATAAAATAAAAAAGAACGTCCTAAATCACAAGTATACCTAAGCTTGTAACTTAAGCACTTCTTGATTCAAAATTTTATATTTTTTTCCTTTTTCCTTTGTTCTCTCTCTTCGTTTTTTTGGCCAAAGTTAAAAAAATAACATCGTTGAGGTGTAATATAGGTGTCTACGAGGATCTAACTAGAGGAAATTTCTCAAATTTCATTCCTTGTTTAGAGGCTTTGCAGTTCAATTGCTTTTTCAAATCAATAGTAGACGGTATTACAAACTTAGAAAGTCTGATCTCACCCTTGTCTAATCCGTCCTTTCTAGTTAATGATTTTATAACTTTTAAAGTAGTCGTTAGATTTAGCATATTCCTATCTTGTCGGTGCCATAGCTTCTTGTTCTTTCTTTGACGATTTGAGATTCTCCACTTCTTGCAGTTCGCATCTCTATCTTTGTATTTCAAGAAGATCATGTTTTAGAAAAAGGCACCGAGCTATTAGCTTAAGCGTTAAATGGTTGATTAGTAAAAAGGCTCCTTCCTCCAGGAAAATGAATAAATGAAAACTAAAATAAAAAAGGACGTCCTAAATCACAAGTATACCTAAGCTTGTAACTTAAGGACTTCTTGATTCAAAATTTCATATTTTTCTCCTTTTTCCTTTTTTCCCTCTCTTCGTTTTTTTGGCCAAAGTTGAAAAAATAACATCTTTGAGGTGTAATATAGGTGTCTACGAGGATCTAACTAGAGGAAATGTCTCAAATTTCATTCTTTGTTTAGAGGCTTTGCAGTTCAATTGCTTTTTCAAATCAATAGTAGACGGTATTACAAACTTAGAAAGTCTGATCTCACCCTTGTCTAATCCGTCCTTTCTAGTTAATGATTTTATAACTTTTAAAGTAGTCGTTAGATTTAGCATATTCCTATCTTGTCGGTGCCATAGCTTCTTGTTCTTTCTTTGACGATTTGAGATTCACCACTTCTTGCAGTTCGCATCTCTATCTTTGTATTTCAACAAGATCATGTTTTAGAAAAAGGCACCGAGCTATTAGCTTAGGCGTTAAATGGTTGATTACTAAAAAGTCTCCTTCCTCCAGGCAAATGAATAAATGAAAACTAAAATAAAAAAGGACGTCCTAAATCACAAGTATACCTGATCTTGTAACTTAAGCACTTCTTGATTCAAAATTTCATATTTATTTCCTTTTTCTTTTTTTTGGCCAAAGTTGAAAAAATAACATCTTTGAGGTGTAATATAGGTGTTACGAGGATCTAACTAGAGGAAATGTCTCTAATTTCATTCCTTGTTTAGCGGCTTTGTAGTTCAATTGCTTTATCATATCAATAGTAGACGGTATTACAAACATAGAAAGTTTGATCTCACCCTTGTCTAATCCGTCCTTTCTAGTCAATGATTTTATAACTTTTAAAGTAGTCGTTAGATTTAGCATATTCCTATCTTGTCGGTGCCATAGCTTCTTGTGCTTTCTTTGACAATTTGAGAATCTCCATTTCTTGCAGTTCACATCTCTATCTTTGTATTTCAATAAGATCATGTTTTAGAAAAAGGCAACGAGCTATTAGCTGAAGCATTAAATGGTAGATTACTAAAAAGGCTCCTTCCTCCAGGCATATGAATAAATGAAAACTAAAATAAAAAAGGACGTCCTAAATCACAAGTATACCTTAGCTTTTAACTTAAGCACTTCTTGATTCAAACTTTCATATTTTTTTTCCTTTTTCCTTTTCCTCCCTTCTTTTTTTTGGCCAAAGGTTAAAAAATAACATCTTTCAGGTGTAATAAAGGGGTCTAAGAGGGTCTAACTAGAGAAAATGTCTCAAATTTCATTCCTTGTTTAGCGGCTTTGTAGTTCAATTGCTTTATCAAATCAATAGTAGACGGTATTACAAAATTAGAAAGTCTGATCTCACTCTTGTGAAATCTGTCCTTTGTAGTTAATGATTTTATAACTTCTAAAGTAGCCATTAGATTTAGCATATTCCTATGTTGTCGGTGACATAGCTACTTGTGTTTTCTTTGACGATTTAAGAATCTTGACTTCTTGGAGTTCACATCTCTGTCTTTGTATTTCAACAAGATCATGTTTTAGAAAAAGGCATCGAGCTATTAGCTTAAGCATTAAATGGTTGATTACTAAAAAGGCTCCTTCCTCCAGGCAAATGAATAAATGAAAACTAAAATAAAAAAGGACGTCCTAAATCACAAGTATACCTGAGCTTGTAACTTAAGCACTTCTTGATTCAAAATTTCATATTTTTTTCCTTTTTCTTTTTTTCTCTTTCTTCGTTTTTTTGGCCAAAGTTGAAAAAATAACATCTTTGAGGTGTAATATAGGTGTCTACGAGGATCTAACTAGAGGAAATGTCTCTAATTTCATTCCTTGTTTAGCGGCTTTGTAGTTCAATTGCTTTATCATATCAATAGTAGACGGTATTACAAACATAGAAAGTTTGATCTCACCCTTGTCTAATCCGTCCTTTCTAGTCAATGATTTTATAACTTTTAAAGTAGTCGTTAGATTTAGCATATTCCTATCTTGTCGGTGCCATAGCTTCTTGTGCTTTCTTTGACAATTTGAGAATCTCCATTTCTTGCAGTTCACATCTCTATCTTTGTATTTCAATAAGATCATGTTTTAGAAAAAGGCAACGAGCTATTAGCTTAAGCATTAAATGGTAGATTACTAAAAAGGCTCCTTCCTCCAGGCATATGAATAAATGAAAACTAAAATAAAAAAGGACGTCCTAAATCACAAGTATACCTTAGCTTTTAACTTAAGCACTTCTTGATTCAAACTTTCATATTTTTTTTCCTTTTTCCTTTTCCTCCCTTCTTTTTTTTGGCCAAAGGTTAAAAAATAACATCTTTGAGGTGTAATAAAGGGGTCTAAGAGGGTCTAACTAGAGAAAATGTCTCAAATTTCATTCCTTGTTTAGCGGCTTTGTAGTTCAATTGCTTTATCAAATCAATAGTAGACGGTATTACAAAATTAGAAAGTCTGATCTCACTCTTGTGAAATCTGTCCTTTGTAGTTAATGATTTTATAACTTCTAAAGTAGCCATTAGATTTAGCATATTCCTATGTTGTCGGTGACATAGCTACTTGTGCTTTCTTTGACGATTTAAGAATCTTGACTTCTTGCAGTTCATATCTCTGTCTTTGTATTTCAACAAGATCATGTTTTAGAAAAAGGCACCGAGTTATTAGCTTAAGCATTAAATGGTTGATTACTAAAAAGGTTCCTTCCTCCAGGCAAATGAATAAATGAAAACTAAAATAAAAAAGGACGTCCTAAATCACAAGTATATTTGAGCTCGTAACTTGTGCACTTCTTGATTCAAAATTTCATATTTTTCTCCTTTTTCCTTTTTTCTCTCTCTTCGTTTTTTTGGCCAAAGTTGAAAAAATAACATCTTTGAGGTGTAATATAGGTGTCCACGAGGATCTAACTAGAGGAAATGTCTCAAATTTCATTCTTTGTTTAGAGGCTTTGCAGTTCAATTGCTTTTTCAAATCAATAGTAGATGGTATTACAAACATAGAAAGTCTGATCTCACTTTTGTCTAATCCGTCCTTTCTAGTTAATGATTTTATAACTTCTAAAGTAGTCGTTAGATTTAGCATATTCCTATGTTGTCGGTGCCATAGCTTCTTGTGCTTTCTTTGACTATTTGAGAATCTCCACTTCTTGTGGTTCACATCTCTGTCTTTGTATTTCAACAAGATCATGTTTTAGAAAAAGGCACCGAGCTATTAGCTTAAGCATTAAATGGTTGATTACTAAAAAGGCTCCTTCCTCCAGGCATATGAATAAATGAAAAATAAAATAAAAAAGAACGTCCTAAATCACAAGTATACCTAAGCGTGTAACTTAAGCACTTCTTGATTCAAAATTTTATATTTTTTTCCTTTTTCCTTTGTTCTCTCTCTTCGTTTTTTGGCCAAAGTTAAAAAAAATAACATCTTTGAGGTGTAATAAAGAGGTCTAAGAGGGTCTAACTAGAGAAAATGTTTCAAATTTCATTCCTTGTTTAGCGGCTTTGTAATTCAATTGCTTTATCAAATCAATAGTAGACGGTATTACAAACTTAGAAAGTCTGATCTCACTCTTGTGAAATCTGTCCTTTGTAGTTAATGATTTTATAACTTCTAAAGTAACCATTAGATTTAGCATATTCCTATGTTGTCGGTGCCATAGCTTCTTGTGCTTTCTTTGACGATTTGAGAATGTTGACTTCTTGCAGTTCACATCTCTGTCTTTGTATTTCAACAAGATCATGTTTTAGAAAAAGGCACCGAGTTATTAGCTTAAGCATTAAATGGTTGATTACTAAAAAGGCTCCTTCCTCCAGGCAAATGAATAAATGAAAACTAAAATAAAAAAGGACGTCCTTAATCACAAGTATATTTGAGCTCGTAACTTGTGCACTTCTTGATTCAAAATTTCATATTTTTCTCCTTTTTCTTTTTTTCTCTTTCTTCGTTTTTTTGGCCAAAGTTGAAAAAATAACATCTTTGAGGTGTAAGATAGGTGTCCACGAGGATCTAACTAGAGGAAATATCTCAAATTTCATTCTTTGTTTAGAGGCTTTGCAGTTCAATTGCTTTTTCAAATCAATAGTAGATGGTATTACAAACACAGAAAGTCTGATCTCACTTTTGTCTAATCCGTCCTTTCTAGTTAATGATTTTATAACTTCTAAAGTAGTCGTTAGATTTAGCATATTCCTAAGTTGTCGGTGCCATAGCTTCTTGTGCTTTCTTTGACTATTTGAGAATATCCACTTCTTGCAGTTCACATCTCTGTCTTTGTATTTCAACAAGATCATGTTTTAGAAAAAGGCATCGAGCTATTAGCTTAAGCATTAAATGGTTGATTACTAAAAAGGCTCCTTCCTCCAGGCAAATGAATAAATGAAAACTAAAATAAAAAAGGACGTCCTAAATCAAAAGTATACCTGAGCTTGTAACTTAAGCACTTCTTGATTCAAAATTTCATATTTTTTTCCTTTTTCTTTTTTTCTCTTTCTTCGTTTTTTTGGCCAAAGTTGAAAAAATAACATCTTTGAGGTGTAATATAGGTGTCTACGAGGATCTAACTAGAGGAAATGTCTCTAATTTCATTCCTTGTTTAGCGGCTTTGTAGTTCAATTGCTTTATCATATCAATAGTAGACGGTATTACAAACATAGAAAGTTTGATCTCACCCTTGTCTAATCCGTCCTTTCTAGTCAATGATTTTATAACTTTTAAAGTAGTCGTTAGATTTAGCATATTCCTATCTTGTCGGTGCCATAGCTTCTTGTGCTTTCTTTGACAATTTGAGAATCTCCATTTCTTGCAGTTCACATCTCTATCTTTGTATTTCAATAAGATCATGTTTTAGAAAAAGGCAACGAGCTATTAGCTGAAGCATTAAATGGTAGATTACTAAAAAGGCTCCTTCCTCCAGGCATATGAATAAATGAAAACTAAAATAAAAAAGGACGTCCTAAATCACAAGTATACCTTAGCTTTTAACTTAAGCACTTCTTGATTCAAACTTTCATATTTTTTTTCCTTTTTCCTTTTCCTCCCTTCTTTTTTTTGGCCAAAGGTTAAAAAATAACATCTTTCAGGTGTAATAAAGGGGTCTAAGAGGGTCTAACTAGAGAAAATGTCTCAAATTTCATTCCTTGTTTAGCGGCTTTGTAGTTCAATTGCTTTATCAAATCAATAGTAGACGGTATTACAAAATTAGAAAGTCTGATCTCACTCTTGTGAAATCTGTCCTTTGTAGTTAATGATTTTATAACTTCTAAAGTAGCCATTAGATTTAGCATATTCCTATGTTGTCGGTGACATAGCTACTTGTGTTTTCTTTGACGATTTAAGAATCTTGACTTCTTGGAGTTCACATCTCTGTCTTTGTATTTCAACAAGATCATGTTTTAGAAAAAGGCACCGAGTTATTAGCTTAAGCATTAAATGGTTGATTACTAAAAAGGCTCCTTCCTCCAGGCAAATGAATAAATGAAAACTAAAATAAAAAAGGACGTCCTAAATCACAAGTATATTTGAGCTCGTAACTTGTGCACTTCTTGATTCAAAATTTCATATTTTTCTCCTTTTTCCTTTTTTCTCTCTCTTCGTTTTTTTTGGCCAAAGTTGAAAAAATAACATCTTTGAGGTGTAATATAGGTGTCCACGAGGATCTAACTAGAGGAAATGTCTCAAATTTCATTCTTTGTTTAGAGGCTTTGCAGTTCAATTGCTTTTTCAAATCAATAGTAGATGGTATTACAAACATAGAAAGTCTGATCTCACTTTTGTCTAATCCGTCCTTTCTAGTTAATGATTTTATAACTTCTAAAGTAGTCGTTAGATTTAGCATATTCCTAAGTTGTCGGTGCCATAGCTTCTTGTGCTTTCTTTGACTATTTGAGAATCTCCACTTCTTGCAGTTCACATCTCTGTCTTTGTATTTCAACAAGTTCCTACTTTAGAAAAAGGCACCGAGCTATTAGCTTAAGCATTAAATGGTTGATTACTAAAAAGGCCCATTCCTCCAGGCATATGAATAAATGAAAAATAAAATAAAAAAGAACGTCCTAAATCACAAGTATACCTAAGCTTGTAACTTAAGCACTTATTGATTCAAAATTTTATATTTTTTTCCTTTTTCCTTTGTTCTCTCTCTTCGTTTTTTTGGCCAAAGTTAAAAAAATAACATCGTTGAGGTGTAATATAGGTGTCTACAAGGATCTAACTAGAGGAAATTTCTCAAATTTCATTCCTTGTTTAGAGGCTTTGCAGTTCAATTGCTTTTTCAAATCAATAGTAGACGGTATTACAAACTTAGAAAGTCTTATCTCACCCTTGTCTAATCCGTCCTTTCTAGTTAATGATTTTATAACTTTTAAAGTAGTCGTTAGATTTAGCATATTCCTATCTTGTCGGTGCCATAGCTTCGTGTTCTTTCTTTGACGATTTGAGATTCTCCACTTCTTGCAGTTCGCATCTCTATCTTTGTATTTCAACAAGATCATGTTTTAGAAAAAGGAACCGAGCTATTAGCTTAAGCGTTAAATGGTTGATTACTAAAAAGGCTCCTTCCTCCTGGAAAATGAATAAATGAAAACTAAAATAAAAAAGGACGTCCTAAATCACAAGTATACCTAAGCTTGTAACTTAAGGACTTCTTGATTCAAAATTTCATATTTTTCTCCTTTTTCCTTTTTTCCCTCTCTTCGTTTTTTTGGCCAAAGTTGAAAAAATAACATCTTTGAGGTGTAATATAGGTGTCTACGAGGATCTAACTAGAGGAAATGTCTCAAATTTCATTCTTTGTTTAGAGGCTTTGCAGTTCAATTGCTTTTTCAAATCAATAGTAGACGGTATTACAAACTTAGAAAGTCTGATCTCACCCTTGTCTAATCCGTCCTTTCTAGTTAATGATTTTATAACTTTTAAAGTAGTCGTTAGATTTAGCATATTCCTATCTTGTCGGTGCCATAGCTTCTTGTTCTTTCTTTGACGATTTGAGATTCTCCACTTCTTGCAGTTCGCATCTCTATCTTTGTATTTCAACAAGATCATGTTTTAGAAAAAGGCACCGAGCTATTAGCTTAGGCGTTAAATGGTTGATTACTAAAAAGTCTCCTTCCTCCAGGCAAATGAATAAATGAAAACTAAAATAAAAAAGGACGTCCTAAATCACAAGTATACCTGAGCTTGTAACTTAAGCACTTCTTGATTCAAAATTTCATATTTTTTTCCTTTTTCTTTTTTTTGGCCAAAGTTGAAAAAATAACATCTTTGAGGTGTAATATAGGTTTCTACGAGGATCTAACTAGAGGAAATGTCTCTAATTTCATTCCTTGTTTAGCGGCTTTGTAGTTCAATTGCTTTATCATATCAATAGTAGACGGTATTACAAACATAGAAAGTTTGATCTCACCCTTGTCTAATCCGTCCTTTCTAGTCAATGATTTTATAACTTTTAAAGTAGTCGTTAGATTTAGCATATTCCTATCTTGTCGGTGCCATAGCTTCTTGTGCTTTCTTTGACAATTTGAGAATCTCCATTTCTTGCAGTTCACATCTCTATCTTTGTATTTCAATAAGATCATGTTTTAGAAAAAGGCAACGAGCTATTAGCTTAAGCATTAAATGGTAGATTACTAAAAAGGCTCCTTCCTCCAGGCATATGAATAAATGAAAACTAAAATAAAAAAGGACGTCCTAAATCACAAGTATACCTTAGCTTTTAACTTAAGCACTTCTTGATTCAAACTTTCATATTTTTTTTCCTTTTTCCTTTTTCTTCCTTCTTTTTTTTGGCCAAAGGTTAAAAAATAACATCTTTGAGGTGTAATAAAGGGGTCTAAGAGGGTCTAACTAGAGAAAATGTCTCAAATTTCATTCCTTGTTTAGCGGCTTTGTAGTTCAATTGCTTTATCAAATCAATAGTAGACGGTATTACAAAATTAGAAAGTCTGATCTCACTCTTGTGAAATCTGTCCTTTGTAGTTAATGATTTTATAACTTCTAAAGTAGCCATTAGATTTAGCATATTCCTATGTTGTCGGTGACATAGCTACTTGTGCTTTCTTTGACGATTTAAGAATCTTGACTTCTTGCAGTTCATATCTCTGTCTTTGTATTTCAACAAGATCATGTTTTAGAAAAAGGCACCGAGTTATTAGCTTAAGCATTAAATGGTTGATTACTAAAAAGGTTCCTTCCTCCAGGCAAATGAATAAATGAAAACTAAAATAAAAAAGGACGTCCTAAATCACAAGTATATTTGAGCTCGTAACTTGTGCACTTCTTGATTCAAAATTTCATATTTTTCTCCTTTTTCCTTTTTTCTCTCTCTTCGTTTTTTTGGCCAAAGTTGAAAAAATAACATCTTTGAGGTGTAATATAGGTGTCCACGAGGATCTAACTAGAGGAAATGTCTCAAATTTCATTCTTTGTTTAGAGGCTTTGCAGTTCAATTGCTTTTTCAAATCAATAGTAGATGGTATTACAAACATAGAAAGTCTGATCTCACTTTTGTCTAATCCGTCCTTTCTAGTTAATGATTTTATAACTTCTAAAGTAGTCGTTAGATTTAGCATATTCCTATGTTGTCGGTGCCATAGCTTCTTGTGCTTTCTTTGACTATTTGAGAATCTCCACTTCTTGTGGTTCACATCTCTGTCTTTGTATTTCAACAAGATCATGTTTTAGAAAAAGGCACCGAGCTATTAGCTTAAGCATTAAATGGTTGATTACTAAAAAGGCTCCTTCCTCCAGGCATATGAATAAATGAAAAATAAAATAAAAAAGAACGTCCTAAATCACAAGTATACCTAAGCGTGTAACTTAAGCACTTCTTGATTCAAAATTTTATATTTTTTTCCTTTTTCCTTTGTTCTCTCTCTTCGTTTTTTGGCCAAAGTTAAAAAAAATAACATCTTTGAGGTGTAATAAAGAGGTCTAAGAGGGTCTAACTAGAGAAAATGTTTCAAATTTCATTCCTTGTTTAGCGGCTTTGTAATTCAATTGCTTTATCAAATCAATAGTAGACGGTATTACAAACTTAGAAAGTCTGATCTCACTCTTGTGAAATCTGTCCTTTGTAGTTAATGATTTTATAACTTCTAAAGTAACCATTAGATTTAGCATATTCCTATGTTGTCGGTGCCATAGCTTCTTGTGCTTTCTTTGACGATTTGAGAATGTTGACTTCTTGCAGTTCACATCTCTGTCTTTGTATTTCAACAAGATCATGTTTTAGAAAAAGGCACCGAGTTATTAGCTTAAGCATTAAATGGTTGATTACTAAAAAGGCTCCTTCCTCCAGGCAAATGAATAAATGAAAACTAAAATAAAAAAGGACGTCCTTAATCACAAGTATATTTGAGCTCGTAACTTGTGCACTTCTTGATTCAAAATTTCATATTTTTCTCCTTTTTCTTTTTTTCTCTTTCTTCGTTTTTTTGGCCAAAGTTGAAAAAATAACATCTTTGAGGTGTAAGATAGGTGTCCACGAGGATCTAACTAGAGGAAATATCTCAAATTTCATTCTTTGTTTAGAGGCTTTGCAGTTCAATTGCTTTTTCAAATCAATAGTAGATGGTATTACAAACACAGAAAGTCTGATCTCACTTTTGTCTAATCCGTCCTTTCTAGTTAATGATTTTATAACTTCTAAAGTAGTCGTTAGATTTAGCATATTCCTAAGTTGTCGGTGCCATAGCTTCTTTTGCTTTCTTTGACTATTTTAGAATATCCACTTCTTGCAGTTCACATCTCTGTCTTTGTATTTCAACAAGATCATGTTTTAGAAAAAGGCATCGAGCTATTAGCTTAAGCATTAAATGGTTTATTACTAAAAAGGCTCCTTCCTCCAGGCAAATGAATAAATGAAAACTAAAATAAAAAAGGACGTCCTAAATCACAAGTATACCTGAGCTTGTAACTTAAGCACTTCTTGATTCAAAATTTCATATTTTTTTCCTTTTTCTTTTTTTCTCTTTCTTCGTTTTTTTGGCCAAAGTTGAAAAAATAACATCTTTGAGGTGTAATATAGGTGTCTACGAGGATCTAACTAGAGGAAATGTCTCTAATTTCATTCCTTGTTTAGCGGCTTTGTAGTTCAATTGCTTTATCATATCAATAGTAGACGGTATTACAAACATAGAAAGTTTGATCTCACCCTTGTCTAATCCGTCCTTTCTAGTCAATGATTTTATAACTTTTAAAGTAGTCGTTAGATTTAGCATATTCCTATCTTGTCGGTGCCATAGCTTCTTGTGCTTTCTTTGACAATTTGAGAATCTCCATTTCTTGCAGTTCACATCTCTATCTTTGTATTTCAATAAGATCATGTTTTAGAAAAAGGCAACGAGCTATTAGCTTAAGCATTAAATGGTAGATTACTAAAAAGGCTCCTTCCTCCAGGCATATGAATAAATGAAAACTAAAATAAAAAAGGACGTCCTAAATCACAAGTATACCTTAGCTTTTAACTTAAGCACTTCTTGATTCAAACTTTCATATTTTTTTTCCTTTTTCCTTTTCCTCCCTTCTTTTTTTTGGCCAAAGGTTAAAAAATAACATCTTTCAGGTGTAATAAAGGGGTCTAAGAGGGTCTAACTAGAGAAAATGTCTCAAATTTCATTCCTTGTTTAGCGGCTTTGTAGTTCAATTGCTTTATCAAATCAATAGTAGACGGTATTACAAAATTAGAAAGTCTGATCTCACTCTTGTGAAATCTGTCCTTTGTAGTTAATGATTTTATAACTTCTAAAGTAGCCATTAGATTTAGCATATTCCTATGTTGTCGGTGACATAGCTACTTGTGTTTTCTTTGACGATTTAAGAATCTTGACTTCTTGGAGTTCACATCTCTGTCTTTGTATTTCAACAAGATCATGTTTTAGAAAAAGGCACCGAGTTATTAGCTTAAGCATTAAATGGTTGATTACTAAAAAGGCTCCTTCCTCCAGGCAAATGAATAAATGAAAACTAAAATAAAAAAGGACGTCCTAAATCACAAGTATATTTGAGCTCGTAACTTGTGCACTTCTTGATTCAAAATTTCATATTTTTCTCCTTTTTCCTTTTTTCTCTCTCTTCGTTTTTTTTGGCCAAAGTTGAAAAAATAACATCTTTGAGGTGTAATATAGGTGTCCACGAGGATCTAACTAGAGGAAATGTCTCAAATTTCATTCTTTGTTTAGAGGCTTTGCAGTTCAATTGCTTTTTCAAATCAATAGTAGATGGTATTACAAACATAGAAAGTCTGATCTCACTTTTGTCTAATCCGTCCTTTCTAGTTAATGATTTTATAACTTCTAAAGTAGTCGTTAGATTTAGCATATTCCTAAGTTGTCGGTGCCATAGCTTCTTGTGCTTTCTTTGACTATTTGAGAATCTCCACTTCTTGCAGTTCACATCTCTGTCTTTGTATTTCAACAAGTTCCTACTTTAGAAAAAGGCACCGAGCTATTAGCTTAAGCATTAAATGGTTGATTACTAAAAAGGCCCATTCCTCCAGGCATATGAATAAATGAAAAATAAAATAAAAAAGAACGTCCTAAATCACAAGTATACCTAAGCTTGTAACTTAAGCACTTATTGATTCAAAATTTTATATTTTTTTCCTTTTTCCTTTGTTCTCTCTCTTCGTTTTTTTGGCCAAAGTTAAAAAAATAACATCGTTGAGGTGTAATATAGGTGTCTACAAGGATCTAACTAGAGGAAATTTCTCAAATTTCATTCCTTGTTTAGAGGCTTTGCAGTTCAATTGCTTTTTCAAATCAATAGTAGACGGTATTACAAACTTAGAAAGTCTGATCTCACCCTTGTCTAATCCGTCCTTTCTAGTTAATGATTTTATAACTTTTAAAGTAGTCGTTAGATTTAGCATATTCCTATCTTGTCGGTGCCATAGCTTCGTGTTCTTTCTTTGACGATTTGAGATTCTCCACTTCTTGCAGTTCGCATCTCTATCTTTGTATTTCAACAAGATCATGTTTTAGAAAAAGGAACCGAGCTATTAGCTTAAGCGTTAAATGGTTGATTACTAAAAAGGCCCATTCCTCCAGGCATATGAATAAATGAAAAATAAAATAAAAAAGAACGTCCTAAATCACAAGTATACCTAAGCTTGTAACTTAAGGACTTCTTGATTCAAAATTTCATATTTTTCTCCTTTTTCCTTTTTTCCCTCTCTTCGTTTTTTTGGCCAAAGTTGAAAAAATAACATCTTTGAGGTGTAATATAGGTGTCTACGAGGATCTAACTAGAGGAAATGTCTCAAATTTCATTCTTTGTTTAGAGGCTTTGCAGTTCAATTGCTTTTTCAAATCAATAGTAGACGGTATTACAAACTTAGAAAGTCTGATCTCACCCTTGTCTAATCCGTCCTTTCTAGTTAATGATTTTATAACTTTTAAAGTAGTCGTTAGATTTAGCATATTCCTATCTTGTCGGTGCCATAGCTTCTTGTTCTTTCTTTGACGATTTGAGATTCTCCACTTCTTGCAGTTCGCATCTCTATCTTTGTATTTCAACAAGATCATGTTTTAGAAAAAGGCACCGAGCTATTAGCTTAGGCGTTAAATGGTTGATTACTAAAAAGTCTCCTTCCTCCAGGCAAATGAATAAATGAAAACTAAAATAAAAAAGGACGTCCTAAATCACAAGTATACCTGAGCTTGTAACTTAAGCACTTCTTGATTCAAAATTTCATATTTATTTCCTTTTTCTTTTTTTTGGCCAAAGTTGAAAAAATAACATCTTTGAGGTGTAATATAGGTTTCTACGAGGATCTAACTAGAGGAAATGTCTCTAATTTCATTCCTTGTTTAGCGGCTTTGTAGTTCAATTGCTTTATCATATCAATAGTAGACGGTATTACAAACATAGAAAGTTTGATCTCACCCTTGTCTAATCCGTCCTTTCTAGTTAATGATTTTATAACTTTTAGAGTAGTCGTTAGATTTAGCATATTCCTATCTTGTCGGTGCCATAGCTTCTTGTGCTTTCTTTGACAATTTGAGAATCTCCATTTCTTGCAGTTCACATCTCTATCTTTGTATTTCAATAAGATCATGTTTTAGAAAAAGGCAACGAGCTATTAGCTTAAGCATTAAATGGTAGATTATTAAAAAGGCTCCTTCCTCCAGGCATATGAATAAATGAAAACTAAAATAAAAAAGGACGTCCTAAATCACAAGTATACCTTAGCTTTTAACTTAAGTACTTCTTGATTCAAACTTTCATATTTTTTTTCCTTTTTCCTTTTTCTCCCTTCTTTTTTTGGCCAAAGGTTAAAAAATAACATCTTTGAGGTGTAATAAAGGGGTCTAAGAGGGTCTAACTAGAGAAAATGTCTCAAATTTCATTCCTTGTTTAGCGGCTTTGTAGTTCAATTGCTTTATCAAATCAATAGTAGACGGTATTACAAAATTAGAAAGTCTGATCTCACTCTTGTGAAATCTGTCCTTTGTAGTTAATGATTTTATAACTTCTAAAGTAGCCATTAGATTTAGCATATTCCTATGTTGTCGGTGACATAGCTACTTGTGCTTTCTTTGACGATTTAAGAATCTTGACTTCTTGCAGTTCACATCTCTGTCTTTGTATTTCAACAAGATCATGTTTTAGAAAAAGTCACCGAGTTATTAGCTTAAGCATTAAATGGTTGATTACTAAAAAGGCTCCTTCCTCCAGGCAAATGAATAAATGAAAACTAAAATAAAAAAGGACGTCCTAAATCACAAGTATATTTGAGCTTGTAACTTGTGCACTTCTTGATTCAAAATTTCATATTTTTCTCCTTTTTCCTTTTTTCTCTCTCTTCGTTTTTTTGGCCAAAGTTGAAAAAATAACATCTTTGAGGTGTAATATAGGTGTCCACAAGGATCTAACTAGAGGAAATGTCTCAAATTTCATTCTTTGTTTAGAGGCTTTGCAGTTCAATTGCTTTTTCAAATCAATAGTAGATGGTATTACAAACATAGAAAGTCTGATCTCACTTTTGTCTAATCCGTCCTTTCTAGTTAATGATTTTATAACTTCTAAAGTAGTCGTTAGATTTAGCATATTCCTATGTTGTCGGTGCCATAGCTTCTTGTGCTTTCTTTGACTATTTGAGAATCTCCACTTCTTGTAGTTCACATCTCTGTCTTTGTATTTCAACAAGTTCCTACTTTAGAAAAAGGCACCGAGCTATTAGCTTAAGCATTAAATGGTTGATTACTAAAAAGGCTCCTTCCTCCAGGCATATGAATAAATGAAAAATAAAATAAAAAAGAACGTCCTAAATCACAAGTATACCTAAGCGTGTAACTTAAGCACTTCTTGATTCAAAATTTTATATTTTTTTCCTTTTTCCTTTGTTCTCTCTCTTCGTTTTTTGGCCAAAGTTAAAAAAAATAACATCTTTGAGGTGTAATAAAGAGGTCTAAGAGGGTCTAACTAGAGAAAATGTTTCAAATTTCATTCCTTGTTTAGCGGCTTTGTAATTCAATTGCTTTATCAAATCAATAGTAGACGGTATTACAAACTTAGAAAGTCTGATCTCACTCTTGTGAAATCTGTCCTTTGTAGTTAATGATTTTATAACTTCTAAAGTAACCATTAGATTTAGCATATTCCTATGTTGTCGGTGCCATAGCTTCTTGTGCTTTCTTTGACGATTTGAGAATGTTGACTTCTTGCAGTTCACATCTCTGTCTTTCTATTTCAACAAGATCATGTTTTAGAAAAAGGCACCGAGTTATTAGCTTAAGCATTAAATGGTTGATTACTAAAAAGGCTCCTTCCTCCAGGCAAATGAATAAATGAAAACTAAAATAAAAAAGGACGTCCTTAATCACAAGTATATTTGAGCTCGTAACTTGTGCACTTCTTGATTCAAAATTTCATATTTTTCTCCTTTTTCTTTTTTTCTCTTTCTTCGTTTTTTTGGCCAAAGTTGAAAAAATAACATCTTTGAGGTGTAAGATAGGTGTCCACGAGGATCTAACTAGAGGAAATATCTCAAATTTCATTCTTTGTTTAGAGGCTTTGCAGTTCAATTGCTTTTTCAAATCAATAGTAGATGGTATTACAAACACAGAAAGTCTGATCTCACTTTTGTCTAATCCGTCCTTTCTAGTTAATGATTTTATAACTTCTAAAGTAGTCGTTAGATTTAGCATATTCCTAAGTTGTCGGTGCCATAGCTTCTTGTGCTTTCTTTGACTATTTGAGAATATCCACTTCTTGCAGTTCACATCTCTGTCTTTGTATTTCAACAAGATCATGTTTTAGAAAAAGGCATCGAGCTATTAGCTTAAGCATTAAATGGTTGATTACTAAAAAGGCTCCTTCCTCCAGGCAAATGAATAAATGAAAACTAAAATAAAAAAGGACGTCCTAAATCACAAGTATACCTGAGCTTGTAACTTAAGCACTTCTTGATTCAAAATTTCATATTTTTTTCCTTTTTCTTTTTTTCTCTTTCTTCGTTTTTTTGGCCAAAGTTGAAAAAATAACATCTTTGAGGTGTAATATAGGTGTCTACGAGGATCTAACTAGAGGAAATGTCTCTAATTTCATTCCTTGTTTAGCGGCTTTGTAGTTGAATTGCTTTATCATATCAATAGTAGACGGTATTACAAACATAGAAAGTTTGATCTCACCCTTGTCTAATCCGTCCTTTCTAGTCAATGATTTTATAACTTTTAAAGTAGTCGTTAGATTTAGCATATTCCTATCTTGTCGGTGCCATAGCTTCTTGTGCTTTCTTTGACAATTTGAGAATCTCCATTTCTTGCAGTTCACATCTCTATCTTTGTATTTCAATAAGATCATGTTTTATAAAAAGGCAACGAGCTATTAGCTTAAGCATTAAATGGTAGATTACTAAAAAGGCTCCTTCCTCCAGGCATATGAATAAATGAAAACTAAAATAAAAAAGGACGTCCTAAATCACAAGTATACCTTAGCTTTTAACTTAAGCACTTCTTGATTCAAACTTTCATATTTTTTTTCCTTTTTCCTTTTCCGCCCTTCTTTTTTTTGGCCAAAGGTTAAAAAATAACATCTTTGAGGTGTAATAAAGGGGTCTAAGAGGGTCTAACTAGAGAAAATGTCTCAAATTTCATTCCTTGTTTAGCGGCTTTGTAGTTCAATTGCTTTATCAAATCAATAGTAGACGGTATTACAAAATTAGAAAGTCTGATCTCACTCTTGTGAAATCTGTCCTTTGTAGTTAATGATTTTATAACTTCTAAAGTAGCCATTAGATTTAGCATATTCCTATGTTGTCGGTGACATAGCTACTTGTGTTTTCTTTGACGATTTAAGAATCTTGACTTCTTGGAGTTCACATCTCTGCCTTTGTATTTCAACAAGATCATGTTTTAGAAAAAGGCACCGAGTTATTAGCTTAAGCATTAAATGGTTGATTACTAAAAAGGCTCCTTCCTCCAGGCAAATGAATAAATGAAAACTAAAATAAAAAAGGACGTCCTAAATCACAAGTATATTTGAGCTCGTAACTTGTGCAATTCTTGATTCAAAATTTCATATTTTTCTCCTTTTTCCTTTTTTCTCTCTCTTCGTTTTTTTTGGCCAAAGTTGAAAAAATAACATCTTTGAGGTGTAATATAGGTGTCCACGAGGATCTAACTAGAGGAAATGTCTCAAATTTCATTCTTTGTTTAGAGGCTTTGCAGTTCAATTGCTTTTTCAAATCAATAGTAGATGGTATTACAAACATAGAAAGTCTGATCTCACTTTTGTCTAATCCGTCCTTTCTAGTTAATGATTTTATAACTTCTAAAGTAGTCGTTAGATTTAGCATATTCCTAAGTTGTCGGTGCCATAGCTTCTTGTGCTTTCTTTGACTATTTGAGAATCTCCACTTCTTGCAGTTCACATCTCTGTCTTTGTATTTCAACAAGTTCCTACTTTAGAAAAAGGCACCGAGCTATTAGCTTAAGCATTAAATGGTTGATTACTAAAAAGGCCCATTCCTCCAGGCATATGAATAAATGAAAAATAAAATAAAAAAGAACGTCCTAAATCACAAGTATACCTAAGCTTGTAACTTAAGCACTTATTGATTCAAAATTTTATATTTTTTTCCTTTTTCCTTTGTTCTCTCTCTTCGTTTTTTTGGCCAAAGTTAAAAAAATAACATCGTTGAGGTGTAATATAGGTGTCTACAAGGATCTAACTAGAGGAAATTTCTCAAATTTCATTCCTTGTTTAGAGGCTTTGCAGTTCAATTGCTTTTTCAAATCAATAGTAGACGGTATTACAAACTTAGAAAGTCTGATCTCACCCTTGTCTAATCCGTCCTTTCTAGTTAATGATTTTATAACTTTTAAAGTAGTCGTTAGATTTAGCATATTCCTATCTTGTCGGTGCCATAGCTTCGTGTTCTTTCTTTGACGATTTGAGATTCTCCACTTCTTGCAGTTCGCATCTCTATCTTTGTATTTCAACAAGATCATGTTTTAGAAAAAGGAACCGAGCTATTAGCTTAAGCGTTAAATGGTTGATTACTAAAAAGGCTCCTTCCTCCTGGAAAATGAATAAATGAAAACTAAAATAAAAAAGGACGTCCTAAATCACAAGTATACCTAAGCTTGTAACTTAAGGACTTCTTGATTCAAAATTTCATATTTTTCTCCTTTTTCCTTTTTTCCCTCTCTTCGTTTTTTTGGCCAAAGTTGAAAAAATAACATCTTTGAGGTGTAATATAGGTGTCTACGAGGATCTAACTAGAGGAAATGTCTCAAATTTCATTCTTTGTTTAGAGGCTTTGCAGTTCAATTGCTTTTTCAAATCAATAGTAGACGGTATTACAAACTTAGAAAGTCTGATCTCACCCTTGTCTAATCCGTCCTTTCTAGTTAATGATTTTATAACTTTTAAAGTAGTCGTTAGAGTTAGCATATTCCTATCTTGTCGGTGCCATAGCTTCTTGTTCTTTCTTTGACGATTTGAGATTCTCCACTTCTTGCAGTTCGCATCTCTATCTTTGTATTTCAACAAGATCATGTTTTAGAAAAAGGCACCGAGCTATTAGCTTAGGCGTTAAATGGTTGATTACTAAAAAGGCTCCTTCCTCCAGGCAAATGAATAAATGAAAACTAAAATAAAAAAGGACGTCCTAAATCACAAGTATACCTGAGCTTGTAACTTAAGTACTTCTTGATTCAAAATTTCATATTTTTTTCCTTTTTCTTTTTTTCTCTTTCTTCGTTTTTTTGGCCAAAGTTGAAAAAATAACATCTTTGAGGTGTAATATAGGTGTCTACGAGGATCTAACTAGAGGAAATGTCTCTAATTTCATTCCTTGTTTAGCGGCTTTGTAGTTCAATTGCTTTATCATATCAATAGTAGACGGTATTACAAACATAGAAAGTTTGATCTCACCCTTGTCTAATCCGTCCTTTCTAGTTAATGATTTTATAACTTTTAAAGTAGTCGTTAGATTTAGCATATTCCTATCTTGTCGGTGCCATAGCTTCTTGTGCTTTCTTTGACAATTTGAGAATCTCCATTTCTTGCAGTTCACATCTCTATCTTTGTATTTCAATAAGATCATGTTTTAGAAAAAGGCACCGAGCTATTAGCTTAAGCATTAAATGGTAGATTACTAAAAAGGCTCCTTCCTCCAGGCATATGAATAAATGAAAACTAAAATAAAAAAGGACGTCCTAAATCACAAGTATACCTTAGCTTTTAACTTAAGCACTTCTTGATTCAAACTTTCATATTTTTTTTCCTTTTTCCTTTTTCTCCCTTCTTTTTTTTGGCCAAAGGTTAAAAAATAACATCTTTGAGGTGTAATAAAGGGGTCTAAGAGGGTCTAACTAGAGAAAATATCCCAAATTTCATTCCTTGTTTAGCGGCTTTGTAGTTCAATTGCTTTATCAAATCAATAGTAGACGGTATTACAAAATTAGAAAGTCTGATCTCACTCTTGTGAAATCTGTCCTTTGTAGTTAATGATTTTATAACTTCTAAAGTAGCCATTAGATTTAGCATATTCCTATGTTGTCGGTGACATAGCTACTTGTGCTTTCTTTGACGATTTAAGAATCTTGACTTCTTGGAGTTCACATCTCTGTCTTTGTATTTCAACAAGATCATGTTTTAGAAAAAGGCACCGAGTTATTAGCTTAAGCATTAAATGGTTGATTACTAAAAAGGCTCCTTCCTCCAGGCAAATGAATAAATGAAAACTAAAATAAAAAAGGACGTCCTAAATCACAAGTATATTTGAGCTCGTAACTTGTGCACTTCTTGATTCAAAATTTCATATTTTTCTCCTTTTTCCTTTTTTCTCTCTCTTCGTTTTTTTTGGCCAAAGTTGAAAAAATAACATCTTTGAGGTGTAATATAGGTGTCCACGAGGATCTAACTAGAGGAAATGTCTCAAATTTCATTCTTTGTTTAGAGGCTTTGCAGTTCAATTGCTTTTTCAAATCAATAGTAGATGGTATTACAAACATAGAAAGTCTGATCTCACTTTTGTCTAATCCGTCCTTTCTAGTTAATGATTTTATAACTTCTAAAGTAGTCGTTAGATTTAGCATATTCCTAAGTTGTCGGTGCCATAGCTTCTTGTGCTTTCTTTGACTATTTGAGAATCTCCACTTCTTGCAGTTCACATCTCTGTCTTTGTATTTCAACAAGTTCCTACTTTAGAAAAAGGCACCGAGCTATTAGCTTAAGCATTAAATGGTTGATTACTAAAAAGGCCCATTCCTCCAGGCATATGAATAAATGAAAAATAAAATAAAAAAGAACGTCCTAAATCACAAGTATACCTAAGCTTGTAACTTAAGCACTTATTGATTCAAAATTTTATATTTTTTTCCTTTTTCCTTTGTTCTCTCTCTTCGTTTTTTTGGCCAAAGTTAAAAAAATAACATCGTTGAGGTGTAATATAGGTGTCTACAAGGATCTAACTAGAGGAAATTTCTCAAATTTCATTCCTTGTTTAGAGGCTTTGCAGTTCAATTGCTTTTTCAAATCAATAGTAGACGGTATTACAAACTTAGAAAGTCTGATCTCACCCTTGTCTAATCCGTCCTTTCTAGTTAATGATTTTATAACTTTTAAAGTAGTCGTTAGATTTAGCATATTCCTATCTTGTCGGTGCCATAGCTTCGTGTTCTTTCTTTGACGATTTGAGATTCTCCACTTCTTGCAGTTCGCATCTCTATCTTTGTATTTCAACAAGATCATGTTTTAGAAAAAGGAACCGAGCTATTAGCTTAAGCGTTAAATGGTTGATTACTAAAAAGGCTCCTTCCTCCTGGAAAATGAATAAATGAAAACTAAAATAAAAAAGGACGTCCTAAATCACAAGTATACCTAAGCTTGTAACTTAAGGACTTCTTGATTCAAAATTTCATATTTTTCTCCTTTTTCCTTTTTTCCCTCTCTTCGTTTTTTTGGCCAAAGTTGAAAAAATAACATCTTTGAGGTGTAATATAGGTGTCTACGAGGATCTAACTAGAGGAAATGTCTCAAATTTCATTCTTTGTTTAGAGGCTTTGCAGTTCAATTGCTTTTTCAAATCAATAGTAGACGGTATTACAAACATAGAAAGTTTGATCTCACTCTTGTCTAATCCGTCATTTCTAGTTAATGATTTTATAACTTCTAAAGTAGTCGTTAGATTTAGCATATTCCTAAGTTGTCGGTGCCATAGCTTCTTGTGCTTTCTTTGACGATTTGAGAATCTCCACTTCTTGCAGTTCACATCTCTGTCTTTGTATTTCAACAAGATCCTGTTTTAGAAAAAGGCGCCGAGCTATTAGCTTAAGCATTAAATGGTTGATTACTAAAAAGGCTCCTTCCTCCAGGCAAATGAATAAATGAAAACTAAAATAAAAAAGGACGTCATAAATCACAAGTATACCTGAGCTTGTAACTTAAGCACTTCTTGATTCAAAATTTCATATTTTTTTCCTTTTTCTTTTTTTCTCTTTCTTCGTTTTTTTGGCCAAAGTTGAAAAAATAACATCTTTGAGGTGTAATATAGGTGTCTACGAGGATCTAACTAGAGGAAATGTCTCTAATTTCATTCCTTGTTTAGCGGCTTTGCAGTTCAATTGCTTTTTCAAATCAATAGTAGACGGTATTACAAACATAGAAAGTTTGATCTCACTCTTGTCTAATCCGTCCTTTCTAGTTAATGATTTTATAACTTCTAAAGTAGTCGTTAGATTTAGCATATTCCTAAGTTGTCGGTTCCATAGCTTCTTGTGCTTTCTTTGACGATTTGAGAATCTCCACTTCTTGCAGTTCACATCTCTGTCTTTGTATTTCAACAAGATCCTGTTTTAGAAAAAGGCGCCGAGCTATTAGCTTAAGCATTAAATGGTTGATTACTAAAAAGGCTCCTTCCTCCAGGCAAATGAATAAATGAAAACTAAAATAAAAAAGGACGTCATAAATCACAAGTATACCTGAGCTTGTAACTTAAGCACTTCTTGATTCAAAATTTCATATTTTTTTCCTTTTTCTTTTTTTCTCTTTCTTCGTTTTTTTGGCCAAAGTTGAAAAAATAACATCTTTGAGGTGTAATATAGGTGTCTACGAGGATCTAACTAGAGGAAATGTCTCTAATTTCATTCCTTGTTTAGCGGCTTTGTAGTTCAATTGCTTTATCATATCAATAGTAGACGGTATTACAAACATAGAAAGTTTGATCTCACCCTTGTCTAATCCGTCCTTTCTAGTTAATGATTTTATAACTTTTAAAGTAGTCGTTAGATTTAGCATATTCCTATCTTGTCGGTGCCATAGCTTCTTGTGCTTTCTTTGACAATTTGAGAATCTCCATTTCTTGCAGTTCACATCTCTATCTTTGTATTTCAATAAGATCATGTTTTAGAAAAAGGCACCGAGCTATTAGCTTAAGCATTAAATGGTTGATTACTAAAAAGGCTCCTTCCTCCAGGCAAATGAATAAATGAAAACTAAAATAAAAAAGGACGTCCTAAATCACAAGTATATTTGAGCTCGTAACTTGTGCACTTCTTGATTCAAAATTTCATATTTTTCTCCTTTTTCCTTTTTTCTCTCTCTTCTTTTTTTTGGCCAAAGTTGAAAAAATAACATCTTTGAGGTGTAATATAGGTGTCCACGAGGATCTAACTAGAGGAAATGTCTCAAATTTCATTCTTTGTTTAGAGGCTTTGCAGTTCAATTGCTTTTTCAAATCAATAGTAGATGGTATTACAAACATAGAAAGTCTGATCTCACTTTTGTCTAATCCGTCCTTTCTAGTTAATGATTTTATAACTTCTAAAGTAGTCATTATATTTAGCATATTCCTAAGTTGTCGGTGCCATAGCTTCTTGTGCTTTCTTTGACTATTTGAGAATCTCCACTTCTTGTAGTTCACATCTCTGTCTTTGTATTTCAACAAGTTCCTACTTTAGAAAAAGGCACCGAGCTATTAGCTTAAGCATTAAATGGTTGATTACTAAAAAGGCTCCTTCCTCCAGGCATATGAATAAATGAAAAATAAAATAAAAAAGAACGTCCTAAATCACAAGTATACCTAAGCTTGTAACTTAAGCACTTCTTGATTCAAAATTTTATATTTTTTTTCCTTTTTCCTTTGTTCTCTCTCTTCGTTTTTTGGCCAAAGTTAAAAAAAAATAACATCTTTGAGGTGTAATATAGGTGTCTACAAGGATCTAACTAGAGGAAATTTCTCAAATTTCATTACTTGTTTAGAGGCTTTGCAGTTCAATTGCTTTTTCAAATCAATAGTAGACGGTATTACAAACTTAGAAAGTCTGATCTCACCCTTGTCTAATCCGTCCTTTCTAGTTAATGATTTTATAACTTTTAAAGTAGTCGTTAGATTTAGCATATTCCTATCTTGTCGGTGCCATAGCTTCTTGTGCTTTCTTTGACGATTTGAGAATCTCCACTTCTTGCAGTTCACATCTCTGTCTTTGTATTTCAACAAGATCATGTTTTAGAAAAAGGCACCGAGCTATTAGCTTAAGCGTTAAATGGTTGATTACTAAAAAGGCTCCTTCCTCCAGGCAAATGAATAAATGAAAACTAAAATAAAAAAGGACGTCCTAAATCACAAGTATACCTGAGCTTGTAACTTAAGGACTTCTTGATTCAAAATTTCATATTTTTCTCCCTTTTCCTTTTTTCCCTCTCTTCGTTTTTTTGGCCAAGGTTGAAAAAATAACATCTTTGAGGTGTAATATAGGTGTCTACGAGGATCTAACTATAGGAAATGTCTCAAATTTCATTCTTTGTTTAGAGGCTTTGCAGTTCAATTGCTTTTTCAAATCAATAGTAGACGGTATTACAAACATAGAAAGTCTGATCTCACTCTTGTATAATCCGTCCTTTATAGTTAATGATTTTATAACTTCTAAAGTAGTCGTTAGATTTAGCATATTCCTAAGTTGTCGGTGCCATAGCTTCTTGTGCTTTCTTTGACGATTTGAGAATCTGCACTTCTTGCAGTTCACATCTCTGTCTTTGTATTTCAACAAGATCATGTTTTAGAAAAAGGCACCGATCTATTAGCTTAAGCATTAAATGGTTGATTACTAAAAAGGCTCCTTCCTCCAAGCATATGAATAAATGAAAACTTAAATAAAAAACGACGTCCTAAATCACAAGTATACCTGAGCTTGTAACTTAAGCACTTCTTCATTTAAAATTTCATATTTTTTTCCTTTTTCCTTTGTTCTCTCTCTTCGTTTTTTTGGCCAAAGTTAAAAAAATAACATCTTTGAGGTGTAATATAGGTGTACAAGGATCTAACTAGAGGAAATTTCTCAAATTTCATTCCTTGTTTAGAGGCTTTGCAGTTCAATTGCTTTTTCAAATCAATAGTAGACGGTGTTACAAACTTAGAAAGTCTGATCTCACCCTTGTCTAATCTGTCCTTTCTAGTTGATGATTTTATAACTTTTAAAGTAGTCGTTAGATTTAGCATATTCCTATCTTGTCGGTGCCATAGCTTCTTGTGCTTTCTTTGACGATTTGAGAATCTCCACTTCTAGCAGTTCACATCTCTGTCTTTGTATTTCAACAAGATCATGTTTTAGAAAAAGGCACCGAGCTATTAGCTTAAGCATTAAATGGTTGATTACTAAAGAGGCTCCTTCCTCCAGGCAAATGAATAAATGAAAACTAAAATAAAAAAGGACGTCCTAAATCACAATTATACCTGAGCTTGTACCTTAAGCACTTCTTGATTCAAAATTTCATATTTTTCTTTTTTTTTCCTTTTTTCTCTCTCTTCGTTTTTTTGGCCAAAGTTGAAAAAATAACATCTTTGAGGTGCAATATAGGTGTCTACGAGGATCTAACTAGAGGAAATGTCTCAAATTTCATTCTTTGTTTAGAGGCTTTGCAGTTCAATTGCTTTTTCAAATCAATAGTAGACGGTATTACAAACATAGAAAGTCTGATCTCACTCGTGTCTAATCCGTCCTTTCTAGTTAATGATTTTATAACTTCTAAAGTAGTCGTTAGATTTAGCATATTCCTAAGTTGTCGGTGCCATTGCTTCTTGTGCTTTCTTTGACGATTTGAGAATCTCCATTTCTTACAGTTCACAACTCTGTCTTTGTATTTCAACAAGATCATGTTTTAGAAAAAGGCGTCGAGCTATTAGCTTAAGCATTAAATGGTTGATTACTAAAAAGGCTCCTTCCTCCAGGCATATGAATAAATGAAAAAAAACGACGTCCTAAATCACAAGTATACCTGAGCTTGTAACTTAAGCACTTCTTGATTCAAAATTTCATATTTTTTTCCTTTTTCTTTTTTTCTCTTTCTTCGTTTTTTTGGCCAAAGTTGAAAAAATAACATCTTTGAGGTGTAATATAGGTGTCCACGAGGATCTAACTAGAGGAAATGTCTCAAATTTCATTCTTTGTTTAGAGGCTTTGCAGTTCAATTGCTTTTTCAAATCAATAGTAGATGGTATTACAAACATAGAAAGTCTGATCTCACTTTTGTCTAATCCGTCCTTTCTAGTTAATGATTTTATAACTTCTAAAGTAGTCATTATATTTAGCATATTCCTAAGTTGTCGGTGCCATAGCTTCTTGTGCTTTCTTTGACTATTTGAGAATCTCCACTTCTTGTAGTTCACATCTCTGTCTTTGTATTTCAACAAGTTCCTACTTTAGAAAAAGGCACCGAGCTATTAGCTTAAGCATTAAATGGTTGATTACTAAAAAGGCTCCTTCCTCCAGGCATATGAATAAATGAAAAATAAAATAAAAAAGAACGTCCTAAATCACAAGTATACCTAAGCTTGTAACTTAAGCACTTCTTGATTCAAAATTTTATATTTTTTTTCCTTTTTCCTTTGTTCTCTCTCTTCGTTTTTTGGCCAAAGTTAAAAAAAAATAACATCTTTGAGGTGTAATATAGGTGTCTACAAGGATCTAACTAGAGGAAATTTCTCAAATTTCATTACTTGTTTAGAGGCTTTGCAGTTCAATTGCTTTTTCAAATCAATAGTAGACGGTATTACAAACTTAGAAAGTCTGATCTCACCCTTGTCTAATCCGTCCTTTCTAGTTAATGATTTTATAACTTTTAAAGTAGTCGTTAGATTTAGCATATTCCTATCTTGTCGGTGCCATAGCTTCTTGTGCTTTCTTTGACGATTTGAGAATCTCCACTTCTTGCAGTTCACATCTCTGTCTTTGTATTTCAACAAGATCATGTTTTAGAAAAAGGCACCGAGCTATTAGCTTAAGCGTTAAATGGTTGATTACTAAAAAGGCTCCTTCCTCCAGGCAAATGAATAAATGAAAACTAAAATAAAAAAGGACGTCCTAAATCACAAGTATACCTGAGCTTGTAACTTAAGGACTTCTTGATTCAAAATTTCATATTTTTCTCCCTTTTCCTTTTTTCCCTCTCTTCGTTTTTTTGGCCAAGGTTGAAAAAATAACATCTTTGAGGTGTAATATAGGTGTCTACGAGGATCTAACTATAGGAAATGTCTCAAATTTCATTCTTTGTTTAGAGGCTTTGCAGTTCAATTGCTTTTTCAAATCAATAGTAGACGGTATTACAAACATAGAAAGTCTGATCTCACTCTTGTATAATCCGTCCTTTATAGTTAATGATTTTATAACTTCTAAAGTAGTCGTTAGATTTAGCATATTCCTAAGTTGTCGGTGCCATAGCTTCTTGTGCTTTCTTTGACGATTTGAGAATCTGCACTTCTTGCAGTTCACATCTCTGTCTTTGTATTTCAACAAGATCATGTTTTAGAAAAAGGCACCGATCTATTAGCTTAAGCATTAAATGGTTGATTACTAAAAAGGCTCCTTCCTCCAAGCATATGAATAAATGAAAACTTAAATAAAAAACGACGTCCTAAATCACAAGTATACCTGAGCTTGTAACTTAAGCACTTCTTCATTTAAAATTTCATATTTTTTTCCTTTTTCCTTTGTTCTCTCTCTTCGTTTTTTTGGCCAAAGTTAAAAAAATAACATCTTTGAGGTGTAATATAGGTGTACAAGGATCTAACTAGAGGAAATTTCTCAAATTTCATTCCTTGTTTAGAGGCTTTGCAGTTCAATTGCTTTTTCAAATCAATAGTAGACGGTGTTACAAACTTAGAAAGTCTGATCTCACCCTTGTCTAATCTGTCCTTTCTAGTTGATGATTTTATAACTTTTAAAGTAGTCGTTAGATTTAGCATATTCCTATCTTGTCGGTGCCATAGCTTCTTGTGCTTTCTTTGACGATTTGAGAATCTCCACTTCTAGCAGTTCACATCTCTGTCTTTGTATTTCAACAAGATCATGTTTTAGAAAAAGGCACCGAGCTATTAGCTTAAGCATTAAATGGTTGATTACTAAAGAGGCTCCTTCCTCCAGGCAAATGAATAAATGAAAACTAAAATAAAAAAGGACGTCCTAAATCACAATTATACCTGAGCTTGTACCTTAAGCACTTCTTGATTCAAAATTTCATATTTTTCTTTTTTTTTCCTTTTTTCTCTCTCTTCGTTTTTTTGGCCAAAGTTGAAAAAATAACATCTTTGAGGTGCAATATAGGTGTCTACGAGGATCTAACTAGAGGAAATGTCTCAAATTTCATTCTTTGTTTAGAGGCTTTGCAGTTCAATTGCTTTTTCAAATCAATAGTAGACGGTATTACAAACATAGAAAGTCTGATCTCACTCGTGTCTAATCCGTCCTTTCTAGTTAATGATTTTATAACTTCTAAAGTAGTCGTTAGATTTAGCATATTCCTAAGTTGTCGGTGCCATTGCTTCTTGTGCTTTCTTTGACGATTTGAGAATCTCCATTTCTTACAGTTCACAACTCTGTCTTTGTATTTCAACAAGATCATGTTTTAGAAAAAGGCGTCGAGCTATTAGCTTAAGCATTAAATGGTTGATTACTAAAAAGGCTCCTTCCTCCAGGCATATGAATAAATGAAAAAAAACGACGTCCTAAATCACAAGTATACCTGAGCTTGTAACTTAAGCACTTCTTGATTCAAAATTTCATATTTTTTTCCTTTTTCTTTTTTTCTCTTTCTTTGTTTTTTTGGCCAAAGTTGAAAAAATAACATCTTTGAGGTGTAATATAGGTGTCTACGAGGATCTAACTAGAGGAAATGTCTCAAATTTCATTCTTTGTTTAGAGGCTTTGCAGTTCAATTGCTTTTTCAAATCAATAGTAGACGGTATTAGAAACATAGAAAGTCTGATCTCACTCGTGTCTAATCCGTCCTTTCTAGTTAATGATTTTATAACTTCTAAAGTAGTCGTTAGATTTAGCATATTCCTAAGTTGTCGGTGCCATTGCTTCTTGTGCTTTCTTTGACGATTTGAGAATCTGCACTTCTTGCAGTTCACATCTCTGTCTTTGTATTTCAACAAGATCATGTTTTAGAAGAAGGCACCAAGCTATTAGCTTAAGCATTAAATGGTTCATTACTAAAAAGGCTCCTTCCTCTAGGCATATGAATAAATGAAAACTAAAATAAAAAAAGGACGTCCTAAATCACAAGTATACCTGATCTTGTAACTTAAGCACTTCTTGATTCAAAATTTCATATTTTTTTCCTTTTTCCTTTGTTCTCTCTCTTCGTTTTTTTGGCCAAAGTTAAAAAAATAACATCTTTGAGGTGTAATATAGGTGTCTACAAGGATCTAACTAGAGGAAATTTCTCAAATTTCATTCCTTGTTTAGAGGCTTTGCAGTTCAATTGCTTTTTCAAATCAATAGTAGACGGTATTACAAACTTAGAAAGTCTGATCTCACCCTTGTCTAATCTGTCCTTTCTAGTTAATGATTTTATAACTTTTAAAGTAGTCATTACATTTAGCATATTCCTATCTTGTCGGTGCCATAGCTTCTTGTGCTTTCTTTGACGATTTGAGAATCTCCACTTCTTGCAGTTCACATCTCTGTCTTTGTATTTCAACAAGATCATGTTTTAGAAAAAGGCACCGAGCTATTAGCTTAAGCATTAAATGGTTGATTACTAAAAAGGCTCCTTCCTCCAGGCAAATGAATAAATGAAAACTAAAATAAAAAAGGACGTCCTAAATCACAAGTATACCTGAGCTTGTAACTTAAGGACTTCTTGATTCAAAATTTCATATTTTTCTCCCTTTTCCTTTTTTCCCTCTCTTCGTTTTTTTGGCCAAAGTTGAAAAAATAACATCATTGAGGTGTAATATAGGTGTATACGAGGATCTAACTAGAGGAAATGACTCAAATTTCATTCTTTGTTTAGAGGCTTTGCAGTTCAATTGCTTTTTCAAATCAATAGTAGACGGTATTACAAACATAGAAAGTCTGATCTCACTCTTGTATAATCCGTCCTTTATAGTTAATGATTTTATAACTTCTAAAGTAGTCGTTAGATTTAGCATATTCCTAAGTTGTCGGTGCCATAGCTTCTTGTGCTTTCTTTGACGATTTGAGAATCTGCACTTCTTGCAGTTCACATCTCTGTCTTTGTATTTCAACAAGATCATGTTTTAGAAAAAGGCACCGATCTATTAGCTTAAGCATTAAATGGTTGATTACTAAAAAGGCTCCTTCCTCCAAGCATATGAATAAATGAAAACTTAAATAAAAAACGACGTCGTAAATCACAAGTATACCTGAGCTTGTAACTTAAGCACTTCTTCATTTAAAATTTCATATTTTTTTCCTTTTTCCTTTGTTCTCTCTCTTCGTTTTTTTGGCCAAAGTTAAAAAAATAACATCTTTGAGGTGTAATATAGGTGTCTACAAGGATCTAACTAGAGGAAATTTCTCAAATTTCATTCCTTGTTTAGAGGCTTTGCAGTTCAATTGCTTTTTCAAATCAATAGTAGACGGTATTACAAACTTAGAAAGTCTGATCTCACCCTTGTCTAATCTGTCCTTTCTAGTTAATGATTTTATAACTTTTAAAGTAGTCGTTAGATTTAGCATATTCCTATCTTGTCGGTGCCATAGCTTCTTGTGCTTTCTTTGACGATTTGAGAATCTCCACTTCTTGCAGTTCACATCTCTGTCTTTGTATTTCACCAAGATCATGTTTTAGAAAAAGGCACCGAGCTATTAGCTTAAGCATTAAATGGTTGATTACTAAAGAGGCTCCTTCCTCCAGGCAAATGAATAAATGAAAACTAAAATAAAAAAGGACGTCCTAAATCACAAGTATACCTGAGCTTATAACTTAAGGACTTCTTGATTCAAAATTTCATATTTTTCTCCTTTTTCCTTTTTTCACTCTCTTCGTTTTTTTGGCCAAAGTTGAAAAAATAACATCTTTGAGGTGTCTACGAGGATCTAACTAGAGGAAATGTCTCAAATTTCATTCTTTGTTTAGAGGCTTTGCAGTTCAATTGCTTTTTCAAATCAATAGTAGACGGTATTACAAACTTAGAAAGTCTGATCTCACCCTTGTCTAATCTGTCCTTTCTAGTTAATGATTTTATAACTTTTAAAGTAGTCGTTAGATTTAGCATATTCCTATCTTGTCGGTGCCATAGCTTCTTGTGCTTTCTTTGACGATTTGAGAATCTCCACTTCTTGCAGTTCACATCTCTGTCTTTGTATTTCAACAAGATCATGTTTTAGAAAAAGGCACCGAGCTATTAGCTTAAACATTAAATGGTTGATTACTAAAAAGGCTCCTTCCTCCAGGCAAATGAATAAATGAAAAATAAAATAAAAAAGGACGTCCTAAATCACAAGTATACCTGAGCTTGTAACTTAAGGACTTCTTGATTCAAAATTTCATATTTTTCTCCTTTTTCCTTTTTTCCCTCTCTTCGTTTTTTTGGCCAAAGTTGAAAAAATAACATCATTGAGGTGTAATATAGGTGTATACGAGGATCTAACTAGAGGAAATGTCTCAAATTTCATTCTTTGTTTAGAGGCTTTGCAATTCAATTGCTTTTTCAAATCAATAGTAGACGGTATTACAAACATAGAAAGTTTGATCTCACCCTTGTCTAATCCGTCCTTTCTAGTTAACGATTTTATAACTTTTAAAGTAGTCGTTAGATTTAGCATATTCCTAAGTTGTCGGTGCCATAGCTTCTTGTGCTTTCTTTGACTATTTGAGAATCTCCACTTCTTGTAGTTCACATCTCTGTCTTTGTATTTCAACAAGATCATGTTTTAGAAAAAGGCATCGAGCTATTAGCTTAAGCATTAAATGGTTGATTACTAAAAAGGCTCCTTCCTCCAGGAATATGAATAAATGAAAACTAAAATAAAAAACGACGTCCTAAATCACAAGTATACCTGAGCTTGTAACTTAAGCACTTCTTGATTCAAAATTTCATATTTTTCTCCTTTTTCCTTTTTTCTCTCTCTTCGTTTTTTTGGCCAAAGTTGAAAAAATAACATCTTTGAGGTGTAATATAGGTGTCTACGAGGATCTAACTAGAGGAAATGTCTCAAATTTCATTCTTTGTTTAGAGGCTTTGCAGTTCAATTGCTTTTTCAAATCAATAGTAGACGGTATTACAAACTTAGAAAGTCTGATCTCACCCTTGTCTAATCTGTCCTTTCTAGTTAATGATTTTATAACTTTTAAAGTAGTCGTTAGATTTAGCATATTCCTATCTTGTCGGTGCCATAGCTTCTTGTGCTTTCTTTGACGATTTGAGAATCTCCACTTCTTGCAGTTCACATCTCTGTCTTTGTATTTCAACAAGATCATGTTTTAGAAAAAGGCACCGAGCTATTAGCTTAAGCATTAAATGGTTGATTACTAAAGAGGCTGCTTCCTCCAGGCAAATGAATAAATGAAAACTAAAATAAAAAAGGACGTCCTAAATCACAAGTATACCTGAGCTTGTAACTTAAGGACTTCTTGATTCAAAATTTCATATTTTTCTCCTTTTTCCTTTTTTCACTATCTTCGTTTTTTTGGCCAAAGTTGAAAAAATAACATCTTTGAGGTGTAATATAGGTGTCTACGAGGATCTAACTAGAGGAAATGTCTCAAATTTCATTCTTTGTTTAGAGGCTTTGCAGTTCAATTGCTTTTTCAAATCAATAGTAGACGGTATTACAAACTTAGAAAGTCTGATCTCACCCTTGTCTAATCTGTCCTTTCTAGTTAATGATTTTATAACTTTTAAAGTAGTCGTTAGATTTAGCATATTCCTATCTTGTCGGTGCCATAGCTTCTTGTGCTTTCTTTGACGATTTGAGAATCTCCACTTCTTGCAGTTCACATCTCTGTCTTTGTATTTCAACAAGATCATGTTTTAGAAAAAGGCACCGAGCTATTAGCTTAAGCATTAAATGGTTGATTACTAAAAAGGCTCCTTCCTCCAGGCAAATGAATAAATGAAAACTAAAATAAAAAAGGACGTCCTAAATCACAAGTATACCTGAGCTTGTAACTTAAGGACTTCTTGATTCAAAATTTCATATTTTTCTCCTTTTTCCTTTTTTCCCTCTCTTCGTTTTTTTGGCCAAAGTTGAAAAAATAACATCATTGAGGTGTAATATAGGTGTATACGAGGATCTAACTAGAGGAAATGTCTCAAATTTCATTCTTTGTTTAGAGGCTTTGCAATTCAATTGCTTTTTCAAATCAATAGTAGACGGTATTACAAACATAGAAAGTTTGATCTCACCCTTTTCTAATCCGTCCTTTCTAGTTAACGATTTTATAACTTTTAAAGTAGTCGTTAGATTTAGCATATTCCTAAGTTGTCGGTGCCATAGCTTCTTGTGCTTTCTTTGACTATTTGAGAATCTCCACTTCTTGTAGTTCAGATCTCTGTCTTTGTATTTCATCAAGATCATGTTTTAGAAAAAGGCATCGAGCTATTAGCTTAAGCATTAAATGGTTGATTACTAAAAAGGCTCCTTCCTCCAGGAATATGAATAAATGAAAACTAAAATAAAAAACGACGTCCTAAATCACAAGTATACCTGAGCTTGTAACTTAAGCACTTCTTGATTCAAAATTTCATATTTTTCTCCTTTTTCCTTTTTTCTCTCTCTTCGTTTTTTTGGCCAAAGTTGAAAAAATAACATCTTTGAGGTGTAATATAGGTGTCTACGAGGATCTAACTAGAGGAAATGTCTCAAATTTCATTCTTTGTTTAGAGGCTTTGCAGTTCAATTGCTTTTTCAAATCAATAGTAGACGGTATTACAAACTTAGAAAGTCTGATCTCACCCTTGTCTAATCTGTCCTTTCTAGTTAATGATTTTATAACTTTTAAAGTAGTCGTTAGATTTAGCATATTCCTATCTTGTCGGTGCCATAGCTTCTTGTGCTTTCTTTGACGATTTGAGAATCTCCACTTCTTGCAGTTCACATCTCTGTCTTTGTATTTCAACAAGATCATGTTTTAGAAAAAGGCACCGAGCTATTAGCTTAAGCATTAAATGGTTGATTACTAAAGAGACTCCTTCCTCCAGGAAAATGAATAAATGAAAACTAAAATAAAAAAGAACGTCCTAAATCACAAGTATACCTGAGCTTGTAACTTAAGGACTTCTTGATTCAAAATTTCATATTTTTCTCCGTTTTCCTTTTTTCACTCTCTTCGTTTTTTTGGCCAAAGTTGAAAAAATAACATCTTTGAGGTGTAATATAGGTGTCTACGAGGATCTAACTAGAGGAAATGTCTCAAATTTCATTCTTTGTTTAGAGGCTTTGTAGTTCAATTGCTTTTTCAAATCAATAGTAGACGGTATTACAAACTTAGAAAGTCTGATCTCACCCTTGTCTAATCTGTCCTTTCTAGTTAATGATTTTATAACTTTTAAAGTAGTCGTTAGATTTAGCATATTCCTATCTTGTCGGTGCCATATCTTCTTGTGCTTTCTTTGACAATTTGAGAATCTCCACTTCTTGCAGTTCATATCTCTGTCTTTGTATTTCAACAAGATCATGTTTTAGAAAAAGGCACCGAGCTATTAGCTTAAGCATTAAATGGTTGATTACTAAAAAGGCTCCTTCCTCCAGGCAAATGAATAAATGAAAACTAAAATAAAAAAGGACGTCCTAAATCATAAGTATACCTGAGCTTGTAACTTAAGGACTTCTTGATTCAAAATTTCATATTTTTCTCCTTTTTCCTTTTTTCCCTCTCTTCGTTTTTTTGGCCAAAGTTGAAAAAATAACATCATTGAGGTGTAATATAGGTGTATACGAGGATCTAACTAGAGAAAATGTCTCAAATTTCATTCTTTGTTTAGAGGCTTTGCAATTCATTTGCTTTTTCAAATCAATAGTAGACGGTATTACAAACATAGAAAGTCTGATCTCACTCTTGTATAATCCGTCCTTTATAGTTAATGATTTTATAACTTCTAAAGTAGTCGTTAGATTTAGCATATTCCTAAGTTGTCGGTGCCATAGCTTCTTGTGCTTTCTTTGACGATTTGAGAATCTGCACTTCTTGCAGTTCACATCTCTGTCTTTGTATTTCAACAAGATCATGTTTTAGAAAAAGGCACCGATCTATTAGCTTAAGCATTAAATGGTTGATTACTAAAAAGGCTACTTCCTCCAAGCATATGAATAAATGAAAACTAAAATAAAAAACGACGTCGTAAATCACAAGTATACCTGAGCTTGTAACTTAAGCACTTCTTCATTTAAAATTTCATATTTTTTTCCTTTTTCCTTTGTTCTCTCTCTTCGTTTTTTTGGCCAAAGTTAAAAAAATAACATCTTTGAGGTGTAATATAGGTGTCTACAAGGATCTAACTAGGGGAAATTTCTCAAATTTCATTCCTTGTTTAGAGGCTTTGCAGTTCAATTGCTTTTTCAAATCAATAGTAGACGGTATTACAAACGTAGAAAGTCTGATCTCACCCTTGTCTAATCTGTCCTTTCTAGTTAATGATTTTATAACTTTTAAAGTAGTCGTTAGATTTAGCATATTCCTATCTTGTCGGTGCCATAGCTTCTTGTGCTTTCTTTGACGATTTGAGAATCTCCACTTCTTGCAGTTCACATCTCTGTCTTTGTATTTCAACAAGATCATGTTTTAGAAAAAGGCACCGAGCTATTAGCTTAAGCATTAAATGGTTGATTACTAAAAAGGCTCCTTCCTCCAAGCATATGAATAAATGAAAACTAAAATAATAAACGACGTCGTAAATCACAAGTATACCTGAGCTTGTAACTTAAGCACTTCTTCATTTAAAATTTCATATTTTTTTCCTTTTTCCTTTGTTCTCTCTCTTCGTTTTTTTGGCCAAAGTTAAAAAAATAACATCTTTGAGGTGTAATATAGGTGTCTACAAGGATCTAACTAGAGGAAATTTCTCAAATTTCATTCCTTGTTTAAAGGCTTTGCAGTTCAATTGCTTTTTCAAATCAATAGTAGACGGTATTACAAACTTAGAAAGTCTGATCTCACCCTTGTCTAATCTGTCCTTTCTAGTTAATGATTTTATAACTTTTAAAGTAGTCGTTAGATTTAGCATATTCCTATCTTGTCGGTGCCATAGCTTCTTGTGCTTTCTTTGACGATTTGAGAATCTCCACTTCTTGCAGTTCACATCTCTGTCTTTGTATTTCAACAAGATCATGTTTTAGAAAAAGGCACCGAGCTATTAGCTTAAGCATTAAATGGTTGATTACTAAAGAGGCACCTTCCTCCAGGAAAATGAATAAATGAAAACTAAAATAAAAAAGAACGTCCTAAATCACAAGTATACCTGAGCTTGTAACTTAAGGACTTCTTGATTCAAAATTTCATATTTTTCTCCGTTTTCCTTTTTTCACTCTCTTCGTTTTTTTGGCCAAAGTTGAAAAAATAACATCTTTGAGGTGTAATATAGGTGTCTACGAGGATCTAACTAGAGGAAATGTCTCAAATTTCATTCTTTGTTTAGAGTCTTTGCAGTTCAATTGCTTTTTCAAATCAATAGTAGACGGTATTACAAACTTAGAAAGTCTGATCTCACCCTTGTCTAATCTGTCCTTTCTAGTTAATGATTTTATAACTTTTAAAGTAGTCGTTAGATTTAGCATATTCCTATCTTGTCGGTGCCATAGCTTCTTGTGCTTTCTTTGACGATTTGAGAATCTCCACTTCTTGCAGTTCATATCTCTGTCTTTGTATTTCAACAAGATCATGTTTTAGAAAAAGGCACCGAGCTATTAGCTTAAGCATTAAATGGTTGATTACTAAAAAGGCTCCTTCCTCCAGGCAAATGAATAAATGAAAACTAAAATAAAAAAGGACGTCCTAAATCATAAGTATACCTGAGCTTGTAACTTAAGGACTTCTTGATTCAAAATTTCATATTTTTCTCCTTTTTCCTTTTTTCCCTCTCTTCGTTTATTTGGCCAAAGTTGAAAAAATAACATCATGGAGGTGTAATATAGGTGTATACGAGGATCTAACTAGAGAAAATGTCTCAAATTTCATTCTTTGTTTAGAGGCTTAGCAATTCAATTGCTTTTTCAAATCAATAGTAGACGGTATTACAAACATAGAAAGTCTGATCTCACTCTTGTAGAATCCGTCCTTTATAGTTAATGATTTTATAACTTCTAAAGTAGTCGTTAGATTTAGCATATTCCTAAGTTGTCGGTGCCATAGCTTCTTGTGCTTTCTTTGACGATTTGAAAATCTGCACTTCTTGCAGTTCACATCTCTGTCTTTGTATTTCAACAAGATCATGTTTTAGAAAAAGGCACCGATCTATTAGCTTAAGCATTAAATGGTTGATTACTAAAAAGGCTCCTTCCTCCAAGCATATGAATAAATGAAAACTAAAATAAAAAACGACGTCGTAAATCACAAGTATACCTGAGCTTGTAACTTAAGCACTTCTTCATTTAAAAATTCATATTTTTTTTCTTTTTCCTTTGTTCTCTCTCTTCGCTTTTTTGGCCAAAGTTAAAAAAATAACATCTTTGAGGTGTAATATAGGTGTCTACAAGGATCTAACTAGAGGAAATTTCTCAAATTTCATTCCTTGTTTAGAGGCTTTGCAGTTCAATTGCTTTTTCAAATCAATAGTAGACGGTATTACAAACTTAGAAAGTCTGATCTCACCCTTGTCTAATCTGTCCTTTCTAGTTAATGATTTTATAACTTTTAAAGTAGTCGTTAGATTTAGCATATTCCTATCTTGTCGGTGCCATAGCTTCTTGTGCTTTCTTTGACGATTTGAGAATCTGCACTTCTTGCAGTTCACATCTCTGTCTTTGTATTTCAACAAGATCATGTTTTAGAAAAAGGCACCGAGCTATTAGCTGAAGCATTAAATGTTTGATTACTAAAGAGGCTCCTTCCTCCAGGAAAATGAATAAATGAAAACTAAAATAAAAAAGAACGTCCTAAATCACAAGTATACCTGAGCTTGTAACTTAAGGACTTCTTGATTCAAAATTTCATATTTTTCTCCGTTATCCTTTTTTCACTCTCTTCGTTTTTTTGGCCAAAGTTGAAAAAATAACATCTTTGAGGTGTAATATAGGTGTCTACGAGGATCTAACTAGAGGAAATGTCTCAAATTTCATTCTTTGTTTAGAGGCTTTGCAGTTCAATTTCTTTTTCAAATCAATAGTAGACGGTATTACAAACTTAGAAAGTCTGATCTCACCCTTGTCTAATCTGTCCTTTCTAGTTAATGATTTTATAACTTTTAAAGTAGTCGTTAGATTTAGCATATTCCTATCTTGTCGGTGCCATAGCTTCTTGTGCTTTCTTTGACGATTTGAGAATCTCCACTTCTTGCAGTTCATATCTCTGTCTTTGTATTTCAACAAGATCATGTTTTAGAAAAAGGCACCGAGCTATTAGCTTAAGCATTAAATGGTTGATTACTAAAAAGGCTCCTTCCTCCAGGCAAATGAATAAATGAAAACTAAAATAAAAAAGGACGTCCTAAATCATAAGTATACCTGAGCTTGTAACTTAAGGACTTCTTGATTCAAAATTTCATATTTTTCTCCTTTTTCCTTTTTTCCCTCTCTTCGTTTTTTTGGCCAAAGTTGAAAAAATAACATCATTGAGGTGTAATATAGGTGTATACGAGGATCTAACTAGAGAAAATGTCTCAAATTTCATTCTTTGTTTAGAGGCTTTGCAATTCAATTGCTTTTTCAAATCAATAGTAGACGGTATTACAAACATAGAAAGTCTGATCTCACTCTTGTATAATCCGTCGTTTATAGTTAATGATTTTATAACTTCTAAAGTAGTCGTTAGATTTAGCATATTCCTAAGTTGTCGGTGCCATAGCTTCTTGTGCTTTCTTTGACGATTTGAGAATCTGCACTTCTTGCAGTTCACATCTCTGTCTTTGTATTTCAACAAGATCATGTTTTAGAAAAAGGCACCGATCTATTAGCTTAAGCATTAAATGGTTGATTACTAAAAAGGCACCTTCCTCCAAGCATATGAATAAATGAAAACTAAAATAAAAAACGACGTCGTAAATCACAAGTATACCTGAGCTTGTAACTTAAGCACTTCTTCATTTAAAATTTCATATTTTTTTCCTTTTTCCTTTGTTCTCTCTCTTCGTTTTTTTGGCCAAAGTTAAAAAAATAACATCTTTGAGGTGTATTATAGGTGTCTACAAGGATCTAATTAGAGGAAATTTCTCAAATTTCATTCCTTGTTTAGAGGCTTTGCAGTTCAATTGCTTTTTCAAATCAATAGTAGACGGTATTACAAACGTAGAAAGTCTGATCTCACCCTTGTCTAATCTGTCCTTTCTAGTTAATGATTTTATAACTTTTAAAGTAGTCGTTAGATTTAGCATATTCCTATCTTGTCGGTGCCATAGCTTCTTGTGCTTTCTTTGACGATTTGAGAATCTCCACTTCTTGCAGTTCACATCTCTGTCTTTGTATTTCAACAAGATCATGTTTTAGAAAAAGGCACCGAGCTATTAGCTTAAGCATTAAATGGTTGATTACTAAAAAGCGTCATTCCTCCAGGCATATGAATAAATGAAAAATAAAATAAAAAAGAACGTCCTAAATCACAAGTATACCTGAGCTTGTAACTTAAGCACTTCTTGATTCAAAATTTCATATTTTTTTCCTTTTTTCTTTGTTCTCTCTCTTCGTTTTTTTGGCCAAAGTTAAAAAAATAACATCTTTGAGGTGTAATATAGGTGTCTACGAGGATCTAACTAGAGGAAATTTCTCAAATTTCATTCCTTGTTTAGAGGCTTTGCAGTTCATTTGCTTTTTCAAATCAATAGTAGACGGTATCACAAACTTAGAAAGTCTGATCTCATCCTTGTCTAATCTGTCCTTTCTAGTTAATGATTTTATAACTTTTAAAGTAGTCGTTAGATTTAGCATATTCCTATCTTGTCGGTGCCATAGCTTCTTGTGCTATCTTTGACGATTTGAGAATCTCCACTTCTTGCAGTTCACATCTCTGTCTTTGTATTTCAACAAGATTATGTTTTAGAAAAAGGCAACGAGCTATTAGCTTAAGCATTAAATGGTTGATTACTAAAGAGGCTCCTTCCTCCAGGCAAATGAATAAATGAAAACTAAAATAAAAAAGGACGTCCTAAATCACAAGTATACCTGAGCTTGTAACTTAAGGACTTCTTGATTCAAAATATCATATTTTTCTCCTTTTTCCTTTTTTCCCTCTCTTCGTTTTTTTGGCCAAAGTTGAAAAAATAACATCTTTGAGGTGTAATATAGGTGTCTACGAGGATCTAACTAGAGGAAATGTCTCAAATTTCATTCTTTGTTTAGAGGCTTTGCAGTTCAATTGCTTTTTCAAATCAATAGTAGACGGTATTACAAACATAGAAAGTCTGATCTCACTCTTGTCTAATCCGTCCTTTATAGTTAAGGATTTTATAACTTCTAAAGTAGTCGTTAGATTTAGCATATTCCTAAGTTGTCGGTGCCATAGCTTCTTGTGCTTTCTTTGACGATTTGAGAATCTGCACTTCTTGCAGTTCACATCTCTGTCTTTGTATTTCAACAAGATCATGTTTTAGAAGAAGGCACCAAGCTATTAGCTTAAGCATTAAATGGTTCATTACTAAAAAGGCTCCTTCCTCTAGGCATATGAATAAATGAAAACTAAAATAAAAAAAGGACGTCCTAAATCACAAGTATACCTGAGCTTGTAACTTAAGCACTTCTTGATTCAAAATTTCATATTTTTTTCCTTTTTCCTTTGTTCTCTCTCTTCGTTTTTTTGGCCAAAGTTAAAAAAATAACATCTTTGAGGTGTAATATAGGTGTCTACAAGGATCTAACTAGAGGAAATTTCTCAAATTTCATTCCTTGTTTAGAGGCTTTGCAGTTCAATTGCTTTTTCAAATCAATAGTAGACGGTATTACAAACTTAGAAAGTCTGATCTCACCCTTGTCTAATCTGTCCTTTCTAGTTAATGATTTTATAACTTTTAAAGTAGTCGTTAGATTTAGCATATTCCTAAGTTGTCGGTGCCATAGCTTCTTGTGCTTTCTTTGACTATTTGAGAATCTCCACTTCTTGTAGTTCAGATCTCTGTCTTTGTATTTCATCAAGATCATGTTTTAGAAAAAGGCATCGAGCTATTAGCTTAAGCATTAAATGGTTGATTACTAAAAAGGCTCCTTCCTCCAGGAATATGAATAAATGAAAACTAAAATAAAAAACGACGTCGTAAATCACAAGTATACCTGAGCTTGTAACTTAAGCACTTCTTCATTTAAAATTTCATATTTTTTTCCTTTTTCCTTTGTTCTCTCTCTTCGTTTTTTTGGCCAAAGTTAAAAAAATAACATCTTTGAGGTGTAATATAGGTGTCTACAAGGATCTAATTAGAGGAAATTTCTCAAATTTCATTCCTTGTTTAGAGGCTTTGCAGTTCAATTGCTTTTTCAAATCAATAGTAGACGGTATTACAAACATAGAAAGTTTGATCTCACCCTTTTCTAATCCGTCCTTTCTAGTTAACGATTTTATAACTTTTAAAGTAGTCGTTAGATTTAGCATATTCCTAAGTTGTCGGTGCCATAGCTTCTTGTGCTTTCTTTGACTATTTGAGAATCTCCACTTCTGGTAGTTCAGATCTCTGTCTTTGTATTTCATCAAGATCATGTTTTAGAAAAAGGCATCGAGCTATTAGCTTAAGCATTAAATGGTTGATTACTAAAAAGGCTCCTTCCTCCAGGAATATGAATAAATGAAAACTAAAATAAAAAACGACGTCCTAAATCACAAGTATACCTGAGCTTGTAACTTAAGCACTTCTTGATTCAAAATTTCATATTTTTCTCCTTTTTCCTTTTTTCTCTCTCTTCGTTTTTTTGGCCAAAGTTGAAAAAATAACATCTTTGAGGTGTAATATAGGTGTCTACGAGGATCTAACTAGAGGAAATGTCTCAAATTTCATTCTTTGTTTAGAGGCTTTGCAGTTCAATTGCTTTTTCAAATAAATAGTAGACGGTATTACAAACTTAGAAAGTCTGATCTCACCCTTGTCTAATCTGTCCTTTCTAGTTAATGATTTTATAACTTTTAAAGTAGTCGTTAGATTTAGCATATTCCTATCTTGTCGGTGCCATAGCTTCTTGTGCTTTCTTTGACGATTTGAGAATCTGCACTTCTTGCAGTTCATATCTCTGTCTTTGTATTTCAACAAGATCATGTTTTAGAAAAAGGCACCGAGCTATTAGCTTAAGCATTAAATGGTTGATTACTAAAAAGGCTCCTTCCTTCAGGCAAATGAATAAATGAAAACTAAAATAAAAAAGGACGTCCTAAATCATAAGTATACCTGAGCTTGTAACTTAAGGACTTCTTGATTCAAAATTTCATATTTTTCTCCTTTTTCCTTTTTTCCCTCTCTTCGTTTTTTTGGCCAAAGTTGAAAAAATAACATCATTGAGGTGTAATATAGGTGTATACGAGGATCTAACTAGAGGAAATGTCTCAAATTTCATTCTTTGTTTAGAGGCTTTGCAATTCAATTGCTTTTTCAAATCAATAGTAGACGGTATTACAAACATAGAAAGTCTGATCTCACTCTTGTATAATCCGTCGTTTATAGTTAATGATTTTATAACTTCTAAAGTAGTCGTTAGATTTAGCATATTCCTAAGTTGTCGGTGCCATAGCTTCTTGTGCTTTCTTTGACGATTTGAGAATCTGCACTTCTTGCAGTTCACATCTCTGTCTTTGTATTTCAACAAGATCATGTTTTAGAAAAAGGCACCGATCTATTAGCTTAAGCATTAAATGGTTGATTACTAAAAAGGCTCCTTCCTCCAAGCATATGAATAAATGAAAACTAAAATAAAAAACGACGTCGTAAATCACAAGTATACCTGAGCTTGTAACTTAAGCACTTCTTCATTTAAAATTTCATATTTTTTTCCTTTTTCCTTTGTTCTCTCTCTTCGTTTTTTTGGCCAAAGTTAAAAAAATAACATCTTTGAGGTGTATTATAGGTGTCTACAAGGATCTAACTAGAGGAAATTTCTCAAATTTCATTCCTTGTTTAGAGGCTTTGCAGTTCAATTGCTTTTTCAAATCAATAGTAGACGGTATTACAAACGTAGAAAGTCTGATCTCACCCTTGTCTAATATGTCCTTTCTAGTTAATGATTTTATAACTTTTAAAGTAGTCGTTAGATTTAGCATATTCCTATCTTGTCGGTGCCATAGCTTCTTGTGCTTTCTTTGACGATTTGAGAATCTCCACTTCTTGCAGTTCACATCTCTGTCTTTGTATTTCAACAAGATCATGTTTCAGAAAAAGGCACCGAGCTATTAGCTTAAGCATTAAATGGTTGATTACTAAAAAGCGTCCTTCCTCCAGGCATATGAATAAATGAAAAATAAAATAAAAAAGAACGTCCTAAATCACAAGTATACCTGAGCTTGTAACTTAAGCACTTCTTGATTCAAAATTTCATATTTTTTTCCTTTTTTCTTTGTTCTCTCTCTTCGTTTTTTTGGCCAAAGTTAAAAAAATAACATCTTTGAGGTGTAATATAGGTGTCTACGAGGATCTAACTAGAGGAAATTTCTCAAATTTCATTCCTTGTTTAGAGGCTTTGCAGTTCATTTGCTTTTTCAAATCAATAGTAGACGGTATCACAAACTTAGAAAGTCTGATCTCATCCTTGTCTAATCTGTCCTTTCTAGTTAATGATTTTATAACTTTTAAAGTAGTCGTTAGATTTAGCATATTCCTATCTTGTCGGTGCCATAGCTTCTTGTGCTTTCTTTGACGATTTGAGAATCTCCACTTCTTGCAGTTCACATCTCTGTCTTTGTATTTCAACAAGATCATGTTTTAGAAAAAGGCACCGATCTATTAGCTTAAGCATTAAATGGTTGATTACTAAAAAGGCACCTTCCTCCAAGCATATGAATAAATGAAAACTAAAATAAAAAACGACGTCGTAAATCACAAGTATACCTGAGCTTGTAACTTAAGCACTTCTTCATTTAAAATTTCATATTTTTTTCCTTTTTCCTTTGTTCTCTCTCTTCGTTTTTTTGGCCAAAGTTAAAAAAATAACATCTTTGAGGTGTATTATAGGTGTCTACAAGGATCTAACTAGAGGAAATTTCTCAAATTTCATTCCTTGTTTAGAGGCTTTGCAGTTCAATTGCTTTTTCAAATCAATAGTAGACGGTATTACAAACGTAGAAAGTCTGATCTCACCCTTGTCTAATCTGTCCTTTCTAGTTAATGATTTTATAACTTTTAAAGTAGTCGTTAGATTTAGCATATTCCTATCTTGTCGGTGCCATAGCTTCTTGTGCTTTCTTTGACGATTTGAGAATCTCCACTTCTTGCAGTTCACATCTCTGTCTTTGTATTTCAACAAGATCATGTTTTAGAAAAAGGCACCGAGCTATTAGCTTAAGCATTAAATGGTTGATTACTAAAAAGCGTTATTCCTCCAGGCATATGAATAAATGAAAAATAAAATAAAAAAGAACGTCCTAAATCACAAGTATACCTGAGCTTGTAACTTAAGCACTTCTTGATTCAAAATTTCATATTTTTTTCCTTTTTTCTTTGTTCTCTCTCTTCGTTTTTTTGGCCAAAGTTAAAAAAATAACATCTTTGAGGTGTAATATAGGTGTCTACGAGGATCTAACTAGAGGAAATTTCTCAAATTTCATTCCTTGTTTAGAGGCTTTGCAGTTCATTTGCTTTTTCAAATCAATAGTAGACGGTATCACAAACTTAGAAAGTCTGATCTCATCCTTGTCTAATCTGTCCTTTCTAGTTAATGATTTTATAACTTTTAAAGTAGTCGTTAGATTTAGCATATTCCTATCTTGTCGGTGCCATAGCTTCTTGTGCTTTCTTTGACGATTTGAGAATCTCCACTTCTTGCAGTTCACATCTCTGTCTTTGTATTTCAACAAGATCATGTTTTAGAAAAAGGCACCGAGCTATTAGCTTAAGCATTAAATGGTTGATTACTAAAGAGGCTCCTTCCTCCAGGCAAATGAATAAATGAAAACTAAAATAAAAAAAGGACGTCCTAAATCACAAGTATACCTGAGCTTGTAACTTAAGGACTTCTTGATTCAAAATATCATATTTTTCTCCTTTTTCCTTTTTTCCCTCTCTTCGTTTTTTTGGCCAAAGTTGAAAAAATAACATCTTTGAGGTGTAATATAGGTGTCTACGAGGATCTAACTAGAGGAAATGTCTCAAATTTCATTCTTTGTTTAGAGGCTTTGCAGTTCAATTGCTTTTTCAAATCAATAGTAGACGGTATTACAAACATAGAAAGTCTGATCTCACTCTTGTCTAATCCGTCCTTTATAGTTAATGATTTTATAACTTCTAAAGTAGTTGTTAGATTTAGCATATTCCTAAGTTGTCGGTGCCATAGCTTCTTGTGCTTTCTTTGACGATTTGAGAATCTGCACTTCTTGCAGTTCACATCTCTGTCTTTGTATTTCAACAAGATCATGTTTTAGAAGAAGGCACCAAGCTATTAGCTTAAGCATTAAATGGTTCATTACTAAAAAGGCTCCTTCCTCTAGGCATATGAATAAATGAAAACTAAAATAAAAAAAGGACGTCCTAAATCACAAGTATACCTGAGCTTGTAACTTAAGCACTTCTTGATTCAAAATTTCATATTTTTTTCCTTTTTCCTTTGTTCTCTCTCTTCGTTTTTTTGGCCAAAGTTAAAAAAATAACATCTTTGAGGTGTAATATAGGTGTCTACAAGGATCTAACTAGAGGAAATTTCTCAAATTTCATTCCTTGTTTAGAGGCTTTGCAGTTCAATTACTTTTTCAAATCAATAGTAGACGGTATTACAAACTTAGAAAGTCTGATCTCACCCTTGTCTAATCTGTCCTTTCTAGTTAATGATTTTATAACTTTTAAAGTAGTCGTTAGATTTAGCATATTCCTATCTTGTCGGTGCCATAGCTTCTTGTGCTTTCATTGACGATTTGAGAATCTCCACTTCTTGCAGTTCACATCTCTGTCTTTGTATTTCAACAAGATCATGTTTTAGAAAAAGGCACCGAGCTATTAGCTTAAGCATTAAATGTTTGATTACTAAAGAGGCTCCTTCCTCCAGGAAAATGAATAAATGAAAACTAAAATAAAAAAGAACGTCCTAAATCACAAGTATACCTGAGCTTGTAACTTAAGGACTTCTTGATTCAAAATTTCATATTTTTCTCCGTTATCCTTTTTTCACTCTCTTCGTTTTTTTGGCCAAAGTTGAAAAAATAACATCTTTGAGGTGTAATATAGGTGTCTACGAGGATCTAACTAGAGGAAATGTCTCAAATTTCATTCTTTGTTTAGAGGCTTTGCAGTTCAATTGCTTTTTCAAATCAATAGTAGACGGTATTACAAACTTAGAAAGTCTGATCTCACCCTTGTCTAATCTGTCCTTTCTAGTTAATGATTTTATAACTTTTAAAGTAGTCGTTAGATTTAGCATATTCCTATCTTGTCGGTGCCATAGCTTCTTGTGCTTTCTTTGACGATTTGAGAATCTCCACTTCTTGCAGTTCATATCTCTGTCTTTGTATTTCAACAAGATCATGTTTTAGAAAAAGGCACCGAGCTATTAGCTTAAGCATTAAATGGTTGATTACTAAAAAGGCCCCTTCCTCCAGGCAAATGAATAAATGAAAACTAAAATAAAAAAGGACGTCCTAAATCATAAGTATACCTGAGCTTGTAACTTAAGGACTTCTTGATTCAAAATTTCATATTTTTCTCCTTTTTCCTTTTTTCCCTCTCTTCGTTTTTTTGGCCAAAGTTGAAAAAATAACATCATTGAGGTGTAATATAGGTGTATACGAGGATCTAACTAGAGAAAATGTCTCAAATTTCATTCTTTGTTTAGAGGCTTTGCAATTCAATTGCTTTTTCAAATCAATAGTAGACGGTATTACAAACATAGAAAGTCTGATCTCACTCTTGTATAATCCGTCGTTTATAGTTAATGATTTTATAACTTCTAAAGTAGTCGTTAGATTTAGCATATTCCTAAGTTGTCGGTGCCATAGCTTCTTGTGCTTTCTTTGACGATTTGAGAATCTGCACTTCTTGCAGTTCACATCTCTGTCTTTGTATTTCAACAAGATCATGTTTTAGAAAAAGGCACCGATCTATTAGCTTAAGCATTAAATGGTTGATTACTAAAAAGGCTCCTTCCTCCAAGCATATGAATAAATGAAAACTAAAATAAAAAACGACGCCGTAAATCACAAGTATACCTGAGCTTGTAACTTAAGCACTTCTTCATTTAAAATTTCATATTTTTTTCCTTTTTCCTTTGTTCTCTCTCTTCGTTTTTTTGGCCAAAGTTAAAAAAATAACATCTTTGAGGTGTATTATAGGTGTCTACAAGGATCTAACTAGAGGAAATTTCTCAAATTTCATTCCTTGTTTAGAGGCTTTGCAGTTCAATTGCTTTTTCAAATCAATAGTAGACGGTATTACAAACGTAGAAAGTCTGATCTCACCCTTGTCTAATCTGTCCTTTCTAGTTAATGATTTTATAACTTTTAAAGTAGTCGTTAGATTTAGCATATTCCTATCTTGTCGGTGCCATAGCTTCTTGTGCTTTCTTTGACGATTTGAGAATCTCCACTTCTTGCAGTTCACATCTCTGTCTTTGTATTTCAACAAGATCATGTTTTAGAAAAAGGCACCGAGCTATTAGCTTAAGCATTAAATGGTTGATTACTAAAAAGCGTCATTCCTCCAGGCATATGAATAAATGAAAAATAAAATAAAAAAGAACGTCCTAAATCACAAGTATACCTGAGCTTGTAACTTAAGCACTTCTTGATTCAAAATTTCATATTTTTTTCCTTTTTTCTTTGTTCTCTCTCTTCGTTTTTTTGGCCAAAGTTAAAAAAATAACATCTTTGAGGTGTAATATAGGTGTCTACGAGGATCTAACTAGAGGAAATTTCTCAAATTTCATTCCTTGTTTAGAGGCTTTGCAGTTCATTTGCTTTTTCAAATCAATAGTAGAAGGTATCACAAACTTAGAAAGTCTGATCTCATCCTTGTCTAATCTGTCCTTTCTAGTTAATGATTTTATAACTTTTAAAGTAGTCGTTAGATTTAGCATATTCCTATCTTGTCGGTGCCATAGCTTCTTGTGCTTTCTTTGACGATTTGAGAATCTCCACTTCTTGCAGTTCACATCTCTGTCTTTGTATTTCAACAAGATCATGTTTTAGAAAAAGGCACCGAGCTATTAGCTTAAGCATTAAATGGTTGATTACTAAAGAGGCTCCTTCCTCCAGGCAAATGAATAAATGAAAACTAAAATAAAAAAGGACGTCCTAAATCACAAGTATACCTGAGCTTGTAACTTAAGGACTTCTTGATTCAAAATATCATATTTTTCTCCTTTTTCCTTTTTTCCCTCTCTTCGTTTTTTTGGCCAAAGTTGAAAAAATAACATCTTTGAGGTGTAATATAGGTGTCTACGAGGATCTAACTAGAGGAAATGTCTCAAATTTCATTCTTTGTTTAGAGGCTTTGCAGTTCAATTGCTTTTTCAAATCAATAGTAGACGGTATTACAAACATAGAAAGTCTGATCTCACTCTTGTCTAATCCGTCCTTTATAGTTAATGATTTTATAACTTCTAAAGTAGTCGTTAGATTTAGCATATTCCTAAGTTGTCGGTGCCATAGCTTCTTGTGCTTTCTTTGACGATTTGAGAATCTGCACTTCTTGCAGTTCACATCTCTGTCTTTGTATTTCAACAAGATCATGTTTTAGAAGAAGGCACCAAGCTATTAGCTTAAGCATTAAATGGTTCATTACTAAAAAGGCTCCTTGCTCTAGGCATATGAATAAATGAAAACTAAAATAAAAAAAGGACGTCCTAAATCACAAGTATACCTGAGCTTGTAACTTAAGCACTTCTTGATTCAAAATTTCATATTTTTTTCCTTTTTTCCTTTGTTCTCTCTCTTCGTTTTTTTGGCCAAAGTTAAAAAAATAACATCTTTGAGGTGTAATATAGGTGTCTACGAGGATCTAACTAGAGGAAATTTCTCAAATTTCATTCCTTGTTTAGAGGCTTTGCAGTTCATTTGCTTTTTCAAATCAATAGTAGACGGTATTACAAACTTAGAAAGTCTGATCTCACCCTTGTCTAATCTGTCCTTTCTAGTTAATGATTTTATAACTTTTAAAGTAGTCGTTAGATTTAGCATATTCCTATCTTGTCGGTGCCATAGCTTCTTGTGCTTTCATTGACGATTCGAGAATCTCCACTTCTTGCAGTTCACATCTCTGTCTCTATATTTCAACAAGATCATGTTTTAGAAAAAGGCACCGAGCTATTAGCTTAAGCATTAAATGGTTGATTACTAAAGAGGTTCCTTCCTCCAGGCAAATGAATAAATGAAAACTAAAATAAAAAAGGACGTCCTAAATCACAAGTATACCTGAGCTTGTAACTTAAGGACTTCTTGATTCAAAATATCATATTTTTCTCCTTTTTCCTTTTTTCCCTCTCTTCGTTTTTTTGGCCAAGGTTGAAAAAATAACATCTTTGAGGTGTAATATAGGTGTCTACGAGGATCTAACTATAGGAAATGTCTCAAATTTCATTCTTTGTTTAGAGGCTTTGCAGTTCAATTGCTTTTTCAAATCAATAGTAGACGGTATTACAAACATAGAAAGTCTGATCTCACTCTTGTCTAATCCGTCCTTTATAGTTAATGATTTTATAACTTCTAAAGTAGTCGTTAGATTTAGCATATTCCTAAGTTGTCGGTGCCATAGCTTCTTGTGCTTTCTTTGACGATTTGAGACTCTGCACTTCTTGCAGTTCACATCTCTGTCTTTGTATTTCAACAAGATCATGTTTTAGAAGAAGGCACCAAGCTATTAGCTTAAGCATTAAATGGTTCATTACTAAAAAGGCTCCTTCCTCTAGGCATATGAATAAATGAAAACTAAAATAAAAAAAGGACGTCCTAAATCACAAGTATACCTGAGCTTGTAACATAAGCTCTTCTTGATTCAAAATTTCATATTTTTTTCCTTTTTCCTTTGTTCTCTCTCTTCGTTTTTTTGGCCAAAGTTAAAAAAATAACATCTTTGAGGTGTAATATAGGTGTCTACAAGGATCTAACTAGAGGAAATTTCTCAAATTTCATTCCTTGTTTAGAGGCTTTGCAGTTCAATTGCTTTTTCAAATCAATAGTAGATGGTATTACAAACTTAGAAAGTCTGATCTCACCCTTGTCTAATCTGTCCTTTCTAGTTAATGATTTTATAACTTTTAAAGTAGTCGTTAGATTTAGCATATTCCTATCTTGTCGGTGCCATAGCTTCTTGTGCTTTCTTTGACGATTTGAGAATCTCCACTTCTTGCAGTTCACATCTCTGTCTTTGTATTTCAACAAGATCATGTTTTAGAAAAAGGCACCGAGCTATTAGCTTAAGCATTAAATGGTTGATTACTAAAGAGGCTCCTTCCTCCAGGCAAATGAATAAATGAAAACTAAAATAAAAAAGGACGTCCTAAATCACAAGTATACCTGAGCTTGTAACTTAAGGACTTCTTGATTCAAAATTTCATATTTTTCTCCTTTTTCCTTTTTTCCCTCTCTTCGTTTTTTTGGCCAAAGTTGAAAAAATAACATCTTTGAGGTGTAATATAGGTGTATACGAGGATCTAACTAGAGGAAATGTCTCAAATTTCATTCTTTGTTTAGAGGCTTTGCAGTTCAATTGCTTTTTCAAATCAATAGTAGACGGTATTACAAACATAGAAAGTCTGATCTCACTCTTGTATAATCCGTCCTTTATAGTTAATGATTTTATAACTTCTAAAGTAGTCGGTAGATTTAGCATATTCCTAAGTTGTCGGTGCCATAGCTTCTTGTGCTTTCTTTGACGATTTGAGAATCTGCACTTCTTGCAGTTCACATCTCTGTCTTTGTATTTCAACAAGATCATGTTTTAGAAAAAGGCACCGATCTATTAGCTTAAGCATTAAATGGTTGATTACTAAAAAGGCTCCTTCCTCTAAGCATATGAATAAATGAAAACTAAAATAAAAAACGACGTCGTAAATCACAAGTATACCTGAGCTTGTAACTTAAGCACTTCTTCATTTAAAATTTCATATTTTTTTCCTTTTTCCTTTGTTCTCTCTCTTCGTTTTTTTGGCCAAAGTTAAAAAAATAACATCTTTGAGGTGTAATATAGGTGTCTACGAGGATCTAACTAGAGGAAATTTCTCAAATTTCATTCCTTGTTTAGAGGCTTTGCAGTTCAATTGCTTTTTCAAATCAATAGTAGACGGTATTACAAACTTAGAAAGTCTGATCTGACCCTTGTGTAATCCGTCCTTTCTAGTTAATGATTTTATAACTTTTAAAGTAGTCGTTAGATTTAGCATATTCCTATCTTGTCGGTGCCATAGCTTCTTGTGCTTTCTTTGACGATTTGAGATTCTCCACTTCTTGCAGTTCACATCTCTATCTTTGTATTTCAACAAGATCATGTTTTAGAAAAAGGCACCGAGCTATTAGCTTAAGCATTAAATGGTTGATTACTAAAGAGGCTCCTTCCTCCAGGCAAATGAATAAATGAAAACTAAAATAAAAAAGGACGTCCTAAATCACAAGTATATCTGAGCTTGTAACTTAAGGACTTCTTGATTCAAAATTTCATATTTTTCTCCTTTTTCCTTTTTTCCCTCTCTTCGTTTTTTTGGCCAAAGTTGAAAAAATAACATCTTTGAGGTGTAATATAGGTGTCTACGAGTATCTAACTAGAGGAAATGTCTCAAATTTCAATCTTTGTTTAGAGGCATTGCAGTTCAATTGCTTTTTCAAATCAATAGTAGACGGTATTACAAACATAGAAAGTCTGATCTCACTCTTGTCTAATCCGTCCTTTATAGTTAATGATTTTATAACTTCTAAAGTAGTCGTTAGATTTAGCATATTCCTAAGTTGTCGGTGCCATAGCTTCTTGTGCTTTCTTTGACGATTTGAGAATCTGCACTTCTTGCAGTTCACATCTCTGTCTTTGTATTTCAACAAGATCATGTTTTTGAAGAAGGCACCGAGCTATTAGCTTAAGCATTAAATGGTTCATTACTAAAAAGGCTCCTTCCGCTAGGCATATGAATAAATGAAAACTAAAATAAAAAAAAGGACGTCCTAAATCACAAGTATACCTGAGCTTGTAACTTAAGCACTTCTTGATTCAAAATTTCATATTTTTTTCCTTTTTCCTTTGTTCTCTCTCTTCGTTTTTTTGGCCAAAGTTAAAAAAATAACATCTTTGAGGTGTATTATAGGTGTCTACAAGGATCTAACTAGAGGAAATTTCTCAAATTTCATTCCTTGTTTAGAGGCTTTGCAGTTCAATTGCTTTTTCAAATCAATAGTAGACGGTATTACAAACGTAGAAAGTCTGATCTCACCCTTGTCTAATCTGTCCTTTCTAGTTAATGATTTTATAACTTTTAAAGTAGTCGTTAGATTTAGCATATTCCTATCTTGTCGGTGCCATAGCTTCTTGTGCTTTCTTTGACGATTTGAGAATCTCCACTTCTTGCAGTTCACATCTCTGTCTTTGTATTTCAACAAGATCATGTTTTAGAAAAAGGCACCGAGCTATTAGCTTAAGCATTAAATGGTTGATTACTAAAAAGCGTCATTCCTCCAGGCATATGAATAAATGAAAAATAAAATAAAAAAGAACGTCCTAAATCACAAGTATACCTGAGCTTGTAACTTAAGCACTTCTTGATTCAAAATTTCATATTTTTTTCCTTTTTCCTTTGTTCTCTCTCTTCGTTTTTTTGGCCAAAGTTAAAAAAATAACATCTTTGAGGTGTATTATAGGTGTCTACAAGGATCTAACTAGAGGAAATTTCTCAAATTTCATTCCTTGTTTAGAGGCTCTACAGTTCAATTGCTTTTTCAAATCAATAGTAGACGGTATTACAAACATAGAAAGTCTAATCTCACCCTTGTCTAATCCGTCCTTTCTAGTTAATGATTTTATAACTTTTAAAGTAGTCGTTAGATTTAGCATATTCCTATCTTGTCGGTGCCATAGCTTCTTGTGCTTTCTTTGACGATTTGAGAATCTCCACTTCTTGCAGTTCACATCTCTGTCTTTGTATTTCAACAAGATCATGTTTTAGAAAAAGGCACCGAGCTATTAGCTTAAGCATTAAATGGTTCATTACTAAAAAGGCTCCTTCCTCTAGGCATATGAATAAATGAAAACTAAAATAAAAAAAAGGACGTCCTAAATCACAAGTATACCTGAGCTTGTAACTTAAGCACTTCTTTATTCAAAATTTCATATTTTTTTCCTTTTTCCTTTGTTCTCTCTCTTCGTTTTTTTGGCCAAAGTTAAAAAAATAACATCTTTGAGGTGTAATATAGGTGTCTACAAGGATCTAACTAGAGGAAATTTCTCAAATTTCATTCCTTGTTTAGAGGCTTTACAGTTCAATTGCTTTTTCAAATCAATAGTAGACGGTATTACAAACATAGAAAGTCTGATCTCACCCTTGTCTAATCCGTTCTTTCTAGTTAATGATTTTATAACTTTTAAAGTAGTCGTTAGATTTAGCATATTCCTATCTTGTCGGTGCCATAGCTTCTTGTGCTTTCTTTGACGATTTGAGAATCTCCACTTCTTGCAGTTCACATCTCTGTCTTTGTATTTCAACAAGATCATGTTTTAGAAAAAGGCACCGAGCTATTAGCTTAAGCATTAAATGGTTGATTACTAAAAAGGCTCCTTTCTCCAGGCATATGAATAAATGAAAACTAAAATAAAAAAAGGACGTCCTAAATCACAAGTATACGTGAGCTTGTAACTTAAGGACTTGTTGATTCAAAATTTCATATTTTTCTCCTTTTTCCTTTTTTCCCTCTCTTCGTTTTTTTGGCCAAAGTTGAAAAAATAACATCTTTGATGTGTAATATAGGTGTCTACGAGGATCTAACTAGAGGAAATGTCTCAAATTTCATTCTTTGTTTAGAGGCTTTGCAGTTCAATTACTTTTTCAAATCAATAGTAGACGGTATTACAAACATAGAAAGTCTGATCTCACTCTTGTCTAATCCGTCCTTTATAGTTAATGATTTTATAACTTCTAAAGTAGTCGTTAGATTTAGCATACTCCTAAGTTGTCGGTGCCATAGCTTCTTGTGCTTTCTTTGACGATTTGAGAATCTGCACTTCTTGCAGTTCACATCTCTGTCTTTGTATTTCAACAAGATCATGTTTTAGAAAAAGGCACCGATCTATTAGCTTAAGCATTAAATGGTTGATTACTAAAAAGGCTCCTTCCTCCAAGCATATGAATAAATGAAAACTAAAATAAAAAACGACGTCGTAAATCACAAGTATACATGAGCTTGTAACTTAAGCACTTCTTCATTTAAAATTTCATATTTTTTTCGTTTTTCCTTTGTTCTCTCTCTTCGTTTTTTTGGCCAAAGTTAAAAAAATAACATCTTTGAGGTGTAATATAGGTGTCTACGAGGATCTAACTAGAGGAAATTTCTCAAATTTCATTCCTTGTTTAGAGGCTTTGCAGTTCAATTGCTTTTTCAAATCAATAGTAGACGGTATTACAAACTTAGAAAGTCTGATCTCACCCTTGTCTAATCCGTCCTTTCTAGTTAATGATTTTATAACTTTTCAAGTAGTCGTTAGATTTAGCATATTCCTATCTTGTCGGTGCCATAGCTTCTTGTGCTTTCTTTGACGATTTGAGATTCTCCACTTCTTGCAGTTCACATCTCTATCTTTGTATTTCAACAAGATCATGTTTTAGAAAAAGGCACCGAGCTATAAGCTTAAGCATTAAATGGTTGATTACTAAAAAGGCTCCTTCCTCCAGGAAAATGAATAAATGAAAACTAAAATAAAAAAGGACGTCGTAAATCACAAGTATACATGAGCTTGTAACTTAAGCACTTCTTGATTCAAAATTTCATATTTTTCTCCTTTTTCCTTTTTTCCCTCTCTTCGTTTTTTTGGCCAAAGTTGAAAAAATAACATCTTTGAGGTGTAATATAGGTGTCTACGAGGATCTAACTAGAGGAAATGTCTCAAATTTCATTCTTTGTTTAGAGGCTTTGCAGTTCAATTGCTTTTTCAAATCAATAGTAGACGGTATTACAAACATAGAAAGTCCGATCTCACTCTTGTCTAATCCGTCCTTTATAGTTAATGATTTTATAACTTCTAAAGTAGTCGTTAGATTTAGCATATTCCTAAGTTGTCGGTGCCATAGCTTCTTGTGCTTTCTTTTACGATTTGAGAATCTGCACTTCTTGCAGTTCACATCTCTGTCTTTGTATTTCAACAAGATCATGTTTTAGAAGAAGGCACCAAGCTATTAGCTTAAGCATTAAATGGTTCATTACTAAAAAGGCTCCGTCCTCCAAGCATATGAATAAATGAAAACTAAAATAAAAAAAGGACGTCCTATATCACAAGTATACCTGAGCTTGTAACTTAAGCACTTCTTGATTCAAAATTTCATATTTTTTTCCTTTTTCCTTTGTTCTCTCTCTTCATTTTTTTGGCAAAAGTTAAAAAAATAACATCTTTGAGGTGTAATATAGGTGTCTACAAGGATCTAACTAGAGGAAATTTCTCAAATTTCATTCCTTGTTTAGAGGCTTTGCAGTTCAATTGCTTTTTCAAATCAATAGTAGACGGTATTACAAACTTAGAAAGTCTGATCTCACCCTTGTCTAATCCGTCCTTTCTAGTTAATGATTTTATAACTTTTAAAGTAGTCGTTAGATTTAGCATATTCCTATCTTGTCGGTGCCATAGCTTCTTGTGCTTTCTTTGACGATTTGAGATTCTCCACTTCTTGCAGTTCACATCTCTATCTTTGTATTTCAACAAGATCATGTTTTAGAAAAAGGCACCGAGCTATAAGCTTAAGCATTAAATGGTTGATTACTAAAAAGGCTCCTTCCTCCAGGAAAATGAATAAATGAAAACTAAAATAAAAAAGGACGTCCTAAATCACAAGTATACCTGAGCTTGTAACTTAAGGACTTCTTGATTCAAAATTTCATATTTTTCTCCTTTTTCCTTTTTTCCCTCTCTTCGTTTTTTTGGCCAAAGTTGAAAAAATAACATCTTTGAGGTGTAATATAGGTGTCTACGAGGATCTAACTAGAGGAAATGTCTCAAATTTCATTCTTTGTTTAGAGGCTTTGCAGTTCAATTGCTTTTTCAAATCAATAGTAGACGGTATTACAAACATAGAAAGTCCGATCTCACTCTTGTCAAATCCGTCCTTTATAGTTAATGATTTTATAACTTCTAAAGTAGTCGTTAGATTTAGCATATTCCTAAGTTGTCGGTGCCATAGCTTCTTGTGCTTTCTTTTACGATTTGAGAATCTCCACTTCTTGCAGTTCACATCTTTGTCTTTGTATTTCAACAAGATCATGTTTTAGAAAAAGGCACCGAGCTATTAGCTTAAGCATTAAATGGTTCATTACTAAAAAGGCTCCTTCCTCTAGGCATATGAATAAATGAAAACTAAAATAAAAAAAAGGACGTCCTAAATCACAAGTATACCTGAGCTTGTAACTTAAGCACTTCTTTATTCAAAATTTCATATTTTTTTCCTTTTTCCTTTGTTCTCTCTCTTCGTTTTTTTGGCCAAAGTTAAAAAAATAACATCTTTGAGGTGTAATATAGGTGTCTACAAGGATCGAACTAGAGGAAATTTCTCAAATTTCATTCCTTGTTTAGAGGCTTTACAGTTCAATTGCTTTTTCAAATCAATAGTAGACGGTATTACAAACATAGAAAGTCTGATCTCACCCTTGTCTAATCCGTTCTTTCTAGTTAATGATTTTATAACTTTTAAAGTAGTCGTTAGATTTAGCATATTCCTATCTTGTCGGTGCCATAGCTTCTTGTGCTTTCTTTGACGATTTGAGAATCTCCACTTCTTGCAGTTCACATCTCTGTCTTTGTATTTCAACAAGATCATGTTTTAGAAAAAGGCACCGAGCTATTAGCTTAAGCATTAAATGGTTGATTACTAAAAAGGCTCCTTTCTCCAGGCATATGAATAAATGAAAACTAAAATAAAAAAAGGACGTCCTAAATCACAAGTATACGTGAGCTTGTAACTTAAGGACTTGTTGATTCAAAATTTCATATTTTTCTCCTTTTTCCTTTTTTCCCTCTCTTCGTTTTTTTGGCCAAAGTTGAAAAAATAACATCTTTGATGTGTAATATAGGTGTCTACGAGGATCTAACTAGAGGAAATGTCTCAAATTTCATTCTTTGTTTAGAGGCTTTGCAGTTCAATTACTTTTTCAAATCAATAGTAGACGGTATTACAAACATAGAAAGTCTGATCTCACTCTTGTCTAATCCGTCCTTTATAGTTAATGATTTTATAACTTCTAAAGTAGTCGTTAGATTTAGCATACTCCTAAGTTGTCGGTGCCATAGCTTCTTGTGCTTTCTTTGACGATTTGAGAATCTGCACTTCTTGCAGTTCACATCTCTGTCTTTGTATTTCAACAAGATCATGTTTTAGAAAAAGGCACCGAGCTATTAGCTTAAGCATTAAATGGTTGATTACTAAAAAGGCTCCTTCCTCCAGGCAAATGAATAAATGAAAACTAAAATAAAAAAGGACGTCCTAAATCACAAGTATACCTGAGCTTGTAACTTAAGGACTTCTTGATTCAAAATTTCATATTTTTCTCCTTTTTCCTTTTTTCCCTCTCTTCGTTTTTTTGGCCAAAGTTGAAAAAATAACATCTTTGAGGTGTAATATAGGTGTCTACGAGAATCTAACTAGAGGAAATGTCTCAAATTTCATTCTTTGTTTAGAGGCTTTGCAGTTCAATTGCTTTTTCAAATCAATAGTAGACGGTATTACAAAGATAGAAAGTCTGATCTCACTCGTGTCTAATCCGTCCTTTCTAGTTAATGATTTTATAACTTCTAAAGTAGTCGTTAGATTTAGCAAATTCCTAAGTTGTCGGTGCCATAGCTTCTTGTGCTTTCTTTGACGATTTGAGAATCTCCACTTCTTGCAGTTCACATCTCTGTCTTTGTATTTCAACAAGATCATGTTTTAGAAAAAAGCGCCGAACTATTAGCTTAAGCTTTAAATGGTTGATTACTAAAAAGGTTCCTTCCTCCAGGCATATGAATAAATGAAAACTAAAATAAAAAAAGGACGTCATAAATCACAAGTATACCTGAGCTTGTAACTTAAGCACTTCTTGATTCAAAATTTCATATTTTTCTCCTTTTTCCTCTTTTCCCTCTCTTCGTTTTTTTGGCCAAAGTTGAAAAAATAACATCTTTGATGTGTAATATAGGTGTCTACGAGGATCTAACTAGAGGAAATGTCTCAAATTTCATTCTTTGTTTAGAGGCTTTGCAGTTCAATTGCTTTTTCAAATCAATAGTAGACGGTATTACAAACATTGAAAGTCTGATCTCACCCTTGTCTAATCCGTCCTTTCTAGTTAATGATTTTATAACTTTTAAAGTAGTCATTAGATTTAGCATATTCCTATCTTGTCGGTGCCATAGCTTCTTGTGCTTTCTTTGACGATTTGAGATTCTCCACTTCTTGCAGTTCACATCTCTATCTTTGTATTTCAACAAGATCATGTTTTAGAAAAAGGCACCGAGCTATAAGCTTAAGCATTAAATGGTTGATTACTAAAAAGGCTCCTTCCTCCAGGAAAATGAATAAATGAAAACTAAAATAAAAAAGGACGTCCTAAATCACAAGTATACCTGAGCTTGTAACTTAAGGACTTCTTGATTCAAAATTTCATATTTTTCTCCTTTTTCCTTTTTTCCCTCTCTTCATTTTTTTGGCCAAAGTTGAAAAAATAACATCTTTGAGGTGTAATATAGGTGTCTACGAGGATCTAACTAGAGGAAATGTCTCTAATTTCATTCCTTGTTTAGCGGCTTTGTAGTTCAATTCCTTTATCATATCAATAGTAGACGGTATTACAAACTTGGAAAGTTTGATCTCACCCTTGTCTAATCCGTCCTTTCTAGTTAATGATTTTATAACTTTTAAAGTAGTCGTTAGATTTAGCATATTCTTATCTTGTCGGTGCCATAGCTTCTTGTGCTTTCTTTCACAATTTGAGAATCTCCACTTCTTGCAGTTCACATCTCTGTCTTTGTATTTCAACAAGATCATGTTTTAGAAAAAGGCACCGAGCTATTAGCTTAAGCATTAAATGGTTGATTACTAAAAAGGTTCCTTCCTCCAGGCAAATGAATAAATGAAAACTAAAATAAAAAAGTACGTCCTAAATCACAAGTATACCTGAGCTTGTAACTTAAGCACTTCTTGATTCAAAATTTCATATTTTTCTCCTTTTTCCTTTTTTCCCTCTCTTCGTTTTTTTGGCCAAAGTTGAAAAAATAACATCTTTGAGGTGTAATATAGGTGTCTACGAGGATCTAACTAGAGGAAATTTCTCAAATTTCATTCTTTGTTTAGAGGCTTTGCAGTTCAATTGCTTTTTCAAATCAATAGTAGACGGTATTACAAAGATAGAAAGTCTGATCTCACTCGTGTCTAATCCGTCCTTTCTAGTTAATGATTTTATAACTTCTAAAGTAGTCGTTAGATTTAGCATATTCCTAAGTTGTCGGTGCCAAAGCTTCTTGTGCTTTCTTTGACGATTTGAGATTCTCCACTTCTTGCAGTTCACATCTCTGTCTTTGTATTTCAACAAGATCATGTTTTAGAAAAAGGCACCGAGCTATAAGCTTAAGCATTAAATGGTTGATTACTAAAAAGGCTCCTTCCTCCAGGAAAATGAATAAATGAAAACTAAAATAAAAAAAGGACGTCATAAATCACAAGTATACCTGAGCTTGTAACTTAAGCACTTCTTGATTCAAAATTTCATATTTTTCTCCTTTTTCCTTTTTTCCCTCTCTTCGTTTTTTTGGCCAAAGTTGAAAAAATAACATCTTTGATGTGTAATATAGGTGTCTACGAGGATCTAACTAGAGGAAATGTCTCTAATTTCATTCTTTGTTTAGAGGCTTTGCAGTTCAATTGCTTTTTCAAATCAATAGTAGACGGTATTACAAACTTGGAAAGTTTGATCTCACCCTTGTCTAATCCGTCCTTTCTAGTTAATGATTTTATAACTTTTAAAGTAGTCGTTAGATTTAGCATATTCCTATCTTGTCGGTGCCATAGCTTCTTGTGCTTTCTTTGACGATTTGAGAATCTCCACTTCTTGCAATTCACATCTCTGTCTTTGTATTTCAACAAGATCATGTTTTAGAAAAAGGCACCGAGCTATTAGCTTAAGCATTAAATGGTTGATTACTAAAAAGGCTCCTTCCTCCAGGCATATGAATAAATGAAAACTAAAATAAAAAAAGGACGTCCTAAATCACAAGTATACCTGAGCTTGTAACTTAAGCACTTCTTGATTCAAAATTTCATATTTTTCTCCTTTTTCCTTTTTTCCCTCTCTTCGTTTTTTTGGCCAAAGTTGAAAAAATAACATCTTTGAGGTGTAATATAGGTGTCTACGAGGATCTAACTAGAGGAAATGTCTCAAATTTCATTCTTTGTTTAGAGGCTTTGCAGTTCAATTGCTTTTTCAAATCAAGAGTAGACGGTATTACAAAGATAGAAAGTCTGATCTCACTCGTGTCTAATCCGTCCTTTCTAGTTAATGATTTTATAACTTCTAAAGTAGTCGTTAGATTTAGCATATTCCTAAGTTGTCGGTGCCATAGCTTCTTGTGCTTTCTTTGACGATTTGAGAATCTGCACTTCTTGCAGTTCACATCTCTGTCTTTGTATTTCAACAAGATCATGTTTTAGAAAAAGGCACCGATCTATTAGCTTAAGCATTAAATGCTTGATTACTAAAAAGGCTCCTTCCTCCAAGCATATGAATAAATGAAAACTAAAATAAAAAACGACGTCGTAAATCACAAGTATACCTGAGCTTGTAACTTAAGCACTTCTTCATTTAAAATTTCATATTTTTTTCCTTTTTCCTTTGTTCTCTCTCTTCATTTTTTTGGCCAAAGTTAAAAAAATAACATCTTTGAGGTGTAATATAGGTGTCTACGAGGATCTAACTAGAGGAAATTTCTCAAATTTCATTCCTTGTTTAGAGGCTTTACAGTTCAATTGCTTTTTCAAATCAATAGTAGACGGTATTACAAACTTAGAAAGTTTGATCTCACCCTTGTCTAATCCGTCCTTTCTAGTTAATGATTTTATAACTTTTAAAGTAGTCGTTAGATTTAGCATATTCCTATCTTGTCGGTGCCATAGCTTCTTGTGCTTTCTTTGACGATTTGAGAATCTCCACTTCTTGCAGTTCACATCTCTGTCTTTATATTTCAACAAGATCATGTTTTAGAAAAAGGCATCGAGCTATTAGCTTAAGCATTAAATGGTTGATTACTAAAAAGGCTCCTTCCTCCAGGCATATGAATAAATGAAAACTAAAATAAAAAAGTACGTCCTAAATCACAAGTATACCTGAGCTTGTAACTTAAGGCCTTGTTGATTCAAAATTTCATATTTTTCTCCTTTTTCCTTTTTTCCCACTCTTCGTTTTTTTGGCCAAAGTTGAAAAAATAACATCTTTGATGTGTAATATAGGTGTCTACGAGGATCTAACTAGAGGAAATGTCTCAAATTTCATTCTTTGTTTAGAGGCTTTGCAGTTCAATTGCTTTTTCAAATCAATAGTAGACGGTATTACAAACATAGAAAGTCTGATCTCACTCTTGTCTAATCCGTCCTTTATAGTTAATGATTTTATAACTTCTAAAGTAGTCGTTAGATTTAGCATATTCCTATCTTGTCGGTGCCATAGCTTCTTGTGCTTTCTTTGACGATTTGAGAATCTCCACTTCTTGCAGTTCACATCTCTGTCTTTGTATTTCAACAAGATCATGTTTTAGAAAAAGGCACCGAGCTATTAGCTTAAGCATTAAATGGTTGATTACTAAAAAGGCTCCTTCCTCCAGGCATATGAATAAATGAAAACTAAAATAAAAAAAAGGACGTCCTAAATCACAAGTATACGTGAGCTTGTAACTTAAGCACTTCTTGATTCAAAATTTCATATTTTTCTCCTTTTTCCTTTTTTCCCTCTCTTCGTTTTTTTGGCCAAAGTTGAAAAAATAACATCTTTGATGTGTAATATAGGTGTCTACGAGGATCTAACTAGAGGAAATGTCTCAAATTACATTCTTTGTTTAGAGGCTTTGCAGTTCAATTGCTTTTTCAAATCAATAGTAGACGGTAGTACAAACATAGAAAGTCTGATCTCACTCTTGTCCAATCCGTCCTTTATAGTTAATGATTTTATAACTTCTAAAGTAGTCGTTAGATTTAGCATATTCCTAAGTTGTCGGTGCCATAGCTTCTTGTTCTTTCTTTGACGATTTGAGAATCTGCACTTCTTGCAGTTCACATCTCTTTCTTTGTATTTCAACAAGATCATGTTTTAGAAAAAGGCACCGATCTATTAGCTTAAGAATTAAGTGGTTCATTACTAAAAAGGCTCCTTCCTCCAGGCATATGAATAAATGAAAAAAAAAAACGACGTCCTAAATCACAAGTATACCTGAGCTTGTAACTTAAGCACTTCTTGATTCAAAATTTCATATTTTTTTCCTTTTTCTTTTTTTCTCTTTCTTTGTTTTTTTGGCCAAAGTTGAAAAAATAACATCTTTGAGGTGTAATATAGGTGTCTATGACGATCTAACTTGAGGAAATGTCTCAAATTTCATTCTTTGTTTAGAGGCTTTGCAGTTCAATTGCTTTTTCAAATCAATAGTAGACGGTATTACAAACATAGAAAGTCATATCTCACTCTTGTCTAATCCGTCCTTTATAGTTAATGATTTTATAACTTCTAAAGTAGTCGTTAGATTTAGCATATTCCTAAGTTGTTGGTGCCATAGCTTCTAGTGCTTTCTTTGACGATTTGAGAATCTGCACTTTATGCATTTCACATCTCTGTCTTTGTATTTCAACAAGATCATGTTTTAGAAGAAGGCACCGAGCTATTAGCTTAAGCATTAAGTGGTTCATTACTAAAAAGGCTCCTTCCTCTAGGCATATGAATAAATGAAAACTAAAATAAAATAAGGAGGTCCTAAATCACAAGTATAACTGAGCTTGTAACTTAAGCACTTCTTGATTCAAAATTTCATATTTTTCTCCTTTTTCCTTTGTTCTCTCTCTTTGTTTTTTTGGCCAAAGTTGAAAAAATAACATCTTTGAGGTGTAATATAGGTGTCTATGACGATCTAACTTGAGGAAATGTCTCAAATTTCATTCTTTGTTTAGAGGCTTTGCAGTTCAATTGCTTTTTCAAATCAATAGTAGACGGTATTACAAACATAGAAAGTCATATCTCACTCTTGTCTAATCCGTCCTTTATAGTTAATGATTTTATAACTTCTAAAGTAGTCGTTAGATTTAGCATATTCCTATCTTGTCGGTGCCATAGCTTCTTGTGCTTTCTTTGACGATTTGAGAATCTCCACTTCTTGCAGTTCACATCTATGTCTTTGTATTTCAACAAGATCATGTTTTAGAAAAAGGCACCGAGCTATTAGCTTAAGCGTTAAATGGTTGATTACTAAAAAGGCTCGTTCCTCCAGGCAAATGAATAAATGAAAACTAAAATAAAAAAGGACGTCCTAAATCACAAGTATACCTGAGCTTGTAACTTAAGGACTTCTTGATTCAAAATTTCATATTTTTCTCCTTTTTCCTTTTTTCCCTCTCTTCGTTTTTTTCGCCAAAGTTGAAAAAATAACATCTTTGAGGTGTAATATAGGTGTCTACGAGGATCTAACTAGAGGAAATGTCTCAAATTTCTTTCTTTGTTTAGAGGCTTTGCAGTTCAATTGCTTTTTCAAATCAATAGTAGACGGTATTACAAACTTAGAAAGTCTGATCTCACCCTTGTCTAATCCGTCCTTTCTAGTTAATGATTTTATAACTTTTAAAGTAGTCGTTAGATTTAGCATATTCCTAAGTTTTCGGTGCCATAGCTTCTTGTGCTTTCTTTGACGATTTGAGAATCTGCACTTCTTGCATATGACATCTCTCTCTTTGTATTTCAACAAGATCATGTTTTAGAAGAATGCACCGAGCTATTAGCTTAAGCATTAAATGGTTGATTACTAAAAACGCTCGTTCCTCCAGGCAAATGAATAAATGAAAACTAAAATAAAAAAGGACGTCCTAAATCACAAGTATACTCGAGCTTGTAACTTAAGGACTTCTTGATTCAAAATTTCATATTTTTCTCCTTTTTCCTTTTTTCTCTCTCTTCGTTTTTTTGGCCAAAGTTGAAAAAATAACATCTTTGAGGTGTAATATAGGTGTCTACGAGGATCTAACTAGAGGAAATGTCTCAAATTTCATTCTTTGTTTAGAGGCTTTGCAGTTCAATTGCTTTTTCAAATCAATAGTAGACGGTATTACAAACTTAGAAAGTCTGATCTCACCCTTGTCTAATCCGTCCTTTCTAGTTAATGATTTTATAACTTTTAAAGTAGTCGTTAGATTTAGCATATTCCTATCTTGTCGGTGCCATAGCTTCTTATGCTTTCTTTGACGATTTGAGAATCTCCACTTCTTGCAGTTCACATCTCTGTCTTTGTATTTCAACAAGATCATGTTTTAGAAAAAGGAGCCGAGCTATTAGCTTAAGCATTAAATGGTTGATTACTAAAAAGGCTCCGTCCTCCAGGCATATGAATAAATGAAAAAAAAAATGACGTCCTAAATCACAAGTATACCTGAGCTTGTAACTTAAGCACTTCTTGATTCAAAATTTCATATTTTTTTCCTTTTTCTTTTTTTCTCTTTCTTTGTTTTTTTGGCCAAAGTTGAAAAAATAACATCTTTGAGGTGTAATATAGGTGTCTATGACGATCTAACTTGAGGAAATGTCTCAAATTTCATTCTTTGTTTAGAGGCTTTGCAGTTCAATTGCTTTTTCAAATCAATAGTAGACGGTATTACAAACATAGAAAGTCTGATCTCACTCTTGTCTAATCCGTCCTTTATAGTTAATGATTTTATAACTTTTAAAGTAGTCGTTAGATTTAGCATATTCCTATCTTGTCGGTGCCATAGCTTCTTATGCTTTCTTTGACGATTTGAGAATCTCCACTTCTTGCAGTTCACATCTCTGTCTTTGTATTTCAACAAGATCATGTTTTAGAAAAAGGAGCCGAGCTATTAGCTTAAGCATTAAATGGTTGATTACTAAAAAGGCTCCGTCCTCCAGGCATATGAATAAATGAAAAAAAAAACGACGTCCTAAATCACAAGTATACCTGAGCTTGTAACTTAAGCACTTCTTGATTCAAAATTTCATATTTTTTTCCTTTTTCTTTTTTTCTCTTTCTTTGTTTTTTTGGCCAAAGTTGAAAAAATAACATCTTTGAGGTGTAATATAGGTGTCTATGACGATCTAACTTGAGGAAATGTCTCAAATTTCATTCTTTGTTTAGAGGCTTTGCAGTTCAATTGCTTTTTCAAATCAATAGTAGACGGTATTACAAACATAGAAAGTCATATCTCACTCTTGTCTAATCCGTCCTTTATAGTTAATGATTTTATAACTTCTAAAGTAGTCGTTAGATTTAGCATATTCCTATCTTGTCGGTGCCATAGCTTCTTGTGCTTTCTTTGACGATTTGAGAATCTCCACTTCTTGCAGTTCACATCTATGTCTTTGTATTTCAACAAGATCATGTTTTAGAAAAAGGCACCGAGCTATTAGCTTAAGCGTTAAATGGTTGATTACTAAAAAGGCTCGTTCCTCCAGGCAAATGAATAAATGAAAACTAAAATAAAAAAGGACGTCCTAAATCACAAGTATACCTGAGCTTGTAACTTAAGGACTTCTTGATTCAAAATTTCATATTTTTCTCCTTTTTCCTTTTTTCCCTCTCTTCGTTTTTTTCGCCAAAGTTGAAAAAATAACATCTTTGAGGTGTAATATAGGTGTCTACGAGGATCTAACTAGAGGAAATGTCTCAAATTTCTTTCTTTGTTTAGAGGCTTTGCAGTTCAATTGCTTTTTCAAATCAATAGTAGACGGTATTACAAACTTAGAAAGTCTGATCTCACCCTTGTCTAATCCGTCCTTTCTAGTTAATGATTTTATAACTTTTAAAGTAGTCGTTAGATTTAGCATATTCCTAAGTTTTCGGTGCCATAGCTTCTTGTGCTTTCTTTGACGATTTGAGAATCTGCACTTCTTGCATATGACATCTCTCTCTTTGTATTTCAACAAGATCATGTTTTAGAAGAATGCACCGAGCTATTAGCTTAAGCATTAAATGGTTGATTACTAAAAACGCTCGTTCCTCCAGGCAAATGAATAAATGAAAACTAAAATAAAAAAGGACGTCCTAAATCACAAGTATACTCGAGCTTGTAACTTAAGGACTTCTTGATTCAAAATTTCATATTTTTCTCCTTTTTCCTTTTTTCTCTCTCTTCGTTTTTTTGGCCAAAGTTGAAAAAATAACATCTTTGAGGTGTAATATAGGTGTCTACGAGGATCTAACTAGAGGAAATGTCTCAAATTTCATTCTTTGTTTAGAGGCTTTGCAGTTCAATTGCTTTTTCAAATCAATAGTAGACGGTATTACAAACTTAGAAAGTCTGATCTCACCCTTGTCTAATCCGTCCTTTCTAGTTAATGATTTTATAACTTTTAAAGTAGTCGTTAGATTTAGCATATTCCTATCTTGTCGGTGCCATAGCTTCTTATGCTTTCTTTGACGATTTGAGAATCTCCACTTCTTGCAGTTCACATCTCTGTCTTTGTATTTCAACAAGATCATGTTTTAGAAAAAGGAGCCGAGCTATTAGCTTAAGCATTAAATGGTTGATTACTAAAAAGGCTCCGTCCTCCAGGCATATGAATAAATGAAAAAAAAAATGACGTCCTAAATCACAAGTATACCTGAGCTTGTAACTTAAGCACTTCTTGATTCAAAATTTCATATTTTTTTCCTTTTTCTTTTTTTCTCTTTCTTTGTTTTTTTGGCCAAAGTTGAAAAAATAACATCTTTGAGGTGTAATATAGGTGTCTATGACGATCTAACTTGAGGAAATGTCTCAAATTTCATTCTTTGTTTAGAGGCTTTGCAGTTCAATTGCTTTTTCAAATCAATAGTAGACGGTATTACAAACATAGAAAGTCTGATCTCACTCTTGTCTAATCCGTCCTTTATAGTTAATGATTTTATAACTTTTAAAGTAGTCGTTAGATTTAGCATATTCCTATCTTGTCGGTGCCATAGCTTCTTATGCTTTCTTTGACGATTTGAGAATCTCCACTTCTTGCAGTTCACATCTCTGTCTTTGTATTTCAACAAGATCATGTTTTAGAAAAAGGAGCCGAGCTATTAGCTTAAGCATTAAATGGTTGATTACTAAAAAGGCTCCGTCCTCCAGGCATATGAATAAATGAAAAAAAAAACGACGTCCTAAATCACAAGTATACCTGAGCTTGTAACTTAAGCACTTCTTGATTCAAAATTTCATATTTTTTTCCTTTTTCTTTTTTTCTCTTTCTTTGTTTTTTTGGCCAAAGTTGAAAAAATAACATCTTTGAGGTGTAATATAGGTGTCTATGACGATCTAACTTGAGGAAATGTCTCAAATTTCATTCTTTGTTTAGAGGCTTTGCAGTTCAATTGCTTTTTCAAATCAATAGTAGACGGTATTACAAACATAGAAAGTCATATCTCACTCTTGTCTAATCCGTCCTTTATAGTTAATGATTTTATAACTTCTAAAGTAGTCGTTAGATTTAGCATATTCCTATCTTGTCGGTGCCATAGCTTCTTGTGCTTTCTTTGACGATTTGAGAATCTCCACTTCTTGCAGTTCACATCTATGTCTTTGTATTTCAACAAGATCATGTTTTAGAAAAAGGCACCGAGCTATTAGCTTAAGCGTTAAATGGTTGATTACTAAAAAGGCTCGTTCCTCCAGGCAAATGAATAAATGAAAACTAAAATAAAAAAGGACGTCCTAAATCACAAGTATACCTGAGCTTGTAACTTAAGGACTTCTTGATTCAAAATTTCATATTTTTCTCCTTTTTCCTTTTTTCCCTCTCTTCGTTTTTTTCGCCAAAGTTGAAAAAATAACATCTTTGAGGTGTAATATAGGTGTCTACGAGGATCTAACTAGAGGAAATGTCTCAAATTTCTTTCTTTGTTTAGAGGCTTTGCAGTTCAATTGCTTTTTCAAATCAATAGTAGACGGTATTACAAACTTAGAAAGTCTGATCTCACCCTTGTCTAATCCGTCCTTTCTAGTTAATGATTTTATAACTTTTAAAGTAGTCGTTAGATTTAGCATATTCCTAAGTTTTCGGTGCCATAGCTTCTTGTGCTTTCTTTGACGATTTGAGAATCTGCACTTCTTGCATATGACATCTCTCTCTTTGTATTTCAACAAGATCATGTTTTAGAAGAATGCACCGAGCTATTAGCTTAAGCATTAAATGGTTGATTACTAAAAACGCTCGTTCCTCCAGGCAAATGAATAAATGAAAACTAAAATAAAAAAGGACGTCCTAAATCACAAGTATACTCGAGCTTGTAACTTAAGGACTTCTTGATTCAAAATTTCATATTTTTCTCCTTTTTCCTTTTTTCTCTCTCTTCGTTTTTTTGGCCAAAGTTGAAAAAATAACATCTTTGAGGTGTAATATAGGTGTCTACGAGGATCTAACTAGAGGAAATGTCTCAAATTTCATTCTTTGTTTAGAGGCTTTGCAGTTCAATTGCTTTTTCAAATCAATAGTAGACGGTATTACAAACTTAGAAAGTCTGATCTCACCCTTGTCTAATCCGTCCTTTCTAGTTAATGATTTTATAACTTTTAAAGTAGTCGTTAGATTTAGCATATTCCTATCTTGTCGGTGCCATAGCTTCTTATGCTTTCTTTGACGATTTGAGAATCTCCACTTCTTGCAGTTCACATCTCTGTCTTTGTATTTCAACAAGATCATGTTTTAGAAAAAGGAGCCGAGCTATTAGCTTAAGCATTAAATGGTTGATTACTAAAAAGGCTCCGTCCTCCAGGCATATGAATAAATGAAAAAAAAAACGACGTCCTAAATCACAAGTATACCTGAGCTTGTAACTTAAGCACTTCTTGATTCAAAATTTCATATTTTTTTCCTTTTTCTTTTTTTCTCTTTCTTTGTTTTTTTGGCCAAAGTTGAAAAAATAACATCTTTGAGGTGTAATAAAGGGGTGTAAGAGGGTCTAACTAGAGAAAATGTCTCAAATTTCATTCCTTGTTTAGTGGCTTTGTAGTTCAATTGCTTTATCAAATCAATAGTAGACGATATTACAAACTTAGAAAGTCTGATCTCACTCTTGTGAAATCTGTCCTTTGTAGTTAATGATTTTATAACTTCTAAAGTATCCATTAGATTTAGCATATTCCTATGTTGTCGGTGCCATAGCTTCTTGTGCTTTCTTTGACGATTTGAGAATCTTGACTTCTTGCAGTTCACATCTCTGTCTTTGTATTTCAACAAGATCATGTTTTAGAAAAAGGCACCGAGCTATTAGCTTAAGCATTAAATGGTTGATTACTAAAAAGGCTCCTTCCTCCAGGCAAATGAATAAATGAAAACTAAAATAAAAAAGGACGTCCTAAATCACAAGTATACCTGAGCTTGTAACTTAAGCACTTCTTGATTCAAAATTTCATATTTTTTTCCTTTTTCTCTTTTTCTCTTTCTTTGTTTTTTTGGCCAAAGTTGAAAAAATAACATCTTTGAGGTGTAATATAGGTGTCCACGAGGATCTAACTAGAGAAAATGTCTCAAATTTCATTCTTTGTTTAGAGGCTTTGTAGTTCAATTGCTTTTTCAAATCAATAGTAGACGGTATCACAAACTTAGAAAGTCTGATCTCATCCTTGTCTAATCTGTCCTTTCTAGTTAATGATTTTATAACTTTTAAAGTAGTCGTTAGATTTAGCATATTCCTATCTTGTCGGTGCCATAGCTTCTTGTGCTTTCTTTGACGATTTGAGAATCTCCACTTCTTGCAGTTCACATCTCTGTCTTTGTATTTCAACAAGATCATGTTTTAGAAAAAGGCACCGAGCTATTAGCTTAAGCATTAAATGGTTGATTACTAAAAAGGCTCCTTCCTCCAGGCAAATGAATAAATGAAAACTAAAAAAAAAATAGGACATCCTAAATCATAAGTATACGTGAGCTTGTAACTTAAGCACTTCTTGATTCAAAATTTCATATTTTTTTCCTTTTTCCTTTGTTCTCTCTCTTTGTTTTTTTGGCCAAAGTTGAAAAAATAACATCTTTGAGGTGTAATATAGGTGTCTACGAGGATCTAACTAGAGGAAATGTCTCTAATTTCATTCCTTGTTTAGCGGCTTTGTAGTTCAATTGCTTTATCATATCAATAGTAGACGGTATTACAAACATAGAAAGTTTGATCTCACCCTTGTCTAATCCGTCCTTTCTAGTTAATGATTTTATAACTTTTAAAGTAGTCGTTAGATTTAGCATATTCCTATCTTGTCGGTGCCGTAGCTTCTTGTGCTTTCTTTGACGATTTGAGAATCTCCACTTCTTGCAGTTCACATCTATGTCTTTGTATTTCAACAAGATCATGTTTTAGAAAAAGGCACCGAGCTATTAGCTTAAGCGTTAAATGGTTGATTACTAAAAAGGCTCGTTCCTCCAGGCAAATGAATAAATGAAAACTAAAATAAAAAAGGACGTCCTAAATCACAAGTATACCTGAGCTTGTAACTTAAGGACTTCTTGATTCAAAATTTCATATTTTTCTCCTTTTTCCTTTTTTCCCTCTCTTCGTTTTTTTGGCCAAAGTTGAAAAAATAACATCTTTGAGGTGTAATATAGGTGTCTACGAGGATCTAACTAGAGGAAATGTCTCTAATTTCATTCCTTGTTTAGCGGCTTTGTAGTTCAATTGCTTTCTCATATCAATAGTAGACGGTATTACAAACATAGAAAGTTTGATCTCACCCTTGTCTAATCCGTCCTTTCTAGTTAATGATTTTATAACTTTTAAAGTAGTCGTTAGATTTAGCATATTCCTATCTTGTCGGTGCCATAGCTTCTTGTGCTTTCTTTGACGATTTGAGAATCTCCACTTCTTGCAGTTCACATCTATGTCTTTGTATTTCAACAAGATCATGTTTTAGAAGAAGGCACCGAGCTATTAGCTTAAGCATTAAGTGGTTCATTACTAAAAAGGCTCCTTCCTCTAGGCATATGAATAAATGAAAACTAAAATAAAATAAGGAGGTCCTAAATCACAAGTATAACTGAGCTTGTAACTTAAGCACTTCTTGATTCAAAATTTCATATTTTTCTACTTTTTCCTTTGTTCTCTCTCTTTGTTTTTTTGGCCAAAGTTGAAAAAATAACATCTTTGAGGTGTAATATAGGTGTCTATGACGATCTAACTTGAGGAAATGTCTCAAATTTCATTCTTTGTTTAGAGGCTTTGCAGTTCAATTGCTTTTTCAAATCAATAGTAGACGGTATTACAAACATAGAAAGTCATATCTCACTCTTGTCTAATCCGTCCTTTATAGTTAATGATTTTATAACTTCTAAAGTAGTCGTTAGATTTAGCATATTCCTATCTTGTCGGTGCCATAGCTTCTTGTGCTTTCTTTGACGATTTGAGAATCTCCACTTCTTGCAGTTCACATCTATGTCTTTGTATTTCAACAAGATCATGTTTTAGAAAAAGGCACCGAGCTATTAGCTTAAGCGTTAAATGGTTGATTACTAAAAAGGCTCGTTCCTCCAGGCAAATGAATAAATGAAAACTAAAATAAAAAAGGACGTCCTAAATCACAAGTATACCTGAGATTGTAACTTAAGGACTTCTTGATTCAAAATTTCATATTTTTCTCCTTTTTCCTTTTTTCCCTCTCTTCGTTTTTTTGGCCAAAGTTGAAAAAATAACATCTTTGAGGTGTAATATAGGTGTCTACGAGGATCTAACTAGAGGAAATGTCTCAAATTTCTTTCTTTGTTTAGAGGCTTTGCAGTTCAATTGCTTTTTCAAATCAATAGTAGACGGTATTACAAACTTAGAAAGTCTGATCTCACCCTTGTCTAATCCGTCCTTTCTAGTTAATGATTTTATAACTTTTAAAGTAGTCGTTAGATTTAGCATATTCCTAAGTTTTCGGTGCCATAGCTTCTTGTGCTTTCTTTGACGATTTGAGAATCTGCACTTCTTGCATATGACATCTCTCTCTTTGTATTTCAACAAGATCATGTTTTAGAAGAATGCACCGAGCTATTAGCTTAAGCATTAAATGGTTGATTACTAAAAACGCTCGTTCCTCCAGGCAAATGAATAAATGAAAACTAAAATAAAAAAGGACGTCCTAAATCACAAGTATACTTGAGCTTGTAACTTAAGGACTTCTTGATTCAAAATTTCATATTTTTCTCCTTTTTCCTTTTTTCTCTCTCTTCGTTTTTTTGGCCAAAGTTGAAAAAATAACATCTTTGAGGTGTAATATAGGTGTCTACGAGGATCTAACTAGAGGAAATGTCTCAAATTTCATTCTTTGTTTAGAGGGTTTGCAGTTCAATTGCTTTTTCAAATCAATAGTAGACGGTATTACAAACTTAGAAAGTCTGATCTCACCCTTGTCTAATCCGTCCTTTCTAGTTAATGATTTTATAACTTTTAAAGTAGTCGTTAGATTTAGCATATTCCTATCTTGTCGGTGCCATAGCTTCTTATGCTTTCTTTGACGATTTGAGAATCTCCACTTCTTGCAGTTCACATCTCTGTCTTTGTATTTCAACAAGATCATGTTTTAGAAAAAGGCGCCGAGCTATTAGCTTAAGCATTAAATGGTTGATTACTAAAAAGGCTCCTTCCTCCAGGCATATGAATAAATGAAAAAAAAACGACGTCCTAAATCACAAGTATACCTGAGCTTGTAACTTAAGCACTTCTTGATTCAAAATTTCATATTTTTTTCCTTTTTCTTTTTTTCTCTTTCTTTGTTTTTTTGGCCAAAGTTGAAAAAATAACATCTTTGAGGTGTAATATAGGTGTCTATGACGATCTAACTTGAGGAAATGTCTCAAATTTCATTCTTTGTTTAGAGGCTTTGCAGTTCAATTGCTTTTTCAAATCAATAGTAGACGGTATTACAAACATAGAAAGTCATATCTCACTCTTGTCTAATCCGTCCTTTATAGTTAATGATTTTATAACTTCTAAAGTAGTCGTTAGATTTAGCATATTCCTAAGTTGTTGGTGCCATAGCTTCTAGTGCTTTCTTTGACGATTTGAGAATCTGCACTTTATGCATTTCACATCTCTGTCTTTGTATTTCAACAAGATCATGTTTTAGAAGAAGGCACCGAGCTATTAGCTTAAGCATTAAGTGGTTCATTACTAAAAAGGCTCCTTCCTCTAGGCATATGAATAAATGAAAACTAAAATAAAATAAGGAGGTCCTAAATCACAAGTATAACTGAGCTTGTAACTTAAGCACTTCTTGATTCAAAATTTCATATTTTTCTCCTTTTTCCTTTGTTCTCTCTCTTTGTTTTTTTGGCCAAAGTTGAAAAAATAACATCTTTGAGGTGTAATATAGGTGTCTATGACGATCTAACTTGAGGAAATGTCTCAAATTTCATTCTTTGTTTAGAGGCTTTGCAGTTCAATTGCTTTTTCAAATCAATAGTAGACGGTATTACAAACATAGAAAGTCATATCTCACTCTTGTCTAATCCGTCCTTTATAGTTAATGATTTTATAACTTTTAAAGTAGTCGTTAGATTTAGCATATTCCTATCTTGTCGGTGCCATAGCTTCTTGTGCTTTCTTTGACGATTTGAGAATCTCAGCTTCTTGCAGTTCACATCTCTGTCTTTGTATTTCAACAAGATCATGTTTTACAAAAAGGCGCCGAGCTATTAGCTTAAGCGTTAAATGGTTGATTACTAAAAAGGCTCCTTCCTCCAGGCATATGAATAAATGAAAAAAAAACGACGTCCTAAATCACAAGTATACCTGAGCTTGTAATTTAAGCACTTCTTGATTCAAAATTTCATATTTTTTTCCTTTTTCTTTTTTTCTCTTTCTTTGTTTTTTTGGCCAAAGTTGAAAAAATAACATCTTTGAGGTGTAATATAGGTGTCTACGAGGATCTAACTAGAGGAAATGTCTCTAATTTCATTCCTTGTTTAGCGGCTTTGTAGTTCAATTGCTTTATCATATCAACAGTAGACGGTATTACAAACATAGAAAGTTTGATCTCACCCTTGTCTAATCCGTCCTTTCTAGTTAATGATTTTATAACTTTTAAAGTAGTCGTTAGATTTAGCATATTCCTATCTTGTCGGTGCCATAGCTTCTTGTGCTTTCTTTGACAATTTGAGAATCTCCACTTCTTGCAGTTCACATCTCTATCTTTGTATTTCAACAAGATCATGTTTTAGAAAAAGGCACCGAGCTATTAGCTTAAGCATTAAATGGTAGATTACTAAAAAGGCTCCTTCCTCCAGGCATATGAATAAATGAAAACTAAAATAAAAAAGGACGTCCTAAATCACAAGTATACCTGAGCCTGTAACTTAAGCACTTCTTGATTCAAACTTTCATATTTTTTTCCTTTTTCTTTTTTTCCCTTTCTTTGTTATTTTGGCCAAAGTTGAAAAAATAACATCTTTGAGGTGTAATAAAGGGGTCTAAGAGGGTCTAACTAGAGAAAATGTCTCAAATTTCATTCCTTGTTTAGCGGCTTTGTAGTTCAATTGCTTTATCAAATCAATAGTAGACGATATTACAAACTTAGAAAGTCTGATCTCATTCTTGTGAAATCTGTCCTTTGTAGTTAATGATTTTATAACTTCTAAAGTATCCATTAGATTTAGCATATTCCTATGTTGTCGGTGCAATAGCTTCTTGTGCTTTCTTTGACGATTTGATAATCTTGACTTCTTGCAGTTCACATCTCTGTCTTTGTATTTCAACAAGATCATGTTTTAGAAAAAGGCACCGAGCTATTAGCTTAAGCATTAAATGGTTGATTACTAAAAAGGCTCCTTCCTCCAGGCAAATGAATAAATGAAAACTAAAATAAAAAAGGACGTCCTAAATCACAAGTATACCTGAGCTTGTAACTTAAGCACTTCTTGATTCAAAATTTCATATTTTTTTCCTTTTTCTCTTTTTCTCTTTCTTTGTTTTTTTGGCCAAAATTGAAAAAATAACATCTTTGAGGTGTAATATAGGTGTCCACGAGGATCTAACTAGAGAAAATGTCTCAAATTTCATTCTTTGTTTAGAGGCTTTGTAGTTCAATTGCTTTTTCAAATCAATAGTAGACGGTATCACAAACTTAGAAAGTCTGATCTCATCCTTGTCTAATCTGTCCTTTCTAGTTAATGATTTTATAACTTTTAAAGTAGTCGTTAGATTTAGCATATTCCTGTCTTGTCGGTGCCGTAGCTTCTTGTGCTTTCTTTGACGATTTGAGAATCTCCACTTCTTGCAGTTCATATCTATGTCTTTGTATTTCAACAAGATCATGTTTTAGAAAAAGGCACCGAGCTATTAGCTTAAGCGTTAAATGGTTGATTACTAAAAAGGCTCGTTCCTCCAGGCAAATGAATAAATGAAAACTAAAATAAAAAAGGACGTCCTAAATCACAAGTATACCTGAGCTTGTAACTTAAGGACTTCTTGATTCAAAATTTCATATTTTTCTCCTTTTTCCTTTTTTCCCTCTCTTCGTTTTTTTGGCCAAAGTTGAAAAAATAACATCTTTGAGGTGTAATATAGGTGTCTACGAGGATCTAACTAGAGGAAATGTCTCTAATTTCATTCCTTGTTTAGCGGCTTTGTAGTTCAATTGCTTTATCATATCAATAGTAGACGGTATTACAAACATAGAAAGTTTGATCTCACCCTTGTCTAATCCGTCCTTTCTAGTTAATGATTTTATAACTTTTAAAGTAGTCGTTAGATTTAGCATATTCCTATCTTGTCGGTGCCATAGCTTCTTGTGCTTTCTTTGACGATTTGAGAATCTCCACTTCTTGCAGTTCACATCTATGTCTTTGTATTTCAACAAGATCATGTTTTAGAAAAAGGCACCGAGCTATTAGCTTAAGCGTTAAATGGTTGATTACTAAAAAGGCTCGTTCCTCCAGGCAAATGAATAAATGAAAACTAAAATAAAAAAGGACGTCCTAAATCACAAGTATACCTGAGCTTGTAACTTAAGGACTTCTTGATTCAAAATTTCATATTTTTCTCCTTTTTCCTTTTTTCCCTCTCTTCGTTTTTTTGGCCAAAGTTGAAAAAATAACATCTTTGAGGTGTAATATAGGTGTCTATGAGGATCTAACTAGAGGAAATGTCTCAAATTTCATTCTTTGTTTAGAGGCTTTGCAGTTCAATTGCTTTTTCAAATCAATAGTACACGGTATTACAAACTTAGAAAGTCTGATCTCACCCTTGTCTAATCCGTCCTTTCTAGTTAATGATTTTATAACTTTTAAAGTAGTCGTTAGATTTAGCATATTCCTATGTTGTCGGTGCCATAGCTTCTTGTGCTTTCTTTGACGATTTGAGAATCTTGACTTCTTGCAGTTCACATCTCTGTCTTTGTATTTCAACAAGATCATGTTTTAGAAAAAGGCACCGAGCTATTAGCTTAAGCATTAAATGGTTGATTACTAAAAAGGCTCCTTCCTCCAGGCAAATGAATAAATGAAAACTAAAATAAAAAAGGACGTCCTAAATCACAAGTATACCTGAGCTTGTAACTTAAGCACTTCTTGATTCAAAATTTCATATTTTTTTCCTTTTTCTCTTTTTCTCTTTCTTTGTTTTTTTGGCCAAAGTTGAAAAAATAACATCTTTGAGGTGTAATATAGGTGTCCACGAGGATCTAACTAGAGAAAATGTCTCAAATTTCATTCTTTGTTTAGAGGCTTTGCAGTTCAATTGCTTTTTCAAATCACTAGTAGATGGTATTACAAACATAGAAAGTCTCATCTCACTTTTGTCTAATCCGTCCTTTCTAGTTAATGATTTTATAACTTCTAAAGTAGTCGTTAGATTTAGCATATTCCTAAGTTGTTGGTGCCATAGCTTCTAGTGCTTTCTTTGACGATTTGAGAATCTCCACTTCTTGCAGTTCACATCTCTGTCTTTGTATTTCAACAAGATCATGTTTTAGAAAATGGCACCGAGCTATTAGCTTAAGCATTAAATGGTTGATTACTAAAAAGGCTCCTTCCTCCAGGCAAATGAATAAATGAAAACTAAAAAAAAATAGGACATCCTAAATCATAAGTATACGTGAGCTTGTAACTTAAGCACTTCTTGGTTCAAAATTTCATATTTTTTTCCTTTTTCCTTTGTTCTCTCTCTTTGTTTTTTTGGCCAAAGTTGAAAAAATAACATCTTTGAGGTGTAATATAGGTGTCTACGAGGATCTAACTAGAGGAAATGTCTCTAATTTCATTCCTTGTTTAGCAGCTTTGTAGTTCAATTGCTTTATCATATCAATAGTAGACGGTATTACAAACATAGAAAGTTTGATCTCACCCTTGTCTAATCCGTCCTTTCTAGTTAATGATTTTATAACTTTTAAAGTAGTCGTTCGATTTAGCATATTCCTAAGTTGTCGGTGCCCTAGCTTCTTGTGCTTTCTTTGACGATTTGAGAATCTGCACTTCTTGCATTTCACATCTCTCTCTTTGTATTTCAACAAGATCATGTTTTAGAAGAAGGCACCGAGCTATTAGCTTAAGCATTAAATGGTTCATTACTAAAAAGGCTCCTTCCTCTAGGCATATGAATAAATGAAAACTAAAATAAAAAAAGGACGTCCTAAATCACAAGTATAACTGAGCTTGTAACTTAAGCACTTCTTGATTCAAAATTTCATATTTTTTTCCTTTTTCCTTTGTTCTCTCTCTTCGTTTTTTTGGCCAAAGTTAAAAAAATAACATCTTTGAGGTGTAATATAGGTGTCTACAAGGATCTAACTAGAGGAAATTTCTCAAATTTCATTCCTTGTTTAGAGGCTTTGCAGTTCAATTGCTTTTTCAAATCAATAGTGGACGGTATTACAAACTTAGAAAGTCTGATCTCACCCTTGTCTAATCTGTCCTTTCTAGTTAATGATTTTATAAATTTTAAAGTAGTCGTTAGATTTAGCATATTCCTATCTTGTCGGTGTCATAGCTTCTTGTGCTTTCTTTGACGATTTGAGAATCTCCACTTCTTGCAGTTCACATCTCTGTCTTTGTATTTCAACAAGATCATGTTTTAGAAAAAGGCACCGAGCTATTAGCTTAAGCATTAAATGGTTGATTACTAAAAAGGCTCCTTCTTCCAGGCAAATGAATAAATGAAAACTAAAATTAAAAAGGACGTCCTAAATCACAAGTATATCTGAGCTTGTACCTTAAGCACTTCTTGATTCAAAATTTCATATTTTTCTTTTTTTTCCTTTTTTCTCTCTCTTCGTTTTTTTGGCCAAAGTTGAAAAAATAACATCTTTGAGGTGTACTATAGGTGTCTACGAGGATCTAACTAGAGAAAATGTCTCAAATTTCATTCTTTGTTTAGAGGCTTTGCAGTTCAATTGCTTTTTCAAATCAATAGTAGACGGTATTACAAACATAGAAAGTCTGATCTCACTCTTGTCTAATCCGTCCTTTCTAGTTAATGATTTTATAACTTCTAAAGTAGTCGTTAGATTTAGCATATTCCTAAGTTGTCGGTGCCATAGCTTCTTGTGCTTTCTTTGACGATTTGAGAATCTCCACTTCTTGCAGTTCACATCTCTGTCTTTGTATTTCAACAAGATCATGTTTTTGAAAAAGGCGCCGAGCTATTAGCTTAAGCATTAAATGGTTGATTACTAAAAAGGCTCCTTCCTACAGGCATATGAATAAATGAAAACAAAAATAAAAAACGACGTCCTAAATCACAAGTATACCTGAGCTTGTAACTTAAGCACTTCTTGATTCAAAATTTCATATTTTTTTCCTTTTTCTTTTTTTCTCTTTCTTCGTTTTTTTGGCCAAAGTTGAAAAAATAACATCTTTGAGGTGTAATATAGGCGTCTACGAGGATCTAACTAGAGGAAATGTCTCTAATTTCATTCCTTGTTTAGCGGCTTTGTAGTTCAATTGCTTTATCATATCAATAGTAGACGGTATTACAAACATAGAAAGTTTGATCTCACCCTTGTCTAATCCGTCCTTTCTAGTTAATGATTTTATAACTTTTAAAGTAGTCGTTAGATTTAGCATATTCCTATCTTGTCGGTGCCATAGCTTCTTGTGCTTTCTTTGACAATTTGAGAATCTCCACTTCTTGCAGTTCACATCTCTATCTTTGTATTTCAACAAGATCATGTTTTAGAAAAAGGCACCGAGCTATTAGCTTAAGCATTAAATGGTAGATTACTAAAAAGGCTCCTTCCTCCAGGCATATGAATAAATGAAAACTAAAATAAAAAAGGACGTCCTAAATCACAAGTATACCTGAGCCTCTAACTTAAGCACTTCTTGATTCAAACTTTCATATTTTTTTCCTTTTTCTTTTTTTCCCTTTCTTTGTTATTTTGGCCAAAATTGAAAAAATAACATCTTTGAGGTGTAATAAAGGGGTCTAAGAGGGTCTAACTAGAGAAAATGTCTCAAATTTCATTCCTTGTTTAGCGGCTTTGTAGTTCAATTGCTTTATCAAATCAATAGTAGACGATATTACAAACTTAGAAAGTCTGATCTCACTCTTGTTAAATCTGTCCTTTGTAGTTAATGATTTTATAACTTCTAAAGTATCCATTAGATTTAGCATATTCCTATGTTGTCGGTGCCATAGCTTCTTGTGCTTTCTTTGACGATTTGAGAATCTTGACTTCTTGCAGTTCACATCTCTGTCTTTGTATTTCAACAAGATCATGTTTTAGAAAAAGGCACCGAGGTATTAGCTTAAGCATTAAATGGTTGATTACTAAAAAGGCTCCTTCCTCCAGGCAAATGAATAAATGAAAACTAAAATAAAAAAGGACGTCCTAAATCACAAGTATACCTGAGCTTGTAACTTAAGCACTTCTTGACTCAAAATTTCATATTTTTTTTCCTTTTTCCTTTGTTCCCTCTCTTCGTTTTTTTGGCCAAAGTTGAAAAAATAACATCTTTGAGGTGTAATATAGGTGTCTATGAGGATCTAACTAGAGGAAATGTCTCTAATTTCATTCCTTGTTTAGCGGCTTTGTAGTTCAATTGCTTTATCATATCAATAGTAGACGGTATTACAAACATGGAAAGTTTGATCTCACCCTTGTCTAATCCGTCCTTTCTAGTTAATGATTTTATAACTTTTAAAGTAGTCGTTAGATTTAGCATATTCCTATCTTGTCGGTGCCATAGCTTCTTGTGCTTTCTTTCACAATTTGAGAATCTTGACTTCTTGCAGTTCAAATCTCTGTCTTTGTATTTCAACAAGATCATGTTTTAGAAAAAGGCACCGAGCTATTAGCTTAAGCATTAAATGGTTGATTACTAAAAAGGCTCCTTCCTCCACGCAAATGAATAAATGAAAACTAAAATAAAAAAGGACGTCCTAAATCACAAGTATACATGAGCTTGTAACTTAAGCACTTCTTGATTCAAAATTTCATATTTTTTTCCTTTTTCCTTTGTTCTCTCTCTTCGTTTTTTTGGCCAAAGTTGAAAAAATAACATCTTTGAGGTGTAATATAGGTGTCTATGAGGATCTAACTAGAGGAAATGTCTCTAATTTCATTCCTTGTTTAGCGGCTTTGTAGTTCAATTGCTTTATCATATCAATAGTAGACGGTATTACAAACTTGGAAAGTTTGATCTCACCCTTGTCTAATCCGTCCTTTCTAGTTAATGATTTTATAACTTTTAAAGTAGTCGTTAGATTTAGCATATTCTTATCTTGTCGGTGCCATAGCTTCTTGTGCTTTCTTTCACAATTTGAGAATCTCCACTTCTTGCAGTTCACATCTCTGTCTTTGTATTTCAACAAGATCATGTTTTAGAAAAAGGCACCGAGCTATTAGCTTAAGCATTAAATGGTTGATTACTAAAAAGGTTCCTTCCTCCAGGCAAATGAATAAATGAAAACTAAAATAAAAAAGTACGTCCTAAATCACAAGTATACCTGAGCTTGTAACTTAAGCACTTCTTGATTCAAAATTTCATATTTTTCTCCTTTTTCCTTTTTTCTCTCTCTTCGTTTTTTTGGCCATAGTTGAAAAATTAACATCTTTGAGGTGTAATATAGGTGTCTATGAGGATCTAACTAGAGGAAATGTCTCAAATTTCATTCTTTGTTTAGAGGCTTTGCAGTTCAATTGCTTTTTCAAATCAATAGTAGACGGTATTACAAACATAGAAGGTCTGATCTCACTCTTGTCTATTCCGTCCTTTCTAGTTAATGATTTTATAACTTCTAAAGTAGTCGTTAGATTTAGCATATTCCTAAGTTGTCGGTGCCATAGCTTCTTATGCTTTCTTTGACGATTTGAGAATCTCCACTTCTTGTAGTTCACATCTCTGTCTTTGTATTTCAACAAGATCATGTTTTAGAAAAAGGCACCGAGCTATTAGCTTAAGCATTAAATGGTTGATTACTAAAAAGGCTCCTTCCTCCAGGCAAATAAATAAATGAAAACTAAAATAAAAAAGGACGTCCTAAATCACAAGTATACCTGAGCTTGTAACTTAAGCACTTCTTGATTCAAAATTTCATATTTTTCTCCTTTTTCCTTTTTTGTCTCTCTTCGATTTTTTGGCCGAAGTTGAAAAAATAACATCTTTGAGGTGTAATATAGGTGTCTACGAGGATCTACCTAGAGGAAAAATCTCTAATTTCATTCCTTGTTTAGCGGCTTTGTAGTCAATTACTTTATCATATCAATAGTAGACGGTATTACAGACTTGGAAAGTTTGATCTCACCCTTGTCTAATCCGTCCTTTCTAGTTTATGATTTTATAACTTTTAAAGTAGTCGTTAGATTTAGCATATTCCTATCTTGTCGGTGCCATAGCTTCTTGTGCTTTCTTTCACAATTTGAGAATCTCCACTTCTTACAGTTCACATCTCTGTCTTTGTATTTCAACAAGATCATGTTTTAGAAAAAGGCACCGAGCTATTAGCTTAAGCATTAAATGGTTGATTACTAAAAAGGCTCCTTCCTCCAGGCACATGAATAAATGAAAACTAAAATAAAAATAGGACATCCTAAATCACAAGTATACCTGAGCTTGTAACTTAAGCATTTCTTGATTCAAAATTTCATATTTTTCTCCTTTTTCCTTTTTTCTCTCTCTTCGTTTTTTTGGCCAAAGTTGAAAAAATAACATCTTTGGGGTGTAATATAGGTGTCTACAAGGATCTAACTAGGGGAAATGTCTCAAATTTCATTCTTTGTTTAGAGGCTTTGCAGTTCAATTGCTTTTTCAAATCAATAGTAGACGGTATTACAAACTTAGAAAGTTTGATCTCACCCTTGTCTATTCCGTCCTTTCTAGTTAATGATTTTATAACTTCTAAAGTAGTCGTTAGATTTAGCATATTCCTAAGTTGTCGGTGCCATAGCTTCTTGTGCTTTCTTTGACGATTTGAGAATCTCCACTTCTTGCAGTTCACATCTCTGTCTTTGTATTTCAACAAGATCATGTTTTAGAAAAAGGCACCGAGCTATTAGCTTAAGCATTAAATGGTTGATTACTAAAAAGGCTCCTTCCTACAGGGAAATAAATAAATGAAAACTAAAATAAAAAAGGACGTCCTAAATCACAAGTATACCTGAGCTTGTAACTTAAGCACTTCTTGATTCAAAATTTCATATTTTTCTCCTTTTTCCTTTTTTGTCTCCCTTCGATTTTTTGGCCGAAGTTGAAAAAATAACATCTTTGAGGTGTAATATAGGTGTCTACGAGGATCTACCTAGAGGAAAAATCTCTAATTTCATTCCTTGTTTAGCGGCTTTGTAGTCAATTACTTTATCATATATATAGTAGACGGTATTACAGACTTGGAAAGTTTGATCTCACCCTTGTCTAATCCGTCCTTTCTTGTTTATGATTTTATAACTTTTAAAGTAGTCGTTAGATTTAGCATATTCTTATCTTGTCGGTGCCATAGCTTCTTGTGCTTTCTTTCACAATTTGAGAATCTTGACTTCTTGCAGTTCACATCTCTGTCTTTGTAATTCAACAAGATCATGTTTTAGAAAAAGGCACCGAGCTATTAGCTTAAGCATTAAATGGTTGATTACTAAAAAGGCTCCTTCCTCCACGCAAATGAATAAATGAAAACTAAAATAAAAAAGGACGTCCTAAATCACAAGTATACATGAGCTTGTAACTTAAGCACTTCTTGATTCAAAATTTCATATTTTTTTCCTTTTTCCTTTGTTCTCTCTCTTCGTTTTTTTGGCCAAAGTTGAAAAAATAACATCTTTGAGGTGTAATATAGGTGTCTATGAGGATCTAACTAGAGGAAATGTCTCTAATTTCATTCCTTGTTTAGCGGCTTTGTAGTTCAATTGCTTTATCATATCAATAGTAGACGGTATTACAAACTTGGAAAGTTTGATCTCACCCTTGTCTAATCCGTCCTTTCTAGTTAATGATTTTATAACTTTTAAAGTAGTCGTTAGATTTAGCATATTCTTATCTTGTCGGTGCCATAGCTTCTTGTGCTTTCTTTCACAATTTGAGAATCTCCACTTCTTGCAGTTCACATCTCTGTCTTTGTATTTCAACAAGATCATGTTTTAGAAAAAGGCACCGAGCTATTAGCTTAAGCATTAAATGGTTGATTACTAAAAAGGTTCCTTCCTCCAGGCAAATGAATAAATGAAAACTAAAATAAAAAAGTACGTCCTAAATCACAAGTATACCTGAGCTTGTAACTTAAGCACTTCTTGATTCAAAATTTCATATTTTTCTCCTTTTTCCTTTTTTCTCTCTCTTCGTTTTTTTGGCCATAGTTGAAAAATTAACATCTTTGAGGTGTAATATAGGTGTCTATGAGGATCTAACTAGAGGAAATGTCTCAAATTTCATTCTTTGTTTAGAGGCTTTGCAGTTCAATTGCTTTTTCAAATCAATAGTAGACGGTATTACAAACATAGAAGGTCTGATCTCACTCTTGTCTATTCCGTCCTTTCTAGTTAATGATTTTATAACTTCTAAAGTAGTCGTTAGATTTAGCATATTCCTAAGTTGTCGGTGCCATAGCTTCTTATGCTTTCTTTGACGATTTGAGAATCTCCACTTCTTGTAGTTCACATCTCTGTCTTTGTATTTCAACAAGATCATGTTTTAGAAAAAGGCACCGAGCTATTAGCTTAAGCATTAAATGGTTGATTACTAAAAAGGCTCCTTCCTCCAGGCAAATAAATAAATGAAAACTAAAATAAAAAAGGACGTCCTAAATCACAAGTATACCTGAGCTTGTAACTTAAGCACTTCTTGATTCAAAATTTCATATTTTTCTCCTTTTTCCTTTTTTGTCTCTCTTCGATTTTTTGGCCGAAGTTGAAAAAATAACATCTTTGAGGTGTAATATAGGTGTCTACGAGGATCTACCTAGAGGAAAAATCTCTAATTTCATTCCTTGTTTAGCGGCTTTGTAGTCAATTACTTTATCATATCAATAGTAGACGGTATTACAGACTTGGAAAGTTTGATCACACCCTTGTCTAATCCGTCCTTTCTAGTTTATGATTTTATAACTTTTAAAGTAGTCGTTAGATTTAGCATATTCCTATCTTGTCGGTGCCATAGCTTCTTGTGCTTTCTTTCACAATTTGAGAATCTCCACTTCTTACAGTTCACATCTCTGTCTTTGTATTTCAACAAGATCATGTTTTAGAAAAAGGCACCGAGCTATTAGCTTAAGCATTAAATGGTTGATTACTAAAAAGGCTCCTTCCTCCAGGCACATGAATAAATGAAAACTAAAATAAAAATAGGACATCCTAAATCACAAGTATACCTGAGCTTGTAACTTAAGCATTTCTTGATTCAAAATTTCATATTTTTCTCCTTTTTCCTTTTTTCTCTCTCTTCGTTTTTTTGGCCAAAGTTGAAAAAATAACATCTTTGGGGTGTAATATAGGTGTCTACAAGGATCTAACTAGGGGAAATGTCTCAAATTTCATTCTTTGTTTAGAGGCTTTGCAGTTCAATTGCTTTTTCAAATCAATAGTAGACGGTATTACAAACTTAGAAAGTTTGATCTCACCCTTGTCTAATCTGTCCTTTCTAGTTAATGATTTTATAACTTTTAAAGTAGTCGTTAGATTTAGCATATTCCTATCTTGTCGGTGCCATAGCTTCTTGTGCTTTCTTTGACAATTTGAGAGTCTCCACTTCTTGCAGTTCACATCTCTATCTTTGTATTTCAACAAGATCATGTTTTAGAAAAAGGCACCGAGCTATTAGCTTAAGCATTAAATGGTAGATTACTAAAAAGGCTCCTTCCTCCAGGCATATGAATAAATGAAAATTAAAATAAAAAAGGACGTCCTAAATCACAAGTATACCTGGGCTTGAAACTTAAGCACTTCTTGATTCAAACTTTCATATTTTTTTTCCTTTTTTCCTTTTTCTCCCTTCTTTGTTTTGGCCAAAGGTTAAAAAATAACATCTTTGAGGTGTAATAAAGGGGTCTAAGAGGGTCTAACAAGAGAAAATGTCCCAAATTTCATTCCTTGTTTAGCGGCTTTGTAGTTCAATTGCTTTATCAAATCAATAGTAGACGGTATTACAAACTTAGAAAGTCTGATCTCACTCTTGTGAAATCTGTGCTTTGTAGTTAATGATTTTATAACTTCTAAAGTAGCCATTAGGCTTAGCATATTCCTATGTTGTCGGTGCCATAGCTTCTTGTGCTTTCTGATGAACGAAAACCGGCATCGCCGATTCCCGCAAATACTTTGGTTTTAATATTTATAAAACTCTCGCAAGTGCACGAATCATTTCGAAGAAAATGATAAGTATACTCCCAAGGTCGATCTAAGGAAGGAATGTATGTGGTTTTTAATTTATTATTCAAACTTTTAAAAACGAAATTAAATCCTAAACATCCTGTCACGATAGTTTGGTTTTTGTGTTCCTAATCTAATAACATAAAATAAACATATATACAGATTAATTAAATATAGTCTAATAACATAAAAAATAAACATAGATACAAATTCAATAAATAATTATCTAAAAATAAACATATATACGGATTCAATAAATATTCATGCAAATTTTTATCATTTATATTAGCGGAGTATTTATGGATATAATAACTAAATTAATTATGCTTGCTCATATTAACTAGGTTATTAAAGATATAAATTGATATTTTATTGATTCTCTCTTTTTTTTATATAAATACCACCTTTGGTGGGGTTAGATATTCTTTGTTAACTAAACAAATCAATTAACACCTATGGGTGGGGTTGATAACTAATATGCTTAATTAAATTAATTCCTTTTTCTAAGAGATTGAAAATGAACCATTTAAATGCCACCTTTGGTGGGGTTAGACAATTTAAATATTATTCAAGGTGTCCAAATTAAACTTAAGAATTTAATTATCCGAGTACTAACTTTCAAGTTTTAAAACCACTATTGAAAACATGTTGTCAATACATTTTCACATAATAATTCTTATAAAAACTTTTGAAATAGAGTTTCACTCTAACTACCGGGCGATTGTACCAACAAATAAAAGAGCACTACTCTAAATTAGACCGGATAACTAAACCTTAAAATCTAATTTTCAGGTTTAAGTTTGTAATGAAAAATAATATATTTCTCTCTAACATTCTTAATATAAAATCTTGAATAAAAACAAAATCAATTCATTTTAAAGATTTTTACCTATTTAATATTTCGCAAGCATAACAACGTCGTTATTACATCATTTTTACTAAACAGCTAGCATAGTTAAATTTAACCACAGACAAGTTGAATATAACATGTAAGAATAAAGCATAAAAATAACTGTAAAGAAAATAAAATCCTTACAGAACTTCGACGCTATTCCCGTTGCTAGAAAACCTCCGAGCGGAATTTGCACTTCCATATATTGAATCAAAAATCTAAATTATTACAAAAACATTACAAGTTCCTCTCAAAAAGAGAAGAACACTAAACCTAAGAGAATTGAACTAAAAACTAAGAGAAAAACTAAGAAAAGCTTAGAAACTTAGAAAGAAACTAAGAGAAACTAAAAACTAAGAAATGAGAGAAAGAAAGAAGAGAGAAGTGAGTTATGAAGGTGTATTTTGAAGTGAATGGAAGGGGGGTATTTATAGGTGAGGATGGAGAGAAAAAATGAGTAAAAAAATGTTAAAAAAATATTAAAAAATGTAAAAACGCGTATTGGACTTGCTGATGTCATCAATGACGTCAGCATGACGTCACAGGGGCGGCTGCACGTGAAAAATGGGGCGAAAACGCGTTGGGCGCGCGGATGGGCGGCTGCTGGGCGCTGCGCGCGCGCGCTGGGGCTGTCGCTGCGCGCAGCTCGGCGCGCGTGAACAGTGCCAGCGCGCTGCGTTGCGCGCAGCTGGGCATGCCAGCGCGCGCGGGCGCGCACGGGATGGGGCGCTGGGGCGCGCTGGGGCGCGCGCGGCTGGGCGCTGGGGCGCTGGGCTGCGCGCACGGCCGGGCTGCGACGCGCGATTTCCGTCTTTTTGACATTTTTGACCTTTTCGACCCATTTCGTCCGATTTTTCCATGTTTGTTGACCTTTTCTCACTTATTTATTGATATATTTGTGATGTATTGCTTCAAATATTCCTCTTTAAGTCTTTACATTGCGTTTTTAAGCCAAAATACCTGAAAAACAATAAAAATACCCGTGATTCCGAAAAAGACAAATTTATATAAATATATGATAAAACATATAAATATATGTATTTTTAATCAATTAAGGTACATAAAATCATGGTTATTTTAGTGCTTTTTGAGCACTCATCACAACCCCCAACCAGCTTCTTGCTAGTCTCTTAGCAAGAGAAGCGATAAAAGCTAAAAATTAAACTATCCTAAATCACTTTCGTGGATTGAAACGGTTGCATTTAGCCTATGCAACAAGCCGTTAAACCCCTAGGTTGCCCTAGTGGACGAGTTTGAGTCTCGTGAGGGTTTTCAGTAATGATACCCACAAACATTGAACTAAATGTAAAGATAAAAACAATCAAATCAAAAATTAAAATTACAACACAATCAAAAATTAATTTAAGAGTAAAAGAACACAACATATCACAAAAATATCTCATACTTTTTAATCTCTTTTAAGATCATAATTGAAATCTCAAGCATAAGTTATTTTAATCTCTTTAAACAATCATGATTTTATTATAATAATTAGTCGAAAATCATTTTCATATTTCATTTCAAAAATGTATCAATTTAATTTTACCCAATTTCAGTGTCATGAATCAGTATTCGCTTCGACTCTATTCCTCACAAGTCAATACTCTCAAAGCACTGAATCCTATGGGTTCAAACACTCATACTAATTTATATGCGAAAGAGTTGATGTATAGAAATGAACTAATATGTTCGCATATGTATAAAGAATAAAGGCTCAAAGTGTTATTTTAACATTGATCTCATGAAAGGAATCGAATGTATAAATTATAAAGATATCATATACAAAAATTATTTTCATGCATAAATCAAACTCATTAAGAAAGAATTTCAAGATATATGCTTTAACAAATGAAGAAATTGCAATGACTTTTTAGGGAATTACTTCCTATATCTTTCTTTTGTAATTAGCCTTTACTCACAACTTTGTAGGCAATGTGGGTCATAATATGTAGATGATACTATTTTTTTATCTCTCTATTATTTTTTTTTTTTTTTTTTTTTTTTTAAGAGAGTCAACCCATGTACAGATTGTACATTTTTTTGGATTTTGGTGAGTGGTTAATTTTTTTGGCTTTTCTGTTTGATCTTGGTTTAGGTAACCCCAGATATGTCTTTTTGTTTTTGTAACAGTCATGCATAAATGAGATATAAGCATATACTATCAATTTCTACTCAAATCATTTAATCTAAGCAAAAATAATAATCAAAAATATATGATACTCTATTAAGATGAGAAAAAAATTCATACATTCAATGCTAATACCTATAGAGATCATCTAAACTTTTTGAATAAATAAGAAATGTGTTTGGAGTAGAAAAAAATATATATTTCACTCTGAATAAAAGAAATTAGGCTCAAATTATATCTCACAAGGGTAGTCTCCACTAAAAAAAATTCATAAACACCGATTTTGGGTTTAATATAATTTCCACATTTTATCAAGAAATACTAGTTATGACAAAAACTAACTAATTATCAAAAATAATTACAAAATATTTCATGATATGTTTTCAAAAATTAATCTAACAGTACCAAAGACTTTAACTATTTACTTAAATTTGATTTAAAGATATGATACATTTTTGTGATAATTTTTTTTTTATATATAGCATGGTAACTTTTCACCACCCCCAACCTAGAACTTACATTGTCCTCAATGTAACAACTGCAAATTAAAGATAAAGAGAAAAGAGGAGAAAGATTACCTATTTCTTGAGAATGTGTAAGTAGTAATGAAGAAATGCAGGTGCATCCATCATATTCATCATTAAAGTGTATACAGACAGATCGCTGTGAACTTCTAACATCTCAACAAATATTTTAGTTTTAACAATTTTAAAAATTATTCACATACAAGTAAACTAAAATAAACAATAAAATTAAGTAAATAAAACAAATAACAAAAAAATTACCTAACATGATGGGTGGTTGCCTCCCATCCAGCGCTTAGTTTAACGTCTTAGCAAGACGTATCTTTTTGGTGCTAAGGGTTACTCAGCCAAATGCAATCCATTTCAGCAATGTTGTTTGGTTCTTCCACATAAGGCTTGACACGATGGCCATTAACTTTGAACGTTTTTTGTGTCTTGGAGTCCAATAGTTCTACTACTCCATGTTCAGATACCTGAACTATTTTGAATGGTCCATCCCATCTTGATCTTAGCTTTCCTGGAAACAATCTCAAACGAGAGTTAAATAAAAGAACTTTCATTCCAGGGTGAAGAGTCTTAGGAACTAGCCTCTTGTCATGATAGCGCTTAGTACGCTCCTTGTATAATTTGGCATTCTCATAGGCTTCATTCCTAATTTCTTCCAACTCATGAAGCTGGAGTACTCGTTTTTCACCTGCTTTATCTAAATCCATGTTTAGCTCTTTAATTGCCCAATAAGCCTTGTGCTCAAGTTCAACTGGAAGGTGGCACGCTTTCCCAAAGATTAACCGGTAAGGGCTCATCCCAATAGGTGTTTTGTAAGCGGTGCGGTATGCCCATAAGGCATCATTTAACTTAAATGCCCAATCCTTCCTTGAAGGACGCACAGTGCGTTCCAGTATTCCCTTGATTTGCCTATTACTTACTTCCACTAATCCGGAAGTTTGAGGATGATATGGAGTAGCTACCTTATGTGTGATGTTGTACTTGTTTAGTACTCCATCAAAGAGTTTGTTACAAAAATGGCTACCTCCATCACTTATTATAGCTCTAGGCGTTCCGAACCTACTGAATATGAAATCTTTCAAGAATTTCACAACAACATTAGCATCATTGGTTTTGGTGGGGATAGCTTCTACCCACTTGGACACATAATCCACAGCAACCAAAATGTATTGAAAACCATTAGATGGGGGAAAAGGACCCATAAAGTCAATCCCCCATACGTCAAAGAGTTCAACAACTAAATTAGATGTCAAAGGCATTTCATCTCTTTTGCTTATGTTTCCTGTTCTTTGACATCTATCACATTGTGCACAAAACATATGAGCATCTTTAAAAAGAGTGGGCCAAAAGAATCCAGACTGTAATATCTTACGGGCTGTCTTTTCTCCTCCAAAATGACCCCCACAATGAAGTTCATGACAAAAAGTCAGAATGCTCTTATGTTCTTCTTCAGGTACACATCTCCGGATGACTTGATCTTGACCAATCTTGTATAAATAAGGGTCATCCCAGAAATAGTCCTTAATAGTTTTAAAAAACCTTTTCTTCTCCTGATATGAAGTGTTAGGTCGCAAAACACCAGTGGCAAGATAGTTTACAATATCAGCGTACCATGGGTTCGGACCTATGAAAAATAACTGTTCATCAGGAAAGGTTTCAACTATATCGTCATTACTCTCATCTTTAAGAGAATTAAAGTCAGAAATCAACCTAGACAAATGGTCAGCTACTAAGTTTTCACTGCCTTTCTTATCCTTGATTTCTAGGTCAAATTCTTGTAAGAGTAAGACCCACCTGATTAACCTTGGCTTGGCATTTGGTTTACTTAATAGGTATCTTAAAGCAGCATGATCAGAATGCACAATCACTTTAGATCCTACTAAATAAGACCGAAATTTGTCTAAAGAGAATACTATAGCCAAGAATTCCTTTTCAGTGGTGGTGTAATTCATCTGGGCATCATTGAGTGTTTTGCTAGCATAGTAGATGACATGTAAACGCTTTTCCACTCTTTGTCCCAGGACTGCTCCTATTGCATAATCAGAAGCGTCACACATTATTTCAAAGGGTAAAGACCAGTTTGGTGCCATTATAACAGGGGTAGATGTGAGTTTATCTTTCAAGGTATTAAAGGAGGTAAGGCAGTCATTGTTGAAATCAAAATCAGCATCTTTGGATAGCAAGTTACATAATGGACGACTTATTTTAGAGAAATCTTTAATAAATCGTCTGTAGAATCCTGCATGTCCCAAGAAGCTTCTTATCCCCTTCACAGATGTAGGGGGAGGTAGTTTGGATATCAATTCAACTTTTGCCTTATCAACTTCAATACCCTTGTTTGAAATTATATGTCCTAAAACTATCCCTTGTTGAACCATAAAATGACTTTTCTCCCAACTAAGGGTTAGATTGCATTCAATGCATCTTTCTAAAACCAAAGTCAATTTATGTAAGCAATCATCAAATGAGTTCCCAAAGACAGAGAAATCGTCCATGAAAATCTCAATGAATTTTTCCACCATGTCCGAGAAAATGGATATCATGCATCTCTGGAACGTGGCAGGGGCATTGCATAACCCAAATGGCATTCTGCGAAAAGCAAATGTCCCAAAAGGACATGTAAATGTGGTCTTTTCCTGATCTTCTGGTGCTATGGGTACTTGATAATATCCAGACAGTCCATCCAAAAAACAGTAAAATTCGTGCCCAGCTAATCTTTCCAACATTTGATCAATGAATGGAAGAGGAAAGTGATCCTTTTTCGTATATAAATTTAGTTTCCTAAAATCTATACACATTCTCCATCCAGTGATTATTCTAGTGGGCACTAATTCACTTTTGTCATTCTTAACAACTGTTATCCCAGATTTCTTTGGTACCACATGCACTGGACTAACCCACTTACTATCTACAATAGGGTAGATAATCCCTTCTTCTAATAATTTAAGAATTTCCTTCTTAACTACCTCTTGCATGTTTGGGTTTAGTCTTCTTTGGGCCTCTCGTACAGGTTTAGCACCGTCCTCCAAGTTGATCTTGTGCATACACATTGTTGGACTAATGCCTCTTATATCCCCTATACTCCAACCTATAGATTTCTTAAACTGTTTAAGCACTTTGATGAGTTCCTTTTCTTGTGGTTTGGTCAAGGTTGAAGAAATTATCACTGGATAAGTTTCCCCTTCTCCCAAAAACACATATTTTAAGTGCTCAGGTAAGTCTTTGAGTTCAAGTTCAGGTGGATTGGCCTCTTTAATAGATGAAGAACTGGGTAGATTTAAAAGTGTACTAGATTTTGTCATCACTTCATTATTGTCTAGTTGTTCAAGGTACCCCTTTATTTCCTCATCTACATCTTCTTCAACCTTTTCAAGTGTAAGAACGGTTTCAAGCTTGTCTTCTATTCTGGTTCGGAAAAAGGTGTTTTGGACAAGATTATCCAAAGGATCAACATCGAATATTTCATCGATGGCAGAAATAGAAGGGAAAGGTGAAGAATCAAAAACTTTAAAATGAACAGTCTCTCCTAAGACTGTCATTGTCAAATTTCCATCTTGGACATCAATAATAGTTTTAGTAGTTGCCATAAATGGTCTACCAAGCAATATTGTGTGCTCTCTGTCCAATGCTGGATTTTCTTGCATATCCAGAACCACAAAGTCAACAGGTATTATCAGTTTGTCTACCTGTACCAAAACATCCTCAACTATTCCCTCTGGATATTTAAGAGATCTATCTGCAAGTTGAAGGGACATAGTTGTGGGTTTTAAATCCCCTAGATTGAGTTGTAAGAATATAGAGTAGGGCATCAAATTTATACTAGCACCTAAATCAAGCATTGCTTTAGCAACCTTCTTATCCCCCATAGTTATGTTTATAATAAAACTTCCAGGGTCTTTCAACTTAGGGGGTAGTTTGTGCTGAAGTACAGCGCTAGAAATTTCTGATACTACTACTCGTTCATTCTGTTCATACCTCCTTTTCTTAGTGTTCAATTCTTTGAAAAACTTGGCATATGAGGGCACATTCATGATCACTTCTAATAGTGGTAAATTGATATTTACTTTAGAGAGCATATTAAAAAGATCATTGAATTGCTTATCTTGTTTGGATTCTTTCAACCGGTGGGGAAAAGGTACTTGTATCTGGTGTGGTTCTGTTGTCTTTTGAATTTTGGGGGTGTCAGATGACCCCCCAATGAGTTTTTCAGAAGGCTTGTTAAGTTTAACACTTGTCTCTCCTTTTTGCGAGATTAGAATATCGCCTTCTTTGTTACCGGAACTACAAGGTAGATTGTTAGAGATTTCAGGTAAACTGGTATTGACTACCTTACCACTTCGAAGGGTTCTAACATCCTTTGCTTGTTCTGGTTGACTGGGCAACTTTCCTGGTTCTTTCTTTTGCATTTGTTCAGCCAGTTGCCCAACTTTAGATTCAATCCTTTTAACCGAAGCCTCCATGGTGTTCAACCTTTGATTAGTCATCAATTGGTTGTCACGACTAACTTGAATAAAAGCATTCAAGCTATCTTCTAAGGTTGGCTTAAAAGATTGGCTTGGTGGGTAAGGGTGGTTGTTATCTGACCTTAGTGTTGGATATTGGGTGTAGGCTGGGTGATTATAGGTGTTTGGATGATATCTTTGAAAAGATTGAACTTCCTCTATGGCATCGACACTAGAATCACAAGTATTTGAACAATTATGAGTACCATGCCCAATTGAACAACACACTTCACATACCTCTTGATTTGAAATTTGGTGGGAAGTGAGGAATTTCACTTGTTTAGTCAATTCAGCAAGTTGCAAGGTTATCTCATTATCAGAGCCGACTTCATTGACCTTTGCTTTCCTTCTACCACCTATTTGTTGGGAATTAGAACCCAACAGCTCATAAAGATTATAGGTTTCCTCTGCGGTCTTTTCTCCTACAGCACCTCCAGCAGCATTATCAACCATGTATTGACTCTGTAGTGTCAATCCATCATAAAAGAATTGGTTTTGTTGCTGTAAGGGAAAGCTATGATTTTGACATTGAATGAAAAGGAGTTTGAATCGTTCCCAAGCTTCATGAAAGGGCTCTTCATTCATTTGAGAAAATGTTGCTATCTTTGTTCTTAGATCAACAGTCTTTTGATGGGAATAGAACCTACCCATAAAAATTTCATAGACTGCCTCCCAAGTTTTAAGAGAACCTGACTGTAGAGTAATGAACCATGACCAAGCTTTATCTTTGAGAGTGTAAGGAAAACACCTCATCCTAAGTTGATCTTCATTAATTGCATGTAGTGGAAAGGTTTGGACAATAGCATAGAATTCTCGAATGAAATGCAAAGGGTCTTCATTAGGGATACCGTAAAAGGAAGGCAACAAAGAATAATGAATCTTTTTCAATTCATAATTCCTTGCAGCCTCTTGTAATTGGATACCGGAAGTTACATTGCCAATGATTGGCATTGTATATTCTTTCATCTTTTTCCGCCTATCTTCAGCATCTCCCATGGTTGTTTGTAGTTGAAAATGATCCTCCTCCTATTGTGTATCAACATTTTGCTTTTAGTAGATATCTCTAAGAAATATGTATAACTTGATAAAACGTAAAAGCAAAAAGTGCAAGGAACCTAATATATATATATATATATATATATATTTTTTTTTTTTTTTTTTTTTAAATTTAAGCGAATGGACAGAATTTTTGAAACAAACGAATTTTATTTCATCTGAATTTTTATTACACGCAAACTAAAACAAAGGAAAATACAATAATGGGTGACCTCCCATACAGGACTAAAATTTAGCGTCTTCTAGTAAGACGTTGCTTGGAGATTGCAGAATGAAAAACTCAATGTCTCCTCTTCATTGAATTAGTCTTTGCCTTTTTGCAAATGTTCAACTAACTGTTCAACTTGAACTTCCACCTTTTTGATAGAAGCTTCCACAGAGTCCAACCGTTGATTGGTTTTAGATTGATTATCCCTACAGACTTGAATAAAAGAATTCAAGTTGTCCTCCAGGGTTGGTTTATTGGGAATGCTTCTTGGAATAGGTGGGTGGAATTGCTGACCTGCCTGGTTTGAGCCTTGAGTGAAAGGAGGGTTGTTTTGCCTCCAAGAGAAATTTGGATGACTTCTCCACCCAGGATTATAGGTATTTGAGTTGGGATCAAACCTTGGTCTCTGTTGATATGCTCCCAACACATTGACCTGTTCAGGTCCAGTTGTTTCTCCTTGATATGGACAGGCTTCAGTACCATGTCCCATGTTGCTATACAAACCATATTGATCATTATTGGTGTTGGTTTGTGTAGCGAGAAGGGCAACTTGCTTAGTCAGTTGAACAAGTTGTTGTTGAACTTCATTACTGGAGTCGATTTCATGAACTCCAGCTTTTCTCACTCGGGAGCTTTTCTGTTGGGAATTAGCACCCAACATCTCAAAGAGGTTATACGTCTCTGAGGCAGTCTTTTCTCCTATTGCTCCTCCTGCAGCGTTGTCGACAATGAACTGACATTGTTGTGTAAGTCCATCGTAAAAGAATTGGTTCTGCAACTGCAGGGGAAAGCTATGATGGGGACACTGAGTGAGAAACATCTTGAACCTATCCCAAGCTTCATGGAATGGTTCTCCATCCATCTGAGAGAAAGTAGCAATCTTTCCTCTCAACTCTGATGTTTTTTGATGGGAATAGAATTTTCCCATGAATTTATTGTAAATGTTACCCCATGTCATCAGAGAACCTGGGGGAAGTGACATCAACCAAGCTTTGGCCTTATCCTTTAGAGTGTAGGGAAAACATCTCATCCTAAGTTGATCCTCGTTTAGAATACCGAGGGGGAATGTTTGGACCGTAGCATAGAAATCTCTCATAAAGGAAAGAGAATCTTCATTAGGTAACCCATAAAAGGAAGGAAGCATAGAAAAATGAATATTTTTAAGGTCGTAATTCCGAGCAGCCTCCCCCAACTGGATAGCGGCAGTTGCCGTGCCTATTACCGGTCTTGCAAACTCTTTCATTGTGGTTTCCCTAATATGTTGGTTTTCCTCCATTTCTTTTGGTTCTAGTAAAGGATTAAGACTTGGTTCTATGTTTGGCTCAAAAACAGGTTGATGGGTAGAATCCAGTTTTGTTGACACTTGTTTAAATTTATGAAATTTATTTACATATGGTGTAAGGGGGTTTCCTAAGGATCTCCTACCACGCATAGACTATTGTAAACGTAAATTTAAAACTCCTGTCAACAAAATAAAAAAATTTAGATAAAATTTACATGTTATTTTATACAAAACACTAAACAAAACTAGTTAAACCCTAAAAAAAAGAAATTTTTTTTTATTTTTTATTTTTTATTTTTTTTATTTTTTTTGTAACATAATTAGTATTAACCAAGAGTGCTCCCAGGAAAGAATGGTGGTGCAAACGGCACCTTAAATACCATTCTCCTAGCCAGAGCAACGTTCCCAGGAAAGACTAGTGGCACAAAGGCTTCCAAGAACTAGTCTCCTAGACAGAACTCCCTTAGATTTTTACTTTTCATGATATTTAGTTAATTAAGTATAAATTCAAGTAATGTTTTTTTTTTTTTTATGAACGGTAATTTTATTTTACTATTCACGCTATATTATTTCTTATTAACTTAAAAAAAAAAAAGTTTTGTTTTTGAATTTTGAATTTTTAAATTTTTTTTTTTTTTTTTTATTATTCATGAACGGTAATTTTATTTTACTATTCACGCTATATTATTTCTTATTAACTTAAAATTTTTTGAATTTTGAAATTTTTTTTTTTTTTTTTTTTTTTTACTATTCATGAACGGTAAAATTTTTTACTTCAAATTTCAAATTTCTAAATTATTTTACAATTAAAAAAAATTATTTTTTTATTTTTTTATTTTTTTATTTTTTTATTTTTTTATTTTTTATTTTTTTATTTATTTATTTTTTTATTTATTTTTTTATTTATTATGAATTTTGAAATTTGATTATTATTAAAATATCACAATTATTTACAGCACAAAAATGTTTTTAAAATTTTGATAAATAATTTAAAAACGCTATTCCTTCCCCGGCAACGGCGCCAAAAACTTGATGAACGAAAACCGGCATCGCCGATTCCCGCAAATACTTTGGTTTTAATATTTATAAAACTCTCGCAAGTGCACGAATCATTTCGAAGAAAATGATAAGTATACTCCCAAGGTCGATCTAAGGAAGGAATGTATGTGGTTTTTAATTTATTATTCAAACTTTTAAAAACGAAATTAAATCCTAAACATCCTGTCACGATAGTTTGGTTTTTGTGTTCCTAATCTAATAACATAAAATAAACATATATACAGATTAATTAAATATAGTCTAATAACATAAAAAATAAACATAGATACAAATTCAATAAATAATTATCTAAAAATAAACATATATACGGATTCAATAAATATTCATGCAAATTTTTATCATTTATATTAGCGGAGTATTTATGGATATAATAACTAAATTAATTATGCTTGCTCATATTAACTAGGTTATTAAAGATATAAATTGATATTTTATTGATTCTCTCTTTTTTATATAAATACCACCTTTGGTGGGGTTAGATATTCTTTGTTAACTAAACAAATCAATTAACACCTATGGGTGGGGTTGATAACTAATATGCTTAATTAAATTAATTCCTTTTTCTAAGAGATTGAAAATGAACCATTTAAATGCCACCTTTGGTGGGGTTAGACAATTTAAATATTATTCAAGGTGTCCAAATTAAACTTAAGAATTTAATTATCCGAGTACTAACTTTCAAGTTTTAAAACCACTATTGAAAACATGTTGTCAATACATTTTCACATAATAATTCTTATAAAAACTTTTGAAATAGAGTTTCACTCTAACTACCGGGCGATTGTACCAACAAATAAAAGAGCACTACTCTAAATTAGACCGGATAACTAAACCTTAAAATCTAATTTTCAGGTTTAAGTTTGTAATGAAAAATAATATATTTCTCTCTAACATTCTTAATATAAAATCTTGAATAAAAACAAAATCAATTCATTTTAAAGATTTTTACCTATTTAATATTTCGCAAGCATAACAACGTCGTTATTACATCATTTTTACTAAACAGCTAGCATAGTTAAATTTAACCACAGACAAGTTGAATATAACATGTAAGAATAAAGCATAAAAATAACTGTAAAGAAAATAAAATCCTTACAGAACTTCGACGCTATTCCCGTTGCTAGAAAACCTCCGAGCGGAATTTGCACTTCCATATATTGAATCAAAAATCTAAATTATTACAAAAACATTACAAGTTCCTCTCAAAAAGAGAAGAACACTAAACCTAAGAGAATTGAACTAAAAACTAAGAGAAAAACTAAGAAAAGCTTAGAAACTTAGAAAGAAACTAAGAGAAACTAAAAACTAAGAAATGAGAGAAAGAAAGAAGAGAGAAGTGAGTTTTGAAGGTGTATTTTGAAGTGAATGGAAGGGGGGTATTTATAGGTGAGGATGGAGAGAAAAAATGAGTAAAAAAATGTTAAAAAAATATTAAAAAATGTAAAAACGCGTATTGGACTTGCTGATGTCATCAATGACGTCAGCATGACGTCACAGGGGCGGCTGCACGTGAAAAATGGGGCGAAAACGCGTTGGGCGCGCGGATGGGCGGCTGCTGGGCGCTGCGCGCGCGCGCTGGGGCTGTCGCTGCGCGCAGCTCGGCGCGCGTGAACAGTGCCAGCGCGCTGCGTTGCGCGCAGCTGGGCATACCAGCGCGCGCGGGCGCGCGCGGGATGGGGCGCTGGGGCTGCGCGCACGGCCGGGCTGCGACGCGCGATTTCCGTCTTTTTGACATTTTTGACCTTTTCGACCCATTTCGTCCGATTTTTCCATGTTAGTTGACCTTTTCTCACTTATTTATTGATATATTTGTGATGTATTGCTTCAAATATTCCTCTTTAAGTCTTTACATTGCGTTTTTAAGCCAAAATACCTGAAAAACAATAAAAATACCCGTGATTCCGAAAAAGATAAATTTATATAAATATATGATAAAACATATAAATATATGTATTTTTAATCAATTAAGGTACATAAAATCATGGTTATTTTAGTGCTTTTTGAGCACTCATCACTTTCTTTGACGATTTGAGAATCTTGACTTCTTGCAGTTCACATCTCTGTCTTTGTATTTCAACCAGATCATGTTTTAGAAAAAGACACCGAGCTATTAGCTTAAGCATTAAATGGTTGATTACTAAAAAGGCTCCTTCCTCCAGGCAAATGAATAAATGAAAACTAAAATAAAAAAGTACGTCCTAAATCACAAGTATACCTGAGCTTGTAACTTAAGCACTTCTTGATTCAAAATTTCATATTTTTCTCCTTTTTCCTTTTTTCTCTCTATTCGTTTTTTTGGCCAAAGTTGAAAAAATAACATCTTTGAGGTGTAATATAGGTGTCTACGAGGATCTAACTAGAGGAAATGTCTCAAATTTCATTCTTTGTTTAGAGGCTTTGGAGTTCAATTGCTTTTTCAAATCAATAGTAGACGGTATTACAAACATAGAAAGTCTGATCTTACTCTTGTCTAATCCGTCTTTTCTAGTTAATGATTTTATAACTTCTAAAGTAGTCGTTAGATTTAGCATATTCCTAAGTTCTCGGTGCCATAGCTTCTTGTGCTTTCTTTGACAATTTGAGAATCTCCACTTCTTGCAGTTCACATCTCTGTCTTTGTATTTCAACAAGATTATGTTTTAGAAAAAGGCACCGAGCTATTAGCTTAAGCATTAAATGGTTGATTACTAAAAAGGCTCCTTCCTCCAGGCATATGAATAAATGAAAACTAAAATAAAAAAGGACGTCCTAAATCACAAGTATACCTGAGCTTGTAACTTAAGCACTTCTTGATTCAAAATTTCATATTTTTTTCCTTTTACCTTTTTTCTCTTTCTTCGTTTTTTTGGCCAAAGTTGAAAAAATAACATCTTTGAGGTGTAATATAGGTGTCTACGAGGATCTACCTAGAGGAAAAATCTCTAATTTCATTCCTTGTTTAGCGGCTTTGTAGTCAATTACTTTATCATATCAATAGTAGACGGTAATACAGACTTGGAAAGTTTGATCTCACCCTTGTCTAATCCGTCCTTTCTAGTTTATGATTTTATAACTTTTAAAGTAGTCGTTAGATTTAGCATTTTCCTATCTTGTCGGTGCCATAGCTTCTTGTGCTTTCTTTCACAATTTGAGAATCTTGACTTCTTGCAGTTCACATCTCTGTCTTTGTATTTCAACAAGATCATGTTTTAGAAAAAGGCACCGAGCTATTAGCTTAAGCATTAAATGGTTGATTACTAAAAAGGTTCCTTCCTCCAGGAAAATGAATAAATGAAAACTAAAATAAAAAAGTACGTCCTAAATCACAAGTATACCTGAGCTTGTAACTTAAGCACTTCTTGATTCAAAATTTCATATTTTTCTCCTTTTTCCTTTTTTCTCTCTCTTCGTTTTTTTGGCCAAAGTTGAAAAAATAACATCTTTGAGGTGTAATATAGGTGTCTACGAGGATCTAACTATAGGAAATGTCTCAAATTTCATTCTTTGTTTAGAGGCTTTGCAGTTCAATTGCTTTTTCAAATCAATAGTAGACGGTATTACAAACATAGAAGGTCTGATCTCACTCTTGTCTATTCCGTCCTTTCTAGTTAATGATTTTATAACTTCTAAAGTAGTCGTTAGATTTAGCATATTCCTAAGTTGTCGGTGCCATAGCTTCTTGTGCTTTCTTTGACGATTTGAGAATCTCCACTTCTTGCAGTTCACATCTCTGTCTTTGTATTTCAACAAGATCATGTTTTAGAAAAAGGCACCGAGCCATTAGCTTAAGCATTAAATGGTTGATTACTAAAAAGGCTCCTTCCTACAGGGAAATAAATAAATGAAAACTAAAATAAAAAAGGACGTCCTAAATCACAAGTATACCTGAGCTTGTAACTTAAGCACTTCTTGATTCAAAATTTCATATTTTTCTCCTTTTTCCTTTTTTGTCTCTCTTCGATTTTTTGGCCAAAGTTGAAAAAATAACATCTTTGAGGTGTAATATAAGTGTCTACGAGGACCTAACTAGAGGAAATGTCTCTAATTTCATTCCTTGTTTAGCGGCTTTGTAGTTCAATTGCTTTATCATATCAATAGTAGACGGTATTACAAACATAGAAAGTTTGATCTCACCCTTGTCTAATCCGTCCTTTCTAGTTTATGATTTTATAACTTTTAAAGTAGTCGTTAGATTTAGCATATTACTATCTTGTTGGTGCCATAGCTTCTTGTGCTTTCTTTCACAATTTGAGAATCTTGACTTCTTGCAGTTCACATCTCTGTCTTTGTATTTCAACAAGATCATGTTTTAGAAAAAGGCACCGAGCTATTAGCTTAAGCATTAAATGGTTGATTACTAAAAAGGCTCCTTCCTCCACGCAAATGAATAAATGAAAACTAAAATAAAAAAGGACGTCCTAAATCACAAGTATACCTGAGCTTGTAACTTAAGCACTTCTCTCTCTTCGTTTTTTTGGCCAAAGTTGAAAAAATAACATCTTTGAGGTGTAATATAGGTGTCTACGAGGATCTAACTAGAGGAAATGTCTCAAATTTCATTCTTTGTTTAGAGGCTTTGCAGTTCAATTGCTTTTTCAAATCAATAGTAGACGGTATTACAAACATAGAAGGTCTGATCTCACTCTTGTCTATTCCGTCCTTTCTAGTTAATGATTTTATAACTTCTAAAGTAGTCGTTAGATTTAGCATATTCCTAAGTTGTAGGTGCCATAGCTTCTTGTGCTTTCTTTGACGATTTGAGAATCTCCACTTCTTGCAGTTCACATCTCTGTCTTTGTATTTCAACAAGATCATGTTTTTGAAAAAGGCACCGAGCTATTAGCTTAAGCATTAAATGGTTGATTACTAAAAAGGCTCCTTCCTCCAGGGAAATAAATAAATGAAAACTAAAATAAAAAAGGACGTCCTAAATCACAAGTATACCTGAGCTTGTAACTTAAGCACTTCTTGATTCAAAATTTCATATTTTTCTCCTTTTTCCTTTGTTCTCTCTCTTCGTTTTTTTGGCCAAAGTTGAAAAAATAACATCTTTGAGGTGTAATATAGGTGTCTATGAGGATCTAACTAGAGGAAATGTCTCTAATTTCATTCCTTGTTTAGCGGCTTTGTAGTTCAATTGCTTTATCATATTAATAGTAGACGGTATTACAAACATAGAAAGTTTGATCTCACCCTTGTCTAATCCGTCCTTTCTAGTTAATGATTTTATAACTTTTAAAGTAGTCGTTAGATTTAGCATATTCCTATCTTGTCGGTGCCATAGCTTCTTGTGCTTTCTTTGACGATTTGAGAATCGCCACTTCTTGCAGTTCACATCTCTGTCTTTGTATTTCAACAAGATCATGTTTTAGAAAAAGGCACCGAGCTATTAGCTTAAGCATTAAATGGTTGATTACTAAAAAGGCTCCTTCCTCCAGGCATATGAATAAATGAAAACTAAAATAAAAAAGGACGTCCTAAATCACAAGTATACCTGGGCTTGAAACTTAAGCACTTCTTGATTCAAACTTTCATATTTTTTTTCCTTTTTTCCTTTTTCTCCCTTCTTTGTTTTGGCCAAAGGTTAAAAAATAACATCTTTGAGGTGTAATAAAGGGGTCTAAGAGGGTCTAACTAGAGAAAATGTCTCAAATTTCATTCCTTGTTTAGCGGCTTTGTAGTTCAATTGCTTTATCAAATCAATAGTAGACGGTATTACAAAATTAGAAAGTCTGATCTCACTCTTGTGAAATCTGTGCTTTGTAGTTAATGATTTTATAACTTCTAAAGTTTCCATTAGACTTAGCATATTCCTATGTTGTCGGTGCCATAGCTTCTTGTGCTTTCTTTGACGATTTGAGAATCTTGACTTCTTGCAGTTCACATCTCTGTCTTTGTATTTCAACAAGATCATGTTTTAGAAAAAGGCACTGAGCTATTAGCTTAAGGATTAAATGGTTGATTACTAAAAAGGCTCCTTCCTCCAGGCAAATGAATAAATGAAAACTAATATAAAAAAGTACATCCTAAATCACAAGTATACCTGAGCTTGTAACTTAAGCACTTCTTGATTCAAAATTTCATATTTTTCTCCTTTTTCTTTTTTTCTCTCTCTTCGTTTTTTTGACCAAAGTTGAAAAAATAACATCTTTGAGGTGTAATATAGGTATCTACGAGGATCTAACTAGAGGAAATGTCTCAAATTTCATTCTTTGTTTAGAGGCTTTGGAGTTCAATTGCTTTTTCAAATCAATAGTAGACGTTATTACAAACATAGAAAGTCTAATCTTACTCTTGTCTAATCCGTCTTTTCTAGTTAATGATTTTATAACTTCTAAAGTAGTCATTAGATTTAGCATATTCCTAAGTTTTCGGTGCCATAGCTTCTTGTGCTTTCTTTCACAATTTGAGAATCTCCACTTCTTGCAGTTCACATCTCTGTCTTTGTATTTCAACAAGATTATGGTTTAGAAAAAGGCACCGAGCTATTAGCTTAAGCATTAAATGGTTGATTACTAAAAAGGCTCCTTCCTCCAGGCATATGAATAAATGAAAACTAAAATAAAAAAGGACGTCCTAAATCACAAGTATACCTGAGCTTGTAACTTAAGCACTTCTTGATTCAAAATTTCATATTTTTTTCCTTTTTCCTTTTTTCTCTTTCTTCGTTTTTTTGGCCAAAGTTGAAAAAATAACATCTTTGAGGTGTAATATAGGTGTCTACGAGGATCTACCTAGAGGAAAAATCTCTAATTTCATTCCTTGTTTAGCGGCTTTGTAGTCAATTACTTTATCATATCAATAGTAGACGGTAATACAGACTTGGAAAGTTTGATCTCACCCTTGTCTAATCCGCCCTTTCTAGTTTATGATTTTATAACTTTTAAAGTAGTCGTTAGATTTAGCATTTTCCTATCTTGTCGGTGCCATAGCTTCTTGTGCTTTCTTTCACAATTTGAGAATCTTGACTTCTTGCAGTTCACATCTCTGTCTTTGTATTTCAACAAGATCATGTTTTAGAAAAAGGCACCGAGCTATTAGCTTAAGCATTAAATGGTTGATTACTAAAAAGGTTCCTTCCTCCAGGAAAATGAATAAATGAAAACTAAAATAAAAAAGTACGTCCTAAATCACAAGTATACCTGAGCTTGTAACTTAAGCACTTCTTGATTCAAAATTTCATATTTTTCTCCTTTTTCCTTTTTTCTCTCTCTTCGTTTTTTTGGTCAAAGTTGAAAAAATAACATCTTTGAGGTGTAATATAGGTGTCTACGAGGATCTAACTAGAGGAAATGTCTCAAATTTCATTCTTTGTTTAGAGGCTTTGCAGTTCAATTGCTTTTTCAAATCAATAGTAGACGGTATTACAAACATAGAAGGTCTGATCTCACTCTTGTCTATTCCGTCCTTTCTAGTTAATGATTTTATAACATCTAAAGTAATCGTTAGATTTAGCATATTCCTAAGTTGTCGGTGCCATAGCTTCTTGTGCTTTCTTTGACGATTTGAGAATCTCCACTTCTTGCAGTTCACATCTCTGTCTTTGTATTTCAACAAGATCATGTTTTAGAAAAAGGCACCGAGCTATTAGCTTAAGCATTAAATGGTTGATTACTAAAAAGGCTCCTTCCTCCAGGGAAATAAATAAATGAAAACTAAAATAAAAAAGGACGTCCTAAATCACAAGTATACCTGAGCTTGTAACTTAAGCACTTCTTGATTCAAAATTTCATATTTTTCTCCTTTTTCCTTTTTTGTCTCTCTTCGATTTTTTGGCCGAAGTTGAAAAAATAACATCTTTGAGGTGTAATATAGGTGTCTACGAGGATCTACCTGGAGGAAAAATCTCTAATTTCATTCCTTGTTTAGCGGCTTTGTAGTCAATTACTTTATCATATCAATAGTAGACGCTATTACAGACTTGGAAAGTTTGATCTCACCCTTGTCTAATCCGTCCTTTCTAGTTTATGATTTTATAACTTTTAAAGTAGTCGTTAGATTTAGCATATTCCTATCTTGTCGGTGCCATAGCTTCTTGTGCTTTCATTCACAATTTGAGAATCTTGACTTCTTGCAGTTCACATCTCTGTCTTTGTATTTCAACAAGATCATGTTTTAGAAAAAGGCACCGAGCTATTAGCTTAAGCATTAAATGGTTGATTACTAAAAAGGCTCCTTCCTCCAGGCAAATGAATAAATGAAAACTAAAATAAAAAAGTACGTCCTAAATCACAAGTATACCTGAGCTTGTAACTTAAGCACTTCTTTATTCAAAATTTCATATTTTTCTCCTTTTTCCTTTTTTCTCTCTCTTCGTTTTTTTGACCAAAGTTGAAAAAATAACATCTTTGAGGTGTAATATAGGTGTCTACGAGGATCTAACTAGAGGAAATGTCTCAAATTTCATTCTTTGTTTAGAGGCTTTGCAGTTCAATTGCTTTTTCAAATCAATAGTAGACGGTATTACAAACATAGAAGGTCTGATCTCACTCTTGTCTATTCCGTCCTTTCTAGTTAATGATTTTATAACTTCTAAAGTAGTCGTTAGATTTAGCATATTCCTAAGTTGTCGGTGCCATAGCTTCTTGTGCTTTCTTTGACGATTTGAGAATCTCCACTTCTTGCAGTTCACATCTCTGTCTTTGTATTTCAACAAGATCATGTTTTAGAAAAAGGCACCGAGCTATTAGCTTAAGCATTAAATGGTTGATTACTAAAAAGGCTCCTTCCTCCAGGGAAATAAATAAATGAAAACTAAAATAAAAAAGGACGTCCTAAATCACAAGTATACCTGAGCTTGTAACTTAAGCACTTCTTGATTCAAAATTTCATATTTTTCTCCTTTTTCCTTTTTTGTCTCTCTTCGATTTTTTGGCCGAAGTTGAAAAAATAACATCTTTGAGGTGTAATATAGGTGTCTACGAGGATCTACCTGGAGGAAAAATCTCTAATTTCATTCCTTGTTTAGCGGCTTTGTAGTCAATTACTTTATCATATCAATAGTAGACGCTATTACAGACTTGGAAAGTTTGATCTCACCCTTGTCTAATCCGTCCTTTCTAGTTTATGATTTTATAACTTTTAAAGTAGTCGTTAGATTTAGCATATTCCTATCTTGTCGGTGCCATAGCTTCTTGTGCTTTCTTTCACAATTTGAGAATCTTGACTTCTTGCAGTTCACATCTCTGTCTTTGTATTTCAACAAGATCATGTTTTAGAAAAAGGCACCGAGCTATTAGCTTAAGCATTAAATGGTTGATTACTAAAAAGGCTCCTTCCTCCACGCAAATGAATAAATGAAAACTAAAATAAAAAAGGACGTCCTAAATCACAAGTATACCTGAGCTTGTAACTTAGGCACTTCTTGATTCAAAATTTCATATTTTTTTCCTTTTTACTTTGTTCTCTCTCTTCGTTTTTTTGGCCAAAGTTGAAAAAATAACATCTTTGAGGTGTAATATTGGTGTCTATGAGGATCTAACTAGAGGAAATGTCTCTAATTTCATTCCTTCTTTAGCGGCTTTGTAGTTCAATTGCTTTATCATATCAATAGTAGACGGTATTACAAACTTGGAAAGTTTGATCTCACCCTTGTCTAATCCGTCCTTTCTAGTTAATGATTTTATAACTTTTAAAGTATTCGTTAGATTTAGCATATTCCTATCTTGTCGGTGCCACAGCTTCTTGTGCTCTCTTTCACAATTTGAGAATCTCCACTTCTTGCAGTTCACTTATCTGTCTTTGTATTTCAACAAGATCATGTTTTAGAAAAAGGCACCGAGCTATTAGCTTAAGCATTAAATGGTTGATTACTAAAAAGGTTCCTTCCTCCAGGCAAATGAATAAATGAAAACTAAAATAAAAAAGTACGTCCTAAATCACAAGTATACCTGAGCTTGTAACTTAAGCACTTCTTGATTCAAAATTTCATATTTTTCTCCTTTTTCCTTTTTTCTCTCTCTTCGTTTTTTTGACCAAAGTTGAAAAAATAACATCTTTGAGGTGTAATATAGGTGTCTACGAGGATCTAACTAGAGGAAATGACTCAAATTTCATTCTTTGTTTAGAGGCTTTGCAGTTCAATTGCTTTTTCAAATCAATAGTAGACGGTATTACAAACATAGAAGGTCTGATCTCACTCTTGTCTATTCCGTCCTTTCTAGTTAATGATTTTATAACTTCTAAAGTAGTCGTTAGATTTAGCATATTCCTAAGTTGTCGGTGCCATAGCTTCTTGTGCTTTCTTTGACGATTTGAGAATCTCCACTTCTTGCAGTTCACATCTCTGTCTTTGTATTTCAACAAGATCATGTTTTAGAAAAAGGCACCGAGCTATTAGCTTAAGCATTAAATGGTTGATTACTAAAAAGGCTCCTTCCTCCAGGGAAATAAATAAATGAAAACTAAAATAAAAAAGGACGTCCTAAATCACAAGTATACCTGAGCTTGTAACTTAAGCACTTCTTGATTCAAAATTTCATATTTTTCTCCTTTTTCCTTTTTTGTCTCTCTTCGATTTTTTGGCCGAAGTTGAAAAAATAACATCTTTGAGGTGTAATATAGGTGTCTACGAGGATCTACCTGGAGGAAAAATCTCTAATTTCATTCCTTGTTTAGCGGCTTTGTAGTCAATTACTTTATCATATCAATAGTAGACGCTATTACAGACTTGGAAAGTTTGATCTCACCCTTGTCTAATCCGTCCTTTCTAGTTTATGATTTTATAACTTTTAAAGTAGTCGTTAGATTTAGCATATTCCTATCTTGTCGGTGCCATAGCTTCTTGTGCTTTCTTTCACAATTTGAGAATCTTGACGTCTTGCAGTTCACATCTCTGTCTTTGTATTTCAACAAGATCATGTTTTAGAAAAAGGCACCGAGCTATTAGCTTAAGCATTAAATGGTTGATTACTAAAAAGGCTCCTTCCTCCACGCAAATGAATAAATGAAAACTAAAATAAAAAAGGACGTCCTAAATCACAAGTATACCTGAGCTTGTAACTTAGGCACTTCTTGATTCAAAATTTCATATTTTTTTCCTTTTTCCTTTATTCTCTCTCTTCGTTTTTTTGGCCAAAGTTGAAAAAATAACATCTTTGAGGTGTAATATTGGTGTCTATGAGGATCTAACTAGAGGAAATGTCTCTAATTTCATTCCTTCTTTAGCGGCTTTGTAGTTCAATTGCTTTATCATATCAATAGTAGACGGTATTACAAACTTGGAAAGTTTGATCTCACCCTTGTCTAATCCGTCCTTTCTAGTTAATGATTTTATAACTTTTAAAGTATTCGTTAGATTTAGCATATTCCTATCTTGTCGGTGCCACAGCTTCTTGTGCTCTATTTCACAATTTGAGAATCTCCACTTCTTGCAGTTCACTTATCTGTCTTTGTATTTCAACAAGATCATGTTTTAGAAAAAGGCACCGAGCTATTAGCTTAAGCATTAAATGGTTGATTACTAAAAAGGTTCCTTCCTCCAGGCAAATGAATAAATGAAAACTAAAATAAAAAAGTACGTCCTAAATCACAAGTATACCTCAGCTTGTAACTTAAGCACTTCTTGATTCAAAATTTCATATTTTTCTCCTTTTTCCTTTTTTCTCTCTCTTCGTTTTTTTGGCCAAAGTTGAAAAAATAACATCTTTGAGGTGTAATATAGGTGTCTACGAGGATCTAACTAGAGGAAATGTCTCAAATTTCATTCTTTGTTTAGAGGCTTTGCAGTTCAATTGCTTTTTCAAATCAATAGTAGACGGTATTACAAACATAGAAGGTCTGATCTCACTCTTGTCTATTCCGTCCTTTCTAGTTAATGATTTTATAACTTCTAAAGTAGTCGTTAGATTTAGCATATTCCTAAGTTGTCGGTGCCATAGCTTCTTGTGCTTTCTTTGACGATTTGAGAATCTCCACTTCTTGCAGTTCACATCTCTGTCTTTGTATTTCAACAAGATAATGTTTTAGAAAAAGGCACCGAGCTATTAGCTTAAGCATTAAATGGTTGATTACTAAAAAGGCTCCTACCTCCAGGGAAATAAATAAATGAAAACTAAAATAAAAAAGGACGTCCTAAATCACAAGTATACCTGAGCTTGTAACTTAAGCACTTCTTGATTCAAAATTTCATATTTTTCTCCTTTTTCCTTTTTTGTCTCTCTACGATTTTTTGGCCGAAGTTGAAAAAATAACATCTTTGAGGTGTAATATAGGTGTCTACGAGGATCTACCTGGAGGAAAAATCTCTAATTTCATTCCTTGTTTAGCGGCTTTGTAGTCAATTACTTTATCATATCAATAGTAGACGCTATTACAGACTTGGAAAGTTTGATCTCACCCTTGTCTAATCCGTCCTTTCTAGTTTATGATTTTATAACTTTTAAAGTAGTCGTTAGATTTAGCATATTCCTATGTTGTCGGTGCCATAGCTTCTTGTGCTTTCTTTCACAATTTGAGAATCTTGACGTCTTGCAGTTCACATCTCTGTCTTTGTATTTCAACAAGATCATGTTTTAGAAAAAGGCACCGAGCTATTAGCTTAAGCATTAAATGGTTGATTACTAAAAAGGCTCCTTCCTCCACGCATATGAATAAATGAAAACTAAAATAAAAAAGGACGTCCTAAATCACAAGTATACCTGAGCTTGTAACTTAAGCACTTCTTGATTCAAAATTTCATATTTTTTTCCTTTTTCCTTTGTTCTCTCTCTTCGTTTTTTTGGCCAAAGTTGAAAAAATAACATCTCTGAGGTGTAATATAGGTGTCTATGAGGATCTAACTAGAGGAAATGTCTCTAATTTCATTCCTTGTTTAGCGGCTCTGTAGTTCAATTGCTTTATCATATCAATAGTAGACGGTATTACAAACTTGGAAAGTTTGATCTCACTCTTGTCTATTCCGTCCTTTCTAGTTAATGATTTTATAACTTCTAAAGTAGTCGTTAGATTTAGCATATTCCTAAGTTGTCGGTGCCATAGCTTCTTGTGCTTTCTTTGACGATTTGAGAATCTCCACTTCTTGCAGTTCACATCTCTGTCTTTGTATTTCAACAAGATCATGTTTTAGAAAAAGGCACCGAGCTATTAGCTTAAGCATTAAATGGTTGATTACTAAAAAGGCTCCTTCCTCCAGGCAAATAAATAAATGAAAACTAAAATAAAAAAGGACGTCCTAAATCACAAGTATACCTGAGCTTGTAACTTAAGCACTTCTTGATTCAAAATTTCATATTTTTCTCCTTTTTCCTTTTTTGTCTCTCTTCGATTTTTTGGCCAAAGTTGAAAAAATAACATCTTTGAGGTGTAATATAGGTGTCTACGAGGACCTAACTAGAGGAAATGTCTCTAATTTCATTCCTTGTTTAGCGGCTTTGTAGTTCAATTGCTTTATCATATCAATAGTAGACGGTATTACAAACATAGAAAGTTTGATCTCACCCTTGTCTAATCCGTCCTTTCTAGTTAATGATTTTATAACTTTTAAAGTAGTCGTTAGATTTAGCATATTCCTATCTTGTCGGTGCCATAGCTTCTTGTGCTTTCTTTGACGATTTGAGAATCTCCACTTCTTGCAGTTCACATCTCTGTCTTTGTATTTCAACAAGATCATGTTTTAGAAAAAGGCACCGAGCTATTAGCTTAAGCATTAAATGGTTGATTACTAAAAAGGCTCCTTCCTCCAGGCATATGAATAAATGAAAACTAAAATAAAAAAGGACGTCCTAAATCACAAGTATACCTGAGCTTGTAACTTAAGCACTTCTTGATTCAAAATTTCAGATATTTTTTCCTATTTTCCTTTTTCTCCCTTCTTTTTTTTGGAAAAAAGGTTAAAAAATAACATCTTTGAGGCGTAATATAGGTGTCTACGTGGATCTAACTAGAGGAAATTTCTCAAATTTCATTCCTTGTTTAGAGGCTTTGCAGTTCAATTGCTTTTTCAAATCAATAGTAGAAGGTATTACAAACTTGGAAAGTTTGATCTAACCCTTGTCTAATCCGTCCTTTCTAGTTAATGATTTTATAACTTTTAAAGTAGTCGTTAGATTTAGCATATTCCTATCTTGTCGGTGCCATAGCTTCTTGTGCTTTCTTTCCCAATTTGAGAATCTCCTCTTCTTGCAGTTCACATCTCTGTCTTTGTATTTCAACAAGATCATGTTTTAGAAAAAGGCACCGAGCTATTAGCTTAAGCATTAAATGGTTGATTACTAAAAAGGCTCCTTCCTCCAGGCATATGAATAAATGAAAACTAAAATAAAAAAGGACGTCCTAAATCACAAGTATACCTGAGCTTGTAACTTAAGCACTTCTTGATTCAAAATTTCATATATTTTTTCCAATTTTCCTTTTTCTCCCTTCTTTTTTTTTGGAAAAAAGGTTAAAAAATAACATCTTTGAGGTGTAATAAAGGGGTCTAAGAGGGTCTAACTAGAGAAAATGTCTCAAATTTCATTCCTTGTTTAGCGGCTTTGTAGTTCAATTGCTTTATCAATTCAATAGTAGACGGTATTACATACTTAGAAAGTCTGATCTCACTCTTGTGAAATCTGTCCTTTGTAGTTAATGATTTTATAACTTCTAAAGTAGCCATTAGATTTAGCATATTCCTTTGTTGTCGGTGCCATAGCTTCTTGTGCTTTCTTTGACGATTTGAGAATCTTGACTTCTTGCAATTCACATCTTTGTCTTTGTATTTCAACAAGATCATGTTTTAGAAAAAGGCACCGAGCTATTAGCTTAAGCATTAAATGGTTGATTACTAAAAAGGCTCCTTCCTCCAGGCAAATGAATAAATATAAACTAAAATAAAAAAGGACGTCCTAAATCACAAGTATACCTGAGCTTGTAACTTAAGCACTTCTTGATTCAAAATTTCATATTTTTTTCCTTTTTCCTTTGTTCTCTCTCTTCGTTTTTTTGGCCAAAGTTGAAAAAATAACATCTTTGAGGTGTAATATAGGTGTCTACGAGGACCTAACTAGCGGAAATGTCTCTAATTTGATTCCTTGATTAGCGGCTTTGTAGTTCAATTGCTTTATCATATCAATAGTAGACGGTATTACAAACTTGGAAAGTTTGATCTCACACTTGTCTAATCCGTCCTTTCTAGTTAATGATTTTATAACTTTTAAAGTAGTCGTTAAATTTAGCATATTCCTATCTTGTCGGTGCCATAGCTTCTTGTGCTTTCTTTCACAATTTGAGAATCTCCACTTCTTGCAGTTCACATCTCTGTCTTTGTATTTCAACAAGATCATGTTTTAGAAAAAGGCACCGAGCTATTAGCTTAAGCATTAAATGGTTGATTACTAAAAAGGCTCCTTCCTCCAGGCATATGGATAAATGAAAACTAAAATAAAAAAGGACGTCCTAAATCACAAGTATACCTCAGCTTTTAATTTAAGCACTTCTTGATTCAAAATTTCATATATTTTTCCTTTTTTCCTTTTTCTCCCTTCTTTTTTTTTCGCCAAAGGTTAAAAAATAACATCTTTGAGGTGTAATAAAGGGGTCATAGAGGGTCTAACTAGAGAAAATGTCTCAAATTTCATTCCTTGTTTAGCGGCTTTGTAGTTCAATTGCTTTATCAAATCAATAGTAGACGGTATTACAAACTTAGAAAGTCTGATCTCACCCTTGTGAAATCCGTCCTTTCTAGTTAATGATTTTATAACTTCTAAAGTAGCCGTTAGATTTAGCATATTCCTATGTTGTCGGTGCCATAGATTCTTGTGCTTTCTTTGACGATTTGAGAATCTCCACTTCTTGAAGTTCACATCTCTGTCTTTGTATTTCAACAAGATCATGTTTTAGAAAAAGGCATAGAGCTATTAGCTTAAGCATTAAATGGTGGATTACTAAAAAGGTCCTTCCTCCAGGAAAATGAATAAATGAAAACTAAAATAAAAAAGGACGTCCTAATCACAAGTATACCTGAGCTTGTAACTTAAGCACTTCTTGATTCAAAATTTCATATTTTTTTCCTTTGTTCTGTCTCTTCGTTTTTTTGGCCAAAGTTGAAAAAATAACATCTTTGAGGTGTAATATAGCGTCTACGTGGATCTAACTAGAGGAAATTTCTCAAATTTCATTCCTTGTTTAGAGGCTTTGCAGTTCAATTGCTTTTTCAAATCAATAGTAGACGGTATTACAAACTTTGAAAGTCTGATCTCACCCTTGTCTAATCCGTCCTTTCTAGTTAATGATTTTATAACTTTTAAAGTAGTCATTAGATTTAGCATATTCCTATCTTGTCGGTGCCATAGCTTCTTGTGCTTTCTTTGACGATTTGAGAATCTCCACTTCTTGCAGTTTACATCTCTTTCTTTGTATTTCAACAAGATCATGTTTTAGAAAAAGGCACCGAGCTATTAGCTTAAGCATTAAATGGTTGATTACTAAAAAGGCTCCTTCCTCCAGGCATATGAATAAATGAAAACTAAAATAAAAAAGGACGTCCTAAATCACAAGTATACCTGAGCTTGTAACTTAAGCACTTCTTGATTCAAAATTTCAGATATTTTTTCCTATTTTCCTTTTTCTCCCTTCTTTTTTTTGGAAAAAAGGTTAAAAAATAACATCTTTGAGGCGTAATATAGGTGTCTACGTGGATCTAACTAGAGGAAATTTCTCAAATTTCATTCCTTGTTTAGAGGCTTTGCAGTTCAATTGCTTTTTCAAATCAATAGTAGAAGGTATTACAAACTTGGAAAGTTTGATCTAACCCTTGTCTAATCCGTCCTTTCTAGTTAATGATTTTATAACTTTTAAAGTAGTCGTTAGATTTAGCATATTCCTATCTTGTCGGTGCCATAGCTTCTTGTGCTTTCTTTCCCAATTTGAGAATCTCCTCTTCTTGCAGTTCACATCTCTGTCTTTGTATTTCAACAAGATCATGTTTTAGAAAAAGGCACCGAGCTATTAGCTTAAGCATTAAATGGTTGATTACTAAAAAGGCTCCTTCCTCCAGGCATATGAATAAATGAAAACTAAAATAAAAAAGGACGTCCTAAATCACAAGTATACCTGAGCTTGTAACTTAAGCACTTCTTGATTCAAAATTTCATATATTTTTTCCAATTTTCCTTTTTCTCCCTTCTTTTTTTTGGAAAAAAGGTTAAAAAATAACATCTTTGAGGTGTAATAAAGGGGTCTAAGAGGGTCTAACTAGAGAAAATGTCTCAAATTTCATTCCTTGTTTAGCGGCTTTGTAGTTCAATTGCTTTATCAATTCAATAGTAGACGGTATTACATACTTAGAAAGTCTGATCTCACTCTTGTGAAATCTGTCCTTTGTAGTTAATGATTTTATAACTTCTAAAGTAGCCATTAGATTTAGCATATTCCTTTGTTGTCGGTGCCATAGCTTCTTGTGCTTTCTTTGACGATTTGAGAATCTTGACTTCTTGCAATTCACATCTTTGTCTTTGTATTTCAACAAGATCATGTTTTAGAAAAAGGCACCGAGCTATTAGCTTAAGCATTAAATGGTTGATTACTAAAAAGGCTCCTTCCTCCAGGCAAATGAATAAATATAAACTAAAATAAAAAAGGACGTCCTAAATCACAAGTATACCTGAGCTTGTAACTTAAGCACTTCTTGATTCAAAATTTCATATTTTTTTCCTTTTTCCTTTGTTCTCTCTCTTCGTTTTTTTGGCCAAAGTTGAAAAAATAACATCTTTGAGGTGTAATATAGGTGTCTACGAGGACCTAACTAGCGGAAATGTCTCTAATTTGATTCCTTGATTAGCGGCTTTGTAGTTCAATTGCTTTATCATATCAATAGTAGACGGTATTACAAACTTGGAAAGTTTGATCTCACACTTGTCTAATCCGTCCTTTCTAGTTAATGATTTTATAACTTTTAAAGTAGTCGTTAAATTTAGCATATTCCTATCTTGTCGGTGCCATAGCTTCTTGTGCTTTCTTTCACAATTTGAGAATCTCCACTTCTTGCAGTTCACATCTCTGTCTTTGTATTTCAACAAGATCATGTTTTAGAAAAAGGCACCGAGCTATTAGCTTAAGCATTAAATGGTTGATTACTAAAAAGGCTCCTTCCTCCAGGCATATGGATAAATGAAAACTAAAATAAAAAAGGACGTCCTAAATCACAAGTATACCTCAGCTTTTAATTTAAGCACTTCTTGATTCAAAATTTCATATATTTTTCCTTTTTTCCTTTTTCTCCCTTCTTTTTTTTTCGCCAAAGGTTAAAAAATAACATCTTTGAGGTGTAATAAAGGGGTCATAGAGGGTCTAACTAGAGAAAATGTCTCAAATTTCATTCCTTGTTTAGCGGCTTTGTAGTTCAATTGCTTTATCAAATCAATAGTAGACGGTATTACAAACTTAGAAAGTCTGATCTCACCCTTGTGAAATCCGTCCTTTCTAGTTAATGATTTTATAACTTCTAAAGTAGCCGTTAGATTTAGCATATTCCTATGTTGTCGGTGCCATAGATTCTTGTGCTTTCTTTGACGATTTGAGAATCTCCACTTCTTGAAGTTCACATCTCTGTCTTTGTATTTCAACAAGATCATGTTTTAGAAAAAGGCATAGAGCTATTAGCTTAAGCATTAAATGGTGGATTACTAAAAAGGTCCTTCCTCCAGGAAAATGAATAAATGAAAACTAAAATAAAAAAGGACGTCCTAATCACAAGTATACCTGAGCTTGTAACTTAAGCACTTCTTGATTCAAAATTTCATATTTTTTTCCTTTGTTCTCTCTCTTCGTTTTTTTGGCCAAAGTTGAAAAAATAACATCTTTGAGGTGTAATATAGCGTCTACGTGGATCTAACTAGAGGAAATTTCTCAAATTTCATTCCTTGTTTAGAGGCTTTGCAGTTCAATTGCTTTTTCAAATCAATAGTAGACGGTATTACAAACTTTGAAAGTCTGATCTCACCCTTGTCTAATCCGTCCTTTCTAGTTAATGATTTTATAACTTTTAAAGTAGTCATTAGATTTAGCATATTCCTATCTTGTCGGTGCCATAGCTTCTTGTGCTTTCTTTGACGATTTGAGAATCTCCACTTCTTGCAGTTTACATCTCTTTCTTTGTATTTCAACAATATCATGTTTTAGAAAAAGGCACCGAGCTATTAGCTTAAATATTAAATGGTTGATTACTAAAAAGGCTCCTTCCTCCAGGCATATGAATAAATGAAAACTACACTAAAAAAGGACGTCCTAAATCAAAAATATACCTGAGCTTGTAAATTAAGGACTTCTTGATTCAAAATTTCATATTTTTTCCTTTTTTCTCTTTCTTCGTTTTTTTGGGCCAAAGTTGAAAAAATATCAACTTTGAGTTGTAATATAATTGTCTACGAGGATCTAACTAGAGGAAATGTCTCAAATTTCATTCCTTGTTTAGATCCTTTGCAGTTCAATTGCTTTTTCAAATCAATAGTAAGCGGTATTACAAACTTAGAAAGTCTAATCTCACCCATGTCTAATCCGTCCTTTCTAGTTAATGATTTTATAACTTTTAAAGTAGCCGTTAGATTTTGCATATTCCTATGTTGTCAATTCCATAGCTTCTTGTGCTTTCTTTGTTGATTTGAGAATCTCCACTTCTTACAGTTCACATCTCTGTCTTTGTATTTCAACAAGATCATGTTTTAGAAAAAGGCATAGAGCTATTTGCTTAAGCATTAAATGGTTGATTACTAAAAAGGCTCCTTCCTCCAGGCATATGAATAAATGAAAACTAAAATAAAAAAGGACATCCTAAATCACAAGTATACCTGAGCTTGTAACTTAAGCACTTCTTGATTCAAAATTTCATATTTTTTTTTCCTTTTTCCTTTGTTCTCTCTCTTCGTTTTTTTGGCCAAAGTTGAAAAAATAACATCTTTGACGTGTAATATAGGTGTATACGAGGATCTAACTAGAGGAAATTTCTCAAATTTCATTCCTTGTTTAGAGGCATTGCAGTTCAATTGCTTTTTCAAATCAATAGTAGACGGTATTACAAACTTAGAAAGTCTGATCTCACCCTTGTCTAATGCGTCCTTTCTTGTTAATGATTTTATAACTTTTAAAGTATTCGTTAGATTTAGCATATTCCTATCTTGTCGGTGCCATATCTTCTTGTGCTTTCTTTGACGATTTGAGAATCTCCACTTCTTGCAGTTCACATCTCTGTCTTTGTATTTTAACAAGATCATGTTTTAGAAAAAGGCACCGAGCTATTAGCTTAAGCATTAAATGGTTGATTACTAAAAAGGCTCTTTCCTCCAGGCATATGAATAAATGAAAACTAAAATAAAAAAGGACGTCCTAAATCACAAGTATACCTGAGCTTGTAACTTAAGCACTTCTTGATTCAAAATTTCATATTTTTTTCCTTTTTCCTTTTTTCTCTTTCTTCGTGTTTTTTGGCCAAAGTTGAAAAAATAAAATCTTTGAGGTGTAATATAGGTGTCTACGAGGATCTAACTAGAGGAAATGTCTCAAATTTCATTACTTGTTTAGAGGCTTTGCAGTTCAATTGCTTTTTCAAGTCAATAGTAAGCGGTATTACAAACATAGAAAGTCTGATCTCACCCATGTCTAATCCGTCCTTTCTATTTAATGATTTTATAACTTTTAAAGTAGCCGTTAGATTTAGCATATTCCTATGTTGTCAATGCCATAGCTTCTTGTGCTTTCTTTGTTGATTTGAGAATCTCCACTTCTTACAGTTCACATCTCTGTCTTTGTATTTCAACAAGATCATGTTTTAGAAAAAGGCATAGAGCTATTTGCTTAAGCATTAAATGGTTGATTACTAAAAAGGCTCCTTCCTCCAGGCATATGAATAAATGAAAATTAAAATAAAAAAGGACGTCCTAAATCACAAGTATATCTGAGGTTGTAATTTAAACACTTTTTGATTCAAAATTTCATATTTATTCCTTTTTTCCTTTTTTTCTCTCTTCTTTTTTTTGGCCAAAGTTGAAAAAATAACATCTTTGAGGTGTAATAAAGGGGTTTACGATGATCTAACTAGAGAAAATGTCACAAATTTCATTCCTAGTTTAGCAGCTATGCAGTTGAATTGCTTTTTCAAATCAATAGTAGACGGTATTACAAACTTAGAAAGTCTGATCTCACTCTTGTCTAATCCGTCCTTTCTAGTTAATGATTTTATAACTTCTAAAGTAGCCATCTGATTTAGCATATTCCTATGTTGTCGGTGCCACAGTTTCTTGTGCTTGTTTTGACGATTTGTGAATCTCCACTTCTTACAGTTCACATCTCTGTCTTTGTATTTCAACAAGATCATGTTTTAAAAAAAGGCACAGAACCATTAGCTTAAGCATTAAATGGATGATTACTAAAAACGCTCCTTCCTCCAGGCACATGAATAAATGAAAACTAAAATAAAAAAGGACGTCCTAAATCACAAGTATACCTGAGGTTGTAACTTAAGCACTTGTTGATTCAAAATTTCATATTTTTTTTCCTTTTTTTCCTTTTTTCTCTCTTCTTTTTTTTTTGGCTAAATGTTAAAAAATAACAACTTTGAGGTGTAATAAAGGGGTCTAAGAGGATCTAACTATAGAAAATGTCTCCAATTTCTTTACTTGTTTAGCGACATTGCAGTTCAATTGCTTTTTCAAATCAATAGTAGACGGTATTACACACTTAGAAAGTCTGATCTCACTCTTGTCTAATCCGTCCTTTCTAGTTAATGATTTTATAACTTTTAAAGTAACAGTTAGATTTAGCATATTCCTATGTTGTCGGTGCCATAGCTTCTTGTGCTTTCTTTGTTGATTATAGAATCTCCACTTCTTGTAGTTCACATCTCTGTCTTTGTATTTCAACAAGATCATGTTTTAGCAAAAGGCACAGAGCTATTAGCTTAAACATTAAATGGATGATTACTAAAAAGGATCCTTCCTCCAGGCATATAAATAAATGAAAACTAAAATAAAAAAGGACGTCCTAAATCACAAGTATACCAAAGCTTGTTACATAAGCACTTCTTGATTCAAAATTTTATATTTATTTTTCTTTTTTTCCTTTTTTTCTCTCTTTTTTTTTCGCCAAAGGTTAAAAAATAACATCTTTGAGGTGTAATAAAGGGGTCTAAGAGGATCTAACTAGAGAAAATGTCTCAAATTTCATTCCTTGTTTAACGGCTTTGCAGTTTAATTGCTTTTTCAAATCAATAGTAGGCGGTATTACAAACTTAGAAATCCTGATCTCTCTCTTGTCTAATCTGTCCTTTGTAGTTAATGATTTTATAACTTCTAAAGTAGCCGTTAGATTTAGCATATTCCTCTGTTGTCGGTGCCATAGCTTCTTGTGCTTTCTTTGGTTATTTGGGAATCTCCACTTCTTACAGTTCACATCTCTATCATTGTATTTCAACAAGATCATGTTTTAGAAAAAGGCAGAGAGATATTTGCTTATGCATTAAATGGTTGATTACTAAAAAGGCTCCTTCCACCAAGCATATAAATAAATGAAAACTAAAATAAAAAAGGACGTCCTAAATCACAAGTATACTTGAGCTTGTAACTTAAACACTTCTTGATTCAAAATTTCATATTTTTTTCCTTTTTTTCATTTTTTTCTCTCTCTTCTTTTTTTTGGCCAAAGTTGAAAACATAACATCTTTGAGGTGTAATAAAGTGTTCTACGAGGATCTAACTAGAGAAAATGTCTCCAATTTCATTCTTTGTTTAGCGGCTTTGTAGTTGAATTGCTGTTTCAAATCAATAGTAGGCGGTATTACAAACTTAGAAAGTCTGATCTCACTCTTGTCTAATCCGTCCTTTCTAGTTAATGATTTTATAACTTCTAAAGTAGCCGTTAGATTTAGCATATTCCTATGTTGTCGGTGCCATAGCTTCTTGTGCTTCCTTTGTAGATTTGAGAATCTCCACTTCTTATAGTTCACATCTCTATCTTTGTATTTCAACAAGATCATGTTTTAGCAAAAGGCACAGAGCTATTAGCTTAAGCATTAAATCGTTGATTACTAAAAAGGCTCCTTCCTCCACGCATATGAATAAATGAAAACTAAAATAAAAAATGACGTCCTCAATCACAAGTATACTTGAGCTTGTAACTTAAGCACTTCTTGATTAAAAATTTCATATTTTTTTCCCTTTTTCCTTGTTTTCTCTCTCTTCTTGTTTTTGGCGAAAGTGGAAAAAATAACATCTTTGAGGTGTAATAAAGGGGTTTACGAGGATCTAACTTGAGAAAATGTATCAAATTTCATTCTTGGTTTAGTGGCTTCCGGTTTTATTGCTATAGTACATCAATAGTAGACGGTATTACAAACATAGAAAGTCTGATCTCACTCTTGTCTAATCCGTCCTTTCTAGTTAATGATTTTATAACTTCTAAAGTAGCCGTTAGATTTAGCATATTCCTATGTTGTCGGTGCCATAGCTTCTTGTTGTTTCTTTGTTGATTTGAGAATCTCCACTTCTTATAATTCACATCTCTGTCTTTGTATTTCAACAAGATCATATTTTAGAAAAAGGCACAGAGCTATTAGCTTAAGCATTAAATGGTTGATTACTAAAACGGCTCCTTCCTCCAGGCATATGAATAAATGAAAACTAAAATAAAAAAGGACGTCCTAAATCACAAGTATATCTGAGCTTGTAACTTAAGCACTTCTTGATTCAAAATTTCATATTTTTTTCCTTTTTTTTTCTCATTTCGTTGTTTTGGCCAAAGTTGAAAAAATAACATCTTTGAGGTGTAATAAAGGTGTCTACGAGGATCTAACTAGAGAAAATGTCTCAATTTTCATTCCTTGTTTAGCGGCTTTGCAGTTTAATTGCTTTTTCAAATCAATAGTAGACGGTATTACAAACTTAGAAAGTCGGATCTCACTCTTCTCTAATCTATCCTGTGTAGTTAATAATTTTTTAACTTCTTTAGCAGCTTCTAGATTTTAGCATATTCCTCTATTGTTCGTGTCATAGCTTCTTGTGCTTTCTTACTTGATTTTTCAGAAGCTCCACTCCTTGCAGTTCACATCTCTCTCTTTGTATTTCAACAAGATTACGATTTAGAAAAACGCCCAGAGCTATTAGCTTAAGCATTAAATGGTTGATTACTAAAAAGGCTACTTCCTCCAAGCATATGAATAAATGAAAACTAAAATAAAAAGGACGTCCAAAATCACAAGTATACCTGAGCTTGTAACTTAAGCACTTCTTGATTCAAAATTTAATATTTTTTTCCTTTTTTTTCTCTCTTCGTTTTTATTGACCAAAGATGAAAAAATAACATCTTTGAGGTTAAATAAAGGTGTCTACGAGGATCTAACTAGAGAAAATGTTTCAAATTTCATTCCTTGTTTAGCGGCTTTGCAGTTTAATTGCTTTTTCAAATCTATAGTAGACGGTATTACAAACTTAGAAAGTCTGATCTCACTCTTGTCTAATCTATCCTGTGTAGTTAATAATTTTTTAACTTCTTTAGCAGCCTTTAGATTTAGCATATTCCTCTATTGTTGGTGTCATAGCTTCTTGTGCTTTCTTAGATGATTTTTTTGAAGCTCCACTCCTTGTAGTTCAAATCTCTCTCTTTGTATTTCAACAAGATTATGTTTTAGAAAAAGGCCCAGAGCTATTAGCTTAAGCATCAAATGGTTGATTACAAAAAGGCAGCTTCCTCCAAGCGTATGAATAAATGAAAACTAAAATAAAAAGGACATCCTAAATCACAACAAAAACTGAGCTTGTAACTTAAGCACTTCTTGATTCAAAATTTCATATTTTTTTCCTTTTTTCCTTTTTTTTCTCTCTTCTTTTTTTGGCCAATGTTGAAAAAATAACATCTTTGAGGTGTAATAAAGGTGTCTACGAGGATCTAACTAGAGAAAATGTCTCAAATTACATTAATTGTTTAGTGGCTTTGCAGTTTTATTTCTTTTTCAAATCAATAGTAGATGGAATTACAAACTTAGAAAATCTGATCTCACTCTTGTCTAATCTATCCTGTGTAGTTAATAATTTTTTAACTTCTTTAAGAGCCTTTAGATTTAGCATATTCCTCTATTGCTGGTGTCATAGCTTCTTGTGCTTTCTTAGTTGATTTTTTAGAAGCTCCACTTTTTGCAGTTCACATCTCTCTCCTTGTATTTCAACAAGTTTATGTTTTAGTAAAAGGCACAGAGCTATTAACTTAAACATTAAATGGATGATTACTAAAAAGGCTCCTTCCTCCAGGCATATAAATAAATGAAAACTAAAATAAAAAAGGACGTCCTAAATCACAAGTATACCAAAGCTTGTTACTTAAGCACTTCTTGATTCAAAATTTTATATTTTTTTTTCTTTTTTTCCTTTTTTCTCTTTTTTTTTGGCCAAAGGTTAAAAAATAACATCTTTGAGGTGTAATAAAGGGGTCTAAGAGGATCTAACTAGAGAAAATGTCACAAATTTCATTCCTTGTTTAACGGCTTTGCAGTTTAATTGCTTTTTCAAATCAATAGTAGGCGGTATTACAAACTTAGAAATCCTGATCTCTCTCTTGTCTAATCTGTCCTTTGTAGTTAATGATTTTATAACTTCTAAAGTAGCCGTTAGATTTAGCATATTCCTCTGTTGTCGGTGCCATAGCTTCTTGTGCTTTCTTTGGTTATTTGGGAATCTCCACTTCTTACAGTTCACATCTCTATCATTGTATTTCAACAAGATCATGTTTTAGAAAAAGGCAGAGAGATATTAGCTTATGCATTAAATGGTTGATTACTAAAAAGGCTCCTTCCTCCAAGCATATAAATAAATGAAAACTAAAATAAAAAAGGACATCCTAAATCACAAGTATACTTGAGCTTGTAACTTAAGCACTTCTTGATTCAAAATTTCATATTTTTTTCCTTTTTTTCATTTTTTTCTCTCTCTTCTTTTTTTTGGCCAAAGTTGAAAACATAACATCTTTGAGGTGTAATAAAGTGTTCTACGAGGATCTAACTAGAGAAAATGTCTCAAATTTCATTCTTTGTTTAGCGGCTTTGTAGTTGAATTGCTGTTTCAAATCAATAGTAGGCGGTATTACAAACTTAGAAAGTCTGATCTCACTCTTGTCTAATCCGTCCTTTCTAGTTAATGATTTTATAACTTCTTTAAGAGCCTTTAGATTTAGCATATTCCTCTATTGCTGGTGTCATAGCTTCTTGTGCTTTCTTAGTTGATTTTTTAGTAGCTCCACTTCTTGCAGTTCACATCTCTCTCCTTGTATTTCAACAAGTTTATGTTTTAGAAAAAGGCCCAGAGCTATTAGCTTAAGCATTAAATTGTTGATTACAAAAAAGGCTACTTCCTCCAAGCATATGAATAAATGAAAACTAAAATAAATAGGACGTCCTAAATGACAAGTATACCTGAGCTTGTAACTTAAGCACTTCTTGATTCAAAATTTTATATTTTTTTCCTTTTTTCCTTTTTTTTTCTCTCTTCGTTTTTTTGGCCAAAGGTTAAAAAATAAAATCTTTGAGGTGTAATAAAGGGGTCTAAGAGGATCTAACTAGAGAAAATGTCTCAAATTTCATTCCTTGTTTAACGGCTTTGCAGTTTAATTGCTTTTTCAAATCAATAGTAGGCGGTATTACAAACTTAGAAATCCTGATCTCTCTCTTGTCTAATCTGTCCTTTGTAGTTAATGATTTTATAACTTCTAAAGTAGCCGTTAGATTTAGCATATTCCTCTGTTGTTGGTGCCATAGCTTCTTGTGCTTTCTTTGGTTATTTGGGAATCTCCACTTCTTACAGTTCACATCTCTATCATTGTATTTCAACAAGATCATGTTTTAGAAAAAGGCAGAGAGATATTAGCTTATGCATTAAATGGTTGATTACTAAAAAGGCTCCTTCCTCCAAGCATATAAATAAATGAAAACTAAAATAAAAAAGGACATCCTAAATCACAAGTATACTTGAGCTTGTAACTTAAGCACTTCTTGATTCAAAATTTCATATTTTTTTCCTTTTTTTCATTTTTTTCTCTCTCTTCTTTTTTTTGGCCAAAGTTGAAAACATAACATCTTTGAGGTGTAATAAAGTGTTCTACGAGGATCTAACTAGAGAAAATGTCTCAAATTTCATTCTTTGTTTAGCGGCTTTGTAGTTGAATTGCTGTTTCAAATCAATAGTAGGCGGTATTACAAACTTAGAAAGTCTGATCTCACTCTTGTCTAATCCGTCCTTTCTAGTTAATGATTTTATAACTTCTAAAGTAGCCGTTAGATTTAGCATATTCCTATGTTATCGGTGCCATAGCTTCTTGTGCTTCCTTTGTAGATTTGAGAATCTCCACTTCTTATAGTTCACATCTCTATCTTTGTATTTCAACAAGATCATGTTTTAGCAAAAGGCACAGAGCTATTAGCTTAAGCATTAAATCGTTGATTAATAAAAAGGCTCCTTCCTCCACGCATATGAATAAATGAAAACTAAAATAAAAAATGACGTCCTCAATCACAAGTATACTTGAGCTTGTAACTTAAGCACTTCTTGATTCAAAATTTCATATTTTTTTTTCCTTTTTTCCTTGTTTTCTCTCTCTTCTTGTTTTTGGCGAAAGTGGAAAAAATAACATCTTTGAGGTGTAATAAAGGGGTCTACGAGGATCTACCTTGAGAAAATGTATCAAATTTCATTCTTGGTTTAGTGGCTTCCAGTTTTATTGCTATAGTACATCAATAGTAGACGGTATTACAAACTTAGAAAGTCTGATCTCACTCTTGTCTAATCCGTCCTTTCTAGTTAATGATTTTATAACTTCTAAAGTAGCCGTTAGATTTAGCATATTCCTATGTTGTCAGTTCCATAGCTTCTTGTGCTTCCTTTGTAGATTTGAGAATCTCCACTTCTTATAGTTCACATCTCTATCTTTGTATTTCAACAAGATCATGTTTTAGCAAAAGGCACAGAGCTATTAGCTTAAGCATTAAATCGTTGATTACTAAAAAGGCTCCTTCCTCCACGCATATGAATAAATGAAAACAAAAATAAAAAATGACGTCCTCAATCACAAGTATACTTGAGCTTGTAACTTAAGCACTTCTTGATTCAAAATTTCATATTTATTCCTTTTTTCCTTTTTTTCTCTCTTCTTTTTTTGGCCAAAGTTGAAAAAATAACATCTTTGAGGTGTAATAAAGGGGTCTACGAGGATCTAACTAGAGAAAATATCTGAAATTTCATTCCTTGTTTAGCGGCTTTGTAGTTGAATTGCTGTTTCTAATCAATAGTACACGGTATTACAAACTTATAAAGTTTGATCTCACTCTTGTCCAATCCGTCCTTTCTAGTTTATGATTTTATAACTTCTAAAGAAGCCGTTAGATTTAGCATATTCCTTTGTTGTCGGTGCCATAGCTTCTTGTGCTTCCTTTGTAGATTTGAGAATCTCCACTTCTTACAGTTCACATCTCTATCTTTGTATTTCAACAAGATCATGTTTTAGCAAAAGGCACAGAGCTATTAGCTTAAGCATTAAATTGTTGATTACTAAAAAGGCTCCTTCCTCCACGCATATGTATAAATGAAAACTAAAATAAAAAATGACGTCCTCAATCACAAGTATATTTGAGCTTGTAACTTAAGCACTTCTTAATTCAAAATTTCATAATTTTTTTCCTTTTTTTCCTTTATTCCTTGTTTTCTCTCTCTTCTTGTTTTTGGCGAAAGTGGAAAAAATAACATCTTTGAGGTGTAATAAAGGGATCTACGAGGATCTAACTTGAGAAAATGTATCAAATTTCATTTTGGTTTAGTGGCTTCCAGTTTTATTGCTATAGTAAATCAATAGTAGACGGTATTACAAACTTAGAAAGTCTGATATCACTCTTGTCTAATCTGTCCTTTCTAGTTAATGATTTTATAACTTCTAAAGTAGCCGTAAGATTTACCATATTCCTCTATTGTTGGTGTCATAGCTTCTGGTGCTTTCTTTTTTGATTTTTCAGAAGCTCCATTTCTTGCAGTTCACATCTTTCTCTTTGTATTTCAACAAGATTATGTTTTAGAAAAAGGCATAGAGCTATTAGCTTAAGCATTAAATGGTGGATTACTAAAAAGGCTCCTTCCTCCAGGCAAATGAATAAATGAAAACTAAAATAAAAAAGGACGTCCTAATCACAACTATACCTGAGCTTGTAACTTAAGCACTTCTTGATTCAAAATTTCATATTTTTTTCCTTTTTTTTCTCTCTTCGTTTTTATTGGCCAAAGATGAAAAAATAACATCTTTGAGGTTAAATAAAGGTGTCTACGAGGATCTAACTAGAGAAAATGTTTCAAATTTCATTCCTTGTTTAGCGGCTTTGCAGTTTAATTGCTTTTTCAAATATATAGTAGACGGTATTACAAACTTAGAAAGTCTGATCTCACTCTTGTCTAATCTATCCTGTGTAGTTAATAATTTTTTAACTTCTTTAGCAGCCTTTAGATTTAGCATATTCCTCTATTGTTGGTGTCATAGCTTCTTGTGCTTTCTTAGATGATTTTTCTGAAGCTCCACTCCTTGCAGTTCACATCTCTCTCTTTGTATTTCAACAAGATTATGTTTTAGAAAAAGGCCCAGAGCTATTAGCTTAAGCATTAAATGGTTTATTACAAAAAGGCACCTTCCTCCAAGCATATGAATAAATGAAAACTAAAATAAAAAGGACATCCTAAATCACAAGAAAAACTGAGCTTGTAACTTAAGCACTTCTTGATTCAAAATTTCATATTTTTTTCCTTTTTTCCTTTTTTTTTCTCTCTTCTTTTTTTGGCCAATGTTTGAAAAATAACATCTTTGAGGTGTAATAAAGGTGTCTACGAGGATCTAACTAGAGAAAATGTCTCAAATTTCATTCCTTGTTTAGTGGCTTTTCAGTTTAATTGCTTTTTCAAATCAATAGTAGACGGTATTACAAACTTAGAAAGTCTCAACTCACTCTTGTCTAATCTGTCCTGTGTAATTAATAATTTTTTAACTTCTTTAGCAGCCTTTAGATTTAGCATATGCCTCTATTGTTGGTGTCATAGCTTCTTGTGCTTTCTTAGTTGATTTTTTAGAAGCTCCACTTCTTCCATTTCACATCTCTTTCTTTGTATTTCAACAAGATTATGTTTTAGAAAAAGGCACAGAGCTATTAGCTTAAGAATTAAATGGTTGATTACTAAAAAGGTTCCTTCATCCAGGCATATGAATAAATCAAAACTAAAATAAAAAAGAACGTCCTAAATCACAAGTATACCTGAGCTTGTAACTTAAGCACTTCTTGATTCAAAATTTCATATTTTTTTTCCTTTTTTTCTTTTTTCCTTGTTTTCTCTCTCTTCTTGTTTTTGGCGAAAGTGGAAAAAATAACATCTTTGAGGTGTAATAAAGGGGTCTACGAGGATCTAACTTGAGAAAATGTATCAAATTTCATTCTTGGTTTAGTGGCTTCCAGTTTATTGCTATAGTAAATCAATAGTAGACGGTATTACAAACTTAGAAAGTCTGATCTCACTCTTGTCTAATCCGTCCTTTCTAGTTAATGATTTTATAACTTCTAAATTAGCCGTAAGATTTACCATATTCCTGTGTTGTTGGTGTCATAGCTTCTGGTGCTTTCTTTTTTGATTTTTCAGAAGCTCCATTTCTTGCAGTTCACATCTCTCTCTTTGTATTTCAACAAGATTATGATTTAGAAAAATGCCCAGAGCTATTAGCTTAAGCATTAAATGGTTGATTACTAAAAAGGCTACTTCCTCCATGCATATTAATAAATGAAAACTAATATAAAAAAGGACGTCCTAAATCACAAGTATACCTGAGCTTGTAACTTAAGCACTTCTTGATTCTAAATTTCATATTTTTTTCCTTTTTTCCTTTTTTTTCTCTCTTCGTTGTTTTGGCCAAAGTTGAAAAAATAACATCTTTGAGGTGTAATAATGGTGTCTACGAGGATCTAACTAGAGAAAATGTCTCAAATTTCATTCCTTGTTTAGCGGCTTTGCAGTTTAATTGCTTTTTCAAATCAATAGTAGACGGTATTACAAACTTAGAAAGTCTCAACACACTCTTGTCTAATCTGTCCTGTGTTGTTAATAATTTTTTAACTTCTTTAGCAACATTTACATTTCGCATATTCCTCTATTGTTGGTGTCATAGCTTCTTGTGCTTTCTTAGTTGATTTTTCAGAAGCTCCACTTCTTCCATTTCACATCTTTCTCTTTGTATTTCAACAAGATTATGTTTTAGAAAAAGGCATAGAGCTATTAGCTTAAGCATTAAATGGTTGATTACTAAAAAGGTTCCTTCCTCCAGGCATATGAATAAATGAAAACTAAAATAAAAAAGGATGTCCTAAATCAGAAGTATACCTGAGCTTGTAACTTAAGCACTTCTTGATTCAATATTTCATATTTCTTTTTCTTTTTCCTTTTTTTTCTCTCTTCGTTTTTTTGGCCAATGTTGAAAAAATAACATATTTGAGGCGTAATAAAGGTGCCTACGAGGATTTAACTAGAGAAAATGTCTCAAATTTCATTCCTTATTTAGCGGCTTTGCAGTTTAATTGCTTTTTCAAATCAATAGTAGACGATATTACAAACTTAGAAAGTCTCAACTCACTCTTGTCTAATCTGTCCTGTGTAATTAATAATTTTTTAACTTCTTTAGCAGCCTTTAGATTTAGCATATTCCTCTATTGTTGGTGTCATAGCTTCTTGTGCTTTCTTAGTTGATTTTTCAGAAGCTCCACTTCTTCCATTTCACATCTCTCTCTTTGTATTTCAACAAGATTATGTTTTAGAAAAAGGCATAGAGCTATTAGCTTAAGCATTAAATGGTTGATTACTAAAAAGGTTCCTTCCTCCAGGCATATGAATAAATGAAAACTAAAATAAAAAAGGATGTCCTAAATCACAAGTATACCTGAGCTTGTAACTTAAGCACTTCTTGATTCAAAATTTCATATTTTATTTTTCTTTTTTCCTTTTTTTTCTCTCTTCGTTTTTTCGGCCAATGTTGAAAAAATAACATATTTGAGGTGTAATAAAGGTGTCTACGAGGATTTAACTAGAGAAAATGCCTCAAATTTCATTCCTTATTAAGCGGCTTTGCAGTGTAATTGCTTTTTCAAATCAATAGTAGACGGTATTACAAACTTAGAAAGTCTCAACTCACTATTGTCTAATCTGTCCTGTGTAGTTAATAATTTTTTAACTTCTTTAGCAGCCTTTAGATTTAGCATATTCCTCTATTGTTAGTGTCATAGCTTCTTGTGCTTTCTTAGTTGATTTTTCAGAAGCTCCACTTCTTGGAGTTCACATCTCTCTCTTTGTATTTCAACAAGTTTATGTTTTAGAAAAAGGCACAGAGCTATTAGCTTAAGCATTAAATGGTTGATTACTAAAAAGGTTCCTTCCTCCAGGCATATGAATAAATGAAAAATAAAATAAAAAAGGACGTCCTAAATCACAAGTATACCTGAGCTTGTAACTTAAGCACTTCTTGATTCAAAATTTCATATTTTTTTGCTTTTTTCCTTTTTTTTCTCTCTTCGTTTTTTTGGCCAATGTTGAAAAAATAACGTCTTTGGGGTGTAATAAAGGTGTCTAGGAGGATCTAACTAGAAAAAAATGTCTCAAATTTCATTCCTTGTTTAGCGGATTTGTAGTGTAATTAGTTTATCATATCAATAGTAGACGGTATTACAAAATTAGAAAGTCTGATCTCACTATTGTCTAATCTGTCCTGTGTAGTTAATAATTTTTTAACTTCTTTAGCACCCTTTAAATTTAGCATATTCCTCTATTGTTGGTGTCATAGCTTCTTGTGCTTTCTTAGTTGATTTTTCAGAAGCTCCACTTCTTCCATTTCACATCTCTCTCTTTGTATTTCAACAAGATTATGTTTTAGAAAAAGGCATAGAGCTATTAGCTTAAGCATTAAATGGTTGATTACTAAAAAGGTTCCTTCCTCCAGGCATATGAATAAATGAAAACTAAAATAAAAAAGGATGTCCTAAATCACAAGTATACCTGAGCTTGTAACTTAAGCACTTCTTGATTCAAAATTTCATATTTTATTTTTCTTTTTTCCTTTTTTTTCTCTCTTCGTTTTTTCGGCCAATGTTGAAAAAATAACATATTTGAGGTGTAATAAAGGTGTCTACGAGGATTTAACTAGAGAAAATGCCTCAAATTTCATTCCTTATTAAGCGGCTTTGCAGTGTAATTGCTTTTTCAAATCAATAGTAGACGGTATTACAAACTTAGAAAGTCTCAACTCACTATTGTCTAATCTGTCCTGTGTAGTTAATAATTTTTTAACTTCTTTAGCAGCCTTTAGATTTAGCATATTCCTCTATTGTTAGTGTCATAGCTTCTTGTGCTTTCTTAGTTGATTTTTCAGAAGCTCCACTTCTTGGAGTTCACATCTCTCTCTTTGTATTTCAACAAGTTTATGTTTTAGAAAAAGGCACAGAGCTATTAGCTTAAGCATTAAATGGTTGATTACTAAAAAGGTTCCTTCCTCCAGGCATATGAATAAATGAAAAATAAAATAAAAAAGGACGTCCTAAATCACAAGTATACCTGAGCTTGTAACTTAAGCACTTCTTGATTCAAAATTTCATATTTTTTTGCTTTTTTCCTTTTTTTTCTCTCTTCGTTTTTTTGGCCAATGTTGAAAAAATAACGTCTTTGGGGTGTAATAAAGGTGTCTAGGAGGATCTAACTAGAAAAAAATGTCTCAAATTTCATTCCTTGTTTAGCGGATTTGTAGTGTAATTAGTTTATCATATCAATAGTAGACGGTATTACAAAATTAGAAAGTCTGATCTCACTATTGTCTAATCTGTCCTGTGTAGTTAATAATTTTTTAACTTCTTTAGCACCCTTTAAATTTAGCATATTCCTCTATTGTTGGTGTCATAGCATCTTGTGCTTTCTTAGTTGATTTTTCAGAAGCTCCACTTCTTCCATTTCACATCTCTGTCTTTGTATTTCAACAAGATTATGTTTTAGAAAAAGGCACAGAGCTATTAGCTTAAGCATTAAATGGTTGATTACTAAAACGGCTCCTTCCTCCAGGCATATGAATAAATGAAAACTAAAATAAAAAAGGACGTCCTAAATCACAAGTATATCTGAGCTTGTAACTTAAGCACTTCTTGATTCAAAATTTCATATTTGTTTTTTCTTTTTTCCTTTTTTTTCTGTCTTTGTTTTTTCGGCCAATGTTGAAAAAATAACATATTTGAGGTGTAATAAAGGTGTCTACGAGGATTTAACTAGAGAAAATGTCTCAAATTTAATTCCTTATTAAGCGGATTTGGAGTTTAATTAGTTTATCAAATCAATAGTAGACGGTATTACAAAATTAGAAAGTCTCAACTCACTCTTGTCTAATCTGTCCTGTGTAGTTAATAATTTTTTAACTTCTTTAGCACCCTTTAAATTTAGCATATTCCCCTATTGTTGGTGTCATAGCTTCTTGTGCTTTCTTAGTTGATTTTTCAGAAGCTCCACTTCTTGCAGTTCACATCTCTCTATTTGTATTTCAACAAGATCATGTTTAGAAAAAGACACAGAGCTATTAGCTTAAGCATTAAATGGTTGATTACTAAAAAGGCTACTTCCTCCATGCATATGAATAAATGAAACCAAAAATAAAAAAGGACGTCCTAAATCACAAGTATTTCTGAGCTTGTAACTTAAGCACTTCTTGATTCAAAATTTCATATTTTTTTCCTTTTTTTTTCTCCTTTCGTTGTTTTGGCCAAAGTTGAAAAAATAACATCTTTGAGGTGTAATAAAGGTGTCTACGAGGATCTAACTAGAGAAAATGTCTCAAATTACATTCCTTGTTTAGCGGATTTGCAGTTTAATTTCTTTTTCAAATCAATAGTAGATGGAATTACAAACTTAGAAAATCTGATCTCACTCTTGTCTAATCTATCCTGTGTAGTTAATAATTTTTTAACTTCTTTAAGAGCCTTTAGATTTAGCATATTCCTCTATTGCTGGTGTCATAGCTTCTTGTGCTTTCTTAGTTGATTTTTTAGAAGCTCCACTTCTTGCAGTTCACATCTCTCTCCTTGTATTTCAACAAGTTTATGTTTTAGAAAAAGGCCCAGAGCTATTAGCTTAAGCATTAAATTGTTGATTACAAAAAAGGCTACTTCCTCCAAGCATATGAATAAATGAAAACTAAAATAAATAGGGCGTCCTAAATGACAAGTATACCTGAGCTTGTAACTTAAGCACTTCTTGATTCAAAATTTCATATTTTTTTCCTTTTTTCCTTTTTTTTCTCTCTTCGTTTTTTTGGCCAAATTTGAAAAAATAACATCTTTGAGGAGTAATAAAGGTGTCTAAGAGGATCTAACTAGAGAAAATGTCTCAATTTTCATTCCTTGTTTAGCGGCTTTGCAGTTTAATTGCTTTTTCAAATCAATAGTAGACGGTATTACAAACTTAGAAAGTCTGATCTCACTCTTCTATAATCTATCCTGTGTAGTTAATAATTTTTTAACTTCTTTAGCAGCTTCTAGATTTTAGCATATTCCTCTATTGTTCGTGTCATAGCTTCTTGTGCTTTCTTACTTGATTTTTCAGAAGCTCCACTCCTTGCAGTTCACATCAATCTCTTTGTATTTCAATAAGATTATATTTTAGAAAAAGGCCGAGAGCTATTAGCTTAAGCATTAAATGGTTGATTACAAAAAAGGCACCTTCCTCCAAGCATATGAATAAATGAAAACTAAAATAAAAAGGACGTCCAAAATCACAAGTATACCTGAGCTTGTAACTTAAGCACTTCTTGATTCAAAATTTAATATTTTTTTCCTTTTTTTTCTCTCTTCGTTTTTATTGACCAAAGATGAAAAAATAACATCTTTGAGGTTAAATAAACGTGTCTACGAGGACCTAACTAGAGGAAATGTCTCTAATTTGATTCCTTGTTTAGCGGCTTTGTAGTTCAATTGCTTTATCATATCAATAGTTGACGGTATTACAAACTTGGAAAGTTTGATCTCACCCTTGTCTAATCCGTCATTTCTAGTTAATGATTTTATAACTTTTAAAGTAGTCGTTAGATTTAGCATTTCCTATCTTGTCGGTGCCATAGCTTCTTGTGCTTTCTTTCACAATTTGAGAATCTCCACTTCTTGCAGTTCACATCTCTGTCTTTGTATTTCAACAAGATCATGTTTTAGAAAAAGGCACCGAGCTATTAGCTTAAGCATTAAATGGTTGATTACTAAAAAGGCTCCTTCCTCCAGGCATATGAATAAATGAAAACTAAAATAAAAAAGGACGTCCTAAATCACAAGTATACCTCAGCTTGTAACTTAAGCACTTCTTGATTCAAAATTTCATATTTTTTTCCTTTTTCCTTTTTTCTCTTTCTTCGTTTTTTTGGGCCAAAGTTGAAAAAATAACAACTTTGAGGTGTAATATAATTGTCTACGAGGATCTAACTAGAGGAAATGTCTCAAATTTCATTCCTTGTTTAGATCCTTTGCAGTTCATTTGCTTTTTCAAATCAATAGTAAGCGGTATTACAAACTTAGAAAGTCTAATCTCACCCATGTCTAATCCGTCCTTTCTAGTTAATGATTTTATAACTTTTAAAGTAGCCGTAGATTTAGCATATTCCTATGTTGTCAATGCCATAGCTTCTTGTGCTTTCTTTGTTGATTTGAGAATCTCCACTTCTTACAGTTCACATCTCTGTCTTTGTATTTCAACAAGATCATGTTTTAGAAAAAGGCATAGAGCTATTAGCTTAAGCATTAAATGGTGGATTACTAAAAAGGCTCCTTCCTCCAGGCAAATGAATAAATGAAAAATAAAATAAAAAAGGACGTCCTAATCACAAGTATACCTGAGCTTGTAACTTAAGCACTTCTTGATTCAAAATTTCATATTTTTTTCCTTTGTTCTCTCTCTTCGTTTTTTTGGCCAAAGTTGAAAAAATAACATCTTTGAGGTGTAATATAGGTGTCTACGTGGATCTAACTAGAGGAAATTTCTCAAATTTCATTCCTTATTTAGAGGCTTTGCAGTTCAATTGCTTTTTCAAATCAATAGTAGACGGTATTACAAACTTAGAAAGTCTGATCTCACCCTTGTCTAATCCGTCCTTTCTAGTTAATGATTTTATAACTTTTAAAGTAGTCGTTAGATTTAGCATATTCCTATTTTGTCGGTGCCATAGCTTCTTGTGCTTTCTTTGACGATTTGAGAATCTCCACTTCTTGCAGTTCACATCTCTGTCTTTGTATTTCAACAAGATCATGTTTTAGAAAAAGGCACCGAGCTATTAGCTTAAACATTAAATGGTTGATTACTAAAAAGGCTCCTTCCTCCAGGCATATGAATAAATGAAAACTAAAATAAAAAAGGACGTCCTAAATCAAAAATATACCTGAGCTTGTAACTTAAGCACTTCTTGATTCAAAATTTCATATTTTTTTGCTTTTTCCTTTTTTCTCTTTCTTCGTTTTTTTGGGCCAAAGTTGAAAAAATAACAACTTTGAGGTGTAATATAATTGTCTACGAGAATCTAACTAGAGGAAATGTCTCAAATTTCATTCCTTGTTTAGATCCTTTGCAGTTCAATTGCTTTTTCAAATCAATAGTAAGCGGTATTACAAACTTAGAAAGTCTAATATCACCCATGTCTAATCCGTCCTTTCTAGTTAATGATTTTATAACTTTTAAAGTAGCCGTTAGATTTAGCATATTCCTATGTTGTCAATGCCATAGCTTCTTGTGCTTTCTTTGTTGATTTGAGAATCTCCACTTCTTACAGTTCACATCTCTGTCTTTGTATTTCAACAAGATCATGTTTTAGAAAAAGGCATAGAGCTATTTGCTTAAGCATTAAATGGTTGATTACTAAAAAGGCTCCTTCCTCCAGGCATATGAATAAATGAAAACTAAAATAAAAAAGGACATCCTAAATCACAAGTATACCTGAGCTTGTAACTTAAGCACTTCTTGATTCAAAATTTCATATTTTTTTTCTTTTTTCCTTTGTTCTCTCTCTTCGTTTTTTTGGCCAAAGTTGAAAAAATAACATCTTTGAGGTGTAATATAGGTGTATACGAGGATCTAACTAGAGGAAATTTCTCAAATTTCATTCCTTGTTTAGAGGCTTTGCAGTTCAATTGCTTTTTCAAATCAATAGTAGACGATATTACAAACTTAGAAAGTCTGATCTCACCCTTGTCTAATGCGTCCTTTCTAGTTAATGATTTTATAACTTTTAAAGTAGTCGTTAGATTTAGCATATTCCTATCTTGTCGGTGCCATATCTTCTTGTGCTTTCTTTGACGATTTGAGAATCTCCACTTCTTGCAGTTCACATCTCTGTCTTTGTATTTTAACAAGATCATGTTTTAGAAAAAGGCACCGAGCTATAGCTTAAGCATTAAATGGTTGATTACTAAAAAGGCTCCTTCCTCCAGGCATATGAATAAATGAAAAATAAAATAAAAAAGGACGTCCTAAATCACAAGTATACCTGAGCTTGTAACTTAAGCACTTCTTGATTCAAAATTTCATATTTTTTTCCTTTTTCCTTTTTTCTCTATCTTCGTGTTTTTTGGCCAAAGTTGAAAAAATAACATCTTTGAGGTGTAATATAGGTGTCTACGAGGATCTAACTAGAGGAAATGTCTCAAATTTCATTACTTGTTTAGAGGCTTTGCAGTTCAATTGCTTTTTGAAGTCAATAGTAAGCGGTATTACAAACTTAGAAAGTCTGATCTCACCCATGTCTAATCCGTCCTTTCTAGTTAATGATTTTATAACTTTTAAAGTAGCCGTTAGATTTAGCATATTCCTATGTTGTCAATGCCATAGCTTCTTGTGCTTTCTTTGTTGATTTGAGAATCTCCACTTCTTACAGTTCACATCTCTGTCTTTGTATTTCAAGAAGATCATGTTTTAGAAAAAGGCATAGAGCTATTTGCTTAAGCATTAAATGGTTGATTACTAAAAAGGCTCCTTCCTCCAGGCATATGAATAAATGAAAACTAAAATAAAAAAGGACGTCCTAAATCACAAGTATATCTGAGCTTGTAATTTAAACACTTTTTGATTCAAAATTTCATATTTATTCCTTTTTTCCTTTTTTTCTCTCTTCTTTTTTTTGGCCAAAGTTGAAAAAATAACATATTTGAGGTGTAATAAAGGGGTTTACGAGGATCTAACTAGAGAAAATGTCACAAATTTCATTCCTAGTTTAGCAGCTATGCAGTTGAATTGCTTTTTCAAATCAATAGTAGGCGGTATTACAAACTTAGAAAGTCTGATCTCACTCTTGTCTAATCCGTCCTTTCTAGTTAATGATTTTATAACTTCTAAAGTAGCCGTTAGATTTAGCATATTCCTATGTTGTCGGTGCCATAGTTTCTTGTGCTTGTTTTGACGATTTGAGAATCTCCACTTCTTACAGTTCACATCTCTGTCTTTGTATTTCAACAAGATCATGTTTTAAAAAAAAGGCACAGAACCATTAGCTTAAGCATTAAATGGATGATTACTAAAAACGCTCCTTCCTCCAGGCACATGAATAAATGAAAACTAAAATAAAAAAGGACGTCCTAAATCACAAGTATACCTGAGCTTGTAACTGAAGCACTTGTTGATTCAAAATTTCATATTTTTTTTCCTTTTTTCTCTCTTCTTTTTTTTGGCCAAAGGTTAAAAAATAACATCTTTGAGGTGTAATAAAGAGGTCTAAGAGGATCTAACTAGAGAAAATGTCTCAAATTTCATTCCTTGTTTAACGGCTTTGCAATTTAATTGCTTTTTCAAATCAATAGTAGGCGGTATTACAAACTTAGAAATCCTGATCTCTCTCTTGTCTAATCTGTTCTTTGTAGTTAATGATTTTATAACTTCTAAAGTAGCCGTTAGATTTGGCATATTCCTCTGTTGTCGGTGCCATAGCTTCTTGTGCTTTCTTTGGTTATTTGGGAATCTCCACTTCTTACAGTTCACATCTCTATCATTGTATTTCAACAAGATCATGTTTTAGAAAAAGGCACAGAGATATTAGCTTATGCATTAAATGGTTGATTACTAAAAAGGCTCCTTCCTCCAAGCATATAAATAAATGAAAACTAAAATAAAAAAGGACGTCCTAAATCACAAGTATAATTGAGCTTGTAACTTAAGCACTTCTTGATTCAAAATTTCATATTTTTTTCCTTTTTTTCATTTTTTTTCTCTCTCTTCTTTTTTTTGGCCAAAGTTGAAAACATAATATCTTTGAGGTGTAACAAAGTGTTCTACGAGGATCTAACTAGAGAAAATGTCTCAAATTTCATTCTTTGTTTAGCGGCTTTGTAGTTGAATTGCTGTTTCAAATCAATAGTAGGCGGTATTACAAACTTAGAAAGTCTGATCTCACTCTTGTCTAATCCGTCCTTTCTAGTTAATGATTTTATAACTTCTAAAGTAGCCGTTAGATTTAGCATATTCCTATGTTGTCGGTGCCATAGCTTCTTGTGCTTCCTTTGTAGATTTGAGAATCTCCACTTCTTATAGTTCACATCTCTATCTTTGTATTTCAACAAGATCATGTTTTAGCAAAAGGCACAGAGCTATTAGCATAAGCATTAAATCGTTGATTACTAAAAAGGCTCCTTCCTCCACGCATATGAATAAATGAAAAATAAAATAAAAAATTACGTCCTCAATCACAAGTATACTTGAGCTTGTAACTTAAGCACTTCTTGATTCAAAATTTCATATTTTTTTTCCTTTTTTCCTTGTTCTCTCTCTCTTCTTGTTTATGGCGAAAGTGGAAAAAATAACATCTTTGAGGTGTAATAAAGGGGTCTACGAGGATCTAACTTGAGAAAATGTATCAAATTTCATTCTTGGTTTAGTGGCTTCCAGTTTTATTGCTATAGTACATCAATAGTAGACGGTATTACAAACTTAGAAAGTCTGATCTCACTCTTGTCTAATCCGTCCTTTCTAGTTAATGATTTTATAACTTCTAAAGTAGCCGTTAGATTTAGCATATTCCTATGTTGTCGGTGCCATAGCTTCTTGTGCTTTCTTTGTTGATTTGAGAATCTCCACTTCCTATAATTCACATCTCTGTCTTTGTATTTCAACAAGATCATATTTTAGAAAAAGGCACAGAGCTATTAGCTTAAGCATTAAATGGTTGATTACTAAAACGGCTCCTTCCTCCAGGCATATGAATAAATGAAAACTAAAATAAAAAAGGACGTCCTAAATCACAAGTATATCTGAGCTTGTAACTTAAACACTTCTTGATTCAAAATTTCATATTTATTCCTTTTTTCCTTTTTTTTTCTCTCTTCTTTTTTTTGGCCAAAGTTGAAAAAATAACATCTTTGAGGTGTAATAAAGGGGTCTACGCGGATCTAACTAGAGAAAATATCTCAAATTTCATTCCTTGTGTAGCGGCTTTGTAGTTGAATTGCTATTTCAAATCAATAGTACACGGTATTACAAACTTATAAAGTTTGATCTCACTCTTGTCCAATCTGTCCTTTCTAGTTTATAATTTTATAACTTCTAAAGTAGCCGTTAGATTTAGCATATTCCTTTGTTGTCGGTGCCATAGCTTCTTGTGCTTCCTTTGTAGCTTTGAGAATCTCCACTTCTTATAGTTCACATCTCTATCATTGTATTTCAACAAGATCATGTTTTAGCAAAAGGCACAGAGCTATTAGCTTAAGCATTAAATCGTTGATTACTAAAAAGGCTCCTTCCTCCACGCATATGTATAAATGAAAACTAAAATAAAAAATGACGTCCTCAATCACAAGTATACTTGAGCTTGTAACTTAAGCACTTCTTGATTCAAAATTTCATAATTTTTTTCCTTTTTTTCCTTTATTCCTTGTTTTCTCTCTCTTCTTGTTTTTGGCGAAAGTGGAAAAAATAACATCTTTGAGGTGTAATAAAGGGATCTACGAGGATCTAACTTGAGAAAATGTATCAAATTTCATTCTTGGTTTAGTGGCTTCCAGTTTTATTGCTATAGTAAATCAATATTAGACGGTATTACAAACTTAGAAAGTCTGATCTCACTCTTGTCTAATCCGTCCTTTCTAGTTAATGATTTTATAACTTCTAAAGTAGCCGTAAGATTTACCATATTCCTCTGTTGTTGGTGTCATAGCTTCTGGTGCTTTCTTTTTTGATTTTTCAGAAGCTCCATTTCTTGCAGTTCACATCTCTCTCTCTTTGTATTTCAACAAGATTATGTTTTAGAAAAATGCCAAGAGCTATTAGCTTAAGCATTAAATGGTTGATTACTAAAAAGGCTACTTCCTCCATGCATATGAATAAATGAAAACTAAAATAAAAAAGGACGTCCTAAATCACAAGTATACCTGAGCTTGTAACTTAAGCACTTCTTGATTCAAAATTTCATATTTTTTTCCTTTTTTTTCTCTCTTCGTTTTTATTGGCCAAAGATGAAAAAATAACATCTTTGAGGTTAAATAAAGGTGTCTACGAGGATCTAACTAGAGAAAATGTTTCAAATTTCATTCCTTGTTTAGCGGCTTTGCAGTTTAATTGCTTTTTCAAATCTATAGTAGACAGTATTACAAACTTAGAAAGTCTGATCTCACTCTTGTCTAATCTATCCTGTGTAGTTAATAATTTTTTAACTTCTTTAGCAGCCTTTAGATTTAGCATATTCCTCTATTGTTGGTGTCATAGCTTCTTGTGCTTTCTTAGATGATTTTTCTGAAGCTCCACTCCTTGCAGTTCACATCTCTCTCTTTGTATTTCAACAAGATTATGTTTTAGAAAAAGGCCCAGAGCTATTAGCTTAAGCATTAAATGGTTGATTATAAAAAGGCACCTTCCTCCAAGCATATGAATAAATGAAAACTAAAATAAAAAGGATATCCTAAATCACAAGAAAAACTGAGCTTGTAACTTAAGCACTTCTTGATTCAAAATTTCATATTTTTTTCCTTTTTTCCTTTTTTTTCTCTCTTCTTTTTTTGGCCAATGTTGAAAAAATAACATCTTTAAGGTGTAATAAAGGTGTCTACGAGGATCTAACTAGAGAAAATGTCTCAAATTTCATTCCTTGTTTAGTGGCTTTTCAGATTAATTGCTTTATCAAATCAATAGTAGACGTATTACAAACTTAGAAAGTCTCAACTCACTTTTGTCTAATCTGTCCTGTGTAATTAATAATTTTTTAACTTCTTTAGCAAGCCTTTAGATTTAGCATATTCCTCTATTGTTGGTGTCATAGCTTCTTGTGCTTTCTTAGTTGATTTTTCAGAAGCTCCACTTCTTCCATTTCACATCTCTTTCTTTGTATTTCAACAAGATTATGTTTTAGAAAAAGGCACAGAGCTATTAGCTTAAGCATTAAATGGTTGATTACTAAAAAGGTTCCTTCATCCAGGCATATGAATAAATCAAAACTAAAATAAAAAAGAACGTCCTAAATCACAAGTATACCTGAGCTTGTAACTTAAGCACTTCTTGATTCAAAATTTCATATATATTTTTTCCTTTTTTTCCTTTTTTCCTTGTTTTCTCTCTCTTCTTGTTTTTGGCGAAAGTGGAAAAAATAACATCTTTGAGGTGTAATAAAGGGGTCTACGAGGATCTAACTTGAGAAAATGTATCAAATTTTATTCTTGGTTTAGTGGCTTCGAGTTTTATTGCTATAGTAAATCAATAGTAGACGGTATTACAAACTTAGAAAGTCTGATCTCACTCTTGTCTAATCCGTCCTTTCTAGTTAATGATTTTATTACTTCTAAAGTAGCCGTAAGATTTACCATATTCCTCTGTTGTTGGTGTCATAGCTTCTGGTGCTTTCTTTTTTGATTTTTCAGAAGCTCCATTTCTTGCAGTTCACATCTCTCTCTTTGTATTTCAACAAGATTATGTTTTAGAAAAATGCCCAGAGCTATTAGCTTAAGCATTAAATGGTTGATTACTAAAAAGGCTACTTCCTCCATGCATATAATAAATGAAAACTAAAATAAAAAAGGACGTCCTAAATCACAAGTATACCTGAGCTTGTAACTTAAGCACTTCTTGATTCAAAATTTCATATTTTTTTCCTTTTTTCCTTTTTTTTCTCTCTTCGTTTTTTTGGCCAAAGTTGAAAAAATAACATCTTTGAGGTGTAATAAAGGTGTCTACGAGGATCTAACTAGAGAAAATGTCTCAAATTTCATTCCTTGTTTAGCGGCTCTGCAGTTTAATTGCTTTTTCAAATCAATAGTAGACGGTATTACAAACTTAGAAAGTCTCAACACACTCTTGTCTAATTTGTCCTGTGTTGTTAATAATTTTTTAACTTCTTTAGCAACCTTTACATTTCGCATATTCCTCTATTGTTGGTGTCATAGCTTCTTGTGCTTTCTTAGTTGATTTTTCAGAAGCTCCACTTCTTCCATTTCACATCTCTCTCTTTGTATTTCAACAAGATTATGTTTTAGAAAAAGGCCCAGAGCTATTAGCTTAAGCATTAAATGGTTGATTACAAAAAAGGCACCTTCCTCCAAGCATATGAATAAATGAAAACTAAAATAAAAAGGACATCCTAAATCACAAGTAAAGCTGAGCTTGTAACTTAAGCACTTCTTGATTCAAAATTTCATATTTTTTTCCTTTTTTCCTTTTTTTTCTCTCTTCTTTTTTTAGCCAATGTCGAAAAAATAACATCTTTGAGGTGTAATATAGGTGTCTACGAGGATCTAACTAGAGAAAATGTCTCAAATTTCATTCCTTATTTAGCGGCTTTACAGTTTAACTGCTTTTTCAAATCAATAGTAGACGGTATTACAAACTTAGAAAGTCTCAACTCACTCTTGTCTAATCTGTCCTGTGTAGTTAATAATTTTTTAACTTCTTTAGCAGCCTTAAGATTTAGCATATTCCTCTATTGTTGGTGTTATAGGTTCTTGTGCTTTCTTAGTTGATTTTTTAGAAGCTCCACTTCTTGTAGTTCACATCTCTTTCAAATCTATAGTAGACGGTATTACAAACTTAGAAAGTCTGATCTCACTCTTGTCTAATCTATCCTGTGTAGTTAATAATTTTTTAACTTCTTTAGCAACCTTTAGATTTAGCATATTCCTCTATTGTTGGTGTCATAGCTTCTTGTGCTTTCTTAGATGATTTTTCTAAAGCTCCACTCCTTGCAGTTCACATCTCTCTCTTTGTATTTCAACAAGATTATGTTTTAGAAAAGGCCCAGAGCTATTAGCTTAAGCATTAAATGGTTGATTACTAAAAAGGTTCCTTCATCCAGGCATATGAATAAATCAAAACTAAAATAAAAAAGGACGTCCTAAATCACAAGTATACCTGAGCTTGTAACTTAAGCACTTCTTGATTCAAAATTTCATATTTTTTTCTCTCTTCTTTTTTTTTTGGCCAAAGGTTAAAAAATAACATCTTTGAGGTGTAATAAAGGGGTCTAAGAGGATCAAACTAGAGAAAAATGTCTCAAATTTCATTCCTTGTTTAGCGGATTTGTAGTTTAATTAGTTTATCAAATCAATAGTAGACGGTATTACAAAATTAGAAAGTCTGATCTCACTCTTGTCTAATCTGTCCTTTGTAGTTAATAATTTTATAACTTCTAAAGTAGCCGTAAAATTTACCATATTCCTCTGTTGTTCGTGTCATAGCTTCTTGTGCTTTCTTACTTGATTTTTCAGAAGCTCCACTCCTTGCAGTTCACATCTCTCTCTTTGTATTTCAACAAGATTATGTTTTAGAAAAAGGCCCAGAGCTATTAGCTTAAGCATTAAATGGTTGATTCCTAAAAAGGCTACTTCCTCCAGGCATATGAATAAATGAAAACTAAAATAAAAAAGAACGTCCTAAATCACAAGTATACCTGAGCTTGTACCTTAAACACTTCTTGATTCAAAATTTCATATTTTTTTTTCCTTTTTTCCTTTTTTTTTCTCTCTTCGTTTTTTTGGCCAAAGTTGAGAAAATAACATCTTTGAGGTGTAATAAAGGTGTCTACGAGGATCTAACTAGAGAAAATGTCTCAAATTTCATTCCTTGTTTAGCGGCTTTATAGTTTAATTGCTCTTTCAAATCAATAGTAGACGGTATTACAAACTTAGAAAGTCTCAACACACTCTTGTCTAATCTGTCCTGTGTTGTTAATAATTTTTTAACTTCTTTAGCAACCTTTACATTTCGCATATTCCTCTATTTTTGGTGTCATAGCTTCTTGCGCTTTCTTAGTTGATTTTTCAGAAGCTCCACTCCTTACATTTCACGTATCTCTCTTTGTATTTCAACAAGATTATGTTTTAGAAAAAGGCATAAAGCTATTAGCTTAAACATTAAATGGTTGATTACAAAAAGTCTCCTTCATCCAAGCATGTGAATAAATGAAAACTAAAATAAAAAGGACGTCCTAAATCACAAGTATCACTGAGCTTGTAACTTAAGCATTTCTTGATTCAAAATTCCTATTTTTTTCCCTTTGTTTTCTCCTTTCGTTGTTTTGGCCAAAGTTGAAAAAATAACATCTTTGAGGTGTAATAAAGGTGTCTACGAGGATCTAACTAGAGAAAATGTCTCAAATTACAACCTTGTTTAGATGCTTTGCAGTTTAATTTCTTTTTCAAATCAATAGTAGATGGTATTACAAAGGTATAAAATCTGATCTCACTCTTGTCTAATCTATCATGTGTTGTTAATAATTTTTTAACTTCTTTAACAACCTTTAGATTTAGTATATTCCTCTATTGCTGGTGTCATAGCTTCTTGTGCTTTCTTACTTGATTTTTCAGAAGCTCCACTCCTTGTAGTTCACATCTCTCTCTTTGTATTTCAACAAGATTATATTTTTGATAAAGGCCCAGAGCGATTAGCTTAAGCATTAAATGGTTGATTACAAAAAAGGCACCTTCCTCCAAGCATATGAATAAATGAAAACTAAAATAAAAAGGAGGTCCAAAATCATAAGTATACCTGAGCTTGTAACTTTAGCACTTCTTGATTCAAAATTTCATATTTTTTTCCTTTTTTTTCTCTCTTCTTTTTTTTGGCCAAAGATGAAAAAATAACATCTTTGAGGTTAAATAAAGGTGTCTACGAGGATCTAACTAGAGAAAATGTTTCAAATTTCATTCCTTGTTTAGCGGCTTTGCAGTTTTATTGCTTTTTCAAATCTATAGTAGACGGTATTACAAACTTAGAAAGTCTGATCTCACTCTTGTCTAATCTAACCTGTGTAGTTAACAATTTTTTAACTTCTTTAGCAGCCTTTAGATTTAGCATATTCCTCTATTGTTGGTGTCATAGCTTCTTGTGCTTTCTTAGATGATTTTTCTAAAGCTCCACTCCTTGCAGTTCACATCTCTCTCTTTGTATTTCAACAAGATTATGTTTTAGAAAAAGGCCCAGAGCTATTAGCTTAAGCATTAAATGGTTGATTACAAAAAAGGCACCTTCATCCAAGCATATGAATAAATGAAAACTAAAATAAAAAGGACGTCCTAAATCACAAGTAAAGCTGAGCTTGTAACTTAAGCACTTCTTGATTCAAAATTTCATATTTTTTTCCTTTTTTCCTTTTTTTTCTCTCTTCTTTTTTTGGCCAATGTTGAAAAAATAACATCTTTGAGGTGTAATATAGGTGTCTACGAGGATCTAACTAGAGAAAATGTCTCAAATTTCATTCCTTGTTTAGTGGCTTTTCCGTTTAATTGCTTTTTCAAATCAATAGTAGACGGTATTACAAACTTAGAAAGTCTCAACTCACTCTTGTCTAATCTGTCCTGTGTAGTGAATAATTTTTTAACTTCTTTAGCAGCCTTTAGATTTAGCATATTCCTCTATTGTTAGTGTCATAGCTTCTTGTGCTTTCTTAGTTGATTTTTCAGAAGCTCCACTTCTTCCATTTCACATCTCTCTCTTTGTATTTCAACAAGTTTATGTTTTAGAAAAAGGCACAGAGCTATTAGCTTAAGCATTAAATGGTTTATTACTAAAAAGGTTCCTTCCTCCAGGCATATGAATAAATGAAAAATAAAATAAAAAAGGACGTCCTAAATCACAAGTATACCTGAGCTTGTAACTTAAGCACTTCTTGATTCAAAATTTCATATTTTTTTCCTTTTTTCCTTTTTTTTCTCTCTTCGTTTTTTTGGCCAATGTTGAAAAAATAACGTCTTTGAGGTGTAATAAAGGTGTCTACGAGGATCTAACTAGAGAAAATGTCTCAAATTTCATTCCTTATTTAGCGGCTTTACAGTTTAACTGCTTTTTCAAATCAATAGTAGACGGTATTACAAACTTAGAAAGTCTCAACTCACTCTTGTCTAATCTGTCCTGTGTAGTTAATAATTTTTTAACTTCTTTAGCAGCCTTAAGATTTAGCATATTCCTCTATTGTTGGTGTTATAGGTTCTTGTGCTTTCTTAGTTGATTTTTCAGAAGCTCCACTTCTTGTAGTTCACATCTCTTTCTTTGTATTTCAACTAGATTATGTTTTAGAAAAAGGCATAGAGCTATTAGCTTAAGCATTAAATCGTTGATTACTAAAAAGGTTCCTTTTTCCAGGCATATGAATAAATGAAAACTAAAATAAAAAGGACGTCCTAAATCACAAGTATACCTGAGCTTGTAACTTAAGCACTTCTTGATTCAAAATTTCATATTTTTTTTCTTTTTTCCTTTTTTTCTCTCTTCGTTTTTTTGGATAAGTTGAGAAAATAACATCTTTGAGGTGTAATAAAGGGGCCTAAAAGGATCAAACTAGAGAAAAATGTTTCAAATTTCATTCCTCCTTTAGCGGCTTTCTGGTTTAATTGCTTTATCAAATTAATAGTAGATGGTATTACAAAATTAGAAAGTCTGATCTCACTCTTGTCTAATCTGTCCTTTGTAGTTAATGATGTTATAACTTCTAAAGTAGCCGTAAGATTTAGCATATTCCTCTATTGTTGGTGTTATAGGTTCTTGTGGTTTCTTAGTTGATTTTTCAGAAGCTCTACTTCTTCAGTTCACATCTCTATCTTTGTATTTCAACAAGATCATGTTTTAGAAAAAGGCACATAGCTATTAGCTTAAGCATTAAATGGTTGATTACTAAAAAGGCTACTTCCTGCAGGCATATGAATAAATGAAAACTAAAATAAAAAATGACGTCCTAAATCAAAGTATACCTGATCTTGTAACTTAAGCACTTCTTGATTCAAAATTTCATATTTTTTTCCTTTTTTCCTTATTTTTCTCTCTTCTTTTTTTTGGCCAATGTTGAAAAAATAACATCTTTGAGATGTAATAAAGGTGTCTACGAGAATCTAACTAGAGAAAATGTCTCAAATTTCATTCCTTTTTTAGCGGCTTTATAGTTTAATTGCTTTTTCAAATCAATAGTAGACGGTATTACAAACTTAGAAAGTCTCAACTCACTCTTGTCTAATCTGTCATGTGTAGTTAATAATTTTTTAACTTCTTTAGCAGCCTTTAGATTTAGCATATTCCTCTATTGCTGGTGTCATAACTTCTTTTGCTTTCTTAAAAAAATTAATATTTGACAAATCGAAGTTGTAACTTTAAACGATAATATCTTTTTACTAGTGTACCAAAAACACAATTATAATATATCAAATCAAAGCAAGTATCGATTTTTATAGTATGAGCTGGACATGCATTGGTAACTCATCTTTGGAACCTAAATTGCATCGTTTACATCACTTACAAAGTTTTTTATTGTTTTGTCCCACATTTTCCGTTTTGCTTGTTTTGTGTTTTATTCTTAATAGCCGTAATGAAGATTGTGGTGCTAACGAAGTGTATGTTTACAAATAATCTCTTGATAATACAAATATTCTCATGATCCTCAACAAGGGACAGATTTGGAATATAAAATACAAGGATTAATTTTGGAAGAAATTGTTTTTCTATTAGTTAATTATGTACCTTTTATGGGTAGCAGTTTATATTTTAGAGAATCGTGGAATTTTATAAGTCTAATTTATGATAATTTTATTTATTCTTTAAGGATGGATTAGGCACAAACCACAATTAAATATTACCAATAGGGTTGAAATACATCTATTGTTCCTTTCATTAAGATAAATTTTGTCTAGGGTTTTTTTGCTTATAAAACCAAATTACAGCCTTGTAATAGGGCGAGAACTGATATCATTAATATTCAGTGAATGCCTAAATTTGCTTTTTGAAAATGAGTGATCATCATTTATGGCATCTGACGATTCGGGTTTTATGGATTTGTTGTTGTTGTTGTTTTCATCATTGGATTTTGTTTCATAGTTCTCCTTGAAATCTTCCTATAATTTTCTTCCTCTTTATTTCTGTGTTGAATAAATCTTTGTTTTTCAAAAAAAAAAAGAACGAAAAGGAAGAAGTGGGCAACTGCTCACACTTTAAAAAAACCCAATATTTGACAAATCAAAGTTGTAACTTTAAACGACAATAACTTTTTACTAGTGTACCGAAAACACTATTATAATATATCAAATCGAAGCAAGTATTGATTGTAATAGTATGACCTGGAGATGCATTGTTAACAAATCTTTGGAACCCAAATTTCATAGTTTACATCACTTACCAAGTGTTTTAATGTTTTGTCCCACGTTTTCCATTTTGCTTGTTTCAGTTTTATTCTTAAAAGCCGTAAAGAAGATTGTGGTGCTAACCAAGTGTTTGCTTGCAAATAATCTCATGATAATACAAATATTCTCATGATCCTCAACGACGGACAGATTTGGAATATTAAATACAAGGATTAATTTTGGAAGAAATTGTTTTTGTATTAGTTAATTATTGGCCTTTTATGGGTAGCAATTTTCATTTTATAGAATAGTGGAATTTTATATGTCTTATTGATGGCAACTTTTTTGATTTTTTATTATTTAAGGAAGGATTAGGCACAATCCACAATTAAATAGGCCCAATAGGGTTGAAGTAAATCTATTGTTCCTTTCATTAATATAGATTTCTTCTACGGTTTTTTTGCTTATAAAAGAAAATTGCATCCTTGTAATATGGCGAGAACTGATATCATTAATTACAATTTCTTTCGAATAGCCTTTTATTCTGCCTTTATTTTTTCTTCATTGAATGCTTGAATTTGACTTTTGAAAATGAGTGATCATCATTTATGGCATCTGAAGATTCAGTTTTTATGGACTGTTGTTGTTGTTGTTTTCATCATGTGATTTCGTTTCATAAGTCTCCTTGAAATCTTCCTATATTTTTCTTCTTCTTTATTTCTGTGTTGAATTCATCTTTGTTCTTCAAAAAGAAGAGAAGGAAAAAGAAGAAGTGGGCAACTACTCACACTTTAAAAAAACCCAATATTTGACAAATCAAAGTTGTAACTTTAAACGACAATAACTTTTTACGAGTGTACCGAAAACACTATTATAATATATCAAATCGAAGCAAGTATTGATTGTAATAGTATGACCTGGAGATGCATTGTTAACAAATCTTTGGAACCAAAATTTCATAGTTTACATCACTTACCAAGTGTTTTAATGTTTTGTCCCACGTTTTCCATTTTGCTTGTTTCAGTTTTATTCTTAAAAGCCGTAAAGAAGATTGTGGTGCTAACCAAGTGTTTGCTTGCAAATAATCTCATGATAATACAAATATTCTCATGATCCTCAACGACGGACAGATTTGGAATATTAAATACAAGGATTAATTTTGGAAGAAATTGTTTTTGTATTAGTTAATTATTGGCCTTTTATGGGTAGCAATTTTCATTTTAGAGAATAGTGGAATTTTATATGTCTTATTGATGGCAACTTTTTTGATTTTTTATTATTTAAGGAAGGATTAGGCACAATCCACAATTAAATAGGCCCAATAGGGTTGAAGTAAATCTATTGTTCCTTTCATTAATATAAATTTCGTCTACGGTTTTTTTGCTTATAAAAGAAAATTGCATCCTTGTAATATGGCGAGAACTGATATCATTAATTACAATTTCTTTCGAATAGCCTTTTATTCTGCCTTTATTTTTTCTTCATTGAATGCTTGAATTTGACTTTTGAAAATGAGTGATCATCATTTATGGCATCTGAAGATTCAGTTTTTATGGACTGTTGTTGTTGTTGTTTTCATCATGTGATTTCGTTTCATAAGTCTCCTTGAAATCTTCCTATATTTTTCTTCTTCTTTATTTCTGTGTTGAATTCATCTTTGTTCTTCAAAAAGAAGAGAAGGAAAAAGAAGAAGTGGGCAACTGCTCACACTTTAAAAAAACCCAATATTTGACAAATCAAAGTTGTAACTTTAAACGACAATAACTTTTTACGAGTGTACCGAAAACACTATTATAATATATCAAATCGAAGCAAGTATTGATTGTAATAGTATGACCTGGAGATGCATTGTTAACAAATCTTTGGAACCCAAATTTCATAGTTTACATCACTTACCAAGTGTTTTAATGTTTTGTCCCACGTTTTCCATTTTGCTTGTTTCAGTTTTATTCTTAAAAGCCGTAAAGAAGATTGTGGTGCTAACCAAGTGTTTGCTTGCAAATAATCTCATGATAATACAAATATTCTCATGATCCTCAACGACGGACAGATTTGGAATATTAAATACAAGGATTAATTTTGGAAGAAATTGTTTTTGTATTAGTTAATTATTGGCCTTTTATGGGTAGCAATTTTCATTTTACAGAATAGTGGAATTTTATATGTCTTATTGATGGCAACTTTTTTGATTTTTTATTATTTAAGGAAGGATTAGGCACAATCCACAATTAAATAGGCCCAATAGGGTTGAAGTAAATCTATTGTTCCTTTCATTAATATAGATTTCTTCTACGGTTTTTTTGCTTATAAAAGAAAATTGCATCCTTGTAATATGGCGAGAACTGATATCATTAATTACAATTTCTTTCGAATAGCCTTTTATTCTGCCTTTATTTTTTCTTCATTGAATGCTTGAATTTGACTTTTGAAAATGAGTGATCATCATTTATGGCATCTGAAGATTCAGTTTTTATGGACTGTTGTTGTTGTTGTTTTCATCATGTGATTTCGTTTCATAAGTCTCCTTGAAATCTTCCTATATTTTTCTTCTTCTTTATTTCTGTGTTGAATTCATCTTTGTTCTTCAAAAAGAAGAGAAGGAAAAAGAAGAAGTGGGCAACTACTCACACTTTAAAAAAACCCAATATTTGACAAATCAAAGTTGTAACTTTAAACGACAATAACTTTTTACGAGTGTACCGAAAACACTATTATAATATATCAAATCGAAGCAAGTATTGATTGTAATAGTATGACCTGGAGATGCATTGTTAACTAATCTTTGGAACCCAAATTTCATAGTTTACATCACTTACCAAGTGTTTTAATGTTTTGTTCCACGTTTTCCATTTTGCTTGTTTCAGTTTTATTCTTAAAAGCCGTAAAGAAGATTGTGGTGCTAACCAAGTGTTTGCTTGCAAATAATCTCATGATAATACAAATATTCTCATGATCCTCAACGACGGACAGATTTGGAATATTAAATACAAGGATTAATTTTGGAAGAAATTGTTTTTGTATTAGTTAATTATTGGCCTTTTATGGGTAGCAATTTTCATTTTACAGAATAGTGGAATTTTATATGTCTTATTGATGGCAACTTTTTTGATTTTTTATTATTTAAGGAAGGATTAGGCACAATCCACAATTAAATAGGCCCAATAGGGTTGAAGTAAATCTATTGTTCCTTTCATTAATATAGATTTCTTCTACGGTTTTTTTGCTTATAAAAGAAAATTGCATCCTTGTAATATGGCGAGAACTGATATCATTAATTACAATTTCTTTCGAATAGCCTTTTATTCTGCCTTTATTTTTTCTTCATTGAATGCTTGAATTTGACTTTTGAAAATGAGTGATCATCATTTATGGCATCTGAAGATTCAGTTTTTATGGACTGTTGTTGTTGTTGTTTTCATCATGTGATTTCGTTTCATAAGTCTCCTTGAAATCTTCCTATATTTTTCTTCTTCTTTATTTCTGTGTTGAATTCATCTTTGTTCTTCAAAAAGAAGAGAAGGAAAAAGAAGAAGTGGGCAACTACTCACACTTTAAAAAAACCCAATATTTGACAAATCAAAGTTGTAACTTTAAACGACAATAACTTTTTACTAGTGTACCGAAAACACTATTATAATATATCAAATCGAAGCAAGTATTGATTGTAATAGTATGACCTGGAGATGCATTGTTAACTAATCTTTGGAACCCAAATTTCATAGTTTACATCACTTACCAAGTGTTTTAATGTTTTGTTCCACGTTTTCCATTTTGCTTGTTTCAGTTTTATTCTTAAAAGCCGTAAAGAAGATTGTGGTGCTAACCAAGTGTTTGCTTGCAAATAATCTCATGATAATACAAATATTCTCATGATCCTCAACGACGGACAGATTTGGAATATTAAATACAAGGATTAATTTTGGAAGAAATTGTTTTTGTATTAGTTAATTATTGGCCTTTTATGGGTAGCAATTTTCATTTTACAGAATAGTGGAATTTTATATGTCTTATTGATGGCAACTTTTTTGATTTTTTATTATTTAAGGAAGGATTAGGCACAATCCACAATTAAATAGGCCCAATAGGGTTGAAGTAAATCTATTGTTCCTTTCATTAATATAGATTTCTTCTACGGTTTTTTTGCTTATAAAAGAAAATTGCATCCTTGTAATATGGCGAGAACTGATATCATTAATTACAATTTCTTTCGAATAGCCTTTTATTCTGCCTTTATTTTTTCTTCATTGAATGCTTGAATTTGACTTTTGAAAATGAGTGATCATCATTTATGGCATCTGAAGATTCAGTTTTTATGGACTGTTGTTGTTGTTGTTTTCATCATTTGATTTCGTTTCATAAGTCTCCTTGAAATCTTCCTATATTTTTCTTCTTCTTTATTTCTGTGTTGAATTCATCTTTGTTCTTCAAAAAGAAGAGAAGGAAAAAGAAGAAGTGGGCAACTGCTCACACTTTAAAAAAACCCAATATTTGACAAATCAAAGTTGTAACTTTAAACGACAATAACTTTTTACTAGTGTACCGAAAACACTATTATAATATATCAAATCGAAGCAAGTATTGATTGTAATAGTATGACCTGGAGATGCATTGTTAACTAATCTTTGGAACCCAAATTTCATAGTTTACATCACTTACCAAGTGTTTTAATGTTTTGTCCCACGTTTCCCATTTTGCTTGTTTCAGTTTTATTCTTAAAAGCCGTAAAGAAGATTGTGGTGCTAACCAAGTGTTTGCTTGCAAATAATCTCATGATAATACAAATATTCTCATGATCCTCAACGACGGACAGATTTGGAATATTAAATACAAGGATTAATTTTGGAAGAAATTGTTTTTGTATTAGTTAATTATTGGCCTTTTATGGGTAGCAATTTTCATTTTAGAGAATAGTGGAATTTTATATGTCTTATTGATGGCAACTTTTTTGATTTTTTATTATTTAAGGAAGGATTAGGCACAATCCACAATTAAATAGGCCCAATAGGGTTGAAGTAAATCTATTGTTCCTTTCATTAATATAAATTTCGTCTACGGTTTTTTTGCTTATAAAAGAAAATTGCATCCTTGTAATATGGCGAGAACTGATATCATTAATTACAATTTCTTTCGAATAGCCTTTTATTCTGCCTTTATTTTTTCTTCATTGAATGCTTGAATTTGACTTTTGAAAATGAGTGATCATCATTTATGGCATCTGAAGATTCAGTTTTTATGGACTGTTGTTGTTGTTGTTTTCATCATGTGATTTCGTTTCATAAGTCTCCTTGAAATCTTCCTATATTTTTCTTCTTCTTTATTTCTGTGTTGAATTCATCTTTGTTCTTCAAAAAGAAGAGAAGGAAAAAGAAGAAGTGGGCAACTACTCACACTTTAAAAAAACCCAATATTTGACAAATCAAAGTTGTAACTTTAAACGACAATAACTTTTTACGAGTGTACCGAAAACACTATTATAATATATCAAATCGAAGCAAGTATTGATTGTAATAGTATGACCTGGAGATGCATTGTTAACTAATCTTTGGAACCCAAATTTCATAGTTTACATCACTTACCAAGTGTTTTAATGTTTTGTTCCACGTTTTCCATTTTGCTTGTTTCAGTTTTATTCTTAAAAGCCGTAAAGAAGATTGTGGTGCTAACCAAGTGTTTGCTTGCAAATAATCTCATGATAATACAAATATTCTCATGATCCTCAACGACGGACAGATTTGGAATATTAAATACAAGGATTAATTTTGGAAGAAATTGTTTTTGTATTAGTTAATTATTGGCCTTTTATGGGTAGCAATTTTCATTTTACAGAATAGTGGAATTTTATATGTCTTATTGATGGCAACTTTTTTGATTTTTTATTATTTAAGGAAGGATTAGGCACAATCCACAATTAAATAGGCCCAATAGGGTTGAAGTAAATCTATTGTTCCTTTCATTAATATAGATTTCTTCTACGGTTTTTTTGCTTATAAAAGAAAATTGCATCCTTGTAATATGGCGAGAACTGATATCATTAATTACAATTTCTTTCGAATAGCCTTTTATTCTGCCTTTATTTTTTCTTCATTGAATGCTTGAATTTGACTTTTGAAAATGAGTGATCATCATTTATGGCATCTGAAGATTCAGTTTTTATGGACTGTTGTTGTTGTTGTTTTCATCATTTGATTTCGTTTCATAAGTCTCCTTGAAATCTTCCTATATTTTTCTTCTTCTTTATTTCTGTGTTGAATTCATCTTTGTTCTTCAAAAAGAAGAGAAGGAAAAAGAAGAAGTGGGCAACTGCTCACACTTTAAAAAAACCCAATATTTGACAAATCAAAGTTGTAACTTTAAACGACAATAACTTTTTACTAGTGTACCGAAAACACTATTATAATATATCAAATCGAAGCAAGTATTGATTGTAATAGTGTGACCTGGAGATGCATTGTTAACTAATCTTTGGAACCAAAATTTCATAGTTTACATCACTTACCAAGTGTTTTAATGTTTTGTCCCACGTTTTCCATTTTGCTTGTTTCAGTTTTATTCTTAAAAGCCGTAAAGAAGATTGTGGTGCTAACCAAGTGTTTGCTTGCAAATAATCTCATGATAATACAAATATTCTCATGATCCTCAACGACGGACAGATTTGGAATATTAAATACAAGGATTAATTTTGGAAGAAATTGTTTTTGTATTAGTTAATTATTGGCCTTTTATGGGTAGCAATTTTCATTTTAGAGAATAGTGGAATTTTATATGTCTTATTGATGGCAACTTTTTTGATTTTTTATTATTTAAGGAAGGATTAGGCACAATCCACAATTAAATAGGCCCAATAGGGTTGAAGTAAATCTATTGTTCCTTTCATTAATATAAATTTCGTCTACGGTTTTTTTGCTTATAAAAGAAAATTGCATCCTTGTAATATGGCGAGAACTGATATCATTAATTACAATTTCTTTCGAATAGCCTTTTATTCTGCCTTTATTTTTTCTTCATTGAATGCTTGAATTTGACTTTTGAAAATGAGTGATCATCATTTATGGCATCTGAAGATTCAGTTTTTATGGACTGTTGTTGTTGTTGTTTTCATCATGTGATTTCGTTTCATAAGTCTCCTTGAAATCTTCCTATATTTTTCTTCTTCTTTATTTCTGTGTTGAATTCATCTTTGTTCTTCAAAAAGAAGAGAAGGAAAAAGAAGAAGTGGGCAACTGCTCACACTTTAAAAAAACCCAATATTTGACAAATCAAAGTTGTAACTTTAAACGACAATAACTTTTTACTAGTGTACCGAAAACACTATTATAATATATCAAATCGAAGCAAGTATTGATTGTAATAGTATGACCTGGAGATGCATTGTTAACTAATCTTTGGAACCCAAATTTCATAGTTTACATCACTTACCAAGTGTTTTAATGTTTTGTCCCACGTTTTCCATTTTGCTTGTTTCAGTTTTATTCTTAAAAGCCGTAAAGAAGATTGTGGTGCTAACCAAGTGTTTGCTTGCAAATAATCTCATGATAATACAAATATTCTCATGATCCTCAACGACGGACAGATTTGGAATATTAAATACAAGGATTAATTTTGGAAGAAATTGTTTTTGTATTAGTTAATTATTGGCCTTTTATGGGTAGCAATTTTCATTTTAGAGAATAGTGGAATTTTATATGTCTTATTGATCGCAATTTTTTTGATTTTTTATTATTTAAGGAAGGATTAGGCACAATCCACAATTAAATAGGGCCAATAGGGTTGAAGTAAATCTATTGTTCCTTTCATTAATATAAATTTCGTCTACGGTTTTTTTGCTTATAAAAGAAAATTGCATCCTTGTAATATGGCGAGAACTGATATCATTAATTACAATTTCTTTCGAATAGCCTTTTATTCTGCCTTTATTTTTTCTTCATTGAATGCTTGAATTTGACTTTTGAAAATGAGTGATCATCATTTATGGCATCTGAAGATTCAGTTTTTATGGACTGTTGTTGTTGTTGTTTTCATCATGTGATTTCGTTTCATAAGTCTCCTTGAAATCTTCCTATATTTTTCTTCTTCTTTATTTCTGTGTTGAATTCATCTTTGTTCTTCAAAAAGAAGAGAAGGAAAAAGAAGAAGTGGGCAACTGCTCACACTTTAAAAAAACCCAATATTTGACAAATCAAAGTTGTAACTTTAAACGACAATAACTTTTTACTAGTGTACCGAAAACACTATTATAATATATCAAATCGAAGCAAGTATTGATTGTAATAGTATGACCTGGAGATGCATTGTTAACTAATCTTTGGAACCCAAATTTCATAGTTTACATCACTTACCAAGTGTTTTAATGTTTTGTCCCACGTTTTCCATTTTGCTTGTTTCAGTTTTATTCTTAAAAGCCGTAAAGAAGATTGTGGTGCTAACCAAGTGTTTGCTTGCAAATAATCTCATGATAATACAAATATTCTCATGATCCTCAACGACGGACAGATTTGGAATATTAAATACAAGGATTAATTTTGGAAGAAATTGTTTTTGTATTAGTTAATTATTGGCCTTTTATGGGTAGCAATTTTCATTTTAGAGAATAGTGGAATTTTATATGTCTTATTGATCGCAATTTTTTTGATTTTTTATTATTTAAGGAAGGATTAGGCACAATCCACAATTAAATAGGCCCAATAGGGTTGAAGTAAATCTATTGTTCCTTTCATTAATATAAATTTCGTCTACGGTTTTTTTGCTTATAAAAGAAAATTGCATCCTTGTAATATGGCGAGAACTGATATCATTAATTACAATTTCTTTCGAATAGCCTTTTATTCTGCCTTTATTTTTTCTTCATTGAATGCTTGAATTTGACTTTTGAAAATGAGTGATCATCATTTATGGCATCTGAAGATTCAGTTTTTATGGACTGTTGTTGTTGTTGTTTTCATCATGTGATTTCGTTTCATAAGTCTCCTTGAAATCTTCCTATATTTTTCTTCTTCTTTATTTCTGTGTTGAATTCATCTTTGTTCTTCAAAAAGAAGAGAAGGAAAAAGAAGAAGTGGGCAACTGCTCACACTTTAAAAAAACCCAATATTTGACAAATCAAAGTTGTAACTTTAAACGACAATAACTTTTTACTAGTGTACCGAAAACACTATTATAATATATCAAATCGAAGCAAGTATTGATTGTAATAGTATGACCTGGAGATGCATTGTTAACTAATCTTTGGAACCCAAATTTCATAGTTTACATCACTTACCAAGTGTTTTAATGTTTTGTCCCACGTTTTCCATTTTGCTTGTTTCAGTTTTATTCTTAAAAGCCGTAAAGAAGATTGTGGTGCTAACCAAGTGTTTGCTTGCAAATAATCTCATGATAATACAAATATTCTCATTATCCTCAACGACGGACAGATTTGGAATATTAAATACAAGGATTAATTTTGGAAGAAATTGTTTTTGTATTAATTAATTATTGGCCTTTTATGGGTAGCAATTTTCATTTTAGAGAATAGTGGAATTTTATATGTCTTATTGATCGCAATTTTTTTGATTTTTTATTATTTAAGGAAGGATTAGGCACAATCCACAATTAAATAGGACCAATAGGGTTGAAGTAAATCTATTGTTCCTTTCATTAATATAAATTTCGTCTACGGTTTTTTTGCTTATAAAAGAAAATTGCATCCTTGTAATATGGCGAGAACTGATATCATTAATTACAATTTCTTTCGAATAGCCTTTTATTCTGCCTTTATTTTTTCTTCATTGAATGCTTGAATTTGACTTTTGAAAATGAGTGATCATCATTTATGGCATCTGAAGATTCAGTTTTTATGGACTGTTGTTGTTGTTGTTTTCATCATGTGATTTCGTTTCATAAGTCTCCTTGAAATCTTCCTATATTTTTCTTCTTCTTTATTTCTGTGTTGAATTCATCTTTGTTCTTCAAAAAGAAGAGAAGGAAAAAGAAGAAGTGGGCAACTGCTCACACTTTAAAAAAACCCAATATTTGACAAATCAAAGTTGTAACTTTAAACGACAATAACTTTTTACTAGTGTACCGAAAACACTATTATAATATATCAAATCGAAGCAAGTATTGATTGTAATAGTATGACCTGGAGATGCATTGTTAACTAATCTTTGGAACCCAAATTTCATAGTTTACATCACTTACCAAGTGTTTTAATGTTTTGTCCCACGTTTTCCATTTTGCTTGTTTCAGTTTTATTCTTAAAAGCCGTAAAGAAGATTGTGGTGCTAACCAAGTGTTTGCTTGCAAATAATCTCATGATAATACAAATATTCTCATTATCCTCAACAAGGGATAGATTTGGAATATAAAATACAAGGATTAATTTTGGAAGAAATTGTTTTTGTATTAGTTAATTATGTACCTTTTATGGGTAGCAATTTTCATTTTAGAGAATCGTGGAATTTTGTAAGTCTAATTTAAAAAAAATTTGATATTTTATTCTTTAAGGAAGGATTAGGCAAAAACCACAATTAAGTAGGACCAATAGGGTTGAAATACATCTATTATTCCTTTCGTCTAGGGTTTATTTGCTTATTAAAGAAAATTACAGCCTTGTAATTGGGCGAGAACGGATATCATTATTTATGGCATCTGAAGATTCGGGTTTTATGGACTTTTTGTTGTTGTTTTCATCATTGGATTTCGTTTCATAGTTCTCTTTGAAATCTTCGTATATTTTTCTTCTCCTTCTTTATTTTTGTGTTGAATTAATCTTTGTTCTTCAAAAAGAAGAGAAGGAAAAAAAAGAAGTCGACCACTGCTCACAGTTTAAAAAAAATGATATTTGACAAATCGCAGTTGTGACTTTAAACGACAATATCTTTTTACTAGTGTACCAAAAACACAATTATAATATATCAAATCAAAGAAAGTATTAATTTTTATAGTATGAGCTGGACATGCATTGTTAACTCATCTTTGGAACCCAAATTTCATAGTTTACATCACTTTCCAAGTGTTTTAATTTTTTGTCCCATCTTTTCCATTTTGCTTGTTTTCAGTTTTATTCTTAAAAGTCGTAAAGAAGATTGTGGTTTACCAAGTGTTTGCTTGCAAATAATCTCATGATAATACAAATATTCTCATGATCCTCAACGAGGGATAGATTTGGAATATTAAATACAAGGATTAATTTTGGAAGAAATTGTTTTTCTATTAGTTAATTATGTACCTTTTATGGGTAGCAGTTTATATTTTAGAGAATCGTGGAATTTTATAAGTCTAATTTATGATAATTTTATTTATTCTTTAAGGATGGATTAGGCACAAACCACAATTAAATATTACCAATAGGGTTGAAATACATCTATTGTTCCTTTCATTAAGATAAATTTCGTATTAGTTTTTTTGCTTATAAAAGAAAATTGCATCCTTGTAATATGGAGAGAACTCATATCATTAATTACAATTTCTTTCGAATAGCCTTTTATTCTGCCTTTATTTGTTCTTCATTGAATGCTTGAATTTGACTTTTGAAAATGAGTGATCATCATTTATGGCATGTGAAGATTCGGTTTTTATGGACTGTTGTTGTTGTTGTTTTCATCATGTGATTTCGTTTCATAAGTCTCTTTGAAATCTTCCTATATTTTTCTTCTTCTTTATTTATGTGTTGAATTCATCTTTGTTCTTCAAAAAGAAGAGAAGGAAAAAGAAGAAGTGGGCAACTGCTCACACTTAAAAAAAAACCCAATATTTGACAAATTAAAGTTGTAACTTTAAACGACAATAACTTTTTACTAGTGTACCGAAAACACAATTATAATATATAAAATCGAAGCAAGTATCGATTATAATAGTATGAGCTTGACGTGCATTGGTGACTAATCTATGGAACCCAAATTGCATCGTTTACATTAGTTACCAAGTGTTTTAATGTTTTGTCCCACCTTTTTCCGTTTTGCTTGTTTTCTGTTTTATTATTAATAGCCGTAACGAATATTGTGGTGCAAACGAAGTGTATGTTTACAAATAATCCCATGATAATACAAATATTCTCATTATCCTCAACAAGGGATAGATTTGGAATATAAAATACAAGGATTAATTTTGGAAGAAATTGTTTTTGTATTAGTTAATTATGTACCTTTTATGGGTAGCAATTTTCATTTTAGAGAATCGTGGAATTTTGTAAGTCTAATTTAAAAAAAATTTGATATTTTATTCTTTAAGGAAGGATTAGGCAAAAACCACAATTAAGTAGGACCAATAGGGTTGAAATACATCTATTATTCCTTTCGTCTAGGGTTTATTTGCTTATTAAAGAAAATTACAGCCTTGTAATTGGGTGAGAACGGATATCATTATTTATGGCATCTGAAGATTCGGGTTTTATGGACTTTTTGTTGTTGTTTTCATCATTGGATTTCGTTTCATAGTTCTCTTTGAAATCTTCGTATATTTTTCTTCTCCTTCTTTATTTTTGTGTTGAATTAATCTTTGTTCTTCAAAAAGAAGAGAAGGAAAAAAAAGAAGTCGACCACTGCTCACAGTTTAAAAAAAATGATATTTGACAAATCGCAGTTGTGACTTTAAACGACAATATCTTTTTACTAGTGTACCAAAAACACAATTATAATATATCAAATCAAAGAAAGTATCAATTTTTATAGTATGAGCTGGACATGCATTGTTAACTCATCTTTGGAACCCAAATTCCATAGTTTACATCACTTTCCAAGTGTTTTAATTTTTTGTCCCATCTTTTCCATTTTGCTTGTTTTCAGTTTTATTCTTAAAAGTCGTAAAGAAGATTGTGGTTTACCAAGTGTTTGCTTGCAAATAATCTCATGATAATACAAATATTCTCATGATCCTCAACGAGGGATAGATTTGGAATATTAAATACAAGGATTAATTTTGGAAGAAATTGTTTTTCTATTAGTTAATTATGTACCTTTTATGGGTAGCAGTTTATATTTTAGAGAATCGTGGAATTTTATAAGTCTAATTTATGATAATTTTATTTATTCTTTAAGGATGGATTAGGCACAAACCACAATTAAATATTACCAATAGGGTTGAAATACATCTATTGTTCCTTTCATTAAGATAAATTTCGTATTAGTTTTTTTGCTTATAAAAGAAAATTGCATCCTTGTAATATGGAGAGAACTCATATCATTAATTACAATTTCTTTCGAATAGCCTTTTATTCTGCCTTTATTTGTTCTTCATTGAATGCTTGAATTTGACTTTTGAAAATGAGTGATCATCATTTATGGCATGTGAAGATTCGGTTTTTATGGACTGTTGTTGTTGTTGTTTTCATCATGTGATTTCGTTTCATAAGTCTCTTTGAAATCTTCCTATATTTTTCTTCTTCTTTATTTATGTGTTGAATTCATCTTTGTTCTTCAAAAAGAAGAGAAGGAAAAAGAAGAAGTGGGCAACTGCTCACACTTAAAAAAAAACCCAATATTTGACAAATTAAAGTTGTAACTTTAAACGACAATAACTTTTTACTAGTGTACCGAAAACACAATTATAATATATAAAATCGAAGCAAGTATCGATTATAATAGTATGAGCTTGACGTGCATTGGTGACTAATCTATGGAACCCAAATTGCATCGTTTACATTAGTTACCAAGTGTTTTAATGTTTTGTCCCACCTTTTTCCGTTTTGCTTGTTTTCTGTTTTATTATTAATAGCCGTAACGAATATTGTGGTGCAAACGAAGTGTATGTTTACAAATAATCCCATGATAATACAAATATTCTCATTATCCTCAACAAGGGATAGATTTGGAATATAAAATACAAGGATTAATTTTGGAAGAAATTGTTTTTGTATTAGTTAATTATGTACCTTTTATGGGTAGCAATTTTCATTTTAGAGAATCGTGGAATTTTGTAAGTCTAATTTAAAAAAAAATTGATATTTTATTCTTTAAGGAAGGATTAGGCAAAAACCACAATTAAGTAGGACCAATAGGGTTGAAATACATCTATTATTCCTTTCGTCTAGGGTTTATTTGCTTATTAAAGAAAATTACAGCCTTGTAATTGGGCGAGAACGGATATCATTATTTATGGCATCTGAAGATTCGGGTTTTATGGACTTTTTGTTGTTGTTTTCATCATTGGATTTCGTTTCATAGTTCTCTTTGAAATCTTCGTATATTTTTCTTCTCCTTCTTTATTTTTGTGTTGAATTAATCTTTGTTCTTCAAAAAGAAGAGAAGGAAAAAAAAGAAGTCGACCACTGCTCACAGTTTAAAAAAAATGATATTTGACAAATCGCAGTTGTGACTTTAAACGACAATATCTTTTTACTAGTGTACCAAAAACACAATTATAATATATCAAATCAAAGAAAGTATCAATTTTTATAGTATGAGCTGGACATGCATTGTTAACTCATCTTTGGAACCCAAATTTCATAGTTTACATCACTTTCCAAGTGTTTTAATTTTTTGTCCCATCTTTTCCATTTTGCTTGTTTTCAGTTTTATTCTTAAAAGTCGTAAAGAAGATTGTGGTTTACCAAGTGTTTGCTTGCAAATAATCTCATGATAATACAAATATTCTCATGATCCTCAACGAGGGATAGATTTGGAATATTAAATACAAGGATTAATTTTGGAAGAAATTGTTTTTCTATTAGTTAATTATGTACCTTTTATGGGTAGCAGTTTATATTTTAGAGAATCGTGGAATTTTATAAGTCTAATTTATGATAATTTTATTTATTCTTTAAGGATGGATTAGGCACAAACCACAATTAAATATTACCAATAGGGTTGAAATACATCTATTGTTCCTTTCATTAAGATAAATTTCGTATTAGTTTTTTTGCTTATAAAAGAAAATTGCATCCTTGTAATATGGAGAGAACTCATATCATTAATTACAATTTCTTTCGAATAGCCTTTTATTCTGCCTTTATTTGTTCTTCATTGAATGCTTGAATTTGACTTTTGAAAATGAGTGATCATCATTTATGGCATGTGAAGATTCGGTTTTTATGGACTGTTGTTGTTGTTGTTTTCATCATGTGATTTCGTTTCATAAGTCTCTTTGAAATCTTCCTATATTTTTCTTCTTCTTTATTTATGTGTTGAATTCATCTTTGTTCTTCAAAAAGAAGAGAAGGAAAAAGAAGAAGTGGGCAACTGCTCACACTTAAAAAAAAACCCAATATTTGACAAATTAAAGTTGTAACTTTAAACGACAATAACTTTTTACTAGTGTACCGAAAACACAATTATAATATATAAAATCGAAGCAAGTATCGATTATAATAGTATGAGCTTGACGTGCATTGGTGACTAATCTATGGAACCCAAATTGCATCGTTTACATTAGTTACCAAGTGTTTTAATGTTTTGTCCCACCTTTTTCCGTTTTGCTTGTTTTCTGTTTTATTATTAATAGCCGTAACGAATATTGTGGTGCAAACGAAGTGTATGTTTACAAATAATCCCATGATAATACAAATATTCTCATTATCCTCAACAAGGGATAGATTTGGAATATAAAATACAAGGATTAATTTTGGAAGAAATTGTTTTTGTATTAGTTAATTATGTACCTTTTATGGGTAGCAATTTTCATTTTAGAGAATCGTGGAATTTTGTAAGTCTAATTTAAAAAAAATTTGATATTTTATTCTTTAAGGAAGGATTAGGCAAAAACCACAATTAAGTAGGACCAATAGGGTTGAAATACATCTATTATTCCTTTCGTCTAGGGTTTATTTGCTTATTAAAGAAAATTACAGCCTTGTAATTGGGCGAGAACGGATATCATTATTTATGGCATCTGAAGATTCGGGTTTTATGGACTTTTTGTGGTTGTTTTCATCATTGGATTTCGTTTCATAGTTCTCTTTGAAATCTTCGTATATTTTTCTTCTCCTTCTTTATTTTTGTGTTGAATTAATCTTTGTTCTTCAAAAAGAAGAGAAGGAAAAAAAAGAAGTCGACCACTGCTCACAGTTTAAAAAAAATGATATTTGACAAATCGCAGTTGTGACTTTAAACGACAATATCTTTTTACTAGTGTACCAAAAACACAATTATAATATATCAAATCAAAGAAAGTATCAATTTTTATAGTATGAGCTGGACATGCATTGTTAACTCATCTTTGGAACCCAAATTTCATAGTTTACATCACTTTCCAAGTGTTTTAATTTTTTGTCCCATCTTTTCCATTTTGCTTGTTTTCAGTTTTATTCTTAAAATTCGTAAAGAAGATTGTGGTTTACCAAGTGTTTGCTTGCAAATAATCTCATGATAATACAAATATTCTCATGATCCTCAACGAGGGATAGATTTGGAATATTAAATACAAGGATTAATTTTGGAAGAAATTGTTTTTCTATTAGTTAATTATGTACCTTTTATGGGTAGCAGTTTATATTTTAGAGAATCGTGGAATTTTATAAGTCTAATTTATGATAATTTTATTTATTCTTTAAGGATGGATTAGGCACAAACCACAATTAAATATTACCAATAGGGTTGAAATACATCTATTGTTCCTTTCATTAAGATAAATTTCGTATTAGTTTTTTTGCTTATAAAAGAAAATTGCATCCTTGTAATATGGAGAGAACTCATATCATTAATTACAATTTCTTTCGAATAGCCTTTTATTCTGCCTTTATTTGTTCTTCATTGAATGCTTGAATTTGACTTTTGAAAATGAGTGATCATCATTTATGGCATGTGAAGATTCGGTTTTTATGGACTGTTGTTGTTGTTGTTTTCATCATGTGATTTCGTTTCATAAGTCTCTTTGAAATCTTCCTATATTTTTCTTCTTCTTTATTTATGTGTTGAATTCATCTTTGTTCTTCAAAAAGAAGAGAAGGAAAAAGAAGAAGTGGGCAACTGCTCACACTTAAAAAAAACCCAATATTTGACAAATTAAAGTTGTAACTTTAAACGACAATAACTTTTTACTAGTGTACCGAAAACACAATTATACTATATCAAATCGAAGCAAGTATCGATTTTTATAGTATGAGCTGGAGATGCATTGGTAACTTATCTTTGGAACCAAAATTGCATCGTTTACATCACTTATCAAATGTTTTAAGGTTTTATCCCACCTTTTCCGTTTTGCTTGTTTTCAGTTTTATTCTGAAAAGCCGTAAAGAAGATTGTGGGGCTAACCAAGTGTTTGTTTGAAAATAATTTCATGATAATATAAATATTCTCATGATCCTCAACAACGGACAGAATTGGAATATTAAATAAAAAGGATTAATTTTGGAAAAAGTTGTTTTTGTATTAGTTAATTATTGACATTTTATGGGTAGCAGTTTTCATTTTAGAGAATCGTGGAATTTTATAGGTCTTATTTATGACAAGTTTTTTTTATTTTTTATTCTTTAAGGAAGGATTAGGGACAAACCACAATTAAATAGGACCAATAGGGTTGAAATACATCTATTGTTCCTTTCATTAAGATAAATTTCTTCTAGGGTTTTTTGCTTATAAAAGAAAATTGCTGCCTTGTAATAGGGAGAGAACTGATATCATTAATTACAATTTCTTTCGAATAGCCTTTTATTCTGCCTTTATTTGTTCTTCATTGAATGCTTGAATTTGACTTTTGAAAATGAGTGATCATCATTTATGGCATGTGAAGATTCGGTTTTTATGGACGGTTGTGGTTGTTGTTTTCATCATTGGATTTCGTTTCATAGTTCTCTTTGAAATCTTCATATATTCTTCTTCTTCATTATTTTTGTGTGGAATTAATCTTTGTTCTTCAGAAAGAAGAGAAGGAAAAATAAGAAGTCGACAACTTCTCATAGTTTAAAAAAAACGATATTGACAAATCGAAGTTGTAACTTTAATCGACAATAACTTTTTACTAGTGTACCGAAACCACGATTATATAATATCAAATCGAATCAAGTATCGATTTTTATAGTATGAGATCGACATGCATTGGTAACTCATCTTTGGAACCTAAATTGCATCGTTTACGTCACTTACCAATGTTTTAATGTTTTGTCCCACCTTTTCTGTTTTGCTTTTTCCTCTTTTATTCTTAATAGTCGTAAAGAAGATTGTGGGGCTAACGAAGTATATGTTTACAAATAATCTCTTGATAATAAAAATATTCTCATGATCCTCAACAAGGGACAGATATACAATATAAAATACAAGGATTAATTTTGGAAGAAATTCTTTTTCTATTAGTTAATTATGTACCTTTTATGGGTAGCAATTTTCATTTTAGAGAATCGTGGAATTTTATAAGTCTTATTTATGACAAGTTTTTTGATTTTTTATTCTTTAAGGAAGGATTAGGCACAATCCACAATTAAATTGACCCAATAGGATTGAAGTAAATCTATTGTTCCTTTGATTAGTATAAATTTCGTCTACCGTTTTTTTCCTTATAAAAGAAAATTGCATCCATGTAATTGGGCGAGAACTGATATCATTAATTACAATTTATTTCGTATAGCCTTTTTTCTGCCTTTATTTGTTCTTCAGTGAATGCTTGAATTTGACTTTTGAAAATGAGTCATCATTATTTATGGCATCTGAAGATTCGGGTTTTATGGACTATTGTTGTTGTTGTTTTCATCGTGTGATTTCGTTTCATAGTTCTCTTTGAAATCTTCCTATATTTTTCTTCTTCTTTATTTCTGTGTTGAATTAATCTTTGTTCTTCAAGAAGAAGAGAAGGAAAAAGAAGAAGTGGGCAACTGCTCACAGTTTAAAAAAAACGACATTTGACAAATCGAAGATGTAACTTTAAACAACAATAACTTTTTACTAGTGTACCGAAAACACAATTATAATATATCAAATCGAAGCAAGTATCGATTATAATAGTATGAACTTGACATGCATTGGTGACGAATCTTTGGAACCCAAATTGCATCGTTTACATCACTTACCAAGTGTTTTAATGTTTTGTCCCACATTTTCCGTTTTGTTTGTTTTCTGTTTTATTCTTAATATCCGTAAAGAATATTGTGTTGCAAACAAAGTGTATGTTTACAAATAATCTAATGATAATACAAATATTCCCATGATCCTCAACAAGGCACAGATTTGGAATATAAAATACAAGGATTAATTTTGCATGAAATTGTTTTTCTATTAGTTAAATGTGGGCCATTTATGGGTAGCAATTTTCATTTTAGAGAATAGTGGAATTTTATAGGTCTTATTTTTGACAAGTTTTCTAATTTTGTATTCTTTAAGGAAGGATTAGGCACAATCCACAATTAAATTGGCCCCATAGGGTTGAAGTAAATCTATTGTTCCTTTCATTAATATAAATTTCGTCTACGGTTTTTTTTGCTTATAAAAGAAAAGTGCATCCTTGTAATAGGGCGAGAATTGATATCATTAATTACAATTTATTTCGTATATGCTTTTTTCTGCCTTTATTTGTTCTTCATTGAATGCTTGAATTTGACTTTTGAAAATGAATGATCATCATTTATGGCATCTGAAAATTCGTTTTTTATGGACTGTTGTTGTTGTTTTCATCATTTGATTTCGTTTCGTAGTTCTCTTTGAAATCTTCCTATATTTTTTTCTTCTTTATTTCTATGTTGAATTAATCTTTGTTCTTCAAAAAGAAGAGACGGAAAAAGAAGAAGTGGGCACCCTATCACAGTTTAAAAAAAAATGATATTTGACAAATCGAAGTTGTAACTTTAAACGACAATAACTTTTTACTAGTGTACCGAAAACACAATTATATAATATCAAAACAAAGAAAGTATTGATTTTTATAGTATGAGCTCGACATGCATTGGTAACTCATCTTTGGAACCTAGATTGCATCGTTTACGTCACTTACCAATGTTTTAATGTTTTGTTGCACCTCTTCCTTTTTGCTTGTTTCCTGTTTTATTCTTAATAGTCGTAAAGAAGATTGTGGTGCTAATGAAGTGTATGTTTACAAATAATCTCATGATAATACAAATATTCTTATGATCCTCAAGAAGGGACAGATTTGGAATATTAAATACAAGGATTAATTTTGGAAGAAATTGTTTTGATATTAGTTAATTATTGGCCTTTTATGGGTAGCAATTTTTATTTTAGAGAATCGTGGAATTTTATAGGTCTTATTTATGACAAGTTTATTTGATTTTTTATTCTTTAAGGAAGGATTAGGCACAATCCACAATTAATTTGGCCCAATCGGGTTGAAGTAAATCTATTGTTCCTTTCATTAATATAAATTTCGTCTACGGTTTTTTGGCTTATAAAAGAAAATTGCATCCTTGTAATAGGGCAAGAACTGATATCATTAATTACAATTTATTTCGTATAGCCTTTTTTTTGCCTTTATTTGTTCTTCATTGAATGCTTGAATTTGACTTTTGAAAATGAGTGATCATCATTTATGGCATTTGAAGATTCGGTTTTTATGGACTGTTGTAGTTGTTGTTTTCATCATTTGATTTCGTTTCATAGTTCTCTTTGAAATCTTCATATATTTTTCATCTTCTATATTTCTGTGTTGAATTAATCTTTGTTCTTCAAAAAGAAGAGAAGGAAAAAGAAGAAGTGGGCAACTGCTCACAGAAAAAAAAAACGATATTTGACAAATCGAAGCTATAACTTTAAACGACAATAACTTTTTACTAGTGTACCAAAAACACAATTATAATATATCAAATAGAAGTAACTATCGATTATAATAGCTTGAGCGCGACATGCACTGGTGACTAATCTTTAGAACCCAAATTTCATCGTTTACATCACTTAGCAAGTGTTTTAATGTTTTGTCCCACCTTTTCTGTTTTGCTTAATTTCTGTTTTATTCTTAAAAGCCGTAAAGAAGATTGTTTTGCTAACGAAGTCTATGTTTACAAATAATCTCAGGATAATACAAATATTCTCATGATCCTCAACAAGGCACAGATTCGGAATATAAAATACAAGGATTAATTTTGTATGAAATTGTTTTTCTATTAGTTAATTATGTGTAGCAATTTTCATTTTAGAGAATCGTGGAATTTTATAGGTCTTATTTATGACAAGTTTTTTTGATTTTTTATTCTTTAAGGAAGGATTAGGCACAATCCACAATTAATTTGGCCCAATCGGGTTGAAGTAAATCTATTGTTCCTTTCATTAATATAAATTTCGTCTACGGTTTTTTGGCTTATAAAAGAAAATTGCATCCTTGTAATAGGGCGAGAACTGATATCATTAATTACAATTTATTTGGTATAGCCTTTTTTTTTTGCCTTTATTTGTTCTTCATTGAATGCTTGAATTTGACTTTTGAAAATGAGTGATCATCATTTATGGCATCTGAAGATTCGGTTTTTATGGAGTGTTGTAGTTGTTGTTTTCATCATTTGATTTCGTTTCATAGTTCTCTTTGAAATCTTCCTATATTTTTCTTCTTCTATATTTCTGTGTTGAATTTATCTTTGTTCTTCAAAAAGAAGAGAAGGAAAAAGAAGAAGTGGGCAACTGCTCACAGAAAAAAAAACGATATTTGACAAATCGAAGCTATAACTTTAAACGACAATAACTTTTTACTAGTGTACCAAAAACACAATTATAATATATCAAATCGAAGTAACTATCGATTATAATAGCTTGAGCGCGACATGCACTGGTGACTAATCTTTAGAACCCAAATTGCATCGTTTACATCACTTACCAAGTGTTTTAATGTTTTGTCCCACCTTTTCTGTTTTGCTTAATTTCTGTTTTATTCTTAAAAGCCGTAAAGAAGATTGTTTTGCTAACGAAGTCTATGTTTACAAATAATCTCAGGATAATACAAATATTCTCATGATCCTCAACAAGGCACAGATTCGGAATATAAAATACAAGGATTAATTTTGTATGAAATTGTTTTTCTATTAGTTAATTATGTGTAGCAATTTTCATTTTAGAGAATCGTGGAATTTTATAGGTCTTATTTATGACAAGTTTTTTTGATTTTTTATTCTTTAAGGAAGGATTAGGCACAATCCACAATTAATTTGGCCCAATCGGGTTGAAGTAAATCTATTGTTCCTTTCATTAATATAAATTTCGTCTACGGTTTTTTGGCTTATAAAAGAAAATTGCATCCTTGTAATAGGGCGAGAACTGATATCATTAATTACAATTTATTTGGTATAGCCTTTTTTTTTTGCCTTTATTTGTTCTTCATTGAATGCTTGAATTTGACTTTTGAAAATGAGTGATCATCATTTATGGCATCTGAAGATTCGGTTTTTATGGAGTGTTGTAGTTGTTGTTTTCATCATTTGATTTCGTTTCATAGTTCTCTTTGAAATCTTCCTATATTTTTCTTCTTCTATATTTCTGTGTTGAATTTATCTTTGTTCTTCAAAAAGAAGAGAAGGAAAAAGAAGAAGTGGGCAACTGCTCACAGAAAAAAAAAACGATATTTGACAAATCGAAGCTATAACTTTAAACGACAATAACTTTTTACTAGTGTACCAAAAACACAATTATAATATATCAAATCGAAGTAACTATCGATTATAATAGCTTGAGCGCGACATGCACTGGTGACTAATCTTTAGAACCCAAATTGCATCGTTTACATCACTTACCAAGTGTTTTAATGTTTTGTCCCAACTTTTCTGTTTTGCTTAATTTCTGTTTTATTCTTAATAGCCTTAAAGAAGATTGTTTTGCTAACGAAGTCTATGTTTACAAATAATATCATGATAATAAAAATATTCTCAAATTCCTCAACAAGGCACAGATTTGGAATATAAAATACAAGGATTAATTTTGTATGAAATTGTTTTTCTATTAGTTAATTATGTGTAGCAATTTTCATTTTAGAGAATCGTGGAATTTTATAGGTCTTATTTATGACAAGTTTTTTTGATTTTTTATTCTTTAAGGAAGGATTAGGCACAATCCACAATTAATTTGGCCCAATCGGGTTGAAGTAAATCTATTGTTCCTTTCATTAATATAAATTTCGTCTACGGATTTTTGGCTTATAAAAGAAAATTGCATCATTGTAATAGGGCGAGAACTGATATCATTAATTACAATTTATTTTGTATAGCCTATTTTTTTCCTTTATTTGTTCTTCATTGAATGCTTCATTTGACTTTTGAAAATGAGTGATCATCATTTAAGGCATCTGAAGATTCGGTTTTTATGGACTGTTGTTGTTGTTGTTTTCATCATTTGATTTGGTTTCATAGTTCTCTTTGAAATCTTCCTATATTTTTCTTCTTCTATATTTCTGTGTTGAATTAATCTTTGTTCTTCAAAAAGAAGAGAAGGAAAAAGAAGAAGTGGGCAACTGGTCACAGAAAAAAAACGATATTTGACAAATCGAAGTTGTAACTTTAAACGACAATAACTTTTTACTAGTGTACCAAAAACACAATTATAATATATCAAATCGAAGTAACTATCGATTATAATAGCTTGAGCGCGACATGCACTGGTGACTAATCTTTAGAACTCAAATTGCATCGTTTACATCACTTACCAAGTGTTTTAATGTTTTGTCCCACCTTTTCTGTTTTGCTTATTTCTGTTTTATTCTTAATAGTCGTAAAGAAGATTGTTTTGCTAACGAAGTCTATGTTTACAAATAATCTCATGATAATACAAATATTCTCATGATCCTTAACAAGGCACAAATTTGGAATATAAAATACAAGGATTAATTTTGTATGAAATTGTTTTTCTATTACTTAATTATGTGTAGCAATTTTCATTTTAGAGAATCGTGGAATTTTATAGGTCTTATTTATGACAAGTTTTTTGATTTTTTATTCCTTAAGGAAGGATTTGGCACAATCCACAATTAAATTAGCCCAATAGGGTTGCAGTAAATCTATTGTTCCTTTCATTAATATAAATTTCGTCTACGGTTTTTTTGCTTTTAAAAGAAAATTGCATCCTTGTAATTGGGCGAGAACTGATATCATTAATTACAATTTATTTCGTATAGCCTTTTTTCTGCCTTTATTTGTTCTTCATTGAATGCTTGAATTTGACTTTTGAAAATGAGTGATCATCATTTATGGCATCTGAAGATTCGGTTTTTATGGACTGTTGTTTTTGTTTTCATCATGTGATTTCGTTTCATAGTTCTATTTGAAATCTTCCTATATTTTTCTTCTTCTTTATATCTGTGTTGAATTAATCTTTGCTCTTCAAAAAGGAGAGACGGAAAAAGAAGAAGTGGGCACCTGATCACAATTTCAAAAAAAATGATATTTGACAAATCGAAGTTGTAACTTTAAACCACAATAACTTTTTGCTAGTGTAACGAAAACACAATTATATATTATCAAATCGAAGAAAGTATCGATTTTTATAGTATGAGCTCGAAATGCATTGGTAACTCATCTATGGAACCAAAATTGCATCCTTTACGTCACTTACCAATGTTTTAATGTTTTGTCGCACCTTTTCCGTTTTGCTTGTTTCCTGTTTTTTTCTTAATAGTCGTAAAGAAGATTGTGGTGCTAACGAAGTGTATGTCTACAAATAATCTCATGATATTACAAATATTCTCATGATCCTCAAGAAGGGACAGATTGGGAATATTAAATACAAGGATTAATTTTGGATGAAATTGTTTTGGTATTAGTTAATTATTGTCCTTTTATGGGTAGCAATTTTCATTTTAGAGAATCGTGGAATTTTATAGGTCTTATTTATGACAAGTTTTTTTATTTTTTATTCTTTAAGGAAGGATTAGGCACAATCCATAATTAAATTGGCCCAACAGGGTTGGAGTAAATCTATTGTTCCTTTCATTAATATAAATTTCGTCTACGGTTTTTTTGCTTATAAAAGAAAATTGCATTCTAGTAATAGGGCGAGAACTGATATCACTAATTACAATTTATTTCGTATAGCCTTTTTTCAGCCTTTATTTTTTCTTCATTGAATGCTTGAATTTGACTTTTGAAAATGAGTGATCATCATTTATGGCATCTGAAGATTCGGTTTTTATGGACTGTTGTTTTTGTTTTCATCATGTGATTTCGTTTCATACTTCTATTTGAAATATTCCTATATTTTTCTTCTTCTTTATTTCTATGTTGAATTAATCTTTGTTCTTCAAAAAGAAGAGAAGGAAAAAAGAAGAAGTGGGCAACTGCTAACAGTTAAAAAAACGATATTTGAAAAATCGAAGTTATAACTTTAAACGATAATAACCTTTTACTAGTGTACCGAAAACACAATTATAATATATCAAATCGAAGTAAGTATCGATTATAAAAGCATGAGCGCGACATGCATTGGTGACTAATCTTTCGAACCGAAATTGCATCGTTTACATCACTTACCAAGTGTTTTAATGTTTTGTCCCACCTTTTCCGTTTTGCTTATTTTCTGTTTTATTCTTAATAGCCGTAAAGAATATTGTGGTGCAAACGAAGTGTATGTTTACAAATAATCTCATGATAATACAAATATTCTTATGATCCTCAACAAGGCACAGATTTGGAATATAAAATACAAGGATTAATTTTGGATGAAATTGTTTTTCTATTAGTTAATTATGTGTAGCAATTTTCATTTTAGAGAATCGTGGAATTTTATAGGTCTTATTTATGACAAGTTTTTTGATTTTTTATTCTTTAAGGAAGGATTAGGCACAATCCACAATTAAATTGGCTCAATAGGGTTGCAGTAAATCTATTGTTCCTTTCATTAATATAAATTTCGTCTACGGTTTTTTTGATTATAAAAGAAAATTGCATCCTTGTAATAGGGCGAGAACTGATATCATTAATTACAATTTATTTCGTATAGCCTTTTTTCTGCCTTTATTTGTTCCTCATTGAATGCTTGAATTTGACTTTTGAAAATGAGTGATCATCATTTATGGCATCTGAAGATTCGGTTTTTATGGACTGTTGTTTTTGTTTTAATCATGTGATTTCCTTTCATAGTTCTCTTTGAAATCTTCCTATATTTTTCTTCTTCTTTATATCTGTGTTGAATTAATCTTTGCTCTTCAAAAAGAAGAGACGGAAAAAGAAGAAGTGGGCACCTTATCACAGTTTCAAAAAAAATGATATTTGACAAATCGAAGTTGTAACTTTAAACGAAAATAAATTTTTGCTAGTGTACCGAAAACACAATTATATAGTATCAAATCGAAGAAAGTATCGATTTTTATAGTATGAGCTCGAAATGCATTGGTAACTCATCTATGGAACCTAAATTGCATCGTTTACGTCACTTACCAATGTTTTAATGTTTTGTCTCACCTTTTATGTTTTGCTTGTTTCCTGTTTTACTCTTAATAGACCTAAAGAAGATTGTGGTGCTAACGAAGTGTATGTTTACAAATAATCTCATGACAATACAAATATTCTCATGATCCTCAACAAGGGACAGATTTGGAATTTTAAATACAAGGATTAATTTTGGAAGAAATTGTTTTGGTATTAGTTAATTATGTGTGGCAATTTTCATTTTAGAGAATCGTGGAATTTTATAGGTCTTATTTATGACAAGTTTTTTGATTTTTTATTCTTTAAGGATGGATTAGGCACAATCCACACTTAAATTGGCCCAATAGGGTTGCAGTAAATCTATTGTTCCTTTCATTAATATAAATTTCGTCTACGGTTTTTTGCTTATAAAGGAAAATTGCATCCTTGTAATAAGGCAAGAACTGATATCATTAATTACAATTTATTTCGTATAGCCTTTTTTCTGCCTTTATTTGTTCTTCATTGAATGCTTGAATTTGACTTTTGAAAATGAGTGATCATCATTTATGGCATCTGAAGATTCGGTTTTTATGGACTGTTATTTTTGTTTTCATCATGTGATTTCATTTCATACTTCTATTTGAAATATTCCTATATTTTTCTTCTTCTTTATTTCTATGTTGAATTAATCTTGGTTCTTCAAAAATAAGAGAAGGAAAAAAGAAGAAGTGGGCAACTGCTAACAGTTAAAAAAACGATATTTGAAAAATCGAAGTTATAACTTTAAACGACAATAACCTTTTACTAGTGTACCGAAAACAAAATTATAATATATCAAATCGAAGTAAGTATCGATTATAAAAGCGTGAGCGCGACATGCATTGGTGACTAATCTTTCGAACCCAAATTGCATCGTTTACATCACTTACCAAGTGTTTTAATGTTTTGTCCCACCTTTTCGTTTTGCTTATTTTCTGTTTTATTCTTAATAGCCGTAAAGAATATTGTGGTGCAAACGAAGTGTATGTTTACAAATAATCTCATGATAAAACAAATATTCTTATGATCCTCAACAAGGCCCAGATTTGGAATATAAAATACAAGGATTAATTTTGGATGAAATTGTTTTTCTATTAGTTAATTATGGGTAGCAATTTTCATTTTAGAGAATCGTGGAATTTTATAGGTCTTATTTATGACAAGTTTTTTTGATTTTTTATTCTTTAAGGAAGGATTAGGCACAATCTACAATTAAATTGGCCCAATCGGGGTGAAGTAAATCTATTGTTCCTTTCATTAATATAAATTTCGTTTACAGGTTTTTTGCTTATAAAAGAAAATTGCATCCTTGTAATAGGGCGAGAACTAATATCATTAATTACAATTTATTTTGTATAGCCTTTTTTCCCTTTATTTGTTCTTCATTGAATCCTTGAATTTGACTTTTGAAAATGAGTGATCAACATTTATGGCATCTTAAGATTCGGTTTTTATGGACTGTTGTTGTTGTTGTTTTCATCAGGTAATTTCGTTTCATAGTTCTATTTGAAATATTCCTATATTTTTCTTCTTCTTTATTTCTGTGTTGAATTAATCTTTCCTCTTCAAAAAGAAGAGAAGGAAAAAAGAAGAAGTGGGCAATTGCTCACACTTTAAAAAAAACCCAATATTTGACAAATCAAAGTTGTAACTTTAAACGACAATAAATTTTTGCTAGTGTACCGAAAACACAATTATATAGTATCAAATCGATGAAAGTATCGAGTTTAATAGTATGAGTTCGAAATGCATTGGTAACTCATCTATGGAACCTAAATTGCATCGTTTACGTCACTTACCAATGTTTTAATGTTTTGTCGCACCTTTTCCGTTTTGCTTGTTTCCTGTTTTATTCTTAATAGTCGTAAAGAAGATTGTTTTGCTAACGAAGTCTATGTTTACAAATAATTTCATGATAATAAAAATATTATCATGATCCTCAACAAGGCACAGATTTGGAATATAAAATACAAGGATTAATTTTGGATGAAATTGTTTTTCTATTAGTTAATTATGTGTGGCAATTTTCATTTTAGAGAATCGTGGAATTTTATAGGTCTTATTTATGACAAGTTTTTTGATTTTTTATTCTTTAAGGATGGATTAGGCACAATCCACAATTAAATTGGCCTAATAGGGTTGCAGTAAATCTATTGTTCCTTTCATTAATATAAATTTTGTCAACGGTTTTTTTGCTTATAAAAGAAAATTGCATCCTTGTAATAGGGCGAGAACTGATATCATTAATTAAAATTTATTTCATATAGCCTTTTTTCAGCCTTTATTTGTTCTTCATTGAATGCTTGAATTTGACTTTTGAAAATGAGTGATCATCATTTATGGCATCTGAAGATTCGGTTTTTATGGACTGTTGTTTTTGTTTTCATTATGTGATTTCGTTTCATAGTTCTCTTTGAAATCTTCCTATATTTTTCTTCTTCTTTATTTATGTGTTGAATTAATCTTTTTTCTTCAAAAAGAAGAGAAGGAAAAAGAAGAAGTGGGCAACTGCTCACAGTTAAAAAAAACAATATTTGACAAATCGAAGTTGTAACTTTAAACGACAATAACTTTTTACTAGTGTACCGAAAACACAATTATAATATATGAAATCGAAGTAAGTATCGATTATAATAGCATGAGCGCTACATGCATTGGTGACTAATCTTTAGAACCCAAATTGCATCGTTTACATCACTTACCAAGTTTTTTAATGTTTTGTCCCACCTTTTCCGTTTTGCTTATTTTCTGTTTTATTCTTAATAGACGTAAAGAATATTGTGGTGCAAACGAAGTGTATGTTTAGAAATAATCTCAGGATAATACAAATATTCTTATGATCCTCAACAAGGCCCAGATTTGGAATATAAAATACAAGGATTAATTTTGGATGAAATTGTTTTTCTATTAGTTAATTATGTGCAGCAATTTTCATTTTAGGGAATCAACGAATTTTATAGGTCTTATTTATGACAAGTTTTTTGATTTTTTATTCTTTAAGGAAGGATTAGGCACAATTCACAATTAAATTGGCCCAATAGGGTTGCAGTAAATCTATTGTTCCTTTCATTAATATAAATTTCGTCTACGGTTTTTTTGCTTATAAAAGAAAATTGCATCCTTGTAATAGGGCGAGAACTGATATCATTAATTACAATTTATTTCGTATAGCCTTTTTTCTGCCTTTATTTGTTCTTCATTGAATGCTTGAATTTGACTTTTGAAAATGAGTGATCATCATTTATGGCATCTGAAGATTCGGTTTTTATGGACTGTTGTTTTTGTTTTCATCATGTGATTTCGTTTCATAGTTCTCTTTAAAATCTTCCTATATTTTTCTCCTTCTTTATGTCTGTGTTGAATTAATCTTTACTCTTCAAAAAGAAGAGATGGAATAAGAAGAAGTGGGCACCTGATCACAGTTTCAAAAAAAATGATATTTGACAAATCGAAGTTGTAAGTTTAAACGACAATAACTTTTTGCTAGTGTACCGAAAACACAATTATATAGTATCAAATCGAAGAAAGTATCGATTTTTATAGTATGAGCTCGAAATGCATTGGTAACTTATCTATGGAACCTAAATTGCATCGTTTACGTCACTTACCAATGTTTTAATGTTTTGTCGCACCTTTTCCGTTTTGCTTGTTTCCTATTTTATTCTTAATAGTCGTAAAGAAGATTGTTCTGCTAACGAAGTCTATGTTTACAAATAATCTCATGATAATACAAATATTATCATGATCCTCAACAAGGCACAGATTTGGAATATAAAATACAAGGATTAATTTTGGATGAAACTTTTTTTCTATTAGTTAATTATGTGTGGCAATTTTCATTTTAGAGAATCGTTGAATTTTATAGGTCTTATTTATGACAAGTTTTTTTTATTTTTTATTCTTTAAGGAAGGATTAGGCACAATCCACAATTAAATTGGCCCAATAGGGTTGCAGTAAATCTATTGTTCCTTTCATTAATATAAATTTCGTCTACGGTTTTTTTGCTTATAAAAGCAAAATTGCATCCTTGTAATATGGCAAGAACTGATATCATTAATTACAATTTATTTCGTATAGCCGTTTTTCTAACTTTGTTTGTTCTCCCTTGAATGCTTGAATTTGACTTTTGAAAATGAGTGATCATCATTTATGGGATCTGAAGATTCGGTTTTTATGGACTATTGTTGTTGTTGTTTTCATCATGTGATTTCGTTTCATACTTCTCTTTGAAATCTTCCTATATTTTTCTTCTTCTTTATTTCTATGTTGAATTAATCTTTGTTCTTCAAAAAGAATAGAAGGAAAAAGAACAAGTGGGCAACTGCTTACAGTTTAAAAAAACGATATTTGACAAATCGAAGTTGTAACTTTAAACGACAATAACTTTTTACTAGGGTACCAAAAACACAATTATAATATATCAAATCAAAGAAAGTACTGATTATAATAGTATGAGTTCGGCATGCATTGGTGACTAATCTTTGGAAACCAAATTGTATCGTTTACATCACTTACCAATGTTTTAATGTTTTGTCCCACCTTTTCTGGTTTTGCTGGTTTCATGTTTTATTCTTAATAGTCGTAAAGAAGATTGTTTTGCTAACGAAGTCTATGTTTACAAATAATCTCATGATAATACAAATATTCTCATGATCCTCAACAAGGCACAGATTTGGAATATAAAATACAAGGATTAATTTTGGATGAAATTGTTTTTCTATTAGTGAATTATGTGTAGCAATTTTAATTTTAGAGAATCGTGGAATTTTATAGGTCTTATTTATGACAAGTTTTTTGAATTTTTATTCTCTAAGGAAGGATTAGGCACAATCCACAATTAAATTGGCCCAATAGGGTTGGAGTAAATCTATTGTTCCTTTCATTAATATAAATTTTGTCTACGGTTGTTTTGCTTATAAAAGAAAATTGCATCCTTGTAATAGGGCGAGAACTCATATCATTAATTACAATTTATTTCGTATAGCCTTTTTTCTGCCTTTATTTGTTCTTCATTGAATGCTTCAATTTGACTTTTGAAAATGAGTGATCATCATTTATGGCATCTCAAGATTCGGTTTTTATGGACTGTTGTTGTTGTTGTTGTTTTCATCATGTAATTTCGTTTCATAGTTCTATTTGAAATCTTCCTATATTTTTCTTCTTCTTTATTTCTGTGTTGAATTAATCTTTGTTCTTCAAAAAGAAGAGAAGGAAAAAGAAGAAGTGGGCAACTGCTCACAGTTAAAAAAAACGATATTTGACAAATCGAAGTTGTAACTTTAAACGACAATAACTTTTTACTAGTGTACTGAAAACACAATTATAATATATCAAATCGAAGTAAGTATCGATTATAATAGCATGAGCGCGACATGCATTGGTGACTAATCTTTAGATCCCAAATTGCATCGTTTACATCACTTACCAAGTGTTTTAATGTTTTGTCCCACCTTTTCCGTTTTGCTTATTTTCTGTTTTATTCTTAATAGCCGTAAAGAATATTGTGGTGCAAATGAAGTGTATGTTTACAAATAATCTCATGATAATACAAATATTCTTATGATCCTCAACAAGGCCCAGATTTGGAATATAAAATACAAGGATGAATTTTGGATGAAATTGTTTTGGTCTTAGTTAATTATTGGCCTTTTATGGGTAGCAATTTTCATTTTAGAGAATCGTGGAATTTTATAGGTCTTATTTATGACAAGTTTTTTTGATTTTTTTTCTTTAAGGAAGGATTGGGCACAATCCACAATTAAACTGGCCCAATAGGGTTGAAGTAAATCTATTGTTCCTTCCATTAATAAAAATTTCGTCTACGATTTTTTTGCTTATAAAAGAAAATTGCATCCTTCTAATAGGGCGAGAACTGATATCATTAATTATAATTTATTTCATATAGCCTTTTTTCTGCCTTTATTTGTTCTTCATTGAATGCTTGAATTTGACTTTTGAAAATGAGTTATCATCATTTATGGCATCTGAAGATTCGGTTTTTATGGACTGTTGTTTTTGTTTTCATCATGTGATTTGGTTTCATAGTTCTCTTTGAAATCTTCCTATATTTTTCTTCTTCTTTATATCTGTGTTGAATTAATCTTTGCTCTTCAAAAAGAAGAGACGGAAAAAGAAGAAGTGGGCACCTGATCACAGTTTCAAAAAAAATGATATTTGACAAATCGAAGTTGTAACTTTAAACGAAAATAACTTTTTGCTAGTGTACCGAAAACACAATTATATAGTATCAAATCGAATAAAGTATCGATTTTTATAGTATGAGCTCGAAATGCATTGGTGACTAATCTTTAGAACCCAAATTGCATCGTTTACATCACTTACCAAGTGTTTTAATGTTTTGTCCCACCTTTTCCGTTTTGCTTATTTTCTATTTTATTCTTAATAGCCGTAAAGAATATTGTGGTGCAAACCAAGTGTATGTTTACAAATAATTTCATGATAATACAAATATTCTTATGATCCTCAACAATGCCCAGATTTGGAATATAAAATACAAGGATTAATTTTAGATGAAATTGTTTTTCTATTAGTTTATTATGTGTAGCAATTTTCATTTTAGAGAATCGTGGAATTTTTTAGGTCTTATTTATGACAAGTTTTTTGATTTTTTATTCTTTAAGGAAGGATTAGGCACAATCCATAATTAAATTGGCCCAATAGGGTTGCAGTAAATCTATTGTTCCTTTCATTAATATAAATTTCATCTACGGTTTTTTTGCTTATAAAAGAAAATTGCATCCTTGTAATAAGGCAAGAACTGATATCATTAATTACAATTTATTTCGTATAGCCATTTTTCTGCCTTTATTTGTTCTTCATTGAATGCTTGAATTTGACTTTTGAAAATGAGTGATCATCATTTATGGCATTTGAAGATTCGGTTTTTATGGACTATTGTTGTTTTTGTTTTCATAATGTGATTTCGTTTCATAGTTCTCTTTGAAATCTTCCTATATTTTTTTTCTTCTTTATTTCTATGTTGAATTAATCTTTGTTCTTCAAAAAGAAGAGAAGGAAAAAGAAGAAGTGGGCAACTGCTTATAGTTTAAAAAAACGATATTTGACCAATCGAAGTTGTAACTTTAAACGACAATAACTTTTTACTAGTGTACCGAAAACACAATTATAATATATCAAATCAAAGAAAGTATTGATTATAATAGTATGAGTTCGACATGCATTGGTGACTAATATTTGGAAACCAAATTGTATCGTTTACATCACTTACCAAGTGTTTTAATGTTTTGTCCCACCTTTTCTGTTTTTGCTTGTTTTATATTTTATTCTTAATAGTCGTAAAGAAGATTGTTTTGCTAACGAAGTCTATATCACTACTACAATATATACATATGGTCTCAGACCTATAGCCTCAGTTTTTTTAAAAACCGAGGTCATAGGGTTTTGATCACGGTTTACTAAAAATAGAGGCTATAAAATATGTCTATGGTCTCGGTTTGTATTACTAACCGTGGCCATAAGTTATATCTTTTTTTTATTTTTCTCTTTTTTTTCTTATATATATTCTTATTTTTTTTCCTCTCTCGGCCATCTCTTTTTTTATTTTTTCCTTTTCTCCCAGCTTTATTTTTTGTATATATCTATCTCCCACGCCAGCTGCTTTATTAATTTTCTCTGTATATTCATTTTTCCAGAATTTTCTCGCCTTCGATGGGTCGTCTTCTGGTATCTTTTTCTTCCTCTTCCCATATCGCATCATCTTCAAGTCTCTTCTTCCTCTTCCTAGCTTTCTGGTTTGTTGGTTCGATGGTCGCTAGTCGGTGGTCACTGTTCGATGGTTCGTTGGTCGCTAGTGTAATGGGTCGTTGTTCGATGGTTCGCTGTTTGATGGGTCACTATCTGATGGTTCGATGGTTCGTTGTTTGATGGGTCTCTATTCGCTGGTTCGATGGTTTGTTGGTTCGCTGGTTCGATGGTTTGTTGGTTCGCTGGTTCGATGGTTTATTGGTTCGATGGTTTGTTGGTTTGCTGGTTCGATGGTCGCTAGTCGGTGGTCGGTGGTCGCTGTTCGATGGGTCTTTGTTTGATGGTTCGTTGGTTGTTGATTCACTAGTCGCTGGTTCGATGGTTTGTTGGTTCGATGGTTTATTGGTTTGCTGGTTCGATGGTCGCTAGTCGGTGGTCGGTGGTCGCTGTTCGATGGGTCTTTGTTTGATGGTTCATTGGTCGTTGATTCGCTAGTCACTGGTTCGTTATTTTGCTGTAATTTCTTACCATTCTGTTTTTAATTACCTATAGAATATTGAAACCCTCGATATGTGTTTTACATGTTTGCAAGGTGGCTCCAATCCGAGGGGAAAACAAGGTGTTTCATTACATAACACTTAGAAACAGATTCTTCTTGATTGATAGTTCAGGGGTTGTATGTCAAAATAGTGATTATGAAACAGATGTCGTGCGGTAGGGTGTGGTATGATTGAAATTGAATTTTCTCTTGATGTTTTTAATTTATTATTCTTATCATTTTGGAAATATTTATTTGATGGGTTGAGTTCTAGAACATAATATTTTCTAGGTGCGTGTCACAAATTGAGGAAGATGCTGCAGAACATATGGGAGAAGTTTTAAAACGAGCTAAGGAGGAGACTTTGGAAAGAGCATACAGGGTAAAGCATTGGTGTGGTAACCTTTTATTCTCACATAATTTTACTTTACTGTGTCCTAATTCAAAGTATTATTCTCTGTATTTCCTGTACTTGTGTGTTTTAGTTCTTGTAATCTTGTATGCAAATGAAACTCTACTCTACAAAGTGAAACCTACAGTATATCAATTGTTGTTGGCTGATCTGGGTTGGAATAACACCTAACTTGTTTTTTCAGGGAAGATGCTAATGACTTTCTAGTTCAACTATGAAAATTATCATGCAGACTTTTGATGGTAACTTGTTATATATTAATGTTTATAACCATCCAATCGATGGTTCCTTTCTTGTTTGGCTTTGAAAGAGGTAGTTACTTGCTAAAATTTCCTAATTGGCCGATTCCAAGGTGGTGATTAATATAACTTGTGAATACTTTCACATTTAGATGTATAGTTCAATAATGACCCAAAATAAGTAGAATCAATTTCTGACAAATACTAGTTACATACACCAAAATCCAATAAAAAAACATTTCTTTACAATTCATGCTTGTGTTATTTGTCTAGTTGCTTCTTCTTTGTTGTTTGCTGTTGAATGTGATCTCTCTGACAAAATATTGTTACTTGTTAAGAAATTCCCATGGTGTTGGTGTGCTGCGTTGGCATTGGTGCGCTGCGCTGGTGTACTGCACTAGCGTTGGTGTGCTATGCTGGTGCGTTGCACTGCGCTGGTAACCTTGAGGACATTTAATGTGTTTTTATAATTACAATTCATTTGATTATTATTCTTACTTAATATTGCCGGTGATTTAGGTAGGAGAGAAATATTTCAATTGACAAAAGATGCAATCGAATATACATTTGCAGAAGATGGAGTCAAGAAAGATTTGAGAGAGATTTTTCAATCAACTAAAAAGTAGTAATTATCATTATAACTGTTATTGAAGCATATTTATGTTTGTAATTAATAGTAAAAAATCAGTTTGTAAAAGTAAGTTTATGTTATTTTTTAGTGTATAATAAACTCTCGAATGTAATTATACACCTTATGGCCTCGGTTTTTTAATAACCGAGGCTATAGGTACATCCTATGGTCTCGGTTAAAGAACTGAGGCAATAGATCGTTACCTATGGTCTCTCTCTCTTAGGCCTCGGTTCTTATAACCGTGGCCATAGACCTATAGTCACGGTTAAAAACCGAGGCCATATGTAATATTTGTAGTAGTGTGTTTACAAATAATATCATGATAATACAAATATTCTCATGATCCTCAACAAGGCACAGATTTGGAATATAAAATACAAGGATTAATTTTGGATGAAATTGTTTTTCTATTAGTGAATTATGTGTAGCCATTTTAATTTTAGAGAATCGTGGAATTTATAGGTCTTATTTATGACAAGTTTTTTGATTTTTTATTCTTTAAGGAAGGATTAGGCACAATCCTCAATTAAATTGGCCCAATAGGGTTGCAGTAAATCTATTGTTCCTTTCATTAATATAAATTTCGTCAACGGTTTTTTTGCTTATAAAAGAAAATTGCATCCTTGTAATAGGGCGAGAACTGATATCATTAATTAAAATTTATTTCATATAGCCTTTTTTCAGCCTTTATTTGTTCTTCATTGAATGCTTGAATTTGACTTTTGAAAATGAGTGATCATCATTTATGGCATCTGAAGATTCGGTTTTTATGGACTGTTGTTTTTGTTTTCATCATGTGATTTCGTTTCATAGTTGTATTTGAAATCTTCCTATATTTTTCTTCTTCTTTATTTCTGTGTTGAATTAATCTTTGTTCTACAAAAAGAAGAGAAGGAAAAAGAAGAAGTGGGCAACTGCTCACAGTTAAAAAAAACGATATTTGACAAATCGAAGTTGTAACTTTAAACGACAATAACTTTTTACTAGTGTACCGAAAACACAATTATAATATATCAAATCGAAGTAAGTATCGATTATAATAGCATGAGCGCGACATGCATTGGTGACTAATCTTTAGAACCCAAATTGCATCGTTTACATCACTTACCAAGTGTTTTAATGTTTTGTCCCACCTTTTCCGTTTTGCTTATTTTCTGTTTTATTCTTAATAGCCGTAAAGAATATTGTGGTGCAAACAAAGTGTATGTTTACAAATAATCTCATGATAATACAAATATTCTTATGATCCTCAACAAGGCCCAGATTTGGAATATAAAATACAAGGATTAATTTTGGATGAAATTATTTTTCTATTAGTTAAATGTCGGCCATTTATGGTTAGCAATTTTCATTTTAAAGAATCGTGGAATTTTATAGGTCTTATTTATGACAAGTTTTTTTGATTTTTTATTCTTTAAGGAAGGATTAGGCACAATCCACAATTAAATTGGCCCAATCGGGTTGAAGTAAATCACTTGTTCCTTTCATTAATATAAATTTCATCTACAGTTTTTGGCTTATAAAAGAAAATTGCATCCTTGTAATAGGACGAGAACTGATATCATTAATTACAATTTATTTCGTATAGCGTTTTTTTTCCTTTATTTGTTCTTCATTGAATCCTTGAATTTGACTTTTCAAAAGGAGTGATCATCATTTATGGCATCTGAAGATTCGGTTTTTATGGACTGTTATTGTTGTTGTTTTCATCATGTGATTTCGTTTCATAGTTCTCTTTGAAATCCTCCTATATTTTTCTTCTCCTATATTTCTGTGTTGAATTAATCTTTGTTCTTCAAAAAGAAGAGAAGGAAAAAGAAGAAGTGGGCAACTGCTCACAGTTAAAAAAAACGATATTTGGAAAATCGAAGTTGTAACTTTAAACGACAATAACTTTTTACTAGTGTACCAAAAACACAATTATAATATATCAAATCGAAGCAAGTATCAATTATAATAGTATGAGAACGACATGCATTGGTGACTAATCTTTAGAACCCAAATTGCATCGTTTACATCACTTACCAAGTGTTTTAATGTTTTGTTCCACCTTTTCCATTTTGCTTATTTTCTGTTTTATACTTAATAGCCGTAAAGAATATTGTGTTGCAAACGAAGTGTATGTTTACAAATTTTCTCATGATAATAAAAATATTCATGTGAACCTCAACAAGGCCCAGATTTGGAATATAAAATACAAGGATTAATTTTGGATGAAATTATTTTTCTATTAGTTAAATGTGGGCCATTTGTGGTTAGCAATTTTCATTTTAGAGAATCGTGGAATTTTATAGGTCTTATGTATGACAAGTTTTTTTATTTTTTACTCTTTAAGGAAGGATTAGGCACAATCCACAATTAAATTTCCCCAATAGGGTTGAAGTAAATCTATTGTGCCTTTCATTAATATAAATTTCGTCTACGTTTTTTTTTCTTATAAAAGAAAATTGCATCCTTCTAATAGGGAAAGAACTGATGTCATTAATTATAATTTTTTTTGTATAGCCTTTTATTCTGCCTTTATTTGTTCTTCATTGAATGCTTGAATTTACCTTTGCAAAATGAGTGATCATCATTTATGGCATCTGAAGATTCAGTTTTTATGGACTGTTGTTGTTGTTGTTGTTTTCATCATGTGATTTCGTTTCGTAGTTCTCTTTGAAATCTTCCTATATTTTTCTTCTTCTTTATTTTTGTGTTGAATTAATCTTTGTTCTTCAAAAAGAAGAGAAGGAAAAAGAAGAAGTGGGCAACTGCTTAGAGTTTAAAAAAAACGATATTTGACAAATCGAAGTTGTAACTTTAAACGACAATAACTTTTTACTAGTGTACCGAACACACAATTATAATATATCAAATCAAAGCAAGTATGAGCTCGACATGCATTGGTGACTAATCTTTAGAACCCAAATTTAATCGTTTACATCACTTACCAAGTGTTTTAATGTTTTGTCCCACCTTTTATGTTTTTGCTTGTTTTCTGTTTTATTCTTAATAGTCGTAAAGATGATTGTGGTGCTAACGAAGTGTATGTTTACAAATAATCTCATGATAATACAAACATTCTAATGATCCTCAACAATGCACAGATTAGGAATATAAAATACAAGGATTAATTTTGGATGAAATTGTTTTTCTATTAGTTAATTATGTGTAGCAATTTTAATTTTAGAGAATCGTGGAATTTTATAGGTCTTATTTATGACAAGTTTTTTTGATTTTTTATTCTTTAAGGAAGGATTAGGCACAATCCACAATTAAATTGGCCCAATAGGGTTGAAGTAAATCCATTTTTCCTTTCATTAATATAAATTTCGTCTACGGTTTTTTTGGTTATAAAATAAAATTGCATCCTTACAAAAGGGCAAGAACTGATATCATTAATTACAATTTATTTCATATAGCCTTTTTCCTGCCTTTATTTGTTCTTCATTGAATGCTTGAATTTGACTTTTGAAAATGAGTGATCGACTTTTACGGTATCTGAAGATTCGGTTTTTATGGACTATTGTTTTTATTGTTTTCATCATCTGATTTCGTTTTATAGTTCTCTTTGAAATCTTCCAATATTTTTATTCTTCTTTATTTCTGTGTTGAATTAATCTTTGTTCTTCAAAAAGAAGAGAAGGAAAAAAGAAGAAATGGGTTGCTGCTCACAGTTTAAAAAAAACGATATTTGACAAATCGATGTTGTAACTTTAAACGACAATAACTTTTTACTAGTGTGCCGAAAACACAATTATATAATATCAAATCGAAGCAAGTATCGATTTTTATAGTATGAGCTCGACATGCATTGGCAACTCATCTTTGGAACCCAAATTGTATCGTATTCATCACTTACCAAGTGTTTTACTGTTTTGTCCCACATTTTATGTTTTTGCTTGTTTTCTGTTTTATTCTTAATAGTCGTAAAGAAGATTGTGGTGCTAACGAAGTGTTTGTTTACAAATAATCTCATGATAATACAAATATTCTCATGATCCTCAACAAAGCACAGATTTGGAATATAAAATACAAGGATTAATTTTGGATGAAATTGTTTTGGTATTAGTTAATTATGGGTAGCGATTTTCATTTTAGAGAATCGTGGAATTTTATAGGTCTTATTTATGACAAGTTTTTTGATTTTTTTTTTCTTTAAGGATGGATTGGGCACAATCCACAATTAAACTGGCCCAATAGGGTTGAAGTAAATCTTGTGTTCCTTTCATTAATATAAATTTCGTCCACGGTTGTTTTGCTTAAAAAAGAAAATTGCATCCTTGTAATAGGGCGAGAACTGATATCATTAATTACAATTTATTTCATATAGCCTTTTTCCTGCCTTTATTTGTTCTTCATTGAATGCTTAAATTTGACTTTTGAAAATGAGTGATCAACAATTATGGCATCTGAAGATTCGGTTTTGATGGACTATTGTTGTTGTTGTTTTCATCATGTTATTTCCTTTCATAGTTCTCTTTGAAATCTTCCTATATTTTTCTTCGTCTTTATTTCTGTATTGAATTCATCTTTGTTCTTCAAAAAGAAGAGAAGGAAAAAGAAGAAGTGGGTACCTGATCACAGTTTAAAAAAAATGATATTTGACAAATCGAAATTGTAACTTTAAACGACAATAACTTTTTTCTAGTGTACAGAAAACAGAATTATAAAATATCAAATCGAAGCAAGTATCCATTTTTATAGTATGAGCTTGACATGCATTGGTAAATCATCTTTGGAACCTAAATTGCATAATTTACGTCACTTACCAATGTTTTAATGTTTTGTCCCACCTTTTCTGTTATGCTTGTTTCCTCTTTTATTCTTAATAGTCATAAAGAAGATTGTGGTGCTAACGAAGTGTACATTTACAAATAATCTCATGCTAATACAAATATTCTCATGATCCTCAACAAGAGACAGATTTGGAAAATTAAATACAAGGATTAATTTTGGAAGAAATTGTTTTGGTATTAGTTAATTATTGGCCTTTTATGGGTATCAATTTTAATTTTAGAGAATCATGGAATTTTATAGGTCTTATTTATGACAAGTTTTTTTGATTTTTTATTCTTTAAGGAAGGATTAGGCACAATCCACAATTAAATTGGCCGAATAGGGTTGAAGTAAATCTATTGTTCCTTTCATTAATATAAATTTCGTCTATGATTTTTTTGCTTATAAAAGAAAATTGCATCCTTGTAATAAGGCGAGAACTCACATCATTAATTACATTTTATTTCGTATAGGCTTTTTTTTTGCCTTTATTTTTTCTTCATTCAATGCTTGAATTTGACTTTTGAAAATGAGTGATCATTATTTATGCCATCTGAAGATTCGGTTTTTATGGACTATTGTTGTTGTTGTTTTCATCATGTGATTTAGTTTCATAGTTCTCTTTGAAATCTTCCTATATTTTTCTTCGTCTTTATTTCTGTGTTGAATTAATCTTTGTTCTTAAAAAAGAAGAGAAGGAAAAAGAAGAAGTGGGTACCTGATCACAGTTTCAAAAAAAATGATATTTGACAAATCGAAATTGTAACTTTAAACGACAATAACTTTTTTCTAGTGTACCGAAAACAGAATTATAAAATATCAAATTGAAGCAAGTATCAATTTTTATAGTATGAGCTCGACATGCATTGGTAAATCATCTTTGGAACCTAAATTGCATCATTTACGTCACTTACCAATGTTTTAATGTTTTGTCCCACCTTTTCCGTTATGCTTGTTTCCTCTTTTATTCTTAATAGTCATAAAGAAGATTGTGGTGCTAACGAAGTGTATATTTACAAATAATCTCATGATAATACAAATATTCTCATGATCCTCAAAAAGAGACAGATTTGGAAAATTAAATACAAGGATTAATATTGGAAGAAATTGTTTTGGTATTAGTTAATTATTGGCCTTTTATGGGTAGCAATTTTCATTTTAGAGAATCGTGGAATTATATTGGTCTTATTTATGACAAGTTTTTTTGATTTTTTATACTTTAAGGAAGGATTAGGCACAATCCACAATTAAATTGGCCCAATCGGGTTGAAGTACATCTATTGTTCCTTTACTTAATATAAATTTCGTCTACGGTTTTTTTGCTTATAAAAGAAAATTGCATCCTTGTAATAGAGCGAGAATGGATATCTTTAATTACAATTTATTTCGTATAGCTTTTTTTTGCCTTTATTTTTTCTTCATTGAATGCTTGAATTTGACTTTTGAAAATGAGTGATCATCATTTATGCCATCTGAAGATTTGGTTTTTATGGACTATTGTTGTTGTTGTTTTCATCATGTGATTTAGTTTCATAGTTCTCTTTGAAATCTTCCTATATTTTTCTTCTTCTTTATTTCTGTGTTGAATTAATCTTTCTTCTTCAAAAAGAAGAGAAGGAAAAAGAAGGAGTGGGCACCTCATCACAGTTTAAAAAAAAATGATATTTGACAAATCGATGTTGTAACTTTAAACGACAATAACTTTTTTCTAGTGTACCGAAAACAGAATTATAAAATATCAAATCGAAGCAAGTATCAATTTTTATAGTATGAGCTCGACATGCATTGGTAAATCATCTTTGGAACCTAAATTGCATCATTTACGTCACTTACCAATGTTTTAATGTTTTGTCCCACCTTTTCCGTTATGCTTGTTTCCTCTTTTATTCTTAATAGTCATAAAGAAGATTGTGGTGCTAACGAAGTGTACATTTACAAATAATCTCATGCTAATACAAATATTCTCATGATCCTCAACCAGAGACAGATTTGGAAAATTAAATACAAGGATTAATTTTGGAAGAAATTGTTTTGGTATTAGTTAATTATTGGCCTTTTATCTGTATCAATTTTAATTTTAGAGAATCATGGAATTTTATAGGTCTTATTTATGACAAGTTTTTTTGATTTTTTATTCTTTAAGGAAGGATTAGGCACAATCCACAATTAAATTGGCCGAATAGGGTTGAAGTAAATCTATTGTTCCTTTCATTAATATAAATTTCGTCTACGATTTTTTTGCTTATAAAAGAAAATTGCATCCTTGTAATAGGGCGAGAACTGACATCATTAATTACATTTTATTTCGTATAGGCTTTTTTTTGCCTTTATTTTTTCTTCATTCAATGCTTGAATTTGACTTTTGAAAATGAGTGATCATTATTTATGCCATCTGAAGATTCGGTTTTTATGGACTATTGTTGTTGTTGTTTTCATCATGTGATTTAGTTTCATAGTTCTCTTTGAAATCTTCCTATATTTTTCTTCGTCTTTATTTCTGTGTTGAATTAATCTTTGTTCTTCAAAAAGAAGAGAAGGAAAAAGAAGAAGTGGGTACCTGATCACAGTTTCAAAAAAATGATATTTGACAAATCGAAATTGTAACTTTAAACGACAATAACTTTTTTCTAGTGTACCGAAAACAGAATTATAAAATATCAAATCGAAGCAAGTATCAATTTTTATAGTATGAGCTCGACATGCATTGGTAAATCATCTTTGGAACCTAAATTGCATCATTTACGTCACTTACCAATGTTTTAATGTTTTGTCCCACCTTTTCCGTTATGCTTGTTTCCTCTTTTATTCTTAATAGTCATAAAGAAGATTGTGGTGCTAACGAAGTGTACATTTACAAATAATCTCATGCTAATACAAATATTCTCATGATCCTCAACCAGAGACAGATTTGGAAAATTAAATACAAGGATTAATTGTGGAAGAAATTGTTTTGGTATTAGTTAATTATTGGCCTTTTATCTGTATCAATTTTAATTTTAGAGAATCATGGAATTTTATAGGTCTTATTTATGACAAGTTTTTTTGATTTTTTATTCTTTAAGGAAGGATTAGGCACAATCCACAATTAAATTGGCCGAATAGGGTTGAAGTAAATCCATTGTTCCTTTCATTAATATAAATTTCGTCTACGATTTTTTTGCTTATAAAAGAAAATTGCATCCTTGTAATAGGGCGAGAACTGACATCATTAATTACATTTTATTTCGTATAGGCTTTTTTTTGCCTTTATTTTTTCTTCATTCAATGCTTGAATTTGACTTTTGAAAATGAGTGATCATTATTTATGCCATCTGAAGATTCGGTTTTTATGGACTATTGTTGTTGTTGTTTTCATCATGTGATTTAGTTTCATAGTTCTCTTTGAAATCTTCCTATATTTTTCTTCGTCTTTATTTCTGTGTTGAATTAATCTTTGTTCTTCAAAAAGAAGAGAAGGAAAAAGAAGAAGTGGGTACCTGATCACAGTTTCAAAAAAAATGATATTTGACAAATCGAAATTGTAACTTTAAACGACAATAACTTTTTTCTAGTGTACCGAAAACAGAATTTTAAAATATCAAATCGAAGCAAGTATCAATTTTTATAGTATGAGCTCGACATGCATTGGTAAATCATCTTTGGAACCTAAATTGCATCATTTACGTCACTTACCAATGTTTTAATGTTTTGTCCCACCTTTTCCGTTATGCTTGTTTCCTCTTTTATTCTTAATAGTCATAAAGAAGATTGTGGTGCTAACGAAGTGTATATTTACAAATAATCTCATGATAATACAAATATTCTAATGATCCTCAAAAAGAGACAGATTTGGAAAATTAAATACAAGGATTAATTTTGGAAGAAATTGTTTTGGTATTAGTTAATTATTGGCCTTTTATGGGTAGCAATTTTCATTTTAGAGAATCGTGGAATTTTATTGGTCTTATTTATGACAAGTTTTTTTTATTTTTTATACTTTAAGGAAGGATTAGGCAAATCCACAATTAAATTGGCCCAATCGGGTTGAAGTACATCTATTGTTCCTTTCATTAATATAAATTTCGTCTACGGTTTTTTTGCTTATAAAAGAAAATTGCATCCTTGTAATAGAGCGAGAATGGATATCTTTAATTACAATTTATTTCGTATAGCTTTTTTTTGCCTTTATTTTTTCTTCATTGAATGCTTGAATTTGACTTTTGAAAATGAGTGATCATCATTTATGCCATCTGAAGATTTGGTTTTTATGGACTATTGTTGTTGTTGTTTTCATCATGTGATTTAGTTTCATAGTTCTCTTTGAAATCTTCCTATATTTTTCTTCTTCTTTATTTCTGTGTTGAATTAATCTTTGTTCTTCTAAAAGAAGAGAAGGAAAAAGAAGCAGTGCGCACCTCATCACAGTTTAAAAAAAAAATGATATTAGACAAATCGAAGTTGTAACTTTAAACGACAATAACTTTTTACTAGTGTACCGAAAACACAATTATATAATATCAAATCGAAGAAAGCATCAATTTTTATGGTATGAGCTCGACATGCATTGGTAAATCATCTTGGGAACCTAAAGTGCATCATTTTCGTCACTTACCAATGTTTTAATTTTTTGTCCCCCCTTTTCCGTTATGCTTGTTTCCTCTTTTATTCTTAATAGTCGTAAAGAAGATTGTGGTGCTAACGAAGTGTATGTTTACAAATAATCTCATGATAATACAAATATTCTCATGATCCTCAACAAGGGACAGATTTGGAATATTAAATACAAGGATTAATTTTGGAAGAAATTGTTTTGGTATTAGTTAATTATTGGCATTTTATGGGTAGCAATTTTCATTTTAGAGAATCGTGGAATTTTATTGGTCTTATTTATTACAAGTTTTTTTGATTTTTTATACTTTAAGGAAGGATTACGCACAATCCACAATTAAATTGGCCCAATCGGGTTGAAGTACATCTATTGTTCCTTTCAATAATATAAATTTCGTCTACGGTTTTTTTGCTTATAAAAGAAAATTGCATCCTTGTAATAGAGCGAGAATGGATATCTTTAATTACAATTTATTTCGTATAGCTTTTTTTTGCCTTTATTTTTTCTTCATTGAATGCTTGAATTTGACTTTTGAAAATGAGTGATCATCATTTATGCCATCTGAAGATTTGGTTTTTATGGACTATTGTTGTTGTTGTTTTCATCATGTGATTTAGTTTCATAGTTCTCTTTGAAATCTTCCTATATTTTTCATCTTCTTTATTTCTGTGTTGAATTAATCTTTGTTCTTCAAAAAGAAGAGAAGGAAAAAGAAGCAGTGGGCACCTCATCACAGTTTCAAAAAAAAAATGATATTTGACAAATCGAAGTTGTAACTTTAAACGACAATAACTTTTTTCTAGTGTACCGAAAACAGAATTATAAAATATCAAATCGAAGCAAGTATCAATTTTTATAGTATGAGCTCGACATGCATTGGTAAATCATCTTTGGAACCTAAATTGCATCATTTACGTCACTTACCAATGTTTTAATGTTTTGTCCCACCTTTTCCGTTATGCTTGTTTCCTTTTTTATTCTTAATAGTCATAAAGAAGATTGTGGTGCTAACGAAGTGTACATTTACAAATAATCTCATGATAATACAAATATTCTCATGATCCTCAACAAGAGACAGATTTGGAAAATTCAATACAAGGATTAATTTTGGAAGAAATTGTTTTGGTATTAGTTAATTATTGGCCTTTTATGGGTAGCAATTTTAATTTTAGAGAATCGTGGAATTTTATAGGTCTTATTTATGACAAGTTTTTTTGATTTTTTATTCTTTAAGGAAGGATTAGGCACAATCCACAATTAAATTGGCCGAATAGGGTTGAAGTAAATCTATTGTTCCTTTCATTAATATAAATTTCGTCTACGATTTTTTTGCTTACAAAAGAAAATTGCATCCTTGTAATAGGGCGAGAACTAATATCATTAATTATATTTTATTTCGTATAGCCTTTTTTTATGCCTATATTTTTTCTTCATTCAATGCTTGAATTTGACTTTTGAAAATGAGTGATCATTATTTATGCCATCTGAAGATTCGGTTTTTATGGACTATTGTTGGTGTTGTTTTCATCATGTGATTTAGTTTCATAGTTCTCTTTGAAATCTTCCTATATTTTTCTTCTTCTTTATTTCTGTGTTGAATTAATCTTTGTTCTTCAAAAAGAAGAGAAGGAAAAAGAAGCAGTGGGCACCTCATCACAGTTTAAAAAAAAATGATATTTGACAAATCGAAGTTGTAACTTTAAACGACAATAACTTTTTACTAGTGTACCGAAAACACAATTATATAATATCAAATCGAAGCAAGCATCAATTTTTATGGTATGAGCTCGACATGCATTGGTAAATCATCTTGGGAACCTAAAGTGCATCATTTTCGTCACTTACCAATGTTTTAATTTTTTGTCCCACCTTTTCCGTTATGCTTGTTTCCTCTTTTATTCTTAATAGTCGTAAAGAAGATTGTGGTGCTAACGAAGGGTATGTTTACAAATAATCTCATGATAGTACAAATATTCTCATGATCCTCAACAAGGGACAGATTTGGAATATTAAATACAAGGATTAATTTTGGAAGAAATTGTTTTGGTATTAGTTAATTATTGGCCTTTTATGGGTAGCAATTTTCATTTTAGAGAATCGTGGAATTTTATTGGTCTTATTTATGACAAGTTTTTTTGATTTTTTATACTTTATGGAAGGATTACGCACAATCCACAATTAAATTGGCCCAATCGGGTTGAAGTACATCTATTGTTCCTTTCATTAATATAAATTTCATCTACGGTTTTTTTGCTTATAAAAGAAAATTGCATCCTTGTAATAGAGCGAGAATGGATATCTTTAATTACAATTTATTTCGTATAGCTTTTTTTTGCCTTTATTTTTTCTTCATTGAATGCTTGAATATGACTTTTGAAAATGAGTGATCATCATTTATGGCATCTGAAGATTCGGTTTTTATGGATGGTTGTTGTTGTTGTTTTCATCATGTTATTCCGTTTCATAGTTCTCTTTGAAATCTTCCTATATTTTTCTTCTTCTTTATTTTTATGTTGAATTTATATCTGTTCTTCAAAAAGAAGAGAAGGAAAAAGAAGAATTGGGCAACTGCTCACAGTTTTAAAAAAACGATATTTGACTAATCGAAGTTGTAACTTTAAACGACAATAACTTTTTACTAGTGTATCGAAAACACAATTATAATATATCAAATCAAAGCAAGTATCGATTTTTATAATATGAGCTCGACATGCATTGGTAACTCATCTTTGGAACCCAAATTGTATCGTATACATCACTTACCAAGTGTTTTAATGTTTTGTCCCACCTTTTCTATTTTTCCTTGTTTTCTGTTTTATTCTTAATAGTCGTAAAGAAGATTGTGGTGCTAACGAAGTGTTTGTTTACAAATAATCTCATGATAATACAAATATTCTCATGATCCTCAACAAAGCACAGATTTGGAATATAAAATACAAGAATTAATTTTGGATGAAATTGTTTTGGTATTAGTTAATTATGGGTAGCAATTTTCATTTTAGAGAATCGTGGAATTTTATAGGTCTTATTTATGACAAGTTTTTTGATTTTTTTTTCTTTAAGGAAGGATTAGGCACAATCCACAATTAAATTGGCCCGATAGGGTTGAAGTAAATCTATTGTTCTTTTGATTAATATAAATTTCGTCTACGGTTTTTTTGCATATAAAAGAAAATTGCAACCTTGTAATAGGGTTAGAACTGATATCATTAATTACAATTTATTTCGAATAGCTTTTTTTCTGCCTTTATTTGTTCTTCATTGAATGCTTGAATTTGACTTTGGAAAATGGGTGATCATCATTTATGGCATCTGAAGATTCGGTTTTTATCGACTCTTGTTGTTGTTGTTTTCATCATGTGATTTCGTTTCATAGTTCTCTTTGAAATCTTCCTATATTTTTCTTCTTCTTTATTTCTGTGTTGAATTAATCTTTGTTCATCAAAAAGAAGAGAAGGAAAAAGAAAAAGTGGGCACCTGCTCACAGTTTAAAAAAAATGATATTTGACAAATAGAAGTTGTAACTTTAAACGACAATAACTTTTTACTAGTGTACCGAAAACACAATTATATAATATCAAATCGAAGCAAGTATCAATTTTTATAGTATGAGCTCGACATGCATTGGTAAATCATCTTTGGAACCTAAATTGTATCATTTATGCCACTTACCAATGTTTTAATGTTTTGTCCCATCTTTTTCGTTATGCTTGTTTCCTCTTTTATTCTTAATAGTCGTAAAGAAGATTGTGGTGCTAACGAAGTGTATGTTTACAAATAATCTCATGATAATACAAATATTCTCATGATCCTCAACAAGGGTAAGATTTGGAATATTAAATACATGGATTAATTTTTGAAGAAATTGATTTGGTATAAGTTAATTATTGGCCTTTTCTGGAAAGCAATTTTAATTTTAGAGAATCATGGAATTTTATAGGTCTTATTTATGACAAGTTTTTTTGATTTTTTATTCTATAAGGAAGGATTAGGCACAATCCACAATTAAATTGGCCGAATAGGGTTTAAGTAAATCTATTGTTCCTTTCATTAATATAAATTTCGTCTACGATTTTTTTGCTTATAAAAGATAATTGCATCCTTGTAATAGGGCGAGAACTGATATCATTAATTACATTTTATTTCGTATAGGCTTTTTTTTTGCCTTTATGTTTTCTTCATTCAATGCTTGAATTTGACTTTTGAAAATGAGTGATCATTATTTATGCCATCTGAAGATTCGGTTTTTATGGACTATTGATGTTGTTGTTTTCATCATGTGATTTAGTTTCATAGTTCTCTTTGAAATCTTCCTATATTTTTCTTCTTCTTTATTTCTGTGTTGAATTAATCTTTGTTCTTCAAAAAGAAGAGAAGGAAAAAGGAGCAGTGGGCACCTCATCACAGTTTCAAAAAAATGATATTTGACAAATCGAAGTTGTAACTTTAAACGACAATTACTTTTTACTAGTGTACCGAAAACACAATTATATAATATCAAATCGAAGCAAGTATCAATTTTTATGGTATGAGCTCGACATGCATTGGTAAATCATCTTGGGAACCTAAATTGCATCATTTTCGTCACTTACCAATGTTTTAATTTTTTGTCCCTCCTTTTCCGTTATGCTTGTTTCCTCTTTTATTCTTAATATTCGTAAAGAAGATTGTGGTGCTAACGAAGTGTATGTTTACAAATAATCTCATGATAATACAAATATTCTCATGATCCTCAACAAGGCACAGATTTGGAATATAAAATACAAGGATTAATTTTGGATGAAATGGTTTTGGGATTAGTTAATTATGGGTAGCAATTTTCATTTTAGAGAATCGTGGAATTTTATAGGTCTTATTTATGACAAGTTTTTTGATTTTTTTTTTCTTTAAGGAAGGATTAGGCACAATCCACAATTAAATTGGCCCAATAGGGTTGAAGTAAATCTATTGTTCTTTTCATTAATATAAATTTCGTCTACGGTTTTTTTGCATATAAAAGAATATTGCAACCTTGTAATAGGGTTAGAACTGATATCATTAATTACAATTTATTTCGTATAGCTTTTTTTCTGCCTTTATTTGTTCTTCATTGAATGCTTGAATTTGACTTTTGAAAATGAGTGATCATCATTTATGGCATCTGAAGATTCGGTTTTTATGGATTGTTGTTGTTGTTGTTTTCATCATGTGATTTCGTTTTATAGTTCTCTTTGAAATCTTCCTATATTTTTCTTCTTCTTTATTTCTGTGTTGAATTAATCTTTGTTCATCAAAAAGAAGAGAAGGAAAAAGAAGAAGTGGGCACCTGATCACAGTTTCAAAAAAAAAATGATATTTGACAAATCGAAGTTGTAACTTTTAACGACAATAACTTTTTACTAGTGTACCGAAAACACAATTATAAAATATCAAATCGAAGCAAGTATCAATTTTTATAGTATGAGCTCGACAAGCATTGGTAAATCATCTTTGGAACCTAAATTGCATCATTTACGCCACTTACAAATGTTTTAATGTTTTGTCCCATCTTTTCCGTTATCCTTGTTTCCTCTTTTATTCTTAATAGTCGTAAAGAAGATTGTGGTGCTAACGAAGTGTACGTTTACAAATAATCTCATGATAATACAAATATTCTCATGATCCTCAACAAGGGACAGATTTGGAATATTAAATACAAGGATTAATTTTGGAAGAAATTGATTTGGTATTAGTTAATTATTGGCCTTTTCTGGATAGCAATTTTAATTTTAGAGAATCGTCGAATTTTATAGGTCTTATTTATGACAAGTTTTTTTGATTTTTTATTCTTTGAGGAAGGATCAGGCACAATCCACAATTAAATTGGCCGAATAGGGTTGAAGTAAATCTATTGTTCCTTTCATTAATATAAATTTCGTCTACGATTTTTTTGCTTATAAAAGAAAATTTCATCCTTGTAATAGGGCGAGAACTGATATCATTAATTACAATTTATTTCATATAGCCTTTTTCCTACCTTTATTTGTTCTTCATTGAATGCTTAAATTTGACTTTTGAAAATGAGTGATCAACAATTATGGCATCTGAAGATTCGGTTTTGATGGACTATTGTTGTTGTTGTTTTCATCATGTTATTTCGTTTCATAGTTCTCTTTGAAATTTTCCTATATTTTTCTTCTTCTTAATTTCTGTGTTGAATTAATCTTTGTTCTTCAAAAAGAAGAGAAGGAAAAAGAAGAAATGGGCTGCTGTTCACAGTTTAAAAAAAACGATATTTGACAAATCGATGTTGTAACTTTAGACGACAATAACTTTTTACTAGTGTGCCGAAACATAATTATATAATATCAAATCGAAGCAAGTATCGATTTTTATAGTATGAGCTCGACATGCATTGGTAACTCATCTTTGGAACCCAAATTGTATCGTATACATCACTTACCAAGTGTTTTAATGTTTTTTCCCACCTTTTCTGTTTTTGCTTGTTTTCTGTTTTATTCTTAATAGTCGTAAAGAAGATTGTGGTGCTAACGAAGTGTTCATTACAAATAATCTCATGATAATACAAATATTCTCATGATCCTCAACAAAGCACAGATTTGGAATATAAAATACAAGGATTAATTTTGGATGAAATTCTTTTGGTCTTAGTTAATTATGGGTAGCAATTTTCATTTTAGAGAATCGTGGAATTTTATAGGTCTTATTTATGACAAGTTTTTTGATTTTTTTTTCTTTAAGGAAGGATTGGGCACAATCCACAATTAAACTGGCCCAATAGGGTTGAAGTAAATCTTGTGTTCCTTTCATTAATATAAATATCGTCCACGGTTTTTTTGCTTATAAAAGAAAATTGCATCCTTGTAATAGGGCGAGAACTGATATCATTAATTACAATTTATTTCATATAGCCTTTTTTCTGCCTTTATTTGTTCTTCATTGAATGCTTGAATTTGACTTTTGAAAATGAATGATCGACATTTATGGCATCTGAAGATTCGGTTTTGATGGACTATTGTTGTTGTTTTCATAATGTTATTTCGTTTCATAGTTCTCTTTGAAATCTTCCTATATTTTTCTTCGTCTTTATTTCTGTGTTGAATTAATCTTTGTTCTTCTAAAAGAAGAGAAGGAAAAAGAAGCAGTGGGCACCTCATCACAGTTTCAAAAAAAAATGATATTTGACAAATCGAAGTTGTAACTTTTAACGACAATAACTTTTTACTAGTGTACCGAAAACACAATTATATAATATCAAATCGAAGCAAGCATCAATTTTTATGGTATGAGCTCGACATGCATTGGTAAATCATCTTGGGAACCTAAAGTGCATCATTTTCGTCACTTACCAATGTTTTAATTTTTTGTCCCTCCTTTTCCGTTATCCTTGTTTCCTCTTTTATTCTTAATAGTCATAAAGAAGATTGTGGTGCTAACGAAGTGTATGTTTACAAATAATCTCATGATAATACAAATATTCTCATGATCCTCAACAAGGGTAAGATTTGGAATATTAAATACATGGATTAATTTTGGAAGAAATTGATTTGGTATTAGTTAATTATTGGCCTTTTCTGGAAAGCAATTTTAATTTTAGAGAATCGTGGAATTTTATAGGTCTTATTTATGACAAGTTTTTTTGATTTTTTATTCTTTAAGGAAGGATTAGGCACAATCCACAATTAAATTGGCCGAATAGGGTTGAAGTAAATCTATTGTTCCTTTCATTAATATAAATTTCGTCTACGATTTTTTTGCTTACAAAAGAAAATTGCATCCTTGTAATAGGGCGAGAACTGATATCATTAATTACAATTTATTTCATATAGCCTTTTTCCTACCTTTATTTGTTCTTCATTGAATGCTTAAATTTGACTTTTGAAAATGAGTGATCAACAATTATGGCATCTGAAGATTCGGTTTTGATGGACTATTGTTGTTGTTGTTTTCATCATGTTATTTCGTTTCATAGTTCTCTTTGAAATCTTCCTATATTTTTCTTTGTCTTTATTTCTGTGTTGAATTAATCTTTGTTCTTCAAAAAGAAGAGAAGGAAAAAGAATAAGTGGGTACCTGATCACAGTTTCAAAAAAAATGATATTTGACAAATCGAAATTGTAACTTTAAACCACAATAACTTTTTTCTAGTGTACCGAAAACAGAATTATAAAATATCAAATCGAAGCAAGTATCAATTTTTATAGTATGAGATTGACATGCATTGGTAAATCATCTTGGGAACCTAAAGTGCATCATTTTCGTTACTTACCAATGTTTTAATTTTTTGTCCCTCCTTTTCCGTTATGCTTGTTTCCTCTTTTATTCTTAATAGTCATAAAGAAGATTGTGGTGCTAACGAAGTGTATGTTTACAAATAATCTCATGATAATACAAATATTCTCATGATCCTCAACAAGGGTAAGATTTGGAATATTAAATACATGGATTAATTTTGGAAGAAATTGATTTGGTATTAGTTAATTATTGGCCTTTTCTGGAAAGCAATTTTAATTTTAGAGAATCGTGGAATTTTATAGGTCTTATTTATGACAAGTTTTTTTGATTTTTTATTCTTTAAGGAAGGATTAGGCACAATCCACAATTAAATTGGCCGAATAGGGTTGAAGTAAATCTATTGTTCCTTTCATTAATATAAATTTCGTCTACGATTTTTTTGCTTACAAAAGAAAATTGCATCCTTGTAATAGGGCGAGAACTGATATCATTAATTACAATTTATTTCATATAGCCTTTTTCCTACCTTTATTTGTTCTTCATTGAATGCTTAAATTTGACTTTTGAAAATGAGTGATCAACAATTATGGCATCTGAAGATTCGGTTTTGATGGACTATTGTTGTTGTTGTTTTCATCATGTTATTTCGTTTCATAGTTCTCTTTGAAATCTTCCTATATTTTTCTTCGTCTTTATTTCTGTGTTGAATTAATCTTTTTTCTTCAAAAAGAAGAGAAGGAAAAAGAAGAAGTGGGTACCTGATCACAGTTTAAAAAAAATGATATTTGACAAATCGAAATTGTAACTTTAAACGACAATAAATTTTTTCTAGTGTACCGAAAACAGAATTATAAAATATCAAATCGAAGCAAGTATCAATTTTTATAGTATGAGATTGACATGCATTGGTAAATCATCTTTGGAACCTAAATTGCATCATTTACGTCACTTACCAATGTTTTAATGTTTTGTCCCACCTTTTCTGTTATGCTTGTTTCCTCTTTTATTCTTAATAGTCATAAAGAAGATTGTGGTGCTAACGAAGTGTACATTTACAAATAATCTCATGATAATACAAATATTCTCATGATCCTCAACAAGAGACAGATTTGGAAAATTAAATACAAGGATTAATTTTGGAAGAAATTGTTTTGGTATTAGTTAATTATTGGCCTTTTATGGGTAGCAATTTTAATTTTAGAGAATCATGGAATTTTATAGGTCTTATTTATGACAAGTTTTTTTGATTTTTTATTCTTTAAGGAAGGATTAGGCACAATCCACAATTAAATTGGCCGAATAGGGTTGAAGTAAATCTATTGTTCCTTTCATTAATATAAATTTCGTCTAAGATTTTTTTGCTTATAAAAGAAAATTGCATCCTTGTAATAGGGCGAGAACTGACATCATTAATTACATTTTATTTCGTATAGGCTTTTTTTTTGCCTTTATTTTTTCTTCATTCAATGCTTGAATTTGACTTTTGAAAATGAGTGATCATTATTTATGCCATATGAAGATTCGGTTTTTATGGACTATTGTTGTTGTTGTTTTCCTCATGTGATTTAGTTTCATAGTTCTCTTTGAAATCTTCCTATATTTTTCTTCTTCTTTATTTCTGTGTTGAATTAATCTTTGTTCTTCTAAAAGAAGAGAAGGAAAAAGAAGCAGTGGGCACCTCATCACAGTTTAAAAAAAAATGATATTTGACAAATCGAAGTTGTAACTTTAAACGACAATAACTTTTTACTAGTGTACAGAAAACACAATTATATAATATCAAATCGAAGCAAGTATCAATTTTTATAGTATGAGCTCGACATGCATTGGTAAATCATCTTTGGAACCTAAATTGCATCATTTACGCCACTTACAAATGTTTTAATGTTTTGTCCCATCTTTTCCATTATCCTTGTTTCCTCTTTTATTCTTAATAGTCGTAAAGAAGATTGTGGTGGTAATGAAGTGTATGTTTACAAATAATCTCATGATAATACAAATATTCTCATGATCCTCAACAAGGGACAGATTTGGAATATTAAATACAAGGATTAATTTTGGAAGAAATTGATTTGGTATTAGTTAATTATTGGCCTTTTCTGGGAAGCAATTTTAATTTTAGAGAATCGTGGAATTTTATAGGTCTTATTTATGACAAGTTTTTTTGAATTTTTATTCTTTAAGGAAGGATTAGGCACAATCCACAATTAAATTGGCCCAATAGGGTTGAAGTAAATCTTGTGTTCCTTTCATTAATATAAATTTCGTCCACGGTTTTTTTGCTTAAAAAAGAAAATTGCATCCTTGTAATAGGGCGAGAACTGATATCATTAATTACAATTTATTTCATATAGCCTTTTTCCTGCCTTTATTTGTTCTTCATTGAATGCTTAAATTTGACTTTGGAAAATGAGTGATCAACAATTATGGCATCTGAAGATTCGGTTTTGATGGACTATTGTTGTTGTTGTTTTCATCATGTTATTTCGTTTCATAGTTCTCTTTGAAATCTTCCTATATTTTTCTTCGTCTTTATTTCTATGTTGAATTAATCTTTGTTCTTCAAAAAGAAGAGAAGGAAAAAGAAGAAGTGGGTACCGGATCACAGTTTCAAAAAAAAATGATATTTGACAAATCGAAATTGTAACTTTAAACGACAATAACTTTTTTCTAGTGTACCGAAAACAGAATTATAAAATATCAAATCGAAGCAAGTATCAATTTTTATAGTATGAGATCGACATGCATTGGTAAATCATCTTTGGAACCTAAATTGCATCATTTACGTCACTTACCAATGTTTTAATGTTTTGTCCCACCTTTTCTGTTATGCTTGTTTCCTCTTTTATTCTTAATAGTCATAAAGAAGATTGTGGTGCTAACGAAGTGTACATTTACAAATAATCTCATGATAATACAAATATTCTCATGATCCTCAACAAGAGACAGATTTGGAAAATTAAATAAAAGGATTAATTTTGGAAGAAATTGTTTTGGTATTAGTTAATTATTGTCCTTTTATGGGTAGCAATTTTAATTTTAGAGAATCATGGAATTTTATAGGTCTTATTTATGACAGGTTTTTTTGATTTTTTATTCTTTAAGGAAGGATTAGGCACAATCCACAATTAAATTGGCCGAATAGGGTTGAAGTAAATCTATTGTTCCTTTCATTAATATAAATTTCGTCTAAGATTTTTTTGCTTATAAAAGAAAATTGCATCCTTGTAATAGGGCGAGAACTGACATCATTAATTACATTTTATTTCGTATAGGCTTTTTTTTTGCTTTTATTTTTTCTTCATTCAATGCTTGAATTTGACTTTTGAAAATGAGTGATCATTATTTATGCCATCTGAAGATTCGGTTTTTATGGACTATTGTTGTTGTTGTTTTCATCATGTGATTTAGTTTCATAGTTCTCTTTGAAATCTTCCTATATTTTTCTTCGTCTTTATTTCTGTGTTGAATTAATCTTTGTTCTTCAAAAAGAAGAGAAGGAAAAAGAAGAAGTGGGTACCTGATCACAGTTTAAAAAAAATGATATTTGACAAATCGAAGTTGTAACTTTAAACGACAATAACTTTTTACTAGTGTACCGAAAACACAATTATATAATATCAAATCGAAGCAAGTATCAATTTTTATGGTATGAGCTCGACATGCATTGGTAAATCATCTTGGGAACCTAAATTGCATCATTTTCGTCACTTACCAATGTTTTAATTTTTTGTCCCACCTTTTCCGTTATGCTTGTTTCCTCTTTTATTCTTAATATTCGTAAAGAAGATTGTGGTGCTAACGAAGTGTATGTTTACAAATAATCTCATGATAATAAAAATATTCTCATGATCCTCAACAAGAGACACATTTGGAAAATTAAATAAAAGGATTAATTTTGGAAGAAATTGTTTTGGTATTAGTTAATTATTGGCCTTTTATGGGTAGCAATTTTAATTTTAGAGAATCATGGAATTTTATAGGTCTTATTTATGAAAAGTTTTTTTGATTTTTTATTCTTTAAGGAAGGATTAGGCACAATCCACAATTAAATTGGCCGAATAGGGTTGAAGTAAATCTATTGTTCCTTTCATTAATATAAATTTCGTCTAAGATTTTTTTGCTTATAAAAGAAAATTGCATCCTTGTAATAGGGCGAGAACTGACATCATTAATTACATTTTATTTCGTATAGGCTTTTTTTTTGCCTTTATTTTTTCTTCATTCAATGCTTGAATTTGACTTTTGAAAATGAGTGATCATTATTTATGCCATATGAAGATTCGGTTTTTATGGACTATTGTTGTTGTTGTTTTCCTCATGTGATTTAGTTTCATAGTTCTCTTTGAAATCTTCCTATATTTTTCTTCTTCTTTATTTCTGTGTTCAATTAATCTTTGTTCTTCTAAAAGAAGAGAAGGAATAAGAAGCAGTGGGCACCTCATCACAGTTTCAAAAAAAAATGATATTTGACCAATCGAAGTTGTAACTTTAAACGACAATAACTTTTTACTAGTGTACCGAAAACACAATTATATAATATCAAATCGAAGCAAGCATCAATTTTTATGGTATGAGCTCGACATGCATTGGTAAATCATCTTGGGAACCTAAAGTGCATCCTTTTCGTCACTTACCAATGTTTTAATTTTTTGTCCCACCTTTTCCGTTATGCTTGTTTCCTCTTTTATTCTTAATAGTCATAAAGAAGATTGTGGTGCTAACGAAGTGTATATTTACAAATAATCTCATGATAATACAAATATTCTCATGATCCTCAACAAGGGTAAGATTTGGAATATTAAATACATGGATTAATTTTGGAAGAAATTGATTTGGTATTAGTTAATTATTGGCCTTTTCTGGAAAGCAATTTTAATTTTAGAGAATCGTGGAATTTTATAGGTCTTATTTGTGACAAGTTTTTTTGATTTTTTATTCTTTAAGGAAGGATTAGGCACAATCCACAATTAAATTGGCCGAATAGGGTTGAAGTAAATCTATTGTTCCTTTCATTAATATAAATTTCGTCTACGATTTTTTTGCTTACAAAAGAAAATTGCATCCTTGTAATAGGGCGAGAACTAATATCATTAATTACATTTTATTTCGTATAGCCTTTTTTTATGCCTATATATTTTCTTCATTCAATGCTTGAATTTGACTTTTGAAAATGAGTGATCATTATTTATGCCATCTGAAGATTCGGTTTTTATGGACTATTGTTGTTGTTGTTTTCCTCATGTGATTTAGTTTCATAGTTCTCTTTGAAATCTTCCTATATTTTTCTTCTTCTTTATTTTTGTGTTGAATTAATCTTTGTTCTTCTAAAAGAAGAGAAGGAAAAAGAAGCAGTGGGCACCTCATCACAGTTTCAAAAAAAAATGATATTTGACAAATCGAAGTTGTAACTTTAAACGACAATAACTTTTTACTAGTGTACCGAAAACACAATTATATAATATCAAATCGAAGCAAGTATCAATTTTTATAGTATGAGCTCGACATGCATTGGTAAATCATCTTTGGAACCTAAATTGCATCATTTACGCCACTTACAAATGTTTTAATGTTTTGTCCCATCTTTTCCGTTATCCTTGTTTCCTCTTTTATTCTTAATAGTCGTAAAGAAGATTGTGGTGGTAATGAAGTGTATGTTTACAAATAATCTCATGATAATACAAATATTCTCATGATCCTCAACAAGGGACAGATTTGGAATATTAAATACAAGGATTAATTTTGGAAGAAATTGATTTGGTATTAGTTAATTATTGGCCTTTTCTAGGAAGCAATTTTAATTTTAGAGAATCGTGGAATTTTATAGATCTTAATTATGACAAGTTTTTTTGATTTTTTATTCTTTAAGGAAGGATTAGGCACAATCCACAATTAAATTGGCCCAATAGGGTTGAAGTAAATCTTGTGTTCCTTTCATTAATATAAATTTCGTCCACGGTTTTTTTGCTTAAAAAAGAAAATTGCATCCTTGTAATAGGGCGAGAACTGATATCATTAATTACAATTTATTTCATATAGCATTTTTCCTGCCTTTATTTGTTCTTCATTGAATGATTGAATTTAACTTTTGAAAATGAGTGATCATCTTTTATGCCATCTGAAGATTTGGTTTTTATGGACTATTGTTGTTGTTGTTTTCATCATGTGATTTAGTTTCATAGTTCTCTTTGAAATCTTCCTATATTTTTCTTCTTCTTTATTTCTGTGTTGAATTAATCTTTGTTCTTCAAAAAGAAGAGAAGGAAAAAGAAGCAGTGGGCACCTCATCACAGTTTCAAAAAAAATGATATTTGACAAATCGAAGTTGTAACTTTAAACGACAATAACTTTTTTCTAGTGTACCGAAAACAGAATTATAAAATATTAAATCGAAGCAAGTATCAATTTTTATAGTATGAGCTCGACATGCATTGGTAAATCATCTTTGGAACCTAAATTGCATCATTTACGTCACTTACCAATGTTTTAATGTTTTGTCCCACGTTTTCTGTTATGCTTGTTTCCTCTTTTATTCTTAATAGTCATAAAGAAGATTGTGGTGCTAACGAAGTGTACATTTACAAATAATCTCATGATAATACATATATTCTCATGATCCTCAACAAGAGACAGATTTGGAAAATTAAATACAAGGATTAATTTTGGAAGAAATTGTTTTGGTATTAGTTAATTATTGGCCTTTTATGGGTAGCAAATTTAATTTTAGAGAATCATAGAATTTTATAGGTCTTATTTATGACAAGTTTTTTTGATTTTTTATTCTTTAAGGAAGGATTAGGCACAATCCACAATTAAATTGGCCGAATAGGGTTGAAGTAAATCTATTGTTCCTTTCATTAATATAAATTTCGTCTAAGATTTTTTTGCTTATAAAAGAAAATTGCATCCTTGTAATAGGACGAGAACTTACATCATTAATTACATTTTATTTCGTATAGGCTTTTTTTTGCCTTTATTTTTTCTTCATTTAATGCTTAAATTTGACTTTTGAAAATGAGTGATCATTATTTATGCCATCTGAAGATTCGGTTTTTATGGACTATTGTTGTTGTTGTTTTCATCATGTGATTTAGTTTCATAGTTCTCTTTGAAATCTTCCTATATTTTTCTTCTTCTTTATTTCTGTGTTGAATTAATCTTTGTTCTTCTAAAAGAAGAGAAGGAATAAGAAGCAGTGGGCACCTCATCACAGTTTCAAAAAAAAATGATATTTGACAAATCGAAGTTGTAACTTTAAACGACAATAACTTTTTTCTAGTGTACCGAAAACAGAATTATAAAATATTAAATCGAAGCAAGTATCAATTTTTATAGTATGAGCTCGACATGCATTGGTAAATCATCTTTGGAACCTAAATTGCATCATTTACGTCACTTACCAATGTTTTAATGTTTTGTCCCATCTTTTCCGTTATGCTTGTTTCCTCTTTTATTCTTAATAGTCGTAAAGAAGATTGTGGGGCTAACGAAGTGTATGTTTACAAATAATCTCATGATAATACAAATATTCTCATGATCCTCAACAAAGGAAAGATTTGGAATATTAAATACAAGGATTAATTTTGGAAGAAATTGATTTGGTATTAGTTAATTATTGGCCTTTTCGGGAAAGCAATTTTAATTTTAGAGAATCGTGGAATTTTATAGATCTTATTTATGACAAGTTTTTTTGATTTTTTATACTTTAAGGAAGGATTAGGCACAATCCACAATTAAATTGGACCAATCGGGTGTAAGTACATCTATTGTTCCTTTCATTAATATAAATTTCGTCTACGGTTTTTTTGCTTATAAAAGAAAATTACATCCTTGTAATAGAGCGAGAATGGATATCTTTAATTACAATTTATTTCGTATAGCTTTTTTTTGCCTTTATTTTTTCTTCATTAAATGCTTGAATTTGACTTTTGAAAATGAGTGATCATCATTTATGCCATCTGAAGATTCGGTTTTTATGGACTATTGTTGTTGTTGTTTTCATCATGTGATTTAGTTTCATAGTTCTCTTTGAAATCTTCCTATATTTTTCTTCTTCTTTATTTCTGTGTTGAATTAATCTTTGTTCTTCAAAAATAAGAGAAGGAAAAAGAAGCAGTGGGCACCTCATCACAGTTTAAAAAAAATGATATTTGACAAATCGAAGTTGTAACTTTAAACGACAATAACTTTTTTCTAGTGTACCAAAAACAGAATTATAAAATATCAAATCGAAGCAAGTATCAATTTTTATAGTATGAGCTCGACATGCATTGGTAAATCATCTTTGGAACCTAAATTGCATCATTTACGTCACTTACCAATGTTTTAATTTTTTGTCCCACCTTTTCCGTTATGCTTGTTTCCTCTTTTATTCTTAATATTCGTAAAGAAGATTGTGGTGCTAACGAAGTGTATGTTTACAAATAATCTCATGATAATAAAAATATTCTCATGATCCTCAACAAGAGACAGATTTGGAAAATTAAATAAAAGGATTAATTTTGGAAGAAATTGTTTTGGTATTAGTTAATTATTGGCCTTTTATGGGTAGCAATTTTAATTTTAGAGAATCATGGAATTTTATAGGTCTTATTTATGAAAAGTTTTTTTGATTTTTTATACTTTAAGGAAGGATTAGGCACAATCCACAATTAAATTGGCCCAATCGGGTTGAAGTACATCTATTGTTCCTTTCATTAATATAAATTTCGTCTACGGTTTTTTTGCTTATAAAAGAAAATTGCATCCTTGTAATAGAGCGAGAATGGATATCTTTAATTACAATTTATTTCGTATAGCTTTTTTTTGCCTTTATTTTTTCTTCATTGAATGCTTGAATTTGACTTTTGAAAATGAGTGATCATCATTTATGCCATCTGAAGATTCGGTTTTTATGGACTATTGTTGTTGTTGTTTTCATCATGTGATTTAGTTTCATAGTTCTCTTTGAAATCTTCCTATATTTTTCTTCTTCTTTATTTCTGTGTTGAATTAATCTTTGTTCTTCAAAAATAAGAGAAGGAAAAAGAAGAAGTGGGCACCTCATCACAGTTTCAAAAAAAATGATATTTGACAAATCGAAGTTGTAACTTTAAACGACAATAACTTTTTTCTAGTGTACCAAAAACAGAATTATAAAATATCAAATCGAAGCAAGGATCAATTTTTATAGTATGAGCTCGACATGCATTGGTAAATCATCTTTGGAACCTAAATTGCATCATTTACGTCACTTACCAATGTTTTAATGTTTTGTCCCACCTTTTCCGTTATGCTTGTTTCCTCTTTTATTCTAATAGTCATAAAGAAGATTGTGGTGCTAACGAAGTGTACATTTACAAATAATCTCATGATAATACAAATATTCTCATGATCCTCAACAAGAGACAGATTTGGAAAATTAAATACAAGGATTAATTTTGGAAGAAATTGTTTTGGTATTAGTTAATTATTGGCCTTTTATGGGTAGCAATTTTAATTTTAGAGAATCATGGAATTTTATAGGTCTTATTTATGACAAGTTTTTTTGATTTTTTGTTCTTTAAGGAAGGATTAGGCACAATCCACAATTAAATTGGCCGAATAGGGTTGAAGTAAATCTATTGTTCCTTTCATTAATATAAATTTCGTCTACCATTGTTTTGCTTATAAAAGAAAATTGCATCCTTGTAATAGGGCAAGAACTGATATCATTAATTACATTTTATTTCGTATAGGCTTTTTTTTGCCTTTATGTTTTCTTCATTCAATGCTTGAATTTGACTTTTGAAAATGAGTGATCATTATTTATGCCATCTGAAGATTCGGTTTTTATGGACTATTGTTGTTGTTGTTTTCATCATGTGATTTAGTTTCATAGTTCTCTTTGAAATCTTCCTATATTTTTCTTCTTCTTTATTTCTGTGTTGAATTAATCTTTGTTCTTCAAAAAGAAGAGAAGGAAAAAGAAGCAGTGGGCACCGCATCACAGTTTCAAAAAAAATGATATTTGACAAATCGAAGTTGTAACTTTAAACGACAATTACTTTTCACTAGTGTACCGAAAACACAATTATATAATATCAAATCGAAGCAAGTATCAATTTTTATGGTATGAGCTCGACATGCATTGGTAAATCATCTTGGGAACCTAAATTGCATCATTTTCGTCACTTACCAATGTTTTAATTTTTTGTCCCACCTTTTCCGTTATGCTTGTTTCCTCTTTTATTCTTAATATTCGTAAAGAAGATTGTGGTGCTAACGAAGTGTATGTTTACAAATAATCTCATGATAATACAAATATTCTCATGATCCTCAACAAGGGACAGATTTGGAATATTAAATACAAGGATTAATTTTGGAAGAAATTGTTTTGGTATTAGTTAATTATTGGCCTTTTATGGGTAGCAATTTTCATTTTAGAGAATCGTAGAATTTTATTGGTCTTATTTATGACAAGTTTTTTTGATTTTTTATACTTTAAGGAAGGATTAGGCACAATCCACAATTAAATTGGCCCAATCGGGTTGAAGTACATCTATTGTTCCTTTCATTAATATAAATTTCGTCTACGGTTTTTTTGCTTATAAAAGAAAATTGCATCCTTGTAATAGAGCGAGAATGGATATCTTTAATTACAATTTATTTCGTATAGCTTTTTTTTTTCCTTTATTTTTTCTTCATTGAATGCTTGAATTTGACTTTTGAAAATGAGTGATCATCATTTATGGCATCTGAAGATTCGGTTTTTATGGATTGTTGTTGTTGTTGTTTTCATCATGTTATTCCGTTTCATAGTTCTCTTTGAAATCTTCCTATATTTTTCTTCTTCTTTATTTTTATGTTGAATTTATCTTTGTTCTTCAAAAAGAAGAGAAGGAAAAAGAAGAATTGGGCAACTGCTCACAGTTTAAAAAAAACGATATTTGACTAATCGAAGTTGTAACTTTAAACGACAATAAATTTTTACAAGTGTACCGAAAACACAATTATAATATATCAAATCAAAGCAAGTATCGATTTTTATAGTATGAGCTCGACATGCATTGGTAACTCATCTTTGGAACCCAAATTGTATCGTATACATCACTTACCAAGTGTTTTAATGTTTTGTCCCACCTTTTCTGTTTTTGCTTGTTTTCTGTTTTATTCTTAATAGTCGTAAAGAAGATTGTGGTGCTAACGAACTGTTTGTTTACAAATAATCTCATGATAATACAAATATTCTCATGATCCTCAACAAAGCACAGATTTGGAATATAAAATAGAAGAATTAATTTTGGATGAAATTGTTTTGGTATTAGTTAATTATGGGTAGCAATTTTCATTTTAGAGAATCGTGGAATTTTATAGGTCTTATTTATGACAATTTTTTTGATTTTTTTTTTAAGGAAGGATTAGGCACAATCCACAATTAAATTGGCCCAATAGGGTTGAAGTAAATCTATTGTTCTTTTGATTAATATAAATTTCGTCTACGGTTTTTTTTGCATATAAATGAAAATTGCAACCTTGTAATAGGGTTAGAACTGATATCATTAATTACAATTTATTTCGTATAGCTTTTTTTCTGCCTTTATTTGTTCTTCATTGAATGCTTGAATTTGACTTTTGAAAATGAGTGATCATCATTTATGGCATCTGAAGATTCGGTTTTTATCGACTCTTGTTGTTGTTGTTTTCATCATGTGATTTCGTTTCATAGTTCTCTTTGAAATCTTCCTATATTTTTCTTATTCTTTATTTCTGTGTTGAATTAATCTTTGTTCATCAAAAAGAAGAGAAGGAAAAAGAAAAAGTGGGCACCTGCTAACAGTTTCAAAAAAAAATGATATTTGACAAATCGAAGTTGTAACTTTAAATGACAATAACTTTTTACTAGTGTACCGAAAACACAATTATATAATATCAAATCGAAGCAAGTATCAATTTTTATAGTATGAGCTCGACATGCATTGGTAAATCATCTTTGGAACCTAAATTGTATCATTTACGCCACTTACCAATGTTTTAATGTTTTGTCCCATCTTTTCCGTTATGCTTGTTTCCTCTTTTATTCTTAATAGTCGTAAAGAAGATTGTGGGGCTAACGAAGTGTATGTTTACAAATAATCTCATGATAATACAAATATTCTCATGATCCTCAACAAAGGAAAGATTTGGAATATTAAATACAAGGATTAATTTTGGAAGAAATTGATTTGGTATTAGTTAATTATTGGCCTTTTCGGGAAAGCAATTTTAATTTTAGAGAATCGTGGAATTTTATAGGTCTTATTTATGACAAGTTTTTTTGATTTTTTATTCTTTGAGGAAGGATCAGGCACAATCCACAATTAAATTGGCCGAATAGGGTTGAAGTAAATCTATTTTTCCTTTCATTAATATAAATTTCGTCTACGATTTCTTTGCTTATAAAAGAAAATTGCATCCTTGTAATAGGACAAGAACTGATATCATTAATTACAATTTATTTCATAGAGCCTTTTTTCTGCCTTTATTTGTTCTTCATTGAATGCTTGAATTTGACTTTTGAAAATGAGTGATCGACTTTTATGGTATCTGAAGATTCGGATTTAATGGACTATTTTTGTTGTTGTTTTCATCATGTGATTTCGTTTCATAGTTCTCTTTGAAATCTTCCTATATTTTTCTTCTTCTTAATTTCTGTGTTGAATTAATCTTTGTTCTTCAAAAAGAAGAGAAGGAAAAAGAAGCAGTGGGCACCTGATCACAGTTTCAAAAAAAAATGATATTTGACAAATTGAAGTTGTAACTTTAAACGACAATAACTTTTTACTAGTGTACCGAAAACACAATTATATAATATGAAATCGAAGCAACTATCAATTTTTATAGTATGAGCTCGACATGCATTGGTAAATCATCTTTGCAACCTAAATTGCATCATTTACCCCACTTACCAATGTTTTAATGTTTTGTCCCAGCTTTTCCGTTATGCTTGTTTCCTCTTTTATTCTTAATAGTCGTAAAGAAGATTGTGGGGCTAACGAAGTGTATGTTTACAAATAATCTCATGATAATAAAAATATTCTCATGATCCTCAACAAGAGACAGATTTGGAAAATTAAATAAAAGGATAAATTTTGGAAGAAATTGTTTTGGTATTAGTTAATTATTGGCCTTTTATGGGTAGCAATTTTAATTTTAGAGAATCATGGAATTTTATAGGTCTTATTTATGAAAAGTTTTTTTGATTTTTTATACTTTAAGGAAGGATTAGGCACAATCCACAATTAAATTGGCCCAATCGGGTTGAAGTACATCTATTGTTCCTTTCATTAATATAAATTTCGTCTACGGTTTTTTTGCTTATAAAAGAAAATTGCATCCTTGTAATAGAGCGAGAATGGATATCTTTAATTACAATTTATTTCGTATAGCTTTTTTTTGCCTTTATTTTTTCTTCATTGAATGCTTGAATTTGACTTTTGAAAATGAGTGATCATCATTTATGCCATCTGAAGATTCGGTTTTAATGGACTATTTTTGTTGTTGTTTTCATCATGTGATTTCGTTTCATAGTTCTCTTTGAAATCTTCCTATATATTTCTTCTTCTTTATTTCTGTGTTGAATTAATCTTTGTTCTTCAAAAAGAAGAGAAGGAAAAAGAAGAAATGGGCTGCTGTTCACAGTTTAAAAAAAAACGATATTTGACAAATCGATGTTGTAACTTTAAACGACAATAACTTTTTACTAGTGTGCCGAAAACATAATTATATAATATCAAATCGAAGCAAGTATCGATTTTTATAGTATGAGCTCGACATGCATTGGTAACTCATCTTTGGAACCCAAATTGTATCGTATACATCACTTACCAAGTGGTTTAATGTTTTGTCCCACCTTTTCTGTTTTTGCTTGTTTTCTGTTTTATTCTTAATAGTCGTAAAGAAGATTGTGGTGCTAACGAAGTGTTCATTACAAATAATCTCATGATAATACAAATATTCTCATGATCCTCAACAAAGCACAGATTTGGAATATAAAATACAAGGATTAATTTTGGATGAAATTCTTTTGGTCTTAGTTAATTATGGGTAGCAATTTTCATTTTAGAGAATCGTGGAATTTTATAGGTCTTATTTATGACAAGTTTTTTGATTTTTTTTTCTTTAAGGAAGGATTGGGCACAATCCAAAATTAAACTAGCCCAATAGGGTTGAAGTAAATCTTGTGTTCCTTTCATTAATATAAATATCGTCCACGGTTTTTTTGCTTATAAAAGAAAATTGCATCCTTGTAATAGGGCGAGAACTGATATCATTAATTACAATTTATTTCGTATAGCCTTTTTTCTGCCTTTATTTGTTCTTCATTGAATGCTTGAATTTGACTTTTGAAAATGAATGATCGACATTTATGGCATCTGAAGATTCGGTTTTGATGGACTATTGTTGTTGTTGTTTTCATCATGTTATTTCGTTTCATAGTTCTCTTTGAAATCTTCCTATATTTTTCTTCGTCTTTATTTCTGTGTTGAATTAATCTTTGTTCTTCAAAAAGAAGAGAAAGAAAAAGAAGAAGTGGGCACCTGATCGCAGTTTCAAAACAAAATTATATTTGACAAATCGAAATTGTAACTTTAAACGACAATAACTTTTTTCTAGTGTACCGAAAACAGAATTATAAAATATCAAATCGAAGCAAGTATCAATTTTTATAGTATGTGCTCGACATGCATTGGTAAATCATCTTTGGAACCTAAATTGCATCATTTACGTGACTTACCAATGTTTTAATGTTTTGTCCCACCTTTTCCGTTATGCTTGTTTCCTCTTTTATTCTTAATAGTCATAAAGAAGATTGTGGTGCTAACGAAGTGTACATTTACAAATAATCTCATGATAATACAAATATTCTCATGATCCTCAACAAGAGACAGATTTGGAAAATTAAATACAAGGATTAATTTTGGAAGAAATTGTTTTGGTATTAGTTAATTATTGGCCTTTTATGGGTAGCAATTTTAATTTTAGAGAATCGTGGAATTTTATAGGTCTTATTTATGACAAGTTTTTTTGATTTTTTATTCTTTAAGGAAGGATTAGGCACAATCCACAATTAGATTGGCCGAATAGGGTTGAAGTAAATCTATTGTTCCTTTCATTAATATAAATTTCGTCTACGACTTTTTAGCTTACAAAAGAAAATTGCATCCTTGTAATAGGGCGAGAACTAATATCATTAATTACATTTTATTTCGTATAGCCTTTTTTTATGCCTATATTTTTTCTTCATTCAATGCTTGAATTTGACTTTTGAAAATGAGTGATCATTATTTATGCCATCTGAAGATTCGGTTTTTATGGACTATTGTTGTTGTTGTTTTCCTCATGTGATATAGTTTCATATTCTCTTTGAAATCTTCCTATATTTTTCTTCTTCTTTATTTCTGTGTTGAATTAATCTTTGTTCTTCAAAAAGAAGAGAAGGAAAAAGAAGCAGTGGGCACCTCATCACAGTTTCAAAAAAAAATTATATTTGACAAATCGAAGTTGTAACTTTAAACGACAATAACTTTTTACTAGTGTACCGAAACCACAATTATATAATATCAAATCGAAGCAAGTATCAATTTTTATAGTATGAGCTCGACATGCATTGGTAAATCATCTTTGGAACCTAAATTGCATCATTTACGCCACTTACAAATGTTTTAATGTTTTGTCCCATCTTTTCCGTTATCCTTGTTTCCTCTTTTATTCTTAATAGTCGTAAAGAAGATTGTGGTGGTAATGAAGTGTATGTTTACAAATAATCTCATGATAATACAAATATTCTCATGATCCTCAACAAGGGACAGATTTGGAATATTAAATACAAGGATTAATTTTGGAAGAAATTGATTTGGTATTAGTTAATTATTGGCCTTTTCTGGAAAGCAATTTTAATTTTAGAGAATCGTGGAATTTTATAGGTCTTATTTATGACAAGTTTTTTTGATTTTTTATTCTTTAAGGAAGGATTAGGCACAATCCACAATTAAATTGGCCCAATAGGGTTGAAGTAAATCTATTGTTCCTTTCATTAATATAAATTTCATCTACGATTTTTTTGCTTATAAAAGAAAATTGCATCCTTGTAATAGGGCAAGAATTGATATCATTAATTACAATTTATTTCATAGAGCCTTTTTTCTGCCTTTATTTGTTCTTCATTGAATGCTTGAATTTGACTTTTGAAAATGAGTGATCATCATTTACGGCATCTGAAGATTCGGTTTAATGGACTGTTGTTGTTGTTGTTTTCATCATGTGATTTTGTTTCATAGTTCTCTTTGAAATCTTCCTATATTTTTCTTCTTCTTTATTTCTGTGTTGAATTAATCTTTGTTTTTCAAAAAGAAGAGAAGGAAAAGAAGAAGTGGGCAACTGCTCACAGTTTAAAAAAATGATATATGACAAATCGAAGTTGTAACTTTAAACGACAATAACTTTTTACTAGTGTACCGAAAACACAATTATAATATATCAAATCAAAGCAAGTATCGATTATAATAGTATGAGCTCGACATGCATTGGTGACTAATCTTTGGAACCCAAATTGTATCGTTTACGTCACTTACCAAGTGTTTTAATGTTTTGTCCCACCTTTTCTGTTTTGCTTGTTTTCTGTTTCATTCTTAATAGTCGTAAAGAAGATTGTAGTGCTAACGAAGTGTATGTTTACAAATAATCTCATGATAATACAAATATTCTCATGATCCTCAACAAGGGACAGATTTGGAATATTAAATACAAGGATTAATTTTGGAAGAAATTGTTTTGGTATTAGTTAATTATTGGCCTTTTATGGGTGGCAATTTTCATTTTAGAGAATAGTGTAATTTTATAGGTCTTATTTAAGACAAGTTTTTTGATATTTTATACTTTAAGGAAGTATTGGGCACAATCCACAATTAAATTGGCCCAATAGGGTTGCAGTAAATCTTTTGTTCCTTTCCTTAATACAAATTTCGTCTACGGTTTTTTTGCTTATAAAAGAAAATTGCATCCTTGTAATAGGGCGAGAACTGCTATCATTAATTACAATTTATTTCGTATAGCCTTTTTTTTTCCTTTATTTGTTCTTCATTGAATGCTTGAATTTGACTTTTGAAAATGAGTGATCATCATTTATGGCATCTGAAGATTCGGTTTTTATGGACTGTTGTTGTTGTTGTTTTCATCATGTGATTTCGTTTCATAGTTCTCTTTGAAATCTTCCTATATTTTTCTTCTTCTTTATTTCTGTGTTGAATTAATCTTTGTTCTTCAAAAAGAAGAGAAGGAGAAAGAAGAAGTGGGCACCTCATCACAGTTTCAAAAAAATGATATTTGATAAATTGAAGTTGTTACTTTAAACGACAATAACTTTTTACTAGTGTACCGAAAACACAATTATATAATATCAAATCGAAGAAAGTATCGATTTTTATAGTATGAGCTCGACATGCATTGGTAACTCATCTTTGGAACCTAAATTGCATCGTTTACGTAACTTACCAATGTTTTAATATTTTGTCCCACCTTTTCTGTTTGGCTTGTTTTCTGTTTTATTCTTACTAGTCGTAAAGAAGATTGTGGTGCTAACGAAGTGTATGTTTACAAATAATCTCATGATAATACAAATATTCTCGTGATCCTAAATAAGGCACAGATTTGGAATATAAAATACAAGGATTAATTTTGGAAGAAATTGTTTTGGTATTAGTTCATTATTGGCCTTTTATGGGTAGCAATTTTCATTTTAGAGAATCGTGGAATTTTGTAGGTCTTATTTATGACAAGTTTTTTTTATTTTTTATTCTATAAGGAAGGATTAGGCATAATCCACAATTAAATTGGCCCAATAGGGTTGAAGTAAATCTATTGTTCCTTTCATTAATATAAATTTCGTCTACGGTTTTTTGCTTATAAAAGAAAATTGCACCCTTGTAATAGGGCGAGAACTGATATCATTAATTACAATTTATTTCGTATAGCCTTTTTTTTCCATTATTTGTTCTTCATTGAATGCTTGAATTTGACTTTTGAAAATGAGTGATCATCATTTATGGCATCTGAAGATTCGGTTTTTATGGACTGTTGTTGTTGTTTTCATCATGTGATTTCGTTTCATAGTTCTCTTTGAAATCTTCCTATATTTTTCTTCCTCTTTATTTCTGTGTTGAATTAATCTTTGTTCTTCAAAAAAAGAGAAGGAAAAAGAAGAAATGGGCACCTTATCACAGTTTCAAAAAAAATGATATTTGACAAATCGAAGTTGTAACTTTAAACAATAATAACTTTTTACTATTGTACCGACAACACAATTATATAATATCAAATCGAATCAAGTATCGAGTTTTATAGTATGAGCTCGACATGCATTGGTAAATCATCTTTGGAACCTAAATTGCATCATTTACGTCACTTACCAATGTTTTAATTTTTTGTCTCACCTTTTCCGTTATGCTTGTTTCCTATTTTATTCTTAATAGTCTTAAAGAAGATTGTGGTGCTAACGAAGTGTATGTTTACAAATAATCTCATGATAATGCAAATATTCTCATGATTCTCAACAAGGGACAGATTTGGAATATTAAATACAAGGATCAATTTTGGAAAAAATTGTTTTGGTATTAGTTAATTATTGGCCTTTTATGGGTAGCAATTTTCATTTTAGAGAATCGTGGAATTTTATTGGTCTTATTTATGACAAGTTTTTTTGATTTTTTATACTTTAAGGAAGGATTAGGCACAATCCACAATTAAATTGGCCCAATAGGGTTGAAGTAAATCTTTTGTTCCTTTCATTAATACAAATTTCGTCTACGGTTTTTTTGCGTATAAAAGAAAATTGCATCCTTGTAATAGGGCGAGAACTGCTATCATTAATTACAATTTATTTCCTATAGCCTTTTTTTTTCCTTTATTTGTTCTTCATTGAATGCTTGAATTTGACTTTTGAAAATGAGTGATCATCATTTATGGCATCTGAAGATTCGGTTTTTATGGACTGTTGTTGTTGTTGTTTTCATCATGTGATTTCGTTTCATAGTTCTCTTTGAAATATTCCTATATTTTTCTTCTTCTTTATTTCTGTGTTTAATTAATCTTTGTTCTTCAAAAAGAAGAGAAGGAGAAAGAAGAAGTGGGCACCCGATCACAGTTTCAAAAAAAATGATATTTGATAAATCGAAGTTGTTACTTTAAACGACAATAACTTTTTACTGGTGTACCTAAAACACAATTATATAATATCAATTCGAAGAAAGTATCGATTTTTATAGTATGAGCTCGACATGCATTGGTAACTCATCTTTGGAACCTAAATTGCATTGTTTATGTCACTTACCAATGTATTAATGTTTTGTCCCACCTTTTCTGTTTTTGCTTGTTTTCTGTTTTATTTTTACAAGTCGTAAAGAAGATTGTGGTGCTAACGAAGTGTATGTTTACAAATAATCTCATGATAATACAAATATTCTCATGATCCTCAACAAGGCACAGATTTGGAATATAAAATACAAGGATTAATTTTGGAAGAAATTCTTTTTGTATTAGTTAATTATTGGCCTTTTATGGGTAGCAATTTTCATTTTACAGAATCGTGGAATTTTGTAGGTCTTATTTATGACAAGTTTGTTTTATTTTTTATTCTTTAAGGAAGGATTACGCACAATCCACAATTAAATTGGCCCAATAGGGTTGAAGTAAATCTATTGTTCCTTTCATTAATATAAATTTCGTCTACGGTTTTTTGCTTATAAAAGAAAATTGCATCCTTGTAATAGGGCGAGAACTGATATCATTAATTACAATTTATTTTTTATAGCCTTTTTTTCCTTTATTTTTTCTTCATTGAATGCTTGAATTTGACTTTTGAAAATGAGTGATCATCATTTATGGCATCTGAAGATTCGGTTTTTATGGACTGTTGTTGTTGTTGTTGTTTTCATCATGTGATTTCGTTTCATAGTTCTCTTTGAAATCTTCCTATATTTTTCTTCTTCTTTATTTCTGTGTCGAATTAATCTTTGATCTTCAAAAAAAGAGAAGGAAAAAGAAGAAGTGGGCACCTGATCACAGTTTAAAAAAAAATGATATTTGACAAATCGAAGTTGTAACTTTAAATGATAATAACTTTTTACTAGTGTACCGACAATACAATTATAAAATATCAAATCGAATCAAGTATCGAGTTTTATATATGAGCTCGACATGCATTGGTAAATAATCTTTGGAACCTAAATTGCATCGTTTACGTCACTTACCAATGTTTTAATGTTTTGTCCCACCTTTTCCGTTTTGCTTGTTTCCTCTTTTAATCTTAATAGTTGTAAAGAAGATTGTGGTGCTAACGAAGTGTATATTTACAAATAATCTCATGATAATACAAATAATCTCATGATCCTTAACAAGGGACAGATTTGGAATATTAAATACAAGGATTAATTTTGGAAGAAATTGTTTTGGCATTAGTTAATAATTAGCCTTTTATGGGTAGCAATTTTCATTTTAGAGAATCGTGGAATTTTATAGGTCTTATTTATGACAAGTTTTTTGATTTTCTATTCTATAAGGAAGGATTAGGCACAATCCTCAATTAAATTGGCCCAATAGGGTTGAAGTAAATCTATTGTTCCTTTCATTAATATAAATTTCGTCTATGGTTTTTTTGCTTATAAAAGAAAAATGCATCCTTTTAATAAGGCGAGAACTGATATCATTAATTACAATTTATTTCGTATAGCCTTTTTTCTGCCTTTATTTGTTCTTCATTGAATTCTTGAATTTGTATTTTGAAAATGAGTGATCATCATTTACGGCATCTGAAGATTCGGTTTTATGGACTATTGTTGTTGTTGTTTTCATCATGTGATTTTGCTTCATAGTTATCTTTGAAATCTTCCTATATTTTTCTTCTTCTTTATTTCTGTGTTGAATTAATCTTTGTTTTTCAAAAAGAAGAGAAGGAAAAGAAGAAGTGGGCAACTGCTCAGAGTTTAAAAAAATGATATATGAAAAATCAAAGTTGTAACTTTATACGACAATAACTATTTACTAGTGTACCCAAAACACAATTATAATATATCAAATCGAAGCAACTATCGATTATAATAGTATGAACTTGACTTGCATTGGTGACGAATCTTTGGAACCCAAATTGCATAATTTACATCACTTACCAAGTGTTTTAATGTTTTGTCCCACCTTTTCCGTTTTGTTTGCTTTTTGTTTTATTATTAATATCCGTAAAGAATATTGTGGTGCAAACGAATTGTATGTTTACAAATAATCTCATGATAATACAAATATTCTCATGATCCTCAATAAGGGACAGATTTGGAATATTAAATACAAGGATTAATTTTGGAAGAAATTTTTTTGTTATTATTTAATTATTGGCCTTTTATGGGTAGCAATTTTCATTTTAGAGAATAGTGTAATTTTATAGGTCTTATTTATGACAAGTTTTTTGATTTTTTATACTTTAAGAAAGGATTGGGCACAATCCACAATTAAACTGGCCCAATAGGGTTGAAGTAAATCTTGTGTTCCTTTCAGTAATATAAATTTCGTCCACGGTTTTTTAGCTTATAAAAGAAAATTGCATCCTTGTAATAGAGCAAGAACTGATATCATTAATTACAATTTATTTCATATAGCCTTTTCTCTGCCTTTATTTGTTCTGCATCGAATGCTTCAATTTGACTTTTGAAAATGAGTGATCGACATTTATGGCATCTCAAGATTCGGTTTTGATGGACTATTGTTGTTGTTGTTTTATCATGTTATTTCGTTTCATAGTTCTCTTTGAAATCTTCCTATATTTTTCTTCGTCTTTATTTCTGTGTTGAATTAATCTTTGTTCTTCAAAAAGAAGAGAATTAAAAAGAAGAAGTGGGCAACTTCTCACACTTTAAAAAAACGATATTTGACAAATCGAAGTTGTAACTTTAAACGACAATAACGTTTTACTAGTGTACCGAAAACACAATTATAATATATTAAATCAAAGCAAGTATCGATTATAATAGTATGAGCTCGACATGCATTGCTGACTAATCTTTGGAACCCAAATTGTATCATTTACATCACTTACCAAGTGTTTTAATGTTTTGTCCCACCTTTTCTGTTTTGCTTGTTTTCTGTTTTATTCTTAAAAGTCATAAAGAAGATTGTGGTGCTAACGAAGTGTATGTTTACAAATAATCTCATGATAATACAAATATTCTCATGATCCTCAACAAGGCACAGATTTGGAATATAAAATACAAGGATTAATTTTGGATGAAATTGATTTTCTATTAGTTAATTATGGGTAGCAATTTTCATTTTAGAGAATCTTGGAATTTTATTGGTCTTATTTATAACAAGTTTTTTGATTTTTTATTCTTTAAGGAAGGATTAGGCACAATCCACAATTAAATTGGCCCAATAGGGTTGAAGTAAATCTATTGTTCCTTTCATTAATATCAATTTCCCCTACAGTTTTATTGCTTATAAAAGAAAATTCCATCCTTGTAATTGGGCGAGAACTGATATCATTAATTATAATTTATTTCGTATAGCCTTTTTTCTACCTTTATTTGTTCTTCATTTAATGCTTGAATTTGACTTTTGAAAATGAGTGATCATCATTTATGGCATCTGAAGATTCGGTTTTTATGGACTATTGTTGTTGTTGTTTTCATCATGTGATTTCGTTTCATAGTTCTCTTTGAAATCTTCCTATATTTTTCTTCTTCTATATTTTTGTGTTGAATTAATCTTTGTTCTTCAAAAAGAAGAGAAGGAAAAAGAAGAAATGGGCACCTGATCACAGTTTCAAAAAAAATGATATTTGACAAATCGAAGTTTTAACTTGAAACGACAATAAATTTTTACTAGTGTACCGAAAACACGATTATATAATATCAAATCGAAGCAAGTATCCATTTTTATAGTATGAGCTCGACATGCATTGGTAACTCATCTTTGGAACCTAAATTGCATCGTTTACGTCACTTACCAATGTTTTAATGTTCTGTCCCACCTTTTCCGTTCTGCTATTTGTTGTTTTGTTCTTAACAGTCGTAAAGAAGATTGTGGTGGTAATGAAGTTTATGTTTACAAATAATCTCATGATAATACAAATATTCTCATGATTCTCAACAAGGGACAGATTTGGAATATTAAATACAAGGATCAATTTTGGAAAAAATTGTTTTGGTATTAGTTAATTATTGGCCTTTTATGGGTAGCAATTTTCATTTTATAGAATCGTGGAATTTTGTAGGTCTTATTTATGACAAGTTTTTTTTATTTTTTATTCTTTAAGGAAAGATTAGGCACGATCCACAATTAAATTGGCCCAATAGAGTTGAAGTAAATCTATTGTTCCTTTCATTAATATAAATTTCGTCTACGGTTTTTTTGCTTATAAAACAAAATTGCATCCTTGTAATAAGGCGAGAACTGATATCATTAATTACAATTTATTTCGTATAGCCTTTTTTCTGCCTTTATTTGTTATTCATTGAATTCTTGAATTTGACTTTTGAAAATGAGTGATCATCATTTACGGCATCTGAAGATTCGGTTTTATGGACTGTTGTTGTTGTTGTTTTCATCATGTGATTTCGTTTCATAGTTCTCTTTAAAATCTTCCTATATTTTTCTTCTTCTTTATTTCTGTGTTGAATTAATCTTTGTTCTTCAAAAAGAAGAGAAAGAAAAGAAGAAGTGGGCAACTGCTCAGAGTTTAAAAAAATGATATATGACAAATCGATGTTGTAACTTTAAACGACAATAACTTTTTACTAGTGCACCGAAAACACAATTATAATATATCAAATCGAAGCAAGTATCAATTATAATAGTATGAACTCGACATGCATTGGGGACGAATCTTTGGAACCCAAATTATATCGTTTACATCACTTACCAACTGTTTCAATGTTTTGTCCCACCTTTTCCGTTTTGCTTGTTTCCTGTTTTATTCTTAACAGTCGTAAAGAAGATTGTGGTGCTAACGAAGTGTATATTTACAAATAATCTCTTGATAATACAAATATTCTCATGATCCTCAACAAGGGACAGATTTGGAATATTAAATACAAGGATTAATTTTGGAAGAAATTGTTTTGGTATTAGTTAATTATTGGCCTTTTATGGGTAGCAATTTTCATTTTAGAGAATCGTGTAATTTTATAGGTCTTATTTATGAGAAGTTTTTTGATTTTTTATACTTTAAGGAAGGATTGGGCACAATCCACAATTAAATTGGCCCAATAGGGTTGAAGTAAATCTTGTGTTCCTATCATTAATATAAATGAGTGATCGACATTTATGGCATCTCAAGATTCGGTTTTGATGGACTATTGTTGTTGTTGTTTTCATCATGTTGTTTCGTTTCATTGTTCTCTTTGAAATCTTCCTATATTTTTCTTCGTCTTTATTTCTGTGTTGAATTAATCTTTGTTTTTCAAAAAGAAGATAATTAAAAAGAAGAAGTGGGCAACTGCTCAAAGTTTAAAAAAACGATATTTGACAAATCGAAGTTGAAAATTTAAATGACAATAAATTTTTACTAGTGTACCGAAAACACAATTATAATATATCAAATCAAAGCAAGTATCGATTATAATAGTATGAGCTCGACATGCATTGGTGACTAATCTTTGGAACCCAAATTGTATCGTTTACATCACTTACCATGTGTTTTAATGTTTTGTCCCACCTTTTCTGTTTTGCTTGTTTTCTGTTTTATTCTTAATAGTCATAAAGAAGATTGTGGTGCTAACGAAGTGTATGTTTACAAATAATCTCATGATAATACAAATATTCTCATGATCCTCAAGAAGGCACAGATTTGGAATATAATATACAATGATTAATTTTGGATGAAATTGTTTTTATATTAGTTAATTATGGGTAGTAATTTTCATTTTAGAGAATCGTGGAATTTTATAGGTCTTATTTATAACAAGTTTTTTGATTTTTTATTCTTTAAGGAAGGATTAGGCACAATCCACAATTAAATTGGCCCAATAGGGTTGAAGTAAATCTATTGTTCCTTTCATTAATATAAATTTCCTCTACGGTTTTATTGCTTATAAAAGAAAATTCCATCCTTGTAATAGGGCGAGAACTGATATAATTAATTACAATTTATTTCGTATAGCCTTTTTTCTACCTTTATTTGTTCTTCATTGAATGCTTGAATTTGACTTTTGAAATTGACTGATCATCATATATGGCATCTGAAGATTCGGTTTTTATGGACTGTTGTTGTTGTTGTTTTCATCATGTGATTTCGTTTCATAGTTCTCTTTGAAATCTTCCTATACTTTTCTTCTTCTTTATTTCTGTGTTGAATTAATCTTTGTTCTTCAAAAAGAAGAGAAGGAAAAAGAAGAAGTGGGCACCTCATCACAGTTTCAAAAAAACGATATTTGACAAATCGAAGTTGTAACTTTAAACGACAATAACTTTTTACAAGTGTACCGAAAACACAATTATAATATATCAAATCGAAGAAAGTATCAATTATAATAGTATGAGCTCGACATGCATTGGTGACTAATCTTTGGAACCCAAATTGCATCGTTTACATCACTTACCAAGTGTTTTAATGTTTTGTCCCACCTTTTCTGTTTTGCTTGTTTTATGTTTTATTCTTAATAGCCGTAAAGAATATTGTGGTGCAAACGAAGTGTATGTTTACAAATAATCTCAAAATAATACAAATATTCATATGATCCTCAACATGGCACAAATTTGGAATATAAAATACAAGGATTAGTTTTGGATGAAATTATTTTTCTATTAGTTAAATGTGGGCCATTTATGGTTAGCAATTTTCATTTTAGAGAATCATGGAATTTTATAAGTCTTATTTATGACAAGTTTTTTGATTTTTTATTCTTCAAGGAAGGATTAGGCACAATCGACAATTAAACTGGCCCAATTGGGTTGAAGTAAATCTATTGTTCCTTTCATTAATATAAATTTCGTCTACGATTTTTTTGCTTATAAAAGAAAATTGCATCCTTGTAATAGGGCGAGAACTAATATCATTAATTACAATTTATTTCATATAGCTTTTTTTCTGCCTTTATTTGTTCTTCATTGAATGCTTGAATTTGAATTTTGAAAATGAGTGATCATCATTTGTGGCATCTGACGATTCGTGTTTTATGGACTTGTTGTTGATGTTTTAATCATTGGATTTCCTTTCACAGTTCTCTTTGCAATCTTCCAATATTTTTTTCTTCTTTATTTCTGTGTGGAATTAATATTTGTTCTTCAAAAAAAAAGAGAAGGAAAAAGAAGAAGTGGGCACCTGATCACAGTTTAAAAATACGATATTTGACAAATAGAATTGTAACTTTAAACAATAATAACTTTTTACTAGTGTACCAAAAACACAATTATATAATATCAAATCGAAGCAAATATCGAGTTTTATAGTATGAGCTCGACATGCATTGGTAACTCATCTTTGGAACCTAAATTTCTTCGTTTACGTCACTTACCAATGTTTTAATGTTTTGTCCCACCTTTTTCGTTTTGCTTGTTTCCTGTTTTATTCTTAATAGTCTTTAAGAAGATTGTGGTGCTAACGAAGTGTATATTTACAAATAATCTCATGATAATACAAATATTCTCATGATCCTCAACAAGGGACAGATTTGGAATATTAAATACAAGGATCAATTTTGAAGGAAATTGTTTTGGCATTAGTTAATAATTGGCCTTTTATGGGTAGCAATTTTCATTTTAGAGAATCGTAGAATTTTATAGGTCTTATTTATGACAAGTTTTTTTGATTTTTTATTCTTTAAGGAAAGATTAGGCACGATCCACAATTAAATTGGCCCAATAGGGTTGAAGTAAATCTATTGTTCCTTTCATTAATATAAAGTTCGTCTACGGTTTTTTTGCTTATAAAAGAAAATTGCATCCTTGAAATAAGGCGAGAACTGATATCATTAATTACAATTTATTTCGTATAGATTTTTTTCTGCCTTTATTTGTTCTTCATTGAATTCTTGAATTTGACTTTTGAAAATGAGTGATCATCATTTACGGCATCTGAAGATTCGGTTTTTATGGACTGTTGTTGTTGTTGTTTTCATCATTTGATTTTGTTTCATAGTTCTCTTTGAAATCTTCCTATATTTTTCTTCTTCTTTATTTCTGTGTTGAATTAATCTTTGTTCTTCAAAAAGAAGAGAAGGAAAAGAAGAAGTGGGCAACTGCTCAGAGTTTAAAAAAACGATATATGACAAATCGAAGTTGTAACTTTAAACGACAATAACTTTTTACTAGTGTACCGAAAACAAAATTATAATATATCAAATCGAAGCAAGTATCGATTATAATAGTATCAACTCAACATGCATTGGTGACGAATCTTTGGAACCCAAATTGCATAGTTTACATCACTTACCAAGTGTTTTAATGTTTTGTCCCACCTTTTCCATTTTATTTGTTTTTTGTTTTATTATTAATATCCGTAAAGAATATTGTGGTGAAAATGAATTGTATGTTTACAAATAATCTCATGATAATACAAATATTCTCATGATCCTCAACAAGGGACAGATTTGGAATATTAAATACAAGATTAATTTTGGAAGAAATTGTTTTGGTATTAGTTAATTATTGGCCTTTTATGGGTAGCAATTTTCATTTTAGAGAATCGTGTAATTTTATAGGTCTTATTTATGACAAGTTTTTTGATTTTTTATACTTTAAGGAAGGATTCGGCACAATCCACAATTAAATTGGCCCAATAGGGTTGAAGTAAATCTTGTGTTCCTTTCATTAATATAAATTTCGTCTACGGTTTTTTTGCTTAAAAAAGAAAATTGCATCCTTGTAATAGGGCGAGAACTGAAGATTAGTGTTATATGGACTTGTTGTTGATGTTTTCATCATTGGATTTCCTTTCACAGTTCTCTTTGCAATCTCCCAATGTTTTTTTCTTCTTTATTTCTTTGTTGAATTAATATTTGTTCTTCAAAAAAAAAGAGAAGGAAAAGAAGAAGTGGGCACCTGATCACAGATTCAAAAAAAATGATATTTGACAAATCGAAGTTGTAACTTTAAACGACAATAACTTTTTACTAGTATCGATTTTTATAGTATGAGCTCGACATGCATTGGTCACTCATCTTTGGAACCTAAATAGCATTGTTTACGTCACATACCAATGTTTTAATGTTTTGTCCCACCTTTTCCGTTTTGCTTGTTTCTTGTTTTATTCTTAATAGTCGTAAAGAAGATTCTGGTGCTAACGAATTGTATGTTTACAAATAATCTCATGATAATACAAATATTCTCATGATCCTCAACAAGGCACAGATTTGGAATATAAAATACAAGGATTAATTTTGGAAGAAATTGTTTTTCTATTAGTTAATTATGGGTTGCAATTTTCATTTTAGAGAACCGTGGCATTTCATAAGTCTTATTTATGACAATTTTTTTTATTTTTTATTCTTTAAGGAAGGATTAGGCATAAACCACTATTTAATAGGCCCAATAGGGTTGAAGTACATCTATTGTTCCTTTCATAAAGATAAATTTCGTCTAGGGTTTTTTTGCTTATAAAAGAAAATTGCATCCCTATAATAGGTCAAGAACTGATATAATTAATTTCAATTTATTTCGTATAGCCTTTTATTCTTCCTTTATTTGTTCTTCATTGAATGCTTGAGTTTGGCTTTTGAAAATGAGTGATCATCATTTATGGCATATGAAGATTTGATTTTTATGGACATGTTGTTGTTGTTGTTTTCATCATTGGATTTCATTTCATAGTTCTCTTTGAAATCTGCCTATATTTTTCTTCCTTTTTCTTTCTATTTTGAATTAATCTTTGTCTTCAAAAAGAAGAGAAGAAAAAGAAGAAGTCGCCAACTGCTCACAGTTTAAAAAAACGATATTTTACAAATCGAAGTTGTAACTTTAAACGACAATAAATTTTTACTAGTGCACCAAAAACACAATTATATTATATCAAATCGAAGAAAGTATCGATTTTTATAGTATGAGCTGGACATGCATTGGTGACTCATCTTTGGAACCCAAATTGCATCGTTTACATCACTTACCAATTGTTTTAATGTTTTTTCCCACCTTTTCCGTTTTGCTTGTTTTTAGTTTTATTCTTAAAAGCCATAAAGAAGATTATGGTGCTAACCAAGTGTTTGTTTGAAAATAAAATCATGATAATACAAATATTCTCATGATCTTCAACAAGGGACAGATTTGGAATATTAAATACTAGGATTAATTTTTGAAAAAATTGTTTTTGTATTAGTTAATTATGAGCCTTTTATGGTTAGCAATTTTCATTATAGAGAATAGTTGAATTTTATATGTCTTATTTATGACAAGTTTTTTTGATTTTTTATTCTTTAAGGAAGGATTAGGCACAAACCACAATTAAGTAGGACCAATAGGGTTGAAATACATCTATTGTTCCTTTCATTAAGATAAATTTCATCTAGGATTTTTTCGCTTATAAAAGAAAATTGCAGCCTTGTAATAGGGAGAGAATTCATATCATTAATTACAATTTTTTTCGTATTGCCTTTTATTCTGCCTTTATTTGTTCTTCATTGAATTCTTGAATTTGACTTTTGAAAATCAGTGATCATCGTTTATGGCATATGAAGATTCGGTTTTTATGGACTTGTTGTTGTTGTTGTTGTTTTCATCATTGGATTTCATTTAATAGTTCTCTTTGAAATCTTCCTATATTTTTCTTCTTCTTTATTTCTGTGTTGAATTAATCTTTGTTCTTCGAAAAAAAGGGAAGGAAAAAGAAGAAGTGGGCAACTGCTCACAGTTTCAAAAAAAAAAGATATTTGACAAATCGAAGTTGTAAATTTAAACGACAATAACTTTTTACTAGTGTACCGAAAACAAAATTATAATATATCAAATGGAAGCAAGTATTGATTTTTATAGTATGAGCTGGACATGCATTGGTAACTCTTCTTTGGAACCCAAATTGCATCGTTAACATTACTTACCAAGTGTTTTAATGTTTTGTCCTACCTTTTCCGTTTTGCTTGTTTTCTGTTTTATTCTTAATAGTTGTAAAGAAGATTGTGGTGCTAACGAAGTGTATGTTAACAAATAATCTCATCCGAACACAAATATTCTAATGATCCTCAACAAGGGACAGATTTTGAATATAAAATACGAGGATTAATTTTGGAAAAATTTGTTTTTGTATTAGTTAATTATGGGCCTTTTATGGTTAGGAATTTTTATTATAGAGAATCGTGGAATTTTATACGTCTTATTTATGACATGTTTTTTGATTTTTTATTCTTTAAGGAAGGATTAGGCACAAAGCACAATTAAATAAGACAAATAGGATTGAAATACATCAATTGTTCCTTTCATTAAAATAAATTTCTTCTTGGGTTTTTTTGCTTATTAAAGTAAATTGCAGCCTTGTAATAAGGCGAGAACTGATATAATTAATAACAATTTATTTTTTATAGCCTTTTATTCTGCCTTTACTTTTTCTTCATTGAATGCTTCAATTTGACTTTTGAAAATCAGTGATCATCATTTATGGCATATGAAGATTCGGTTTTAATGGACTTGTTGTTGTTGTTGTTTTCATCATTTTATTTCATTTCATAGTTCTCTTTGAAATCTTCCTTTATTTTTCTTCTTCTTTATTTCTGTGTTGAATTAATCTTTGTCCTTCAAAAAAAAGAGAAGTAAATAGAAGAATTGGGCAACTGCTCACAGTTTAAAAAAAACGATATTTGACAAATCAAAGTTGTAACTTTAAACGACAATAAATTTTTACTAGTGTACCGAAAACACTATTATAATATATCAAATCGAAGCAAGTATCGATTGAAATAGTCTAAGGAGGACATGCATTGTTAACTCATCTTTGGAACCAAATTGCATCGTTTACATCACTTACAAAGTGTTTTAATGTTTTGTCCCACCTTCTCTGTTTTGCTTTTTTTCTATTTTATTCTTAATAGCCGTAAAAACGATTGTGGTGCAAACGAAGTGTATGTTTACAAATAATCTCATGATAATAGAAATATTCTCATGATCCTCAACAAGGGACAGATTTGGAATATAAAATACAAGGATTAATTTTGGAAAAAATTGTTTTTGTATTAGTTAATTATCGGCCTTTTATGATTAGTAATTTTCATTATAGAGAATCGTGGAATTTTATATGTCTTATTTATGACAAGTTTTTTGATTTTTTATTCTTTAAGGAAGGATTAGGCACAAACCACAATTAAATAGGACAAATAGGGTTGAAATACATCTACTGTTCCTTTCATTAAGATAAATTTCGTCTAGGGTTTTTTTGCTTATAAAAGAAGATTGTAGCCTTGTAATAAGGCGAGAACTGATATAATTAATTACAATTTATTTCTATATTTAATTAATCTTTGTTCTTCAAAAACAAGAGAAGGAAAAAGAAGAAGTGGTTAACTGCTCACAGTTTCAAAAAAAAAGATATTTGACAAATCGAAGTTGTAACTTTAAACGACAATAACTTTTTACAAGTGTACCGAAAACACAATTATAATATATCAAATCGAAGCAAGTATCTATTTTTATAGTATGAGCTGGACATGCATTGGTAACTCTTCTTTGGAACCCAAATTGCATCGTTAACATCACTTACAAAGTGTTTTAATGTTTTATCCCACCTTCTCCGTTTTGCTTGTTTTCTGTTTTATTCTTAATAGTCGTAAAAAAGATTGTGGTGCAAACGAAGTGTATGTTTACAAATAATATCATGATAATAGAAATATTCTCATGATCCTCAACAAGGGATAGATTTGGAATATAAAATACGAGGATTAATTTTGGAAAAAATTGTTTTTGTATTAGTTAATTATGGGCCTTTTATGGTAAGGAATTTTCATTATAGAGAATCGTGGAATTTTATATGTCTTATTTATGACATGTTTTTTGATTTTTTATTCTTTAAGGAAGGATTAGGCACAAAGCACAATTAAATAAGACAAATAGGATTGAAATACATCAATTGTTCCTTTCATTAAAATAAATTTCTTCTTGGGTTTTTTTGCTTATTAAAGTAAATTGCAGCCTTGTAATAAGGCGAGAACTGATATAATTAATTACAATTTATTTTTTATAGCCTTTCATTCTGCCTTTACTTTTTCTTCATTGAATGCTTGAATTTGACTTTTGAAAATAAGTGATCATCATTTATGGCATATGAAGATTCGGTTTTAATGGACTTGTTGTTGTTGTTGTTTTCATCATTGGATTTCATTTCATAGTTCTCTTTGAAATCTTCCTTTATTTTTCTTCTTCTTTATTTCTGTGTTGAATTAATCTTTGTCCTTAAAAAAAAAGAGAAGTAAATAGAAGAATTGGGCAACTGCTCACAGTTTCAAAAAAAAAAGATATTTGACAAATCGAAGTTGTAACTTTAAACGACAATAACTTTTTACTAGTGTACCGAAAACACTATTATAATATATCAAATCGAAGCAAGTATCGATTGTAATAGTATGAGCAGGACATGCATTGTTAACTCATCTTTGGAACCAAAATTGCATCATTTACATCACTTACAAAGTGTTTTAATGGTTTGTCCCACCTTCTCTGTTTTGCTTGTTTTCTGTTTTATTCTTAATAGCCGTAAAAAGATTGTGGTGCAAACGAAGTGTATGTTTACAAATAATCTCATGATAATAGAAATATTCTCATGATCCTCAACAAGGGACAGATTTGGAATATAAAATACAAGGATTAATTTTGGAAAAAAATGTTTTTGAATTAGTTAATTATGGGCCTTTTATGGTTAGCAAATTTAATTATAGAGAATCGTGGAATTTTATATGTCTTATTTATCACAAGTTTTTTGATTTTTTATTCTTTAGGGAAGGATTAGGCACAAACCACAATTAAATAGGACAAATAGGGTTGAAATACATCTATTGTTCCTTTCATTAAGATAAATTTCGTCTAGGGTTTTTTGCTTATAAAAGAAAATTGCAGCCTTGTAATAGTGGGAGAACTGATATCATTAATTACAATTTATTTTGTATAGCCTTTTATTCTGCCTTTATTCGTTCTTCACTGAATGCTTGAATTTGACTTTTTAAAATGAGTGATCATCATTTGTGGCATCTGAAGATTCGGGTTTTATGGACTTGTTGTTGTTTTCATCATTGGATTTCGTTTCATAGTTCTCTCTTCTTTATTTCTGTGTTGAATTAATCTTTGTTCTTCAAAAAAAAAGAGAAGGAAAAAGAAGAAGCGGGCAACTGCACACAGTTTAAAAAAACAATATTTGACAAATCGAAGTTGTAACTTTAAACGACAATAACTCTTTACTAGTGTACCGAAAACATTATTATAGTATATCAAATCGAAGCAAGTATTGATTGAAATAGTCTGAGCTGGACATGCATTGGTAAATCATCTTTGGAACCCAAATTTCATCCTTTACATCAATTATCGAGGGTTTTAAAGTTTTGTCCCACCTTTTATGTTTTGCTTGTTTTCGGTTTATTCTTAAAATCCATAAAGAAGATTGTGGTGCTGACTAATTGAATGTTTACATATATTCAGAAGATTCTTAGCATACTACAAATATTCTCATGATAATACAAATACTCTTAGCATCCAACACAAGGGATTGATTTAGAATATAAAATACAAAGATTAATGATAGATTTGGAATATAAAATACAAGGATTAATGATAGATTTGGAATATAAAATACTTTTATTCTTTCAGGAAGGATTCTTTATAAACCACAACTAAATAGACCCAATATGGTAGAAGTTTGTCTAGGTTCCTTTCATTAATATATATTTCATCTAGGGTTTTTTTTTTATAAAAGAAAATAGCAGCCTTGTAATTGAGGGAGAACGGATATCATTAATTATAATTTATTTCATATAGCCTTTTATTTTTCCTTTATTTTTTCTTCGTTGAATGCTTGAATTTTATTTTTCAAAAGGAGTGATCATCATATATGGTGTCTAAAGATTGGAGTTTTATGGACTTGTTGTTGTTGTTTTCATCTTTCGATTTCGTTTCATAGTTCTCTTTCAAATCTTGCTATATTTTTCTTCTTTTTTTCTATTTTTAATTAATCTTTGTTCTTCAAAAAAAAAGGGAGTGGAAAAGAAGAAGAGGGCAGCTGCTCACATTTAAAAAAATATATTTGATAAATCGAAGTTCCAACTTTAAATGACAATAACTTTTTACTAGTGTAGCGAAAACACTATTATAATATATCAAATCGAAGCTCATATCGATTGAAATAATTTGAGTTTGACATGAATTGGATACTCATTTTTTGAACCAAAATTTCATAGTTTACATCACTTACCGAGTGTTTAAAGTTTTTGTCGCGCCTTCTCTATTTTGCTTACTTTCTGTTTTATTCTTAAAAGTTGTAAAGGAGATTCTGGCACTAACTAAGTATATGTTTACAAATATTCAGAAGATTCTCAACATACTACAAAAATTCTCATGATAATAAAAATATTCTTATGATCCTACTCAAGGGATTTATTTGGAATATAAAATAGAAGGATTAATTTTGGAAGAAATCGTTTTTGTATTAGTTAATTATGTGCCTTTTATGGTTAGCAATTTTATGTCTTATTTATAATAAGTTTTTTTGATATTGTATTCTTTAAGCAAGGATTATGCACAATCCACAAATAAATAGGCCCAATAGGGTTGAATTACATCAAGGGTTTCTTTCATTAAGATAAATTCCGTCTAGGGTTTTTTTGGTTATAAAAGAAAATATGAGCCTTGTGATGGGGGGAGAACTTATATCTTTAATTATAATTTATTTCATATAGCCTTTTTTTATGACTTTATTTCTTCTTCATTCAATGCTTGAATTTGAATTTTCAAAAGGAGTGATCATCATTTATGGCGTCTAAATATTGGGGTTTTATGAACTTGTTGTTGTTCTTTTCATCTTTGGATTTTTTTCATAGTTCTCTTCGAAATCTTCCTATCTTTTTCTTCTTCTTTATATATATGTTTAATTAATATTTGTTCTTAAAAAAATGGAAGGAAAAATAAGAATAGGGCAGCTCCTCACAGTTACAAAAAAAACATTTGATAAATCGAAGTTGCAACTTTAAACGACGATAACTTTCTACTAGCATATCGAAAACACTATTATAATATATTAAATTGAAGTTTTTATCGATTGAAATAATCTGAGCTGGACATACATTAGAAACTCATTTTTTGAACCCAAATTGCATCGTTTACATCACTTAATAAGGGATTAAAGTGTTTGTCGCACCTTTTTTGTTTTGCTTGCTTTTGGTTTTATTTTTAAAGCTGTAAAGGAGATTGTGATGCTGATCAAGTGTATGTTTACAAATATTCGAAAGATTCTCAACATACTACAAATATTCTCATGATAATTCAAATATTCTTATGAACTTACCCAAGGGATTGATTTGGAATATAAAATACAAGGATTAATGATAGATTTGGAATATAAAATACAACGATTAATGTTTTATGAAATAGTTTTTGTAATAGTTATTTATGTACCTTTTTTGGTTAGCAATTTTCATTTTAGAGAATCGTGGAATTTGATATGTCTTATTTATCACAAGTTTTTTTGGTCTTTTATTCTTTAAAGAAGGATTAGGCACAAACCACAAATAAATAGGCCCAATAGCTTTCAGTCCAACAAGGGTTCTTTTCTTTAAGATAAATTTCGTCTAGGGTTTTTTTGCTTCTAAAAGAAATTAGTACCCTTGTAATGGGGGGAACACTGATATCATTAATTACAATTTATTTCAAATAGCCATTTATTTTTCTTTTATTTGTTCTTCATTGAATACTTAAATTTGACTTTTGGAAAGGTGGGATAATCATTTATGGCTTCTAAAGATTGGGGTTTTATGGACTTGTTGTTGTTGTTTTCATCTTTGGATTTCGTGTCATAGTTGTCTTTGAAATCTTCCTATATTTTTATTATTCTTTATTTATGTTTTTAATTAATCTTTGTTCTTCAAAAAAATGGAAGGAAAAAGAAGAAGAGGGTAGCTAGTCACAATTAAAAAAAACATTTGATAAATCGAAGTGGCAACTTTAAACGACAATAACTTTTTACAAGCGTATCGAAAACACTATTATAATATATCAAATCGACGGTTGTATTGATTGAAATCATCTGAGTTAGAAATACATTCGAAACTCATTTTTCAAACCCAAAATGCATTATTTACATCACTTACCTAGGGTTTAAAGTTTTTGTCGCACCTTTTCCGTTTTGCTTGCTTTTGATTTTATTCTTAAAAGCTATAAAGGAGATTATGGCGTTGACCAAGTGTACGTTTACAAATATTCTCATGATAATACATCAAGGGTTCCTTTCATTAAGATAAATTTCATCTAGAGTTTTTTTGCTTATAAAAGAAAATAGAAGCCTTGTAATAGGGGAGAACTGATATCTCTAATTATAATTTATTTGATATAGCCTATTATTTTTCCTTTATTTGTTCTTCATTGAATGTTTAAATTTGGATTTTTGAAAGAAGGGATAATTGTTTATGGCATCTAAAGATTGGGGTTTTATGGACTTTCTTTTTTGTTGTTTTCATCTTTGGATTTTGTTTCATAGTTTTCTTTGAAATCTTCCAGTATTTTTCTTCTTCTTTATTTCTATTTTTAATTCATCTTTATTCTTCAAAAAAAAGGGAAGGGAAAAGAAGTAGAGGGCAGCTGCTCACAATTTAAAAAAATACATTTGATAAATGAAAGTTGCAACTTTAAACGACAATAACTTATTCCAAGCGTATCAAAAACACTATTATAATATATCAAATGGAAGCTTGTATCGATTGAAATAATCTAAGTTGGACATGCATTGGAAGCTCATTTTTCGAACCCAAATTGCATTGTTTACATCACTTACCAAGGGTTTAAAGTTTTTGTCGCACCTTTACCGTTTTGCTTGCATTTGGTTTTATTCATAGAAGTTGTAATGGAGATTGTAGCGCTGACCAAGTGTGTGCTTCCAAATATTCTAAAGATTCCCAACATACTACTAATATTCTCATGATAATACAAATATTCTTATGATCCTACACAAGGGATTGATTTGGAATATAAAATATAAGGATTAATGAAAGATTTGGAATATAAAACACAAGGATTAATTTTGGAAGAAATTGTTTTTGTATTAGTTATTTATGTGCCTTTTATGGTTAGCAATTTTCATTTTAGCGAATCGTGGAATTTGATATGTCTTATTTATCACAAGTTTTTTTGGTCTTTTATTCTTTAAGGAAGGATTAGGCACAAACCACAAATTAATAGGCCCAATAGCTTTCAGTCCAACAAGGGTTCTTTTCTTTAAGATAAATTTCGTCTAGGGTTTTTTTGCTTCTAAAAGAAATTAGTACCCTTTTAATGGAGGGAACACTAATATCATTAATTACAATTTATTTCAAATAGCCATTTATTTTTCTTTTATTTGTTCTTCATTGTTGTTGTTGTTTTCATCTTTGGATTTCATTTCATAGTTGTCTTTGAAATCTTCCTATATTTTTATTCTTCTTTATTTCTATTTTTAATTAATCTTTGTTCTTAAAAAAAGGGAAGGAAAAAGAAGAAGAGGGCAGCTGCTCACAGTTAAAAAACAAACATTTGATAAATCAAAGCTTGTATCGATTGATATAATCTGAGTTGGACATGCATTGGGAACTCATTTTTCAAACCCAAACTGCATCGTTTACATCACTTACGAAGGGTTTAATATTTTTGTCGCACTTTTTCCGTTTTGCTTGCTTTTGGTTTTATTCTTAAAAGCTATAAAGGATATTGTTGCACTCGCCAAGTGTATGTTTACAAATATTCTCATGATAATAAAAATATTTTTATGATCCTACACTAGGGATTGAGTTGGAATATAAATTTCAAGGATTAATGATAGATTTGGAATATAAAATACAAGGATTAATTTTGGAAGAAATTGTTTTAGTATTAGTTAATTTTGTGGCTTTTATGGTTAGAAATTTTCATTTTATAAAATCGTGGATTTTTATATATCTTATTTATCAAAAGATTTTTTGATCTTTTATTCTTTAAGGAAGGATTAAGTACAAACCACAACTAAATAGACCTAATATTGTTGAAGTACATTAATGGTTCCTTTCATTAAGATAAATTTTGCCTAGGGTTTTTTTGCATATAAAAGAAAATAGCAGCCTTGTAATGGGGGCAGAACTGATATCTTTAATTATAATTTATTTCATATAGCCTTTTATTTTGCCTTTATTTGTTCTTCATTCAATGCTTAAATTTGAATTTGCGAAAGGAGGGATAATCATTTATGGCGTCTAAAGATTGGGGTTTTATGGACTTCTTTTTGTTGTTTTCATCTTTGGATTTTGTTTCATAGTTCTCTTTGAAATATTTCAATGTTTTTCTTCTTCTTTATTTCTGTTTTTTAATTAATCTTTGTTTGTTAAAAAAGAGGGTAGGGAAAATAAGAAGAGGGCAGCTGCTCACTGTTAAAAAAACATTTGATAAATCGAAGTTACAACTTTAAACGACAATAACTTTTTACTAGCGTATCGAAAACACTATTATAATATATCAAATGGAAATTTGTATCAATGAAAATAATTTGAGTTGGACATGCATTGGAAACTCATTTTTCGAACCCAAATTGCATCGTTTACATCACTTACCGAGGGTTTATAGTTTTAGTCGCACCTTTTCCGTTTTGCTTGCTTTTGGTTTTATTCTTAAAAACTATAATGGAGATTGTGGCATTGAGCAAATGTATACTTACAAATATTCTGAAGATTCTCAACATACTACAAATATTCTCATGTTAATACAAATATTCTTATTATCCTACACAAGGGATTATTTGGAATATAAAATACAAGGATTAATTTTGGAAGAAATCGTTTTTTATTAGGTAATTCTATGCCTTTTATGGTTAGCAATTTTCATTTTAGAGAATCGTGGAATTTGATATGTCTTATTTATCAAAAAACAATTTGGTCTTTTATTCTTTAAGGAAGGATTAGGCACAAACCACAACTAAATAGGCCCAATAGTTTTGAGTACATCAAGGGTTCCTTTCATTAAGATAAATTTCGTCTAGGGTTTTTTTGCATATAAAAGAAAATAGCAGCCTTGTAATGGGGGCAGAACTGATATCTTTAATTATAATTTATTTCATATAGCCTTTTATTTTGCCTTTATTTGTTCTTCATTGAATGCTTAAATTTGAATTTTCGAAAGGAGGGATAATCATTTATGGCATCTAAAGATTGGGTTTTTATGGACATGTTTTTGTTATTTTCATCTTTGGATTTTATTTTCATTGTTCTCTTTGAAATCTTTCAATATTTTTCTTCTTCTTTATTTCTGTTTTTTAATTAATCTTTTTGTGTAAAAAAAAAGGGCAAGGAAAAGAAGAAGAGGGCAACTGCTCACTGTTAAAAAAAATATTTGATAAATCGAAATTACAACTTTAAACGACAATAACTTTTTACTAGCATATCGAAAACACTATTATAATATATCAAATGGAAATTTGTATTGATTGAAATAATCTGAGTTGGACATGCATTGAAAACTCATTTTTCGAACCCCAATTGCATCGTTTATATCACTTACCGAGGGTTTAAAGTTTTTGTCGCACATTTTTCATTTTGCTTGCTTTTGGTTTTATTCTTAAAAGCTGTAATGGAGATTGTGGCGCTGAGCAAATGTATGCGTACAAATATTCTAAAGATTCTCAACATACTACAAATATTCTTAATAAATATATTTATTATTATTTTTTATAAATAAATATTAAAATATGTATATAATATATACTTCTTTTGAAAAATTATTTTGTATAATGTACTTATTTTTATTACATTATGAGTAATAATTTGTACACGTTATAATTATCTATTTAATAATATTTGATTAATATACTTATGAACCAAACTTATTTTTTCTTTATTTTTTTACACTAATAAATACCAAAATATTTATATAATAAAGACAATTTTATATTTTTTTTAATTTATGTTAGTTATTTTATAATAGTAAATATCAAAATATCTGTAAATTATCCTTTTTCTTAGTTTTTTTATTCTAATAAGTATAAAGCAATTATTTTCATTAAATTAAGAGTGACAATTCATACATTTTATGATTATTCATTTAATAGGGTTGAAATACATTCATTATTGAATCAAACTCAATTTTTTTATTTTTAAACACCAATAAATACCAAAATATTCATATGATAAATACATTTTTTTTACCTATTTTTATACTTTTTGTTTGTTTGTACACCGATAAATATCAAAATATTCATATAATAAATATTAAATTCTACTTTTTTGTACTTTTTTTGTTAGTTTCTTACATCAATAAATATCAAAATATCAATATAATAAATACAATTTTTACCTTGTTTTGCTTATATTTATAAATACCAAAATGTCTTATAATGAATGTTTTTTAATAATTAATTATTTTGTATAATGCAATTATTTTTATTATATACGATTACCCATCTATAAGTGTTAGATCAATTAACCTATGAATCAAACTCCAGCTTTTTTCTTAATATTTTTACATCAATAAATATCAAAATGTTTATATAATAAATACATTTTTTAAGTTTTTTTTTTTAAGTTTTCACTAATAAGTATCAAAATGTCCATATAATAAATGATTTTTATGAATAGTTATTTGTGTAATGCAACTGTTTTTATTATATAAAGGATGCATTTTTGTATAGTTCATGATTATTCATTTAATGAGTATTTGATCAATTCACTTATGAACAAATAATATTTTTTGTTGAACTAATAATTTTTTATCGAGATTATTTCATTTCTCTTATCAATTAAAAAAAATTAAGTTCACATAAATTATTTTTAAGCAAAAAATGCTTATTAAATTCAATCAAGCTATGCTTATCATTCATATAAGATTAACTTCTTACGTAGTAAAAATATTAATTGAATAAGTTTATATATTGTTATGTTATATTTGACTTATTTATTTAAAAAGTTATGTAATTATTGTCAATATCATAGTTAGTCGCTAATATTTATATTGTATTTGGATTCTATTTTTCATAAAATAGTTACTATTATATATTTATTCATCACTAGAGTAATAAATTAATTAACTATTTATTTTAAGTGTATTTTTGAAAACCATTTTATAAAAAATTATAACACTAGTTCTTCAATTATAACAAAAGTAACTTAAAAATTTATATTCAAAAACTTATTTTATAAAATAAAGAATTTGGAACAATAACAATTATTACTGGATAATTAATATTATTGTATATTTATTAAATTTGAATCATTAACCTATGCATTCGTGAGTTCAAAACTAGTGTTAAAAACGATTAAAAGAAAATCAACAAAACAATAATTGTCAAATCCGATTTTTAAATAGTAGTATTGGTGTATTTGTTCTTGGAAGAATACAAATAAGTTTTGGCTATACTTAAATTTGAAAGTTGTTGTAAATGTAATAGCAACCAAATACTAATTGCTTGCCTTTTGTAAGTCTACGAATGTCATATTGCATAATGTATTTTTGATATTTTATAGTAATTGATGTACATGGTCACCACAAATAAATAAATAAAAAATGCAATAAAATCTCATTTTTTATCCAAATATTTTATGAAATATTGTTAACCTAAAAGTAAAATTGAATAACAATTGAATGTTTATTTACTTGCCTCTCACGAGCCTAAATATTTCATATTGTATTTTATTTTGTGATTTTCAAAATATATTTGTCATAATCAATCACAAAAAGAAAATAAATTAAAATAAAACAAGAAAATTACTAAGGTTTAGATAATTAAATATTCTCTAATATTTTATTATTTGACAAGAATGCTTAAGTTGGTAAAATATAATTAAAATTATGAACCTATGTAATCTAATTCACCCTCTCATTGATAATTTACACATTTAGTTGTGATATTTAACTATTTTCTGTATAGTGTGTAAGTCTATGAGTATACAGGACTCTAACATGAAATTGAAGAAATAAAGAAAAGAATGATCTTAATTTTACATGCATTTCATTGTTGTTATTTATTCATATTCATATGAGTGAATAGTATAAATGAAATAAGAATAATTTATTAAAAACATGATCTTGCTTTACTACATGCATGTAAGTAGTTTATATAATATATGTGTATATTATGTGAGTGTGTCATATTATTATAGCTTGTAAAGTATAGTGAATTACATTAAAATACTATTTAGGGATTTACCTAGATATGGTTTTTTGTTGGCACAAGAAAGAAATCATAATCTATGTGGACTTACTTTGTGAGAAATGACATAAATGTGTAAAAATCCACAAAATAAAATTACAATAATATTCTTAAATTTTTTAATGAAATATTTTTTTTGTTTTTTTAATGTAATTCCAAAAAATAAACATTTGTCACTAAAACATTGTCCATAGATGTTTTGAATACATCGTTTTTGATTAAAATGTTATTAAAAATAATTTATAGTCTAACAAGCATGAAGTTTTGTTATAGTTAATGTTTTTGTATTCACTTTTTATTAAAATATTTATCAAATCAAATGGATGTGTTTTGAGCATTGATATTACTCATAATAATTCTAATTAAATAATTAATTAATTTAACACTTTTAATGATAACTTTTTGACTTGATAATGTTGTACGAAGCTAAAGAAGAAAATATTTTTTTTTAAGATGAGTACATATTTATATATTTTTTAGCTTGGAGCTAGAGATAAATATACTATTTAAAATATTTCTTATATATACATTACTTTCTTAGTGGTGTTGGTTGAGTTGAAATAAACAAAAATTTAAAATATTATTCAAAATGTATAGTCAAGATTAATTGAACCTCTAGTTTATGACACCATGGTTTCATGCCATTTTTATCAAGAAAAAGCTTAATTTTTTTTTGTGAAGGCTCGTTTTTCATGATTTAAAATTAAATATATTTTCATTTGTTTTCTCATCATTGATTTGTTTTTGGTGTTTGTCCAACCACAAATTTATTTATGTTATAGTCATATTTGACTAATTAGTGAATGAAAGTATAAATATTTTTATTAAAGGAACATATACATGAAAAGTAATTTGATAGCAATATAGTCTCATTTTGGTCTAAGAGACATGTTTAAATTGTTAGTTGATATGTTTAGTTGGTTGCATATGTTTCTATCATGAAAACATTACTTTTGATAAATATAAAATTTTGAGTGAATCAAGGTAATATATTTTGTGTTTAATCTTCATTATTTTTTTATTAATGATATTTATTTCTGATCACAGTTTGATTAACAATTTTTTAATCAAGGATTTTGAAAATTGATGTGTTTTCAATAATGTTTTTAAAATATGTGATCATTGCAACCAATTAATGTATATGTGCTCATTAAAGAAAGTGTTCAATGTTAAAATTTTAAAGCACTCATACAATGAATTATATATTTGTTGTTTACTTGGTCTTGAAAAATATATTTTTCACTGATCATTAAATATATATGTAAAGATAAGTGGGAGTAAATACTTCTCATTTGATAGTGGTGATTTATATGTAATAACTCTACGTACAAGCCTTTTATTTGAGACAATGCACATTGATTATTAGACATTGTTAAATCCTGATGAACCCATAAAATTTTGAAATGTTAAAGATATTAAGATGTTTTGGATAATTTCACATTTTGTTAATTAATTATATTGTGGTGTCAAATATATTATTCAATCCAAAAATGGTCTAATATAAAAGAAATGTTTTGTTATAGAGTGTGATTATACACTTAAAATTCATTTAAATAATAAAATCTAAGACATATGATGTTACGAGGCCATAATGGCTAAATAGATGCAACATCTAATTTTTTAGGGCAAAGAATTTTATGTAGGTGATTTGTAATCGCTGAAAAATTTATTGGTAGCAATTCTGCAATCAAATGGTTCTACCATGACATAAAGAGTTGTTTGTATACTCATGGTTATGTTTCATGTTCATTTAAAATAAGAATGATAATGAGCTTATTTATGTATGAATATACTCATTTCAAGTTGGCTCATATATATATTTAGAACGCATATTCTAAGTAATGATGATACATGTATTGAGTGAGAGCTCAATTATTTGCATTTTTGAGCATGCTATTGTGCACGTAATGGTCACTTGTTTTGTTATGTTTTGTGTTAAGCGCGCACGATTGGTTATGACATGACATTATACTCTAAGACATTTAAGATCCAGTTTAAGAATGCTTGAAAATAGAGAGAAAAACCATCCAGATAGATGCACGAGCCTTGATGATTTAGGCATGTTTTTTTGTTTGCATTCAGTTTATTATACCATACTCCTTAAATATCTCCTATGTCATTTGATAGAGAGTTCTTATTTGCGTAATAATATCATCTAGTGTTTTACATGGTAGGGTATTTTCATTCCTATATTTTTGGGCTAGGTTATGGTTAGTTTGAATGTTTGCTCATATTTGACATTTGTATAATCTAGTTTGTATCACTGTCGTCCAAATGAGAGAAAATTTTAAACTAATATCATATATGAACTGACATAACTATTATGTGGCAAACTAGATTAGTGATGCAATGTCAAAATGTCAGAGTATGTTATAAGTGTATCATTGAACCAATAATGGAGGCATAATACTAGCATGTTATGAGGAAAATTGTTGTGAAAAATGATGGTAGAATTATTCAAGTGATATGAGTTACTAGCAATGTTTTGGAAAACCCTAATAATATATTCTAGCTATTCCACAATCACTTTCCCTCAATTGATTGGTTACATGCCTATATGCATAAAAAATATTATTATATTCACTCACTACAATTTAGCTTGATCTTTTTTCAATAACATGTTTCCCACTAGGGTTTTTTTTTCAAAACTCATTCTTGTATTGAATTAGTGGGAGTTTTAAGTATATGTATGGTGAATGATCTATTACTTTTTATCAGTATTACATATTTTATAGTCACTACATATTGCGATTAAAGGGTGACAAAATTGAGACATGTGTTTCAATCTCAAGTATGCATCTTGTTGATATATAAGCATCCCTTTTGTTCATGCATAAATGAATTATTGTTGCCATTATTTAAATCTCTAATGCGAGGTTATGTGCAGTATATGTACCCTTTAGGTGCATATTGCAGATAATAGTTTGACTTAAAAGTATTGAGATGCATCATTTGATCTTACCTTACTATTGAGTATTCAATGTGATTATGATATCCAAGAGGGAGAATTATTGAAATTATTTTATGTAGACTAGCATAATCATATAATAAAGCATGTTATGAGAAAATTGATGTAATGAGCTAAATATTAAATAGGCATGTATTTATTTAAGTTCATAACGGGATGGACTAAACATATTTTAATTATGTGATAGGCTTATGGGCTCGTCGCACTCATAAATCTAAATTGGCTCGTTAAGTTTAGGGTTTTATATTGGGGTTCTATTATAAATAGAACATTAAGAGTTAGAGTCAAACAACTTGATCATAACCCATACACACTAAATCTATAGGTATACATTTAGAGTGTCGAAAGAGATCGATCTTTTCTAGAAACAAGTATGTATATTACCTTTTATTCACATATTTTATTATTGAAATAAGTTATTATTTTTCTATTTATGATTTACCATTTCAATAATTTGGTAATGAAAAATATCTTAAAGTATTGAGGGTTAAGCCATCTTTGAGGAATGGATCGTTCAAGCTCTCAGGTGTTGGGGAAAAAAGGAAGAGTTTGTGTTTGAGATACAATTTCCTTCTAGCAAGACGGATAGTTCTAATGTACTAAGTGGGGTTATAACTTCATAAATCGTAATGCGACCTACTGTTCAATCCCTTCATTAGCCATGACTATCTTAAGTTAGAATGTCATGGGCTTGAGAAACTTCTAAGCATTAGAGCTCTAGTAAGGGCTATCAATGTTCAAGTTCCCAAGTTGGTTATTTTTTATAGTCTCGTTTGAAAAGTGAAAAGAGAGATGGGGTCAAAAGGCAGGTGAGGTTTGATTGTTGTTTTAAAGTTCCGGGATGAAATAAGGGTGGTGGTTTATTACTCCTATGGAATAGTGATCTTCATGTGTCCATGATAGGGTATGATGATGGGCATCTTGATTATATTGTAAGGAGTGGAATTTATCACTTTTAGGGTTACTAGATTTTATGGAAACCTAATAGGATGCTTAGAAAGGAGTAGTGGAAGCTGATTAGAAGATTATCACATGGTAATCAACTTCCGTCGGTGAACCTTGGAGATTTTAATGAGGTTATTTCTTGATTTAAGTAGCTAAGGAAGAATTTCAAACCTAAATGGCAAAAAGATGCTTTCAGAGATGTGGGTAAGGAGTATGCCTTAATGGAAGTTGGTTTTAAAGTGGACAAGTTTGCTTGGAGCAGTAAGAGAAAATTGTTATGATATGATCCCTTAAATGCATATGTATTTGTATTTAAATTACTGGAAATAGAATAAATGAATCCTATATGTTATTTATTTTATTAAATAAGACGTAAAATCCATAACTCTGTGATAAACAATTGAAGTCGTGATCTTCATATTGAGTCACTGATACAACCCATGTCTATCTAGAATGGAGTAACTTTAATCCAAGGTCACTGATGTCCAAACATTTAGTTGTTAGTACTTTGTATAATGTACAGTAGATTATACAATGATCGATATTATTTTATACATATTTTTAAGTATGAATCTCATCATACTTACATTTATTTTATGTTCTTAATGCACTTTATTTGTATATTTATTATTTTATAAGTATTCTAGGAAAATAGAGTAAAAATGAGAAGGAATAAAAAAAGTAAAAATAAAATAAAAAAAGAGGGAAAAGTTGGACTTTACTAACGTTGGTAAGACGCATTTAGTAATAGGTAAGGCTGAACTACATAGGTCTTTATAAAAAAAGGAAAAATTATACCTCTTTGTCCAATGTTCTAAGGTGGCGTTTGGTTCATTGAAAAGGAAACAGTTTTGTTTGGTTTGACCATTGGAATCAAAAAAAGAATCAAAAATACAGTGTTTGGTTTACAGTTGTAATGGAATAAAAAACACTATATATTACTTTATTCAGTAAAATTTAAATAATATTATTTAATTAAATTTTTTTGTCAGATAAAATACATTATTAAAATCATTATTTTTATAAATAATTATTACTTAAAAATAAAATATATTATTAAAATTATTTTTTTAAAATAAGATTTAGGGTTTTGAGCTTTGAGAATTGGGATTTAAGGATTTGGGGTTTAGGGTTATATTTGTGGGATAAGATTTAGGATTAAAATTATTATTTTTCTAAATATGGTTTTGGGTTTTGAGATTTGGGGTTTAGGGTTATATTTGTGGGTTAAGGTTTAGTGTTAAAATTATTATTTTTCTATATAAGGTTTAGGGTTTTGGGTTATATTTGTGGATTAAGGTTTAGGGTTAAAATTATTTTTTAAAAATAGATTTAGGGTTTTGGGTTTTGGGATTGGGATTTAGGGTTTAGGGTTATATTTATGGGTTAAGGTTTAGGGTTAAAATTATTATTTTTCTAAATAAGATTTAGGGTTTTGAGATTTAGATTTTAGGGTTATATTTGTGGGTTAAGGTATAGGGTTAAAATTATTTTTTTTAAATAGGATTTTGGGTTTATGGTTTTAGGGTTTAGAGTTTAGGGTTATATGTTGGGGTTGGGGTAAAATTGGAAAAAAATTGAGATAAGAATGGAATCATGATTCCTTAAGGTGGAGAAGGAATTGCGATTCTTTCTTTTTTAGGAATCGATTTCATACCATTTTCATTTTTCAACCCAATCAAACATAAAATTGGAAGGAATTAATTATGATTTCATTTCAATCAACCAAACATACACTAAAAGGGTAGGAGTTCACGAGGGACCATCCAAGTCAACTCGCTTGAAGCTATTTTCTGTATGTCTATGTCTTATGGACTATTGTGTGTCGTACTCTATAACTCCTCACCTAATTAGCCCACTGATGGACAAGAAGGATTCGTTGGCTACAGATTAATCCATGATAACCAAATATTGAGTTCTTGACTTGCTAATTACAATAGTTAAGGCACTTTTTGCTCTGAGATACTCGGGCATTGCACAAGGAGATGGTGGAATAGGTGAAGAGAAATTAAACGGAGCTTCTCAAAGTGCAAAATTTTTATAGAAGCTGTTTTTTAGGTGTTCCAGATAAGAAATGAAAATACTATGCAAAGGTTAATAGCAGAAAAGAAATATAAAACAAACTAAATAAGACATGTTTTAAATTATCTAAAAATCCTATAAAATACAAGTTTCATTTCGAGAGATTAAGCAAAAGAGTAAAATTTTCAATATTGTGAATATGTAGAAAATCTAAACTAAATCATTGGCAAAACCCGATCCATTTTGATTTTCAAATAAATCTACAAAAACAAGTAGAGGTTATGAAATTATGATGAATGTATTCGATCCGGTTGCCGGAAAAGCTCTGATAACTCACATCTGACAAAGGCTCTTATGGTCTCACAGCTTAGAGCCTTAGAGACCTCATGAGAGGAGCTCTGAAGTTGTCAAAGCTTTGATGAGATTCAAATGATTGTAATGAACTGTTTGAATTTGTTGTTTTAATTGGGAGCAACTGGGTAATTGTTTTAAAAGGCCAAAACCACTTTTGAGAGATATAATTGGAAGCATTAATAATGATTCTCAAAATTTTAAAACTGTTTTTATTGGAGATTGCCAAACACTCCTTGATATGCTTACGCCCATGTAAAAGTACTTCCAAACCTGCCCTAAGCATAGGTTAGTAGCAGAAAGGAAATATAAAATAAACTAAATGGGACATGCTTTAAATTATCTAAAAAATCCTATTGGGCTTCTTTATGTGAAGCAGGACGAGCCAAGACTATCATTTACATTTCTATTCAAGTGATTCCTCAATGAGGAAGATTATAGCTTTGAAGCAATTTGTGGTTTTATAACAATCAGACAATTCAAAAAGTTCGCTACTGTTAACTTTCATGATCAATCATTGTCCATAGGATAGTGAATGAACGTTCGAATAAAAACTGGTATATTACAATGATTGATCAATCATCAGTACCAAAGTAACGGTCACCAAACTCGCCCAATCCAGGTATGACTCGGAATTCTTTGTTTAATTCAACATCAATCTCTGAAGTAACTATCTTCAAGGATGGGAATCGTTTGCAAACACAATGGATTCCTTCTGGAGCCTGAGGTTAAAAGAGCAACTATCAGACTTGCTCTAATTGAAACAATAATAGGAGGGAAGGTGCTGAGAACTTACAGAAATGAGATTAAGAAATATAATGTGGGATTCAGGAACTCCTTTTTGTATGAGTAGTTCAATGGCCTGATTAGCAGAATTACCTACAAATTATTGAGGCTCACAAGAATAATGTGAGAATCAAAAGGATGCCCTCTGAGCAAGACACCATTAATAATAGCAAATGAACTGTGCTAGGGTTCTAAGGGGGTCCTAAGAAGGAAAGGGTGGGAATCTTTTATTTTCCTCACTACAAAGAATATTTGATAATATAATAAAATATCATAATTCAAAAGTGATTTGCATTTTTCCTCCGGTAAGAAAATAAGTAATTGATCCTGTTACTTGTCCCCAAAGTCAAACATATTCCTCCTAGTTTGTTTACTTCAAAAATAGCATATGAATTTGTAACTACTCCTGTCCCTTAAGTACCATTCATGCACCGACTTCCTGCTCAACAGATATAAGGGGGCTAGAATGATCACAGGCTGGAGAACATTATCACATTACTAAAATTACCTGTAGCAAGGACAGGATCAAGGAGCAAAACATGACGTTCTGAAATATCCTTAGGAAGCTTTTCATAGATAAGCTGTTCGAGATTGATAACTTCGTTATCCAAAAATGTTGAGGAAAAAAGGCCAAGTAATTAGCGAGGCAACTTTCATAACCAAAAAAAAAAAAATCAAAACTCACCTGTTTCCCATTATCTCCATCACGGTGAATCAAAACCTTCCCAATTTTTATTCCTTTGCAACATGCCCGTAAAGCATTTTCCATGCTCTCACCACTGGTACAACAAATAAGGAGAGAGTTCCAGGAAAATAAGGCATAGACAACTCACAACATAAAAAAATTTCTTACGGGAAGACAAAACGCCAGACACATAGAGGCAACCAAGGGGAAGCTGGATCAGACGATTAATAGAGGTTTTGGGTTCATTTAGACCGGTAACTTTACTTAATTGACACATTAATCCAATAACTATTAAAGGTAAGACCATTTAGTCCTATAACTTCATATTTGGATCAAGTTAGTCTAATTTTATTAAAAATAAATAAATAAATATTTTTCAAGGATAAAATTAAATTTTTATTTTTTAAATTAAAAAAAATATGTTAGGCATAAGAAGAGATTCTTCATTTCTTCTCATCCAAATCGTCGTCTTTCCCTTCCTCCCTTTAACAGACAGAGGCGGTGAAAACCCAAAACCAATTGAAGCATGCCAGAGTACGAATTAATCCATCGCAACCCAATCAGTGACTCAGGGGTCATCTGGTAAAAAAAACCATGTATAAAGAGTGAGAGTGATAATGGTAGTACACTTGGGAGTTATATCCCCCACATTCACTTTCCCTTTTATGCCTCATCTTCCTCGACTCTATTCCATCCTAAAGTACACAACTTGTACAGGCAAGTATATCCGATTTACTAATTAACACAAAATTCAGAAAACCCATATTGCATTTAGCTGTCTTGGCAGTTCAAATTTAATCAATTACGAATTCTTGTTCTCTCTGAACTTGAACTTGAACTTTTAACTATTAGAGGTCTTTTTAAAAAAATTAAAAAAATGGAAATTCAATTTTCCCTTGAAAAAAATCATTTAAAAAAAATAAAATTGAACTAACTTGACCCACATAAGAAATTGTAGTGCTAAATAGACATACCCTAATAGTTACATAACTAATGTGTTAACCGAATAATATTACACGACTAAATAGACCCAAAACCCATTAATAGATCATAAATGCTACCATAATTCATGTTCAATTGAAAAGGTGTTGGCAGACACTCAGGTATCGCCAAATCAACACCTGGGCCAAAAGCTCACCTTCTAACAATAGAAACCCCGCACAATTTCTTGCAGAAGTCGACCCCAGTATATACTGATTCTGAGAGAGAGTAAAGTAAAATATATAACATGTAACTTTATAAATGATTAGGAAATATACAATTTAATAAGGAGAAGGTATTGATCCATGTTATGATTAACCTTCTCAATCTAGGTATCCAAATTGGCCTGTATTGATGATGACACAGGAAAATATGCGCTATTGACCCAAATATACAATATGAAAGATGACGGTAGGAAATCAACCTAGGAGCATGATTAGTTTCCTGATTTCCAGGGTGGAACCAACCCCTGATTTCAGGAGGTCAATTTTTTTATTTTTAGGATGGAACTATCCCCTAATTTTAGGATGTTAGTTTCTTGATTTTCAAGATGATTTATAGCTGTATACTAATGACTTCCAACAGTATATTAGGCATAACAATTATATATATAAAGGGATCTAATATTAAGAAATAAATGAAGTAATTTTCTGTAAAATAAAAACAGCTTCATGGTATCAGAGCTTTAGGCTCATAAACTGCTGCTCTTAGCCTCTTGTTCAACTAATTTTGTAAGTTCACCTAGTATGATGTCAAATACTCAAGCAGGAAATACACATTTTTCAGTTTCCAACTCAAGTTTCAACTTCTGGGCATGAGAGCTATAAAAAAACTGAAAGTTTAAATGTTCTTAGTACACTGGAAGATGACATGGATGAGGAGGTTCCAAAGACAAGTAACAGAACTGAATTCAATATGGGAAATTTAGGCAACTTTGGGCTTGGATACATTCTTGATCATGCTCCTAAACATGATCTTTTTGGTGTTCTATTTAAAAGTGTAGCTATTAATGTTTTTGCTTCTCCTTTTAACAGTATCAATCCTCAAGGAGAGCTATTTCAACCTGCATCTTTTCAGTTCCAGTCTCTCCAACCATCAGTACAAACTCAGCCTTCAAACTCAAGTGTATTTTCTGGTAATCCTCTCCCGTTCACTAAGGAACAATTAGAACTTCTCCGACAACTTATAAAAAAGGCAAATATCAACACCACATTTAGTAGCAGCAGGAATAACTCCACACATATTTCGAGTAATTCAGCAAAGCATGCTGGAAAATTTCCCTCCTCATCTTGGATAGTAGACTCAGGGGCCTCCGATCACATGACAAGTGATCAATCATTTTTCACAACCTACTCACCTTGCAACAGATTTCAAACAGTGTGTGTCGCCAATGGTACTCGCACCACAGTGGTCGAAACAGGGATTATTTACCTCTCAAACAACCTCACTCTTAAATCTGTGTTATTTGTGCCTAGATTTTGTTACAATCTCATATCAGTTAGTAGATTAAATCATGATCTTAACTGTGAAACTAAATTCTTGGCTAAATCTTGTGTTTTTCAGGACTTGAGTTCGGGGAAAATGATTAGTGGTGCTGATTTACGTGCGGGCTCTATGTTCTTGATATCAACACTCCTTTAAACCATTATGCTAGTCATCAATGTCAATTAAGTTATAATCTTAAGTCTAATAGTCATACTAATAAGGAAAGTGAAATCATGATGTGGCATTTTCGTCTAGGTCATCCAAATTTTTCGTATTTGAAACATTTGTTTCCATCCTTATTCATCAATAAAAATCTCAATTTATTTCATTGTGAAGTTTTTCAGTTGGCAAAACATACTCGAAACACTTTTTCACCCCGCACGCACAAACTAAGTCATCCTTTTTCTCTCATTCATGGTGACATTTGGGGACCATGTCGCGTTCTCAGTATTACTGGTGCTCGATGGTTCTTACTGTTAATTGATGATCATACTCGATTATGTTGGACATTTCTTATGAAAGACAAATCTGAAACCAAGCACATATTTTCACTTTTTCATGCCATGATCCAAACTCAGTTCAATGCCAATATTCAAATCCTAAAAACTAATAATGCTAGGGATTTCTTTAATTCCGATCTTAGTGGATATCTCAAATCACATGGTATTGTCCAACAAAGCTCCTGTGTTAACACACCACAACAAAACGGTGTAGCCGAACGCAAAAACCGTCATATACTTGAGGTTGCTCGAACTTTACTTTCTCAAACCAATGTTCCTAAAAAAATTTGGGGTGAAGCCATTCTTACTGCAACACACTTGATCAACTGAATGCCTTCTCGAGTTCTCAACTTTCATTCACCTTTACAAGTGCTTCAGAGTGAATATTCTACCTCACAACTTGTGTCACCAATTCCTTTCATGGTTTTTGGTTGCACTGTTTTTGTCCATATTCATTCACAATATTGTGGCAAACTTGATGCTCATGCCATTAAATGCATATTCGTTGGTTACTCAGCCAATCAAAAAGGTTACAAATGTTTCTCTCTCATCACTCGTAAGTTTTACTATTCCATGGACATTACTTTCTTCGAAGAAATTCCATTCTATTATAATTCTGCAATTCAGAGAGAGAATCACACTAATGAATTACAGAATTGGGATTGGTCATCACTCATTGAACCGAATTTATCATCTCATTTACCCTCCACTACCTTGTCCTCTTCCAACCTGATACCCATTCCAGATTCTCCTTCAAAAACCAAACCTGATCAATCTCCCATTGTCTATCCTAGACATCTTCTTCCTAATGATGCCATAAAAGTTTATGGAAGAAAGAGAAATCCTGACTTGCTCACACAAAATCAGCAAAGCCAAGTGTTAAAGATGATTTATGAGTGTGTGTATTAGGTGTCTAACACTAGGTGAATATATTAGTTGTGTATTAGGTGTCTTAGTGGTGTAAGTTGTGTATTAGGTGTCTTAGTGGTGTATTAGGTGTATGTCACCTAATATTGTCTCTATCTTTGTATATAAATAGGTAGTGTCTTTGAATGAGAATAATAAGAGTGAATTCTGGATTTTACATGGTATCAGAGCATTTCGGTTACAAAATTTGGGAAATTTTTTTTTTCGTTTAAATTAGGGGCTGATTTTGGGTAAACACAAATTAGGATTTGGTGTATTTTTGAGTTCCAACTCGGAACACCCTTTTGGAGTGCACATTTTTTCTCACCACCGACACAGGGAAGAAAAAAAGCCGCAGACCAACCAAACCCCAGAGTCCGGCCACCATACGAGCAACGAGTGGGCCACACGCGCCACCGCGACTTTCTGTCAAAATTTCCACACGTCTCACCGCCGGCACAGGGGGAAGAACAACCACCGATCGACCAAACCCTAGAGTCCGGTCACCAGACGAGCCGCGAGTGGGCCACACGCGCCACCGCGACTTTCTGTCAAATTTCACGCGTCGGCGCATGACAGCGCATCCGTGTAGAATTCTTCTCCGGCAAACCCCGTGTCGCTCTCCGCCGTCCCCCTGCATCATCTGTGGTGGTTTGGCACTCATCACTTGTGATTGTTCAGGTTTGCGTTCTTCCAATTTTGTGTTCTTGTTCGCTACGTGTTTCGTCGCTGCGTGTTTGGTCGCTGCTGTTGTTGGATTTTGTTTGTTTGTTTGCTCGCTGTCTTATCGTTTGTAAGAGTTATGGCTGAAAAGAAATCTAATGTTGTAACGGATATGGTGCCTGTGATGTCTAAAATCATGGACCATAAGCTCAATGGCTCGAATTATTTGGCTTGGAGCAAGACCATTCGAATTTATTTGAAAAGTATCGAAAAAGATACTCATTTGAATAATGATCCTCCTAAAGATGATTCAAATCAAACATGGCTTAGAGACGATGCTCGCTTATTTCTGCAGATTCGGAATTCTATTGAAAGCAATGTAATTGACTTGATCAATCACTGTGAATTCGTTAAGGAATTGATGGATTATTTGGATTTCTTATATTCTGATAAGGGAAATCTTTCTCGCATATATGAGGTATGCAAAGCATTTTACCGTGCAGACAAACAAGATCAGTCACTCACAAATTATTTTATGGAATTTAAAAGGACTTATGAGGAGCTCAATAGTTTGATGCCTTTTAGCCCTGATGTCAAGGTTCAACAAAACCAACGGGAACAAATGGCAGTCATGAGTTTTCTTGCCGGTCTTCCCTCTACTTTTGAGACTGCTAAGTCCCAGGTTCTTTCTGGTTCTGAGATCTCTTTACAAGAGGTGTTTAGTCGAGTACTTCGTACAGAAGGCATTCCACCTCCACCTGCTCAATTAAATGATGTTTTGGTCAGCCGAAGTAATAATTATGAGCATGGACGTCAACTTATATGAACAGAAATAAAGGAGGTGGCTCGCACGGGTTTGAAACTCGACCACAGGACCTCGGAGGTATTGTATGTCACTATTGTCACAAACCAGGACATACGAAACATGAATGTAGAAAGCTTCAGTACAAGCATCAGAAAGGTCACTCGGCTCATATTGCATCCATTTCTGATACTTCTGAAAAATCGGTTCTTATCTCTGCAGATGAATTTACCAAGTTCTCACAGTATCAAGAATCACTAAGGTCTTCATCACCCTCTGTCACTGCTATTGCTAATTCAGGGGATATTCTTTAAAATAATAATGAAATTATTAATTATCTTTATTTATTTAAAATTATATTATGACACAGATCATATGACAGGTAATTCTAGTCTTTTTTCTACTCTTCAGTCACACACTTCTACCTCTACTGTTACATTAACCGATGGGTCACCATCTCGTGTTCTTGGGTCTGGCACAATTACTCTCACTCCTTTGTTTCCTTTGTCGTTTGTCTTACATTTACCTAGCTTATCCTTTAATTTGATCTCTGTAAGTCAGCTTACTCGCAATCTTAACTGTTGTATCTCATTTTTTCCTGATCGTTGCTTATTTCAGGATCTTATGACGAAGAAGACTATTGGTAAAGGACATGAGTCTGGAGGCCTCTATATTCTTGACACACCAATACTAAAATTTGTCGCTTGCTCTAGTGTAACCTCTACCTTCGAGGCACATTGTAGACTGGGTCATCCATCTCTTCCTTTACTGAAGAAACTTTGTCCTCAGTTTAGTAAGGTGTTTTCATTAGATTGTGAGTCTTGTCAATTTGCAAAACATCATCGTCTTAGTTCAAATCCAAGACTTAATAAACGTGCTAGTGTTCCTTTTGAATTAGTTCATTCTGATGTTTGGGGTCCTTGTCCTATTTTGTCTAAACCTGGATTTAAATATTTTGTTACTTTTGTGGATGATTATTCTCGTGTAACTTGGTTATATTTAATGAAGAGTCGTTCTGAATTGTTTTCTATTTTTTGTGCATTTTGTGTTGAGATTAAAACTCAATTTAATGTTTCAATTCGTACTTTACGAAGTGATAATGCCAAAGAATATACATCAGCTTTGTTTCAATCTTATATGGTTCAAAATGGCATGCTTCATGAAACTTCGTGTGATGATACTCCATCTCAAAATGGAGTGGCCGAACGTAAGAACAGACATCTTCTCGAAACTGCACGTGCCTTATTATTTCAAATGAATATTTCTAAACCTTTTTGGGCCGATGCAGTTTCAACCGCATGTTTTCTTATTAATCGCATGCCCTCATCTGTTCTTCATGGTGAGATTCCTTACAAAATTTTGTTTCCTAATAAGTCACTATTTCCGGTTGACCCTAGGATATTTGGTAGCATTTGTTTTGTTCGGGATGTTCGTCCACATGTTACTAAATTAGATCCCAAGTCTTTGAAGTGTATCTTCCTTGGTTATTCTCGTCTCCAAAAAGGTTATAGATGCTATTGTCCTAGCCTTAACAAATATCTTGTCTCCATTGATGTTACCTTCATGGAAGACATACCCTATTTTTCGTCTTCTCTTCCTCCTGCATGTCAGGGGGAGGATGACGATTTGTTAGTCTATTCTATCACATCATCTGAGCCTGTCTCTGATCCAGTTCCTGTTAGGCCTCCTATAACTCAAGTCTACTCCAGACATAGACCTTTTAATTCATGTCCTGCACCTGCTCCTTCGTCATCAGATCCTGTCCTAAAGGATGATCTTCCTATTGCATTACGCAAAGGTAAACGTCAATGTACTTATCCTATTTCTTCTTTTGTTTCGTATAATTGCTTGTCGTCTTCCTCTTGCTCTTTTATTGCTTCTCTTGATTCTATTCCTATCCCTAAAACTGTTCATAAAGTCACATCTCATCCTAGTTGGCATAATGCAATGATCGAGGAAATGAATGTGTTGGATGACAATGGTACTTGGGACTTAGTTGATTTACCTTCAGGGAAACAGGCTATCGGATGCAAATGGGTGTTCACAGTTAAGGTCAATCCAGATGGGTCAGTTGCTCGATTAAAGGCCCGTCTTGTTGCTAAGGGATATGCTCAAACCTATGGAGTGGACTATTCTGACACTTTCTCTCTTGTTGCTAAATTGACATCTGTTCGGTTGTTTATTTCTATGGCAGCTACTCACCATTGGCCTTTGCATCAACTAGATATCAAGAATGTTTTTCTTCATGGTGATCTTCAAGAGGAGGTGTTTATGGAGCAACCTCCTGGTTTTGTTGCTAATGGGGAGTCTAGGCACGTTTTTCGTCTCCGCAAATCTTTGTATGGTTTGAAACAGAGTCATCGTGCTTGGTTTGGCAAATTTAGTCAAGCTATAGAAACGTTTGGTATGATGAAAAGCAAGTCTGATCATTCTGTGTTCTACAAACAATCCGAAGCTGATATCATTCTTTTAGTTGTGTATGTAAATGACATTGTTATTACTGGAAGTGATACTACGAGAATTTCATCTCTTACGTCTTTCCTACATACTCAGTTTCACACGAAGGATTTGGGGATGCTAAAGTATTTCTTGGGTGTTGAAGTCACAAGGAGTAAAAAAGGTATATTTCTATCTCAAAGAAAATATGTACTGGACTTATTAACTGAGACAGGAAAATTAGGAGCAAAACCTTGTAGTGCTCCAATGACTCCGAACATCCACCTTACAGGAGATGGAGAACCCTTTAAAGATTCTGAGAGATATCGAAGGGTGGTTGGAAAGCTGAATTACTTTACCGTGACTCGTACAGATATTGCATATTCAGTCAGTGTTGTTAGCCAATTTATGTCATCCCCAACAGTTCATCATTGGGCAGCGTTAGAACAAATTTTGTGTTACTTAAAAGGAGCACATGGACGTGGCATCTTGTATGCAAATCATAGACATACTCATATTGAATGTTTTTCAGATGCAGATTGGGCAGGTTCCAAAGTGGATAGAAAATCCACATCAGGCTATTGTATTTTCATTGGAGGAAATTTATCTCACGAAAGCTTTAAGTGGGGTTCGGGTTGATTATCTTTGTAACAAGTTGGGCATGATTAATATCTATGCTCCAACTTGAGGGGGAGTATTAAAGATGATTTATGAGTGTGTGTATTAGGTGTCTAATACTAGGTGAATATATTAGTTGTGTATTAGGTGTCTTAGTGGTGTAAGTTGTGTATTAGGTGTCTTAGTGGTGTATTAGGTGTATGTCACATAATATTGTCTCTATCTTTGTATATAAATAAGTAGTGTCTTTGAATGAGAATAATAAGAGTGAATTCTGAATTTTACACCAAGAAACTCTCCTGAGCCAAGACTAAATCTGAAATATTACAAGATGAAGCAGAATCTAATCCAAAACTAGATTCTGACCCTGAGTTAGATCTTCATATTGCACAAAGAAAAGGCATTAGATCATGCACTCAACATCCTCTTCAAAGTTACATTTCTTATGCAAATTTGTCCCCAAAATTTCAGGCATTTGTGACATCGCTAGACAACATCAAGATTCCTAATTCTATCAATGAGGCTCTAAAAGTTCCTGAATGGCACAAGGCAACCTTAGAAGAATATATTGCACTTGAAGAGAATGGTACATGGATGTTAACAGAGCTACCACTTGGAAAGAAGACAGTAGGCTGTAAATGGATATTCTCTGTTAAACAGAAGGCAGATGGAAATATCGACAGATATAAAGCTCGACTAGTGACTAAAGGGTTCACCCAATCATATGGAATCGATTATCAAGAGACTTTTGCTCCTGTAGCAAAACTTAACACAGTTCGTGTCTTGCTATCTATTGCAATTAATGAGAATTGGCCACTACTTCAACTCGATGTCAAGAACGCATTCTTAAATGGAGATTTGATCGAAGAAGTTTACATGGATGTGCCTCCTAGTTTTGAGACTAAAGATACACAAGGGAAGGTATGTAAGTTGAGAAAGGCATTATATGGACTTAAACAGTCACCTAGAGCATGGTTCAACAAATTCACTAAGGTCCTCAAACAGGATGGATACTCTCAGACACATACATACCACACTCTATTTGTCAAATACTTCACATATGGGAGAATCACAGCTTTGATTGTATATGTTGATGATATAGTTCTTACAGAAAATCATGTAGGAGAAATGAAGAGACTTAAGATGTTATTATCCAAGGAATTCGAGATTAAAGACTTGGGATATTTGAAATATTTCTTAGGGATGGAGGTGGCACGTAGTACCAAAGGAATCTCAGTTTCTCAACGCAAATATGTTCTAGATCTCTTGCGTGAGATTGGCATGAGTGGGTGTAAACCTGTTGAAACACCCATGGACCCTAACACCAAACTAATGCCTCGAACTGATGAATTGGCAACTAACAAGGGGCAATATCAACGTTTGGTAGGTAAGTTAATTTATTTGACCCATACACGTCCAGATATAAGTTTTTCAATCGGTGTTGTTAGACAGTTTCTCGGCAACCCATCAATAGATCACTTGGAGGTAGTAAATCGTATTCTAAGATACTTGAAGAAGAATCCTGGAAAGAAGCTCATGTTCAAGAAAACAATTAATAGGAGATTGGAAATTTATACTGATGCTGATTGGGCTGGATCTCCTAGTGACCGAAAATCCACATCTGGATATTGCTCATTTATTTGGGGAAATTTGGTGACATGGCATAGCAAAAAGTAAGTAGTGGTAGAACGTAGCAATGCCGAGGCTGAGTTCCGTGCATTGGCATTGGGCATCTATGAAGGAATTTAGCTAAAACGACTGCTATACGAACTCAAGGTTGAACATTCAAAATCTATTAGAATCATGTGTGACAACCAATCAGCAATTGCAATTGCCAAAAATCCAGTCCACCATGATCGAACTAAACATGTAGAAATTGATACACTTCATCAGTGAGAAAATGGAAGGCAAGATGATCTCCCTCAACTATGTTCCATCTAAACAACAAGTAGCAGATATCTTAACCAAAGCTTTGCTTCGACCTAATTTCACAGAGTTAAGTGTAGCCCTTGGTTTGGAAAACATATATCGTCTAGCTTGAAGGAGAGTGTAGGAAATCAACCTAAGAGTATGGTCACTTTCCTAATTTCCAGGGTGAAACCAACCCCTGATTTCAAGAGATCAGTTTCCTGATTTTCAGGATGGAACTATCCCCTGATTTTAGAATGTTAGTTTCCTGATTTTCAGGATGATTTACAGCTGTATACTAATGACTTCAAGCAGTATATTAGACATAACAATTGTATATATAAAAGGATCTGATATTAAGAAATAAATGAAGTAATTTTCTGTAAAATAAAAACAGCTTCAATGACAGTATGATACAGCAACGCAGGAAAGCATACAGTATGATACATCATGAAAGATGACAAAAATTTACATCCCTGTAATCTGTAGTGCCTTGAAGCAATTTGGAAACAAAAAATACATGAACAAGCAATATTGTCAGCCCTATTCTCAACAGAAAGATAAATGCAAGTAACATCAGTTAAAAACATAGAAACGTGTTTTGTGAAGTATCATAACCTGCACCAGTAAAAGAAGTAATTTTGCAATTGGTATATGAGTAAGAAACCCGAAGGCAGGGGAAACATGAGGACAAAACAACCACATTTGTCAAGGAAATTTAAAGTAAAAAAAACAAAGAGATATGTATATTCATTCACTACGTCAAATAGGAATGAATGAGGCACTCCCGAAAACCCATAAGTAAATAAAAATAATAGTGCTAACGCACCTGTAGGAGTTATTACTTGCTTCTCTGTGAAAGGCAAATGGCCAAGACCATGCTCCACAACCTGAGAGTTAAAAAATGTTAAAAAAAAGGAAGGCTAAATGTATAATGAGACTTAAGTCATTCATTTTGGAAAGAAGACGGAAGTACCAGACGAATAAGTCGATCCGAATAAAATATGAAATCATGCTTTGATATGTCCCTATCACGGATTAGTGTATGCATACCTCTGATCTGTAAAATTTGAATAACCAAAATGAGGATCATAAACTGCTAAATGGATAAACAATTTACGACACAGTAGATGGCAGAATTTAGGATATAAATAAGGTGTGCAAATTATCATAGTGCAACACTATCTTTAGCTAGCATAACTCAAATACCCAAAATATAACAAGTACTCCGTATTAGAAAACAATATGATCTAAATTTACTAGGATATAAATTTAGTGAGACTACCATGGCCCACAAATCAGGAGCACAAAACCTATCTACTTATACTAAGTAATAAATTACTATTTTTTCAGTTTTCGAAGATGCATCAGGCAATAAAAGAGAAGTGCATTCCTAGCCCCAGCAACCCACTTGACATGAATGGAAAAAGGTCATCGACTAAATTTACCACTCCTAACCTTATTGATGTCCCATATACTGAATCAATAACTATGACGTCTATCCATTGTTGTAAAATGCAATTTTGAGACTCACCTCAAGATGAGGCTATAAGCTCATGTGATAAATTAAGGTTTATCCCCTTTTTTAGTCTAAGGTGCATGCCTTTTAAGGCTTTTATGTCTTTAGGCTATAGCCTCAAATGGTTTGTCTCATGAGTTGTTTATAAAATCGTAATCCAATTTCTTTAAAGTTAAAAAAAGTTTGTCATAAATAATAAAAACAAAAAAAAGAACATCAAATCTAATGAACAAACATGATTAGGGTTCTTTCCTTTACATCTTTTGGTCTTCTTCCACCTCTCACATTCCCTTTCTACTCTTCTTTTTCTTTTGAATCTATAGCTCCATCTTCTTTATACACATTGCTCAAACATTTGTTTTCTTCGGTTTTGTGCTATGCTTCCACTAAAATTGATGTCTTTGATAGCTCTATTGAAATTTGAGTAATAGAGCTACAATCCCATATTTACTTTGTGTTTTTTATTATTATTTGCATGCTTATTTATTAAATTAATAATTTCTTTTATTCATTTTTTTAAGTTTTTAAAGGTGGAGTTTGAGGTTTACGCCTTGGACTGTCTTAAGAAAAATGCCTTGTCTTGCCTCGTCTCGCCTAAGGAAAACGCCTCAGTACTTAAAAATTAAAATAGCTTTTTACAATTTTGCGTCCATCTCAAAAACAAATTCCCATCAAACAATAATTCTAAAACTTTTGTACTGATAAGAACTTAATTCGTTTTCATGTAAACCATAAACGTGCTAGTTAGTGAATGGAAAATTCTAGAGCTAAGCATTAGCAAACATATGGGAAGTGGTTCATAATTTATAGTGAAGCAATTTTCTTTACAATATTTCATTCATGGTGGCATACAGTAAAATAAATAGTACGAACTAATCATGTCAAACAACTAAGCTAATCCGTTTCCAGATTTCTCATGATTATGTTGGATTTTAAAGATCTATACCGTACCTGAAATGTTGACTGAATAACATACACATTTGGATATATTTTGCAGAGGTTATGCTGACCAAGCTTTGTGCAAATATGTTGCACAATCAAATCAATGGCAACATGATTGTCACCTCCCCTGGGAATGATTACATCAGCATACTTCTTTGATGGGAGAACAAAGTCATCAAAGGCAGGTTTGACAAATTTAGCATACTGCAGCACAAAACTAACATAAATAAAATGTGATAACTATTATAAATTGAACACTCAACATTAGCAACATGGATAACCAACGGAAATGTTTTCGGACTGTTTTCTATATGTGATTCAATGATAGTTTACATATGACAGCTCACCTGTTCCAGAACAGAGTTTAGGCCCCTTCCTCTCTCAACAGTGTCTCGTCTTATTCTACGAGCAAGCCTCACGTCAGCATCTATTTGCATTTAATAGTGAGAAATGCAACATTTGGAAAAAGAAAGAACAAACTAGAGAATGATAGGAGAACTGCAGTAATCATCAGACCTTTTTCCAACGTATTTATCACTACAAAGTGATCATATATTTTCCAGTACTTGCAGACAGCACAGACCCAAAAGGGCATGACATGTGTTTTTAATATTTTGGAATAAGGCAGCATAGCCATCAAAAGCATAACACTATTTATGAAAATGAAAATGTGGGCGAAGTAGTTCATCAGGATTAAAAACTAAAAAGACAACGGAGATGATCAGCAACAAGATGGAAGGGAAGCAAACCTGTGTCAACAAATATCTTTATACTCATCAGATTACGGACTCGTTGGTCATGGAAAACCAGAATTCCCTCCAAGATAATAACATCAGAGGCATTAACCTGACAAGAATTAAAAGTTGAGAGAAACAGGAAAAGAGTATAACCATCAATCAAAAAGGAATATATTGAGTTTATGTACCTGCCGAAAGCTATCTGAACAACGGCGATGCTTTTTAAAATCGTAAATTGGAACTTGAACAGACTGACCAATTTTAAGCTTTGTAACACATTCCAATAGTTGCTCGGTGTCAAAAGCCTCTAAAAAATGAAAACATCACACAACAAGAAACCCCTAGAACAAACAAATGAAGTGTTTCCGTGTATATATCAAAAACAAAACACTAAAAATTTGGAAAAATGAATACCAGGATGATCAAAATTATACTCATGCACTCGTTGAGACTCTTCAGGCATTAGACCACGGTAAAATGAATCCTAAAATTATCAAAAAACATATTGAACTAATCAGGAAAAATGAAAAGGGCAGCTAACAGTTGATGAGAAAGTACAATGCAACTGGGCAAGTAATAGAAAAATCCACGCCATCAGAAACAAAACCTGATTGATGAGCACAACACGGTGATCATGAAGCTGCTGAATAATCATATCGCACACAGTGGTCTTACCGGAAGCCGTACCTCCCGAAACACCTGCCCAATGATCCAAACAATAACCATCAAGACGCAACAAATCATTTAAACACAAATGATTTAACCATATCAGAGTTAAATTACACACATAATGAAATCCCTAACAAAAATAAGAGAAATACACAAACATCTAAAATCTTTGTAAAAACCAGTTAAGCTTTCCGACACCAATAGATGATATTGTTCCGAACAGTGAACGAGAGAGAGAGACACAGTGAAACATTTCGAAATAGAGAAATGATAAATAATCTGCTCAAACTAAAACAGAAAACAATCAAATTGCAAGAAATATTAAACTAGTAAAACCAGAGAGAGAGAGTAAAATAGTGAAATTACATGGAGAGAATCCCTAAAACAAACAAACAGAATCTCACAATCGACCGATAAGAATTAATGCTGAATATGCGAGTGTGTGTGTGTGTTTGAGAGACAGAGAGAGACCGATGAGAAAGGGCTGTTTGGGAGTAGCAGAATCAGCAAAGACAGTGGAAGCAGAAGAACGATGAGAAGGAGAGGAAGCGGAGGAAGAAGATTGCTGTTGAGAAGACGAGAAGAGTCCGTCGGGTCGGAAACCAGAGAAGTGGGGTCCAGATGCTATCTCCATTACGAAGTCGATATCTACGTTCGTCGTTTCCGTCGCCATTGATCTGAAGCAAAGGACGACGAGAAATGACAATAGAACGATTAGTGGCAGTATCTGCTGTAGTGCTGTCTTTTGGTTTCTAAAATCAAATGAAAATTCAAACAAGTAAAATGATGGCTTTTCTTACCTTGAAGTTTTTATTAAAAAAAAAAGAGGTTTTTTTTATGCCAGTAAGTCAACGAATAATATCTTGCGTGAAGAGAAGAGTCAGGACGTTAGATCAAAGGTGCTGTTAAATACCGCAAACGATAATTTGGGTACCGTTAAATTTTTTTAACTTTTTATTATTATTGAATACTTATTTATTATAATATATTTTAATTACTTATTTTATTTAAAAAGATGACTTCATATCTCTCCGTACTAGCTTTTCTTTTACCAAATCTTAAATTTCAAAGTAAATTTAAAATTTTAAAATCTATATCTCTAATAAAAAGTCAAAAATTAAATTAGTACTATAGATTTTTTTAAAACTTTTGAATAAAATAATTAATTAAGAGAAATCGTAATAAAATAAATAACTAATTGTAATAAAAAATAATAAATATAATAAATTAAAAATTTTTGCATAATATAAATATTAAAATAAACATTTATCCTCTATAAATATCATAGTTTAAAAAATAATGCTACCAATAAAAGTTTCTATAATCATTTAAAATAAATGATTTACTCTCATAATTATTACATGAGATAAATAATCATAACGTGATATGTTTATTTTAAAAATAACATTAGATCGTATACTTATTTTTTATAATAATTTTCACAGGGACAAAATAATTTTTTTTATTTTATTTTTTAGTTTTTTTAGTTGTATTAGATAGAAATTAATTTAACTTTAATAATATATAACTGAAAGAACGAATAAAAATATAAAATAAATAAATAAGAACATAAAAAAATGATTATTTGTCCTTATGTATTTACTTTTTCATGATAATAGAACTAAATTATCACAAAAATAAGTACATAATATAAGTGTTATTTTCAAAATAAATATAGGATCCATAGAGTCACTCTCCCTTATTATATTAGGTACAAAAAATATCATAATTTTTGAAAAATATTACAATAGTTTCATTATTATGTGCAAATGAAGACTTAAATCTTGTAATTTTTAAGTTATGCATCCATAATCTTATCATTTATGAAAGTTATGCACTATAAGTGATCACTTTTAATACTTTTGATGGATTAAAATTATTTATTTTAATAAATTATATGATTAAAAATGCTTACTTTTAATAATAACATAATTGGTGATGCCAATCATAAATTACAAGACCTTTGATGCCCAATTCAATAATTATGAGAATAATTTCCTTATTTGAAAAAACTTATGGGACATTAAAGGACCTTTTGTCTATTTAGAAAATGTGTTTTTTATGTTTTTTGTTTATTAAAAATATGTTACATAACTCTCTTTATTTGTAAAAAAATAAATCAAGTAAAAATATGTCATATTCATATTTATATTTTTATATGTATATTTGTAAAAATATAATACTTAATTAAAAAAAAATTAGTAAAACTTTTGGGGATATTTTTCCTTTCAACTTTAAACAAAATTTTAATAGAATAAAAATAAAAAATTTATTATTTAATATTAAAGCCAAATATTAAACAACATAAATTTTATTTAAGTATGACCGAAATAATTTGTTAAAATATTTGAATAATTTTTAATTAAAAATTATGTTATTAGATTATATGTCTATAAAAAAATACAAATAGTAATAATGACTAAACAAAATAACTTGTACCACACTATTTAAAAAAAACTACAAAAATAATACTCTAAAACTCATAACAATAATATAATTATTCATTTAATATTAACTCATACATATCACATTTCTTAATATAAGTAGAATTAACTACGTTTTATACTCACAAAATGTGTTATAAAAATATCTAAAATGTATGTGTCTATCTTCATTTCATGCTTGACTTTTAGCACAAAAATAATTATACATATGAGATTCCCTTATAAAAGAGCTATATTAGCCACTTATCATAATATGTATATATACATGAGCATGTTCTTTTAAAAAAATAGAAAAACAAAGAAAAATAATAAAAAGAGAAAAAAAATAGTATAACTAAGTGATATGTTTATTACCAAAATAGTAGCCTTTGAAGTCAAATGCATTTTCATTTATATATAGGCACATGTTAGATATTTCTTGCTTAATGGTTATGATTGAAATATGATATGAGCAATATGATATCTTCTTAATCCTATCATTTGATTTCTTTCATGAGATTCATACTATGTATATTTAAGGCTTTCTTGTTTATACACATATGCAAATCTTTTTGCTTTCTTCTATACATAATTTCTATTCACATATATTTGTTGAGTGTTTAAACCCATAAGATCAATGTAATATTAAGATTATATCTTGTAAGGAATACAATCGAAGTGAATTTAGATTCTTAACACTAGTGGGGAATCAATGTTAATATGTTTCCATTAATGGGGTATGAATTTGTGATACGTAACTAATTTACATGATAAGACTTGATCCATTGATATGCTTGATGAACTTGTGCTTGAATTTTTAATTATGAACTGAAAAGAAATTAAAATATGAGAATTTTGTTGATTTAAGTTTGTAGTTTTGTTAATAGTCTTTATAGTTTTAGTTTTTGCCTATTAGGATGTTAATGAGTATCATCACTGAAAGCTTTTATTAGACTTTAACTCATCCACTAGGACCGTCTAGTAGTTTAAAGGCTTGTTTTATGCACTAAATTCATATGTGGCAAACTACAGAAGTGATTTAGGTTAGTATAGTTTAGTTACTTATTTTTTCTATTAGGTTTTTAGATCGCTTCACTTACTAAAGACTAGCAAAAAGTTGGTTAGAGGTTGTAATAAGTGCTTAAAAAGCATGAATATTTAGTGACTTGATATGCTTATGGAGAATGAATTGGTTTTGATTATAATGTCTTTATTTTATTATAGAAATCTATCTTTTCAAAATAAGGTTATACTTTGATGTATATCGGGTTTTTTTGGCTACAAAAGAGGTAAACAATGTCAACACAGGAAGATACAACACTTGAAGCACTCAAATAACACTATAAGAATGATAGAGACTAAGCCATATAAGCATTACATCAAGAATCAACCATTGTGTAAGAGGCACAAATAATGTCAACATACACAACTCTTACCACGGTGGAAGAAAAAGTGTACCATGGTAGCCAACCCACATGTTTTACTATTGGATCGAATCAAACATTGTGTGTCATAGCATAAGAAAATGTAGTTGTAACAGACAAGCCTTAGGTTTGACTATAAGGATGATTTTAAGCTATGCATCGCAACGGGAAAAACTGTATGCCATGGTGCACGTACCTTTGAATTCTAAATAGTAATTATATATAAAAAAAAGGGTCCCAAGAATTCATTAGGTTATATGAGACTCAAAACAAATTTAGGATAGCTTGTGGGAGATTTTCAATATCCAAGAAGAGAAGAGAAGTCATTCTAGAGATTCAAGAGCCCTTTGAAGATCAAGATTACATACTTTTAGAAAAGGAAATGTCATCCAAAGCATTGTTGGTATTTAGATTTAATTAGGAATCTTTTTATTTCTAAATTCTTCTTCTTCTTCTTTTCTTGGGTGAATGTTTATTTTAATCTAATCATGGAGGTAAATATAAGTATGTCTAGCTAATTTTATTATAGCGATTTAAATTTGTTGTCATGATTGCTTAGATTATTTAAGTGAATGTTTTAATAATTAATTAAATAAATATTGTTTCTTTATTTGAGGTTTTGTTGTAAGATTTATTTATGAATAATTTATGGGCCATTTATTCTTCATACATAGATTAAAAATTTTAGAATTAGGTTTTACACATATCATCTATACCCAATTTAGACAATTTGAATAAGAGTTTAAATTGGTAACTTGACTATTACATTGATTTAAACGATTACAATTTCCATAGGCATAATTTAATCTATTAGTGGATCGTCGCGATCATAAAACATTAATTGATTGATTAAAAAAGACAATAATCCTTGACCTAGGAGTTTTTGTATTTTAAAAGTAAACCACTTTACTTTATCTAAATCTTTTGAAGCAAGTATGGTTAACTAGCTACATCTCTCACAAATCCTCCATTGATTTTAAAACTTTCTTTATTTAATTTTGAGTTGAGTCTATATTCAATTATTTGTTCTTTTTTTGGAATCTTCGAATCGATCATCTTGATAGATTGTTTAGATTTAATTTTTGTTTATTTTTTTTAAGTTTTTAATAAGAGTGAAAAATTATCTAAACAACTGCAATTCCTTAAGAAACCAACCTTGAAAGTATATGTGTTGCTTATTATAGATGACTCATGCACTTGTGAGCCAATAAGACAAATTTGTGCATTAGCAATAGGTAAGAATTACTCAAATATTTCCAAAAGCCTTGCATTGATATTGTGCATTCCACCTAGAAATGAACCTAAATCAAAAATTCAAAAAAGCAGACATAATTTTGTATTTTGTGTTATTCCAAAGCATACATAAAAAGTAATTGGATAAATATGTGGCTGATTTGAATAAGATAGATCCTTTGATCACAAAGTACTTAATTGATGTAGGGAAGAAAAAATGATATTGGCATTACTTTCCAAGTATGAGATATGGGGTAATAACTATAAACATATTTAAGTCATTCAATAACATAATGATGGTTACTCATGAGATGTTAATCACCATTATTTACAAGTACTATTATGTTAAGTTGCATGTATGGTTTGGGGATCATAGTCAATTTCCCTTAAAAAGGATAGATTGATTCCTTATAAAGGATACTAAATCAATAATGGGCTCCAATAGGAAAAAAATCATTGAAGTTTTTGGTGGTTATGTATTTCAGGTATGTGTAATGTTCATAGTTCAGTCATTAAGTATTTTTTAATTATATTTTATTATAGGTTTAGATAATGCCCTAAATTAGGATAATAAAGAAGAAATATGCATTTATAAAATTATGTTCATCCACTTATTATAAAATACAAAATGCACACAATGAAAATATGGTCAAAAGGATCATATGTAGGTGTATTGTTTATTGCTATTTCATTGGATAGAAATGGTGGTATATTTTTTATTGCTCTTGCATAGGCAAAATTTGAAATGTTTGAAACATAGTGTTGGTTCATGGCTCTTGTTATTTTATGACACTATGGTACATTTAGAGCATTTAGGAGATGACTAATTGTTGTATGCTTATTTTTATTTAACTATGCTTAATATATGATTTGATACATTATTAATTGTTATTTAATTTTGTATTGGACTCTAAACTTTTAAGTGTATTGGGTTGTTATTAATAGATGGACTTTTTATGGCCCATTTCTCACGGTGGAAATTGAAAGTTCTTAAGGGCATTTAGTTATTTCAAAACTTAGATACAGATACCTTTTTAGAGTTTTTTGGAGCAATGTGTTTAATATTTTTTCTTGTTCCTCTAGTTTCCTAAGTATCATTTCTCTCTTCTCCTACCTTTCTCTAATCTTTTCTAAGTGATATGGTTGTTTGTCTTTTGTGAATATTTGAGCTTTATTTATTGGTTGATTTGTGAGAGTTTGTTCCCTTTGATTTCGTGTTAGGTTTTCAACTTTCGTCTCTATACAAACATCGTTTCATAATGGATATGGGTATTACTCTCTCTAGTAGATTAGGCTGTATATTTTAGGAGTCAAACCATTTTATACATTGTGTTATTTGTTTTCTTGATTTTTTTCAGTTCTTAAAGTTTTATCTTTGATTCAATCTTATGCTGAATCCATTCAAAGTATCTTTTATAGTAAGTTATGAGTGTGAAATCATAGCAAAGTGGTATCGTAACAAGATATTTTTGTTATTTGACCTTCAATTTGCTATAGGAGTGCACTGGACTCACTTGATCCTTATATTTGGTTTTCAAGATTTTGTTCTTGAGCAATTCAATAACCATTGGATTTTCTAAGTCCTCTGAAGAACGTACTATTTGATTTCCTTATATAAAAATGAGGTTTTCTCATCTTAATATTTTTCCTCACTTCATTTATGTTTTACTTTACTTACTATATCTATATTTTATAATATGTTTGGCTTTGATTGCACATGTGACTATGTTCAATGAAAACATAAAATGAAAGCACTATTGGTACAACAAGAAGTGCATAGTGCTATAGATGTGAAAGATTTTTCAAAAAAGGCATCTGATGGTGATAATAAAAAGATTAAGACAAAGACCTATGCTTCTACATTGTTGAATCTCAATGATAAAGTTCTTAGAGAAGTTTGTAAAGAACTACCTTTCAAAATGTAAACTTGAATCTATTTATCATGAAAAGTCTCTATCTCGTAAAGTTCATTTGAAACACTATTTTACTTTCTAAAATGGATCTATCAAAGGATCTTAAACAGAACCTTGATAATTTTAAAAAACTTATCACTCAACTTGATAACATTGATTATAAAGTTGAGGATGAGACTTAAGCAATTATTTTGTTAAATTTCCTTTTTGATAAATACAAAGATGTTAAATTTGGTATCACTTATGGAAGAGATAATTTAACCATTGATCTGGTTATTTTTCATCTTAGATAAAAGGATTTTGAAATAAAAGATAAAATTAATATAAGTGATGGACTTTATGTAAGTGGTAGGAATGATAAAAGGGAAAATGGTTCTAATAGAGGTAAAAGTAAGAATAAGTAAAAGTCTAGAACAAGGAAACATGTTAAGTGTTATATCTGTAAGAAATAAGATCACTATTGGAATGAGTATCCCCTTAGGAAATGTAGGAAGTTTGATTAACCTGGATCGAGTATTGATAGTGAGTCTAGCCTAGTATCAGATGGGTATGAAAGTTCAGAAGTACTATTTGTGAGCTCAATTAGGTTAAAGACAAATTGGGTCTTAGATTCAAGTTGTTCTTTTCACATGCTTTAAGCACTGATTTGAAATAAGTTGATGGTGGTAGAGTTCTTCTAGGAAATGAACATAAGTGTCAATTAAAAGGTGTCATGAAAATTGTTTTAGTGATATGTCTAAATATGGTGCGTTAGGTAGTGAACCTTTAGGAATTTTAAAGTTTTTGAACAATGTGTCTTTGTTAAGCATACTAGATTAAGTTCTCTAATGGTCAACACACTACCATATAAGTAATTAATTATATTCACTATAATTTGTGAGGGCCTATTTCTATCCAAATCGTAGGTGGAAATAAGTACTTTTTGTCTTTATTTGATGAATACTAGGAGAGTTTGGAATTTTACCCTAAGAACAAAAGATAATACCTTTGAAATCTTTAAACATATTTAAGGAGTTACCACTTCTATTTTCAGTGCATGTAAATTGGCGGCATCAATTTTGTTCAATCTTGTTGCATTGCTTCTCTCTAAGTTCATACTTCTTGTATTGCATGATGCATGTTCTTCACCATTAGGATTCCAAGAAGAAAAATATTTGCACTTGTTACCGACACAATTGAAGAGTAACTTAGGATTTTGATTGCTTTCAAAAAAGCAATTCATATATTTGAACTTTACTCCACTTATATTACTTGCTTCCATTGATGACATTTAGTTTCAATTGTTTATTTCATGGCTGAAGTAGATTGTTTACCTCTAAAATGTAAGTAAAAACAAAGCTTTGGTTTATTCACAAGGAAAGCAAAATTGCTCTAACAAGGTTAAAATAGCTTTGTCATTTAGTTTTTTTATAGCCAAGGGTATTATTGATTGGTTATTTATAATATTTTTTGTTTATGATCTTTGGAACCAAATTTAACAATCATAATATATATTTTTTATTTTATAAATTTTGACTTTATGTCATAGAGTAGAAAAACGTCACTTAAGGATATTTGTGACAAAAGATGAAATGTTAAAGTATATCTGATCAGATTATAAATGTTGATGAAAATTTATAGATATTTGTGATAGTTTTATCAGATTATGAGTTCTGATATAAATTGTTGGAAGCTTTTTGTTCTAAAATATAAAATGTTTAATTTATCATTTTAAAAACAAAAGTGACAACTTTCTTTTAAATACTCAAAAAAATGCATAAACAAAAAAGGTAAATATTAAAGAAATAAACAAATAAAATATTTTAACAAGGTTTGAAGATCCTATATCCACAAGAAAGACTAACATGCAAGTTATTTATTGAAATATATATATATAAGAAGAAGAATTACAAAGCTTGAAAAGAAAAAAAGGTAACAAAGAATCCTTAGCAAACATGATCCTAACTCTCTCTCACTTTTCATTTTCTCTCATTTTCACTCGCAATGAAAAAGAACGCATACAAAGGCAAAAAGGCTAAAAGGCTCTGCATCCACACCCTTCCATCCCTTATTTCACTTCCACATTAAACCTAAATAACGAGTGGGTTAATAGCATGGCTAGATAGACAAGCTCAAATTCCTAATTAATTAATATAACAACACATACATCTTCTAAAACACATAAAAAAATAGGTGATATTATACGAAATAAACCATAATATGTGTAAAACAAAAGCTCAAAATAGCATTATACTTAAAATGGACATGTAACTTTATTAAATCAAGCCTAGTTAAAATTAAAAAATGCACATATAATGGTGTGGTAGGGCTTACATCTTTATTCCAATGCTAGAGATTCAAATAATTTATTGATCGAATATTTCTTATTAGTATGTATGGTTCGAATTAATAATATTTATATTGAAAAGTAAAAAATATTTTGAAATTATATTTAATAGATATTAAATTTAAGTAAATAATAGAGATACAATTAGATTGTTTGTTAGGTTGGTTGTTAAACAATTAAAATAATATATATATATATATATACTAATAAAAATATATGTTAAATTGATATAAAATAAAAAATAATTAAAAAACACTTTAAATTCTAGATGAATTTTAAATGATGTGATATATTTTTATTGATAAGTATAATTAATCTCTCGTAATTATAATTGATGAAAAACTATTACATCAATTATAATTATAATATATTTATGATATATAGTAGAAGTTACAATTTATGCGAGTTAGATTAGTTTGAGTTGATTTGAATTAATTCAACTCAAATAGGTCCAATAAATGGCCTAAACAGCCCAATATTAGACAAATTGCTCATTTTTTTCAAAGAATTATTTTTAAGCCCCAAAATGCACTGCTTAATTATTACATTAAATGTCATTTTACAAAAATTTCATCCAAATCATTATCGTCCAAACAATTAAGTCAATCCTCAATCCACTTACTACCCTCAAATTCAACCCCAAATTGCTCAAGAAAAACCCCTTCATCGCATAACTGATTAAACCCACCCTCAAGCTTCAACAATCACTCAAAATACAAGAAAAATAAAGAGAATCATCTATCAAATCTGATCACAAAAATAAGTTCTTGTTGTTTCGAAAGCAACAATCACAGAGACAATGATCTAATTTTTAAAATCGTAGCAAATTATAAAGAACAATATTACAAGTAAAAGCAAGTTTGAAGTCCTTCATTTCTTATCTTTTATAATGATGATGGTTATTTTTATAGCGCAAATCATATAACGAATAGGGAATCATCACAAAAATGCAAACTGAAGTTGGATTAAGCTCTCCATATAAGTGTTTTAAACATTCTTATATTTATCATCTATTACTTGAATGCTTTGCACGTCTCTTTTCTATTTACATGAAAAATTTGAAAGGAATGTAATTTGATTAATCTGTACAAATTGATATCATTTTCTAATTAGACGAACAAACCGCGAGGAAAGTAATAATAATAAACATGAACTCACTTGTAATGTTGTTATAATATAAAGAGAAGTTTGTTTATAAAGAGATATAACTTAAAAAAAATAAATGTTACTAACAGTTATAAGACGTAACTTGTTACATCTTGATATATCGTATTATATAACATGTTACATCATCTAAAAAGCGTCCATTTGAACTAACAAAACAAAACAAGTACATCATGATGAAACATACATAAATGGACTAATTCGTATTTATTCATGCATTATTTTGTATTATATTTCTATCAACATCTCAATATCTGTACAAATTGATAACATTTTCTAATTAGATGAAGAAACCAAGATGAAAGTAACAATAACAAAAATGAACTCATTTATAATGTTGTTATAATTTAATAACAAACTTGTTTTTAAATAGATATATAACTACAAAAAAAGTAGATGTTACTTATAGACATAACATGTAACTTGTAACATCTTGATATATCGTATTTTCTAGCACATTACATCATTTGAAATACAACATTCATTTGACACTAAAAAAATAAAATAAGTGCAACATGATGAAACATACATAAATAGACTAGTTCATATTGATTATGTATTATTTTGTATCATATTTTCAATATATTGTTGTCAACACCTCATTACCTATTTTTTTAGTTTTTTTTATTTGTCATTCTCTTTATGATATTTCAAACATTATTAATATAATATAACTTTTACAATTCATTATAGTAGGTGATATAAAAATTGTAATACTAGTTATCCATGGTAATCAATGGATTTTTCACGAATGAGAAGAAAAATATACAAATGATATTACAAAGGGGATATACATAAAAAATAATGACTTTCTTGGAATTAAAGCAAGACATATATAATGCATTGCATGTAAGTAGAGATATCAACAACAAGATAAAATGTATGGCTATTCATATAGTTATAAGCTTAACAGATGATAGATATATGAACTACTTCATCAATATGAATGTTGAAAAACAAAATCAATAATACAACAAATTGTATATAATTCATACAATACAACAAAATGTCCAAGAAGAGATTAATCTAACTACAAATTCTCTTTATGTAACATTAAACTTGGATATTGAGATTGACACTACAATAAATTCAGATAACAAGGGTTATTCAATGGAAGAGCTTTTAATAACAAATAAGATCTCAAACTTCATGTCTCAACATTAGTAGCAACAAAGAGATTCCATTACAATATTAACAACTCTAACAAGACAAGCATTAGAATGAAGTATAAAGATAAAAATTGTCATTGGAATCTTGCAGCAAATAAGTTTGGACAATCAGACGCATTCAAGGTAACCATTTACAAGAAATATCATTAATGTTTGCAAATATTCAAGGATCAAAGAGACAAATATGTCATATATAAGTATGTAGCTAACAATATCAAAGATTTTTACCAATATCCACGTAGACAATTAAGACCAAAAGAAATCATATGTGGCATCAAAAAGAAAACATAAGCCACACTTAACTACAAAAAGGCAACCATGGGAAAAAGTAAGCAATAAAGAAAGTATGATATGTTCTAAAAGATTCATTTAATAAACTACCTGGATTCTTCTACATGTTAGAAAAGGAAAACCTAAATTCATAAACACAGATAAAAGTAAATATAGATTCCAACTTCAAGTATGGATTCAATGCAATTATCACATGTATAAATGGATTCATCAACTACATGCGACCAATAGTAGTAGTTGATGAGACATTCATAAAAAAAGGAGTATGAGTATTACTTGTAACAGTTACAAAAGAGGAAAACAATCAAGTAATAATGATTTACTGGTACATATATTGTTTAAATAATTAATACGAAAATCAAATTTAGTAAATAATTTCTAAACGTAACTTGTTACATTTTTATATAACTCTTAAAGTAATAGGTTACATAACAAGTTATTAATTAACTAAATAATATAATGTAGATTTATCCTATTACATTTGGGATGGTAGATAGAGAAACCATAAAAGCATGGAAATGGTTTTTTAGAAGGCTAAAACTGCTTATTAGAAAAAAGCAAAACTTTGTTATAGTATCATATCAAAATCTAGTAATAAAATCAAGTGTCAGTATGGTATATAACAACGAGACACATTATTATTATTATTACTATCACATGAAACAATACCTTATAACCTACTATCACAACAAAACTGAAAATAACTACTTCAAACTAGTTGCTTACGTTGACAATGAAGATGACTTTAACAAGAATATATATGACCAATGAAGTTTTCAAAGTAATGATGAAATACCTATCTAAGACAGAGTACTCATCTTGGGTAAGTGATGAGCGAAAACCGACATCGTCGATTCTTGCCAATACTTTGGTTTTAATATTTATAAAACTCTCACAAGTGCACGAATCATTTCGTAGAAAATGATAAGTATACTCCCAAGGTCGATCTAAGGAAGGAATGTATGTGGTTTTTAATTTATTATTCAAACTTTTAAAAACGAAATTAAATCCTAAACATCATGTCACGATAGTTTGGTTTTTGTGTTCCTAATCTAATAACATATATACAGATTAATTAAATATAATCTAATAACATAAAAAATAAACATAGATACAAATTCAATAAATATTTATCTAAAAATAAATACAAATACAAATTCAATAAATATTTATGCAAATTTTATCATTTATATTAGTGGAGTATTTATGGATATAATAACTAAATTAATTATGCTTGCTCATATTATCTAGGTTATTAAAGATATAAATTGATATTTTATTGATTCTCTCTTTTTTATATAAATACTACCTTTGGTGGGGTTAGATATTCTTTGTTAACTAAACAAATCAATTAACACCTATGGGTGGGGTTGATAACTAATTTGGTTAATTAAATTAATTCTTTTTTCTAAGAGATTGAAAATGAACCATTTAAATGCCACCTTTGGTGGGGTTAGACAATTTAAACATTATTCAAGGTGTCCAAATTAAACATAAGAATTTAATTATCCGAGTACAAACTTTCAAGTTTTAAAACCACTATTGAAAACATGTTGTCAATACATTTTCACATAATAATTCTTATAAAAACTTTTGAAATAGAGTTTCACTCTAACTACAGGGCGATTGTACCAACAAATAAAAGAGCACTACTCTAAATTAAACCGGATAACTAAACCTTAAAATCTAATTTTCAGGTTTAAGTTTGTAATGAAAAATAATATATTTCTCTCTAACATTCTTAATATAAAATCTTGAATAAAAACAAAATCAATTCATTTTAAAGATTTTTACCTATTTAATATTTCGCAATCATAACAACGTCATTATTACATCATGTTTACTAAACAGCCAGCATAGTTAAATTTAACCACAAACAAATTAAATATAACATGTAAGAATAAAGCATAAAAATAATTGTAAAGAAAATAAAATCCTTACAGAACTTCGACGCTATCCCCATAGCTAGAAAACCTCCAAGCAGAATTTGCACTTCCATTTATTGAATCAAAAAGCTAAATTATTACAAAAACATTACAAGTTCCTCTCAAAAAGAGAAGAACTCTACAACTAAGAGAATTGAACTAAAAACTAAGAGAAAAACTAAGAAAAGCTTAGAAACTAAGAAAGAAACTAAGAAAAACTTAAAAACTAAGAAATGAGAGAAAGAAAGAAGAGAGAAGTGTGTTTTGAAGTGAAGGGAATGGGGGTATTTATAGGTGAGGATGGAGAGAAAAAGTAGAGAAAAAAATGTTAAAAAAATGTAAAAATGCGGATTAGTGATTGCTGACGTCAGCATGACGGGGGAGGCTGCACAGTGCCGCGGATGAACAGTACCGCGGATGAACAGTACCGTGCGCAGCTTGGGGCGGAGCTGGGCGACGTGGCGGCGCGATTTTCTCCTTTCTGACATTTTTGTCCTTTTTCCATATTTGTTGACCTTTCCCCATTTATTTATTAATATATTTGTGATGTATTGCTTCAAGTATTCCTCTTTGAGTTTTTAAGTTGCGTTTTTAAGCCAAAATACCTGAAAAACAATAAAAATACCCGTGATTCCGAAAAAGACAAATTTATATAAATATATGATAAAACATATAAATATATATATTTTTAATCAATTAATGTGCATAAAATCATGGTTATTTTAGTGCTTTTTGAGCACTCATCACAACCCCCAAACAGCTTCTTGCTAGTCTCTTAGCAAGAGAAGCGATAAAAGCTAAAAATTAAACTATCCTAAATCACTTTCGTGAATTGAAACGGTTGCATTTAGCCTATGCAACAAGCCTTTAAACCGCTAGGTTGCCCTAGTGGACGAGTTTGAGTCTCGTGAGGGTTTTCAGTAATGATACCCACAAACATTGAACTAAATGTAAAAATAAAAACAATCAAATCAAAAACTAAAATTACAACAAAATTAATTTAAGAATAAAAGAAAACAACATATCACAAAAATGTCTCATACTTTTTAATCTCTTTTAAGATCATAATTAAAATCTCAAGCATAAGTTATTTTAATCTCTTTAAACAATCATGATTTTATTATAATAATTAGTCAAAAATCATTTTCATATTTCATTTCAAAAATGTATCAATTTAATTTTACCCAATTTCAGTGTCATGAATCAGAATTCGCTTCGACTCTATTCCTCACAAGTCAATACTCTCAAAACACTGAATCCTATGGGTTCAAACACTCATACTAATTTATATGCGAAATAGTTGATGTATAAAAATGAACTAATATGTTCGCATATGTATAAAGAATAAAAGCTCAAAGTGTTATTTTAACATTGATCTCATGAAAGGAATCAAATGTATAAATTATAAAGATATCATATATAAAAATTATTTTCATGCATAAATCAAACTCATTAAGAAATAATTTCAAGATATATGCTTTTTACAAATGAAGAAATTGCAATGACTTTTTAGGGAATTACTTCCTATATCTTTCTTTTGTATTTAGCCTTTACTCACAACTTTGTAGGCAATGTGGGTCATAGTATGTAGATGATACTATATTTTTTATCTCTCTATTTTTTTTCAATATATGTATATTTTAGAGAGTAAACCCATGTACAGATTGTACATTTTTTTGGAATTTGGTGAGTGGTTAATTTTGTGGCTTTTCTGTTTGATCTTGGTTTAGGTAACCCCATATATGTCTTTTTGTTTTTTTTGTAGCAGTCATGCATGAATGAGATATAAGCATATACTATCAATTTCTACTCAAATCGTTTAATCTAAACAAAAATAATAATAAAAAATATATGATAATCTATTAAGATGAGAAAAAATTCATACATTCAATGCTAATACCTATAGAGATCATCTAAACTTTTGAATAAATAAGAAATGTGTTTGGAGTAGAAAAAATATATATTTCACTCTGAATAAAAGAAATTAGGCTCAAATTATATCTCACAAGGGTAGTCTCTACTAAAACAAATTCATAAACACCGATTTTGGGTTTAATATAATTTCCACATTTTATCAAGAAATACTAGTTATGACAAAAACTAACTAATTATCAAAAATAATTACAAAAATATTTCATGATATGTTTTCAAAAATTAATCTAACAGTACCAAAGACTTAACTATTTACTTAAATTTGACTTAAAGAAATGATAATTTTTTGTGAGAATTTTTTTTTTTTTTTTAAGCATGGTAACTTTTCACCACCCCCAACCTAGAACTTACATTGTCCTCAATGTAACAACTGCAAATTAAAGATAAAGAGAAAAGAGGAGAAAGATTACCTATTTCTTGAGAATGTGTAAGTAGTAATGAAGAAATGCAGGTGCATCCATCATATTCATCATTAAAGTGTGTACAGACAGATCGCTGTGAACTTCTAATATCTCAACAAATATTTTTAGTTTTAACAATTTTAAAAATTATTCACATATAAGTAAACTAAAATAAACAATAAAATTAAGTAAATAAAACAAATAACAAATTTTTTTACCTAAAATGATGGGTTGCCTCCCATCCAGCGCTTAGTTTAACGTCTTAGCAAGACGTATCTTTTTGGTGCTAAGGGTTACTCAGCCAAATGCAATCCATTTCAACAATGTTGTTTGGTTCTTCTAAATAAGGCTTGACACAATGGCCATTAACTTTGAACGTTTTTTGTGTCTTGGAGTCCAATAGTTCTACCACTCCATGTTCAGATACCTGAACTATTTTGAATGGTCCATCCCATCTTGATCTTAGCTTTCCTGGAAACAATCTCAAACGAGAGTTAAATAAAAGAACTTTCATTCCAGGGTGAAAAGTTTTAGGAACTAGCCTCTTGTCATGAAAGCGCTTAGTACGCTCTTTGTATAATTTGGCATTCTCATAAGCTTCATTCCTAATTTCTTCCAACTCATGAAGCTGGAGTAATCGTTTTTCACCTGCTTTATCTAAATCCATGTTTAGCTCTTTAATTGCCCAGTAAGCCTTGTGTTCAAGTTCAACTGGAAGGTGGCACGCTTTCCCAAAGATTAACCGGTAAGGGCTCATCCCAATAGGTGTTTTGTAAGCGGTGCGGTATGCCCATAAGGCATCATTTAACTTAAATGCCCAATCCTTCCTTGAAGGACGCACAGTGCGTTCCAATATTCCCTTAATTTACCTATTACTTACTTCCACTAAACCAGAAGTTTGAGGATGATATGGAGTAGCTACCTTATGTGTGATGTTGTACTTGTTTAGTACTCCATCAAAGAGTTTGTTACAAAAATGGCTACCTCCATCACTTATTATAGCTCTAGACGTTCCGAACCTACTGAATATTAAATCTTTCAAGAATTTCATAACAACATTAGCATCATTGGTTTTGGTGGGGATAGCTTCTACCCACTTGGACACATAATCCACAGCAACCAAAATGTATTGAAAACCATTAGATGGGGGAAAAGGACCCATAAAGTCAATCCCCCATACATCAAAGAGTTCAACAACTAAATTAGATGTCAAAGGCATTTCATCTCTTTTGCTTATGTTTCCTGTTCTTTGACATCTATCACATTGTGCACAAAACATATGAGCATCTTTAAAAAGAGTGGGCCAAAAGAATCCAGACTGTAATATCTTACGGGCTGTCTTTTCACCTCCAAAATGACCCCCACAATGAAGTTCATGACAAAAAGTCAGAATGCTCTTATGTTCTTCTTCAGGTACACATCTCCGGATGACTTGATCTTGACCAATCTTATATAAATAAGGGTCATCCCAGAAATAGTCCTTAATAGTTTTAAAAAACCTTTTTTTGTCCTGATATGAAGTGTTAGGTCGCAAAACACCAGTGGCAAGATAGTTTACAATATCAGCATACCATGGGTTCGGACCTATGAAAAATAATTGTTCATCAGGAAAGGTTTCAACTATATCTTCATTACTCTCATCTTTAAGAGAATTGAAGTCAGAAATCAACCTAGACAAATGGTCAGCTACTAAGTTTTCACTGCCTTTCTTATCCTTGATTTCTAGGTCAAATTCTTGTAAGAGTAAGACCCACCTGATTAATCTTGGCTTGGCATTTGGTTTACTTAATAGGTATCTTAAAGCAGCATGATCAGAATGCACGATCACTTTAGATCCTACTAAATAAGACCGAAATTTGTCTAAAGAGAATACTATAGCCAAGAATTCCTTTTCAGTGGTGGTGTAATTCATTTGGGCATCATTGAGTGTTTTGCTAGCATAGTAGATGACATGCAAACGTTTATCCACTCTTTGTCCCAGGACTGCTCCTATTGCATAATCAGAAGCGTCACACATTATTTCAAAAGGTAAAGACCAGTTTGGTGCCATAATAACAGGGGTAGATGTGAGTTTATCTTTCAAGGTATTAAAGGAAGTAAGGCAGTCATTGTTGAAATCAAAATCAGCATCTTTGGATAGCAAGTTACATAAGGGACGACTTATTTTAGAGAAATCTTTAATAAATCGTCTGTAAAATCCTGCATGTCCCAAGAAGCTTCTTATCCCCTTCACAGATGTAAGGGGAGGTAGTTTGGATATCAATTCAACTTTTGCCTTATCAACTTCAATACCCTTGTTTGAAATTATATGTCCTAAGACTATCCCTTGTTGAACCATAAAATGACTTTTCTCCCAACTAAGGGTGAGATTGCATTCAATGCATCTTTCTAAAACCAAAGTCAATTTATGTAAGCAATCATCAAATGAGTTCCCAAAGACAGAGAAATCGTCCATGAAAATCTCAATGAATTTTTCCACCATGTCCGAGAAAATAGATATCATGCATCTCTGGAAAGTGGCAGGGGCATTGCATAACCCAAATGGCATTCTGCGAAAAGCAAATGTCCCAAAAGGACATGTAAATGTGGTCTTTTCCTGATCTTCTGGTGCTATGGGTACTTGATAATATCCAGACAGTCCATCCAAAAAACAGTAAAATTCGTGCCCAGCTAATCTTTCCAACATTTGATCAATGAATGGAAGAGGAAAGTGATCCTTTTTCGTATATAAATTTAGTTTCCTAAAATCTATACACATTCTCCATCCAGTGATTATTCTAGTGGGCACTAATTCACTTTTGTCATTTTTAACAACTGTTATCCCAGATTTCTTTGGTACCACATGCACTGGACTAACCCACTTACTATCCGCAATAGGATAGAAAATCCCTTCTTCTAATAATTTAAGAATTTCCTTTTTAACTACCTCTTGCATGTTTGGGTTTAGTCTTCTTTGGGCCTCTCGTATAGGTTTAGCACCATCCTCCAAGTTGATCTTGTGCATACACATTGTTGGACTAATGCCTCTTATATCCCCTATACTCCAACCTATAGATTTCTTAAACTGTTTAAGCACTTTGATGAGTTCCTTTTCTTGTGGTTTGGTCAAGGTTGAAGAAATTATCACTGGATAAGTTTCTCCTTCTCCCAAAAACACATATTTTAAGTGCTCAGGTAAGTCTTTGAGTTCAAGTTCAGGTGGATTGGCCTCTTTACTAGATGAAGAACTTGGTAGATTTAAAAGTGTACTAGATTTTGTCATCACTTCATTATTGTCTAGTTGTTCAAGGTACCCCTTAATTTCTTCATCTAAATCTTCTTCAACCTTTTCAAGTGTAAGAACGGTTTCAAGCTTGTCCTCTATTCTGGTTCGGAAAAAGGTGTTTTGGACAAGATTATCCAAAGGATCAACATCGAATATTTCATCGATGGCAGAAATAGAAGGGAAAGGTGAAGAATCAAAAACTTTAAAATGAACAGTCTCTCCTAAGACTGTCATTGTCAAATTTCCATCTTGGACATCAATAATAGTTTTAGTAGTTGCCATAAATGGTCTACCAAGCAATATTGTGTGCTCTCTGTCCAATGCTGGATTTTCTTGCATATCCAGAACCACAAAGTCAACAGGTATTATCAGTTTGTCTACCTGTACCAAAACATCCTCAAATATTCCCTCTGGATATTTAAGAGATCTATCTGCAAGTTGAAGGGACATAGTTGTGGGTTTTAAATCCCCTAGATTGAGCTGTAAGAATATAGAGTAGGGCATCAAATTTATACTAGCACCTAAATCAAGCATTGCTTTAGCAACCTTCATATCCCCCATAGTTATGTTTATAATAAAACTTCCAGGGTCTTTCAACTTAGGGGTAGTTTGTGCTGAAGTACAGCGCTAGAAATTTCTGATACTACTACTCGTTCATTCAGTTCATACCTCCTTTTCTTAGTGTTCAACTCTTTGAAAAACTTGGCATATGAGGGCACATTCATGATCACTTCTAATAATGGTAAATTGATATTTACTTTAAAGAGCATATTAAAAAGATCATTGAATTGCTTATCTTGTTTGGATTCTTTTAACCGGTGGGGAAAAGGTACTTGCATCTGGTGTGGTTCTGTTGTCTTTTGAATTTTGAGGGTGTTAGATGACCCCCCAATGAGTTTTTCAGAAGGCTTGTTAAGTTTAACACTTGTTTCTCCTTTTTGCGAGATTAGAATATCGCCTTCTTTGTTACTTGAACTACAAGGTAGATTGTTAGAGATTTCAAGTAAACTGGTATTGACTACCTTACCACTTCGAAGGGTTCTTACATCCTTTGCTTGTTCTGGTTGACTGGGCAACTTTCCTGGTTCTTTCTTTTACATTTGTTCAGCCAGTTGCCCAACTTTAGATTCAATCCTTTTAACCGAAGCCTCCATGGTGTTCAACCTTTGATTAGTCATCAATTGGTTGTCACGACTAACTTGAATAAAAGCATTCAAGCTATCTTCTAAGGTTGGCTTAAAAGATTGGCTTGGTGGGTAAGGGTGGTTGTTATCCGACCTTAGTGTTGGATATTGGGTGTAGGCTGGGTGATTATACGTGTTTGGATGATACCTTTGAAAAGATTGGACCTCCTCTATGACATCGACACTAGAATCACAAGTATTTGAACAATTATGAGTACCATGCCCAATTGAACAACACACTTCACATACCTCTTGATTTGAAATTTGGTGGGTAGTGAGAAATTGCACTTGTTTAGTCAATTCAGCAAGTTGCAAGGTTATCTCATTATCAGAGCCAACTTCATTGACCTTTGCTTTCCTTCTACCACCTCTTTGTTGGGAATTAGAACCCAATAGCTCATAAAGATTATAGGTTTCCTCTGCGGTCTTTTCTCCTACAGCACCTCCAACAACATTATCAACCATGTATTGACTATGTAGTGTCAATCCATCATAAAATAATTGGTTTTGTAGCTGTAATGGAAAGCTATGATTTTGACATTGAAGGAAAAGGAGTTTGAATCGTTCCCAAGCTTCATGAAAGGGCTCTTCATACATTTGAGAAAATGTTGCTATCTTTGTTCTTAGATCAACAGTCTTTTGATGGGAATAGAACCTACCCATAAAAATTTCATAGACTGCCTCCCAAGTTTTAAGAGAACCTAACTGTAGAGTAATGAAGGTAATCAGTATTAGACTATATTCCAAGTCATTTTCACTAAATTGGTCAAACACTTAGCTCAAATTGAATTTAATTTGAGTCATCAAAGATTAGTTAAATTTTAAATTAAATACAAACTGGTTGGTCCAAATTGACTCAAACTAGTTCGAATTGTTAATTGCATATTTTTTAGTTAATTATACTCTTTTTTATAAATCAAAAAAATATTTTTAATAATATTAAATTTCATTAGTACAAATATCATTATATGAAATAACAAAATATGGAAAATAATGTTATAACAATAACTAGTTAATCATAAAAAACATACATTAATAATATCTTATTACATTATCATTCAAATATTAAGATTTGAAATAATTTATACCATATTTCAAACTTTTTCAATTTAAAGATTAATATTATCCATAATATTTTATATATGAATCACAAAAGTACAATATCTTTAATTTAATTTCGAGTTAATGAGTTGGTTCGAACTCAACTCGATTTTTTTAAACTATCTATTAAGTATGTTAATATGTGAGTTAATTAGACTCTTTTATATAAATCAAAAAATATTTTCAATAATATTAAATTTTATTAGTACAAATATATAACAAAAATATGGAAAATAATGTTACAACAATAACTAGTTAATCATAAAAAAACATATATTAATAATATCCCATTACATTATTATTTAAATATTAAACTTTAAAATAATTTATATCATATTTTAAGCTTTTCTAATTTAAAGATTAATATTATTTATAATATTTTAAATATAAATCACAAAAATATAATATCTTTAATTTAATTTTGAGTTAACTTGATTGAAACTTAACTCGATTTTTTAGAAACTATTATAACAGGCTTAAATTTAAGCCAATTTTAATTAAATTTAATAAATTGAATTACAATTCACGTTAGCATACTTAGTATATAGCTTAAAAAAATTATGGTCGGAGAATTTAATAAAATAAAATGCGTAATCTCCTAATCCACTAACAATTTATTTTAAAAAAAAAATCCACCAACATTTTTTCGTTTGAATTTTCTTCAATCAGTTAAAAAATTCCCCGCCTGACCTGACGGGCTGATTGACAACATATATAGAAAAGTAAAAAAGAAGGACGGGAATTTACAAGTCCTTAGATACCCTGTAACACAACACGCGTTTTCACTTATATTAAAAAAATAAATTAAAAACTACAAGAGAGGCCCCCTCTGCGAGAGAAAGAGACCGACAGGTACAAACTGTCCTCCCCCTCTCTCTCGCATCCTCTGCTCTCTAGTTTTTTTCTATTTCTGTCATCAAAATCCTGCCAAAAGGCCGTTTCCGTCAAATCGTTGAAACTTCTTATCAAGGTACTTGGAGATCTCTTAATATCATCTTAAGATCGGTCAGATGAAGTAACCAATTATTTTGTTAATCCACGTGTTTTAGGGTTTATGATGGGGAATTATTACTTGTTTTGCTTGGAATTGTTGATTTACGGTTTCTTATTGTTACAAAAAAGGTTGAAGATTTAGATGGATTTATTCGCCTATAGTTTATATTGTTGTTCTTTGCTGTTTTTAAGTTTTTATTTTTGTGTTTTGGAGGTCTTGGCTGAGGTGATAATTCATGTATCGGGTTTTTTTTTATGGTTTTTTGTTCATGTCTTCATCTTCATTTTTTAATTTTAGGTGTATTTTGGTTTGTTGTTTTGAAGTTTGATTTTTGTTTTTTCAGATTTCTCTCTTTTGGGGTTTTGATTTAAGGATAGTGTATTTGGCTTAGCTTCTGGTGTGATTAGTTGCAAACCTGAACTTGAATCTGAACCTGGACAATTCTATTCATGCTTTAGAATTTTCATTATTTGTTTTCTATAAAGTTGAACTTCTTAACCTAACTTTGATTTTTTTTAATGGTTTGTTTGCTTATGCCGTTATGCGGTTCATTTATTTATTATTTGTCATCTCAAGCTGAACCCTTTCATCTGACCTCTGATGATTGTTGCAATTTTCTTTCAACCAGAAACGAAACATTAACTCCTAAAGTTTTTTTCATGGTTTTGTGATGTATTGTTCATCTTGTTTTGGTGAACTTATTGATTATTTGTTTGTTACATGATTTAGAGTCTTTACATTGCAAGTGAGTTTCTTTCTTTTTGTTGGTTGGTTATATTTTTTTTTCTTCCGGTTATTGGTTCCCTAATAATTTTGCAAAAACAATTCTCTTTTTATAATTGTTTATTTGTTTGTTTTAATAATTTGACTTAGGAGCTTCATTTTAAACCCCATTTTCTTCATTTAGTATCAGGATGGCCTCCTTAGAGGTTGTATAATCAGTCTGGAGTTCATATTGTTTTTTAGTTACTCTGTCTTAGGTGGCATTGTCTTGCTTCTGTAAATTTAATTTATAGGTTGTCTTTTTAATTTTGTAGTAAATAATTTAATTTGGTGAGTGGAGACTAGTCAGATTACGTAATATTTACTGAACTAATAACATGATTTTCTTTTCCCTTTTTTCTTAATGAAATTGCACCATACTAAAACATATATTAGTATATACTACCACACATGTACTGGGATGTTTTGACTTTTTTACAGTCCTGTTAGACAATTGCGAGTTACGACACGTACGGTCTATATATATATGTGCTGAATATAGCGACTTAAGTTGTATTATATTAAGTGTGCCTTAACTGTTGGATGTGCCTAACGTTAGTTGACAATCTGTATTGTAGCTGAATAAATTGTACACATTTTAGTAGAATAATATCTAGTTTTAGTAGTACTAGTAAAATCCATGTGCTTTGCACGTGAATATTATATATTTTTCAACTAGGTGGACTTAGTCGGGTTTAGACTCAACTTGTTGGGCTAGCATTTTTGCATATTCATATGGTTTTTATCAGGTACAATATTAGACAGAAAAATATACAATCATGCCGTTCATACGGACCAACAAATATGTTGTCAATGCTTTAGGGTTCTTAAAATAATGGTTTCTAACTTTCAAATTTTGTAAAACTTAACCTTATTGAAGATAATTTAAGGAATTGTTTTGTAACTTTCTAATTTTGTAAATGTATTGAAGAAAATTGCTTGTGTAAGTGTAATAAATTAAAACATAAATATTGAATGTTTTAAAATAGTTTTGAAGATGGATAATTGCTTGCTCTTTTACAGTTTTATTTAGTGTAAATGATGTCTCTTTTCAACTAAACTATTTGGTATGTCACGTCAATATATTCTTATTTGGTTGAGCTTTTTAAAGCTTTTGTGATATCTTAAAAATTGTTTGCTTGACATGATATTGAAGTCTCTTTGCTGTTATTGGGTTGAAATTTTTTGTGTCACCCTTGAGAAGTTTAGCCCGTTTTCTGATGAGAAAGTGTGTCATTGATCAGTTTTCCTTTCCTTTTCTATTTTTGATAGGAAATAAAATTCATTCATTTCATACGCAAGATAAAACTTAAAGGTACAAACGTGGACCAAGGGGTCAATGTATCAAGGTAACACTACAAATAAAAAGAGAGAAAACATATTTAGATTATATTAGCACATATGAGAACAAGCAACTGCTTCATTCCAAAGGGTATATGACATTTAGTTCTGTTATTGTATCCTTCCCTTGATGGGAACCTCATTCATTATTTGCAGCTTTGGATTAATTCTACAAGTCCTTATCACTAGGTTTTTGACTGCCCATAAGTTAATTATCCGTCTTCTTTTATATAGAGTTCTCTCTCTTTTCTTTTTTTTTTGGGTGTTTTACTTTTGTTGCCCCTAAATTTATTTTTGAATATTTCAATTTTTCAGGTTTCTGAATTTTGTTAAGGTTTCCTTAAATAATAAGAAAATTCATTTCATTATTAGCATTGTTTATTGCAGCTATGCAAAGCCAGCTTGTGTGTAGTGGGTGCAGGAGCATTCTTCTATATCCAAGAGGAGCTACAAATGTTTGCTGTGCGATATGCAATGCAGTTACCTCAGTCCCTTCTCCTGGTATCTCTTCTCTATTCCAAATGCATTGAAACAGATTGTTCAATATGAAAAGTGATTCAGATGCAGTTATTTCACTCCCCTCTATTGCTTCCTCATGTTCATGTTTATTCCTCTAGCAAAAAAATAAAAAAAATGTCTATAAACCTAGTTAAGTTAGAAGGACTAGGCTAGTGATTGAATAAACAAATGAGATGCTAAATCACACATTTTGTTGGCAAGCATGATATATTTACTTTTCAATGAAGCCTTTGTGGCCAAGGCATGATATAGTGTTGGAAAATAAAATACTAAATATTTACTTTCCTTATTTATCTATCAGGGGTATAAACAATTAAGTTTAAGTGTTGCAGACAATCTGCTTATCGGTGTAGTCCTGTATTTTGATTCGATGACATTAAATTATCAAAAGAGTTTTATTTTCTCATTTGCTCTTTACTATTTTTCTGAATGTGGTGTTAGAGCTGGCTCTTTCTGGAACCTAAAACTCTAGTTGAGTGCAAACTGTTCCTAAGTCACTTCATCTTGTGGACTTGTCAACTTTGGTTTGCATTTTGTTTTTGTTTTCATTCTGAATTCTTAGATTGATCTAGCTCTCTTTCAGATCGATTTCACTCAAGTTGGTTCTTTTATTTGTGTTGAAAAAAACTCATTTCCTTAAGCCTAGGGCGAACTTGAAAATCAATTGTAACTCCACATCTTTGGTATGTTTCAATTGGGCTGTTTGTCACCTTTTTGTCTCATAGTTTGATGTCCACTGCAGATTATTTTTGTTGGCAGCTTCTGAGTTTGGGATGTACTCTTAATTGGGTCATTGATAAGGCAATTGTTTGTTCTATTTGGAGTTGCTTTTGTCACATTTTAAAGTTCTGTTCCCAAAAAAGTTGGGTTCTCTCTCTGTATATGCTCAATAGATCAAGTTTTTTTATTGTACGGATTCTGTGTGGGTCCTAACCTACTTGTCTCTACCCCACAAGAATTTTCTAGTTTGTTAAGTTTTGCATCTCTAGATAAAGAATGAAAATTTCGGTACTAGTGGACATTTCATTGCTTTATTTTTTTCAAAAACTTTGGTATCGATATTCATCAGCGAAAAATTAAGAAAGAAATTGAAATTTACTTTAGAAATTGGGAATTTAAATAAAACGATCAATTATTTTAATGGATAATGCATCATTTATCTTTATTAGCTAAGTAAAATAATATGTTACAATCAAATATATGAAGTTTAAATAAATTATAAGACATTTTCATCTGCTGTAGTATAATGCATAATGTGTTGTGAACTATATTTTAAGATGAATCGTTAAATTAATTATAAAATAGGAACTTAAAAGTTCCAATCCTACTTAGTATATTATATTACATAATATCATAGAGTCTTGAGATATAGAATACACCTAAACCTTAAATGATGTATATCAAAATAGGTTTCTATTACGTTCAAGTATAATAAATAAATATATTAATTATGAAAACAAAACAATTAGATTGACTATCTCAAATCTTATGAAATTATTTGTGTCAGAGTTAAATTTGTTTTTTAAGAAATCTTTCATGATTAACTGAGGTTTTATTTTATATTAAAAGAAAAAGTTCCAGCTTTAAAACTAAAATTTATCTAGATATCTCTGAAATTGTGGAAGAAATCGACTTCTACCCTATTTCTACATCCGTAACTAGAAATTTGCTGAAATTTTGACCCAAAGTTCTGAAATTTTCATCTATGGTCTCTAGATCTGTCTCTACTCAAAATTTATGTACCATCTCTGCCTCTTGAGATAAATTATTGCTCCAATTATTCATTTCTGATTTGTCCTGAGGAGATATTTGCCCAAATCCATGATTAGGTCTGACCAGGCCAGTGCTTAAGTATCCTTGACTTCACTTAATTACGACTATTGATGGCTCCTCTCGTTCAACTATGGTTCTTTATTTTGTCATTTGATTATTGTTTAGTGTCTTTTGTAATTTTCCAAGTTGAACTTAGAGATTATATATGTCTTACTTGAGGGGATTTTGGAAAATAAAATATTTAATTTCCTTATCTATCTTTAAGTCATTAGGGTTTGAGTGTTATATCAGTCTAATATAGTCTATTCTAAATCAATGAGTCACATTTTTTTCTTTCTATTTTTTCATTATACTCTACTAGTTTTCTTATCAAGGAGTAAGATAAGTACAAAATTTAGTTGGCTTAAAAGGTGATGTTAACTTCCATGTGGAAATTGAACTTAAGAAATATGTGAATAATGTGTTCAGTTCTCACCAAAGTTTTATGCATACTAAATATTTCATTTAGGGTAAAACCCTTTACCTTAGCAGTCTTCTACCTTTTCTTCAAGAAGGCACTTTGTCTCCTATTTCTGTTAAAAATGGTATACATAAGGTCAAAGTAGGAAAATCTGCTTCAAATTTGACAAGATAGTGAAGGACTACAGTCTAGCTTTTGTAAAAGGTTTGGGACTTGCGGGCCTCCTTGTGTGTGCCGAAAAACTTGATCGCATAATTAGAGGATGTTTTCAATCCCAATTGTACATACGTTACGCTTGGACATTTTGTGGATTTTGGCCTAAAGTGTCCTTTTAATAAATAGGGGAGTAAACTGTGCTTTTTGCAAAAAGCCCTTTGGCCTTTCTTTTAACAAATCAAGAGAGAGTGAGATGATCTAATTGATGAGTTCATTAATTATTTTCTGCAAGATTGGTGGTCCAAAATGTTCTGGTGTACTTTTCAAAATGCAATAGATTTAATGAAGCATCTGCATGGAAGTGGTTCTTAACATGCTGTTCTCATCTCTCAAAGGAATGAAAATGAAGAATAATGACATTCACCATTAGACCAAAATACGAGATCTTTTTTACCCTGCGCTAAGATCAGGTCTTTTCTGGTGAAAACTTGTAAGATTTTTTAAGCCTAAAGGGCCAAAATATGAAAGAAGAAAAAATGATAGTATTTGTATTCACCAATTCTGAAATCAGTAAGATATGAAATCTTTGTAATGCAGTAGGACCCATTTGTTCTTTCTGAAGCAGGTTCATAGAAATTCAAACTTCAATGTTCTGCTAATTTACTTTTATGATTCTACTGCAAAAAGAGTAGTTCTAAGCTTTTTTAACTGGCTTTTCTTCTAAAATAAACTGATTCTGGTTGTAGGTTCAGGTTAAGTGAATTTTTACTGAGGGCGTATGTTCCATCTAGGAAACTTATATTTTGGCCATTGTCCATAGAACATTGTGAAATAACAAATTAAACAAACTTGGATTTTGCATTATCCTCTCAGCTTTTCATCATTCGTTGAGTGATACTTCTATAATTTTAGCTTTCAACTTAATTTTTGTTTATTGTGAAGTTTACTTGATGTTTCAAAGATACAGTTGATAGTTTTGCTTCTTTTGGCCATCTCTTGATGTGATAAGTATACCTGCTTGTTCTTGTAAATTGCAATGGTCAACATGAGGGATGCTTAAATGCTTAATGCCACTATTTAAGCTCCTACTTCTTGGAATAACATGATTTCCATTTAACTTAAAATGTGTAATCACATATTAACAAGGTATGAAGTTTTATTCACATAATTCCGTTGTATAATTACCACTGCAGGGATAGAAATGGCTCAGCTTATATGTGGAGGTTGCAGGATTTTGTTAATGTGTTCTAGAGGTGCAACGAGTGTGAGATGCTCTTGCTGTCATACTGTGAACCTCACACCAGGTTGCTTGCTTCATAAGTGATATCTTTAATCATGATCTCATGAGATTACAAACCATTGGCAATTCACTTTTAAACAATGACGCCGAGGCTTGATTAAGGTTACTTTTGTTTGAAATAGAAAACAAAGATCTCTATTAAAGAAGAGCGAAAATACAGCCATAAAAGAATGGACCACCAACTCAAACTCAATGAAGTTTTTAAACTAACCCAAAAAAATAAAGGCAAAATACAAAGACTAAGATCTCCTCAGCAGTAAATCAATACACATCATGAACTACCTTCAATATCAAAAAATGGAGAACTCAAAGGCTATGAAATTTTAGTTGATGCTGACCATAAAGAACTGAGAAACTTGACTTCCTCCCATAAAAGACTCCATGCTAATTATCTTCTAAAGTCCTTGAAACAAAACAAAATTACCCAAATCAAAACCTCAATTCCCCATTTCGACGAAGTATTCATTTTTAGCCTTTTGTTTTCCACATTCAGAAACAACACTGCTAATCTCTATTCTTCAAACAGTGTTTCTAACCATGTTGCCTTTAGAATAAACCTTCTTTAGAAAACACAGCGGTTCTTCCTCTATTAGAATATCTGGCTCCAGTAAGCTTAGCTCCATCATCTGCCTTCGTCTTAAAAATAAAATTTATAATTTGATTACCATTAGAAAAATTATGGAAGAACTTTAAGTTTTTCTCATGTCTAGAAATTATTGAGAAAACAACTCAAAAGATTAAGCTATTGGGAGAAGGACTAGTAATAATATTTTAATACATCTATCACTCATTCACAAATATTGGGCCCTTTTATACATCTATCATTTCTTTTATGCGAACATGAGAATTTTGTCTCCACATCTCCTCTTTGTATTCAAGCCCTCAAGTTATATGTTTAAATTGTTCCACTCCACGCTGTGTTATCCCCTATTGGATCACTTTCTAAACTTTGTTTCTGAATTTCAAATCAAATTCCTTTGTTAAACTTTAAACATTAACTTGTGAAAATTGAACCTAAAGGAGTAAAGGTTAAAAATCTACTCTAAAACTGAGTTAAATGAAGTTATTTTTGATGATTGAAAATTAAATTTGTCCTTCCATCTTCACATTGTGCTCGTGTAGTATGCATATGTTCCAACTCTAAATACATTAGAGCAATGCTAACAACACTCCTTAATACACGTTATTATACTCACTTTCTTGATTGACACATGTCATTTAAAAAAAAAGAAAAGAAAACACATGTCAAATAAAGAAGTGGAGTGTATAAAGAAGTGTCCTTACCATTCCTCAATTCATATGTAAGCATGCAAATTATATTAAATTATATATTATTTTTCTCCCTTCTCTTTCATCTTTTTCCTTTTGTACCTTTTTGCTGATTCTCTTATACTTGTGGAGACAGCATCTAATCAAATGGCTCATATTGAATGTGGGAATTGCCGGACAACACTTATGTATCCATATGGAGCTCCATCAGTCAAATGTGCAGTATGTCACTATGTTACTAGTGCCAATGTGAGTACAACTGAAATATTTTATTTCATATACTATAAAACACTTATGCAGTTAATGTTTCCTCCCAGAAAACATTTGACAAGACGTTAGTGTTGTTTCTAAATTAATTATTTTGCATTAGCATCCAATGGTTTAGCACTTACAAGAAATTTTTTCCTTGCTGGTTTCAATCGTTGATTGATTTCTTCTCATTAGCACCATAAAACCATGTAGATAGCATGTGCCCATTGATTAAAAACTTGTATTCCACTCGCAATCAAAGAGGGACTCATTATTGAGTCATCAACAAGGTTTGAAGCATGAAATATTGCTTCACTTGATAGCTCCTTTGTCTTGTAAGTCAAGCCATTACAATCCGAGGAATTACTCTCAAGTACTGTTTTGTAATAAATTTAGTGGTAAATCTAAGTGATCCTTCAATGATTAACCATTTGGGTATCGATGGGATTTCATTAACAAGTATGATGTTCAGTTAGCCTTTTTGCTTGTGGCTATGGTTTATCTTTTTTTGCTACACTTGTGGCTATGGTTTATCGGGTGCAAAATGAGTATAGTATCATAGAATACTGACAGATGAGATAGCCATGATTTGGCCTGTACAATCATGTTTTATTAGGTAGACAGTAGACTCAGTCACTCTTAAACACAAGATTTATCCCTCTACAAAGTTGGATCTCTAAAATGATTTTCATTTATGTCATCAATCACTTTGCATTTATCTCTTTGTCGAGCCAAAAGTTGCTAAATAAGTTGCAGACTGGGGGGAAAGAATAAGAATAAAAGTAGGCGCTCTCTTTCAAAATCATATATAGACTGCAGTTGGATCTCTATATTAGGTTACCTCTAGAAGGAAACTGCAATATTTTTCCTAGGTAATTCTCTCCTGTCAAGTGTAGTCTCCCTCTTTTAACTTTTGTGGTAATTTGTAAATAATCACTTGATACGATATCAAATATGCATTCGGGAAATGGTCAAAATTCAAGTCGCTCTCTTTCTCTTATATTTTTTATATTTTACAGATGAGCAATGCCAGGGTTCCAATACCAGTGCATAGACGTAATGGTGGATCAATCCCCTCCACATCAGCAGTAAGTCCACCTGATTTTGTGTGTTATTCTTTTGGCTGCAGTATGATGCTTAGCTTACTACTGTTTTACTGATTTTGTTTCAGCTTGTACCTCATTCTCAGAGCCAAACTGTAGTTGTTGAGAACCCCATGTCGCTTAACGAAAGAGGCAAATTGGTAAGTTCATGACTGTTCATATCTGAGTATTCCTTTTGCTTTTGACAATCACTTGTAATCCTAATTTCATGCAGACCAAATAAAATGGTTGATGAAAATTTTGAATCTTACAGGTGAGCAACGTTGTGGTTGGGGTCACAACCGAAAAGAAATAGATAAGGGCATCAATCGCTGTTACTCTCATTATTGGCAGAAAGCAAACGATATTCTTATTGTACATTGTTCAGTATACACATAGAAATCGATTGGGTGCATATGTTTTTAGAGGTTTTCGTGAAGTTTAATTGTGATGTGTAAAAATGACAAGAGGTTAAAAGGATGATCTTTTGCCGTTTGTATGATTGCTGCATGCTAGTAAAGTCAATGTGAATGCGAGGTTGTATTTCAACCTAAAAATTCTATACTTTTGTATATGCACAAAATATATATATAATACCCTGAAAGAAAAGCATGTAAGTAAGCTTTTCCGGAAAAAAAGATGTGTTTAGCCAAAGTTTTTGAGTTATAATTTTTTAAAACTTAATGATTAGAAAACAAATTTTGAGGATAGTTAATAGGGTTTCTTTGGTTGCTTAACTTAGAAATGTTTTCAAAAGTTTTTAAATTTAATTTTTTTATAGTTTTTAAAAATAATGAAATGTTTGGTTAATATTTAAATTTTTTTTTTTAAAAAGTAAGTATATTGTTGATTTTTTTCTTGATATATGATCATTTAATTAATTAATATAATAACTATATTAATTTGGTGATTATAATAATTATATTTTGATGATTATTATTTTAAAATTTTATTATTAAAAAATAAAAAAGAAAAAAGAAAAAAAATTAAAAGTTTTAGTGATTATAATAATGACAATTTGGTGAATATTATTAAGACATAAACAAACTAAAAGATGAAAAGCTCTAGAAAATTTTAAACCGAACTATCAAAGAAAAGAAAAAGTTAAGAATAATGGAAATATGTCAAGTTATTTTCAGTTTTTGTTTTTAAAATTTTTAAAATACGTTTAAAAAAATAATAACTTAAAAATGATGGTCAAACATATTAGGGTTTGTTTGGACAATTAATTTAAAATTATTTTTTGTGTTTAAAAATAATTAACATGTCATAATTTTTAAAAATTATGTAAACTTAAAAACAAAAAAAAATCGAACGTTATAATATAAATTATTATTATCATAAAAATAATTTATTAATTATAATTTTATTTAATAATAATAGTATTAAAATATAATTTAAAATTATAACAATAATAAAAAATATTAAGACAATATTATTACTTATTTTAATTTAAAGATCTTCATTTTTGTCCTAGATTTTATTATTTTATTATTTTTTAACAATTACACTTATATTTATATAATGATAAGGTTTGAATTCACTCTCAACTTATTAAAATATTAATTTAACTATTTTAATTATCATAATATAACATATTTTATCCATTTAGCAAATTGGTTAAATAGGTATTATCATATTGTGTAACTCATATCGAGTTCGAATAAATCTTATATCGTATTATCAAGCCATATAAAAAATTATCATATTATTAATTATTTTAATGTGTATATTTAGGTAAATAATTGTATAATAATTTTTATTTAATGGAAATGATATTCAAGAAGAAGTCATTCAATCATTTACTCAAAATTGTCATGGTATCAAAAATTATCTCTTGAATCCAAAGTTAAATCTTCATTTTTCTTCCAGTTTTTTGAAGTTTTCTAACCTTCTTGTTTTTTTTTATTTCGGGTTGATAAATTTCTAATTAATAACTTCATTTTGAGATTCTAGGTTGATTAACTTGTGGTTTATAGCTTTGCATTAAGATTTATGTTTTCTTTTTGGAAGAATATCTGTAGAAACTTTGGCTATCAAAATTATAGTAAAGAATTATGCGGCATCGAAATTCCAATTCCAAATGTTTAAGGAAAGAAGCTTTGGGGTCACATTAACATGTCTTCTCTTGCACTTGGAAATGGTAAGGAACTTAGCCAATGAGAGGCAAATAATGCTCAAAATATCTCTTGGATTTTAAGATCTATGGAATCTCATATGGTGAACAATTTATGCTCCTTTGATATGTTTAAAGAGATGTGGGATTATCTTAAGCGCATATATCATCATCGAGATAATACTGCAAGATGATTTCAACTAGAACTCAAGATTAGTAACATCAGTCAAGGTAATCTCTCCATTGAGTAGTATTATTCTGGATTTCTTAATCTATGAAGCGAATAATCTGTTATTTTCTACATAAAGGTACCTAAAGAGGCCTTAGCTGACCTTCAGGCAGTTTATGAAGTTAGTAGATGTAATCAATTTTTGATGAAACTGAGACCATAATTTGAAGTTGCTAGAGTTGGATTGCTGAATAGAGATCCAATTCCTTCTTTGGATGTGTGTCTTGGTGAATTGTTGCGCGAGGAACATGGCTACATAATTTGTTATATGTACATCCAGAGAAACATATGAAGTTGTCAATGTTGCTTATGCTGCTCAAGGGAGGAACTGAGGAAAGGGACAAATGCAATGCTATAGCTGTAAGGAGTTCACACATATTGCCCGCAATTGTGGTAATAAATTCTACAATTACTGTAAGCAAAATGGACACATTATCAAGGAATGTCCTACACATCCAGAAAATCGACGAGTACAAGCTTTTCAAGCCGCTATTCTAACTCCTAACATTATTGGTCCTACGTCTACAACTACTAACACAACTCAACTTGTCGTTACTCCAGAAATGGTCCAATAGATGATTATCTTAGCATTTTCTGCCCTTGGACTTCAGAGCCAAGGTAAGATTATTTCTCCTCCTTGGTTTGTTGATTTTGGAGCATCCAACCATATGACTAGCTCCCCTAATTTGTTACATAATTTATGAAAGTATACTGGTACATAAAATATTCAGATTACTAATGGAAGTAATCTTTCAATTACAACCATTGGTGATGTTAGACCTTCTTCTTGTCATATCTTTCTCTCATGGGTTATCTACCAATTTAATTTCTGTTGGTCAGATGGTGGATAAAAACTATGATGTACATTTCTCTTGTTGTGGTTGTGTTGTGCAGGATCAAGTGTCAGGGAAGGTGATCGCGAAGGGGCCTAAAGTGGGAAGATTATTTCCATTGCAACTTACTATTCCTCGAACTTTGTCTTTAGTTTCTATTACTATTGAAAATAAGGCTAAAGTTTGGCATAGACGATTAGGCCATCCAAATAATGTGATTTTGTCTAATTTGATGAAATGTGGTTTTCTTGGTAATAAATATCAGTGTTATACTCATAGGTTGCTTTTTGATTGCTCTACTTGTAAACTAGGGAAAATTAAAACTTTACCTTTCCCTACTTATGGTGGTCGTGCTAATACATGTTTTGAGATTATACATAGTGATGTTTGTGGTATTACTCCTGTCATTTCATATGCATAGTATAGATATTTTGTAATGTTCATTGATGACTATAGTCATTTGATAACTGTATTTTATACAGTTATTTTCATCAATTTTAGTAATGATAATTGCTATGTTCTATTAATATTTAGTTAATTTTTGTTAAATAAATTAATATTTTCCTTTTATGTGCTAAAAATACATTTTTAATAAAATTAAATAATTTGTATCGAAAATTTACTTAATTTCATATTTCTGTCCACAAATATAATTTATGATAATATAGTTTCTTAATTACAATTTATAAAAATCGAAAATATAATTTAAATTAAATTTGGGCTTAATTATAATTATTAAAAGTTTAAAAATTTAATTTAAAATTAGCAAAGGGCTTAACTGTAATTTAAGAAAGTGCAAAATGTAATTTGGATTAAATTTGTGGGTCAAAATATAATTAATAAAAGTTTGAATTTTCTGCGCAGGAAAAGAATCGCACTCGTACAAATCACGACGTTCATCACGCACCGTTCGATCATCAATTCAACGGTCCAGATTTGGCGAGTACAACCAGACGAGGCAAAATCGCGTGTAGAATCTACGCGCGGCTCGGCGTGCCAGTGGGTCCCATGTGTCGCGCAGGCCGGCGTCAGAGTGGGCCCCACATGTCGGCTGCGCAGATTCCCCCGAGGCCATCGCTGACCGTTGGATCTCTTGAACGGTCCAGATTGAAGTGCGTCCATCCAAGCTGTCGCGCACCGAGCTGCCCGCGTAAAAATCCTGTGTGACGTGGTCCATCCAAGCGGCGTGCACCCTCACTCTTCAAACGGAAAATGACCAGCCACGTGTCTCATAAATAGTCCAGCGAATAAAATGGTGACACGTGGCATGTATTTGGTGAAATAAAAACGCAGAACCAGTGCCCACTTCCAGCCGTTAACCATTTCCAAATCCGGAGAAATCGTGTGCGATGCGTTCTTCATGCGTCCGGCTTACCACCCAATGAAAAGCTGCCACGTGGCACTACAGTTCTCTCAACGAATCACATGGTGACACGTGGCATGCGGAAAAAGAAAAAAAAAATTCAAAAAATTTGCAGAGTGTATTTACGCGTGCTACTCCCATACAATCTTGTTCCCCACTGATGATAAAAAAAATATAAAAAATAAAAATAAAATAAAAGAAAAAAAAGGGATATATGTTTTTGGGGGGATACGCGTGGAGGCAATGGGGCTTTTTCTTTTTTTCAGTTCATTTTTCAGTTCGAGCATTTTTTTCTTTTCTTCTTTTTTCTCTCGAAATTTTGGGAGAAAACTAGCAGTTCTTGCAAGTTTTTCTTCCTTGTAACATTTTAATTTTTCTTTTTTTTCTTGTTTGCGTGTTACACAAAACACGCAGAGTATTGATTTAACATTTTATGTTGTATTTTCTTAGGGAAATTACAGAGAAAGAAGACAACAAAGAAGAAGAAAAGGAATGAAATTTATTTTTCATTGAGGAATCGTGAAAGAGTTTTTTTTCTTATCTATTTTCTTTTAATTTTCTTTCTCTGCAATGTTTTATTTTTGTTGTGTTGTAATTTTAAATTCTGTGATGAACTAATACATTTGTTCTAGGATTGCAGTGTAGCGTAAATTATGAAATTTGAATTAAATATTTTTGAATGATTTAAGGGACTGTTTTAAGTTGTTTATTGTATCTGTGTTTAATGCTTTTAATTATCGGAAGATTAATTAACTAATATGTGACATTTAAATAAACTTGAAAAAGACATTTTTGTGTGCTGCTCGTGATGAAATAACGTATATACATAAGAGATAGAAATATACTTTTATTGTATGTGTAACTGTTAGAGAACTCAGAACTTAATAAATCTGGTTGAATTTAATTCGCATAGGAATATAGTGAATCATTTTAACTAGATGTTTCTGTATGGAGCTCGGGAGAGATATATGGATAAATTAGGAGTTCTTGGTTAACAACTTAAAACACGATAACATAAATCAAGATAAAATATAATGATTCAAGTGGATTAATTGGGTGAAACTGCAATCCTAGAATTTTCTTGCAATCTGTTATAAAAGTTAGTTAGTCAAACTGCATCAAATTATCGACTGTTTGGATAGAATTAGGTTGAAATAATTTTAATAATTAACGAATACTAGTAACAAATCTCTGTGGAAACGATATTTTACTTATCATATTATTACTTGTGACCGTGTATACTTGCACGTTTTTCTGTGTGTTGCAAAACATACAACATCATTTCATATGGATATATTTTCTATGTTCAAAAGCTGAGGTGTTCACTGTTTTCCAAACTCTTGTGGCTTATATCAAGACACAATTTTCCACATGTATTAAGGTTTTACGATATGATAATGATGGAAAATATGTCGTATGACTTTAAAGTCTTTTTGCAACAAAAAGGCAATGTATCTCAACGATCTTGTCCTTATACATCTGAACAGAATGAGGTGGTTGAACGTAAAAACCATCACTTGTTGGGTATGGTTCAAATGTTACTCTTAGATTCTTCAGTTCCATCTAAATTTTGGGTGGAAGCTTTGTCCTTGGCAATCTATCTGATTAATCGTCTACCTTCTCAACAATTGAATTTTGATACTTCTTACTATCGTCCTTTTGGTATACATTCATATTATCATATGCTACACACGTTTGGATGTGTTTGCTTTGTTCACTTTTCTCTTCATGTGTGCCACAAGCTGATATCTCAGTCAGTACATTGTGCTTTTATAGGTTATAGCACTGCTCATAAGGAAATTTTGTGTTATGATAATGTTATTATATGTTTGCCTACTTCTAGAAATGTGATTTTCTTTGAACATGAGTATTATTTTTAGCAACATGCTTCCCCTTCTGAAGGTGTCATTCTTCCTAGCTTTGATGATATCTCTCCATCAATTAAGTATTTTAAACCCGGTATTGTCTATCAGTGATGACATCCCTAATCATTACTAATCCTTCTTGACCCTGATCGGGTGCCTACTTCAGTGGCTCCTCGGAGATCTTCCTTTACTTTTCGTCCTCTCGTTAGGTATGGTTTCTCTACCACTTTAGCTGATACTACACTTCCTACCTCTTATTCTTAGGCAACTAAACATGCATGTTTGGTGAAAGCTATGCAAGAAGAACTTCAGGCACTTGATAGATATATTCCATTAAGATGGGGTCTAATGACCTATTGGTTGTAAATGGATATATTCCATTAAGATGGGGTCTGATGGCTCACTTGATAGATATAAGGTGTGGTTGGTGGCACTCGGTAATCGATGGAAGTATGGGGTAGATTATGAGGAGACATTTGCCCTTGTAGCAAAGATGATGATGGTGCAACTTGTTCTAGATATTGCTGCATCCAAGGGCTGAGCATTGCGATAAATGGATGTTAAGAACTCCTTTTTGTATGGGGACCTTAAGGAAGAGATTTATATGACTCTAGCATCAGGACTTTTTCTACACCCTCTACCAATGTTTGTAAGCTAAAACAGTCACTTTATGGTTTAAAACATACTTCACGTGCTTGGTTTGATAAGTTTCGCTCTACGCTTCTTAGCTTCTCCTTTGTTCAGAGTTAGTGTGATTCATCTTTGTTTCTTTGCAAGACTGCTAAGAGAATCATCTTCCTTCTGGTATATGTTGATGATATTATTATTATAGGGACTAACTCTGAATTGATTTCTCAACTTTAGGAACACCTTCAGGGTTCATTTCATATGAAGGAATTGAGTCCTTTATAGTATTTTTTAGACCTTGAAGTGCACTCTACCTCAGCTGGTATTTTCTTACACTAGTATAAGTACACCTAGGAGTTAATTACTTTGGTTGACCTTCAGGATGGTCGTTATGATACTTCCTTGGAAGTCAATGTTAAATATTATCGTGATGAGGGAGATTTTGTCTCTGATCTTTCTTTATATAGAAAACTGGTAGAGAGCCTGAACTATCTGACTATTTACTAGGCCTGATATTTTCTTTACTGTTCCACAAGTTAGTTAGTTTATGCAAGCACTTAAGCACCTCCACTTAGATGTTGTTCATCTCATTGTTTGCTATTTGCAAGGCACTTTCACTTGAGGTCTTTTCTTTCTTGTGAACTCTCCTATTCGTTTGGTTACATATAGTGATGTTGATTGGGCTGGTTGTTTTGATACTTGACGGTCAATTACTAATTGGTGCATGTTTCTTGGTGCGTTTCTTATTTCTTCGAAAAGCAAGAAGCAAGATTGTGTGTCGAAGTCCTCTATCGAGTCTGAGTATCGGGCTATGTCTTCTACATGTTTTGAGATTGTTTGGCTTCAAGGATTGTTGGCTGAGCTTGGGTTTCCACAAATTGATCCTACTCTGCTCCATGTGGATAATACTAGTTCTATTCAAATTACTACTAACCCACTATTTCATGAGCGTACCAAGCACATTGAAGTGGATTGTCACTCTATTCATGAATGATATGATGCTCATGTCATCTCTCTTCCTCATATTACCACCGATCTCTAGACTGCTGATGTGTTTACTAAAGCTCTCTCTCGACATCAACATCAATTTCTTGTTGACAAATTAATGTTTTTTAATCATCCAACATCAATTTGAGGGGGGATATCAATGACAGAGATTATGATATTTACTTTACCATAATTAGTGTATTAGTTGTGTATATATTATTATCTAAAATAGATAAACATAATATTGTACAATAAGATAAATAACTTTGTATATATTATTACCTAAAATAAATAAACATAATATTGTACATTTAGATAAATAACTGTGTATATATTATTACCTAAAATAAATAAATAGATAGAATGTTATATATTTTGATAAATAATTGTGTATATATGCTTACCTAGAATAGATTATATAATAATTCTTATTTAGTCGAAAATATCCTCAAGAATAAATCATTTAAACATTTACTCAAAATTATCGATGTATATGATCTTAAAGAACATATTTCTAAATTTTGATATCTTTTTGAACATTTTTAAACATCAGACATAATTGGTTTCCTTTTAAATAAAATGTCATAAACGTAAGATTTATATATAAAATTCTTAAATTAATTAAGAAACTAAATTACATAAAAATCTGAGTTTTAAAATAAAATAAAGTAATTACAACACAAAAAAAATCATAAGAAAATAAAATATATTTTATATATATTATATATATAATATGTTTTTATTAATTTTAAATCTATTTAATATTTTTATTTTTTTCTAACTCATTGATAAATACTTAAATTTATGTTAAAAAAATATTGGAGAAAAAAAAGTTATAATGTAGATTTTAAATAGAAATTTTGGCATTTCAAAGAATTATAACAAACTATTTTTTTAAAATTGTAGAAAATTATATTTTAGCAATAATTTGAAAAAAAAATTTAAGAAATGTTTTCAAGTTAAGCAGCTAAACAAATCTTTATATTTTTAAAAGCAAGTTTTTATTTTTAACTATAAAACATAATTTTTAAATTATTAGGCAGATGGATTCTAAGTGCTTATTTGTTAGGTTAACTCAAAAATTATTTTTAAATCATAACTTAAAAACAATTTTCTATAATTTTTTTAAAATAATTTGTTTGGTTATTATTTTAATAAATTATTTAAAAAATAAAAAAATAATTATATCATTTGATGAAATTGTTTTAAATCATCAAGTTTAAAAGCATTAAAATAATTCTTTATTACTCTCTAAATTTTAAGCATTTGATAAAATTCATCATTATTTGTTATTAGAGTAGCAATATCATCTACTTTTGAGCCACAAATTGTTTTTATTTGTTCCAACACTATTATATATATATATATATATATATTAGAAAAAACCACTATTACATGGAATTATATAGTTTTGTTAAAGATTATTTTTATTTATACTACAAGAATTAATTTCAACAAACATATTTAATTTTTATTTATTGTTATTAGATATTATTTATTAGTTTTAGAATATATTTTCAAATTAATTTATTTTTTTACTTTTTAAAGATTTTTAAAAAATATATTATACTAATTTTAAATTTCATTAACTTAGAGTACCATATCATCACATATTTTAAAAATAATGAATAGTTTCTCTATTATTATAGATGAGATTTGCTAAAAATTAGATAGGTTTTATAATAATTAACGAAGCATTTAATGTATTTTTAACGAAGATGTTGTGAGATGAAAAATTAATAGAGATACAAGAGTTTCCTTTTTCTTATTATTAGATACAATTAATAGTTGCTAATTTTATTTTTGGATTACTATTTTGTTATTTAATATTTTTTATTCAAAATAAATTATTATTGTATTATTTTATTAAAATTTTAGGGTTTATTATTAAAAAAATAGCTTTAGGATCTACTAATCATTTCACATAGACGTTTTGATTTTGTAGCTATTCTTTTGAGAAATTTGGTCCACTTATTTTGGATAAAAAGATTTTGTTTTGACATATAGTCATGTTTATTTTTCTATTTTTATTAATTTTTTTCATAAATTTAAAGAATAATATTATTTATGTAAAATTTATCTTTTTATGAAATGCAATTAAAATAGAAATAATTAATTATGACAAGATTTCTTAAATGCTTAACCATTTCATTACTCTTCAAATTTTGAAAAAAATTACGGATGAATTTTTAAATTTCTAAATCTAAAATTTAATTATCAAATTTTTAAAAATTTATATATAAAATCTTAAATTTTTAAATTTTACAATTTAAAACCTTATAGCTTATATAAAATGATATATATACTTTGAATTTAACTAAATATAAGGTTTATTTATTTATTAACATATTGGGCCATACAAGTAGCAAATGTATCAATCTTTTAGTAAAATGCATCGGAAGAGTTTCAAGTTTTTAAAAGAAAAGTTAGAGGTGATAAGTCTTAGTGGTATATTAGGACATTTCAATTAGAATGGTACTGATGAGCGAAAACCGGCATCGCCGATTCTTGCCAATACTTTGGTTTTAATATTTATAAAATTCTCGCAAGTGCACGAATCATTTCGTAGAAAATGATAAGTATACTCCCAAGGTCGATCTAAGGAAGGAATGTATGTGGTTTTTAATTTATTATTCAAACTTTTAAAAATGAAATTAAATCCTAAACATTCTGTCACGATATTTTGGGGTTTTGTGTTTTTAATCTACTTACATAAAAATAAACATAGATTCAATAAACATTTATGCAAATTTTATCATTTATAATGACAGAGTATTTATGGATATAATAACTAAGTTAATTATGCTTGCTCATATTATCTAGGTTATTAAAGATATGAATTGATATTTATTGATTCTCCCTTTTTTGTATGAATACCACCTTGGGTGGGGTTAGATATTCTTTGTTAACTACACAAATAAATTAACACCTATGAGTGGGGTTGATAACTAATTTGCTTAATTAAATTAATTTCTTTTTCTAAGAGATTGAAAATGAACCATTTAAATGCCACCTTTGGTGGGGTTAGACAGTTTAAACTCTATTCAAGGTGTCCAAATTAAACCTAAGAATTTAGTTATCCGAGTACTAACTTTCAAGTTTTAAAACCACTACTGAAAACATGTTGTCAATACATTTTCAGATAATAATTCTTATAAAAACTATTGAAATAGAGCTTAACTCTAACTACCGGGCGATTGTACCAACAAATAAAAGAACACTACTCTAAATTAGACCGGATAACTAAACCTTAAAATCTAATTTTCAGGTTTAAGTTTGTAATGAAAAATAATATATTTCTCTCTAACATTCTTAATATAAAATCTTGAATAAAAACAAAATCAATTCATTTTAAAGATTTTTACCTATTTAATATTTCGCAAGCATAACAACGTTATTATTACATCATGTTTATAAACAGCCAGCACAGTTAAATTTAATCACAGACAAATTAAATATAACATGTAAGAATAAAGCATAAAAAATAATTGTAAAGAAAATAAAATCCTTACAGAACTTCGACGCTATTCTCGTTGCTGGAAAACCTCCAAACGGAATTTGCACTCCCATTTATTGAATAAAAAAGCTAAGAAATTACAAAAACATAACTAGTTCTTCCCAAAAAGGGAAGAACTCTAAAACTAAGAGAAATTAACTAAGAAAAGCTAAAAACTAAGAAAACTAAAAATCTAAGAAAAGAGAGAAAGAAAGAGAGAAAAGAATGTGTTTTGAGGTGTTTTTAGAAGTGAAGGGAAGTGGGTTATTTATAGGTGAGGATGGAGAGAAAAATTGAGTGAAAAAATGTTAAAAAAATGTAAAAACGTGGAGTGCAAATGCTGAGGTCATTGATGATGTCAGCATGACATCATGGGTGGCTGCACGTGAAAAATGGGACGAAACGGGTGTCGGCGCGCGCGGTTGGGAAGCTTCGCGACGCGGTGACGCGATTTTCTCCTTTTTGACATTTTTGACCTTTTGACCCATTTTGTCCAATTTTTACATATTTGTTGACCTTTCCCCATTTATTTATTAATATATTTGTGATGTATTGCTTCGAGTATTCTTCTTTGAATCTTTAAGTTACGTTTTTGAGTCAAAATACCTGAAAAACAATAAAAATACCCGTGATTCCGAAAAAGATAAATTTATATAAATATATGATAAAACATATAAATATATATTTTTTTAATAAATTAATGTGCATAAAATCATGGTTATTTTAGTGCTTTTTGAGCACTCATCACAACCCCCAACCAGCTTCTTGCTAGTCCCTTAGCAAGAGAAGCGATAAAAACTAAAAATTAAACTATCCTAAATCACTTTCGTGGATTGAAACGGTTGCATTTAGCCTATGCAATAAGCCTTTAAACCCCTAGGTTGCCCTAATGGACGAGTTTGAGTATCGTGAGGGTTTTCAGTAATGATAGACACAAACAATGAACTAAAAAAAATCAAAAGAAACTATAAAAACAATCAAATCAAAAACTAAAATTACAACAAAAAATTAATTTAAAAAGAAAATAACATATCACAAAAATGTCTCATACTTTTTAATCTCTTTTAAGATCATAATTAAAATCTCAAGCATAAGTTATTTTAATCTCTTTACACAATCATGATTTATTAAAATAATTAGTCGAAAATCATTTTCATATTTCATGTCAAAAATGTATCAATTTAATTTCACCCAATTTCAGTGTCATGAATCCGAATTCGCTTTGACTCTATTCCTCACAAGTCAATACTCTCAAAACACTGAATCCTATGGGTTCAAACACTCATACTAATTTATATGCGAAATAGTTGATGTATAGAAATGAACTAATAGGTTCACATATGTATAAAGAATAAAGGCTCAAAGTGTTATTTTAACATTGATCTCATGAAAGGAATCGAATGTATAAATTATAAAGATATCATATATAAAAATTATTTTCATGCATAAATCAAACTCATTAAGAAAGAATTTCAAGATATATGCTTTTTACAAATGAAGAAATTGCAATGACTTTTAAGGGAATTACTTCCTATATCTTTCTTTTGTAATTAGCCTGTACTCACAACTTTGTAGGCAACGTGGGTCATAGTATGTAGATGATATTATATATTTTTTATCTCTCTATTTTTTTCTGTAGATATTTTTTCAATATATTTATTTTTTAAAGAGTCAACCCATGTACAGATTGTACATTTTTTTAGGATTTTGGTGAGTGGTTAATTTTGTGTCTTTTATGTTTGTTCTTGGTTTAGTAACCCCAGATATGTCTTTTTGTTTTTGTAGCAGTCATGCATAAATGAGATATAAACATATACTATCAATTTCTACTCAAATCATTTAATCTAAACAAAAATAATAAAAAATATATATGATACTCTATTAAGATGAGAAAAAAAATTCATACATTCAATGCTAATACCTATAGAGATCATCTAAAAATTTGAATAAATAAGAAATGTGTTTGGAGTAGAAAAAATATATATTTCACTCTGAATAAAAGAAATTAGGCTCAATTATATCTCACAAGGGTAGTCTCCACTAAAAATATTCGTAGACACCGATTTTGAGTTTAATATAATTTCCACATTTTATCAAGAAATACTAGTTATGACAAAAACTAACTAATTATCAAAAATAATTACAAAATATTTCATGATATGTTTTCAAAAATTAATCTAATAGTACAAAAGACTTAACTATTTACTTAAATTTGATTTAAAGAAATGATAAATTTTTGTGAGAAAATATTTTTTTTAATTTTTAAATTGTTAAATCTTTTTTTTAATTAAGCATGGTAACTTTTCACCACCCCCAACCTAGAACTTACATTGTCCTCAATGTAACAACTGTAAATTAAAGATAAAGAGAAAAGAAAAGAAAAATTACCTATTTCTTGAGAATGTGTAAGTAGTAATGGAGAAATGCAGGTGCATCCATCATATTAATCATTAAAGTGTATACAGACAGATCGCTGTAAAATTCTAACATCTCAACAAATATTTTTAGTTTTAACATGACGTCATGGGGCGGTTACACGTGAAAAATGGGGCGAAACGGGCGTCGGCGCGTGCGGAGGGTGGCTGGGCGCGCGCGGGTGTGGGCTTGGGCACGCACAGGTGTGGTCTTGGGCGCGCGCGGCTGGGCAGCTTCGCGACGCGGCGGCACGATTTTCTCCTTTTTGACATTTTTGACCTTTTTGACCCATTTTGTCCCATTTTTCCATATTTGTTGACCTTTCCCCATTTATTTATTAATATATTTGTGATGTATTGCTTCCAGTATTTCTCTTTGAATCTTTAAGTTACGTTTTTGAGTCAAAATACCTGAAAAACAATAAAAATACCTGTGATTCCGAAAAAGACAAATTTATATAAATATATGATAAAACATATAAATATATATATTTTTAATCAATTAATGTGCATAAAATCATGGTTATTTTAGTGCTTTTTGAGTACTCATCAGGTACCTCCGTAACTCCTTCTTATATAGTCACTCAACTACGAGTATTATTAAATAGATAAAAAAGATATATAAATTAAATCTCTATAAAACCTATAATTTATCTTGCTATTAGCATTCGAATAAACGAAAGGACTAACAAATAGTAGGACATCTACTACCAAGTCATAGTACAAATACTATAAACCCTAGATGCTATAATAGAACTACAATATTTCTCTCTATAAATATGTAAACAGTGAAATTTCATGCAAGAAATTTACTCTAAGTAGTCAACCTAAATAGTAATCTCCATGGAACCGAAAATGATCGAGTCCGTAAAAGAGTGACAATATAAACAAAGTTCGACTCCAACCAAAGTTTTTGCCACCCAAAAGAGGTAACATGCATCATCCCATGAATGGCCGATACTAGTTTTTCCTTAAAAATATATGAGACCTCAAGTGGGATACAAAAACATCCCTTAACGAAGAATCTTGATGTTTGAAAAATACTTGCACAATTAGATAACCTTGACGACCCAAAAACAACACCATATGTATTAACATTGATCCATCCCAAAGGATGTGCCTTCCAAGTAACCTCTATAATCCGTGGAGCCTAATGTGGGATGCTTTGTATCTATAGACAATGAAAGACTTGAAGATCATCCACTATATTTCAAATGGATCCGCATTGTGAAAGTCCTGCCTTTCGAATAAACCTTCAATCTGTGGAAAATGTAGAGCTCAAAGGCATATCTTTATCCTCAAATCTATAATCCTTTCTAACCGTTCATATCACCCAGATAACTGAAACAATCATTGCTTTTCAAAGGCGTATCTCTATCCTCAAATCAATAATCATTTCTAGCCATCCATATCATCTAAATGAATGAAACAATCATTGTTTTTCATAAGTTACCAATTTGTGATCCAAGATTAGTTGCCATTGTAGTTATCCATAAATCAAGGATGGAAGAATCTGTGTGAGGTTTCCCCCCAATATAATTATCAATAAATTATATGATCAATTAAATTTAACCTAGCATGCATTCATCTCTTAAGTACACTACACATCACATAGTAATTAACTTAATTACACTTTTATGTTAATTAAATTTCATAGTATTCATTAAGTTCATCAATTATAGATCACACATATAAAAAGCGTACATCCCTGCCTAGAAATTGTGCATGTTATTTAATCAAGAAAAACAATTAAATAATTCTCTCAAATATATTTAATTTCCTTTATAGATCAATTGTTGGCCAAAAATATTAATAGTATAAAAATATAAACTAAATAATATAATTGAATTGCAATAATAATTAGGGTAAAATATTAGATCATTACATATAGAAAATTGGGTTCATAAGATCCCTAGATTAATAAATTAGCTACGCATAATTATGTTCATAAAGCTTAGTTTTTTCATAAAGAAAGACAATACAATTGATAAAGAAAAGAGAAGAAGAAGAGATACACTCAATCTCTTGATTTAAAGCACTAATATTCTCTTGAATCCTTCACAAAGTTGTGCCTTGAATCCTTCATAAAGTTGTGTCTTCTTTAATCTACTCTTCAACTTTTTCTCTTCTTTTCTTTCCTTGGAAGTTGCTAGGGTTGTTATAATTCTTAATTGTGTGTTGTTGATCACCTCCTTGTGGTGCTTTAAATATGTTGAAATTGATCCTTATTAGATTAAGATTCAAATTATTTTGATCCAAGGGTTGAGATTAAAAGTTGGAATTCAATTTCAGAATGACGTGTTTTTATCCTCATCATTCGATCAATCCACTTCTTTTTCGATCGATCTACTTATACAAATTTGATAGATCTAGTTTCTAGTCAATCGATCAACCTTGTAATTCTGTATTTGTCCTTATTTTCTCCTATTATTAATTTGTTTGATATCTTTTCACCTACATTGATATATTAAATACAAATTAATTTTATTCATGATATTTTAACACATAACAAGACACACAAGTGGTTTAGAAGCAGATAAATAACTCTACTTTGGTAGAGTTATTACTTCTCTAAACTTAACTCTTTTCTGGCCCTCAAGCAAAGCCAAGTTTATCTAGCTAAAAATATATATATATATAAGTAGCAAATTCATAAACATATATCTATTAATACATGCATGTTTAGTGAAAACTATCCCTTTCAAAATTCGTACAATTCTATGACAAGAAAGTTTACATATCCATCAATCAACATTCCACTAATATAAGGATATATAGGGTTTCTGAAGAATTGATTCATGAGTGTGTTGCACATGATTCCATCCAGTACACTCATGAAATCAACTTGTATGAGCATACTAATCAACTAAGTCTTTGAATAAGTTTTATAAGTCTATATTTCACACCCCTCTTTACTTATGTAAATATGCACTTAGCTAAAGATCAATATGGCTTTACATGCTTGTAGCGTTAAACTTAGGTGAGGGTAGATAAATGGATATATTTAGGCTTTTTTCACACCTTATCTTCCTTTTTATTCATCATGCAATATTCAACTTCAATTGAGCTTTCATTTGATATTTTTATGCACCCAATCTTACTATTCTTTTCATTATTTTATACCACATCTCTTCTTCACTTTCTTTGCTTTCTTATTCTCTCTTTTTAGCCTCACAACACCCTCAAAATTATTTTTAATTTTATTCTTTTTATTTTTTATTTAGAGGGATAATTGTTTATTTTTATTTTTTTAGTAGATGTAAAAATTATGGTGCGTTACATTTCATCTTGCTCTATAGCACATGATTGTATCTTTCATACAAGCTAAAGGGTGAAGTTAATGCTTATTGGTTAGGTTAAAAATGTGGCTTAATGTTATGAACGGTTCTTAATAAGGCTTAAAAGAGTGACTAAGGATATAAACAAGGAGCTTGATAAGGTCAATCGATCCAATAAAGGCGTAAATAATTTCTCAAGCCAAATACTATTTAGGATTTCTGATATGGTTCAATAACATGGTACATAATTTTCTTATCATGCCATTTATTTGTTTTCTTTTTGTACAGCTTGGAATTCTCATAAGCACTCCGTCGTGACCCATCCCATTTATTTATTTGTAGCATCCTTTTCACCTCTCTATTGAACACTTTTGCTTGCCCACTTGATTGTGGATGATAGGGAAAAGGTTTAAGTTTTAACTTTGGTGGCTCCTCAATGGATGTTTTGAATTTAGAAGCTGTTTATGACACCCCACAACAATTTTAGCTACACACATAGGTGACGTAGCCTCTAAATATTTCACATAGTCAACAATATCAAATTTCATCATAGATTCCATAGTTTCATCATTAAAATAAGTTGAATTGTTTTCTAATGAATTTATTTCATTGTTCAAAGCACCATTTAACAGCATATGTGTTCACAGAATTGACAAGCAAATATTCTAAAGCTTCACTAGGGCATATGTTATGAAGTATATCATTGGATAGTTCATCAGTAACATCTATCTTAAATTAATCACTAGTATTATTAGTATCAAGAAATTTAATTACTATAAAACATTAAATGTTACTTGTTCATCCTACACTCTTATTGTAAGCTCACCTTTTTATACATCAATGAGTGCTCTTTTGGTTGCTAAGAATGGACAGCCAAGTATGATAGGAATGTTACGGTCCTCCTTCATGTCTAGTACAATGAAATTTGCGAGAAAGATAAACTTGTCTACTTCCACCAAAACATCTTATATCACACCCCAGGGTTCCTTGATTAACATATCTACCATTTGCAATGTTATTGAAATGGGTTTGGCTTCACCAACCCCTAATCTCTTGAAAACTAGTAGTGGCATTGTTAGAAATAAGTCAAAAATACTATATGAAATGGCCAAATTGCTGGCCTTGTGATTTCTCTCTATTATATAAATTGTACAAAAAAATTCTATACATGGAAAAAGCTATGTATCTACTAATGTTATCCTTATACAATATATCAAATATTAAGCTAATTAAAATAACCATAAGTCAAGGAAACAGATATGGAAACAAATCTCCAAATAAATGGAGCTAAATTGTCCATTGATAGCCCCCCTTAAATTGATACGGGTTGATCAAAAAGCATCAATTTTTTACTTAGGATTTAATGTCGATGATGAGTGAGCCTTGGTAAAGATATCAAAATTTTGTAGTTCAGTGGCAATTTTTGGAAGAGTGATAACACGAGCGTCAAAAGCTTCACGAATAGAATGACAGTTATCTTCAATATGCTTCGTGCACTTATGATAGATAGGATTGGTTGTGATCTGAATAGAACTTGTATTATCGACCTGTAAAGGTGTAGGATCATTCTTAGAGAAGTCTAACTCATCAAGAAAATCTTGAAGCCTAATAATTTCAGAATAAGCAAGAGACATCACTCTGTACTTAGATTTTATAGATGACTTATAAACTCTATCTTGCTTCTTACTCTTCTAGGAGATCAATGCATCACCTAAGGATATGCACCAACCAGTGATGGAGCGATATGTATTAGGACAACCCATCCTAATCAGTATCGCTATAAGCAACAAGATGAGGAGAATTGCCTGCAAGAAAGAATAAGTCAGGGTAGTAGCCTGAACATAGTGTATGATCTTACGAACAATAGCCAAATGAAGATGATGAGGAGTCTAAATAAATTGGATGACTTATTGTATAGCAAAAGAAATATCTGGTCTAGTGATGGTGAGATAAATAAGGCTATCCACCAATTTTCGATATAAATTGGGATCAATAAGCAAGTCACCCTCCTCTTTATGTAGCTTGACATTTAATTACATAAGAGTACTGACAGAGGTTGCTTCCTGTAGTATATATGTATCCATTGAATCAGTAGTATACTTATACTGATTTAGTGAAATACCAAAGGGACTACGAGTTACCTCAAGACCAAGAAAATACGTGAGAGACCCAAGATCTTTCATATGAAAGGATTTTGAGAGATGGTGATAACTCTATGTTTTAGAGTTATTTTGTCCAATTTATTAATTATAATTGTTATGTTCTTAAACAGTTTTTGCATAGAAAGGGAGTCTCACGTACGGAATGGATCAATGTGTGTCACCCACCGTTAGATCAGAAATTCAATGGTGTAGATCAGTAGAGTGCGATTCAAACACTACGTGGGAGAATGGAAGAGGATTCCAACTGCTTTTGCACCATTCGATGCACAGAGTGGGGTCCACTTATCTGTGCAGTTGATTTTCGCTTAGACGTGTCCTCTGTCACCCACCATCAGATCAAAAGATGAACGATCCAGATCGTGTGTGTTACCCATGCCCCACGTGAGAGAGTCATGAGTGGAGTCCAGCTATTTTGCACAGCCCAGAGCACAAAATTCACCTATGACGTGGTCCACCGATTTGTGTGCCCTCGTATCTCACCCAATCCGAAGTTGCTGCGTGTATGATTATTTTTCTAGAGAATTAGAGCTCACCACATGGCATGTGTAGTGTAAAATAATTCAAAAAAATTCACATGTAGTCCAAATCTTTTGCACATTTTGTTTCCTACCTTTTTGCACGCCTCTTTTCAAAACATATTTGGTGTATATTTTGGAGAACTTGTAGGAGCCAAATAGAGTTATGGTGTGGTTATTCTATGTCTAAAAAATAGAGAGAACAAGGAGAAGCCATTTTTTTGCTTTTTGTTGTTGTTCTGGTAAGTAAAAAATATAGAGAAGGTAGAGAGCAAAGAAGAAGTAAAAGGGAGGAACTACATTTTTTCATTGAAGAATCGTGAAAAAGTTTCTTCTAATCTCATTTTCTTTTAATTTAATTTTTCTAAAATGTCTAAATATTTTTGGATTGTAATTTCAATATTTTCCATGAACTAAATTATTTGTTCTAGGGTTGCAATGTAACTTACATTATAAAGCTTGAATTAATTATTTTTGAATGATTTATGGAATATTGCTCTTAATTGTTTTATTCTATTTGTGCTTAATGACTTTGATTGTTGAAAGATTAATCAATTGATATGTGAACCCTAATGAACTTCGAAAATGAATTTTTGTGTTTTTCTTGTGCATAGAATAACATATATTTATATGGGATAGGAATATACATTTATTGTATATGTAGCTAATATAGTGAATTATTTTAGCGAGATGTATCTATTTGTTATCGGAAAAGACATGTGGATAAATTAGAAGTTATTGGTTGACAAATTAAATGGAAAAACATAAATCAAGAGAAAATAATATGATTCAAGTGGATTAATTTCGTGAAATTGTAATCCTAGAGTTTTCTTCAAGTGTTAATTTCATATATTGTTATTTAAAATTAGTTTAGTGAAACTCTATCCAACTATCGATTGTTTGGATAAAATTAGGTTGAAACAATTTTAGTACTTAACAAAAATTAGTAACAAATCTATGTGGGAACAATATCTTATTTATCGCTTATTACTTATGATCATGTATACTTGCACGTTGATGTTCTTTTAAGGAACCAACATATGGTCTTGAGTTAGACAAGTAAAACAGAATAAGAAGCAGTGATCACAATATCATCAACATAAACCAAAAGGACAACAATACCCATATATGATTTCTGAAGAAATAATTAAGTGTCATATATACTTTCTTTGCTTGAAGAAAAATTGTAATAAAGTGGTTCAAAATGTATCAAACCAGACCCACGAAGCTTGTTTGAGACCATAAAGAGAGCGACAAAGTTACACACATTGGAGGTTAGAGAGGGAAACGATCCCGAGGGTGGCTTCGTATAAATAAACTCCTTAAGATCTCCATGAAGGAAAGCATTCTTAGCATCCATCTGATGTATTCGCCAATCATTGGAAGCAACAAGAGCTATGATCATTCAAATAGTAGTCATCTTAGCCATATGAGATAAGAAAGAAATGTTGATTTTCCAAGAAAATAACATTCCTAGAAATATGTGTACAATGTAATGTAAGATCATAGCAAAAAAAAATCCCTTTTGACACACATTATATCATAAGAATGCACATCTAAAAGGTTGACCAAATAATTTATGTCGCTCATAAAGAGGTAAATGAACAAAACATAAACAACTAAAGATACAAAGATTATCACAACAAGGTTGCTTAGCAAACAAGAGAAATTAGGGATACTCATTATGTAAAACTTGGGAAGGTAAATGATTAATCAAGTGAGTAGTATTTTTTAAAGCCTCAACCCAAAACAGGGATAGAATAGAAGATTCTAACAAGACAGTATATACCATATCAAAACAATGATAATTTTTGCATTCGGCTACTCCATTTCGGTGAAGAGTAGCAGAATATGAACGTTGATAGATAATACCTTCAGAAGATAAGAATGCATAAAACTCAATAGACAAATATTCACCACCAGAATCTGTGCGTAATGTCTTAATATTCACAGAAAATTGATTTTCAACATACGCTAAAAACTCAATGAAAGTACGAAAAACCTCATATTTAGAGCAAATAAAATAAACCCAAGTGAATCTGCTATGATTATCAATGAAAGTCATATAGTATTTAAATTTTTCATGTCAACTAACTAGGAAAGGTCCTTGAACATCACTATGGATAAGATTAAATCAATGAAATGCTCTACTAGCATACAAAGGAAATGAAAGAGTTTTGCTTTTACTAAGTTTACAAGAATCACACTCAAGAAATAAAGAAGAACATTCTTTATTACCCAGATATCCCAAGTTCAATACATGAGATCAAATTTGAGTATTGGGATGGCCTAAAAAATGATGCCCCACCATACTCAGATTAGGCAAGCAAAACACTTAACAGAAGAAACTGGATAAGTGCTAGAACAGGAAAAAATAGTGGAAACAAGCATCCCATTTAGGTCCATTCGTGGAAAGATGTACAACACATCATCACCCAAAATATTAACAAAATAATTGTTATCAACTATTTGACCAAAAGAAATGAGATTCATGGAAAGAGCCTCGCAAGAAGCACATCATTAAATGTAGAAGAGACATTTCCAACAATAGTGATTAGTAAAGAACTACAATTATCATATTTTTATATAAATTTATCTTTTCAGAATCATAGATATTTTATTTTTTTCACAAATATGTTGATAAAAAATAAGGAAAATTCAAAAAAAAAGAAGGAAAAATAGAAAAATGAACAAAACTACACAACCACAAGCCCATCATGCCTGTACCGCGTGCATCCGCGCACACATTATGCTAAAATCCTGTGTGCATTAGCGCTTGCATCAACACCTATTCATGTTGTGAATTTCACGCGCGTCAGCACATTTTCGACCGCAAATCCTTTTTAGTTGCACGCGTCAACGTCTCATACGCATGCTAGCCTGTCCAATATACATCTATCATCATTTTAAAGATTGTTTTCCAGTTTTTTAACTTTTTTCCTCACCTATGAAAATCCTTTCTTCCCATTGTAAAAAACACACCTTAAGACAATTTTCTTAGCTCTTTCTCTCTCTGGAAATTTTTCTTAGTTTTAATTTTTTTTTGTTTTAAAGTTCTTCTCGTTTTAAGAAGAACTAACTATGATTTTGTAGATTTATAGTTTTTGATTCAATAAACGGAAATACAAATTTGTTTTGAGGTTTTTCATAATTAGAATTAGCATCAAAGTGTTGTACAAGTTCTTTTGAGGTATAATTTTAAAATGAATTCTTTACATTTATTTTTATGTTTTATTCTTATATGCTATATTTAATTTGTTTGTGATTTAATTTAACATGGCTAGATGTTTATAAAAATAATATAATAATAACGTTGTTATGCTTGCGAAATTTTAAATAGGTAAAATATTTTTATAAAATAAATTGATTTTGTTCTTATTCAAGACTTTATATTAATGATGTTAGAGAGAAATATATTATTTTTCAATACAAACTTAAATCTAAAAATTAGATTTTAAGATTTAATTATCCAATATGATTTAGAGTAGTGCTTTTTATTTTTTGGTATAATCACCTAGTAGTTAGAATGCAACTCTATTTCAAAAAACTTTATAAGAACTATTATTTGAAAATGTATTGATAATATATTTTCAATAATTGTTTTAAAACTTGAAAGTTAGTACTCGGATAATTAAATTCTTAGGTTTAATTTGAACACCTTGAATAAAGTTTAAAATGTCTAACCCCACCAAATATGGTATTTAAATAGTTCATTTTCAATCTATTAGAAAAAATAATTAATTTAATTAACCAAATTAATTATCGACCTCACACATAGGTGTTAATTGATTTGTTTAATTAAAAAAGAATATCCAATCCCACCAAACATGATATTCATATAAAAAAGAGAGAATCAATAAATATCAATTTACATTTTTAATAACCTCAGTAATATGAGCAAACATAATTAACTTAATTATTATATCCATAAATACTCCACTGTTATAAATGATAATAAATTTACATAAATGTTTATTGAATCCATATCTATGTTTATTTTTAAGTTATTAGATTAGGAAACACAAAAACCAAAATATCGTGACAGGATGTTTAGGATTTAATTTCGTTTTTAAGAGTTTGAGTAATAAACTTGAGAGTATAATTAACATTTTCTATAAAATGATTCGTGCACTTGCGAGAGTTATACAAATAATAAAACCAAAGTATTTCCAGGATTGGTATTGCTAACCTGATGTTGGTTCTGCTCATCATTAGCCCGCATAAGGCTGAACATGAGACAGAGTTGTGGGAATATTCTTCATATTATTAAAAGTCCTCGAGTCTGTATACCAAAATGTAGTAGAATTTTTACCTTGAAACCCCATCGTAGATAATGCTAAAATTAGTATCTATTACACCATTTTAGGTGTGCAGTAAGTTGCTGCATGAGGTGCAAGATTAGAGGAAGCATTTAAGGAAGAGCCATGTGCTACAGAAGTCACAGTTGGAGGAACAATAACAATAGTCTGAAATGTTTGGCGTGATGATTCTAGGGGTGGATATGACACTCTTTGATAATATGACCATTTTTCTTGCAATAAGAACAATATATTTTAGGACAATTAGCATAAATATGCCCATATTCTTTATAGTAGAAATATTGCAGATTTTTGGAAGTCACGGGTGATCCATGCATAAGTCATAGTTGTTGTCTTGTAACTTCCATAAGATTGTTCTAGAATAGCTTGAGTACTAAGACATTTTTATTCACTATGTAACTCACCAAAACAAATATCAAGAGAGGGAATATGAGATCTGCTCAATAAAAAGGAGTGAACCAATTCATATTTCGGGTGTAGTTATATAAGAAACAGATCACGTTGGCTAGTCTTGTAAAGATTCTAAATAGTTGAAAGAGCACCAACATGAACATTCGTTGTAACAAAATAAGTATATTCATGCCAAATAGTCAAAAATGTCCAATAATAGTATTGAATGGAAAGAATACCATGTTGAAACATGGAAATATCATGTTCTAACTGAAAGCGACAAGCATCATTATCTTTATGATAAACCTTCTTCAAATAATTTCTCATGGATTGAGTAGGGTAATGAGCCTGCAAGTTGGTGATGATATATTACTCCACCGAACCAAGAAGCAAAGACATGATTCGAGAATCAAGTACATCCCAAGAAAAAGAAGAGACAACTTCCTTGGATTTTTTAGTGTTAGATGTTAGTGCAACATATGTGCCATCAATATGACCCCAAAGGACTTTTCCCTTGAGGACAAGTTCAAACTAAAAAGCCTAGGTAGAGTAATTTTTCCTATAAACTTGACACACACTCGTGCAACGTCCATTACAAATAAATGAAATTCAAGCCAAAGCAAAAAAATATCCAAAAAATAAAGGAATTGAGAGAAGAACCTTAAATAGAGATTGCCGAAGGACACCATTCAATGAAGATTTTTTTAGAAACAGAATACCGAAACATGTGAAATGGTGACGTTGGTTCTTGTTACACCAGAACTAGAAGGTTCTAAGAGGTCTTATCGAGACTCAAAAGATGCCAACACACAAAATAAAAAAGAGAAAATGATTCACATCAACAACACTAATAATTATATATTATACAGTTATTTTGTCCATTTTATTAATTATAAATGCTATGTTCTTGATATTTTTAATTAATTTTAATTAATTAAATTAATATTTATTGTTTATTTTTTAAAGAATATATTTTTAAGAAAATTAAAGAATATGAATCGAAAAAGGTCTTAATTACAAATAATAAAGTCTAAAAATATAATTTAAATTAAAATAGGGCTTAATTGCAATTAACGAAAGTTTAAAAGTTAATTTAAATTAGAAAAAGGCTTAGTTGCAATTAACAAAAGTTTAAAAGTTAATTTAAATTAAATTGGAGGGCTAAAATGCAATTAAAGAATATTTATTTTTCTACGTAGGAAAAAGAGGACCACGCGCGACATTGTTCACGTGCGCCACACACCGTTAGATCATTCAATCAACATTCAGGATCAGACGCGTGGATCCAGATGCAACAAAATCAATTGGACCCCATTTTTTTGGATGGCGATCTGCACAGAGCATCGAGTGGGGCCCACTTTATACGTATGCCGGCTGTAGGGTAGGACCCGCGTGTCTACCAAAACAAATGGTCTTGTGCAACGCAATCTAGAGAAACATCGTGCGCCCTGCCATTTCAACGAATAAAACAATGCCACATGTCTCTAATATTCTTTCAGTAAATCAGGAGCTGACACGTGGCATGTGTTGGTTAAAATACAAACACAGAAACGACGCGCGTTTCCAACAACTTCTATGTGCCCCATATGTCTTCGAAGGGACTTCTCCCATGTGATGCGATCCTCGTGCTCTTCACAGTGAATGCAAGGTTGCCACGTGTCTCGTTATTTCTCGTAGCCAATGATATGTTGACATGTGGCATGCGTAAATTGAAATAAAAAATTCCAGAAACGCTCACATTGTCCTCAGTTTTCAATTGCACAATATTCTTTCTGCGCGTTTCAAGAATGTCTCACACGTGTGTATAAATTAATATTTTCAATGTATTATTTGATGTATTTTTTTAGAGTGTGGAGTTATAAATACGGGATATTTGTGATAAAACCAGGAGGTTGGAGAGTTTGGAGTGTTGGACGGTGGTACACGCAGAAGCAATTTTTGGTTTCTGTTGTGTTCTGCATGTGCCATAAAATTTAGAGAGTAGAAATATTTTAATTTTCTTTGTGTTCGTCATGTATTATTCCTTAAATTTTGTAATTTTAATTTTTGTTATGAAATAATTTAATTTTTTTAGGGTTATGTTGTAGCTAAATTTATAAAGCTTGAATAAATTATTTTTGAAAGATTTATGATTTTTAATTTGTTTATTCTATTTTTGCTTAATGCTTTTGATTATTGGAAAATTTATCAATTGATCTGTGACACTTAAATAAACTTGGAAGACGCATTTTTGTGTATATTGCTCATGGATAGAATAATATGTATATATAAGGGATAGGAATATACCTTTATTTTACGTGTAGCCATTTGAGAACTTTGAACGTAATGAATCTTGGTGAATTTAATTCTCATAGGAATATACTGAATTAATTTAGGGAGATGTGTCTATACGAAGCTCGGAAGAGATGTATTAATAAAATTAGAAGTTATTAGTTGACAAATTAAATTTACAAAAAAATAAATCAAGAGAAAATAACATGATTCGAGTGGATTAATTTGGTGAAACTGCAATGCTAGAATGTTTTTTATATTTTGTTATAAAACTCTTAATTAGTTGTTAACTTTCATAAACTTTCGTTTGTTTTGGATAAAATCATATTGAAATAATCTTAGTACTCCACAAACTGTAGTGACAAATCTCTGTGAAATCTCTATGGGAACGATAATTTACTTATCAAATTTTATTACTTATGACTGTGTATACTTGCATGTTTTATGCTCTCCTAAAGAGACAACAAAGACATCCAAGAATTTTGAAAACTGATTCTCTAATTTTTGTTTATGAAGTCTTTAAGGGAAGGGAATAGTGGGTTTGTAGTGGTTTCTCTTCCTTGGTTGAATCACTTCTTTTTAATACTTTCTTGGTCCACTTTTTCCTCCTCATCTTTTTAGCTTCTTTCTTCTCTTCTAAGGTTTTACGACTCCTCAATGCTATTACTTACAATGCTTTTTACCTATTCTTTTTGGATTAATTTTTATGTTGTTTGGAAGGTTACCTTGAGGCATTTGACTTATGGTTTGGGCCAGTTGCCCTATTTGAATCTCCAAATTTTGAATAAAATCCCTATGAGTAGACTTTATGCAATCCACTTTTATAGTTATTGAATGGATGAATTCTTTCTTCATTCCTATTAAAGTACTTGTGTTGTGCTCACTAGGTGGATTCTTCTCCAGCGCTTATCGTTTTTGTGATTGTTGAAAACCTTATGGTGATTGTTGAAAACCTTGTGATGGGAAAGGACGATGGTTGAATTGATTACCCCCATGATTTTTTTTATTGTTCCATGAGAAGTTTGGGTGATTTTTTATCCTGGGTTATATATGTTTGAGTATTGGTTTCCTTGATGGTTTTGATTATTGACATAGTTTACTACTTCATAAAGGTTCTCACATGCCTCGATAGAATGAGGTCTATTACAATAATCACACACCACGAATGGGCTTTGTACTATATTTACCCTCAAACTACCACCATCTGACTTCTTAGTTAAACCTAACCGTATATCATATGTTTTAGTTTGCAATGTTGCTACTACTACTCTAGCCACTCTCTTTGGGTTTAGCCTCTCCACAGGCCATTGGTAATTGTTAGATGCCATCACACCAAGTAACATGAAGGCTTCCTTTTCAGTTTTACTTATTAAAGCTCCTCCAGTTGCAGCATCAATTATGATTCTTACTTGCCCCATTAATCCATTATGGAATGTTTGTACTTACACCAAGTAGGAAAACCATAGTATGTGTATCTTCTTAATATCTCTTTGAAATGTTCCCAAGCTTCATAAAGTGATTCCCCTTTAAATTACTAAAAAGAAGTGATGTCATTTTTGAGCTTAGCTATCTTTGAAGGTGGGAAGTATTTTTCCAAGAAATTTTAAGCCAATTAATTCCATGCATTGATTGACCCAGCAAGTAATGACTGTAATCATGCCTTAGCTTTGTCCCTCGATGAGAAAGGAAACAAGCAAAGGAAAATTACATCATCTGATACACCATTCATCTTGGAGGGGTCACATATTTCCAAGAATGAATCCAAGTAAAGATTTGGATCATCATTGACTAACCCTCCAAATTTATTTGTTTATACCATTTGAATGATCATTGCTTTAAGTTTGAAGTTGTTAGCATTAATGCCTGGTCTATTGATAAATGATTAGGCTCCATCTACTTATGAGATTACAAAATCTCTTAAAGGTTTAGGGACTACAATAACTCATTGATCCCTTTGTTCTACCATAACCCTTAATTGATCGTGTGCTAACTATTCCCTTCTTAAGTGAAGAAAATTCTCTCTATTTTTGGATCAAAAGAAACAAGATTTTCACCTGTCAACTTAGGAATACAATAGAAACACTAAGACAAAAATTAAAAGGTCTAAACTAGTATAATAACAACCATTATAAGTAATTAACACCCAAGCAACTTCACCAAAAACTTGAATAATACGTTGCAATCTACAAGTATACTGGTCATGAAAGTAATATAATATACCTACATATAGATATCAATCCTACAAGGAGTTGTGTAACTTATAATGGAGCACTAATATAACTATTATGAATACTACTTAGACAATATATTTAAAAAATAAATGACAACTAATTTTAAATCACAAGATCAAAAATTATGAAAATATATGAAACAATGATTTAGGAATCTTTAATCACCCAATTTCCTAACATGTGAATCACTAAAATTCCTTTCAATATAATCATTAACCAATTGTATGGATATTGAATTTGACCTAGCATGCATTCTTCTTTCAAGTATACTGCACACCATATAATGATTAACATAATTACACTCTCATGTCAATTAGATTGCATACTACTTATTAAGTTCATCAATTATAGATCGCACATATAAGAATAGTACATCTCTGACTAGAAACTATCAATGTTATTTAATCAAGACAAATAATTAAATAATTCTTTCAAATATATTTAATTGTCTATATAGATCAATTATTGGCCAAATAAATACTAGCATAAAAATCAGATTAAATAATATAATTGAATTGTAATAACAATTGGATAAAATATTAGATCATCACATGTAATAAATTGAGTTCATAAGACCCTTAGATTAACAAATTACCTAAACATAATTAGGTTTATAAAGCTCAAGTTTTTTATAAAGAAAAGCAATACAATTGATAAAGAAAGGAGAAAAAGAAGAGATACACATAATCTCTTGATTTGTATTACTAATATTCTCTTAAATCTTTCACAAAGTTGTGTCTTCTTTAATACCCTTTTGAAATTTCTCCTTTCTTTTCTCTCCTTGGTAGCTACTAGATTTATTGTAATTCTTAATTATATGTTGTTTATAACCTCCCTATTATGCTTTAAATAGGTTGAAATTTATCCTTATTAGATTAGGATTTGTATTACTTTGATCCAAGGACTTAGATTGAAAGTTAGGATTTAATTCCAAGCTAGCGAGTTTTAATCCTCACTGCTCGATCGATTTACTTCTCTTTTAATCGATCCATTTATAAAAAATTGAACGATCTAATTCCTAATCGATTAATTGACCATGTAATTCTATATTTTTCCTAATTGTCATCTATTTTTGATCCATTTGATATCTTTTCTCTTGCATTGCCATATTAAATGCAAATTAAGCTTATTTATAATATGTTAAGATATAACAAAGCAAATAAGTAGTTTACAAGTGGATAAATAACTCTACTTTTGTAGAGTTATTAAGAGGGATGGAATAGAAGAAACAAGAATGGATGCACAATGTGTGGACTAAGCAGTTTTCATAAAAGAAGAGGAAGAGGGGGTAGCAGATGAACACCAAGACCCACGATGAGTAGAAATAATAGTGTAAGACAAAACAACCCTGCTCAAACGGTTGAAATAAATGTCATGAAAGATAGTGGAACCTCATCTAAAAATTGAAGATGAATAATTGAGTGTAGAAGAAGGTGGAGCATTGGTATGAAAAATAGTAGTTCTATAGATCATACCAACAAGACTATATCATAAAATTTGAGAATCATATAGAGGAAGTGTTCTTGGTATGAAGCGATAATACGAAGATTGGAATCGAGATAAATAACAGCACTAGCAATAATATTAAGTGAATGACCAGGGACAAAATAGTCAACAACAAGAACATTACCAACATACTTGAGGTTAGGCCTGACCAATTGGTTCACCATCTTAATAGTGCTGTGAGCATCCATAATATTAAATTCATAGAGGTAAAATGAAGCAATATTTTCAAATTCAAAAGAGATGACAATAAAAGATGAAAATTGAACATTAGTAAGAGACAATAAATTTTGAATATCATCCCGAGAAAAGGTAACTCTGCATTCTTTTAGGACAAAAGAGATAAAGAAAGCACTAGTAGAAACATGAAGAAAAACATCATAAAACTCCCTCACAAATTCATCATTATAGGAATAATTTAGAGAACAATGAGAAAGCTAGGAAAAGTAAGCAAACATTTTCTCAATTTTAAGAAAGTTATGGATATTGACAAGACACTCTACAAGAATGGAGGCATTCTTAGATGGATCTTCAGGCTCAGGTTGCTTTGACTTCTTACCATTTCTAGTATTATTTGAGGCTATATTTGGTAAAAAAAATAGAAGGTAGAATATACTGGTAAAACGAGAAGAAAAGAAAACTATCATGAGGTGTGAATAAAATAGACACTAGGGGTTTAATTTATAGAAATAGGGGTACTTCACTATATACCTCGCCAACCCTTTCATTGGAGTAATGGGCGAGCTATTTGGAGAGGTAATGGAGAGAATATGATGAGCTATATTGTGAGCTACAAGGTGAGGTGGAATTTTTTGGGACCAAATATTTTAGCAAAAAGAAACACTCAACGTAAACATCCACATGAAAATCAATCCATAATGTATTTATGTAATGGTATGACTAAATTTGTGATAACATGCATTGTATATGTTATGCTAAACTTGTTTACTCTATATGCTATTAAGATATACTTATGCAAACCAAGCAAATAGAAATATAGAATCAAGTAGAACCAAATTTCATACTTTCACATTTAGCCTCTCTCTCTCTCTACTAATGTAGGTGTCAACCTAGAAGAAATCCAAAGATCTTTTAAAGGTTTTAAAGATAAGCCGAGATTTGGGTAGGTGAGAAGAGACATTTAATCTTAAGCATACCTTTAGTCGACCAAAACATACACTTTAAGTAAAAATCTCATAACCATAAGCAATAAACTTTCAAACTTAGGTTCTTTTCTTTTACTTCACAATTTTCAAACACCAATAATTCCAAACTTAGGATCTCTTTCCTTTACATCTTAATTTTCATTCATTGATACCATTTTTTCTTTTGTGTTTTCTTTTATCTTCCTTTTCCTCTCTCCTTTTTTTTAATAATTTTTTAAACAAGGGGGAAAACAAACATTCTTAAATCATCTAAGCTCAACCAATAACATAAAAGAGTCTTAACTAATAGTCTGTAAGGTAAGTGGGATTCATAATTTGAGCTAAGCCAATATAGGTGCAAGGATTTGAAGAGATAACATAATAGCTCAAAAGGGAAAACTAAAGACAAGTAAACATTGGTGGCTTCAAATGTTTAAACGGTTCAAAGAAAGTCTAAATCCTCTTTCCATCCAAGAAGTACCTAGGATTTCACCTCAATAGACACTAAAGTGGATTCTAGAGCTTGTTAGAGACATCCCAATAATCTAAGTAAGAAATCCACACAAACTTCTCAAAATATCCATACAAATTCATAGAGTTATGGCACGTGTAAGATAAGTTTTTCATGAATTCAATACAAGAATTAAACCATACAAATGCTCAAGGAATGAAAATGTCAAAACAATCACACTTTAATTCAATCCAAAATTATCTTAAATAAAAAAAACATCATTGGTCCCCCTAAAAGATTCATTTCACTAGTAGTAGATAGCTGGACAGAGAGACTTGCAGGACAGTCCCAAGTATAGAGAGAAAAAAAGAGTGTCAACACAACAAATACAATAATTTTAATTTTTGTTAAAGTATTAAAAATGGAGATAAATTAAGTAGACAAATAACAAAAGACACACAAACAAAGAGAGAAAAGATATGAATAGTTAAACCCCACATAGATCACCTAAATATAGTGATCAAATAACATCCTTTCATTTAAAGTATTTGTGAAGGGCAACTGATTCAAGAAATAGTCTTTGTGTCATGTAAGCATGTAAAGTGTACTCGAGGTTTGTTTTGTTTATTATTTCTTGAAAATCCTATTGAGTTATCCATATAGACCGAATAGGATAGACTTTTAGAAGTTAACTTATTTCTTTTCACACTATGTCTCATATATATAATGCACCCTACTTGGAAATGCTCAAATGAGCCACTATATCTACAACATGTCATAAGAGATAGAGGTGAATGAGGTGGAGAACTCTGAGTAGTACTTCTCACATATATAAGATATTTCCTAGCAAGGTGGCCAGTAGTGTCACAAAAATAACAAACACGAATAATGGAGTTAAAGAATTTGGGTCTCTGGCTCTAAGAAGTAGTACGTGGAGGACAAGAGGAAGAAGTACTCACATTGGCTTTCACATGAGAATGAGTAGTCAATTTCCTATAGTGTGACCTCAAATTCTGAAGTTTACCATAGTGGTGACAAGTAGGAATGATAGTAGATAGAGGTAGTAGACCTTCACTAGAGTGATAGAAAGTACTAGCCTTAGGTGAAGGTGGCTGAGGAGACACAATAGACTTACCTCTCATATTGGTGGCAGTAGACTTCAACTTTGGATCTTGATCGGAAGCTTTAACAAACTTAGTATAACCTATCTTAAAGGTTGAAACTCTTCACTTTAACCAATACCATACTTGTCCCCAAACATCTTTGTGTTATTGAGGATTTCATTTAGGTTCTTAAAGCAAGTTTTCATTTTGAATAAGCCAAAGGGTGAGTAAGCTAGTTCCTTCTCACTGACTTTGAGTTTATCCTTTAAGGCGATAATCAAATATTCTTTTATTTAAGAAATGATTCAAGATAAACTACAAAATTGTTCAAAATCCCAATTTTCTCATTTAGTTGATCAATTTCAGCTTCCTTTTCAGTAAGTAAATAGGCCATATATTCCTTTGTACTCTCAAGGATTATAATCTACTTCTTCAATCTTTGAATCTTGGCATTCTAATCAGGAAAGGGATTAGGTCTAGCAAATAACTATGTAACTTTATCAAAGATTGAACCTTCATTTATTCCTCAAGCTTATTAACCTTTTCATGATTTGCATTAAATTTCTCAAGCAAATTCGAATATCTCTTTTGAAGGACCTCACATTTTCTGGTGAGATTAAGTTGTTGACCATCAATAAGGGACTTCTTTTCCTCTAGATTTTTCTTCAATGTGTATATCTAGTGCTCCTTTTCATCAAGGCTTTCCAAAGACTTTTTCTTTGCCTTTTCAAATATGATATGTTCCATCAAGAACACATTCTAAGAGTTAAGAAATTCATCTTATTCATCATCATCATAATCATTAGCTTTAACTATTACCTCTTGAATATTTGAGGTAGTAGTATAAGGATCAATGACACTATTAGAGGCAACGAAAGCTAGAAACTTAATGTCATCCTCATTATCACTATTAGTAATGTCTGAAATAGTGTTCTCAGCTTTCATAGTATAGTTGTTTGTGCAATTTTGTTTTTCAAAATACTTTGTCGTAATGTTCCATAGCTTCTTGCATTTGAAGTATATGATTTTATTCAAGTGGCTTTTTCTTGGCTTCTCATATGTATTTTTTGTGTCTTCATCAACTTTTAGATTTTGAGGATTTGGAACTTGAAGTATCTCTTTCAGTGATAAGGATTATTTCTTTTTGAGGAATCTGGTGAATTTCTAGACAAGGAAATCCATTTCCTTCTCATCGGTATCAGAGTCATCATTACCACCAATTATGGTACACATATCTTTTCTTGGTTCACTTCTTTTGGTTGTCTTGAGGGCTAAGCTCTTTCTCTTCTTGAAGGAAATTTTCTATTGTCTAGGTAATAAGTGATGCAATTTGAAGACTTATAGGTCACCAACTAGCTCATTCACTATGAGCTCACTAGGTTTGTACATTGACCAATGCACAGTAACTTTAGCATGGAACCTTTAATGTATACTAGTGAGATCTTTTCAATATGTTTTTCTTCTCTGACCACCAAGGTTGTAAGAAAAAATAACAATGTTAGAAAATCATGCATAAAACTTATAAAAAGTCTCATAATCTTGCATAATGCACAGTTCAAAGTCTCTATTTAACTTATGCATTCTAGATCTCTTCACCGCAGACGTACATTTATAAGTAGTCTCACGAATATCCCAAGCTTGTTTTGACATTGTATAACTCTAAATCCTTCTATATTCATCAGGTATCGTAGCTTTGATGATAGCATGTAAACCCTTACTGTTCCATTCGGACTCCTTGGATTCTTCTTTAGTCCACTCAATCATTGGTTTTGGAATAATAGTATTATTTGGTAGGTTTAGTTGGGCAAGTCCATCCATTCTCAACAAGGAATCAAACACGGTCACCTTAGGACCACAAAAGGCCCTCATTTAAGATTTTCAATAGGAGTAATTTATCCCATTAAAGAGTAGAGATCTACCTACATTGCCTCTTTCTCCCGAATCCATTGGAGGGAAAGTGTGTGTGTGTGTGTGTGAAAAACGAGTTAATATAATCAACACTAGAGTGATTAAGCCCAAAAAGGGTGCATCTACTCTAATACCAATTGAAAGAGTCTATGATCTGGTACATCCCAAGGGTAAAGAGATATAGACTTCTTAACAACTCAACCCTAACTCAAACAAACAAAAAATAATATACAAATAGAAAAGAATATACTTAAACACCTAATGCATCACAAGCACAAATAATATAATATTAGATAAGCAAATAAATTTTTACAAGAGATTATATAAACAACAAAAAGCTAGAAAATAGTTAAATTTTTCTAATTAGAGTTTAAGCTATAGTATATTGTAACATACACACCTTAAAAATCTGATTATACTAACAAAACAAGGGGTTGCACATAACAAGCGATATAACAAGGTAAAACCCATAAAGATTGTATCTATGTGGTAACTTCTTCAAGTTACTTAAGGCAACTACTTGGTAGCAAACAATTCATTAACCAATAAAACAGTTTTGCTAGGACCTCTGTCCGAACTGCCTATTGTTGCTCTTGTTTGCTACTTTTGCAATGACATAGTTCAACATATGAAACTGGCTCTCTTTCATAGCCAACACCACCCAATGTGGTGTGATCAGTAGCCATAAATCAGTAACGTGAAATATTTATAGAATGAATGTGGTGTGATTAGTAGCCATAAATCAATAACATGAAATATTTATAGAATGAGAAACCTTGAGGATCATGATGAGTGCTCAAAAAGCACTAAAACTTACATAGAAGAAGGTATAAAATTGAGTAAAAATAAACAAACAATGTGTTATCTATACAAAAAGCTGACACATAGAAATAGAGTACAATAGGACACAATTTATAATCACTTCAATACCTCCAATGTGTGAACATATTTGGTAAATGATTATTTTACCTTCACAACATACGATTTATAAATAACACAATATATAACGAGTTAAACCCATAAAGGATCCATATTTTATGTGATAACATTCTCAATTGCTTAAGGCAGCCACACGTCACCAATCAATTTACTAATAAAATTAAATCAACAGTTCACAACTAAAGACAATATATGCTAATACGTCTATCATTTGGAGTACCATGCTCAATGACATCTAATTTTCTTTCACTTGTTATCAACACAATACATTATCTAAGTAGATCCAAGCTCATCCTCGAAGCTCCATCACCATGTGATATGATTAACTATTGATGACTCAACCTCCTAATATTCATATACATTTTAACCTCACAACACTCAATTAACACACGGCACAACCATATAGGCTCTTCATCTATGAGAACTATTGCACTCTTGCAACTATCAACTGATACACGATAATTCAATCTTAAGAGAAATTCCTCAAAATGATATGGCTCTTCACTAGCTAACCATGCATTTTAATCTCAGCAAAGCTTCATTCAATCTCATATTTTTTACACTCAACTTGATATTTGAGAAATATGAGAGAGATTCCTCTCTCATGTCCTATGTCTAATAGATGTACACAATTTTTTTAATCCAACACTTGGAAGAAAAATGGATCAAGAAAGGAACGGAGAAGTCTGGTGTCAAATAAGCAAAGCTCCCCCAGATTCTGGTCAAAAGAAATAAGGGAATAAGAGGGAAATTTATAGAAAAATTCAACCTCTTAGACCTTGTTGACCAGCATCATAGACCACCATCTCCAACCACCCTAACAAGGGTAAATGTTGCCAAAGCTTGCCGAGCTAGTCGGTGAGCCCATAGTGAGAATGTTGCCAAGCTCACCAAAAACCACATAGAAAAGTGTTTCAGACACAAAGAAACGACAAGTTCCTAAAGATACAAATAAATATCCAATAATGTAAACTATATGTCTACTAGGTAAACATAAAACTATGTTCTACGTGATACTAAGTCACCAATAATTAATCTTATAAAAGATAAAGATAAATATCAAATAAAATACACAATATAGATGTTAAAAGTTTCAAAAAAGCCAAAGTAATTGCATTATTAATTGATATGAAGAAAGTAATTGAGAACAAATATGATAGAGTTATAATTGATATGGTAACTTAATATTTTTATTAACTCTAGAAAAATCTTGTATACGGTAAATCAAAAATATGTAATTAGGAACAATTTTAAGGAGAATTTATTATATTAAACTTCAAATAAAATGGAATTAGATAAAAGGTTGGGGATCATTATGCCGTACCAAAAGTGGACATAATGGAATATTTGATATTAGAGATATATTTGAAAAATAGATTACTCTACCGTCAACAATATTTGATATAATTAATTTCAATTTAAAGTTTGGTCGGAGAGAGGGTAGAAATTAAAATGGATATTACTTATTATTTCACTAGGTAGTCAATACGATATGCTTTCATATAAAATCATAAATGAAAATTAAAAATGTATAATTAATATAACATATAATATAATTAGTAATTAACATTAAAGTATACTACTTATATAGTTATAAATATATTTTTAGTAATATTTGTAACAATAAATATATTTTTAAGCATATTGATAGTATTAATATATGTTTATAATTATAATATACTAAAAATTTGAATAATCATATTAATTATAAATAATATATGTAATTAAACATGTGTTGTAAAATTAAAATACTTTTATAGTATACTTTTAGGGATCAATACTATTGGGTTATCTATGTTTAGCAACTAGTATCCTTTTTATATATATTTTTAAAGAATTTTATTGTAGTGACTCAATTGGTCAATTGATTCTAAAATTGTAAAATTATGAATAGTAACACCATTTAATTAAGGGTAATTTTATCATTAAAATTTTTTAGTTGTCATTCTTCTTCTCCTTTCCTTTATTCTTATTCCCTATTTTTTTCATTTAAGTTTTTTACTTTTCTTTTTTTCCATTTTTATTCTTTACATTACTTCTTCTTCTTCTTCGCTTAATTATATTTTTTCATTTTTTCTTTCCTTTCCTTCGTTTGCTTCTTTTTTTTTTTCTTCTTCTTCTTCGGTTTAATTTATTATCATTTTAATCAGATTTTTATTTACCAATATTATTAATCTACTTTATTTGTTGTTAATTTCTTTTTTCAATTAAATTTTGATGTAATATTTATAGTTGTGGTAAATAGTAATACATTTAATAATAAGTAAATTTTGGATTTATATTAGGAAAAAAAAAAAACCAATGGACAATGAAATTGAAAAAGGAAAAAAAAGTAAAATAAAAAAACTAATGGAAAAGAATAGGAAAGAAAAGGGGAGAAAAAGAAAGGAAAAAAACTAAAAATATTTAATAATAAAATTACTACTGATTAAATAGAATTACTATTTATAATTTTACGAGGTAGAAACTAATTAATAAATTAGAATATTAAATTAATTTTTTTTAAAAATATGAATAAAAATGGATATTAGTTCTTAAATTTAGGTAACCATACGTTATCTCATCCGTATTTTTTGCATCAATTTTAACAATCTAATTTATATGTATTTTGTATATAATATATATTTATTTATTTATGCACATAATACAAACATTATTTAAATAGTTTTCATCAATTAAAAATAGGATAGATAATTATTTATCTTTAATAAAATTAAATTTTAGATTTGTATCTATTAGGTAAGGTAATATAAGTATACTAACTTTACAACAGCATGATAGAAGTCAATTTTGTAAATATAATGATCTTGTGCTGTTTCACTTTATATAAAGATAATTGATTTTTACTATTTTTTTTATACTTGTAATCCATCATTTAATAGACATTAGATTAAAATAAACTTTCATTAAAGTTAACGGTACTACTTACTTTTTTTCCATAAAATATGTTAACACATTATAACTAATTATTTTTGTGTCGATTTAGTATTAAGATTTTTTTTGTTTCAACTTACTGTTAAAATTATGTAATTTTATTTCATTTTGATATTCTGCTGGTTTAGACATCGAAAATAACATAAAAATCAAATAATTACATTAGAGGTATTTTTTAATTTTCATATATAATGTAAAAAAAAACCGAAACTAAAAAAAAAAAGGTACAAGGTGAGAAGGAGAAGACAATGCCAACACAACTACTGTGCCATTTTTCTGCCTCGCTTTGCCACTGCATCCAACAGCAACCACCAATGCATCTTTTCACAACCCAACTTCGCCTTAGAACAATGAACAAAGCAATAAAATTATGTGATACTCATCACCTCTCTTGTTGAAGACAATAAGACCAACCAATCTATTTCCTACAACCACGAAATTCAAATCACCATTTTCTTCCAAAATCAATATTATTCAGATTTTAAGCACCATATTAAGTTATTTTCTTCACGTCCCATCTTCTTACTATTTATATGTGTTTTTTTAATTTTTTTATTATATATAAAAATTACTAAAATATCCATAATGTGGTTACCGGACTACCATCTATTTAATTTTTTATTAAAATAATTTTGTTTCACTTTAATAGAAAAATATTAAAATAAAATAAAATAATATAATTCTAGTAATAAAATAAAAAAATAAAAAATAAAAATTTAATACTAAGCCAACATAAAATTAACAGTTTTAGTATTAAATAAAACGTTTCCTCTAACTAATACGATATGGATCGTTCGCTAAAGCCCTCTACCGCCATCTACAGTCTCTCATGCGCATCGTCTCTCGGATGTTTCTCAAAGGCGTTCCGCGTCTCAGCCTCCATCTCCAACTCCCTCATCACCGCACTCGACTTTCTGCCAGTCTTCTTGGGCCGATTTTCCGGCCATGGTGCACTGCCGCTTTCAAATCTGCTCTGTCAGAAGATAGCTTATCCTCTGCGAATGACACAACTGCGGGTCTGAGAAGGAGCTTGAAGAAATCACCCACTTTAACAAAGTCGGTTTTGGACGATCCTGATTACTTCCGCTGGAAACTTCAAGAGTATAAGATCCTCAGAGACATCGATCCCATCGTTTTGCTCACCAAGGATATTCTTCACTCTGATAGGTTAGCATTTAGTCTACTCTTTTTTCTTATAATTTTCGATTTGGCCCTAAAACTCATATTATTCAAATAATATTTTCTATTTAGTGCTGGACTGCTTGGTGTTTACTACTTAGTATTTTAAAAAGGAGTTTAGGACCCCAACTGTTTGGAATGGCTTGGTAAAGGCAGTGAATGCTGATGCATTTCGTAGCCTATACGCTATATGATCTTAAATCACCATTTCTGATTGGACGAAAATGGAATGAAGAAATACCACAACTAATAAACATTCCATCTAACTTTGAATTTTTTTTGCCTATGGGTCAATCATGTGGTTAAATAATTATTGAAACCGGAAGGTAAAAGGAAGTAAATAAATAAATGTGTTATGATGCCAAAAATAAGAGCAGAGGGCCAGGTAGAGGTGTTAAATGTTGAATATAAACTCATGTCACTTTTAAATGAGTTGACTTGGAATTTAGATTTCACAAGCTAGGAGTTCGTATTCAATTGATCGATAATTTCATTCCCGTTACATGTCTTTGAATAACAAAGTTAGTTACAAGTGATAAATATATACAGTTGAAAAACAAAACTTTAAACAAATGGATAAAGACTCTAGAAGATAATTATTAGGTGGTTAAGGATCATAACCATTTGGCCACTATGAATTTAAATATTATCCAATCTGAACACCCCCTTGCTAGCATGAATGTCCCTAGACATGGAGCTTGGATAGAAAAAAACTGAAAATGTGTAACTGATAAATGTTTGGTAAATAAATATGTTATCTGATCTTGAGTGGGTACAAATCTTACTTCATTTTCCTTGGTTGCAACTTTATATCTCAAAAGTGCACATCCAATTCAATATGTTTGGTCCTAGTATGGAATATTGGATTTGTTTGGACATCTAAACCGGCCCAAATACCGAGCTTTATACATACCAAGCCCAAGTCCAGCCCAAAACGGAAGATGAAGTACCCTAGACATCCTACACATGGGACAAACCAAGCCCATATAGCCTCAACCCCTATCAAGATCGAGCCCAAGGTCATCTCGAGCTCGGTCACAACACGACCTCAGCACAGTTGAACCCGATCTGGATCCCTGACACATTATACCTTAAGTTAAATCATGCCCACTTGACATGTATTTACATTTACACATTGTTTATCTGACATTTGTACCATTTATGTGCTATAAATATATAGATCATGTATGACAATGCGTGTAACCTGGTAGCATGGTGGCAAAATAACCACACGCCAGGGGCCCACACATAGACCTCTCTTTAGCAAAAAATGGCGCCTTTTCATGTTTGAACCTCGCTTAGCTCAACGGAGGGCACAAGACATCTCGGGATATCCACATGGAGGCCCCTGGAGAGTGGTTGTTCTGCCACTAAGCACCAGGTTGCACGTGTTTGTTTTGCTCTTTCCCAGCTTCGAACTTGTGACCTACCTCTAAGGGCCTCCACGTGGATATCTCGAGATGTCTTGTGCCCGCTTTTGAGCTAGGCGAGGTTCAAACAAGATTGCTTGCTAGAGATGCAACGCATGTGTTTGTCACACCAAAATATTGGAATTTTTTGTAATGGTAGGTCTAACTCTGAATATAATGATCTCAACTAAGATAACATATAGGTAGCATGTGCTAAGAGATATTCAACTCTTGTAGTGGATCTAGCTACAACCTTTTGTTTCATTTTACTCCAAGAAATTAAATTTTCACTCTTGAATCCACAATAACCACCAATAGATCTTCCATCATCTATATCACAGGCCTAATTTGCATCTCTATAAGCAGCTAGATTTATGTTATTAGAAGGGCTGAAAGTAATACAATGATCTTGAGTCGATTGCAAATACCTAAGTATTCTTTTGGAAGCTTGCCAGTTTGTTATGTTGGTTCACATAAATTGATGGCAAACGAGATTTTAGGTCTTGTTGGAGTAAAGTATTAAAGTATTGCAATGCTCTAATTGTGCTGTGATACAAAGTTGGGCCTTCAAAGGGTGCTCTATTGTTTTTCGATAATTTAATGCAAGTAGTCATAGGAGTAGGAAAACCTTTTGCATTTGTTATTCTAGTCTTGCAGAGTAGATCATACACATACTTTCTTTGGAACAAGCCTTGTGAGTTTCTTAATGCTTCTATACCTAAGAAGTAATTCCATGATCATTAATCTTTAAGTGCAAATTGGTTATTTAGACATTTAATAAGCTCCTTTATTTTAACTATGTTGCTTTCAGTAATAAGAATGTCAACAACATAGTCAAAGAGAATGGTCATATCTCCCTCTGTATCTCATTTATGAAGATTGAAGAGTTTGATTTGGAATTGTGAAATCCCTAGACACCAATGCTCCCTTCAATGTGTCAAACCAAGCTATCGATGCTTGTTTCAAGATGTATATTGCGTTGTGAAGCTTGCACATGTAATTTGGTTTGTCTGGATCAATGAATCCCTTTGGTTGGTTCATATAAACATCTTTTGTAAGTTCTCTATTCAAGAAGGCATTGTTGACATCTATTTATTTGATGTCCCAATACTTGATGATGACCAAGTTTAACACTATTCTAATTGTTGCGGATTTCACAACAGGATTAAAGGTTTTGGAGAACTCAATGCCTGGAGTTTGTAAAAATCTCTTTGCTACCACTCTTGGTTTGTGTTGTGCCACACTGTTGTCATTATTAAAATTTACCTTAAATACTCGTTAATTCTCAACCACTTTCATTTTTGGTGTTCGAGGTACAAGGGACGAAGTACCATTTCTTTTTCTGGTGCAGAAGTCAAATTTCTTTAGGTTATAAGGCCTAAGGTAGGTATACAAGTACAACCAAAAACTCTAAAAATAGAATAGTTGGGTTTTCTTTTAAGTATTTTACAATAAAAATTTTGAATCTGATAAAGGTAGGTAAGGCTTGGGATTTTAGTTTTAGAAGAAATATCCAAGTAAATCTAGTGTAATCATCTACCAAGTTTAAATAATAATAATAATAGCTTTCTCTTGAATGGGATAGCAGGCTAATGGAAGGTCCCACGAATAAGCATGAAATAGTTCTAGGTGCATTAAGTCTTAGTGGGTGAAGACCCAAAGGATTGTAAAAGATTTTTTTTCCCTATATTGACATGTGGATCAAAAATTATTTAATATTAAAAAATAAGAGATTAAAATTTTATCTAAAATCAAAAATACCCTTCAACCTTAAAGATTTTACAAAAATGCGATTTTATAACTATTATTTCTAACTTATGTTAAAGTTGAATGATATCTTTAACATTTTTATAAGTTTAGGAGTATTTGTAGAACAAATTCTAAGTAATTTTCCCGCAATACGATCTATTGGGTCATTGGCTTGGTAATAGCTTGTGACTTTTTTATGGGGGGTTGGGAAGTGGAGGCCTCAACTTAGTTGGAGGTTTGGTTTGCCTAATGTCAAATGAGAAAGGAGATCGTACCAACTGCTTGTAAACCTTTTCAATATCATGCTGTGCTTTCTTTATAACCTGCCTTTTCATTTGATCTTCCAGATTTTTCAACCTCTCATCCTAAATTCGTCATCCTTCAAGGGCCTGATTTGGCAGAAAAATAATACACAAGATTTAGATTCACCTGGGTACTATTTATAGATACATACTATGTACATGTGTTATCACATGATAGGGTCCACATGTGATTCTAATAAGATGAAAAAGGAAAAAAAGAGGTTATGTTGCTCACGTGTGTGCATGTTGGGATCTTGAGAGACCTACAACTTGGGTAGAATGCTTATGCAGGTTGGTAGAAATCACCTTGGTGCTGAACCTATTCATAAGCCCAGGTTTCTTGTTGTCCAAACACTCCTATCAAAATTGGAGACAAACAATGTAGTAATAAGTTCACACTGAACTTTAAAGAGCTCTCCCGATTGAGCCTTCACCTCGATTGATAGACTTGCATCTGATACTAATTTCAAGTCAAAACCCTAAGGCGTTTCTCTCTCTTCTCACATGAATCTTGCTTGCTCTCCTCGTACTTCTAGAATTTGTTTGAGAATCCTAGTTGGATGGTAGATTGATGCTTGCTTGATGTAGGGGCTTGCCCGGTCAATCTAACCTTACTAAAATTCCTCTATTTATTGTATTTTGACTCCTTCCTTTGTCATTTTAACTAGACATGCATAATTAAGCACAAATCAATATTTTTTAATGCCATTTATGCTACCTAAATTCTTGAATAACTAGTCGCAAATTGTTTCAAATGTATTTGGGTGTCAAATAGACTCATTTTCTCAATTTTCTGTATATTTTCATCGAATTGGAGCGTCTAAGTATTCACTTATGTCTCTGTCATGTCACTTGGACACAGATACTTCGTCAAAATGGAGAGTCCAAGTAACATAGAATGCCACACAAGCTAAATAATGAGTTTAAAAGATACTAAATAACTTAATTTTCCAAGAGTTATTACCATATACCAATTTTGCTCTTCATTAGCATGAGAAGCTATAGAAAAGACAAATAGGAAATTTATGAAATGTATTTTCTCTTAATGAATTAGTTTGTACATCATAGTTTAATTTATACTGCAAATGAAAATCTAAAAAAGATACTAATTTAATACAAATATCTATACCAATTTGGGCTATGATTTACTTCTGACTTCTCCTATCCTAATACAACTATTCAATTGGAAATATGGGATTTATAGTGGTGTCAATGGTTTTAACATTGATTCTTAATTTTGGTCATAAGTATTGATCATATCTAACTTGTAGATGAAATTATTGAAATTTTATCGTGGAAGTTTTTTGGTGAATATATCCATTGTTTATTCCTCTGTAGGATCATAAGTCATGCAAATAATCTCATCTTTAATCTTTATTTTTGATAAAATATCTTTTCACTTCTATATATTTGGTTTTATCATGTTGAATTGAATTAAGTGAGATATTAATTGTCACTTTATTATCACATTAAAACTTAATTGGAGACTTTATTAGAACCTGTCATATGGTAGTTTTTTAATCGCAAACATTCACACATTTCCTATGTCATTGCTTTAAACTCTGCTTATGTACTGCTTTTAGCTACCACATTTTGTTTTTTTCTTCCTTCAAGTTACTAAATTTTTGAAAACAAATGTACGATACCTAGTGATGGATTTTTTATTTTTCACTGAGCTAGCCCAGTCTGTATCAATAAAGTCTTTTATATCATTGACTTCACTTTTCTTAAATAATAATCCTTTACCTGATGCTCATTTGCAATAACTGAGAATTTTATAAACTTCCAAGTGGATTTCTTTTGGAGAGTATATGTGTTGGCTTACAATACTAATTGCAAAAGCGACATTTGGTTTGTGTGAGACAAATATATTAACTTTTTAACTAGTCTTTGATAAGTATATGTTTCTAGTGGTTTTCCTGTATCTTCATTCTTCTTCCCTGCTTTTATTGAAGTGTCACTTGATTTATATCCACGCATATCAGTTTCGGTTAGAAGATCAATGATGTAGTTTCTTTGAGATACACTTATTCATTTTCTTGATCGTGCAATTTTCATCCCTATGAAGTACCTTATTTGTCCTAAATTAGGCTTTGAATTTCGTGGACAAGTTTTTTTTAGTCTCTCAATCTCTTCTAGATTGTCTCAAATTATGATTATATTATCTACATAAGTTATCAAAATAGTTTTCCTTCCATCTTTAGTGTATCGAACAAACATCTGATTGCCCTTGTTAGTATCCTTGTTTTCTTACCACCTTTGCAAACCTATCAAACCACACTCTCGGTGATTGTTTAAGATCATAAAGTGATTTCTTTAGTTTGCATACTATATTGTTTCCTTTATAGAATCCTAGAGGCATGGTCATGAAGATTTTTCTTTTAATTCTCAATTTAGAAATGCATTTTTTATGTCTAGTTGATGAAGTAGCCAATTCAAATTAATTGTTAAAGATGTAAAACCCAAACAATATTCAATTTAGCTAAGGGAGCAAATGTTTCATTGTACTCAATTTTATAGATTTACGTAAACCCTTTTGCAACAAAATGAGCTTTATATCGCTTTATTGTACTATCGGTTTTGTATTTTAATGTAAAGATCTATTTATAGCCAATCGGAGTCTTTCCTTTGGGTAGTTTTGTTACATCCTAAGTTTTTTTTTCAAGTGCTCTTATTTCTTTCATAACAGCTTCTCTACATTCTGGGACATCTAAAGCTTCATGGATATCTTTTGGAATTCTTGTTTTGTCAATGTGAGAATTAAAAGCACGAAATCCAGAAGAGAGTTTAATATGAAATAGACTTAGAAATAGGATAAAGAGTACATGAACACTTTTGTTTTCTAAGAGCAATAGGTAACTCATGAGACTCATAATTATTTGGATTTATTATGAACTCATGTACTTGGATCTATCATCGAATTTGACTCTTTTGCAAGTGTGGAGTTCTCCTTGTTGTTCTGTTTTGACCTCCGTGAATAAGTAATTATCTCTTTATTTCGTTGTTTTGTTGTTTCTTTTCATAAGTTCAAGTTATTTTCTGTATATGGAAAAATAGTATGGGAAGGTGTATTAAGATTTTTTATGTTTTATCAATTACTTTGATTAAAGTTAAAATACTCATGTAAGTCTTTAAAAGTTTTATCCTTTGTTGTTGAATTCTCCCACTGAGGATATGGCTTTTGATAGTAAGGAATGTTTTTCAAAGAAGGTAACATTAAGATTGACAAACGTTTTTTTGTGAAATGAATCATAACATCTGTAGTCTTTTTAAGTAGAAGAATATACTAAAAAAACACATTTGATAGCTCTTGGATCAAGTTTAGATCGTGTATTGGAATGGTCATGAACAAAAGCAATACAACAAAATATCTTCAGGGACAAATAAGGTTGTAGATGAGATATGGAAAAAAATTGTTATAATTTATGAAGTGATATTTGGAAAGAAAAAACCTGACTAGGCATACGATTAATGAGATAGGCTGAAGTAAGGATGTCGTATGTAGTCTTTTTGAGTAAGAGAATATACTTAAAAAACACATTTGATAGCTCTTGGATCAAGTTTAGATTGTGTTTTAGAATGGTCAAGAACAAAAGCAGTACAACAAAATATCTTTAGGGATAGATAAGGCTGTAGATGAGATATGGAAAAAAGATTGTTGTAATTTATGAGTGATGTTTGGAAAGAAAAAACCTAACTAGGCATACAATTAATGAGATAAGCTGAAGTAAGGATGACATCTCCTCAAAATTGTTTTGGCATATTGGTATTTGAGGTATCAAGGCTACAAGTATTCATGGTAGGGAATTTATGGTTTGGTGTACGGGTTGGTGTTTTCTGAAATCGTTTGACTCTTGAAAATTTAAGACTAAGTCAGTCATAGTTCGGTTCTAAATCTGCTCTGATATCATATAGAAGAGACAAATAGGAAATTTATGAAATGTATTTTCTCTTAATGAATTAGTTTTTACATCATAGTTTAATTTATATTATAAATGAAAACCTAGAAAAAGATATTAACTTAATACAAATATCTATACCAAATTAGGTTATGATTTCAACAGAAGCTTTCGCACCTTCCCTGATCGTTCTCTCTTTTGTCTTTATTTTCACTCACATCATGACCAACTTCACCTTGTCCCGATTCCAAGAGATAAGAAACTTTTTTCCTTGAGGGCTGGTCATGACCTTCTTCATAATGACATGCATCATTAATCCTTTTGAGTTTCATTCTGTTCGAGACTATGTTCCATAGTAAGAACCAAATAGACGAGATAATATGATGCAATAATCTAATTTTATGGACAAATCTGTCATGTTGCTTCATGAAAATGGAGATTCCAAGTAACATAGAATGCCACACAAGCTAAATATTAAGCTTAAAAGATATTAAATAACTTAATTTTCAAAGAGTTATTACCATCTGCCAATTTTGCTCTTCATTAGCATGAGAAGTTTTAGCACCTTCCTTGATCGTTCTCTCTGTTTGTCTTTATTTTCACTCACATCATGGCCACCTTTACCTTGTCCCAATTCCGAGAGATAATAAACTTTTTCCTAGATGGCTGATCATGATCATCTTCATAATTACATGCATCATTAATCCTTTTGAGTTTCATTCTGTCTGAAGAGACTATGTTCCTTTGTAGGTACCAAATAGACGAGATAATACGATGCAATAATCTAGTTTTATTGGACAAATCTGCCTAAAACACCTAGTGTAGCAAACCATTCTTCTCTTCTCTTATCGTCTTCAATGCCTCAACATAAAAAAAAATTACTAAAAAATTGGAATTTGTGCATTCTCATATGCTCTAGATCCCCATTACAATTCTCTTTAATAATTTGTGTAATATTCTTTACTCTTGGACCACTGATGGGACTCAATGTCATGCCGAATTACTTGGGTAATTTGTTAACTAAGACAGAGTGTTGATTAAAATGAAGAATGCCCCTTCAAAGCTGTGCTTTCATTTTTGTACATGCTTGCAAAAGCACAAATATTGTCAAATCTCTAGCAACTCTGGTGATGAACGGCCATTGGAACACCAACAAATCATGGTATGACTCTAAGAAAAGTTTTAGATTGTAGATACTACTCTTGAACTTGTTTTCAATTGTATTTCATTTTCATTTTCGAATGCATGTTTAATTGAGTGTAAATAGACTAGGAGATCAAAAATAAAAAGTAGTGAACGAGGGCATCAAAAAGGAAAAAATGTTCATTAAAATACTTTTATGCTTGAAACATTGACATGGTTGAGCATATTGGATTTATTCTTATGCATCTTTTTGGTTCGCCTGTCTTCTGATTTTTCATTTCAAGAGCATATACCTCAACCTGCTGGTACATATTGGTTCATTCCATACTTCCTTTTGATGGGAACTAGTTCTGTACCCTTGATCTTGTGTAGACCATGACCTTGCTTCATTCATATTTTTTCTCGCTTTTTAGATATATATGTTTGATTTTTATGCTTGCTTTAATTGCAGTGAGTATAAGGACTCTGTTAACGAGTTTTTGGTATATAGGTATAAGGATGGAGACTGTCTAGCAGCCGAAGATGAGACAGCTGTGGTGGAAAAGCTTCTTTCATATCATCCACATTCAGAAGATAAAATTGGATGCAGACTCGATTATATTATGGTAAATGGCACTTTTGTGATCCTTGTGATTTGTTAAACTGCTATAGTTCATTTAGTTACATTGCCATTAGAGATATGTCCTTTTGACTTCATCCGAACTTGTATAGAAATTTATATTCTGCAGCTAAATTGGCATCTGCCTGAACACGTGCTATTTGAGCATATTTGGTGATATGTGCTCAACAGAAGTCCATCTAGTCTGAAATTTACTGAAAAAGGAATTACATGTGCTTTGCTTGTGGTGATTATTCTTGGAAAACTGTTTGTGATGTACTGACGTGCACTGCAACACCGCCCCCTAGAATGTGTAGATTTCGTATTTTCCAACTTGAACATTTAGCTTGTTCATGATTTCGATATGTGTTGAATACATCTTACGGTACACTGTAACAGCAACATGATGTTTTTACTATCACCTCTTTGAGAGTTGGTATAATATTAATTTGATGGCTGACTTTTTGGCTTTCTTTTCGTGAGCTGCTACAGATTGATCACATCTTCTCTGCAGCCAAAAATTATCCGAGTCAATGTTATGAATAAATTATATGTAACTGCCCTAGTAATCTTAGTTACCAGGGATCCTCTTTTATTTCTTCAAAAATTCCCTTTCTGCTGTGAAAAATGATATTTTGTTTGAACAAGATTCCCTGATTTTTTGTGTATGGTTTTGGATTGATTGAAATAATGTCAATAGAATTTGAATGAGCTGAACCTAAGTGAATATTAAATGAATGTGCATTATCTTGATGTGTTTTACATAGCTTGCTGGTCCAAATGAACTTACTAATATGCTGTTCAACATTTCCATTGAAGGTTGATCGGCACCCCCAGTTTAAACATTCAAGGTGCCTGTTTGTTGTTAGAACGGATGGTTCGTGGATAGACTTCTCATATCAGAAGTGTCTTCGAACATATATTCAGCAAAAATACCCATCTCATGCAGAAAGATTTATACGGGAACATCTTAAGCGTGGTAGTAGCTAACCTATGTAAGTGAGCATTGAACAAATTTTTTCTAAAGCTAATTAAAATAATAAAAGTTTTGAATCAAACTCAATGCATTTCAAGCTTCTAATAATATTATACATACAAATAAAATTTTGGTACAAGTTTTAACAAAATTAAAAAAGTAAAAGCTTCAAAGCCATAAATATATTATAAAATAACTCAATGAACCATTACATAAAATTAAAGTAAATGAATGTTTTAGACTTAAATTTCATGTAATTGTGATTAATGATAACATAATATATTTGTACATGTAGCTAAGAACAAAAACAATATAAGTTAATTTAAAAGACTCATAAATAAATCAATAAACTAGTCGTAAGTATTTTATATGAAATAATTCGTCAATTTTAAAAAATATGACTAGGGATGGGCACGGGGACGGGCGGGGACGGATTTGTATATAACCGTCCCCGAACCGAATTATAAAATCTGTCCCCGAAACCGCCGGAAAATTGTTGCAGTTCGGGGACAGTTATTTACCCGCGGTTAATAGTTCAGGACAGTTATTATAAAAAAATCGAAAAAAACCGTTTTTGAAAATCCTATTACTCTTTTTAGCAATACAATCCAAATAAAATAAATTGTTGATATTGAATTTGTTATCTGAATTTAAATGTGTTATTTTGAGTTTATAATAAAAAAATCAACATTTAATAATATATATTTTTATGAATTTAGATAAGATTAAATACATATAAACAAGAAATACAAGATATAAATAAAATATTATAAACTAATACAAATATTGAAATCTAATTAAATAAATTTAAGAAAATTTCGATTACAATAAATCAAAACTTCTTTCTTCTAATTATTCATCAAATGGACGCGTTTCTTGAAAAAATCAAACATATAAAATCACTTTTATAAACCAAAAGAATAAATTAGTTAATAAATAATGTAAATTTTTTACCTCGACATCATCTTCTGCAATATTAATAGTGGAAGCGGATGAACCAGGAGATAACATATCTGAATAAATTATAAAACATTTGAATACATAATTAAATAATTAATATAAAATACATAAAACAAGTGTTAATAAAATATAATATGTACAAGTATTAAAAATATAAACTTATACCTTGTTTATGAATATTAGCCCATAACCAATCTTGAGTACACATCAAAGCTTCCAATGTGTTTTCTTTGAGTCTACTACGATGTTTGCTCACTATTCTACCACTTGTACTAAATGCAGATTCTGAAGCAACTGTGGTGACCGGAATAGCCAAGATATCTTTAGCCATATCATGCATTATTGGATACTTGTGTTTATTACACTTCCACCAAGACAATATATCAAACTCTTCATCTGAAATTTCTACATCAGCCTCCTCTAAATAAGAGTCTAACTCAGATTTCAAAGATCCAGCTTTATTTTGCATTAATTTCCATTGTTTATACTCATTTATACCACTAGGATTAAGAACACTAGTACCTTTTGAACTTTGAGATGTAATGGAACGTGTTGAAAATTCCATTTGTCGACTCTCTTCTAAAATTCGTTTAGTTCGATACATATTTATCAAATCATAACATTTTGTTCTCACCTTTTCAATTTCAAAAATGACATTCTCTCCATATATTCTTGGAAAATAGAATTCAAGATAATTCATCTTAAATCTAGGATCCAAAACAACTTCTATAGCCATTACAATATTAACTTCCTGCCAATACTTATCAAATTTTACAAGCATGTTTGACGCCATTCCCTTCACCAAATCATCCTCATCATTAATCCAATTATATAATGACAATTTGATGTCACAAATATGAGAAAATAACATATTTATGGTGGGATAGTTGGAACCAGAAATCAATTCAGTAACCTTGTAAAATACTTCTAACTTATCACAAATTGTACTTGCCATTTTCCAATCCAATGCATCAGGAAGACTATTATAATTCTTATCCAATTGTTTTAAACGAGGAAACACTTTCTCATAAAACAATGCATTTTTAAGCATTAAAAAAGTAGAGTTCCAACGAGTTTGACAATCAAGAGATAAATTCTTACAAGAAGACTTCATCTCTTGAGATGCAATCTTTTTAAAATTTTCCTCTCTCTTTTGTGTTGCTGTCCAATATGCCACACTATCTCTAAATTTGACAATGCATTGAGAAATTAGATTTAATCCATCTTTCACTACCAAATTTAATATGTGAGCAGCACAACGCATATGAAAAATATCTCCATACAATAACATTGAAGTTCTATCTAATGAATCTAACAGATCAGGTAGCATTGAATCATTAATAGAACAATTATCTAAAGTTAAGGTTGAAATCTTACGATCGATGTTCCAATCCAAAAAGCAACTCATTAATTCTTGACCAATAACTGCAGCATTGTGTGGAGCAGGAACATATATAAACCTACAAAAAATTATTTAATAACAATAAAATTGTTATATACAATCATTTAATATATCAAATCTCTAAAAAAATATTTAATAAATGTATAAATTTCAACAATAAACTTAAAAATTACCTTATTATTTTACTATGCAAATACCAATTGTCATCGATGAAATGACAAGTTACAGCCATGAACCCTTTGTTCTGATTTCCAGACTTGCACATCACTCGTGATTGCAACACGACTTTTGTTGTTCTCCAACATATCCATCATTTTTTTTCTCAACATCATAAATCTTTATAATGTCTCTCTTAATTGTTTCCCGAGAAATAGGCTTCCATATTGGTTGTAATGAATGCGAATACTCCCTAAATCCATGATGCTCAACAATACTAAGAGGATACTCGTGTAGAATTATCATCTTTGCACATTTATCACGAGAAACTTGAGAATCAAAATTCCAATGTCCTAATTCCATTCTATCCCTTTTCTTGTTAGGATTTAATAATGATTGACCGATACCCCTTTCTTGACGTTTGAATGGACAACCTTTTGTATGTGCTTTCAAATGAGATGTCCCATTCCTTGTATCACCTCCTAACTGTTTTCCGCAATAATTACATATTGCCTTCCATATCCCATTAATTCTCTTCCTATCAAAATGAACCCATGCTTCAGACTTTAATTTAGCTTTCCCATCTTCTTCCTCACTACATTCATTTGATGGTTGGCTTTGTGTATTTTCAGGGGAAGAGGTTGATGCAAGGAGAGGAAAATTTGTATGTTGATTGGCACTTGAAGTTCCACCACTTGTTACCTCCACATTAAGTTCAATGTCATTTACTCCTTGAGATGATTGTGGTGAAACATTCTGAAAAAATAATTTTCAAAATTTAAATTCATGTATAAAAAATATATACATATACTTTCTATTATCTCACATTATCTTTTCAACATATTCAGTTGTCATGATATTTAAAGTCTCTGTCTTCACAAATCTCTAACTCTACAAGACATGATAAGTTAAGTAGTTAACCATATTTCAGCATCTCCAAACATATATTCAGGTTTCAGAAACAATACTGAAATGAAAAAAACATAGCTTCTTAAGATTCTGCAAAGCATTCCACCATAATACAGAAATATCAATAATTATTTCTACAATCAGATATAAGTTAACCATATTTCAGCATCTCCAAACATATATTCAGGTTTCAGAAACAATACTAAAATGAAAAAAACATAGTTTCTCAAGGTTCTGCAAAGCATTCCACCATAATACAGAAATATCAATAATTATTTCTGCAATCAGATATAAGTTAACCATATTTCAGCATCTCCAAACATATATTCAGGTTTCAGAAACAATACTGAAATGAAAACAACATAGCTTCTTAAGGTTCTGCAAAGCATTCCACCATAATACAGAAATATCAATAATTATTTCTGCAATTAGATATAAGTTAACCATATTTCAGCATCTCCAAACATATATTCAGGTTTCAGAAACAATACTGAAATGAAAAAAACATAGCTTCTTAAGATTCTGCAAAGCATTCCACCATAATACAGAAATATCAATAATTATTTCTACAATCAGATATAAGTTAACCATATTTCAGCATCTCCAAACATATATTCAGGTTTCAGAAACAATACTAAAATGAAAAAAACATAGTTTCTCAAGGTTCTGCAAAGCATTCCACCATAATACAGAAATATCAATAATTATTTCTGCAATCAGATATAAGTTAACCATATTTCAGCATCTCCAAACATATATTCAGGTTTCAGAAACAATACTGAAATGAAAACAACATAGCTTCTTAAGGTTCTGCAAAGCATTCCACCATAATACAGAAATATCAATAATTATTTCTGCAATTAGATATAAGTTAACCATATTTCAGCATCTCCAAACATATATTCAGGTTTCAGAAACAATACTGAAATGAAAAAAACATAGCTTCTTAAGGTTCTGCAAAGCATTCCACCATAATACAGAAATATCAATAATTATTTCTGCAATTAGATATAAGTTAACCATATTTCAGCATCTCCAAACATATATTCAGGTTTCAGAAACAGTACTGAAATGAAAAAAACATAGCTTCTTAAGGTTCTGCAAAACATTCCACCATAATACATAAATATCAATAATTATTTCTGCAATCAGATATAAGTTAACCATATTTCAGCATCTCCAAACATATATTCAGGTTTCAGAAACAATACTGAAATGAAAAAAAACATAGCTTCTCAAGGTTCTGCAAAGCTTTCCACCATAATACAGAAATATCAATAATTATTTCTACAATCAGATATAAGTTAACCATATTTTAGCATCTCCAAACATATATTCAGGTTTCAGAAACAATACTGAAATGAAAAAAACATAGCTTCTCAAGGTTCTGCAAAGCTTTCCACCATAATACAAAAATATCAATAATTATTTCTACAATCAGATATAAGTTAACCATATTTCACCATCTCCAAACATATATTCAGGTTTCAGAAACAATACTGAAATGAAAAAAACATAGCTTCTCAAGGTTCTGCAAAGCTTTCCACCATAATACAGAAATATCAATAATTATTTCTGCAATCAGATATAAGTTAACCATATTTTAGCATCTCCAAACATATATTCAGGTTTCAGAAACAATACTGAAATGAAAAAAACATAGCTTCTCAAGGTTCTGCAAAGCATTCCACCATAATACAGAAATATCAATAATTATTTCTGCAATCAGATATAAGTTAACCATATTTCAGCATCTCCAAACATATATTTAGGTTTCAGAAACAATACTGAAATGAAAAAAACATAGCTTCTTAAGGTTCTGCAAAGCATTCCACCATAATACAGAAATATCAATAATTATTTCTACAATTAGATATAAGTTAACCATATTTTAGCATCTCCAAACATATATTCAGGTTTCAGAAACAATACTGAAATGAAAAAAACATAGCTTCTTAAGGTTCCGCAAAACATTCCACCATAATACAGAAATATCAATAATTATTTCTACAATTAGATATAAGTTAACCATATTTCAGCATCTCCAAACATATATTCAGGTTTCAGAAACAATACTGAAATGAACGCCGACGGTTGGCTATGTGAACGGCGATGGTTGGGGCTGTGAACGGCGATGGTTGGGGCTGTGAACGGTGATGGCTTGCGCTGTGAACGGTGATGGCTTGCGTTGTGAACGGTGATGGCTTGCGCTGTGAACGACGATGGTTTGCGTTGTGAACGGCGATGGCTTGCGCTGTGAATGGTGATGGCTTGCGCTGTGAACGACGATGGCTTGCGCTGTGAACGGCTATAGCTTGCGCTGTGAACGGTGATGGTAGGCGCTGTGAACGGCGAGGGCTTGCGCTGTGAACGGAAATGGCTAGCGATGTGAGAGGCGACGGATGGCGCTATGAAGTGTGAACTGACTCGTGACGACTGGCGAAGACGCAGAGACTGGTGATGATGCGGCGCTGTTAGATGGAAGAAAAATTAGGGATGGCCGGATGTGATTTGCTCTCTGACTCTGAGTCTCTAAGCCTCTGGAGAATGGAGATTAAGAAAAAATGAGAGGCGCCGAGTGGAGAATTAGGGTTTGGCCGGCGTAAATAGGTTTATATATTAGGTTTAAAATAAATAAATTTTAATTAATATATAATTTATTTAAATAAATAAATTTTAATTAATATATAATTTATTTAAATAAATAAATTTTAATTAATATATAATTTATTTAAATAAATAAATTTTAATTAATTTCGGGTACGGGCGGGTACGGTTTTGAGTATAACCGTAACCGAACCGTACCTGCTCCTTTATGTTCGGTTTTTACCCGAAACCGAACCCGTCCCCGAAATTACTCTGTTAAAATCCGAACCGCCGGTTCGGTTAACCGCGGATAACCGAACCCGCGGTTTTTTTGCCCATTCCTAAATATGACAAATCTTATTTTTAAATGAAATTTAAAAATATTTGTATAACTTGTCATATTTATTGACAATTAAAATATTGTATAATTCTTGTGAATAAATAAATAATTAATATATGAAAACATAAAATTTATAATTAAAACAGTAAGAAAAAATGTTACAAATTTTTCATGACATGCTATCTATTAAAAAAATTATAGTAATAGTATATAACAATTATAATTATTTTTATTTTCGTGTAATTGGGTTGGCTTTAATTCAAGCCTAATTTTTTTTATCATTTGAGTTGTCCAAATTGAATGTAGATTTAATTTGTTCATGTTTAATTTGTGTTTTTAAATCTGTGTTAAATTTAAACAATTAAAATATAACACAAATTATCGTCCTTAATTAAAATGGTCTTTATAACTAGGCAAATGCCAACAGTAACATTGCCTAGACTCGATATTCAAACCGTGTGGAAAATTGCTTGGACCTACTGTACATCTTGACGTCTTTCAAGCAAACGTCAAACAAATACTTAATATTTCAAGTAATAGCAAAATTAAGTTGAAGTATATATATTAAGAGACTTCAACTAGTTTTTAGCCTATTTAAAACAAAAGAAAATTTAAATTTCCCACATTATAATAGCCTAAACTAAGGTATTTATTGTTTTAGGCATAATATAACTCCCACTTTCCCCCTTTCTTCTTACTTTCTATAATTATTATCGTCTTAGGTATATATTCCTATTATAATATCTAAACACAAGTTTAATTCACCTAAAGGAGCATGTGTAATGTTGATTTTTGCAAAAACGTATTCTTGTTTTTACAAGATGTACAATGAAAAGTCAATCAAAAATATTTCAATAGAATTTTTGGATTGTTTTTAAAGGAAAATAAAAGTTTGAAAATAAGTTATCAAAAATGTCTGGTAAAATTTCAACAACAAACACATCTCTCTTAAAAATATATATAAAATTATTTTGATGTCTACAAATTATGAAATTTTAATATAATAATATTAAGATATACATGTGTTTCAAAAAAAAATTTTATGAACCTATAATATATAAGTAATGGTTAACATTTGCAGTCTTTAATACTAACTTTGTCTCGGAATTAGTTTTCAACCAACTTGCAAAATTCACATAAAATAAATACAGAGTTTTATTACGATTTACAAAATATATAATTTTCATACGAAGTAGTAAGAATATGCAAAATAATTTTTATTTTATTTTTAAAACGCTTGTTTGCAAAACTGGCAGCAGAATATCATTAACTTCAAAAAGTTGTCAAAAATTAATTACACATAGAATATCATTAACTTCAAAAAGTTGCCACCATATTACTACTGTACACTAAATATTCAACGCCATATGACACAAAACATGAATAAAAAAACAACACAAAAAGGCCTATGACGTATGGCCCATAATATTTTTAGCCGTGCCAGGCAGGACAGGAAGACGAATATACTTCTCTTAAAATCTAATTCAGATATATATAAAGATTCAATATAATGGGTATTTTATACCTAATAGTAAAAAAATGAAAATAATATGTATAATAAATAAAAAAACAAAAATAATATGTTTAATAATAATTAAAATGTACAGTTTTTAAAAAATAAAATCTTTTATATATATATATATATATATATATATATATATATATATATATATATTAAAAAGATTAAAATAACCTTAAATTTAATCTATTTACGATTTAAAGTTTAAGATTTAGTGTTTAGAATTTAAAGTTTGTGATTTAAAATTTATGATTTATGATTTAGTGGCCAATAAACTGATATTATTATTAAATCATTGTTTTTTTATTTAAAATGTACATTTTAATTAATAATTATATATTTTTATCTATTTTTTTAACTATAAATAACAGCAACTTCATACGATATTGGGTAGATTTCTAAGATCCCTTTTATAACGTAGTTGAGATTCGCTCTGGTTCCATAGAGGGAAGAATGGTAAGGGCCCTGTTATATGAAAGGGACTTATGGAGTTAACATGATCACCCACTCCAAGCACCTTCCCCCTTTTATCACATTTCGATCGGATATACGATATCGCAAAACGTCATTTCATGTTGGTTAGAATAGTCAATTCTGGGAGTCGTTCCACCGGAAGAGACACAAAAAATATAGCAAACTTTTTTTTGAACAAAATGACCTGTTAATTAATGGGCTGGGTTTACTCGCCCACTTTAACACCCATAGTTCAAATTATTTGTAAATATATATTAGAATTTTATATTAGCTCATGTTTTTCAGCAATAAAATTTCAATGATAACATAAAACAATACCATTTACCACCATCAAAAATCAGCAAATTTATTCTTAGCCTGACCATTTGAGACAGATATTATCAATGATTAGTTGTCATATAAGTCCAGTAAATTAAATCCTTCCTACTATTTAATCTTTAAATTATAAACGATATTATTTTATTTTTTAACTTTATAAAAATTATTAATTAAAGATAAATTATTTTATTTTAATTATTTTTCATTTAAAATATTATTATTTTCTATTAAGTAATTAAAATAATATTTAAAATTGAGTCTTTAACAAGTATAAAAATAAAATTTAATATGAAATATTTTAAGAAAAAATAAAGAATAATAAAATTCAAACAAAAATTTATTTAAATATATATTTTAATTTTAATAAAATATTAAAATTAATAAACATTAAAAATAAAACAGTAACAATTAATAAATATTAAAAAGAATATTTTGTGAATTTATATATATATTAATCATAACGTTAACATTGTTAGATACTCGCGGTTAATCGTTTGATATAAAAATAATAATATTTTAATAAAAATATTATTAAAATAATATAATTTATTTTTAATTGATATTATTTACAAAACTAAGTGACTAGATGATATCGTTTTTAATTTAAAGAACTAAATGATACAATTAACCTAATATAAATAATTTATATAGCATTTTTTTCTCTGATATCAAATCTCTAATCTTAATCATTATATAAATGATATTCAATTAATTAAATAAACTAATCAGAAATAAGACATAATTAATTTGTGTACGAAATTTTCTTTATAGCTAAAACAATTATGCTTGCTTTTTCTTCAGCTTCTTCTTTTTTTTATTTGTCTTCCACTAATTTGTACGGTGGCTTGAAGCAATAGGTATGAGTGTAAAACACAAATAGCGTGAGGGTTTCCTACGAGTGTGCTTTTTTAAATAATTAAGTGAGTTTTGACGAGTTAATTATAACCATATTTGGAGTTTTAGTTATTTATTTATTTATATATTTAATTTTAATATGATTAAATCATATATTTTTTAATTCAAATTCGATCGGACTATAAAATCTATAAATTCAATTCTTTTCAAATTCAATAAATTTGATCAAAATTATCGATCTAAATAAATAAATAATTATTTATTTATCACTATTTGTTGGAATAAGTATGTAAAAAACAATGTAAGAACAATATTATCGATATATTGAAATAAATTGTTTGGGTTGAGTTGCAAACTAAGTTCGTTTCGCGGCTCTGGTCAAACTTGTGTAAGCAAACACGATCTCGTCGTTCTCAGGATAAAACAGCCTAGAATCTTTGTTTTCTATCTCGACGCTTCACTGCATTGATGAAGTTCAAAATACTATACCTCTAAAGTTTATGTTACTCGGAAAACTAAAAAAATAATTTAGTATCTTCTTCTTTGATCTATAAGAGCTATTTCTAAATGTTGTGTATAAATTGAGAGATAAGGCCCTCTATTTGTTGTTTGAGAAAATGTGTGACAATTATGATAAATAACGATAATGTCTGGGTGGAAAAAGTAACTGTCATAATTGAGTGAAAAAGTAACTGTCATATCTGAGTAGAAAACTAATAGTCATATTTAGGTGGAAAAATAATTTTAATAAAAAAAATTCAAAAAAATAAAATGTCACCTCACCTCAGACACATGCACTTGGACTCGGCTACGCATGGCACGACACAACCAGTCGATTGGACGAACGGTGGTGATGCGTGCGCATGTATGGAATCCTATTTGCCTAGGTCCTATCCCCTTCCACAAAAGTGGGTGCCCCGTAAGTGACTTAAAATAGTAATGTGGGACAAAGTTTTAAGAGACTAAAATTTGGCACTTATTCTCATCATTTATTTTTATTAAAATTCATTTCCAACAATCCTCCACTTGAATTTTATATAAAAATAGTTTTCATCGAGCAACCAATCAGTTAAAAGTATAAGATTATGCATAAGCAAAATGTGTCGATCAACTTGAACTTTTGCATAGTGTTGATGCTTTAGAATATAGTAGAGTAACTTGTAGTTTTGAACTCTATTTCTAACAACATTACACACACAACCTTTCTAAGTGTTGTTTGAAAAGCTTGTGTTTTACGACCATACACGTGTATCCCAGTATAGTGAATGCTCTAGTAAATTTTTCCCAAAATTTTCATATGAAGCAACCACACTTCCACATTCACATAGGTGAGTCTATCAAGAGTACTCATGTAGCTATGTACTCCATTCCACATAGAGTATGGAACTCATTAAGAGTTTAATAATTAACTCATCCTTCTCTTTCGCTTCAGAACTTCATGCTTATAACAATATAGAATGAGACTTCTTATTAGCATGATTCATCTCATATCATTTAATGACTTGTTATTACCCATTGAACTTATTTCTTAGGGTCTCCAGTTTATAAGTTAGGTTACCATCACGAATGACTCTTCATTCTAAGGGCATCAGTTTCATTCCTTTCGAAGTTTTGAAAACCTTTTTTCTTGTAATCCTTTCGTCAAAGGATCAATCAAATTTTCATCAGAACATACACGATCCATTCTTACAGCTCATATAGAGAGAAATTTTCTAATAGTAATGTGCTTATGACGTATCTGTCGTCTTTTACTGTTGTAATAATGATTATGAATCTTTGCAATAGTCGTGGTACTATCACAATGGATCAGGACAATTGGTATCATTCTTTCCCATAAAGGGATCTCAGCTAACAGACTTCTTAACCAGCCTGCTTCTTCATTAACAATAGCTAGTGTTATCATTTCAGACTCCATCATGCATTGAACCAATATTGTTTGTTTCTTAGACTTCCAAGAAATAGCTTTACCAAAAATTCTAAATATATAGTCGCTAGTTGTTTTGGAGTCTTCTAATAGAGTGTTCCAATCATCATCGATGTATCCTTCTAGAACAGTGGGAAATTTTTTATAATGTAATCCAAGGTCAATAGTTCTCTTAAGGTATCTCATGACCCTTTCAATAGAATTCCAATGCTCTATACTAGGTCTACTAGTAAACCTACATAGTAGTCCCATAACATAAGCTATGTCTGGTCTAGTGTAGTTAGTAGCATAACAGAAGCTATCAATGATGCTCGTATACTTAGTTTGTCTAACACCGTCTTCAGTGTTCTTGAACAACTTTGCACTGGGATCATAAGAAGTACATACATGTTTGCAGTGAAAGTAATTATATTTCTTTAAGATATTCTTAATGTAATAAGATTGATCTAGATAAAGTCTCATTTCAGACCTAGTAATCTTTATACCAAGTATTACACTTACTTCTCCGAGATTTTTCATATCAAAGTTACAACATAACAAAGTTTTCACATTATTCATAACATGAATATTTGACCCAAAAATAAGCATGTCATCCACATATAAACATATAATAGTGCAAATGTCATTTTTTGATTTATAATAAATGCATTTGTCACTTTCATTCATTTTGAATCCATGTGAGATAACTAGATTATCAATTTTTTTATGTCATTGCTTAGGTGCTTGTTTTAGACCATAAATGGATTTATCTAGTTTTCAAACTTTATTTTCTTGACTTGGGACAACAAAGCCTTCAAGTTGGTCCATATAAATCTCTTCTTCTAAGTCACCATTTAAGAAAGTAGTTTTAACATCTATTTGGTACACTACTAAATCATGGATAGTAGTAAGAGAGAAAATTACACGTATGGAAGTTATTCATGTGATTGATGAAAAGGTATCAAAGAAATCAACATTTTCCTTTGCCTATACCCTTTGACTATAAGATGAGCTTTGTATTTTAAATTGTACCATCAGGTTTTAATTTCTTTTTTAGTATCCATTTACATCATATGGTTTTGCAATCAGGATGTAAGTCAACAAAATGACAAGTTCTATTATACTCAAGAGAGTCCATTTCATCATTTATGGCTTATTCCCATAAGTTTGCATCTAAAGAAGATAAGGCTTCTTGAAGAGTTAAGAGATCTTCCTCTAAGGTATAAGCATAAAAATCAGACCCAAAATCCTTAGAGGTTAGAGCTTGTTTACTTCTTCTAATTTAATTTATTGTTTAATTCCTCTTTTTGTTCACTATTTCTAGTTATGGGTAAACTATTAGAAGACGAGTCCCCACTATTTTTCAATTTAAAAAGAATCTTATGTTCATAGAAGTCAGCATCATTTGATTGTATAACTACATGATCATTTAATTCATAGAATTTATAAGTTTTACTATTCACAACATATCCTATGAACACACATTTATAAGCTCTACAAGCAAGTTTATTTCTTTTAGAATCAAGGATCTTAACATAGGCTAAACAACCCTGAGTTTTAAAATAAGTTAGGTTTCATATTTTCATATGGTGAAATTTTACTAGTAGATGTAGGCACTCTATTTAGCACATAGCAAATAGTTAATAAATTATCTCCCTACTGATAGGAAGCAACACCAGAGTTTAAAATTGTAACAACTGATTCAGTAAAAGTCCTATTTTTTATTTCAGCTTTGCCATTCATTTTTGGAGAATAAAGTGCAATTTTTTCATGAATGATTCCATGAGTTTTATAAAAATCATTGAAAATATTGGAATCATATTCAGTGCCTCTATCACTTTGAATTTTTTTTTTATTTTTATCTTAAATTAATTTTCAATTTCAGTCATAAATATTTTAAACATGTCAAACGCTTCATTTTTATTTTTCATTAGATATACATAAGTATAATCTGAACAGTCATCAATAAAAGTTATAAAATAGAGTTTTTCATTTCTTGTTAAATTTCCATCAAGTTCACATATGTTAGAATGTATTAAGTCTAAAGATTCAAATTCTCTAACTACTGACTTATGTAAAGTTTTGGTTATTTTAGCTTGACTACAAAAGTCACAATTTTCAAAATCATTCAAAGATAGTTTAAGAATTAATTCTAAGGTACTCATGTTCTTGATTATGCGTTTATTAACATGAAAAAGTCTAGCATGCCAAATATTAAAAGAACTCAACATATAAGTAGAAAAAATAAGCTTTATTAATTTAAACATTCAATTTAAACATTCCATCAGTGGTGTACCCTTTTCCAAGAAAAATATTATTTTTAGTTATTGTATATAAATAAGCTCTTATAGTTTGAGTAAACCTATATTTGTTAAGAAGATAGCTCGAAACTAAGTTCTTTCTCATCTCTAGAGTATGCAGGACATCATTCAAGATGACTGTCTTTCTAGAGATAAACTTCAATTCCACCTTACCAGTACCAACAACTTTAGTGGAATGAGAGTTTCCCAGTAGCACTTTCTTATCCTCAGACACAGAATAGGACTTGAACATGTCTTGATCATAGCAAATATGGCGAGAAGTACTAATGTTCACCCACCACCCCTTAGATCTACCAATAAAATTGATTTCAGATATCATAGTAATAAGTTGATCTTCGGTAAGGTTTGCTTGTGGGGTAGGGCGATTCATATTCCAGTAGTTCCTGGCCAAGTGGACAGACCTAATACAACTATAACACATGAATGTGTTATTTCTTGAAGGGGTTGAGGTCCATTCTATAGAGGATAATTTTTGTTTCTATTTTGGTGGTTATAGTTCTGGTTATTATTGCGATTCTAAATTTTCATGTTTCTTCCTTTAGGTTTCAGAATTGCAGAGGAGGATTTCTTATTGGTATTGTTGTTTGAGACAACGAGTACTTCATTTCTTTGATCTTATTTTCAGGCTTCTTCTTCTATTCTTAGATGGGTTATAAGACTTTCTACAAAAAATTCCTTAGTTTTATGTCTAATTGCATTCTTAAAATCTTTCCATGCAAGGGGTAATTTACATATAATAACAGCAACTTGAAATTGTTCATCTAAATCCATAGCTTTAGAAGTTATTTTATGTACTATTTTCTACAATTTGTGTGATTGAGCTTCCACATATTTTCCATCAATCATTTGGTACTTCATGTATCTACTAACATTATACTTCTTTGTTCCAGCTTCCTCAGTGTCGAACTTCTTTTGAAGTGCATCACAAATTTTCTTAGCAGACTTATCAAAATTATAATAGTCATACAAGTCATCAGCTAATCCATTAAGAATAAATTTTTTTCATAGAAAATCATTTCCCATCCAGATGTCTAAATCCTTTGTTGTAGCTTCAGTAGGAGAATTAGGTAGTATTGGTTTTTCAATAGTAAGAACATAAATAAATTTTTTCATGGTTAAGAAAAATAACATTTTTTGTCTCCATATTTTAAAGTGTAGTCCCTCGAAACAAAATGGTTTGCTGAGATCAATAGTTAACATTTCAGTAGACATGACAGATAAAAATTATCTTAAAATTGTTAGAACAAGTATGTGAAAAATAATGTAACAACAATATTACTGATATAATGAAATGAACTGCTTGGGTTGAGTTGTGGACTAGGTCGCTCTCTTTAAGTTGGTTACAAATAATGGCCCACAATTCATAGGCTAGGGCTAAGTCTCCTTTTGTAAAGAGGTGGGAATAAAATTTTCACACTTTACCCCTTATAGAACCCAAGCCAATGGCTAAGCAAAGTCTTCAAAAAAATACTCTTATTAATATACTGTGAAAGCGATTAGAGGGAGCTAAGGGCAAATGGGTCAATGAATTACTCGACAAGAACAACCCCTAGAACTGTTATTAGAGAGAGTCCATTCTCTCTTGTATGAAGTGGTAATCCCCTTTGAAGTATAAGAACCCTACTCTTCGATGTAGGATCACACAAAAGGATAATGATGATCTCAAAAAGACCTTTTACTAGCTGAAGAAAAAAAGGAAGAATGCTTTGAAACATAACAACTTTAGTGTAGGGGATGAGGTCCTATGGAAGTGTTGGGAAACAAGACAAAAACCACCTATAAAAAATTTATGCAATATAAGAAGGCCCTTATTAGATATATAAAATCACTCCAAATAGAAAGTCAAGGAAGAAAGAAAGAATTAAGATGGAATGGAGAGAATTTAATGAAATATTATATGTGAAGCATGAAGCAATGTTATATTATAAATGAATGCATTTTGAATCCATCGTTAAAGTGTTTAGACTAATCTCACAAAAATAATATGATAACCCTCAAGTATGGAGTGAGGTTGCAAATGGACCCCTTCACTTGGGATGCGGGTATAAGAGGCATAATGCTTATCCTAAGAAAAGGGTCTTGAGTTCACAAGAGTAAACCCCATCTTTGGAAAGCGTATGCAAAAGTTGGATTCAATTTCACCCTTGTATGTCTCCTATCTCATGAAAAGACAATGTTATCACCCTCAAGTAAAGAGTAAGATGGCCAAATAGATCCTTCTTAGGATGCGAGTATAAGAGGAATGATGTCCATCCTAAGAAAGGGTCTTAAGTTCACAAAAATGAACCCCCTCTTTAGGAAGCGCATGTAAGGGTTGGGTTCAATTTTACCCTTGTATGTTTCCTGTCTTGCGAAAATACAATGCGATAACTTCCAAGTACGGAGTGAGGTGTCCAAATGGATCCCCCTACTTGGGATATGGGTATAAGAGGAGTGATGCCCATCCTAAGGAAAGGTCTTAAGTTCATAAAAGTGAACCCCTTCTTTGGGAAGCACATGCAAAGGGTTGGATTAAATTTCACCCTTGTATGTCTTATGTCTCATGAAAAGACTACATGATAACCTCCAAGTATGAAGTGATGAGGCCAAATGGACCCTTCACTTGGGATGCACGTATAAGAGGTGTAACGCCCATCCTAATAAGGGGTCTTAAGTATACAAAAGTGAACCCCCTCTTTGGGAAATGCATGCAAGGGTTGGATTCAATTTTACACTTGTATGTCTCCTATCTTACAAAAAGATAACATGAAAACCCCAAATAGAGGGTGAGGTGGCCAAATGAACCCCTCACTTGGAATACAAGGTATAAGAGGTGTGATGCCAATCCAAAGAAAGGGTCTTGAGTTCATAAATGGATCCCCTATTTGGGAAGTGTATACAAGGGTTGGATTCAATTTCACCCTTGTATGTCTCCTATCTCAAAAAAAGACAATGTAATAAACCCCAAGTACAGAGTGAGGTGGCCAAATGGACCCCCCCCCCCCCCCCCACTTGGGCGGCAAGTATAAAAGGTGTGATTAACATCTTTAGAAAGAATCATGAGTCTACAAATATGGACCTTCTCTTTACAAACCACTTTGAATAGTAGAAAGATTACTTTATAACATTGCAAGAAAAGAGTGATGAGTTAATACAACCAATCTCAATTTGTACATATTATCTTCATAGGTGGGGATGTGAACCAATACTCTCGAAAATAGACACTTTGCAAGACCTCTTCTCTAGCTCTTTTTTTTTAGTACGCAATTAATTTGCAAAGATAATCTCTTTCCTCTTTATATTTATCTCATTATGAGTGTTCTGATCTGGTCATTATGCACATCCTTGAACTCTTGTTTCATAACTTTATAGCATGCCTTGAGTCCACAAAGCTCTTGATCAACAAATTTGGAATTCTTCTGAGAAGTTTCCGCTTCTTGTTCCAAATCAATGGCAAGGGATAGAGATTACAAAATACAAACAAAACAACATTATGGATGAAAATTCAAAAAATACAATTACTAAGACAAAAGACTAACATCAAGAATATGTCTCACCATCAAATGCCATATAGTCCCATTTTCTCTCTTACATGCTATATATATAGTAAGACAATCAATAGGAACTCAAAATGATGATAGTGGTCGTGTTGGGTAATGGGGTTGTCTAGCCCATTATCTTCAGCCCGATAAGAAGGAAGATAAATCATACTAATGTGTAGGATAATATGTTCCATCAACGGGAGTAGTTCACCCAAACTTCTAGACCTCGTCAATTTAGCACTATTTACCTCAATAATAGGTGCAGTCTGCTCCATAATAACGGGGTGGCTAAGTAAGACACCATCGCAAGCCAACTCAATGATGAAGGCGAGGTGGATGTGTTAGTCTGCATCTTTATCTAACTCAATTATGGAAGCGAGGAGGTTAGGAGAACTCGTAGTTTGTTCCACCAATGGGGTGGGTAGTTGAGGTATTGATTCACCTTGTTACTTAAGGATGGTGAAATGGGCAAACTTCATTATCTTTGGGAAGGATGTTTAGGGTGCAAGAAAATAATGATCATGTTCCTACCATATCATCAAGGTTGACTTGTGAATAGTCTATAAGATATGATTATGCGACCTAATTTCTAACTAATATAGGCTAGTTTTTAGCCAAATATAGATTGGATTTTAATTACTAGACTCAAATTCAAGATTGATTATCTAGAAAATTTCAAAGATTGAGGAAAATGGTAGAATTTAGCATATAAATAGAGGAGAAATATTATTTAGCACATTAAATGTAGTATTCAACAACTATGAGAAAATTAAAAGTGATAAATTTACATTGTTCAAATACAACATAAATGGTAGTTGTACACACTTCAAAACATATGATAGGTGTACAAAGTGCACTTACAAAAGAGTGACCAATTACATAGAAAACAAAATACAATCCTAAAAAGGAGTAAAAGAAGAAGTATTAAGTTGTTTATATAAGAGAGATGAAAGCCTAATGTTAGATTAAAGAGTAATTAACATTCTATCCATTAAACAATCTATAAAGAAATAATAGGGATAATATGGTAAAATAATAATTTGGCTTGAGTACACAATTAGGTTTTAAGTTGAAACCCTACGTGCTCGATCGATCCAATCCAAGCTCGATCGATCAAACCAATAAGGTTGACTGATAAAAACATTTTTGATCGATCCAATAATGATTAAAAATAACCTAAGACCAGTTAGATCAATCTACCACTTCAATCGATCGACATTCCACTCGATCAATCGATTAGTATATATATCAAAATTTTCTAAGTGTATAATATGAATTCTAACGTGTTTAAATAAGGAGTGTATACTTGAAACACATTAACATAAAGCTTGAAAGTTTCTTCTACTTGAATAACGCACATTAAAATGTGCCCAAAAACTAGTTTGCACATAAATATTTTGTTCACGAATACCCCCAACACTTATAAACCTTACAATCCCCTATTTGGTATATTCGTGTGATAAAATTACTCTCACACCATATAACTCTCATAAGGAAAAATAAATTTACATAACGATACTATTCTATGATATAGTGAAACAATCTTCACTTGAATCTTAACATCTCATATATATACTGAATAAAAAAATGAGTAATACACACATTTTTTCTCAAATGACTCATTGTTCATTAATTCAATGTATATAGTAATAATAAAGCGAAGTAAAACATAAGTAGTGAATAGTAATAAATAGAATATTTAAATATTATAATTACTCCTCTATGTGACATATCAAAGTGAAGTATTAATTATTAAGAGTTCTCCCTTTACGTGCAATAGCAAATAACAAATAACAAATAAAACATTTAAACAATGTGTTCTTCTTTTATGTGCCTATGTGCAATTACTTTCCCATTATTAAACACTCTATTCTTTTTTGTCATACGAAAATATATTTAACTTTGAAGTAGAAATTCTATATGAACATGAATGGAATGTATTTAATGAAAAGTAAAATACTCATTCAGATAAGTATTAAAGACAATCATAAAACATAATAAAATGTGTAATACAATATGTTTTCTAAAGACTCAAAAATAGTACAAAGAAAATAAAAAATTAAAAAGATGGCATCGCTTTGAGATTTGTATTGACAATGCATATCACTAATAATTGAAAATAAGGCTTCTTAATGCTTATCAATGTCAGTTACTTTTTGATGTAGGCCTTAATAGAGAGTATGAAAATCTCCAATTTTAGTAGATAATGTTTCCATTCTCATTCTTACTACATCCTTAAAAATGTTCGGATGAGAAGGTTTGGGAGCAATGTTATTTTTCATATCATCATTACCAAAAATATCAACAGTTGTGGCATCACTGGTTCCAATATTAGAGGTTTTTTGTTTCTTAGAGGTCTGGGTATAGGATCTTGAAATTGTGTCACGTCCAATATTACTTATATAACGAGTAGTATCAGAATCGTTTTTGGGTGGCACACTAACAATAATGACCATTTAGGTTTTGAGACAATCAAAGGGTAGTCCAATCCTATGGTTTGTGACCTCAGCTTGGTTAAAAATTTCATCTTGAATAATGGTTCCTATAGTGAAGGTAATGATTTTTCCAATACAATACATAATTCTAGCATGTAGGAAACCTATCTCTAAGGAATGCTTTGAAGGAAGCAAATCTGTGAAGACCATTTTATTTAATATCCGATAGAATGGCGTAAATTCACCTCACATATATAGTTGTTTTAAGTTAAGGCCAGCATTTGAAAAAATAGTTAATTCAATTAATAGTTTCTTAATTGAAATATTAAACTAGTCTTAGTTAAAATCAATATACTCGGTGCTTGGAATTGATAAAAAAACATTGATCTTTTAGGCTAAGATGTCAACAGCTTTATTTTGAAAATAAACTCTATAATTTGTAGGCCTAGGGTGTCAAATTTTAGAATCAATATTGGTATAAAATTCTCGAACCAAATTTGGACAGTAGATTTTTGGTGTAAAAATGATTGCCAACCAAGAGCCATAGTAGCTTGAGTAATCCCTATTTCATAAAAATCATGCTAGGCAATACCACATTCAATTAAAATTATTTATTTAGAGATAGTATTCTTATACTTTGTTTAAGAGTCTATGTTCCACCATTGAGATAAAAATGGAGTTGATACACCATTAGGAAGCTTATGAAGTATAACAGTTATCGAATAGATGAATAAAACTCCAAAAATACCAAAATGTCCCTAGGAAGTCAAAAACTTGAATATGATAGAAACTTGCCCAAAAGATTTAGGTTTGTGATTGAGTGTACTAGGTTGAAGTAGAGGAAGATAATTTATGAAGATTGTTAGGCCAAATGAGTGTGTTTGGGTGGTGAGAGAATGAAGGAAAATGAGAAAAAAATGGGTTTAAATTTCTACACAAAATTAAAGTTTTTGTAGTGTATGATCCTTAAAAAGTAATTAACAATTATTTCTAATTGATTTAGGATTAAATAGATGGAGTTTTAGTGAGATTTGAGTTGAAATTCGAGAAGGGAGGTAAAAAAGGAGATTAGCGTTCGATAAGAGGGAAAGAAAAATGAAATAAATTATTTAAACTGAACCCGTTCGATCAATCAAATATATTGTCTATCGATCAACATTCAAACTTCTATCGATCGAGATAAACTTGATCGATCGATGTTCAAAAATTTCTAAAAATGTTTTTACTCCCTTGATTCCTATGACTAGACAATTAATTAAGAGAAATAAACAAATAAAACAAGAAATATTAAAAACAAAATTGTATTTTATTTTTTATATTTTAAAATAAGGATAATAGATTTATTTAAACATGAGAAAGACTAAAAACAAGCAATTGAAAAATCATTTTTGATCAAAATTGAATTATCTATTATATACATAGGCATAATAATAATACAAAATATACAACACATGGAGTGCACATATTGATAATCACTAAAAAAAATGCATGTTTAAACTGTAACAATATGTTAATTTATTCATTTATATATGACAAGTTAAAAAAGATTTGAAGGAAATAGTATCATATATCATGGAAAAACTGCAGTTAAATCCTTAATTTTACAAAATAAAAAAATCTAACAAGAGAGGACTTAATATTTTTATTTTCCTTCTTATATATATATATATAAATAGATTGGTTATTTATTTATCTATTTTTTTGTAAAACTAACTTTTGACTCTTTCTTCTTGTGCATGCAAATGCTTTTCTTTTCCTTCCTCTTTTTTTAATTTTTAAGACCTCACAATAGATATACCTCTTAAAACTAATTATCTCATTATAGTAAAAATTTACAGAGTAAAAAATAGATTTCAAATACAATCTTACAATAAAGGTTAGCATTGAGCCTTGAAATCTTATAAAAATAATCATAAACTTCAAATATGATATACATATGAGTTCAATGAGTATGTGAGTAAGTTCTTCTCAACATCAATCACCATATGTAAAAAATTATGTAAATTCACAAGTTGAAATACTCATTTATATAATGAAGAATTAATTAAAATAAGTCAAATTACAAGAATAAGTTTGTAAATAGAAGTAATATTTGAGTTTATTTCAATGTTAAAATAATTATACTCTATTCATTATTATTTAGTTTTATAATAAATAATAATTTTTCAAAATAAACTAAACAAACAACATAAAAATAAAAGTAAGAACCAAACAATCCTATTAGAGTGTTCATCTATGGTTAAATTAGCACTCAAACAAAGGTACCTAGGTGAACATCAAAAAATAGTCAGTTGATCCAAAAAGCAATCTTTCAAACCCAATTTTTCTTGAATTTTAGTTTTTTAATTTCTTTGGGTTATGACTTAATTAACTTAGTTGTCATTAGTATGTTCTTAGACATACCTTTATTTTTCTCATTCATCATTAAAGAAGATGTAACAAGCATGTTTGGATGATGATAATTAGTCCTAGAATTTGAAGTATGAAAACCATTATTAAGATGAATAGCTATAAACAATAATCTATAATTAGGCCTAATATGAATATTCCTACCATAGTTATGACAGGCAAGTATAAACTTAACATTTTTTTTCCTACCATAGGTGCAATTATTCTTTGTGTGTAATTTGTAACTGTAGGTGTAGAGTTAAAAGGCCTTAAAAAGTAGTTTTTGATGTCATAGGTGTAGAGCTTTCATTCTTATAACCAAGGCCACGTGTATCACCATGTGACTTGGCATAATTCAAAACTTTGTTAAGTTTTTCAATGCCAATTGTTAGACTCTTCATAACATCCTTTGATTGATTGAGTTCCTGCACTAACTTCTTGTTTTCTTGTTTAATATATGCAAGATTTGAATTCAAACCATCAACAAGTTCAAACATTTTAATTTTTATTCTTTTTCTAAAATTGAGGAGTTAAAATTTCATAGGATATGAGTTTATCATTTAATTTGGTTACTTCTACGAATAACCTATCGTTTTTACAACCTACTAAATCTATAAATAGTTCATCAAGACTATTAACATTAAATATATTGAGCAAAATTCATAATCAATTTTCTTATTATTTGAACCAATGTTAGATTTATTAGAGTATCCACCAATAGTCACAATAAATTCCAAAAAGTTGATACCACTATTTTCCGATTCATTTGGATTATTATTGTCAATTTTTGAGTCACTAAGTATAGCATTGAAGGTTCTTTCAATTCTCTTCTTTTTGTTAGCACACTCAGTTACAAAATGACCAATCCCATTGCATTCAAAGCATTGTGGTCCAATGTGTTTAGTTTTCTTATCTTCTGAACTTATAGGTTTAAGTTCTCTTGTATCCTGATCCCCTCTGAGTTGTTTTGATTGAAGATTTTCTTGAGTCTTTTGGCTATGAGTACCAACTCTTCATCACCTTTATCATTGTCATTTTCACCATCATTGGTCATGGCTATTTTGAAAGAAACACCCTTGTTCTTTGTAGGAGTTCAAAAGATTATCTCAAAAGTTTGGAGTGAGCCAATGAATTCCTTTACTTTGATGGTTTTCACATCTTTGTTTTCATCAATGGAAATGACCTTTTCATGGAAGCAATCTAGTAATTAGTAATCAATCTTTTGAATCAACATAAATTATTCAATTTTCTCTCTAATATTTGAAGAGGTGTTAACAATATCACACAATTTAACATAGAATTCAGAAAGAGTTTCAGTTTCTTCCATCCTAAGGTTTTTAAACCTAGTTCCTAGTATGTAAAGTTTGGTTCTTTTAACTTGGGTGGTACCCTCATGGGCAACCTCTAAGGCATCCCGAGTACGTATAGTAGGATTAACATAAAAAATATGATAGAACTTATAAGTAGACATAGCATTAAAGATAACATTAATTCATTTTTATTCTAGCTACTATTAGTTTTATCTTCAATGGTCTATTCATTGACAATATTATCTTTGGTAACCGTAGGTGATTCCTAACCATAAATAACAAAATTCAACACATTCTCATCTAAAGAATGTAGAAAGGCTCTCATATGAGCTTTTCAATAGAGGTAGATAGACTTATCAAATAAAAGAGCACGAGTTGTATAAGAACCTTATCTCAAATGATCCATAACAAGGTCCTAAGCAAACACTAAGTATATCTAGTGATCTGCTTTGATACTAATTGAAAGTTTATAGTTATGGATCTAATTAATCTAAAGGGGGTGAATAGGTAATTTTTTCTAAATGTGTTTAATTAAAACTTACCAAACGACCAAAGATGCAATCGTGTGCAAATAATAGAAAGCAAAAATAAGGATAAATTGACACATGATATTTTAGGTGGAAACAACTTAGGCCATAACAACGACCTAAGAAGAAAACCACTGATTCATAGGCCACCTAACTATCCACTATAAAAATCAATTTGATTACAAAGCTAGGTCTTATACTATCTTTCATAGATAAAGCTCCTAAAGTAATCTACTTACGATCCTTTGCTTTTTCATAGTCTCCATAAGGTAGGTGTACAGATCTAGACCAATGATCCGATATCTTGAGTCATATGAGCACTCGAACTCGTTCAACAAGCACTTAAAAAGTTAGTACAAATTGCACAAATGCAAAGTATGTCATAGAATAAATTCAATAATAAAAAACCCTAGCTAGAAGATTGAAGAATAAATCAGTTAAATTATACTTTCTAGCAAACCCTACAATGAAAGTTGAAATCACAATATCATAAAACAAATAAACTTATTAATCAATCAAACATAACCACACAATGCTTGAGATTAAATCAAGAATAAGTCTAACAAAATATGATGCAACTTCGTAAAAAAATTTGAGAGAGAAATCACAAAACAAATAGAAGAATGGAATAAGTGTGATTGTTTAAAACAAAAAAGTATTAGGTTGTTTATTTAAGGGAAATGAAGCTGTTATGCTAGTTAAAGAGTAATTACCATTATATCCATTAAAAAATTCATAGAGCAATAATTAATAAGGACAATATGGTAAAATAATAGTTTGGCTCAAGTACACAATTAGGTTTTAAGTTGAAATTTTATGCGCTTAATCGATCCAATCCAAGCTTGATCGATCAAACCAATAAGATTGGTCGATCAAAACCCTTTTCGATCGATTCAACAATGATTAAAAATAACCCAAGATTGGGTAGATCGAACATAATCAATCCTAACTTCGATCGATCTATCCTAATTTATAAACCAAATCGAGAGAACATAAATAATACATGATTGATTCTTGATCGATCTACCCCTTTGATAAATTGACATACTACTCTATCAATTGACCATTATAGATACCAAAAGCTCCTAAGTGTATAAAATGAATTCTAAAATGTTCAAGTAAATAGCGTATACTTGAAATACATTAACATGAAGCTCAAAACTTTCTTGGACTTGAATAGCATACATGAAAATGCATCTAGAAATTAGTTTACACGTATACATTTTATTCACCAATACAACGACACTCATATACCTTATAATGTATACAAGGAAAATCAAATATAGGTTTTTAAAAATAAAATTCACAAGCATACAAAAATTACACCTTTTATGTCTTCCACATATATTATTGTGCTAACTTTGTCATGGGAAAGATGTTGGCATGTTACATGATTTGTGACCTATGTGTAAATTTAGAGATTTATTTGTAAAATTTAAAAATTTGATGATACATTGTAAAAATTTGAGGTCTAGTCGGTATTAATAGTTTAATTTTTTTCTTAATTGTATTTTATATTTCCATTTTTATTATACTTTATTAATATATTTTGGGTTAATTATATTTTATTTATACAAGGTATGTCATAATTTTTAAAAATGTTCAAAAAAAAATTAATTTATTATAATTATATCTAAAACGTACGAGATACAATATAAAAAATATTTAAATTTAATTAATATTAAATTTTAAAAAAATACTTAATTTTTGTTAAAGACATAATGATAATTTCAAGTATCTTCTTCTTCTTATTCATCTTCTTCTCAATCTCTCTCCGCTCATCTATATTACTCTTCTTCGTTTGTCCCACTTTGTAAGTAACTCAAAGGACTCGCATGGAATATGTTGACAAATATTGAGGTAGAAATGTCATAGAGAACAAACATCAAACATGCTGTACACAACTTCTAGTTGCTCATAGTCAAAACCTTTCGTCCCTGACTTTAAGTATCTTCGTCTATGAAGGTGAGGCTATCGAGTAGGGGATATGCAGAGAGATATTGAGAAAAATATACCTAAAATTACTATTATGTCTTTTAACACCCTTTAATATTTAAACATTTTTTATCTTATTTTATATATTTTGTACATGAGTGTAACGAATGAAATATTTTAATTACTTTTAAAAATTGTCCAATAAGTTGTCAAGTACATAACTAACCCATATATTTTTGTTCTATATTATTATTCATTAAATATATTTTATTCTAAATTATTATGCTTCGTCAAGTTTCAATTTATAATGTGAGTTTCCAGGTTCGGATAACGGCTACTAGGTCTTCGGACTCTGCACAACATCCAATGCATTTTCAAAAGTCTGTCTTTTCCTCAGCTCATAAATGTAGCCCAAAGGACTCTCTCTCTTCTTTTCTATTTTTCCCCCCCACTCTACTACTTGTGCTTAAAGATTATGATTAATTTAGTCATAGTGATACTAAAATCCCATGGTCCAATAGGGGAAAAAAATGATCATCACGAAAAAGACCCATCCTACGGTTCCCACTCTCTGTTAGAAAACCCACTACTTCAAAAGCATCGTTACATTGTCTCACTGCTTGAAACAAATATTTGAGCATTTCCAGCTTCTCTTTGGAGATCACGAAAATGGGCATCTGGATTTTTATTTTTTCAGTGATTTCAGCTGTTACCCATCTCAGCCCTTGCTATCTTGCCCTAACTGAAGATGGTAAAAAAGAAAATCTATTTTTTTCCTTACTTAATATATTCTTTACTTTGTTCTTTATTTCTTTCTTTCTTCTTCTTTAAAGAGAAGAAATGAACAACAAAAACAAGGATCTTGAGATGACATTTAAAAAGACAAATTTTGTGAGTTTTATAATTATTATCTTTTTTGTTTCTCAGGTCTCACATTGTTGGAACTTAAAGCTACTTTGAATGACAGCAAGAACTTGCTTAGAGATTGGCAAGCTACGGATGAATCACCTTGCAAATGGACTGGTATCTCTTGCCATACTGTAGATCAAAGAGTCAGTTCTATGTATGTTAAACCCAAATTCTTATATTTTGTCTTTGTTTAATAATAATAATAATAATATAAAGCTTATTTTTTTGTTTTTGTTTTGGACTATTTTCCAGTAATCTACCTTATATGCAATTTGAAGGGACAATATCTCCCAGTGTTGGTAAACTCAGTAGATTAAAGAGACTGTGAGTCCCGCCAGAACCCAGTTTCCGTTGTTTTCTTCTTCTTCGGTTCCCCAAAACTTATAACAATAGAAAAAATACCAGATAACAATGAATAGGGGCTGGAATTTAATTTGCTAGAGTTCTTTCAATTTGAACTTCCTCACGTACTGGTGTTATTTTTATTGTTAGAGTTTTAAGGGCCTTATAAGTGTTGGATTCTCATTTTTTTTACTGAATTCCATCTTAACCAGGGCACTTCACCAAAATAGCTTGCACGGCTTCATTCCCAGTGAAATTACCAACTGTACTGAGCTCAGAGCCTTGTAAGTGATTTAAAACTATTATTAATTTGTATTTCTAATTTTTCATAATTAATTTTTTTCAAGTGATTGGTGTGCACAGTGAATAAAGCCAAGAGAGGAAGTGATCACCATATAGTATTGTTTTTCCTTCTCCCAAAAGATCTTTTAGATAATTGGTTTCCCAACAACTTATAGAATAGTATTATTAGAGATGGAGGTCTTGTATCAAACCCTAGTAATCTCAATTGTTTTGTTAACTTTTAAGATCTTTTAAATAATTGGTTTCCCAACAACTTATAGAATAGTATTAGAGATGGAGCTCTTGTATCAAACCCTAGTAATCTCAATTGTTTTGTTAACTTTTAAGTGGTTGTCTTGTATGGTTCATACAACCAATACTTGTAGCGTAGCAATACTTGTACCGTAGCCTTTCTCCTAATAGCTTAACCTTCAACAGTATTATATTTTGCCTTCTCTGAAAAGGTCTTTTAGATAGTTGGCTTCTCAACAATTTTTATGATGGTATTAGAGTTGGAGGTCTTGTGTCAAACCTTAATAATCTCAATCGTTTTGTTGATTTTTAGGTGGTTAGTTTGTATGGTACCTACAACAAATACTTGTATGGTAGTGATAAGTGTATTTAAGCATTATTTGCCATTTTCTCAATAGCTTAACGTTTTGTAAGAGTTGGTTTTCGAACAACTTCTAGTGTGTAAAATATGTTGTTTGATTGCTACCTTCACCTTCACTTGACTTGTTAACTACCTACTTATATAATTTTTGTGTCAAACCCTAGCAATCTCAATTTTTTTGTTGATATTTAAGTGGTTGATTTTTATGGTACTTATATAATTTTTGTGTCAAACCCTAGCAATCTCAATTGTTTTGTTGATATTTAAGTGGTTGATTTTTATGGTGCATACAACTAATACTTGTATGGTAGTGATAAGTATATTTAAGCATTATTTTCCCTTTTCCCAATAGCTTAACGTTTTGTGAGAGTTAGTTTTCCAACAACTTCCAGAGTGTAAAATATGTTGTTTGATTGCTACCTTCACCTTCACTTGACTTGTTAACTACCTACTTACATAGGTATCTGAGAGCTAATTATCTTCAAGGTGGCATACCATCAAATATTGGGAATCTTTCATACCTCACTATACTGTAAGATTTTACTAATTTAAAATTTGACAATCAATAAACTAATCCATTTTCTTTTAACATATTTACGAACTTAAAATTCAAGAAAAAGATCCCCTTGTTAATTTTCCATTCATATTTATTGTGTTCCTTATCAACATGCAGGGATTTATCAAGCAACTTATTGAAGGGAGCTATACCCTCATCTATTGGTCGTCTAGCTCGATTACACTATTTGTAAGTTTTGATTTCTGTTAAAATGTCTTGTTATTTTCTCTAATATGATTGGGAAACCTTATGGTATATGTGTTAATAAATTTTATGTATTCTATTTGTTTTAGAAACTTGTCAACCAACTTTTTCTCTGGAGAAATCCCAGACATTGGAGTTTTAAGCACCTTCAAGAGCAAGTCGTAAGTACTTTTGCCGTTACTTGTGTTTTCCTAAACTTTGTATTGTTGTAAGTTTTGAAACATGAATTATACATGCATTCATTTTAAATGGACAAATGTTTACTAATTTCCACTAATCTGTCACTTAAATTTGATAAACTCAAAATAAAGACTTTTTTCTATTAATCATGTTAGATTCCTTTCAAAAGTTTTCTTGATCCTTTAGGTTTGTTGGTAATCTTAATCTTTGTGGCCAACAAGTGCGTAAGCCCTGCCGTACTTCACTTGGATTTCCTGCAGTACTACCTCATGCTGAAAGTGATGGAGCAGCAGGCAAGTTTTGATCTAACTTGGCTAGTTTTAAGTTCTTTTAATTTTGCACATGCTAACTTTTAGGTAGCCACTGTTTTATTTGCAGTCCCTTCTAAGAGATCATCTCATTACATCAAAGGGTTGGTGATTGGAGCAATGTCCACTATGGGCCTTGTGCTAGTAATTCTCCTTTCATTCCTTTGGATTTGTTTACTATCAAGGAAAGAGAGAGTAGCTAAGAAATACACACAAGTGAAAAAGCAAGTAGATCAAGAAGCAAGTAAGCCATTTGTTATGCCAAATTTGGAGGCTTTTTTCTTTTCGATGTTGCACTCCTGATGATATTATAACTTTAAACAGGTACGAAGCTTATTACGTTCCATGGGGATCTTCCTTACCCTTCATGTGAGATCATAGAAAAGCTGGAGTCATTAGATGAAGAGGATGTTGTTGGCATTGGAGGATTTGGTACTGTATACCGAATGGTAATGAATGATTGTGGAACATTTGCTGTTAAAAGGATTGATAGGAATCGTGAAGGGTCAGATCAAGTGTTTGAGAGAGAGTTAGAGATACTGGGAAGCATCAAACACATAAACTTGGTCAACCTGCGAGGTTACTGCAGGCTCCTAACTTCGAAACTTCTTATCTATGATTATTTGGCTATGGGAAGCTTAGATTCATTTTTGCATGGTAAGATAATTATTTATATTCATTATTTTTGTTGTCTTATGCCCGTACTTGTATGGCATACAAAAATTAATGTCTTTTCTCAGGAGGATTGAAATTTGGATTTATTTCTACTCATTATTTTTGTTGTCTTATGCCCTTACATATATGCCATACAAAAGTTAATTTCTTTTCTCGGGATTGAAATTTGGATGCATTTTCTTTAGTTACATGTCAAAAGTTTTTGTTCAAAACATGATAGCACAATGGCTATGTTACTTAGACTCTAATTTGGTAGAAATTTACATAAAATTGAGAAAAATGGATATGTTTGACACCCGGATACATATCCAAAAAAATTCGGCTCCGTATCTTAAAAGAGTCCGTGTAACATAACATGATGATATTATTTTTTCTTAAGGTTTGATAGTATGAATTTCAATCCTTAGTTTTTCAAAATGTTGCAATTCATGAAATTTAGGTGAAATGCCTACTAGATTCTCATTCTTGATCTCCTGCAGAACATGAGCCTGAAGGTCAATCTTTAAACTGGAGTGCCCGTTTAAAAGTAGCCCTTGGTTCTGCTCGAGGGCTTGCATACTTGCACCATGACTGTTGTCCAAAGATCGTGCACCGTGATATAAAATCCAGCAACATTCTCCTCAATGAATGCTTGGAGCCCCATGTCTCTGATTTTGGTCTTGCAAAGCTTTTGGTCGATGAGGATGCACACGTCACAACTGTTGTGGCTGGAACTTTTGGTTACTTAGCACCAGGTCTGTAATTTGAAATTTACTTTTCTCAGGTTATCTAATTCAGGTAGAGTCAAACATCAAGCTCTTTGGTAGATAGTTTTTGATAGGGTGCTAGGCATGTTCAGGCACATGCACTGATTTGGCCTCAGGAATGCAACTGTTTTATTTAAACTCAAGTCTCTTAGTCATAACCGAACAACATGTGCTTACTATATATGTAGGTGATTTAGTGAAGAACAGATAGTCATGAAGTTCTAGAAAAAAAGAACTGATAATATATAGTAATTTATTTTATTTTTTCTTTTATAATCTTCTATATGTAATAATTATTTGGTCGACATGATTTCTTATTTTCAGAGTAAAAAACATTAATGTCGGAACAATTTAAAATTAGTGTTTCTAAAAATAGAAATATAACTATAGTGGAATAATTTAGCCTATAAAAAGGTGTTATTGTAGGTTAGACTGATTTTTCATTTTTGAAATTATTGCAATTGTTAACTTCATACATGATGACAGAGTATCTTCAAAGCGGGATAGCCACTGAGAAGTCAGATGTGTATAGTTTTGGGGTTCTTTTGCTTGAGCTTGTTACTGGAAAGAGGCCTACAGATCCATCTTTTGTGCAGAGGGGCTTGAATGTTGTTGGATGGGTGAGAGTCATCTTACTGTGATCCTCTTTTATTTTTTATTAAAGTCTCATAAATATCAAATTGATCCAAAAATGATTTGTGATATCTAGTTTACGTACGTTATATATATGTTATGTATAAATGACATGTAATTTGTGATCAATTTGATTATATGCATTCTATTAAAGACACATACCCCTTTTTTGCTTACTTTTTCATCATCTCTGATTCTATGCAGATGAACACACTTAGAGAAAACCGATTGGAAGACGTAGTTGATAAAAGATGCAAAGATGCAGATACAGAAACTGTAGAAGCAATTCTCGAAGTAGCTGCAAGATGCACAGATGCAATCCCAGAAAATCGGCCATCGATGAGTCAGGTGTTCCACTTGCTAGAGCAACAAGTAATTTCACCTTGCCCTAGCGATTTCTACGAGTCTCATTCAGATAATTGCTGAATGGCATAAAAAAATTCATTAGAATTTGATACCGTTCATTTTGTATCTGGCGTTTTTTTTGCCCGTGGGGCTTGTAAATTATTACTATCGGCATATGTTGTGCATGTTTGGGAGGTACCAATGGATGAACATGACACATGATGTGCTTATCGATCTAATGGTAGCATGACCTTGACACATGAGAGTAGAAGCTCAAAGTCCTTTTTGAAATGTTAAAATTACTACACAAATCCAAACCAAAATAATCCAAAGTATCCATATGCCTTGTTTTTGGCTTCACCAGAAAAATAACTATTATTCTACATAATATATATAGCAAAATAAAAATATATATATTAAAGGACACATTGATTTAATCAATAAGCTTTCAAAGGCTCTTTTAACGGCAACCCTGTGAAAAACAGAAAGACACGTTATTTATGTGTTCAAACCATACAATTTGGCTTCAAAAGTTTCTGTCTAATTAACATTAATTAGACTCTGTTTACTTCCCATCGACAAGCTAAACATGTTTTTGATGCTATTTTTTAAAAAAAAGTTGACTCCAAAAATCTGCACATTGATTTTTAAAATAAATAAAATAAAATAAAGTATCATATCATACCATGATATATTCATACAGACCTTATTGCATCCTATTTATAGGTAAGAGAATCTCATTACCACTTAATATTTGACCGAAGGTAATCTTGTTTGGGTTTGTCCCATCTTTAAGAGCAATATTTTAATATCATATTTTTATCGATATGTTTTAAGAATACCGTTTACGTTAATCTTAAAAATTGTGAAAATATAATAGAGATTTTTAAATTAGGTACGTTAGAACATATCTTTGAAAGGATAGCATAAAACCAAGCTTGTACTTAAATGTTTGGTTTTCATAGTAAAAACCTAAGTTATTTTCATCTAAAAATATTATGTGTTATTTTTAATTTTTGCAATGTACTTTTTACACGTGATTAAATGTATGGTAATTTTGTTTAGGTTTTAAATTATAAATTGATAAAATTTAAAAATAACTTATTTATCTTTTTTAGGCTTATTAGGTCTGTTTTACAACTTTCAATTGGTATTAGAGCCTACATTAGACACACTTGTCATTTTCATTAGTAGGAACACACATTCAATAATAGACCTAATGAAATAAGGTGAGTTATATGCTCTCTTGCCACGTCGGCTTTATCTCTTTATATCTCGAATCCCTCGTTCATGCGGGTCGGAACTTACCTGACAAGGAATTTCAAAATGAGGATTCTAAAATGATCGGGGTTCAGAATTGGGGATCGAATACGGGCGTAATCATTTTGTTTTTGTTTTTATGATAGCATTTTTTTGATCTGACGTGAGATGACCTACAGTTATCACTCACCCACGCTTGAAAGAGAAAAGGTATCTTCCACGATGGTTATAATTACCCTTATTAGAAGGCTCGCATGTATTTCAGACAAGATGAAAAAGTTTGGGATTCCATTCTTAAAGGTTAGGAAACACCTTCCGTAACTAAAGATGATGTAATAACCATAAAGACTAGACAAGAATGGACCATTAAAGAAAAAAATAATGGATCAAATCAAAAAGGATTAAGCTATTTTTTTGCTATAGTGTCGATGGAGTTTCGTTGCATCTCTGACTTTGAGATTGCAAAAGATGCATAGAATGCACTTGCTCTTGCTCATGAAAGAACTTATTAAATGAAACAAATTAAATTGAGATTGTTGGCATCTCAGTTTGGGTCGCTTAAAATGAGTAACACTAAAACATTTGATCATTTTTATGCTCGTTTTTGTGATGTTACTAATGCTTTCTCTACACTTGGTGGGAAAATTCATCAACCTATACTTATACACAAACTTCTAAGTTTTTTGATAGAAGATTATTAGATGAATGCCACTACTGTAAAGGAGAGCAAGAATATAAACACCTTGAATATTGATGAACTAGTTGGGTCTATTAATACATAGAAGCTTATTTTTTAGCCATCTAAGAAAAATAAGGATGTGGCATTCAAAAACTCTAAAAAGATAACTTCTGATGGTGGTGATAATTCAAATGGTGAACATATTGTTTCATTTGCTCGCATGTTTAAGAAGTACCTTAATATAAAGAACCAAACAAAATAACTCACCAAACAAGAGACAACATAATTGGTTTAAGGATATAATTTCAAAGAAATCTAAACCCTGGGATTCAGATGGTAAGAAATCTAAACCCACTGGTCCTCGATGTTTTACTTGAAGTGGTTTTGGTCATATATCTTCAAAGTAGGTAAATAATAAGTTGAAAGTGGGAGAATAGTTAATACCACTATTAGTGATAGAAAGAGTGAATAGGAAGAAGAAAATAATTCAGAAGATAGCAAAGCCAATTACTATGCCTTCATTACAAAAGCCATTGTACATTCAAACTAATTCTACACTAGCTTGGATGAAGATGATGAATGAGTTATCTCTTCTTTTATTTTAGCAAAATATAATGGATATAGTTTTGAAGAATTATTTTAGGATTGTATAGATGCTAAGGAAGAAAGAGACAAACTTTTAATTGAAGTGGAAAAATTGAATGAAATAATTAATGTTAAAAAAACAAACGCTTTTTCCTTAGAAAAACAAAATTTAAATCTGTCTAATCATATTGATACTTTTGATCTAAGTATTGCAAAAACAAAACAAAAAGCCTGTAATCATAGAAGAACTTATTACTACTAAAGATACAATGAAAAACTTGGCATTAGGTGTTAAAAAATTGAACAAATTTTTGAGTTATGGCAAGTCACGTAGTGATAAACATGATCTTGATTATAAGGATTAGAGCTGCATTCCTTCAACATCAAAAATCACATATGTAAGGCCCTTTAACTCTACACCTATTGTTACTACTTATGCATATAACATCATTGCACCTAGGGTAGAAACACTGTTAAGTTTGTGCCTATCTGTCATCGTTGTGATAAGAAATGTCATATACGACCAAAATGTAGGTTTTTGATGAATGCTTCTAAATTTAATAATTTTTTCATGTTTTACATAGTAGAACTTATAACCATCATACATTTATGCATGTTGCATCATATTTTAGGAAGAATGAAAATTATAGTGACATGTTCAAATATTCTGATAGGATGTATGAAGTCTTAGATTCAAAGAGACAAGTGAAACTTAATGCTTTTAATTTTATGAATCATTATCATCATCCTACTATGCATATTGTATCTTTATTTGAGATTAATGTGAAAAGTATAACTAAGTCCAAGAACATGCCTATTGTAAGGACTATATGTGTTAATTATTTTTGTGAACAAAATATTTATCTGTAAACCTGTTTAGGCTTGCTATCAAGAAAAGTCAAACAAATGCTCGAGTTTTAGATAATTGTACTTTAGATATATCCTTAATAACTACGACACATATGATTATATTTATGCATTTAATAACAAATGCTCATAAATTTGAAATTATTTTTAGTGTTAAAATAGTTATTTAAACTTAAATTAATTTATAAAATTACTAATTAAATATTTTTATATGTGTTTTAATATTTTTAAGATGTGTTTTAAAAAAATTATTTTTCATAGTATTAAGATTATTAAGCTCAAAATACATTTAACTCTAATACTACTAGGTATTATTAAATACATTATGGTTAAAGTGGGTGTATAAATAGAAGAAAAGCTACCGAAGGAGAAATGGTCGCATACTAAAAAAAATCTGCGAATGAATCTAAAAAAAAAAAACAAAACAAAATTGCCGAAAATAAAATGTTAAATCTTATCATCATAAGAATGTTGGCGACAAGTAAGGTTGATCAAAGATATAGGTAATATATATATATTCATGTAATAACCATTTATATATATATATATATATATATATATATGTAGCATCAAATTTTTTATATTTATTAATATATATATATATATATATTTATTTTGTGATTAGTATCTTACATATTTAAATCTAATAATTATATGAACAATCATGATTATTTAGATTTAATTATTAAATTTCAAAAGAGTTATTTTTATTGAATTTGAGCTTACTCTTTTTGATCTAGAATTTGCTAGTTGATTTAATTTATGTAACATATGTTTTGTATCATCTAGTTAGGAGTATTCACTATTAAATTCATTCTAGAACACACACAAATACTTGTTTTTTGTGTTAACCATTTTACAGTTAATTTGAGAACATATATGATTGGCGTGAATCTTATTGGAATATTGGTGTGAAAACCGCTCACGCTAATTTTAGAAACTGTGAAAACAGAGTAAGAGCTCGTAAGTAAAGTACATTGGAGCAGTATCCTAAGAAAGGTAACATAAGACCAAGTTTATATTTAAACATTTGATTGTTATAGTGAAAAGTTAAGGCGGACCTGTGGTTTTCCTCTTAGGTCATGGTTGTATACTAGGTTATTTCTACCTAAAAATATCCTATGTTATTATTTTATTTCTGCACTTTATTCTTACACACGATTGCATGTCTGACCGCTATGCTTAGGTTATTAAGTTATAAATTGATAAAAATTAAAAATAACCTATTCACGTCCCTCTAGGTTAATTAGGTTCGTAATTTACAAACTTTAACCTATAAAACATAAGGTAGTTAAGTTTGTATTTGTATGTCATCGTTGTGAAAGGAAAGGTCCAAAAACAATTTTTCCTATCCCCAATTCAAGAAAATTTGAGTTAGGAATTTTTTTTTTCCAGTCACTTGACCATCTTTTATTGTTTCACCTAGGTGTGTTTTCTAAAGTGCTAAAATGACCCTAGATAAGTAATTGCATATATTTTATTTTATTTTTTAATTGTTAATATTTTAAGAAAATGATAAGTAGAATCTTTTTTGGCTAACAAGGTAATGGAATTAAACAATACGTACACATATACAACCTTGTCTTTAATGGCTCAACATGTTTTGATTTTTATCTTATAAATGATTCTATGATTTTGACTTGTGCACACACATATAGTTTTACATGTAATGATCGATGTTGACATGAACTTATTCATATACTTACAAACACATATGTATCTTATGCTTGAATTTTATGATTGAACTTGAAAGACTATAGGACTTCAACTAATCTTGATTGTAAAATTGTGTGGAACTCTATTTCTTGTACTATAAAATTTTACTATAGAGAGGAACCTAGTATTGAGAGGGTTACCTACTCTGATGTGTGAAGCTATTGTAGTGAGCAGAAAGAGCTATCTTACAACTTGTGTGAAAGTCATCATGCTAGGTTTGTAACTTGTTCATGTAAAAGAATAAATTAAAAAGGTTGGCTAAAATCAACTATGCTTATATATGTGTGTGTGTGTGTGTGTGTCATGCACCAAAAGAAAGAGCTAAAAAAGGTTAAAAATAAATAAATAATATTATACCTCTTTTATAAACTAAAGAGAAACAAAAAGTTTAAAGTTCATGTAAGTCTCGTTGTACTTGTGTCTATGTGTTGGTTTCCCGTGTGCAAAATACAATGTCTATTTTATTCTTTCCTAATGTATTTATCATCCTCTGTGAAAGGTTGGTTATTACGGATAAGTGATTCACACATGCATATAATTAGGTACAGTTTGTATGCGAGCATATTTACACATATCATGAGGTTAGTTTTCATAGTTTGTATGCTAGATGGAGTGTTGATTTTTGATGACCTAGCGTGTGAGCAAGTTGAAATTGTTTACTTGTGTTTATGGTTCATTTTGTGTGTGGGTATTTGTGGGTTTTACTTAACATTTTTGAAAACAAAAAAATATCCTTTTTAGCACCTCACCACCAAGCTTGCCACAAGCATACATAACATGTAATTGTAAGGACTATGAGTTTTGGCTATTTTGGTGAACAAATATTTTTTCTTATAAACTTGTTTCTAGGATTGTTATCAAGTCTATCAAGCAAAGTTGAAGAAGTGTCAGAGATCTGGATAGTCTTACTTTAGATATATTCTTTATAACTATAACATATAGGCTTGCACTCATTCATTCACTAGCACATGTTCAGAACATAAATCAAGATAACATGTATCACATCGTAATCATAGTGTCAAATGAATGATATTCAAGTATTGTTGCATACATATTTAAGATCATTTAATATAGGCTTTTGGTTGAATCATTTTTGATGATGTATGATTGATTTATAATCCTTTTTAGATAGAGGGATCAATCCTTCTAGTAGACAGATCAATCCCACTCTAGACCAATCTCTAAACGATCATCAACCGATCATGTCAAACTATATAATCTTAAAAAAATGAGGTATGGAGAGAGGGATTGATCCCACTATAGATGGATTGATACCCTATTACCTTGGCGTACCTTTTTTTAAGGGATCTATCCCCTCCATAGAGGGATAGATCTCCTTGACTAAAATTGGCCAATTTTGCCTTATTTTATGCCTTTTTTTAAATTCCAATTAGTTACCAACTTATTATATTTTACCACATCATATAAGTGATGTTATCCCATCAAAGTTCTCTTTAAATACATCACTTGGCTCTTATAATTTACACACACAACTACATGGTAGTTTTTAAGAGCATGAGGTTTTTATAATCAATTTCTCTCCTCTTTTACTCTTCTTTATTTTAGACTGAACTTCATTGTCTCATCTTAGATATTTATATGATTATGCTAGCATAAAATTGAGCCTGTTTGTTTCATATGTTCATGTTCATATAGATTTTTTTTAATTAGGGTCTTTCATGTTTAGATCAAATAATTTTGTGTGTGACCATGATTATTTGATTTAATTATTAAATTTCAAAAATCTATTTTTATTGAACTTGTACTTAATATTCTTGCTCTAAGATTTGTTAGTTGATTTTATTTAATTGATATATGTTTTGAATAATCTAGTTAGGATTATTCATTATTAAATTCATTCTAGAATACACATGGCACTTGTGCTTATTGTGCTAACCCTAGTTGCATGTTGATCTATGAATGTGTTAGATTGGCGAAGAGCTTATTAGAACGTTGGTCTAGATACTGCTCACATTGATCCAAAGAAGGGTAGAATAAGATCGAGTTTGTACTTGAATGTTTTATTTTCATAATGAAAATTTAGGTGGTCCAGTGGACTAGTAGTTTTTCTCTTAGGTCATGGTTATGACTTAAGTTGTTTTCACCTAAAAAATATCATATGTTATTTTTAACTTTTTCACTTTACTTTTTACCCGCGATTAAATACTTAGTCTCTTTGTTTAGGTTCTAAATTATACATTGATAAAATTTGAAAATAATATATTCACTCTTATCTAGACTTATTAGGTCTGTTTTAGAACTTTAAACAATCAAATTATATAAGTTATCTTTCTATTTTCCTTTCATAATAATCAAGGAACCTTTACTAACTTCCATAGAATAATTTATTCTAGAAAAGCCATAACCCAAGGTATCCAATCTATCCAACAAAATCAATTTTTCTCCTTAAGTTGGGTATGCGTCTTACATCACCTAATTTCTAGAACTCCATCAAACATCTTCACTTTCACAGTACCCATGCTAATAATCTTACTTCTTGAACCATTAGTCTCTACAACATCACTTGCATTATCAGGTTTATATCTATTAAACAACTTTTTGTTTGCATACACGTAAAACGAGCAAGCATAATCCAAAACCCAATCATTTTGAGAACCATCAATAGTTGTCACACAAATTACTTCATCCTTAGTATCACAATATCCATTCACCTGTGTTACTTTAAAACCTTGTCTTTTCTTCTTATTAAGGTCACTTATGACAATATTTATTTACAATACCTTTTGATGTGTCCTTTCTTGTTGATGAGCGAAAACTGGCATCGCCAATTCTTGCCAATACTTTGGTTTTAATATTTATAAAACTCTCGTAAGTGCACGAATCATTTCGAAGAAAATGATAAGTATACTCCCAAGGTCGATCTAAGGAAGGAATGTATGTGGTTTTTAATTTATTATTCAAAATTTTAAAAACGAAATTAAATCCTAAACATCCTGTCACGATAGTTTGGTTTTTGTGTTTCTAATCTAATAACATAAAAATAAACATAGATACAGATTCAATAAAAATAATTTAATAACATAAAAATAAATATAGATACAGATTCAATAAATATAATCTAATAACATAAAAATAAACATAGGTATAGATTCAATAAATATTTATGCAAATTTAATCATTTATAATAGTGGAGTATTTATGGATATAATAACTAAATTAATTATGCTTGCTCATATTATCTAGGTTATTAAAGATATAAATTGATATTTTATTGATTCTCTTTTTTTTTATATGAATACCACCTTTGGTGGGGTTAGATATTCTTTGTTAACTAAACAAATCAATTAACACCTATGCGTGGGGTTGATAATTAATTTGGTTAATTAAATTAATTCCTTTTTCTAAGAGATTAAAAATGAACCATTTAAATGACACCTTTGGTGGGGTTAGACAATTTAAACTTTATTTAAGGTGTCCAAATTAAACATAAGAATTTAATTATCCGAGTACTAAATTTTAAGTTTTAAAACCACTATTGAAAACATGTTGTCAATACATTTTCACATAATAATTCTTATAAAAACTTTTGAAATATAGTTTCACTCTAACTACCGGGCGATTGTACCAACAAATAAAAGAGCACTACTCTAAATTAGACCGGATAACTAAACCTTAAAATCTAATTTTCAGTTTTAAGTTTGTAATGAAAAATAATATATTTCTCTCTAACATTCTTAATATAAAATCTTAAATAAAAATAAAATCAATTCATTTTAGAAATTTTCACCTATTTAATATTTCGCAAGCATAACAACGTTATTATTATATCATGTTTACAAACAGCCAGCAGAGTTTAATTTAATTACAGACAAATTAAATATAACATGTAAGAATAAAGCATAAAAAATAACTGTAAGAAAATAAAATCCTTACAGAACTTCGATCCTATTCCCGTTGCTGGAAAACCTCTAAGCGGAATTTGCACTCCTATTTATTGAATCAAAAAGCTAATAAATTACAAAAACATTACAAGTTATATTTAACTAAAAACTAAGAAAGAAACTAAGAAAAGCTTAAAAACTAAGAAAGAAACTAAGAAAAGCTTAAAAACTAAGAAATGAGAGAAAGAAAGAGAAGAGAAGAATGGTTTTGAGGTGTGTTTAGAAGTGAAGGGAGGGGGTATTTATAGGTGAGGATGGAGAGAAAAAATGAGTAAAAGAATGTTAAAAAAATGTAAAAACACGTAGTGCAAATGCTGAGGTCATTGATAATGTCAGCATGACGTCATGGGGGCAGATGCACGTGAAAAATGGGGCGAAACGGCCGTTGGCGCGCGCGGCTGGGCGTTGCGGCGGCGCATTTTCACCTTTTTGACCCATTTTGTCCAATTTTTCCCTATTTGTTGACCTTTCCCCATTTATTTATTAATATATTTGTGATATATTGCTTCCAGTATTCCTCTTTGAGTCTTTAAGTTACGTTTTTAAGCCAAAATACCTGAAAAATAATAAAAATACCCGTGATTCCAAAAAAGACAAATTTATATAAATATATGATAAAACATATAAATATTTTTTTTAATCAATTAATGTGCATGAAATCATGGTCATTTTAGTGCTTTTTGAGCACTCATCACAACCTCCAACCAGCTTCTTGCTAGTCCCTTAGCAAGAGAAGCGATAAAAACTAAAAATTAAACTATCCTAAATCACTTTCGTGGATTGAAACAGTTGCATTTAGCCTATGCAACAAGCCTTTAAACCCCTAGGTTGCCCTAGTGGACGAGTTTGAGTGTCGTGAGGGTTTTCAGTAATGATACCCACAAACATTGAACTAAATGTAAAAATCAAAAGAAACAATAAAAACAATCAAATCAAAAACTAAAATTACAACAAAATCAAAAATTAATTTAAGAATAAAAGAAAACAACATATCACAAAAATGTCTCATTCTTTTTAATCTCTTTTAAGATCATAATTAAAATCTCAAGCATAAGTTATTTTAATCTCTTTAAACAATCATGATTTATTATAATAATTAGTCGAAAATCATTTTCATATTTCATATAAAAAATGTATCAATTTAATTTTACCCAATTTCAGTGTCATAAATTAGAATTTGCTTCGACTCTATTCCTCACAAGTCAATACTCTCAAAACACTGAATCCTATGGGTTCAAACACTCATACTAATTTATATGCGACAAAGTTGATGTATAGAAATGAACTAATATGTTCGCATATGTATAAAGAATAAAGGCTCAAAGTGTTATTTTAACATTGATCTCATGAAAGGAAATCAAATGTATAAATTATAAAGATATCATATATAAAAATTATTTTCATGCATAAATCAAACTCATTAAGAAAGAATTTCAAGATATATGCTTTTTACAAATGAAGAAATTGCAATGACTTTTTAGGGAATTACTTCCTATATCTTTTTGTAATTAGCCTGTACTCACAACTTTGTAGGCAATGTGGGTCATAGTATGTAGATGATACTATATATTTTTTATCTCTCTATTTTTTTCTGTAGATATTTTTCAATATATGTATTTTTTTTAGAGTCAACCCATGTACAGATTGTACATTTTTTTTTTGGATTTTGGTGAGTGGTTAATTTTGTGGCTTTTCTGTTTGATCTTGGTTTAGGTAACCCCAGATATGTCTTTTTGTTTTTGTAGCAGTCATGCATAAATGAGATATAAGCATATACTATCAATTTCTACTCAAATCATTTAATCTAAGCAAAAATAATAATAAAAAATATATGATATTCTATTAAAATGAGAAAAAATTCATACATTCAGTACTAATATCTATAGAGATTATCTAAAAATTTGAATAAATAAGAAATGTGTTTGGAGTAGAAAAAATATATATTTCACTCTGAATAAAAGATATTAGGCTCAAATTATATCTCACAAGGGTAGTCTCCACTAAAAAAAAATTCATAAACATCGATTTTGGGTTTAATATAATTTCCACATTTTATCAAGAAATACTATTTATGACAAAAACTAACTAATTATCAAAAGTAATTACAAAATATTTCATGATATGTTTTCAAAAATTAATCTAACAGTACAAAAGACTTAACTATTTACTTAAATTTGATTTAAAGAAATGATAAATATTTATGAGAAAATATATTTTTTTTTATGTCAAAAATTACTAAATAACTTAAAACAAAAATAAAACCAAACACACAAAAAATTAAAACGTGAACATAAATTTTTTTTATTGTTTTTTTTAAATTGTTAAATCTTTTTTTTTAATTAAGCATGGTAACTTTTCACCACCCCCAACCTAGAACTTACATTGTCCTCAATGTAACAACTGTAAATTAAAGATAAAGAGAAAAGAGAAGAACAATGACCTATTTCTTGAGAATGTGTAAGTAGTAATGGAGAAATGCAGGTGCATTCATCATATTTATCATTAAAGTGTGTACAGACAGATTGCTGTGAACTTCTAACATCTCAACACATATTTTTAGTTTTAACAATTTAAAAATTATTCACATATAACAATAAAATAAAGTAAATAACAAAAAATTACCTTAAATGATGGGTTGCCTCCCATCCAGCGCTTAGTTTAACGTCTTAGCAAGACGTATCTTTTTGGTGCTAAGGGTTACTCAGCCAAATGCAATCCATTTCAGCAATGTTGTTTGGTTCTTCTAAATAAGGCTTGACACGATGGCCATTGACTTTGAATGTTTTTTGTGTCTTGGAGTCCAATAGTTCTACTACTCCATGTTCAAATACCTGAACTATTTTGAATGGTCCATCCCATCTTGATCTCAGCTTTCCTGGAAACAATCTCAAACGAGAGTTAAATAAAAGAACTTTCATTCCAGGGTGAAGAGTCTTAGGAACTAGCCTCTTGTCATGATAGCGCTTAGTATGCTCTTTGTATAATTTGGCATTCTCATAGGCTTCATTCCTAATTTCTTCCAAATCATGAAGCTAGAGTAATCGTTTTCACCTACTTTATCTAAATCCATGTTTAACTCTTTAATTTCCCAGTAAGCCTTGTGTTCAAGTTCAACTGGAAGGTGGCACGCTTTCCCAAAGATTAACCGGTAAGGGCTCATCCCAATAGGTGTTTTGTAAGCGGTGCGGTATGCCCATAAGGCATCATTTAACTTAAATGCCCAATCCTTCCTTGAAGGACACACAGTGCGTTCCAATATTCCCTTAATTTGCCTATTACTTACTTCCGCTAAAACAGAAGTTTGAGGATGATATGGAGTAGCTACTTTATGTGTGATGTTGTACTTGTTTAGTACTCCATCAAAGAGTTTGTTACAAAAATGGCTACCTCCATCACTTATTATAGCTCTAGGTGTTCCGAACCTGCTAAATATTAAATCTTTCAAGAATTTCACAACAACATTAGCATCATTGGTTTTGGTGGGGATAGCTTCTACCCACTTGGATACATAATCCACATCAACCAAAATATATTGAAAACCATTAGATAGGGGAAAAGGACCCATAAAGTCAATCCCACATACATCAAAGAGTTCAACAACTAAATTAGATGTCAAAGGAATTTCATCTCTTTTGCTTATGTTTCCTGTTCTTTGACATCTATCACATTGTGCACAAAACATATGAGCATCTTTAAAAAGAGTGGGCCAAAAGAATCCAGACTATAATACCTTACGGGCTGTCTTTTCACCACCAAAATGACCCCCACAATGAAGTTCATGACAAAAAGTTAGAATGCTCTTATGTTCTTCTTCAGGTACACATCTCCGGATGACTTGATCTTGATCAATCTTGTATAAATAAGGGTCATCCCAGAAATAGTCCTTAATAGTTTTAAAAAACCTTTTCTTGTCCTGATATGAAGTTTTAGGTCACAAAACACCAGTGGCGAGATAGTTTACAATATCAGCATACCATGGGTTTGGACCTATGAAAAATAACTGTTCATCAGAAAAGGTTTCAACTATATCTCCATTACTCTCATCTTTAAGAGAATTGAAGTCAGAAATCAACCTAGACAAATGGTCAGCTACTAAGTTTTCACTACCTTTCTTATCCTTGATTTCTAAATCAAATTCTTGTAAGAGTAAGACCTACCTGATTAATCTTGGCTTGGCATTTGGTTTACTTAATAGGTATCTTAAAGCAGCATGATCAGAATGCACAATCACTTTAGATTCTACTAAATAAGACCGAAATTTGTCTAAAGAAAACACTATAGCCAAGAATTCCTTTTCAGTGGTGGTATAATTCATTTGGGCATCATTGAGTGTTTTGCTAGCATAGTAGATGACATGCAAACGCTTATCCACTCTTTGTTACAGGACTGCTCCTATAGCATAATCAGAAGCGTCACACATTATTTCAAACGGTAAAGACCAGTTTGGTGCCATAATAACAGGGGTAGATGTTAGTTTATATTTCAAGGTATTAAAGGAAATAAGTCAGTCATTGTTGAAATCAAAATAAGCATATTTGGATAGCAAGTTACATAAGGGATGACTTATTTTAGAGAAATCTTTAATAAATCGTCTGTAAAATCCTGCATGTCCTAAGAAGCTTCTTATCCCCTTTACAGATGTAGGGGAGGTAGTTTGGATATCAATTCAACTTTTGCCTTATCAACTTCAATACCCTTGTTTGAAATTATATGTCCTAAAACTATCCCTTGTTGAACCATAAAATGACTTTTCTCCCAACTAAGGGTGAGATTGCATTCAATGCATCTTTCTAAAACCAAAGTCAATTTATGTAAGTGTTGCGTGTTTTTCAACACACGAACTCGTGCAAGCATACACGGTCGCAAGTAATAACATTTATAAGTAAAGATCGATCCCACGAGGATTTGTGACTATAGTTTGTTGATTACTAAAATTATATCAATCTGATTTTATTCAAAACGTACGTTGGATGTAGCAGAAATGTAAGAAAATAGTTAAAACAAAATAAAAGAAATCTAGGATTGCAATTTTTCACCAAATTAATCAACTCAAATCATTTTATTTTCTTTTGATTTATATTTTTTTTGTACATTTAATTTGTCAACCGAAAACTTCTATTTTTATTCATACATCTCTTCCGAGCTCCGTACAAACACACCTCGTCAAATTAATTCACTATATCTCTATGAGAATTAAATTCACCGAAATTCATTACGTTTTAAGTTTTCAAATGGCCACACATACAATTAGGGTATATTCCTATCCTTCATCATACATGTCATTCTATTTACGAGCAATATACACACGAATGCCTCTTCCAAGTTTATTCATGTGCCTCGGATCGTTTCGATAAGATTCGTAAATAATCAAAAAGCATTAAACACAAAATAGAACGAACAAATCGAACGTCTTAAAAATCTATCAAAAATAATTAAAATAAAAGCATCATAAATTTAGATCAAATGCAACCCTAGAAAAATTAAATTACTTCATAAAATTAAAATAAAAATTACAACACCTACAGAAAATTAAGATGAAGAAGAAGGCAAATTAAAACAACACTTAGAACAAATTTTTGGCACACGCAGAACACAACAAAAGCCAAAAAATGGCTTCTGCGTATTCTGCTGTCCAAAACCGAGCACCCCAAAAATTACAAACTTACCAAAAACTTCTTAAAACTATCATCTTATCTCCTATTTATACCCAAAAATAATACATCTAAAATATTACATTTTTTATTTTATTTTTAAATAAAAACGCGTAATAATTTTTTATCGAAAAATTAAATAACGCGTATCGAAAATCGGATCGAAAAATATTAAACAAATTCACGCGTGAGACAGGGCGCCGATTCAGCCTTTTTTAATTTCTTTATGCGTGCCACGTGTCAGCGTCTGATTGGGCGCTGGAAACGGCGCCGGCGACAAAAAGGACGGACGAAAACGGCCACATACGGGCGCGATCCTGCGCTTTCGCGCTCATCGTAATATGCCACGTGTCGTTACAAGATTGGCTGAAAAATAGAGTGGGACACGTGGCAGCTTCTGATTTGAGGAAGGGATTCAAAAGGAACACGTGGCAGAGTCTGATTGGAGGAAAATCCGGGCGCACGCTGAGTTCAACGCACGGGATCAGAGGCGCGCGTACGTGGGGGACAGCGGCTGCCGTGTCAGAGAAGTGGGTCCCACCTGCACGCCGGCCTGCGCGGCCGTGGGCCCCACTCGGGCGCCGAGCTGCGTAACAATTCTGCACCAACGCGTTCTGGTCGGGCGTGAATGACACGCGCGGATCTCAGCCGTTTCTTCTTTGATCGGACGGTCCACGTGTCGCGCGTGCATGTTGGCGCGTGGTCTTCTCACCTGCGCAGAAATTTAAACTTCAATTAATTGGATTTTGGCCCACAAATCTATTTCAAATTACATTTTCAACTTTATTTAATTACAGTTTAGCCCTTTTCTAATTTAAATTAAATTTTTAAACTTTTAATAATTAAAATTAAGCCCGAATTTAATTTAAATTATATTTTTGACTTTTATAAATTGCAATTAAATACTATTTTATTTGAAATTATATTTTTGGACTCAAATTTGCAATTAATTAAGTTTTTCGATACAAATTATTTAATTTTATTAAAATATATAAAAAACCGTAAATACTAATTTATTAAACTAAAATTAACTAAAAACATTGAAAACATATCAATTATAATTAATAAAATAGGTGAAAATAACTATATAAAATACAGTTATCAACACCCTCAAACTTAAGTTTTTGCTAGTCCTCGAGCAAAAGAAAAGAAATAAAACAAAGATAACTGCATTTAAAATAATGATTTTCAAAACATTTCTTTTTTTTAGTCATTCCAATTTTCATAACTCAAAGAAATAAAGGAATTTTATCCAAGTATCAAAATCAATTTAAAAATATATTCCATTTTCACAATTAATTGTAGTGTGTGTGTGAAGTCTTTTCAAATTTCATCACATGGAATCCGTATCGGTTTATGCAAATATAAAATCAAACAAATTTCAATGAAATCACAAATCTCATACGTGTATTTTTCATTTCTCTCTCCACTAATGTAGACAAACACAACCAATAATCAATAGGACTTAAATAAGCTTGTAATGTATGGCTTAGGTAAAGGTAGGATAAAAGATATATTTAGCTCAATTTTTGCCCAAACAACATTTTAGGATTGAAACAAGCGATATTCTATCATCACAATAAATACTTCCCAATTTGGGATTTAACATCACATACAATAACCCTTTTATATATTTTTTTTTCTTTTCTTTTCTGTTTTTTTTTCTTTCTTTTTTTTTCAGAATATTTTCTCTTTTTTTTTTTCAAGTATCCTCTTTTTTTTTCGATATATCATTAAATATTTACTAACAATTGTCACATGTTAGTTCGATAAGAAAAATAGACATATCTCCACATATATATATATATTTTTAGTAGGCTTTGAAATGAAATAAAAATATATATAGAACTTTAAAGCTCAAAGGGGTATACTATGGATAAAGCATGTGTAGGTAGATAGAAAGGCTCAAACGATCCAAAGATGGCCTAAATCATTTTCTTAGTTACATGTTATCTATAATTTCGCCTCGAGAGAAAATCAAATAAATTCTAAAAGTTATGACACCACAAATATCAATCGAATTTCATACTCACGTAAACATTTTCTAAATTACCATAGCAATTCAAAATTCAAGACAAGTGATCATAAATATTTTAATCTTGTAAAAATGAAATATACGTAAAAATTATTTATCGCTTAGACAATATTCAACTTTTTCAAGGCGCTATGCATCATTTAAAACAAAGAAATAAAATTAAATCACTATTCCTCGCATAATATCTTCAATCAACCAAACAAAAAAAAATTTCACAAGCAAGAACATCCAGAAAATATTTCAATTAAGTTTAATATATCTACCACCCCCAAACTTAATATACACATTGTCCTCAATGTGTGAAAGTTAAACAACATATGAGAATGGTTTAAAGAAACTTCCTGGTTTGTTTGAATGGTTAATTCAAAATAGCTTCATTTCTCCCACATTGCACCTACAAGAAAAAAATAAAATAAAATTAACATAATAAAAAAAAACTAATAAATGCGAAAAATAAAATAAAATAAAACACATGGGTTGCCTCCCAAGAAGCGCTTGATTTATAGTCGTCAGCTTGACTTCTCAATTATTTTTCTTTTTGTTAGTTAAGATTTGTGTGTCAACAAAATCTCAACTTACGAGAAAATTGAAAAATAAATTAAGCCAACAACAACTATAATAAAAAAAAAATTGTGTTTTTTTTTTCTTTATGTGAATTAGGATTTGTGTGTTAAACAAACTCTCAACTCACGAGAAAATTGAAGAATAAACTAAACAAACAAAAATAAAAGAAAAAATGATTTTTTTTTTCTTTTTGTAAGTTAAGATTTGTGTGTTAAACAAAATCTCAACTTACTTGAAAAATACAGAAAATAAGAAACAATAAACAACAAACAAAAAATTATTTTTCTTGTTGTAAGTTAAGATTTGTGTGTTAAACAATATCTCAACTTACGAGAAAATTGAAAAGTAAATGAAACTAAGAAAAATAAAAATGTTGTTTTTTTTTTTTTTTTTTTTTTAAGTTAAGATTTGTGTGTGAAACAAAATCTCAACTTACGCGAAAATTGAAAAATAAACAAAACAAACATAAACAACAATAATAATAATAATTTTTTTTTTTTAATTAAAATCAGATTACTTGGTATTAATATCAACAATGAAAATAGTTAAAACAAATCCCCGGCAACGGCGCCAAAAACTTGTTGCGTGTTTTTCAACACACGAACTCGTGCAAGCATACACGGTCGCAAGTAATAACATTTATAAGTAAAGATCGATCCCACGAGGATTTGTGACTATAGTTTGTTGATTACTAAAATTATATCAATATGATTTTATTCAAAACGTACGTTGGATGTAGCAGAAATGTAAGAAAATAGTTAAAACAAAATAAAAGAAATCTAGGATTGCAATTTTTCACCAAATTAATCAACTCAAATCATTTTATTTTCTTTTGATTTATATTTTTTTTGTACATTTAATTTGTCAACCGAAAACTTCTATTTTTATTCATACATCTCTTCCGAGCTCCGTACAAACACACCTCGTCAAATTAATTCACTATATCTCTATGAGAATTAAATTCACCGAAATTCATTACGTTTTAAGTTTTCAAATGGCCACACATACAATTAGGGTATATTCCTATCCTTCATCATACATGTCATTCTATTTACGAGCAATATACACACGAATGCCTCTTCCAAGTTTATTCATGTGCCTCGGATCGTTTCGATAAGATTCGTAAATGATCAAAAAGCATTAAACACAAAATAGAACGAACAAATCGAACGTCTTATAAATCTATCAAAAATAATTAAAATAAAAACATCATAAATTTAGATCAAATGCAACCCTAGAAAAATTAAATTACTTCATAAAATTAAAATAAAAATTACAACACCTACAGAAAATTAAGATGAAGAAGAAGGCAAATTAAAACAACACTTAGAACAAATTTTTGGCACACGCAGAACACAACAAAAGCCAAAAAATGGCTTCTGCGTATTCTGCTGTCCAAAACCGAGCACCCCAAAAATTACAAACTTACCAAAAACTTCTTAAAACTATCATCTTATCTCCTATTTATACCCAAAAATAATACATCTAAAATATTACATTTTTTATTTTATTTTTAAATAAAAACGCGTAATAATTTTTTATCGAAAAATTAAATAACGCGTATCGAAAATCGGATCGAAAAATATTAAACAAATTCACGCGTGAGACAGGGCGCCGATTCAGCCTTTTTTAATTTCTTTATGCGTGCCACGTGTCAGCGTCTGATTGGGCGCTGGAAACGGCGCCGGCGACAAAAAGGACGGACGAAAACGGCCACATACGGGCGCGATCCTGCGCTTTCGCGCTCATCGTAATATGCCACGTGTCGTTACAAGATTGGCTGAAAAATAGAGTGGGACACGTGGCAGCTTCTGATTTGAGGAAGGGATTCAAAAGGAACACGTGGCAGAGTCTGATTGGAGGAAAATCTGGGCGCACGCTGAGTTCAACGCACGGGATCAGAGGCGCGCGTACGTGGGGGACAGCGGCTGCCGTGTCAGAGAAGTGGGTCCCACCTGCACGCCGGCCTGCGCGGCCGTGGGCCCCACTCGGGCGCCGAGCTGCGTAACAATTCTGCACCAACGCGTTCTGGTCGGGCGTGAATGACACGCGCGGATCTCAGCCGTTTCTTCTTTGATCGGACGGTCCACGTGTCGCGCGTGCATGTTGGCGCGTGGTCTTCTCACCTGCGCAGAAATTTAAACTTCAATTAATTGGATTTTGGCCCACAAATCTATTTCAAATTACATTTTCAACTTTATTTAATTACAGTTTAGCCCTTTTCTAATTTAAATTAAATTTTTAAACTTTTAATAATTAAAATTAAGCCCGAATTTAATTTAAATTATATTTTTGACTTTTATAAATTGCAATTAAATACTATTTTATTTGAAATTATATTTTTGGACTCAAATTTGCAATTAATTAAGTTTTTCGATACAAATTATTTAATTTTATTAAAATATATAAAAAACCGTAAATACTAATTTATTAAACTAAAATTAACTAAAAACATTGAAAACATATCAATTATAATTAATAAAATAGGTGAAAATAACTATATAAAATACAGTTATCAGTAAGCAATCATCAAATGAGTTCCCAAAGATAGAGAAATCATCCATGAAAATCTCAATGAATTTTTCCACCATGTCCGAGAAAATAGATATCATGCATCTCTGGAAAGTGGCAGGGGCATTGCATAACCCAAATGGCATTCTGCGAAAAGCAAATGTCCCAAAAGGACATGTAAATGTGGTCTTTTCCTGATCTTCTGGTGCTATGGGTACTTGATAATATCCAGAAAATCCATCCAAAAAAACAGTAAAATTCGTGCCAAACTAATCTTTCCAACATTTGATCAATGAATGGAAGAGGAAAGTGATCCTTTTTCGTATATAAATTTAGTTTCCTAAAATCTATACACATTCTCCATCCAGTGATTATTCTAGTGGGCACTAATTCACTTTTGTCATTTTTAACAACTGTTATCCCAGATTTCTTTGGTACCACATGCACTGGACTAACCCACTTACTATCCGCAATAGGATAGATAATCCCTTCTTCTAATAATTTAAGAATTTCTTTTTTAACTACCTCTTGCATATTTGGGTTTAGTCTTCTTTGGGCCTCTCGTACAGATTTAGCACCATCCTCCAAGTTGATCTTGTGCATACACATTGTAGGACTAATGCCTCTTATATCCCCTATACTCCAACCTATAGATTTCTTAAACTGTTTAAGCACTTTGATGAGTTCCTTTTCTTATGGTTTGGTCAAGGTTGAAGAAATTATCACTGGATAAGTTTCTCCTTCTCCCAAAAACACATATTTTAAGTGCTCAGGTAAGTCTTTGAGTTCAAGTTCAGGTGGATTGGCCTCTTTACTAGATGAAGAACTGGGTAGATTTAAAAGTGTACTAGATTTTGTCATTACTTCATCATTGTCTAGTTGTTCAAGGTACCCCTTAATTTCCTCATCTAAATCTTCTTCAACCTCTTCAAATGTAAGAACAGTTTCAAGCTTGTCTTCTATTATGGTTTGGAAAAAGGTGCTTTGGACAAGATTATCCAAAGGGTCAACATCGAATATTTCATCGATGGCAGAAATAGAAGGAAAAGGTGATGAATCAAAAACTTTAAAATGAACAGTCTCTCCTAAGACTGTCATTGTCAAATTTCCATCTTGGACATCAATAATAGTTTTAGTAGTTGCCATAAATGGTCTACCTAGCAATATTGTGTGCTCTCTGTCCAATGCTGGATTTTCTTGCATATCCAGAACCACAAAGTCAACAGGTATTATCAGTTTGTCTACTTGCACCAACACATCCTCAACTATTCCCTCTGGATATTTAAGAGATCTATCTACAAGTTGAAGGGACATAGTTGTGGGTTTTAAATCCCCTAGATTGAGCTGTAAGAATATAGAGTAGGGCATCAAATTTATACTAGCACCTAAATCAAGCATTGCTTTAGCAACCTTCCTATCCCCCATAGTTATGTTTATAATAAAACTTCCAGGGTCTTTCAACTTAGGGGGTAGTTTGTGCTGAAGTACAACGCTAGAAATTTCTGATACTACTACTCGTTCATTCAGTTTATACCTCCTTTTCTTAGTGTTCAACTCTTTGAAAAACTTGGCATATGAGGGCACATTCATGATCACTTCTAATAATGGTAAATTGATATTTACTTTAGAGAGCATATTAAAAAGATCATAGAATTGCTTATCTTGTTTAGATTCTTTTAACCGGTGGGGAAAAGGTACTTGCATCTGGTGTGGTTCTGTTGTCTTTTGAATTTTGGGGGTGTCAGATGACCCCCAATGAGTTTTTTAGAAGGCTTGTTAAGTTTAACACTTGTTTCTTTTTTTTGCGAGATTAGAATATCGCCTTCTTTGTTACCTGAACTACAAGGTAGATTGTTAGAGATTTCAGGTAAACTGGTATTGACTACCTTACCACTTCGAAGGGTTCTTACATCCTTTGCTTGTTTTGGTTGACTGGGCAACTTTCCTGGTTCTTTCTTTTGCATTTGTTCAGCCAGTTGCCCAACTTTAGATTCAATCCTTTTAACCGAAGCCTCCATGGTGTTCAACCTTTGATTAGTCATCAATTGGTTGTCACGACTAACTTGAATAAAAGCATTCAAGCTATCTTCTAAGGTTAGCTTAAAAGATTGGCTTGGTGGGTAAGGGTGGTTGTTATCCGACCTTAGTGTTGGATATTGGGTGTAGGCTGGGTGATTATAGGTGTTTGGATGATACCTTTGAAAAGATTGGACTTCCTCTATTGCATCAACACTAGAATCACAAGTATTTGAACAATTATGAGTACCATGCCCAATTGAACAACACACTTCACACACCTCTTGATTTGAAATTTGGTGGGTAGTGAGAAATTGCACTTGTATAGTCAATTCAACAAGTTGCAAGGTTATCTCATTATCAGAGCCAACTTTATTGACCCTTGCTTTCCTTCTACCACCTCTTTGTTGGGAATTAGAACCCAATAGCTCATAAAGATTATAGGTTTCCTCTGCGGTTTTTTCTCCTACAGCACCTCCAACAGCATTGTCAACCATGTATTGACTCTGCAGTGTCAATCCGTCATAAAAGAATTGGTTTTGTAGCTGTAAGGGAAAGCTATGATTTTGACATTGAATGAAAAGGAGTTTGAATCGTTCCCAAGCTTCATGAAAGGGCTCTTCATACATTTGAGAAAATATTGCTATCTTCGTCCTTAGATCAACAGTCTTTTGATGGGAATAGAACCTACCCATAAAAATTTCATAGATTGCCTCCCAAGTTTTAAGAGAACCTGACTATAGAGTAATGAACCATGACCAAGCTTTATCTTTGAGGGTGTAAGGAAAAAACCTCATCCTAAGTTGATCTTCATTAATTGCATGTAGTGGAAAGGTTTGGACAATAGCATAGAATTCTCGAATGAAATGCAAAGGGTCTTCATTAGGGATACCGTAAAAGGAAGGCAACAAAGAATAATGAATCTTTTTCAATTCGTAATTCCTTGCAGCCTCTTGTAATTGGATGCCGGAAGTTACATTGCCAATTATTGGCATTGTATAGTCTTTCATTTTTTTCCGCCTATCTTCAGCATCTCCCATGGTTGTTTGTAGTTGAAAATGATCCTCCTCCTATTGTGTATCAACATTTTGCTCTTAAAAAACAATAGTAGATATCTCTAAGAAATATTTATAAAATGTATAGGCTTAAAGCAAAAAGGTTCAAGGAACCTAAATTTTTTTATTTTTTTATTTTATTTTTTTACGCTAAATTTAAAAGAATGGACACAATTTTTAAAACAAACGAATTTATTTCATTTGAATTTTATTAGACACAGAATAAAACTAAAACCAAGGAAAATACAATAATGGGTGACCTCCCATGTAGGACTAAAATTTATTGTCTTCTAGTAAGACGTTGTTTGGAGATTGCAGAATGACAAACTCAATGTCTCCTCCTCATTGAATTCATTTGACTATCAAATTAGTCTTTGCTTTGTTTTTGCAAATGTTCAACTAACTGTTCTACTTGAACTTCCACCTTTTTGATAGAAGCTTCCACAGAGTTCAACCGTTGATTGGTTTTAGATTGGTTATCCCTACACACTTGAATAAAAGAATTCAAGTTGTCCTCCAAGGTTGGTTTATTGGGAATGCTTCTTGGAATAGGTGGGTGGAATTGCTGGCCTAGCTGGTTTGAGCTTTGAGTGAAAGGAGGGTTGTTTTTCCTCCAGGAGAAATTTGGATGATTTCTCCACCCAGGATTATAGGTATTTGAATTGGGGTCAAACCTTGGTCTCTGTTGATATGCTCCCAACACATTAACCTGTTCAGGTCCAGTTGTTGTTTCTCCTTTATATGGACAGGCTTCAGTACCATGTCCCATGTTGCTATACAAACCATATTGTTCATTAGTGGTGTTGGTTTGTGTAGTGAGAAGGGCAACTTGCTTGGTCAGTTGAACAAGTTGTTGTTGAACTTCATTACTGGAATCGATTTCATGAACTCCAGCTTTTCTCACTCGTGAGCTTTTCTGTTGGGAATTAGCACCCAACATCTCAAAGAGGTTGTACGTCTCTGAGGCAGTCTTTTCTCACATTGCTCCTCCTGCAGCGTTGTCGACAATGAACTGACATTGTTGTGTAAGTCCATCGTAAAAGAATTGGTTCTGCAACTGTAGGGGAAAGTTGTGATGGGGACATTGAGTGAGAAACATTTTGAACCTATCCCAAGCTTCATGGAATGGTTCTCCTTCCATCTGAGAGAAAGTAGCAATCTTTCCTATCAACTCTGATGTTTTTTGGTGGGAATAGAATTTTCCCATGAATTTATTGTAAATGTTCTCCCATGTCATCAGAGAACCTGGGGGAAGTGACATTAACCAAGCTTTGGCCTTATCCTTTAAGGTGTAGGGGAAACATCTCATCCTAAGTTGATCCTCGTTTAGAATACCGAGGGGGAATGTTTGGACCGTAGCATAGAAATCTCTCATGAAGGAAAGAGAATCTTCATTAGGTAAACCATAAAAGGAAGGAAGCATAGACAAATGAATATTTTTTAGGTCATAATTCCGAGCAGCCTCACCCAACTGGACAGCGGCAGTTGCCGTGCCAATCACCGGTCTTGCAAACTCCTTCATAGTGGTTTCCCTAACATGTTGGTTTTCTTCCATTTCTTTCGGTTCTAGTAAAGGATTAAGACTTGGTTCTATGTTTGGCTCAAAACAGGTTGATGGGTGGAATCCAGTTTTGTTGACACTTGTTTAAATTTATGAATATTATTTACATATGGTGTAAGGGGGTTTCCTAAGGATCTCCTACCACGCATAGAATATTGTAAACGTAAATTTAAAACTCCTATCAACAAAATAAAAAATTTAGAGAAAATTTACATGGTATTTAATAAAAAACACCAAACAAAACTAGTTAAACCCTAAATAAAAAAAAATTTATTTTATTTTTTTTAAATAACATAATCAGTATTAACCAAGAGTGCTCCCAGGAAAGAATGGTGGTGCAACGGCTCGTTAAAAACCATTCTTCTAGCCAGAACAACTTTCCCATGAAAGACTAGTGGCACAAAGGCTTCCAAGAACTAGTCTCCTAGACAGAACTCTCTTAGATTTTTACTTTTTATGCTATTAAGTTAATTAAGTTAAGTTAGGTATAAATTTAATTAAGTTAACAAAATATATGTTTATGTAATATAAGTTAATCAAAATCTAAGTTAAATTTTTTTTTTTTTTTTTTATTCAAGAACGGTAATTTTAATTTATTATTAACGCTATATTATTTATTTTTTATCTTAAAATTTTTAAATTTTTTTTATTATTCATGAACGGTAATTTTATTTTACTATTTACACTATTATTTATTTATTTTTTTCTATCTTAAAATTTTTTAAAGTTTTTAATTTTTTTTACTATTCATGAACGGTAAAATTTTTTACTTCACATTTCAAATTTTTAAATTATTTTACTATTAATTTTTTTTTATTTATTATCTTTTTTATGAAATTTGAAATTTGATTATTATTTTTATTAAAACAAAAAAATCACAATTATTTACAGCACAAAAAACGTTTTTTTTAAATTTTGATAAATAATTTAAAAACGCTATTTCTTCCTCCGCAACGGTGCCAAAAACTTGATGAGCGAAAACCGGCATCGCCAATACTTTGGTTTTAATATTTATAAAACTCTCGCAAGTGCACGAATCATTTCGAAGAAAATGATAAGTATACTCCCAAGGTCGATCTAAGGAAGGAATGTATGTGGTTTTTAATTTATTATTCAAACTTTTAAAAATGAAATTAAATCCTAAACATCCTGTCACGATAGTTTGGTTTTTGTGTTTCTAATCTAATAACATAAAAATAAACATAGATACAGATTCAATAAATATAATTTAATAACATAAAAATAAATATAGATACAGATTCAATAAATATAATCTAATAACATAAAAATAAACATAGGTATAGATTCAATAAATATTTATGCAAATTTAATCATTTATAATAGTGGAGTATTTATGGATATAATAACTAAATTAATTATGCTTGCTCATATTATCTAGGTTATTAAAGATATAAATTGATATTTTATTGATTCTCTCTTTTTTATATGAATACCACCTTTGGTGGGGTTAGATATTCTTTGTTAACTAAACAAATCAATTAACACCTATGCGTGGGGTTGATAACTAATTTGGTTAATTAAATTAATTCCTTTTTCTAAGAGATTAAAAATGAACCATTTAAATGACACCTTTGGTGGGGTTAGACAATTTAAACTTTATTTAAGGTGTCCAAATTAAACATAAGAATTTAATTATCCGAGTACTAACTTTTAAGTTTTAAAACCACTATTGAAAACATGTTGTCAATACATTTTCACATAATAATTCTTATAAAAACTTTTGAAATATAGTTTCACTCTAACTACCGGGCGATTGTACCAACAAATAAAAGAGCACTACTCTAAATTAGACCGGATAACTAAACCTTAAAATCTAATTTTCAGTTTTAAGTTTGTAATGAAAAATAATATATTTCTCTCTAACATTCTTCATATAAAATCTTAAATAAAAATAAAATCAATTCATTTTAGAAATTTTCACCTATTTAATATTTCGCAAGCATAACAACGTTATTATTATATCATGTTTACAAACAGCCAGCAGAGTTTAATTTAATCACAGACAAATTAAATATAACATGTAAGAATAAAGCATAAAAAATAACTGTAAAGAAAATAAAATCCTTAGAGAACTTCGATGCTATTCCCGTTGCTGAAAAACCTACAAGCGGAATTTGCACTCCCATTTATTGAATCAAAAAGCTAAAAAATAACAAAAATATTACTAGTTCTTCTCAAAAAGAGAAGACCTATAAAACTAAAAGAATTTAACTAAAAACTAAGAAAGAAACTAAGAAAAGCTTAAAAACTAAGAAAGAAACTAAGAAAAGCTTAAAAACAAAGAAATGAGAGAAAGAAAGAGAAGAGAAGAATGGTTTTGAGGTGTGTTTAGAAGTGAAGGGAAGGGGGGGTATTTATAGGTGAGGATGGAGAGAAAAAATGAGTAAAAAAATGTTTAAAAAATGTAAAAACGCGTAGTGCAAATGCTGAGGTCATTGATGACGTCAGCATGACGTCATGGGGTGGTTGCGCGTGAAAAATGGGGCGAAACGGGCGTTGGAGCACGCGGAAGGGTTGTCGCTGCGCGCAGGCGCGCGCGGATCTGGGGCAAGGTGCACGCAGCTTGGCGCGGGCCTAGGGCTGCTGCGCGCGCAGCTGGGTGCTGGCGCGCGCGGGTCTGGGCGTGCTGCGCACGGCTGGGCGTTGCGGCGGCACGATTTTCTCCTTTTTGACATTTTTGACCCATTTTGTCCAATTGTTCCATATTTGTTGACCTTTCCCCATTTATTTATTAATATATTTGTGATGTATTGCTTCCAGTATTACTTTTTGAGTCTTTAAGTTACGTTTTTAAGCCAAAATACCTGAAAAACAATAAAAATACCCGTGATTCGAAAAAAGACAAATTTATATAAATATATGATAAAACATATAAATATATATATTTTTAATCAATTAATGTGCATAAAATCATGGTAATTTTAGTGCTTTTTGAGCACTCATCACTTGTGACAATAGAAATATCTTTGGCAATGCTTGAACTAGTTTTCATCTCTACTTGGATATCGCCTCCTATATATGTTTCTTTTAGTATTTGAACTTACTCATGAATCATTATTTGTAACAAGGAAATATCCAAAACCCAAGGAACTAGCCAATAATGTGTTATTATAACATTCAAGAGAATTGTTAACACCACATCTACTGTCCATGTAGGCTTTCTCCTCAGAAATGCAGACACTAATATATCATATGACTCAAGTAGTGAGGATAGAAATACATTGTTGGATCTTCCTCTTGTATCTTCACATTAAACCTTAGCACTCAAAAAACACATCATTTGGATTTATTTACATGACTTTTATTGTCACCATTTTCATCCATTGTATGATCCCTAACTCTGTTTACTTTTTCTCAAGGGAATTTTTGTCTTTATCTTGGATTAAAAATCGTGTTGCATGAATCTTAAAAAAAAAAAACACACACACACACACTTTCTTAAAAAAAAACTCTGCAGAGAGCTCGCCACCCACCCCAGGTGAGGTTTGGCAAGGTATATAATTTTTTTATGAAAGAGGTATAAATGAAACATTTTCTTTACTCCATTCCAAAATTCATCATTCTCTCTTTTCAAAGTATTATTTTCTTAGTGTCTCATACATTTTACAAAGTTCTCAAAATCTCGATTTGTAATTTAGTACTTTGTTTTATGAATATGTTATATGATTATATGAATTTGTGTGATGTTTGAATTGTATGAAAATATAATTTATATGCTCATGCATACATGCTTATTATGAAATATCCATGCCTTGCATGAGCATTAAAATGTTTAACACATCTTAAGAATACAAAATAAGATACATGTATTATATTAAAGAGAAGTTACTATGAATATATGGAATAAGAGATACATAAAAATAAATTTTCGTAAAAAGTTTAAATAAAATGTTAAAGTTTTGTTTATGCCTATGTCTTGGGTGCGTGTAAAGGATGCGAGAGGGGTCGTCGGACCCATCAATGTTAAATGAATGAATGATCATATGTAAAGAGGTTCTCCTTGTGACCACAAGAGCTGATATGCTCTTTTAGAATCACTGATATGTGTGTGATGATTTGGTTAAACCACACTCATGTTATTACCGAGTACGATGCCCCAAGTACTATATTACCATAGATCCAATACTCATAACAAATTCCAAAAATCATTGCCCACTGGTTACCTATAGCATAGGCATCATATGAGGCCCTTTTATGAAGGGAATGGAAATGATAAACTAACAATGGTACTATAACTAAACAAACAAAAGAAAATGTGTAATTATATGAAATGAACATTTGTAATAAATCTATGTACATTCATAATAGTGCATACTTAGCGTTAACTCATTCATGTGTGTTTTATCCTTGGTTTAACTTTTTAAGATAATAAATAATGACAAAGAGATAATGATTGGTGATTAACTTTTTACAAACAAGAGAATTCTAAAAACTCAACTATTTTTAAATCATTTTTCATTGTGATTTATTTTATATATTTTTTATTTTTGTTTTGATCAACACTGTCTTGTGATAAAATAATATAACTATTCCTTTGATAATTATTAAATAAAAAAAGAAATTTTTTTTAGTTTCATTCCAGAAATAAAGTCAAAAAGAGTAATACTTTCTAGTTTGTTCTCGTTGAAAATTTGGGAGGAGAAAGGGATACATTTATCTTCAAAGTATATAATTATTTCTTTAAATACACCTTAAGAAGTCCTTTTTACACACATATACTTTTGTCATTATCATTTGAGTCTCAAACTTTCTTGTTGTTATATTTTTTATAAATCATAATCTCTAAGTGAAAAAATAAATCTAGTAAACATGAACACAAGAAATTAAAATATTTTGACAAATTCACCTAATTCACACTTAAAGTCACAAATAAACTCATTAATATCAAATCTTGATACAGAATTTTTCACTCAATGTAAAATACATCATATATTTCAATAATAATATTCCTAATTCAAAATAACACTTCAATCCAAATCTTACTCAATATATATAGCAAAATAAAAAAATAAAAAACATTTTGGCTTTCCTCTTCATAGGGCAACGAAAATAAAGAGACACATTGGTTTAATCAATATGCTTTCAAATGCTCTTTTCAACAGCAACCCATGAAAAGCAATAAGATACATTGATTTAATCAATATGCATTCAAACCAAACCTTTTAGCGTCAACGATTTTCTACCTCTCAACAAGTTAAAAACGTTATGGTGTTATTTTTTTAGGACAACTCCAACACTTTGTTACACGTAATTACTTGATTTTTTTTTTCACACAACAATACTCAGACTTTATCATGTTTACACAATGTCCTTTCTTTCTATTTAAGTTTTATCACATACAACAATTAAATGTTGACACATAAGCTAATTAGTACTAATTAGATAATGTGCCAAAATATAATCATATGAAAGGATTTGTGTAAAAACATAATATAAACTTGGGCATCATTGTATAGAGAAAAAAATTCAATATCTTTATATAAAATTGAACGAAGTTTTGGTATCTCATTTATTTTTTAGCCTATGTTGTATTTTTTTAAGGGAAGGGCTAAATCTGCCCTTGCAGCAATAAATTGTCTAGATTAGGCACAGTAGCATCATTATCCAACTTTGAATAAAATAATTTTGGGAAAATGTTTATTTAGGTATTAAGGTTACATGAAAATTTTTAATTTTTGATATTTTTAATTTTAATTAATTATTTATATTATTTAAATATATTTCAATCAATTATTTTAGTCAAAAATTGACAAATTTAATAAAAAAAATTTAAATCACGTGTACGACACGTGAAATTAAATCATTCAAATTTAATCAAATTAACTATTTTTTGGCCAAAATAATTTATTAAAAGATATTTTAATAACTAAAATAATTAATTAAAACAAAAAAGTTATTACAAGTAGTAAATGGGTATTTAACTAAATGTTTACCCAATTTTTTTATTGTTTACTTGCATTACATAATTCATTTTATATATAAATTTTCATTTCTACTTTCTTTCATACGAAACATATATTTTTTTCTTATTTTATAATTATTATAAATGATAAAATTTGTACTTTTATATAAAAATTATAACCCTAACTCTAAAAATAACATGTTTAAAATTGACTAGTAAGATATACTATCATTATATTTTCTCATATATAATACAATTATATTATAAAAAATAATTAACTATATACATTAATTATATTTTAGTAGGATAATTAAAAAAAATCGACTGAATTCTAAAATAATTAATCTATTTAAGAGAGTTAATGAAATTAATAATTACCACTTAACATAAAAATAGATTTAGAATTTATAAAATTAAATAGAAAAAATCAAAAGACTCGTATATATCATAATAATTGTTCATTATTACACAGAAAAACATAAGACTTATAAAACATTATCCTAATCCAAAAATAAAATATTCAAAACTGATTGGCGTGCCTAACTATTTATCTATTTTTTCTTCCAATATAATTCAATTATTTAACCATAAAATATAATGTAACTTTTTAGTATTGTCTAACATAAATATTGTGATTACACTCCTTAAATGGATGTAGAAGAACTTTTATCTTTTCAACATTGAATTTGTAGACTTAAATGTTTAGTGTTTGAAATATTATATATCAATTAGTTAAATAATATATATCAAGCTTTTTAGTCTTTATATTTGTTTTCAACGATTTTTTATTTTGTTTTCTTATTTAATAATAACAATTATATTTTATTTTAAAATAAATTCATATTATTATTAATTTAATAAGATATTTTGATCGTTATTAATTATTTATATTTTTTAAATATAAAATAATTTTATAACTTAATAAGTAAAATGCATCCAAAAATTCAAAATAATATATTTAAAATTCAAAATTCTTAATTTTTATTACCCACATATTTATGGAATTTCAACATATTTTATGACTTAATAAAAATGAATATAGTTAGTAGAATAGTGTGTGAAATGAGTCTCAATAATCACCTTGTAAGAGTCTTTAAAATTCTATATAAATAGAATTGTGTAAATAAATATTTTAGCATATAAACAATTTAAGTATATTAAGAATTAGTAAACTACATTTCCTTAAATTACAAAATCTCTTTAAATCTTAATCGTTATGAATTGTTACAGATTAAGTATATTTATTATTTTCAGCTTCTAATTTTCATTTACTTATCTTTTAACACTTATTATTTTTAAGATTTTTTTATTTTTTGTATAAGGTAAATGATATTTGTTATTGCATATAGAATGCACATAATAATGCTAGTAACTTAAAAAAAAATATGTTTAATGCATATCCAAATATACAATGTATGTATATTTTTTTTAAAAACATGTTTTTCAGGTGTTTTTAAAAAGTAATGCCTATAAAATAACTTAGTTATATAAACATGAGAGGTTTAATCTTTGGGTTTATTTGGTGATAGAAAATCTTCCAAAATTCACTTTGAATAAAAGAGGTAACTCATGAATATTGATTTTTTTTACCTTCAAAGAAATTATTCAAAGAAATTAGTGAGTAGTAAGAGGGGATAAAGTGATACCATTATTAACAAACATAATCAAACCAAATAAACTTTTGGCCATGTTTCCATTTGTACTTGAGTACAACTTTTGTAACAAAAATAGGTAGAATCTTGATTTGATTAATTTCATGTTGATTTTTAATATAAAAAAAATTAATTTCAATCAAAACACTTGTTTGGGTATATTGCCGAAAAACATCCTATTTCAAAACTCTGGAAATTTTCCTTTAAAAAAATGCAAGCTGTAAGTCAAACACATTTTATAAATTATCTTTGAAAATGGATTCCAAATAACTCAAGTAATTGCTTCATGTTTACAAAGAGGTGAAGAAAAGTATTGGATGGCTTTTTTTTTTGTTTGGGAACAAGTGAGATGGTATTTTTTTTTAAATGTTAGTTATAAATTATATTTTTCAAGAAAATTGATTGCATTTACATTTCAACCATTGGGTGGTGTAAGTGTAAGGATTATAAGTATTAGTTATTTTTATGGACAAAATATTTACCTGTAAACTTATTTTTAAGTTCGCTATCAAGTCTATTAAATAAAGTTAAAAAAACGTCACAATTTTAAATAATCGTACTTCAGGTATATATGTTATAATTATAACACATATTATTACACTCAAGCATTTAATAACACATATTTATAAATATATAATTATTTTTGTTGCTAAAATATATAATAAGATATATGCTAAAATATTACATAAGATATACTCTAAATCATAGCTTAAATCTTTAGCCTATAAGATAACATAAAAAATACTTTAAAATAACTCTTTTTTAAATAAGAATCTTCATGATTAATGAGTCTATTTTAACAAAACTCTTATTGAAATAGGAGTATTCTTAATTTATGAGTATTACTAATTTTATTTGTAATAGAAAATATATTTATCAATCATATAGAAGTCTTCTTAATTAATGAGTATTACTAATCCTATTTATAATAGAAAAGATATTTATCAATTACGTAAGATTAAAGGTTTTAATTTTTTCTATAAATAAAACTCATCGTTCATTGTTTCACTAAACCACATAAGAACATTATTCTATTATTCTTAATTTGTCTCTCTTGTTTTACAAATATAAGATCATAATTCTTTAATTTTCTTTATTTAGTTAATCTATCAAATATTGGTAGTTATGTTTGATTAATTAATAAACCTAATTAGTTTACGATATTTTGATAATATGTTCTTATGACTTTTTTTTTATTTTTGTTCTTAAATTATTAGATCAAATAATTGTTTTTGTCATGTTATAGTTATTTGATTTGATTATTTATCTTTAAATAAGTTATTTTTATTGAACGTTTGATCTTTTTGCTCTAAGATTTGCTAATTGATTTGATTTAAATGACATATGTTTTAAATCATCTAGTTAGGATTAATCATTATTAAATCTGTTCTAAAATACACACGAACACTTGTGTTTTTATGCTAACCATTTTACAGTTAATTCAAAAACGTAGCTAATTGGCAAAAAGTTTATTGGAACGTTAGTTTGGAGACTACTCATGCTAATTTTAGAAGCTTTGAAAACAAAGCAAAGACTCATAAGCAAAGTACGTTACGACAATATTTTAGGAAGAATAACATAAAACCAAGTTTGTACTTGAACATTTGATTTTCATTGTAAAAAGCTAAGTGGTCCGATGGACCGATGATTTTTCTCTTAAGTCGTGGTTATGACCTAGGTTGTTTCTAGCTAAAAATAACGTATGTTATTCTCTTATTTCCACATTTTACTTTTACACATGAGTGCATATCTGGTCGATTTATTTAATTATTAAGTTATAAATTGATAAAAATTAAAAATAATCTATTCAACCTCTCTAAGTTAATTGAATCTATATATTATAAATTTTGAGACAAAAATATCTTACTAAACTGAACAATTATAAGAAAAATGTTTTTTTTTATCACAAATTAATAGATATTAATTCATATATCACAATATACATGATCATCTATCTGTTAGTAATTTATTCTACAGCTATTCTAGTATCTCACTTTTCTAATATAACATCCAATTCAATACTAACATGTGAATTCATATAATTTTATTTATATAACATTACACAATACAATACAATACATATACATATATAAAAGTATACTTTAATCTATTAATTATTTAATGAAACAATACAAATTCATTATTTTTTTAAAAAAAAATCAAAATCCATTTGAAAGATTACGACCTAATTTTCAAAGGTAAAATTAACATTTTAAGAAATTTTATTTTAAACAATAGATATTTAAATAATTATTTAAAAAAAAATTTATAATTTAAAAAAAAAATATTATAAAGATATGATTAAGACTACTTGTAAGATAGACTACTTCATAAGTGTAAATATAAAATAATCGTTCAAATATTTAATAATATTATATCTGATAAAATAAATAAATATTTTTAATATTCCAATTTTACTCTTTAAGATATAGCCAAATATTTATATATGAACTTTAATAACTGAAATTATATTATCCTACCAAATAATTAGCAAACTAAAATACACTTTTATTACAAATATAGAACTTCTCCTACCCTTTATTCTCACAAATATATCACAATCACAATTAATATAACAGTTTCTTATTAAATATAATTATATAAATCCGACTGTATTTATCAATAATATTGTACCATATTATTTAAGATCCATCTTAAATTTAAAATATTTATGTTGAATACAAGCTTTGAGTAAATAAATATTGATATAATTTCTTGAAGATTATTTACTTTGATTAAGAGTAATTATACGTAATTTAGCACACACCAAGAAAGAGAAATATATTTATGTTGAATACAAGCTTTGAGTAAATAAATATTTCTATTAAATGATACCATCAAAGGCTAAAAACGCAGAGTAAACAAATTTGACAATAATGAATAACAAACCATATGACAGGGTTTGACTCATATGAGCTCAAGTGAGATCATTCTCATCCAGTGGATCTCCTTGTTCCTTGGAAGCCTCAATCTTCATTGCGCTCAAATCACCACTAGGCAATTTCCTGGCAAGCCTGATGATCTGCACCCATTTATTTTGTAATTCAGTAGATTAGCACCAGAGATGTAAAGTGTGCTATACTATTTCATCCCATCTCCTATTTAGTATTTATAATGGGATCATGCTTTAAGCTATCCCATCTCATTTAAATCTCATCCTATCACATACATTTAAATTGTAATCTTAATGTGACTCACTTTAAACATAATGTTCCATCACTTTTCTTTATTAAACTTTCACATTATAAGTAATCATATGTCATATTTACTATTATTTTTGTATTTTTATGTCTCATTTAACTTTATTTAGGACAAATGAGATATCACAACTAGTACTATCTCATTTCATCAAAAATTAAGTTCAACAAGATAGAATGGATTTCTAGAATTAATGGGTTATACCATAGCACAATTTATATCTCTAACTAGCACAACAACTAGCACAACAAGAATATTAACTTTAGGATAAAAATAGGCAAAAAGGCTTAAACTAATTTTCTTGGATAAAGTTCTTTTTGAACCTAACACATATTGAATAAAGCTTTTTGAACCTCAAATTAGGCATACCCTAAAAATAAACAAGCAATAGAAACAAACGTAGCGTTTGTGGGTGTACTGGCTGAGCTATCAGGTAAGTATTTGTTGCAAGATCTGTTTATTCATGTAGACATTACATTTCTAACTCAGACCATCTGAGATAAACATAGCCTTTGAGGAGTATGCTGGTTGGGCGGGTTTCTTAAGGAGTAAGATAACAGCGTTTGCATTCAGTAAGAAATTGGTATTGAACTTGCATTATATGCAAACAGCAAGTGAAACACACGTGTGTTAACAATTAGATGTTTCTAATTGAATTTGATAAAGAGAAAACAAAACATCTTGTAAAAAGCAATTCAAAATATCTAAGTTTAGACAAGAGCAAACATATTGATGAAACTTGATCTAGAAACAAATATAACTAATTTGTTTTTCTAACTGTTACCTTGCATCATTTCCTCGAGTAAATTAAGATATGATCACAAGTAGATGGAAAGACACTCTAGCACCATAAAAGTAAGAAATTTATTTCTTTTGCATGCGTGTTATGTATTCCGCCTCTAATTTGTTTATTGATATCATTCAATAATCAGTTCCAGTTAAAATCAGGTTTGCACACAACAAGCCTCTGGAAAATAAACTAACTAAATACATTACCGTGCTATCAAGATTTGAAACTGTGCCTGAATGAGTCAAGCGTTTGATTTCTTCAGCATCACCTTCAATGTAGGCAGAAAGAAGTTTACTAGAACAACGGTATTGGTCACTTCTCAAAAAAGCATCAATCCTACAATTGAAAAGCAACAAACTTTAAGTATCCCTAATTATGAAAAGCATTGTGGCATGGAGAAACTAAAATGAAAAATGTATAATCTTTTATGGAGCATACATGCAAGCTCCATTAATTAATTCAAAAGATGGGGAAACACAAACCTGAGGCACATCCCCGCTTGCATTAAATTTTAAGGTCATTGTCTTCTTTTCACATCATTTTGTACCAACGTTTGCAATTTAAAGGTATAGGTCTACTTTTGGAGTTTTCATGAGCTTCATGTTAATCAAAATATTTACCATGTACAGGGAAATACAAGTCTGTTTCTAGAGTTAATTCCATACAATGCACTGTTATATGCGTTTGCTATATAGTCAGTCCTATTTCAACGTTTGAAAATATATATTGCTATTATGAATGATGTAAGCTAAAAACTTACTGAGAACAGTCATTGTAGCACTTCTTTGCTTGTGTAAAATCAGGAATATAGAGGTAAATAATAATTGCACTCAGATATGCCTGATTGGAGAAATGTTGTCAGTTGTGGCTTTTTTGTTAAATTCAAAAATGAAACATAGAAATTATGGTGGAGAAAAAAATCATATGAAAGCAATCAGAATAATAATCACTGTCTCCTTTATCAAAGTAATGGGGGAAAATGACAAAGAAAACACAGGCATACAATATTCCATAATATCTCTATTTGGAGTAAAATGTACATATACAAAATCACTAGTTATGTTAATTAGACACCGTAGCACTTTTTGTTACAGAAAAAGATAATAAAAAGTAAATCTATGGCAAAAATCTACAGACACCATAGTTTCCAAGACGACCTCTTTTAGTATTAAAAAAGCATCCTCAATAATTCCCTATAGATTTTATTTTACCATAACTTTTATTTGTTAGTAGAGGCATTAGCAACTAGCAATTTTAGAGTTGTTGGACATGGACCACAGCGTTCGTCTGTGGGATTCATTTGCAGTTTAGGTACAATTAGTTTCAAAATTGTCTTTGAAAAAGCCTATAAACATGTTAATTGGGACTTTTATGATTTTGTGTTCAAAGATAAAAGGATTCGGGGAAAGTTGGAGATGTGGATTAAGAAATGTTAGAGTTCCATAAACTTTTACTGATTATTAATGGGAGACAAAGAGAACTCTTTGGGGCCTTAAGAGGTTTAAGTCAAGAAACCCAACTTTTACAGTTCTTTTTCGTGTTGATACTTAATGGTTAAAGTGGACGATCGATGAAAAGAGCAAAAATGTTTTACTAGGTAAAATGTCTTTGTGTTAGGACAAATAGTGTTGAAATCTCTTGCCTTCAAGTTGAAGATGGTAATATTTCCTAGGACATGGGCAAAAACACAAAAATTGACAACCATCTCTTTCTCAAAAATAACACAACCCTCAAAGATTAAGTGCACTTTATTTGGATGAACTTCAACCCAATGAAAACCACTTCATTTAATGGTCAATGGAAGTCAACAGTGGTAGATGGTTGATCAACTCCGATCAATTGTAGTGTTCAACCCATATCCTATATAGGTGTGTTGTATCGTGTTCACATAGTACACAACCCAAAGTCTAGCAAAGGCTTTACACACAGATGGGTGACAGAGAGGATGCAAATTCAAAGTTCTTTCATAATAGATAATATAACGAAGCATATGATCTGTATTGGTAAATTAGATTTATGTCTATGTTATTCTGACTCTTTATTTTTCATAAGTACTTGTGTCAAACTGATATGTCATGGTTATGGATGTGGGTACTCGATACGGTGAAAATTTAAAAACAAATTCATAAAAGCAGGCGTGATCGACATCCATGAGGTATCCAATAGTTTAAGATGCCAAGAGTCAACAAAACTAGCTCTAAATCACCAATAAAATACCTAGATTGTGGGTTTAAATTGGGAAGAATAGATGCTAGGCAGACTTAGTGGATTGAAAGACCTTTAGAAGAAGAGACAGGAAATGTTGTTTTTGAGTGTGACAAGGAGACCCACGTTATTTTCTTCTCTAATGATGAGGACAAAGTTTGTCAATTTGGTTAATGTGGTAGAATTGTTTTGTAACGTGTTAGGGTTGCAGTAAAATATGTCCAAAAGTAGTATCATGCGTAAAAATTGTGGTAAGGGTCTTGCTAGTAAAAGCTTTTCATGGTTGTGGGGAGGCTATGCTCGACTGTAATATGGACCTCCAGAAGCCATAAAAAAGCAGAGTTTTACACACAAAAATGTTGTTTATCCATTTTTGTAAAAAAGGCACCTAAAGTCAAAAACCATCGATTTTTGGTAATTAGAGCTGTGACGTTGGGTCTACCTCAGATGTCCAAAAGTTTCACATTTGTGGTCACCAAGATTGAAAATAAAAAACCTAGCAGGATGGAATATAGCTTTTTTTATTATTTAGAGAGGGCCGATTTACTTCGATAAATTTAGTAGGAGCTGAGTGGTTTATTTTGAGTGCATTTCAGGTTCACCCTTCTTCTGTATGTTTGAGTTTGGTTTAATATATTTCTTACAGGAGGGAGGGAGAGAGAGAAAAATTTCAGTTTGGGTAGTGCTACCAAATTCCTAACAAATATTTAGTATGAAGAGCTTCATGGTCACCAAATGAGCAACAAATGAAAGATCTTTTGCAAGCAAAAATTTTGAGGATGAAAGACCCAGATAGCATTTATGCTTATACTAGTGAGAAAGAAAAATTGATTTATGATATTGAGCATAGATATTAATTCCTAAAGAAAACACCATGGGGGAGAAGAAGAGTATAAAGAATACAGTGCCAAAGGAGAATCTCATTCACACCTTGCACTGGCTATTTGTAGCATTACACTTATCAGCAGCTAAACCCAATCTCAACATGAAAGCTGCAGCATCCTCATACCTATACGCAATTAAAGTAGCAGTTAATATGATAATTATGGATAAACCAAACCTTTTATAAATTTCCTAAACCTTGATATTCCTAATCTCCATCAAAGATTCTTAAAGATTTACATACTCCACATGCGAACTTCTAAATTGACTTATTTATAGGGATTCTATTACGTGACAATCCTCTAAGAATCTAGATCATTAATTATTTTAGTAGAAATATAAAATAGGTAAAAGAACAAATATATAAGATAAAATATTGATGAATCGAAATAAGTTGAGAGGATAATCAAAAATCAAATAAAAACATTCTAAGTCTCATTCATTATAATAATAAGATATTACTATTTACATTTATAAGAATAATAAGACTAAACCTTGATCCTAGTAGGACTCTTAATTCGACTCCTAAACTAATAATGAAAGGTAATGTTTAATATTTTAATACTAATTAAGAAACTTAATATTAATTATTTAACATTCCAACGCTCCCATCAAGTTGAACATAGATAAGTTTAGCTTGAACAATTACAAAGGGCATAAATTGAAATAAACAAAATCGGAATAGATCTACCACAATAGAAATTGAATCTCAAAGTTGTTTACAATAGTCTTGTCAAGAGTGAAAAAGTAATCACTGAATTAAGAAAAATAGTGAGTTATGTCACTTTGCTGAAGACATTAACCTTAAATGACGTTGTAGACTACGTATAGTAGAAAATCCCTAAGAATAAGGTAACACAGAAAAATCTTTAAGACAGAAAGCAACAGATGATGTGGTTGCATAGGCTAAACGAAAACAAAATCATGCATAAAGGGCAAGCAATAACAAGGGCTAAAGCGGTGCAAAACCACATAGAAAAGGGTTTTTTGAAAGCTAGGATAGTCAGTGGCGTAAACAACTGAGGGGTAGTACTGCAGATAGCATGACACCAAGCAAAGGAAGTTTGGTGTAACATGTGGATAGCAAGGAAAACCAAATCAAACCTCGACTAGCAAGGCAAAATGACAATGACCGACAAGGTCTTTTGTCGACAACATCTCTTTAGGTTGGCGGCGTGGTTGAATTGTTTTGGGATTATGAAGATGGATGCTGAATAGTTTTGGGATGATGTAGTTGGTGGCTAGATGAGGGTGTCAACTAGGTTTTGATTTTTTTTTTCTTTTTAGAAAATTGATCTGAGCTTTTTTAATCACTTAAAAGGAGAAAGGAAAACTAGGGTTTAGAAAACAAATTAGAAGTGTTTAGGATAAAACATTAATACCAAGTAGAAATATAAAATAAGTAAAGGAAATAAAATGGAAGCTAAAATATCGTTGAATCGATAAGTTGGAAAGGAGAACCAAAAAATCAAAAAAATTATATTTTAATTCTCATTCATTATAATGATAAGAGATAATATCTATATTTATAGGAATATTAAGACTAAAAACATAATCCTAATATGACTCCTAAACTAATAAGGAAACATAATATTTAATATTTCAAAACTAATTAGGAAACTTAATATTAATTATCTAATATTCCAACAATTTTTAATGATTTTATCTTATTATTTGAATCAGAAATGAATTTATCTCTTTAGGGAAAGAACTAGCTTAGATAATTATAAAATCTATTTTAATTAGTTATTTTTAGAATTTAACAATTCTTATTTTCTTTTACTTGTATACATATAATAAAAGGAACAACTAGAAAACTAAAATATTGTTGTATTATGTTTTGGGTATCTTCAAAGCAAACTTGAGTTTACTTTTATCTAAATCAATTGTTATGTAGATTCCCAAGCAAGTTTTACATAACAACATTTACCATGATACCCATGCAAGTTTTACATAACAATATTTAACATGTTAGCACTTAGAAGTGCCAAAGCCTCCTTTCTGAACTTAACCACTTGCCAACAACAACAATAATAAAAGATAGTATCGTAACAAGGCTTACTTCTCAATTTTTATATAAAGACTAGTGGCAGCACGGTAAAGGTCAAAGGCCATTTGCTCCTTGTCATCATCTTCAAGAATAGTACAAGCATCAATGTACAACTGAATAGCTTCATCAGGTGCTGCTTCTTCTATAGCACTATTATAAGATATAACATTTTTAATGGTGAAAGCCTGACCCCTTTTCGGGCTCATATGTAAAACAACAACTTCCATGGGATTAGAGAGAATTTATTTATTAAATTCTCTTGATAAGAGAAGGTCATAAGTCCATTATAAAATAAGAATAAATGTAAGACTCGTGAATTGAAATGTGCATGTCGTTCAGAAATTCAAAACTTGTAAATAACAATTGGTTCTGATGTTACAAAAAAAATAATTAATGAAAAATAAATATTATATTCTTGATCACTATCCCATGAGCATCATGTCACTATATTCTCTTAAATAACATTAACATAACAAAGAATCATCTTAGCTTCTCTACTAGAAGATTTTATAGCCACATACCAATAGCATAATTTCCTTGCTTTACAATATCAGGGATTCATTACATGAAATAGACAAAAGTCACAGTTTTCAACTAGAGGTATCAAATGGTCAAAGGTCACAAATGAAGAGATCTATAATTGTTTGTAACCAAAATTGATGTAGAATAAAAAGAAGATTAGAATAGGAAATAGAAATCTAGTGGACAGGGAGGGGGGCATATAAGAGATGGAAATTAGGGAATAAATTCCAATCAGTCATAATTCTAATAGTCTCATGAAAATACAATGCCCATATGTCCTTAGTTACAGGGATCCTCTAATTCAATATAAAAGGGCCTGTTTTATGAACAAGTTAACACGAACCACGCTTGACTAATGGGCTTAACTTGAACACTAGTTAAAAAAATACGGTAATTAATATAAACCCTAAAAATATCAAAAACATTACAACACAATTATTTTATCCTTAAATGCATAAATAAATCTCTTCATTCTAGTTAAACCTGTGAAGGTACACTTTTAAATGTAAATATTTTCATATATTTGTGTGATTTGTGTCAATATGCCCTCATCTAAAATTGTGTAATTTGTACCTATTTTCTCTTCATTAAATAAATTTCTTTCTTCCTTGTCCACTATTGTGCAAGGTATGTGAACTGAACAACTTCTAAGTAATGACTTGAAAAGATGACTACAAACTGAATAATAAGAAAACCAAAATAATGAGCAAGTATAAATTTATTTTTATAACGATAATACAGTAGACTTCAAAGTTCAATGAAGCAAATGAGTGAATAATATATGTACCGAGCCCCTTTTGCAAGAGCATCAGATGCAGGTTGTGATCTACCACAAATTGTATACAGCTCGGATGCCATTCTGTAAAATTCACGAACTTCACTCCACTTGCCTAGTTCTTTTGCTAGAGCAGCAGCAGACTCCATATGCTTAGCAGCATCCCATGGTCTGATTAGTTAGTAAAGGGTTCACATAACGTTAAAAAAAATCAAAGATAAAAAATTCACCAGGCCAGATCACAAAATGTGGATACGAAGAGATAATTTCTTGTGCTTTTGAAGCTTTTTCAAATGCCACTTTTGCTTTCTCATAATCCTTGGCAACCCTGTATGCATTGGCTAAGCAGAAAGAATTCTTTAGTAATTAAATCCTCAAGCAGATGTTGATATAATGGTACTATTATTTATGGATGGTAAGGAGATCCTAGAGTCTATATTTTTGCAGCAGTAATAGTGGGATTTAAAAAAAAAATCATCTTGAAATTTTACATACCAGCCTCTTCATATAGAAGAGTGGCACCTTTCCAGTCAGCATTCCACCTTGTAAGTGTGAGTTTTGTTCTGGAAAAATGGAAATCAAAGGCTATAAAATTAAAAACAATAGAGGAACGGGTTATTCTATAAAAAAAAAGTCACCCAAGAATTCAACAAAACATAAAAATAGACCCCCTCCCTAAAACTTAGCTCTTAATCACCAGCTATCAGTTACAAATATGACCACAAAAAAATATGAAGCAAAAACGTTTTCATAAGAGATATGGTTTTGAAGAGTCCATTCCTGAGGACAATTTTTAACCCACAAAATAGCAAAAGGAATGAATAAAAGTATGCAAAATATCAAACCCCGTAATTTTTTCAATACCAGTCAAAATAAAATTTACTTTATTTTGCTAAGGAGGTACTTCCATGAAGAAAAAACAAGCATCTGGAACAAGAAAAACATAGTCAAATCCAGTGTATGAAAAATAATCAATTTGAACCACTTAAATAGTTAAAGTTGAGTATATCATTTGTATAATTCCTAGTTGTTTTAGGAACATCCTTTATTCTTTATTTTATTTTTATTAGGACTTTCTTAATTAGAACTTGTAAATATGTATAAATACCCATAGGGTTAATTAATCAAGCCTTTCATAATTTAATTTGAGGTGTTTGTGCACCTAAAAACTTAGAGAAAGAGCAGCCTACACCAGCCCTCCTTTGTGTCACAGCAACCTCTCCCTAACATCACCAACAGCCATCTGCACAAGCCATGATTTGCACCGCTACTGTCTATCCTTTTTATGGTGCCCTCGGGTTGTTTTTCAAGTGCTCTTTGCTTCCCTTTGTGTAGGGTGACAATTTATAACATGACACAAACTAGAGTGACGACAGGACACGATTTTGACACGACATGCAAAACACGTTTAATAATCATGTCAAACACAACACGACACTGTCGACACGGAAACACAAGTCAACATATTTAAGTAATTTTTTTATTATTTAGCACAATAACCCAACACGACATGAAAATATTTAATAAGTCATTTTTTTTCTTAAAATACTTTACTCTAATTGACTATTTTTTTTAGTTAATGACATGTTACACAACACAAACATGATGGATCTAACACGAATATAACCTACTCATAAATAGGTTAACATGACATGACACGTTTATTAAATGGGTTGACAAAAAACCTATTAATAGACACGATTTATCACCCCTACTAATTTTAAATAAGTATGCATGTTGTCTTCAATGAAGCTACTTTTCCCTATGCCTCCTTTGCTTCTTCTATCTCTAATTCCCTTGATGATTCTTCACTTGGGTCATTACATGTCCCATCTTGGCTTTCCTTTCCTAGCATTGATTTTCCCTCACCTATTCCTACCTCTACGTCACCTCTACCGATGCTTATTACGGTTGTTGTTTTAAAACCTTCTATGACTTCTACGCCACCTACTGCCCAGTCTAAGGTCACTGCCTTTTTCTTAACACGATATCTAGCTCCATGTCAGACAGTTTTAGGTTGTTCATTTTCTCTCCCTGATTCCTCCTAATACCTTTTAGCTAGTGGTTGATTTGTTTCTTATTTGCTCTGAACCTCAACATTCAACTTTCCCTCTTTAACACTCACTCTATGCTCACAAGGTATAAAGTTGGTGTTGTAGAGTCTTATAAGGATGCTCTATAGGTTCTTGATAGGAAGTAGACTATGCAATGTGAGCTTGATGCTTTGCTGCTTAATGGTACTTGGGAATTGGTCCCATAGCCACAAGGTTATGCAAATGGGTCTTCAGGATAAAAATTAAAGCTAATAGGACATTGGACAAGTATATGCCTATTAGGCAAGGCTTTTTTCCAAGGAGTTTGTTTAGATTGAGTGTGTACATTTTTTTTATACATTCTCTCCCATGGTCAAGCAAACTATTGTGAGTCATTTTTACACTTGCTCTTTTTAAGAGTCAGCAAATTCATCTAATACATGTTAGCAATGCTTTCTTAAATGGGAAACTTAGTTAAGATGTCTATATGGCTCAACTACCTAGATTTGATCAAGGTGATGCTGGGTCGGGTTGTCATCTCAAGAAAGTTCTATATGAGCTAAAACTTGGTTCTCTTTGCTGAGTTGTCTCCTTGACATGGGTTTTCAATTTGCCAAGTCTGATAGCTCACTCTTTGTGAAAGATACTCCTCCCTACTTGGTGGTCTTGGTGCATGTTTGGTAATTCAAAATATCATCACCATGCTCCATCATACATTTGCTTAAAAGACTAAGGCTCCTTGAATTTCTACTTTGGCAATGAGGTTACCATACAACATGAATTGATGCACTTGAACCAACATAAGTATGTAAGAGAGTTGTTGGATAGGTGTGATCTTTTGGACTCCAAACAATGTGACAAAACTATGGTATAGTGAAGGGACTTAGTAAACATAATGGTCAACCTTTGGATGATGCTTCTTAATACAGGAGTATTATTGGGGGCCTCCAATATTATACCATTACTCGTCTAGATACAGCATTTGGAGTTGAAAAACTTTGCCAATTTATAGCTCAACAATCTGACGCTCATTGGTTGGCAATGAAGACGGTGCTCAAGTATTCAAAGGCACCTCATCTAACGGTCTCACCTTCTTTAAGCCTTCCTATTTATCCATCACTGCATATTGTGAGGCAAATTAGGCCTCCTGTTGTGATGATGGGGGCTCCACAAGTGCCTATTGTATTTTCCTTGGTGGTAATCTAATATCCTGGAGTGCTTTAAAACAGGAAGTTATTTCACACTCTAGTACTGAATTTGAAGTATAGTGCAATGGCCAATGGAGTTGCTAGTGGCTCAAGTCTCTCTTTGATAAATTGCATTTACCCATCTCTTCTCTACATGTTCTTTTGTGTGATAATCAAAGTACTGAGAGGCTTGCTCAAAATCTAGTTCTCTATTCTCGTACAAAGCACATTGAAATTGATCAGCACTTTATTAAGGATCAAGTACTGCACGATCTGCCCAATTTTCAATATGTTCCTTAAGCTCAACAACTGGCTTATATACTCACAAAACTGCTGCCTCTGATTCTTTCCACTCTCTCAAAATGAAACTGATGGTTCTTCCCAAACTGATGACTATAAGTTTTCTATCACTTATACTCAAGCCTATACTTACAGAAGTTGTTATTAGATTCTGCCCACATGTACAAAGCTTATTAGCCAGAGCTGTTAATTAGTTATATCAGTACATAGTCATGTACTGAGAAGTATAGGTTGTATATATCATTCATTCATTTTCTGTTCAATAATAGTGAGAAGTATTTCTTCTTCTTTTGTGTTTGTACCAAAGTCTCCATTAGTAATATAGCAACCACAAAATGTCAAAATGTAATCAGAGCTCAAGAAAATACACTGATCAGCAAAATTGAAAAAGCACAACTCGATTTGATTGGGCAAAGCAAACCGCAACCCTAAAAAACGTACGTAGTTGCGATCAGATATAGTAAAGATTGGATTAGATACAGGCAAAAGGAGTAAAGAGCAAATTAAAATGAGATGGATTTTGATTGTGTCTCCTCCATGTGCAATAGTAACAGTAATTTCCAATGCCACAGAATAAATATGACCGAAAAAGATATCTAAATCCACCGATTAAATAGTAAGTTTATATTAGATCGGAAATCAGAAGGAGAAAGAAGGAATTTACAGTTTATCGGCCTTGGCGATCAATTTATCGGGATTGGAGGTAGCCATTAGAGAGCTACTAGGGTAGTGCCTGCTCTATTTGTCAGCTCGCGCTCTCCAGCCTCCACTATTATCGGGACTGTCGTCTGTCTCCGCTACGATCATGAAAATTTATCCCCCACCCATACCATAATCTAATTAGAAATGGGCACGGGCCGGGCGGAGACGGTTTTTGATAAAACCGTCCCCAAACCAAATAAAAAATCTATATTCAAAACCGTCCGAAAATTATTATAGTTCGGAGATGGTTTTTTAACTACGAATAACGGTTCAGGATGATTATGAAAAAATCTCAAAAAAACTTGAAATATATATAATTTAATTTATTAAATATATATAATTAATTTTTTATTTATAATTTAATATATAATTTAATTAATATCGGGTACAGTTTTTAGTATAATCGTAACTGAGTCGTAACCGTTGTTTCTTATTCGGTTTTTATCCGAAATTGTCCCCGTCCCCGAAATTTACCGATTAAAAACCGAACCGCCGATTCGGATAACCGTGGATAATCGAACCTGCGATTTTTTTACCCATCCCTAATCCTAATTGAAAGGACATAGTGGGTATTGTAGCAAATCAGTGGGACCCTTTGGGTCTTCATGAACGAAAGAAATACGTGTGATATTCCATTATATAAAGAATATTTTTAACTTTCATAAGTTATAATTGAAAAAAATTAAATAAAAAAAATACGAAATTGTCATTTGTCCTTGCACTAATACTTTTTAATAATAATATATTAAACTATCATAAAAAATTAGTATAAGACATAAGTGTTATTTTTAGAACAAGAATATGAATTTTATGTAACTTTTGGTTCACAAAATGAAATCAGAATGAGAATAAGAATGAAAATGAAATAAAATGGAAAGAAAGCAATGTTGTTTAGTTTAATCACTGTAAATTACCTTAATACCCTATATTCAGTAAGTATAAATAATATCATTTAATTATTATTTTTTCATCGGACAAAATACATTATTGAAATTATTATTTTTCTAAATAATTATTACTTAAAAAGAAAATATATTATTAAAATTATTATTTTTCTAAATAAGGTTTAGGGTTTTGAGGTTTAGAATTTAGGGATTTAGGGTTTAGGGTTATATTTATGGACAAGGTTTAGGGTTAAAATTATTATTTTTCTAAATAGAGTTTAGGGTTTTAGGATTTGGGATTTAGGGTTTAGGGTTTTAGGATTTAGGGTTTAGGGATTAAGGTTTAGATTTTAGGGATTTAGGATTTAGGGTTTAGGGATTAATGTTTAGGGTTTAGATTTTAGGGATTTGGGGTTTAGGGTTTAGGGTTTAGGGTTTAAGGTTTTGGGATTTGGGTTTAGGTTTTAGGGTTTTGGGATTTAGGTTTTAGGGTTTAGGGTAGGGGTGTCCATGGTCGGGTCCGATTTTGCCTAAAAAAATTTAACCAAACCGGATCGTTCATATAGTTGAAACCGGACGAAATCGAACCATTCGGCTATCTAAAATGTTATAACCGAACAGTTTGGTCCGGTTTGGTTAACGGTTTTGATCAGTTTTTAACAATTAATAATAAATAAATATGATTGAGTTTAATATGATATAATTTAATAGGATACAATCAAATGTAATGCTCATTTATAATCATACATAGATAGATATTATTGTTAAATACATAAATAAATAAATAAGATGTTATCAAAATCTAAAATAAAAAAAAGATTAGACATGAAGAAATGAATTCCAAATATCTCGTTTACAAAGAATTCTTAAACATATACAAAGTTACAAACATCCAAACTCACAATCAACAACAATATATCATTAGATAATAATATTTAAAACTTACCCATTATTAATCATCGACGATCATTGTAGTGTCTTTAATGAACTTTACAATCAATTTAATGAACTTTACAATCAAATAAAATCAACATCTTCATAAATCTCTAGGTCATTATTGTATTCTGGTAAGAGGATATTGTCATTATTAATGGAAGAACATAACCAATTTTGACTACATACTAATGTCTCTACCATTTTAGGATTCAAAGAACTCTTCAATGGATCAAGAATGCACCCTCGTGTGCTAAAAGCTGATTCTGATGCAATAGTTGAAACTTGAATTGCTAACACATCATGTGCAATGAGAGAGATGATAGGAAACCTAAAAGAATTTTCCCTCCACTATTTTAATATATCAAACTTATCCAACATGACATTTTCACATGGGGTGTTCAAATATTTCTCAACCTCGGTTTTCAACTCCAAACTATTTTTCTCCTCTAAGCGTTTAAGAAATTTCAACTTTCTTGCTTCCTCAGATGAAGGAATCCTTCCTATTACATCTTCTGATTGAGTCACATTAGATTGAAAATCTTTTCCATGCACTAACATATAGTAAGTTTGAACATATCCATAAAAGTATTTTTGACATTATCTCTCAATTTTTGAACAATTTCTAAATCATAAATCTCTTCAAATAAGAATTCCAAATACTCTAATTTGTATCTTGGATCAAGTACAAATGCAACATACAACATCTTATTAGTCTTATCTACATTTCCCCAATACTTCTCAAATTTTGTTTTCATGCTAATAGCCATATTTTTCAACAACAAGTCATCAGAACAACACCATGTAAGTATTTGAGATTGAATGTTATGTAGTTCTGTAAAATATAAATTTGATGTAGTACATAAAGATGCACTGAATGCTAAAGTAGAGTCATAGAAAGTCTTCAAAAACTTGACAAAAACACCAACATTAGATCGTTCCTCATGAAAATAAGAAATAAAGTTTGTTCCTTCCTCTTCTTCAAGATAATCAAATGCTTTTTGAAAATCTAAAGAAGATTTTAACATTAGATATGTGGAGTTCCATCTTATAGGCACGTCTAGCACGACACTTTGGACTCAATATTTTCTTTAATAGAACACATTTTAAACTTTTGTAATCTCAAAGGAGAGGATCTAACATATCTCACAGCGCAACGAATACTCATAATAGTACTATGAAGATCTTTAAGTCCTTCTCTTACAATCAAATTCAAAATGTGAGCACAACATCACACATGAAAGAACTCTCCACTCATAACAAGTCCATCATTCCAATTTTTTAGCTTCCTTTTCAAGTATGACACAGCAGTATCATTTGAGGAAGCATTATCAAGTGTTATGGTGAATACCTTACATATACCCCAATCATGCAAACTCTATTCTATCACTCTCCCAATTGTATTACCTTTATGATTCTCAACTTGACAAAATTTTATAATTCTCTTTTGTAATTTCCAATCTTTGTCAATATAATGAGTGGTTAGACAAATATAATTAATATTTTGAATTGAAGTCCAACAATCACTAGTAAGACAAACTCTTTGCTTTTCACTTATGAAAAAGTTATTCAAACTTTTTTTCTCATCTAAATAAAGTTGAAACACATATATAGAAATTGTTTGACGAGATGGAACATGAAACTTAGGACAAATTTCAGCTATAAAATCTTTAAATCCCTCACCCTCAACAAACCTAAAAGACAATTCATCAATAATAATCATTTTTGCCAAAAAAAACTCTAGCACGTTTTGCATCAAATGATATAGCAACTAATTTATGAATTGTCCTATCATCCTCTCTTTTTTGTGTTTGAAAACTTAACATCTTTTGTCCTTTATCTACTTCTTTAGGAATCTTCTTACATAAATTTTTGAAGTGATGTATCATTGAAGTAGTTCCATTCCTTGTGGGATGAGCAGCATAACTTTTTTTACAATAATGACATGTAGCTCTAGGATTTTCCACATAAAATATATGAAAAATGATTTCATATTTCTGACCTAAAATTTTTTGGTTTCTTCATATCAGATTCGTTATCGGGGTGAACATTACTTACTTCTATTCCCCTTTTTGAAGATGAGTCATTTAAATTCTGTGGTGGATTTTCCATTTCATTCGGATGAATTTCAGGTTCAATGTCTTCAATCATAGACATAGTAAAGTATGTAAATTGACTTGGTCCAATAAACTCATGTACAACATCGCCTATATATAAAATATAGATTAGTACATATTCTTAATATATTAAAATATTACTTTTTGTACTTAATCAAAAATAATTTCAAAACTAACATAATATCAGTCACCAAAGTGTAATAAATAATATTTTAAGACTGATATTTCACATATATGCAATAACATTTAAAGTTTACATAATTAATAGATTATAGAAAGTTTAAAGAATTTATTTTTATTTTCAGCTAAGCTTAATTATAAAATAAACCTATAGTGAAGGACATTTTGTGAATTTTTCTTTAAATAGCATTTACACGACTCACACTGAAACAATCCAAGACATTACCTTAAATTTGAGGGCTTCACAAAATGTTTGGTGCCACTACATTACAAAGATGGTAATTTTGTACAATTGAATGCTAATAAAAGCTTTGTTTTTTATTATTTATTAACTTTGTGGATTAGTTACATTTAAAATATAATTATCTGCATAAATATTTAGTTTATAGCTGCATTACCTGCATATATGATATCAGGCATTAATGAATTAATAATACAATTTGGTATTCATAAACTTTATGCAATCTATAACAATATTAATTTAAATATTGTTTATGTACATTTTAAAAATTAAGAACTAATATGATTTAATAAGAACCTATAAAACAAAAACACCACAATTTATGTACATTTTATAACAAAAATATAGATTATATATAAATCATATATAAAAATTTATATTAACAAATCATGTTAATAAAAAAACACATTTAATTGTAAAGAGCAATATATTCTGTGAACTGTGATTATACTAAGGCAATTTGTTTAAACACTTTTTAAATGTAGGGGAATAGTCATATAAATAAATATATATATATTGGATACAAATGCCCTTAAACCTGTGACTTTTTTTAAAAGAGAAATTTATTATCTAAACGAGTCCACACTCCACAGTGGTTGTTGTTCACTCAGAACGAACCCTGAGAACACTTTCCAGAGTCTAGACCATCAACAAGACATGAATTTGAGCTCCAAGTTTAATTAACTTTCTAGATCAAACAAATATTGATAACAATTTGATAGGAATTGGAATCGGATCCAACAGGCAAAAAATAACTCTACCTTCTAACAGAAGATCATGATGGGTATAAGAAAGGTGGAATGCATCCTGATGATTATAATTAGCTTAAATTGAAAAATGAGCTATGTAGATGAACAAATTAATGAAATAGATTTTTTATTCTCGGGGGTAGACCTGTACCTCTTGAAATTCATAATGATCAAACATTAATAAAATGAACTATATATATTTAATCTATAAATAGAACTTAATCAAAATAATTAAGCTTTAAAAGAGGGGCAACATACGAAAAATTTAACTGAAGTTATAAGTTCTAATAGTATTAATTAGTTTCCACCATTTAAAAAAACTGAACTCTGTGAGAAAAAAATGTTCAAACTTCAGAGTTCAGACTAACAAAAAAATGACATACCATTCAGATTTCAGAGTTCAGACTAACAAAAAAGCGACATACCATTCAGATTTCAGAGTTCAGACTAACAAAAAAAGCGACATACCATTCAGATTTTAGAGTTCAGACTAACAAAAAAACGACATACCATTCAGATTTCAGAGTTCAAACTTCAGACTTACCATTCAGTTTATTCAGGAAAAAACTACTACCAGACTACCAGTAGTAGTAGACCACATACCTATTTCTTGATTTTCGTCCATGGTTGTCATGACACGACGTGATGCGAGGAGAGGTGGTTAGTTACTGGTGGAAGCGACGTGAGGAGAGGTGGTTAGTTGTTGGTGGAAGCGACGCGAGGAGAGATGATTAGTTGCTGGTGGAAGCGACGCGAGGAGAGGTGGCTAGTTTCTGGTTGAAGCAACGCGTGGAACAATGGCTAGCTGTTGGTGGAAGAAACACAAGGAACGGTGGCTAGCTGCTGGTGGAATCAACACGAGGAACGATGGCTAGCTATTGGTGGAAGCGACGATGGCCAGACCTAGAGCGTAGACGACGAAGTGGCAACTGACGAATGTAGAGCCTAGAGGAAATGAGATTTCGATTTATAGGGTTAGGTTTAAGTGTTACGAGTTACGGTTGAATGCCTTAACTCGAAAACAAAATATATATATATATATACCCCGGTTTATAATATTTTATATTAAAAAAAATATTTATTTAATAAAACCGGTCCAGTCCGGTCTTGTCCAACCGATTTATAATATTTTATAACCAGACCGGACCGGACCGTTTTATTTACAAAATTGCTCGGTTCGGTCCGGTCTGGACCGGTTTTTTGGTTTAAACCAGTCCATCCCGATTGTTGGACAGCCCTAGTTTAAGGTTGTGGGATTTGAGATTTTGGGTTTTGGGATTTTGATTTTGGGTTTTGGGATTTAGGATTTGAGTTTAGGGTTATATTTGGGATGAGGTAAAATTGAAAAAGAAATTGAGATGGGAATGGAATCATGATTACTAAAGGGGGAGAAGGAATTATGATTCCTTCTTCTTTAGGAATTGATTTCATTCCTGACTCATTTTTTAGCCCAACCAAACACACAAATGGAAGAAATTAATTCTGATTTATATCCATTCCCTCCAACCAAATACAACATTAGAGTTATTCTCCTTTTAATTTAGGAGTAATGTTGATTTTGATTTTTATTAACACCAGGTAGAACTTACTTTCATGGATTTGCAAGATTAAACAAATAATTAGGATCTCATATCATAGTAGGGGTTATCTTTGGCTCTCCAATAATTAAGTTAATAATAAGATGATGAAGTTAGATGAGATATAAATCTCACTATATGATTAAGAGAAAATATAATGTTTGGATGTAATTCTCTTTTATGAGATCGTAGATATTCGTGAATGTATACAATAGGAAATATATAGAGAATAGAATTAACATGATGCATATTCCTTACCCATGTAAATAGATTTACTATAGTATTGGGGTCCTTCTTCGTAATTATTTCTTTAAGACAATTAAGGGATAATTATAAGTCATTTATGTCTTTATTAAGATTATTATGTGGTCATACTTATATGATGATTCAGTGCTTATTGGGCTTAAGTTATAAGGCGTTTACTAACTAGGACCACTCTATACTTGTCACATGAAATGTATTAAATTACACCCAACATCAGCCACAAAATCTTATAGGTTTTTTATTAAATAAGCAAGAATGTCTGATTGTAGTTCTACCAATTTCTAGGTTCATAAACCTTTTAACCACACCAATGACATTGGGTTCTCTTTCGTGTGTTGTTTTATCCATCCAAACAAGGGATTTCATGCCATATGCCATTGTTTGGTGGTTCAAAACATGCATGGTAGCTTCTTGTTGTTAGTGGTATTCTCAAATTTCCAATTGGACTCTCAATTAGAGAGTTATGTCAAATTCAACATTGGCACTTATTAAGACTTACCTAAAAAGCATGCATACCTTATGATTTATTAGGGATAAAAGAATGAGTTAGTTTTTAATGTTGCATTCTTACCTAAGTATTTTATAAATTATATTTTCAAAATCATGAGATATATTTTGATGTATTTTAGGTACCTTTGGACATTAAAAGATGCAAATGATAAAGGATCGAACAAATTCTCACAATTAAAGATATAATTATCATACAATTTGAAGGACCTAAAAACAAACATTTGTATAAAATACATCAAGAAGGGTCCAAAATGTGAAAGTAGGAAAAATAAAAATGCACCACGGCACCAGAAACAAGGTCGCACCTCGACATGAGTTTAGGCATGTTATGCCTCGCACTCTCAGATTTGCACTAAAACACCATATTCTTAGCATTCTTATCCCAGTTACTTCATATTTGCTATGCTTAGAATTGTAATTGTTTTAGACCTCTATAATCATAATACTAATTATATTATGTGTAACACTTATATTATTAATATGTAACTAGGGTTAGTCACAAAGGTGACACCAATTTAGACAAAAAAAATTACATAAAATAAACTTAGGTATGCAAAGAATTTGGAGGCTAGAATTAAGATAGGATTCAAAGAGATAATTGAGAAGTTGGAAATCAACTATAGACATTAGTCTTAGTTTCTTCTTCTTTTTCTTCTTGATTTATATGATTTTAATTATGATTCTTTTAGAAGTCATACCTAGCTAATTTATTTATGTGATTGTAGGTAATTTTCAAGCCTTAGACTATGGTTTAACTAATATAATGTCATGATGAATTTTTAGTTTAAATCTTTGATTTTTGATGTGTTTGATTCTATATTTAAATGTCATAACCATGCTTGTATGAATTAGAGTAACTAACTTGTTTATTGCATAAATATGTTTAATTCTAATTTAAGATGTTAGTATGTAATCGCTAATATTCTTATTTAAAGTGGTACCTTGCGGCTGTGCATAATTGTGTTCAATGAATACACAATTATATATATCACAATAAGTAATATAATGATAAGAAAATATTGTTCCCATAAAGATTATGTTATTAGAAACTAATTTTTAAAACAAAAAATAAAAATCAATTATTTTGGTGTTTTTATATTTTAAGGAAGCAAAATTAAAAGAACTAAAAATAAATAACAATAATTAATTACCTAAGATTTGGAAACTAAGAAGATATATGAGAAAATATTTAGGAATACTTAATTTCTCAATTTTCTAAACATATGAATCACTAAAATCTCTCTAATATAATTATCAATTAATTACATGATCTATTGAATCTAATCTATTGCTCTCCTAAGCAAACTACACATCATATAATAATTAACCTAATCACACTCTCATATGCAATTAAATTGCATACTACTCATTAAGTTCTACAATTATGGATCACATACATAAAATCATACATATCTACCTAGTAATTATGCATGTTATTTAATCAAAACAAACAATTAAATAATTATTTCTAATCTATTTAATTGTCTGCATAGATCAATTTTAACCAAACAATTAATAGCATAAAAATTAGATTAAATAATATAATTAAATTGAATTCATATTGGGGTAAAATATTAGATTATCACATGGTGAAAATTGGGTTCATAAGACCCCTAGATTAATAATTAACTAGACATAATTTTGTTCATAAAACTCATATTTTTCATAAAAAAAAGACATAAAAATTGATAAAGAAATGAGAAGAAGAAGAAATAAAATCAATATCTTGAATTGTAATACTAATTTCCTCTTAAATCTCCATCAAAATTGTATCTTTTTTTTGAATATTTCTGTATTTTTCTCTCTTCTTGGCTCCAAAAATTGATAAAAATTATGTTAATTTCATCTCATTAGGGTCTATGAGGAAATTAGGGGGTTAAATTAAGCTTAAGTGGAATTTGGATCTCCAGAACAGCTTCAAATCAAGGGTTGAGATAAAAACAACCAAAATTAATAGTGTTGGCAAATACAAAGAAGACACGTGGAACGTGAAATTTAGTAGGAAAATTAGAGCACGACGTGTGGCATGGGTGGAATGGTCTAGGGCAATGGTGCTAAGTCGGGGCCATGCTGTGATTTGTGATTCGTGGATATGGCCTACTTAGCACACAGTTGGAAGGAACAGACAAATAGCATGATGACACGTTGAGAGACAGTTGATTGTGAAGCGAACTTGGAAGGAATGCGATGTTGACACGTGTCAAAGTGCTGCGTCATTCTATACCTACGACTTTGCGTGATTCACCTTTTTTGATTGTATGGCATCCATGTGGCTTACTCCAACTCTACTACTTGCATAGCATCCATGTGGTAGCTTCTGATTGGTCATGCATTAAAAATTCATAAAAAGTCCCAAAAAATTCAAAAAATTATTTTTTCATCCCTTCTCTAGAAAGTGCAAGTTTTAATATTTTTAACCCCAAAATACTACTTATTGAATAAAAAAAGCAAATATTAAGGGAAAAAGCGCACTAATGACTCTACTTTCATTAACTCATCAGTAGTTATTATTTCAATCCTCGTGGGTTCGATAACCTTTATTCTTAATTTACTTATCGCTTGTAAAATTTGATCATGTATACTTGTGTGATTCCAAACGTATCACTTATAAAGTCAACCTCGAGATTACATGGTATCTTTCACCTTCCATATTGTTGGTCACACCTATTAGGCTTTTCAATTTTAGGTAGAAAATGTATGAGTGAGAGGAATTTTTCGAGTCTTTGAATTCTCATCCTTAACTAACTTCCATCCTCCCATAAATTAGAAGTTGTACTTGGATATTTTCCTACCACTAAGGATACATTTGTTAGCCATAGATGTGTGCTAGGATAAAGATGAACCAAAAGGGTCTCTATGGCACAGCGATTGAGTAGAATTCGAATGGAGGTGTGGCCAAGTAATTCCTAACCGGTGAAGTCTTGGCCGACAATGTCCTGGTTGGTTCCTCCTTTGTTAGCAGTGGCCTAAGAAATTATGTTGTTGGTGATCCTCTAGCCAGTGAAGTTTGATGAATATTATTTTGACCTATTATTTGTTATATTTTTAAGAATTTATTTTATTATGATCTTATTTGGGAGGATATTTTCATATTTATAAGTTAAAGTATTTTTAGAAGAATCTTGGACAAACATGAATAAAAAGAGTGAAAACGGGGCAATTAATGGAAACTCTCACAAGTCAAAACAAACCAAAATTCCAAAGATTAGAAATTATATGCATGCCATAACCTAAACATATTACATGTCGTGGCGAGGTGCTCTCGGTTCTAACTGATGATTCTAGGATGTAATGTGGGCCATGACTCAACAATAACATACGAAGGCACAAGCCTCTCGGATCCAACTTTTGGTTTTTGAAGTTCTGTGCCGCGACATTACTCTCTCAAGTTGCAACTAAAGAATCAACATTTAATGCACATCATCGCATAGATTATATCATGATGCAACTCAATGTTCAAAAACTACCATAAACCCTAATATGCATTATATACATATTTTATCCTAATTTTAGCCTATAAATACACCATAACCCCTCTTAAACAAATATAAAGCCATATATCAGCCTCTAATTACCCATAGTTATAACACCATCCACAATATACAAATACAGAGAGAAAATCGCCCAATTGAGAAATAGATCTAAGGATTTGAAGAAGGTAATGACAACCTATTCAAAAATCTGGAATCATTTTTAACAAGAAGGGATATTTTTATTATCATGTATTATTTTTCTCTCTGTAATCTGATGTCTTTTGTAGTTGAGAGAATCACCCAATTGAGAAGTAGATCTAAGGATTTACTATTGCTTTTAGTGAATAAAAAACAATTTTATGGTTTGAATAAATAAAAGTTTTAGATTTATTTCTTATTCATATTCTTCAAATCTTTAATTATAAATTCACGATAAGCCTAATATTAATTTATAATTAAATTAAATATGTTAAAACTAAATATTAGACAAGCTATCTGTGCTTGGTTATGCATGAATGAGTAAGAGTCTAATTTAATTTTATTGATTTATATTAAATTAGATGGTTAAAATTATCTGTAATTATAAATTAATGATGGGTCAAATATTGATTTATAATTAAAAAATATATTTACCTTAGATTTAGTAATTAGTTAATTTCAAGTCCGGCCAATAAAGTTATTGATTAATTAAGAATTGTGAGGACTCACCATGATTATAGGATAATCGTTTATTTAAAAAGGAAAAATTAGTAAATTTAACTTTTTATTTAAATCATTTAATTCAATTTTTTTTATAAAAGGACATGCAAATTAATTTCCCATATTCATTCATCGTTCTTATTTTCAGCTATAAATTTACTTGCAATATTCTAGTTAGTTAATCAATTTAGAATTTATATTTTTTTTTCTCTCAACCAACAATTGATAGAATATTTAGGTTTTTTCTTAATTAATTAAGAAAATAATTTAACTTTTTAAAATAATCGATAAATTCTTTTTGGAGATCGACCTGAGGTAACTTATCATTAATCTACTAATGATTCATGTACTTGTAATCAATTAAAATTTGTGTATCAAGTTTTTGGCACTGTTGTCATGAAGTTGACATTTTAAATTGCTTATTTTTTTCTTTTTAGTTTGTTTTGTAGGTTTTTTTTATATTTTCTTTTTATTTCATGATTTTGTGAATATTTGTGTTCTATTTAGTTATTTTCTATTTTTTCTTATTTTCTTTTTAGTTGTTTATTTTTTTGTTTTTTCATTGGTGGTATATTTTCTATTGTTTTGAATTCTTCGTTGTTTTTGTTAGTATGTGCAAGGTAGGAAGTCTCTTGGGAACCAATTGGTACGTAACATTAACAGATCCAAAAGTACTTAAATAGGCTGGATACTAATGAGTGTTTAGAAAGTATTAAAATTACCATAATTTAATGTATTTTAATTAATTAAATAGATTTATATTTATACGATTTTATCATATTTTTATATAAATTTATCTTTTTGGAATCATGCGTATTTTTATTATTTTTTAGATATTTTTTTCAAAAATAATTTAAAGACTCTAAGAAAAATACTAGAGGTAATATGTTAAGAAAAAATGAGGAAAAGTAAAAAAAATGGAATAATGGACAAAACTGCTTGCAACATGCACCCGTTTTGCCGTAAATCTCGCCCCACACTCGTGCCAGCCTGTCCAAATGAGTCCAAAACCATTTTTTGAGATATTTTTCCATTTTTTTAGCCTATTTCTCACCTATAAAAAGACTCTCTCTCCAAATCTCAAATCACACAATTTCTCAACTCTTCTATCTATTTCTCTAGTTTTCTCTCTCTAGAAATCTTTCTTAGTTTTTTTAGTTTTAAAGTTCTTTTTTTTAGAAGAACTAGTTATACTTTTGTAAATTTTTAGTTTTTGATTCAATAAACGGAAATGCAAATCCATTTGGAGATTTTTCATAAATGGAATTAGCATCAAATTTCTGTAAGGATTCTTTTGAGGTATAATTTTAAATGAATTCTTTGCAGTTATTTTTATGTTTTATTCATATATGTTATATTCAAATTGTTCCTCACTCAATGCCCCTATCATAGCTTCCTCTTGTAGTTGGAGAACCATTTATTTTATGATGGACTTACGTAGCAATGCTAGTTCATTGTCGACAACGCTACCGGATAAGCTATGAGAGAGAAGACAACCTCAAAGACGTATAACATCTTTGAGATGTTGGGTACGAATTCCCAATAGAAAAGCTCACAAGTAGGAAGAGCTGAAGTTTATGAAATCGATTCCAGTAATGAAGTTCAATGACAACTAATTCAATTGACCAAGCAAGTTTCCCTTATCACTACGCAAACCAACACCAACAATGAACATTGTGGTTTGTGTAGCAACATAGGACATGGTATTGAATCTTGTTCATATCAAGGAGAAGCACCAGATGGACCTGAACAGGTTAATGTTTTGGGAGCATATCAATAGAGACCATGATTCAACCACAATTGAAATACCTACAATCCTAGGTGGAGAAATCATCCCAACTTCTCCTGGAGGCAAAACATCCCTCTTTTCGCCTAAAGCTCAAATCATCCAGGCCAAAAATTCTACAAGCCCATTTCAAGAAGCCTTCCCAGTAAACCAACCCTAGATGACAACTTGAATTCTTTTATTCAAGTCTACAGTGATAACGAGTCTAAAACCAATTAATGGTTGGACTCTATGGAAGCTTCTATTAAAAAGGTAGAAGTCCGAGTGGAATAGTTAGTTGAGCATTTGCAAGAACAAAGAAAAGATTAATTGAATAGTCAAATTGGATCAAATCAATTCCATGAAGAGGAGATATTGAGTTTGTCATTCTAAAATCTCCTAGCAACGTCTTATTAGAAGATGATAAATTTTAGTTCTAAGTGGTAGGTCACCCATTATTGTATTTTCCTTTCTTTTAGTTTGTTTTGTTTTGTTTTGTTTTTATTTTAAGAACTTGTGTAATAAAATTCCAATGAAATAATAAAAATTTATTTGTTTCAAAAATTGTGTCCATTCTTTAAAGTTAGCATTACAAAAAAAAAATAACTTAGGTTCACTGCGTTTTTATTTTGTTTTAGCGTATACATTTTCTCAAGTGATAAATCTTTCTTAGAGAGTTCTACTATTTTTCAATATAGGAGCTAGATGTGATACACAAGTGGAGAATGATCAATTTAAACTACAAGTAACCATGAGAGATGCTGGAGATAGGCAGAAAATGATGAAAAACTATACAATGCCAATCATTGGCAATGCAACTTCTAGCATATAATTACAAGAGGCTGCAAGGAACTATGAATTGGAAAAGATTCATTTTTTTTCCTTCCTTTTATGGTATCCCTAATGAAGACCCTTTGCATTTCATTAGAGAATTCTATGCTATTGTCCAAACCATTCAACTATAGAGAGTTGATGAAGACCATCTTAGGATGAGGTGTTTTCCTCACACCTTCAAGGATAAAGCTTGGTCATGGTTCATTAATCTATAACCGGGTTCTCTAACAACTTAGAAGGTCTATGAAAATTTTATAGGTAGGTTCTATTCCCATCAAAAGACTACTGATTTAAGGAAGAAGATAGCAACGTTTTCTCAAATGGATGAAGAGCCTTTTCATAAAGCTTGGGAAAGATTCAAACTCCTTTTCATTCAATTTCCTCATCATAGCTTCCTATTATAGCTACAAAACCAATTATTTTATAATGGATTGAGACTATAGAGTCAATACATGGTTAATAATGTTGTTGGAGAAGCCATGAGAGAAAAGATGCCAGAGGAAACCTATAGTCTCTATGAGCTGTTGGGTTTAAATTCCCAACAAATAAGTACTGGAAGAAGAAGAGCAGGAGTCAATGAAGTGTGCTCCGATAATGAAATAACCATACAACTTGCGGAATTGACTAAGCAAGTGCAATTGCTCACTACCCACCAAATGCCAAATCAAGAGGTGTGTGAAGTGTGTTTTTCAATTGGGCATGATGCTTGTAATTATTCATATACTTGTCATTCTAGTGTGGATTCCATGAAGGAAGTCAATTCCTTTCAAAGGTATCATCCGAACACCTATAATCACCCTAACCATCATTGGACACCAAACATTTACCAAGCCTACACCCAATGTCAAACACTAAGGCCAAATAAAAATCACCCTTATCCACCAAATCAATCTTTTAAGCCAACCATAAAGGATAACTTGAATGCTTTTATTTAACTTAGTCATGGTAACCAATTGATGAATAATCAAAGGTTGAGCACCATGGAGGCTTTGATTAAAAGGATTAAAGCTAAAGTTGGGAAATTAGCTGAACAAATGCAAAGGGAAGAACCAGGAAAGTTTCCCAGTAAACCTGTACAAGAAAAGGATGTAAGAACCCTTCAAAGTGGTAAGATAATCAATAGTATTTTACTTGAAATCTCTAAAAATGTACTTTGTAGTTTAGGTAACAAAGAAGGTAAAATTCTAGTCTTACAAAAATGAGAGAGAAGTGCTAAACGTTTTTCAAAACTTCAGAAAAACTCATTGGGGAGTCATCTGACATCCCCAAAATTCAAAAGACAATAAAACCACACCAATTTCAAGTACCTTTTCCACACTGGTTGAAATAATCAAAACAAGATAAGCAATCCTATGATCTTTTTGATATGCTTTCTAAAGTAAATATCAGTTTACCATTATTAGAAGTGATCATGAATGTGTCCTCATATGCTAAGTTTTTCAAATAGTTGAAGACTAAGAAAAGGTCGTATGAACTTAATGAGTGAGTAGTAGTTTCTGAAATTTCTAGTGATGTCTTCAACTTCCCTTAAGTTGAAAGACATTGGAAGTTTTATCATAAACATAACTACGAGGGATAGGAAAGTCGTTCAAACAATGCTTGATTTAGGTGCTAGTATAAACTTGATACCCTACTGTATATTATTACAAATTTATTTAGGAGATTTAAAACCCACAAATATGTCCCTTCAACTTGTAGATAGATCTCTTATGTATCCAAAGGGAATAGTTAAGGATGTGCTGGTACAAGTAGACAAACTTATAATACCTATTGACTTTGTGGTTTTGGATATGCAAGAAAATCCGGCCTTGGACAGAGAGTATACAATACTTCTTGGTAGATCATTTATGGAAACTACTGAGACTATTATTGATGTCCAAGATGAAAATTTGATAATGACAGTCTTAGGAGAGATTGTTCATTTTAAAGGTTTTGATTCTTCACCTTTTCCTTCTATTTCTACCATCGATGAAATATTCGATGTTGAACCTTTGGATAATCTTGTCCAAAACACCTTTTCCCAAACCAGAATAAAAGACAAGTTTGAAACGGTTCTTACACTTGAAGAGGTCAAAGAATATTTAGATGAGGAAATTAAAGGGTACCTTGAACAACTAGATAGTGATGAACTAATGACAAAATCTAGTACACTTTTAAATCTACTCAATTCTCCATCTAGTAAAGAGACCAATTCACTTGAACTTGAACTCAAAGACTTACCTAAGCACTTAAAATATGTGTTTTTGGGAGATGGAGAAACTTATCCAGCGATAGTTTATTCAATCTTGACCAAAACCCAAGAAAAAGAACTTATAAAAGTGCTTAAGAAGTTTAAGAAAGACATAGGTTGGAGTATTAGGGATATAAAAGGCATTAATCCTACAATACGTATGCATAAGATCTACTTGGAGGATGATGCTAAACCCATACGAGAGGCTTAAAGAAGACTAAACCCAAACACCAAGAGGTAGTTAAGAAAGAAATTCTTAAATTGTTAGAAGAAGGAATTAAATACCTTATTTTCGATAGTAAGTGGGTTAGTCCAGTACATTTGGTACCTATGAAATCTGGGATAACAGTTGTTAAAAATGACAAAAGTGAATTAATGCCCACTAGAATAATCACGGGATGTAGGTTGTGTATAGATTTCAGGAAACTAAATTTGTATACTAAAAAGGATCACTTTCCTTTTCCTTTCATTGATCAAATTTTGAAAAGATTAGTTGGGCACAAATTTTACTATTTTCTAGATGGACTATCCAGATATTATCAAGTACCCATAGCACCAAAAGATCAAGAAAAGACCACATTTACATGTCCTTTAGAGACATTTGCGTGTTTATAGTTGATATTATAAACTATCTTGCCACTCGTGTTTTGACACCTAGCACTTGATATCAGTACATGAAAAGGTTCTTTAAAACTATCAAGGACTATTTTTGGGATGACCCTTACTTATACAAGATTGGTCAATATTAAGCATTCTGACTTTTTGTCATGAATTTCATTGTGGGGGTCATTTTGGTGGCGAAAAGACAACCTGTAAGGTATTACGGTCTAGATTCTTTTGGCCCACTCTTTTTAAAGATTCTTATATGTTTTGTGCACAATGTGATAGATGTCAAAGAAGAGGCAACATAAGTAAACTAGATGAAATGCCTTTGACATATAATTTAGTTGTTGAACTCTTCGATGTATGAGAGATTGACTTTATGGGTCATTTTCCCCTATCCAATGGTATTTAATATACTTTGGTTGCTGTGGATTATGTATCCAATTGGGTGAGAGATATCCCTACTAAAACCAATTATGCTAATGTTGTTGTAAAATTCTTGAAGGATTCAATATTTAGTAGGTTTGGAATGCCTTAAGCTATAATAAATTATAGAGGTATCCATTTTTGTAACAAAATCTTTGATAGAGTATTGAAAAAGTACAACATCACACATAAAGTAGCTACTCCATATCATCCTCGAACTTTCGGTTTGTGGAAGTAAGTAATAGGAAAATCAAGGGAATAATGGAACGCATTATGTGTCCTTCAAGGAAGGACTAGGCATTTAAATTGAATGATGCCTTATGAGCATAACACATAGCTTACAAAACACCCATTGAGATGAGCCCTTACCGATTAATCTTTATAGAAGCATGTCACCTTTCCGTTGAACTCAAACAAAAGGCTTACTGGGCAATTAAAGAGTTAAATATGGACTTAGATAAAGTAGGAGAAAAATGGTTACTCCATCTTAATGAGTTGGAAGAAATTAGGAATGAAGCTTATGAGTCCAAATTATACAAAGCATATACTAAGCGATATCATGACAAGAGGCTAGTTCCTAAGACTCTTCACCCTAGAACAAAAGTTCTTTTATTGAACTCTCATCTAAGATTTTTTCCAGGAAAACTGAGATCAAGATGGGATGGACCATTCTAAATTGTCCAAGTATTTGCACATGGAGTAGTAGAACTATTGGATTCCAAGACACAAACAAAATTCAAAGTCATTGGGCACCGTGTTAAGCCTTATTTAGAAGGACCACACAACGCTATCAAAATTGATTGCCTTTGGCTGAGTAACCCTTAGCATCATAATGATACATCTTACTAAGATATTAAACTAAACGTTGAGTGATAGGCAACCCATCATTGAAAGGTAATTTTATTTTATTTTAAGCAATTTAGTTTATTTTATTAATTTCTTTTCTTTTATGAGCATCTTTGTTTATTTTATTGCATAAAATAATTGTTTGTTAAGATGTGTTAAAGTACCTAATTTTATGATTCAGATATGATGTTTGATGCAACTAATGTTCTACACCAAAATCCTTAACACTTAAAGCAATTTGGTAGCTTTTATATCCCTTATCTTTTTACAATTTACATATGTTACATTGAGGACAAATTAGATTTTAGGTTGGGAGTGGTAGGATTTAAAAGTTACATAAATTAGGCAAAATTTAATTTTTTTATAAATAATGTGTCCTTATTTTGCTTATTTAGTTGTGAATTTTCATATTAATTGTTTCCTTTAATTTATTTGTTTCTTTATATATGTGTATTATTTTATTTATTTGTGTGTTTAGGTAAATTAGAATAGAGTTCAAATTTTTGTCACAAAAATAATAATGTCTTAAAAATTTAGTTTAAGCAATGATTAGGTCTTTTTGCATTATTAGATTAATTTCCAAACGCATATCATGAAGTAATATGATAATTAGTAAATTTATTTCATAACTAATATTTTATGATAAAATGTTGAAATAAAACGAATCCAAAATCGGTGTTTAGGACTCAAATAGTGGAGACCACCATTGTAAGATATTATTCGAGCCTTAATTTCCTTTATTCTCAGAGAAATATTTTCTTTCTACTCAAAATACTTATTTTATTTCTTTAAAATTTTAGATGATCTCTATAGGTATTAGCATTGAATGTATGATTTTTTTCATCGTAATAGAGTGTCGTATATTTATTTTTCATTTACTTAGATTAAATGATTTAAGTAGAAATTAATATTATATGCCTTTATCTCATTCATGCATGACTTCTTCCAAAAAAAGATATATTTAGGGTTATTTAAACCATAATCATAGAAAAAAGCCACAAAATTAACCACTCATCAAATTCCTACAAAAATGTACAATCTATACATAAGTCCACTCTCTAAAAAAATATGTTAAAAAATCTCTTAAAAAAATAGAGAGATAAAGAATATATAATATAATCTACATAATACAACATTTTTAGCCTTAAATAGTTATGAGTGTTGGTTAGTATAAAACAAATATAGGAAATAATTCCCCTAGAAGTCATTGCATTTATTTTTTCTACACATTTAAAAGGCATATATCATGAAAATAATATATATGATATCTTTATAATTTATACATTCGATTCATTTCATGCGATCAAATTTATGCACTATTTGAAGTCTTTCTTCTTTTATAAGTATGCAGACCTTATTAGTTCATTTCTAAACATAAATTCTATTGGCATATACCTTAGTATGAGTGCTTGAACCCATAAGATTCAATGAATTTAGAGTATTGACTTTGTGAAGAGTAGAATCAAAGTGAATTCAAATTCCTAACACTAAAATTGTGTGAAGTTAAAATGAAACATTTTTTATTAAAATATGAAAGTGATTTTTGACTAATTATTGTAGTAAATCATGATTTTTTAAAAAATTAGAATAATCTATGCTTAAAGGTTTTAATTATAAAACTTAAATGAAATTTTAAGAATGAAATTTTTTGCATTTTATTTTACTTTGTTATTTTTGTTTTATTTTAAAGATTGTTTTATTTAGTTTAATGTTTGTGGGTACCATTACTGAAAACCCTCACGAGACTTAAGCTCGTCCATTAGGGTAATCTAGGGGTTTAAATACTTGTTATTTATGCTAAATGCAATCATGTCAATCCACGAAAGTGATTTAGGATAGTTTAATTTTTAGTTTCTATTTTAGTTTTTACTTTTACTAAAGAACTATCAAGAAGTTGGTTGGAGGTTATAATGAGTGCTTAAAAAGTACTAAAATTACCATGATTTAATGTATTTCAATTGATTAAATATATTTATATTTGTATGATTTTATCATATTTTTATATAAATTTGTCTTTTTGGAATCATGGGTATTTTTTTTGTTTTCCAAGTATTTTCGTAAAAAAATAATTTAAAGACATGAAGAAAAATACTAGAGGCAATACATTAACAATATTTTGAGAAAAAAATGAGGAAACGTAAAAAAAATGGACAAAACCACTTGCAACCAGCACATACCCACCCGTAGCTAGTACCCGTCTGCCCGAAGAAAGCTCCTATCCCACTGCAAATCTCCCCCACACGCGTGCCAACCTGTCTAAACACATCCAAAACCATTTTTTGAGATATTTTCTCACTTTTTTAGCCTTTTCTTCACTTATAAAAGAACCCTCTCTCCTAATCTCAAATCACACATTTTCTCAACTCTTCTCTCTTTAGCCTTCTCTTTCTAGAAAGTTTTCTTAGTTTTTTTAGTTTTAAAGTTCTTATCTTTTTTAGAAGAACTAGTTATGCTTTTGTCAATTTTTAGTTTTTGATTCAATAAATAGAAATATAAATCCGTTTGGAGGTTTTCTAGAAACAGAATTAGCATCAAAGTTCTGTAAGGATTCTTTTGAAGTATAATTTTAAAATGAATTCTTTACAGTTATTTTTTATTTTATCCTTATTTGTTATATTTAACATGGTTGGCTGTTTGTAAATATGATATAATAATAACGTTGTTATGCTTGCAAAATATTAAATAGGTAAAACATTTCCATAAAATAAATTTATTTTTTATTCAAGATTTTATATTAAGGATGTTAGAGAGGAATATATTAATTTTCATTGCAAACTTAAATCTGAAAATTAGATTTTAAGGTTTAATTATCTGGTCTAATTTATAATATTATCCTTTTATTTGTTGGTACAATCACTCGGTAGTTAGAGTGAAACTTTATTTCAAAATTTTTTATAAGAACTATTATTCGAAATGTATTGACAATATATTTTCAATAATGGTTATAAAACTTGAAAGTTAGTACTCAGATAATTAAATTCTTAAATTTAATTTTGACACCTTGAATAATGTTTAAAATTTCTAACCACACCAATGCTAACATTTAAATGGTTCATTTTCAATTTTTTAGAAAAAAAAGAATTAATTTAATTAACCAAATTAATTATCGACCTCATCCATAGGTGTTACTTGATTTGTTTAATTAACAAAGAATATCTAACCCCACCAAATGTATTATTTATATATATATAAAAAGAGAATCAATAAATATCAATTTATATCTTTAATAACCTAAATAATATGAACAAGCATAATTAACTTAATTATTATATCCATAAATACTTCACTGTTATGAATGATACAAATTTGCATAATTGTTTATTGAATTCATATCTATGTTTATTTTTTTTATGTTATTAGATTAGGAAACACAAAAAATCAAAATATCCGGACTGAATATTTAGGATTTAATTTCATTTTTAAAAGTTTGAATAATAAATTAAAAATTGTATATATTCATTTCTTAGATCGACCTTGGGAGTATATTTGTCAATTTTTTTCAAAATGATTTGTGTACTTGTGAGAGTTTTACAAATATAAAACCAAAGTATCTGCAAGATCGGTATTGTTAACCCGATACTGGTTTTGTCTCATTAGATACTAAAATCCAAGAACCACTTCTAGAGCTACCATAAGAGCTATTAAATGTGAGAGATGTTTTACTAAGGGGAATTGTAATGAAGGAGTATTAAAGACCAATCAATTGAGTGAGGCATCTAAAAATTATGAATTGAAAAATATTCATTATTCCATGTTGTCCTCCTTCTATATAATTTTTAATAAAGATCTTTTCACTTTCATTAGGAATTTCTACTCAATTGTATATACATTCCCTTTATAAGGTCTTAATGAGGACCAAATTAAAATGAAGTATTTTTCATACACTCTCAAAGATAGAGCAAAGGCTTGGTTAATAACTCTCTTATCAAGTTCCCTAATAACTTGGGAGGGAGTCTACAATAAGTTTATGGGGAAATACTATTCCCATCAGAAAACTTCTCATTTAAGAACCAAAATTGCTACATTTTCTCAAATGGAAAGAAAACCATTCTATGAAGCTTGTGATAGGTTCAAATTACTTCTCACTTGGTGCCTACATTAACATTTCCCACTGCAGCTGCAAAATTAATTCTTTTATGATGGGTTGATAGAACAATGTCAATTCACAATTAACAATGTTACAGGTATGTGGAAAAGAAACTTTAGAAAGACTTATTAGCTCTATGACATATTGACTGCTAATTCCCAAAAAAAGAATACTAAAATGAGAAGAGTTGGAATCAATGAGATAGGCTTCGAGAATGAGATTTTTATGCAACTTATAGAATTGAGTAAGCAAGTTCAATTTCTAACTACCAAGAACATACCAAACTAAAAGGTATGTGGAGTTTAAGATACATATGAGCATGGTACTAATTATTTGGACATTTGGATTGGCTTATTTCCCAACCCATTCAAACCACTCAAACAAAGTCCCCAACCAGAGATGGAAGGAAAAACACCTCAAATATCCTACTTGTAAACCAGCCCGAGCTCGGTTTTGAGGGATTGAATCTTATGTATAGTTAACCATCAGTCCAAGCTAGGGTCAACTCCAACTTATGATATGCTATAATTTATATCGATTATACCCTTATGACATGTAAATCTATGTACATATTATGTAACTAAAACCTGTATTTGTAATATTCTATAAATAGATAGACCTCTTATGAGATCCACATATTCAACCAATTATCTTAACTTCTCCCTAAGTTCTCTCTTTGAAAACAGGTTGAATCTTAACATTTTGGCGCCCACCGTGGGGCTCAGATTCTGAAGTCAAGCATAAGTTTCTGACCTCATATCCTTTGACATTCACCACGCTCCTTGAGAGAAACTTGGAAAACCAATTATGTCCACTCACAAACTACAAATACCATATTTGGGACTCGTGTTGGAAGTCAATCAAGGTTGGCTGATCGTGAAGCAATGGCAACTCAAAGAAATACCTCACTAGCCCTCTACCAAGAGTTGGATTGCCTACTCCTTGAGCTGAGAAAAGAGCTCGAGGAAACCAAAAGAGATAATAGAAACTATGCTACCAAATAGGTGGAAGGACCTCAGAAGACTAAACAACCGATCCAGCCAATGCAAATGTAGTTGGGCGTGGCCAACTTGAGCCTCAATAAGCTAAACATAAATACGAGGAGAATCCTTTTTCTAGCTCAACGAGGCCTAGCAATGAAAAATGGATTCAAGAAAGAAAAGGTTGGGAGGCATGATTTTAGGCACTGAAGGAGACCAATAGGAGGCATGATGAGAGCTTTAAGGAGGAAAATGAGAAACATGAGAAGGGAAGAATCCCTTATAATATGGATAGAGATTGTGAGCAACTATGTGTCTCTCCCTATTCTGATGTAGTAGAGAATGATGAACCACTAGCTAAGTTCAACACCCTTAAATGCCTTAATTATTTTGGGAAAAAACATACCTGGCAACACATGTTCAACACTTTAAAACAACCATGGCTCCTATGAGTCTCACCCAAGGAAAGAGAGACACCATAATATGCAAGTTATTTGCTACCACCCTTTGTGAAGGCACAAAAAAATGGTTCAACAACCTGGCCCCCAAATCCATAACATTTTTCCCATAGTTTGCTAGGTTATTCATCACAAACTATGCCTGTAACGAGCCTTTGAGAAAGGAGTCTCACTACCTTTTTTTCAATTATTCAAGAGAGAAGAGAATCGACTAAGGAATACATGAAATGGTTCAGAGAAAAGAAATTGGAAATCTCTTACTCCCATAGTTCTATTACTATAGAGGCCTTTTTGGCGAGGCCTCTTGAAGAGCCCCGACATATTCTTGAACCTAACTAAGATAGTGCCATGCACCTTAGAAGAAGCTTATGGAGATGTGAGAAAGTTTTTCAACCTCGAGGGGGAGCTAGGTCTGGTTAAAAAACATCAAACTGATTTAGAAGTGGTGCCAGATAAAGAAAAGAAGAGGATGAGCCTAGACAGGACACATCAAAATAACAAAAACAAATGTGTTGTACCAGGTAATAAGAAGGTCGGACAATGTCTAAGAAACAAAGGACCATAGGGGAGGTCATTCTCCCCTTTTAAGGATCCTTCCTTGAGAGTTGAGCTAGTTCAAGCTGTAATGAGAATGAAGGATGAGCTCAATGTCAGATGGCCACCAAAGGTGAAATCCCTTTTTAGAGACACTTCTAAATGGTGTGCCTTCTATAAGGATGTGGTCTATGAAACAAAAGACTACATACACTTAAAAAAAAAAGATAAAAGAGTTGATGGGTATGGGATATCTAAAGGACTTCATCGTAGAAAATGGGGATAAAAGAAGCTACCAAGGCACAAGAGGGATGCCAAAACCAATGATCTCGTCAAGCGATAGTAGGGAGCCGCGTGATGAGCCCAACATTAGGAATATATATGCCATACATGGAGGACTTGGGTTAAGAAGATCACTAATAACTTGCACAAAAGATTTGCAAGTTAGCTAGCAATGTTCCCCATGTATATGTAATCGCCACACAAATTGTGTGTGCAATAAATACGCAAGTATACGTATCGTAACAAGTAATATAATGATAAATAAAGATCATTCCCACGGAGATTATTTTTTTAGAAACTAATTTTTTAAACTAAAAATAATAAAAATCAATTTTTCTGGTGTTTTTATATCTTAAGAAAGCAAAATTAAAATAACTAAAAGTAAATAACAATAATTAATTAAATCAGATTTTGTGACTAAAAAGATATATGAGAAAATATCTAGGAATACTTAATCCCCTAATTTTCTAAACATGCGAATCACTAAAATCTTCCCAATATAATATCAATTAATTACATGATCAATTGAATCTAACCTAACATGTATTCCTCTCTCAAGTAAACTACACACCATATAGTAATTAATTTAATCACACTCTCATGCCAATTAAATTGCATACTACTCATTAAGTTCATCAATTATGGATCACATACATAAGAATCATACATCTCTACCTAGAAACTATGCATGTTATTTAATCAAGACAAACAATTAAATAATTTTCTCAAATCTATTTAATTGCCTCTATAGATAAATTATTGGCCAAATAATTAATAGCATAAAAATTAGATTAAATAATATAATTAAATTAATATTATAATTGAGAAAAAATATTAGATCATCACATGTTGAAAATTGGGTTCATAAGATCCCTAGATTAATAAATTAATTACACATAATTGTGTTCATAAAGCTCATATTTTTCATAAAGGAAGACATAAAATTAATAAAGAAAAGAGTAGAAAAAGAAATGACCAAAATTATGCTAATGGAGGCAAATTAGGGTTTATGTAGTGATTAGGGGCTTAAATAAAGCTCAGGTGCCATTTGGACAGTCCGATCAGCTTCAAATCAAGGGCTACGATCAAAACAAGCAAAACTGACAGTTTCAGCCAATCATCGCGTGACACGTGGCATCATAAGTTCATTGGGTGAATCAGAGAGCGACGCGTGGTAGGGGAGACCAATCAGAGTCAACGTTCGCTGAGTCAGCACCATGTGGCACGATGCACGGGTGGAATGCTTGGAGCAATAGCGTAGTAACACGTGTCCTAGCGCATTGACTAATTTCCAAACTCAGATTGAACGCGGTGCTGACAAGTGGCATGTGTTTCTCCTCCTCACACGCGGTACAACGTGATTCGCTCTTCGTGCTTGCATGGCATCCACGTGGCTTGCTCATTCAGCTCCTATGCTTACGTGACATGCCACGTGGTAGCTTTTGATTGGTCCTACGTTAAAAATTCATAAAAATTCCAAAACAATTCCAAAAATTATTTTTTCACCCCTTTTTCACTAAAAAGTTTATATTTTAATTTTTTTAGCCACAAAAATACTATTTATTAAATAAAACAAGTAAATATTAAGTAAAAAAGTGTGCTAATTGATTAAATATTAAGTAAAAGAGAGAATCAATAAATATCAATTTATATCTTTAATAACCTAAATAATATGAGCGAGCATAATTAACTAGTTATTGTATCCATAAATACTCCACTATTAGAAATGATAAAATTTGCATAAATGTTTATTGAATCTTTATCTATGTTTATTTTTATGTTATTAGATTAGAAACACAAAAACCAAACTATCGTGACAAGATGTTAAGGATTTAATTTCGTTCTTAAAAGTTTGAATAATAAATTAAAAACCACATATATTCTTTCCTTAGATCGACCTTGGGAGTATACTTATCATTTTCTAAGAAATGATTTATGCACTTGCGAGAGTTTTATAAATATAAAACCAAAGTATTGGCAGAATCGGCGATAACGGTTTTTGTTCATCAAGTAAAAATTTTTAAGTTAAAAAATCAAGACTAGTGCTCATAAATATTTAATCTTGTAAAAATGAAACATATGTAAAAATTATTCATCACTTAGACAATATTCAAATTTTTCAAGGAGATATGCATCATTTAAACCGAAGAAATAAAAATAAATCACCATTCCAAGCAAAATATCTTCAATCAACCAAACAAATACAATATCACAAGCATGAATACCCAGAAAATATTTCAATTCAGTTCAATATCTCTACCAGTATAACCGGGCGCATGTGAATCGGCTGCACAAAATCGTGCCTTGGTAGACACGTAAGACACGTGGGTCCCACCCTACACGCCGACCTGCGCGACAGGTGGTCCCCACTCGGCGCACCGAGCGGCGTGATCTAGAAAACCTGCACCCATTGGCTTTGGTCGGGTTTGTAGGAGACGTGCTCATCCTAACCGTTTCTTGTGTGATCTGACGGCTCACGTTGCGTGTGTGGATGATGGCGCGTGGACTTCTTCTCTCCTATGTAGAAAATAAATTTCTTAATTACATTTTGACCCACAAATTTATTTCAAATTACATTTTAAACTTTCTTTAATTACAATAAAGGCCTTTTCTAATTTAAATTAAATTTTAAACTTTTAATAATTAAAATTAAGCCCGATTTTAATTTTAATTATATTTTAGACTTTTATAAATTGCAATTAAGCACTCTTTTATTTGAAATTGTATTTTTGGACATAAATTTGCAATTAAGTACGGTTTCGATTCAAATTATTTAATTTTCTTAAAAATATATTTCTTAACACATAAATAGTAAATATTAATTTATTTAACTGAAATTAACAAAAAATGTTAAGAACATAGCAATTATAATTAATAAAATAGATGAAAATAATTATATAAAATACAGTTATCAACACCCCAAACTTATTTTTTTTCTAGTCCTTGAGCAAAAGGAAAGAAATAAAACAAAGATAACTGCATTTAAAATAGTAATTTTCAAAATATTTCTTTTTAGTCATTTCAAATTACATAACTCAACGAAATAAAAGAATTTTATCTAAGTATCAAAATCGATTTAAAAATATATTACATTTTCACAATGAATTTTAGTGTGTGTGTGAAGTCTTTTCATATTTCATCACATGCAATCCGGATCAATTTATGCAAATATAAAATCAAACAAATTATAATGAAATCACAAATCTCATAAGTTTATTTTTCATTTCTCTCTCCACTAATGTAGAAAAACACAACAAAAAATAAATAGGACTTTATTAAGCTTGTAATGTATGGCTTAGGTAAAGGTAGGATAACGGATAATACTTAGCTCAACTTTTCCCAAACACATCATTTTCGGATTGAAAGATGATAACTTCTATCATCACAATAAATAGTTCCCAATTTGGGATTTATCATCACATACAATAACCATTTTTTTTCTTTTTCCTTTTTCCATTTTTTTCTTTTCAGAATCTATGTTTTTTTTCAGTATCCTTTTTTTTATATATCTTTAAATATTTACTAACAATTATAACATGTTAGTGAGATAAGAAAAATAGATATAACTACACATATATATATATATATATATATATATATATATATATATATATATATATTTTATGTACGCTTTTGAAATGAGATAATATATATATATATATATATATATATATATATAAACTTTGAAGCTCAAAAAGGGTACACTATCGATAAAGCATGTGAAGGTAGATAAAAAGGCTCAAACGATCCAAAGATGGCCTAAATCATTTTCTTAGTTAAATGTTATCTGTAATTTTGCCTCTATAAAAAATAAAACAAATTCTAAGAACTGTGACACCACAAATATCAATCGAATTCCATACTCACATAAACCTTCTCTAAATTACCATAGCAACTCAAAAATCAAGACTAGTACTAATAAATATTTAATCTTGTAAAAATGAAACATACGTAAAAATTATTCATCGCTTAGACAATAATCAAATTTTTCAAGGAGATATGAATCATTTAAACCGAAGAAATAAAAATAAATCAGTGTCCTAATGAGACTAGATGTTGTAGGGAGAATGGTCCAGATAGCTATAGAATTGAAAGAGTATGATATTAAATACATGACTAGAATAGCCATTAAAGGGCAGGTTATGGCTGAGTTTATGGTTGAATTCAACAATAGGCCTAAGGTCGTTACCAAGACACAACAAGGGGAGATGTGTGGGATATACCATAGAGAAGCCTCAACTTGGTAGGTATTTGTAGATGGAGGGCACAACTTCAATGGTGTAGGACTGGGAGTAGTCATAATTGATCATGACAACAAATGCTTTGAATATGCAGTCAAACTTGATTTCTAAGCAACTAATAATGTCACAGAATAAAAGACTACTATATTTGAGGATATGATTTCTTGAGAAGGGTATCCTACCAGTACATCACAAAGACAAGAAAGAAATTGAGGCCAAGGAAGGTCAATACATGATTGAAACAGGAAAACTATACCAAAAAACTCACTAAGTTCTAGCCTCTTATGTATAGCCAAGGAGGGATCTAAAAAAGGTTAATGTTTGAAGCACACGAAGGAGACACTATGCCAAAATCGAGCTTTAACGTTGGTTATTAACTGACTTTAAATCAATTTAAATTTGGTTTGGTAAATCAAATTTAAATGCTTAGACTTAAAATTTAAAGTTGGTTCACGCGTTGAACCAACTTTAAACGTAAAGTCGGTTCATGCATTGAACCGACTTTAAATTCTGTATTTTTTTTACACATTTTACTCATTTTTTACTATACTCAAAACTTATATTTAATCACATAATAGCAAACAAAATAAAAATATGTTTATATACTATATTGATAATTAGGAGGCTTAGCCGACCATATTAATTTACAAACAATTATAAATATGTTTATTAAAATAAACAAACTAAAACAAACTTAAACTTACTTATAAATTATAAAACAAGGTTACAAATCAAAACTATTATAAAAAGGATTAGGTATGAGAGAGTATGAGTGTATGAGAGCAGTGTGGAAGCAATGCCTCTTTCTAAAAATGAGCTCGTTATTTATAACTGAGTGATGTACTATATGGAGATGCCATTACTATTCAATGAATAGTAGTATGTCTAGCACTTGATACTATTGAGAGTTGATTATTCTACTGTGAACAATAGTGTGTCTGCCACCAGCTAATATTAGAGATGTATTACTATGTTGAATAGTAGTTGTTGCGACATTTCAGACAGGTAAATGTTGTTTGATGAATACTACATTGTCAGGCACTATTTGGGTGAAATGAATAGTGCATTGTCGGCACCGTTTTGTCGTCTTTTGTGAAAACAATAGTAATTTGTTTCAGAAGACTTTGATGGGTCGTGTGGATGGGCCTTTACAAACAAATAGGCTTTTAGCCTGTAATAAAATTAATGGGCACATAGGTCTGAATAATAAATGGACTCATAGGCCCAAGGTAATAATAAGTGGACACACAGACCCAAACAAATGGACTCACACGCCCAAAGCAATAGTAAATGGATACGCAGGCTCAAAAGTAAATAATAACTGGACACGCATACCCAATAATAGTATTGGGTCAAATGACCCAAATTATGGACGAGGTTTACTAGTCCAAAATAGGAAATCTTCACTAGTTGTTTCTAAGTTTATTAGAACACCTGATGAAGCTTTTGATGAAAGTGAGACTGTTTCATAGGGTGATTGAGTCTCATTTGAATCTTCTTCTTCTTTCTTTATTCTAGAAGTTTGGCTAGAAGATTCGTGTGATAATTGCTGAATAATTTCCAGAAGTTCCTCCTGGGTTTTTGCTTTAGAAATTAAGGCATTTGTGTGTGCCTTTTTTGCTAATAGGAGCGAAGATGCTTGTAGTTCCTTCACTTGGGGATCTCTGTGACCCTTTTTGTAGAAGCCATTTTTCAACAACAATTGGTAATAAATTTTTGGGAATCGTAAATGATGACCACCATTTGATTTGTAATAGGCAGGTAATGGTTATTACCTCAATTGTAACAAGTTTTAAAACCCATTGACATACCCAAGGAAGATAAAGTTTTGAGCAAAATATGCATAGAGAAGGGAATCTAGCTTCCTTTGATGAAGGTTTATAATGCTTTTGAAAGGATTCATAACTTTCCTTTACATGAGAAATGGGGATGGATGAAGGTTTTTGAATAATTTCCACCATTCTGCAAACCAAGATGGAAATTGGGATGGATTAACCGATTTATTAACAAAGAAAAATAACCAAGAATATTGGTTATCTTTGGTCTGGATAAGGAATGCATTAAACCATGCATGGTAATAGTCCCAATAATTGTATGTTGTACAATATGGGAGGGAAGATGTTATACTAACCGAAAAGGATAGTGATTTAGAAAGATCATTTCCCTAGTTTGCTAGAGATATGATTTTATGAAGTTTAGTAATTGAAAACTATACCTCTGGTGATTTTGGATAATGAAAGTGTTTGAATTCAGTAGTGCCAGTAATTTCTAGAATACTCTGATAGTATTGTGGTGTTTTTGAATGGGAAATAGGCCTGTAAAAGAAACCTTTTCCAAATAGTTTTTGAGTTGCTAAATAGGGATTATGATAAAAAAATCCCTTTTCAATAATTGTAACTATCTGAGTTTGTTGTTTTTGAAAATACTCATAAGTTGGTTTTGAAATAGATTTGGTAATAGCTTCCCTTGTTCCTTTTTAGGGAAAATAAGTAGAGGCAGTTACCCTATTCTCTAGAATATAAGTTGTTCCAGTTGATTGTTTTGAAATTATTTTAGAAGGCATTGCTTCCTTTTCTTTACCCTTAGAGGCTAGGGCCTCTATTTGGAATGGTGCACCTAATCCTAGAATGCTGGTGTATATTGCTTGTAATGCCTCTGAATCTTGTGATTCCTTGAGGTTTAGTATCCATTCTTGGACCCTTTAATAAATAACTTCCTCTAATGGGGATATCTCTGGTGATGATTCTTCTTGGGATTGCTGGGAAGATGGTTCTACTTCTATAGGTTTGGTTTGGGTCGCTTGGGACCAAGTGATGATTGGTTTTGATGATGAAAAGGTTTAGAGGAGGTTCCCTTTTCTCTTTCTCTTTTTTTTCTTTTTACTCATCGGGAAACCTATTTTGAAGAAACTCTCTGGTTAGAAAGTCTGGTAATGAATTATTCTCTCCTTAGATAAATTCAATATCAAAATCAAAAACATTTAATAATGCTTGCAATCTGACAAAAATATGTTTTGATGCAATATTTTTAACATCTTTTAATAAAAACTCTTTTGTAGATTTACAATCAATTCTTAATAAAAATCTTTGATTTAGTAAATTCAATGGAAATTTAGAAATACAAAATACTATTGCTAATACTTTTTTTTAATAGTGGAATAATTCTTTTGACAATTATTCCAACGGCCAGAGACAAATTGAACTATAATTCTTTATCTTACTAGACTTGTTTTAATATCCCATAGTAGCCAAGTTCACTGGCATCAGTTTCTACTATCTTGGGAAGTGTTGGATTCGTAAGAAGTAAACAAGGAATATTTTAAACTCATGCTTTTATGTTTAACATAATTTTTATGTGTTCTTTTCTCCTTGGCTCAGGAGTTTTCTTGAGCTTATTATGTAATGGCTTTGTCAATCTATTGATATTGAGACAAAAACTTAAAACATAATTTAAGCTACCAAGAAATCTTTATAGTTGAGTTGTGTCGATGATCATATCAGGAAACTTGGTAGTAAACTGAAGAGATTATTCGATTGGAATAATAGTTCCATTAGACATATTATGTCCAAGAAACTTGATATTGGTTTGGAAAAAAGTCATCCTTTTTGGTTGATAATGCCAGTCCACTATTTTTGATGATATGAAAAAAAGTTTTGAGATGCCTGGTATGTTGTTTGACATCTTTAGAAAATATAATTACATCATCGATGTACATAATATAGAATTCTGAATAAGGATTGAATATACTATTCATAATCCTTTGAAATTTAGAAGACACATTTTTTAGCCCAAAGGGCATGACATTTCATTCATATTGTCCGAATGGAACAGTAAATGTCGTTTTATATCTATGTTTTAGTTCAATCTGGATTTTCTAGAAACCTAACTTCATATCGAATTTTGAAAATATTGATGAAGAATGGAGTTTTTGAATAAGGTCCTTTTTATTAGGAATAGGGTACCTCATGACACTATGAACATAGAGTCATTAGCACACTTTTTTACTTAATATTTAATTTTTTTATTTAATAAATAGTATTTTTGGGTCAAAAATATTAAAATATAAATTTTTTAATGAAAAGGGGTGAAAATATAATTTTTTTAAGAATTTTTATGGATTTTTAATGTAGAACTAATTAAGAGCTACCTGGGCAAGCCATGTTGACGCCACACAAGCATAGAAAGTGAATCACGTCGTGCCACATATGAGGAGGACAAAATACGCGCCACGTGTTAGCACAACGTTTAATCCGAATTCGGAAATCAGTCAACGCATCATGGCAAGTGTAGCTACGGAATTGCTCCATGTGTTCGACTCGTGCACCATACCATCCATTTTTGTGAATCAAGTCACACCATGTGTTGCTGACTCAATGATTGTTGACTTTGATCGATCTCCCCTGTCGCGCTATCATTATCTAAAACTATCAATTTTGCTTGTTTTGTTCGTAGCCCTTGATCTGAAGCTTATTGGATGGTCCAGATTGCACCTAAGCTTTATTTAAGCCATTAATCACTCCATAAACCCTAATTGGCCTCCATTAACATAATTTTGGTCATTTTTTGGAGTTAAAAAGAGAGAAAAATACAGGAAAATTCAAGAAAAGACACAATTTTGGTGGATATTCAAGAGGAAATTAATACTACAATTCAAGAGACTGATTATATTTCTTCTTCTACTCTTTTATTTTTATCAATTTTATGTCTTTCTTTATGAAAAATATGAACTTTATGAACACAATTATGTGTAATTAATTTATTAATCTTGAGATCTTATGAACCCAATTTTCACCATGTGATAATCTAAATTTTTACCCCAATTATAATTTTAATTTAATTATATTATTTAATCTGATTTTAATGCTATTAATTTTTTGGCTAACAATTTATCTATAGATGTAATTAATAGATTTGAGAGAATTATTTAATTGTTTGTCTTGATTAAATAAGATACATAGTTTCTAGGCAAATATGTATGATTTTTATGTATGTGATCCATAATTGATGAACTTAATGAGTAGTATGCAATTTAATTGGCATGAGAGTTTTATTAAATTAATTACTATATGGTGTGTAGTCTACTTGAGAGAGGAATACATGTTAGGTTAGATTCTATTGATCATGTAATTAATTGATAATTATATTAGGGGGATTTTAGCAATTCACATATTTAGAAAATTGAGGGATTAAGTATTCCTAGATATTTTCTAATATATCTTTTTAGTCACAAAATCTGATCTAATTAATTATTGTTATTTAGTTTAGTTATTTTAATTTTTCTTCCTTAAAATATAAAAACACAAAAAAATTGATTTCTATTATTTTTAGTTTTAAAAATTAGTTTCTAATAAAATAATCTCCATGAGAACGATCTTTACTTATCATTATATTATTTGTTATTATACATATACTTACGTATTCATTGCACACATAATTTGTGTGGCGATCAGCACCTAATCCATTTTAAGACCTTATTAAGGGGTTTGTAGTTGATGATCAATTGAGGTGATCCTCGTTCGATCTCAGCTGATTTGTTGACATAGAAAGCCGCACAACTCCACGGTGATCTGGATGATGATATCAATTTCTTAGATAAGAGATCATTGATCTCTTTTCGATTTGAATATGCCTTGTGTTTTTAGGAATGTATCTTTCTTGAAATGTTGGTTCATACGGTAAATCTACTATATGTTTTTTCCTATCCCAGAAAGCACTGGGTACGTTAGAACAAACCTCTTTTTTGAAAGAGTTTTGTAGTTTAGAGATCTTGTCTTTTATCTATGGAATTTGGAGTTCTTTCTCGATGGTATGAGATTGAACTTTGGATTTGAGATAGAGAAGGTACTTTTTTCTATGCTTAATAAGAATAGAAATATCCTTTTGGTGGATGGAATTGGCTTTAATAGGGTTGAGATTCCTAGTTTTTGGTTCTTCAATGAATTGAAAACTGAAAGTTTCCTATTCAATTTTGAAAGAAATCCTATCATTTCTGACCAGATATGGGGTAATGATATTCATGAACGGTGTTCCTAATATGACTAGATAGCCTATATCAGATATGATCACGAAAGGTGTTTTGATGATAAATGATTTATTAAGAATTGCAACTTCCGTTTTTCCTATGATACGCATTTTTGATTTGTTGGATGAGGAAAGTTGTTCATCTGTTGATTGATAAAATCACCTAGGGACAATTGATGGTTTTTATAATTGAGATCGACGCCTGTATCAAATAAGGCTATTGTCTCAAGTTTTTACTAATCAAAGAATACTAAGGTAATGGATATTTTGTAATTCCTGGTTGTAATTTCCCTAAGAGTCTGAAGAACATTTTCTAGAACTCTTTCCATGCTCTTAAGTTCTTGGGTGTTGATTCAATTTCGTCCTCTGACTCACTTAATTCTGGGTTTTTTATTCCAATTTTGTCAAGTAATTTAAACTTGAGGTCGTATTCTTTATGTTTTTCTTTAAGATGGTGGAGTTCTAGCTTAATAGTTTTAATTTCAGTTTTTAAATATTGAATTTTTTATATTGGGGTCATTTAATTTAAGGATTTTAATTTGAAGTTGTTCATCTTCTTCCTTAGTTAATATATTAATAATTTTGTTACCAGTATCAGAGTTAGTAGATGCTAACTCATCTTCCCGGGGATTTGAATCTTCTGAGTCTTTTAACCAAGGTTTAGACTTAGATGATGATGATTTATATACCATTAAGGTAGAGATTTTGTTTAAGGTGTCTTTTTCAAGGTTTAATTTATGAATTTTTTTAGAAAACTTGCAATAATTAGCAGTATAGCCTTTCTTACCACATTTACAACATTTAAACTCTTTAAAAAATTTAAAGGGTTTATTATGAAATTTTGTTTCCTTATTAAAATTTCTTTTATAAGTTTTTTTTATAAAAAATTATTCTTTTTTCAAAGAATGGGTTTTTGGGTTTTGAAAATGTCTTATATGTTTTATTGGATTTCTTATAAGGTTTAGTAATATTATTACTGCAATTTCCATCGCATGTTTGATCAATTGAGAAGCTACTATTAAACTGTTTATAGAATGATCCAATTTCTCTTTTGGAGATTTTAAGCTCCAATTTCATTTGCTTTTGGATTTTCAAATCTTTATAGATCTAAAGACCTTGTTTTTTAGCACAACTAATCAATTCACCATAGGTTAATTGATCATAAGGAATAATATAATTCCTATATACTTCACAGATTTTGTTTCTTATTTTATCACCTAAGAGAGGAGGAAGTCCTGCTAGGAACTTCTCTTTCCAAAATGGATGTGTACAGTCATCTCTTAACATAACTTTGCTCAGAAATATATTTTTATAGTTTTGAAAACTACTCATCTTCCTACATTTTATGTTGGAAATAAAATCAACATTTCTATCTTTTAAATGGGATGAATCCCCCATAAAATGATGTAATATTGTGAAAAGTAATGTAGAGATTGCATTTTGAATTGTAGCTCCATATTGATCAAGTATGGGTTCTCCACACTTGTCAGTCAATATCATATTGAAGCTATCTGACTATTATTGTCTTGAAAGATGAAGATCCCACATCCTTTCAATTGGCTTGAAAAGCCTGCTATTAATAATAAGATGATTGTTTTATCAATTGAACCAATTTGTGTTTTGTAAGAATTTGACGCCATTGTCATATGCTATAAAACATGTAATATCTCTTGCTCTATCATTCCTTCTATGCTCCCAACATAAATATATGACATGTTATATTTTGGTTAGGTAACCTGGTTAGGTTGGGTACCTATCTGGACTAGGTTCTTGCCATTTTGATTTTTGAATTTGAGGAGTTGGTTCTGAAAGGTTTTCTTGGGAACTATCCTTATCAGAAGTAATAGGTTCTAATTTACTAAGAACATTAATATCCTGTGTTGAGTTTTTGGTTGGATTTGAAGTCTATGGAGACTTAGGTACAACTAAACCTAGTTTTGTGTTTGAAACTTGGTCTTCTAATTGAAACTTAAGGGTATTGTTCCATTTTTGAAGTTTTTCAAACTTAGATGATATTTCTTCTTGTGCGGGTTTGGATTCTTAGAAGGGTTTGAAGATAGGGTTTTGAACTTTACTACCCATGGCTTGGTAGGAGGTAGAGGGAAGATCAATCTTTTAATTCTTCTTTATCCTAGTAAGTTATTTACCTAAGGTGCTTAGGCTGATATTGGTAAAGTTATCTTAGGTAACTATGTTTTTGAGGTTAGCTGCATGGTTCTCTTGAGGGTTCTTAAGAAGGAAGACTTCTACCTTACTATCCGCAGAGGGAAAGGTAATAGGTCTCAATGGAGGATGTTCAGCCTCAATTGACCCATATGGGGTTTCCCAAATAGGTGTTTTCTTTTTGGTGTTGACTATGTTAATAGAAATAACTGGTTCAACTGGTGATAAGTCCCTATATTCTTCATCTAATAACCTATCGAAATCCTTTAATGTGATTTCTTAGGTATTAATTTCTAAAAAAGGAATAGTTTTGGTGTCTAGAACTTCAACTATAGATTCAGGTACTATGGTTATAGGTTCTAGGATAATGTCGGCTAGTTAAGGGTCAACTATTTTGGGAATTATAGGTGTAACTATAGGTTCACTAAAGTGTTCTATGTTAACTGGTTTAGGGTTATCTATAGAGACTAGTAACGTTTCAAATATTCTAATTATTTTAAGGTTAATCATAGAATTTGGTGATAGTATTTCCATATTTCAGTATAGATTTTAAACCATTCAAGAAATAATATATTTAGCTGGTTTTCCTTAACATACCTAGCATGTTTTCTAAAGATACTAACTCTAGAATTTTCTGAGTATGTGTTTAAAAATCATTTTTTAATCTTTTCGTTACAAGGAGCATCTATATCTAGACGTAGGATTTCTAAGTCTAAATGTTTTTTGCTCTACTATTAATACATTTAACTCATTGGTCCTAGCTGGTATAGTTAGAGCTTGGGATAGAGTTGGTGATAAAAGAGGAGACAATTGAGGTGAATTGCTCATCTCAAATGTTTTGTCAACATTGTAGACTAGTGTATTAAGGTCTACTGCTTTGAGTTTTGCCCTAGGGATATCTGACGTAGATGACCTAGGTTTAGGTTTGAGTGGTAAATCCACAGATGAAAAGTCAAAGATGCTAGAAGAATGTCTTAAAGTGGTAGACCTATCAAAACTAAGTTCGACACTACCAACTTTATATGATATAATTTCCCTAAGTTCTATATTTTGGACAGGTTCTAGGGTTTGATGAGGTTCAAACTCTGGCTGAGTCACACCTTCAAGAAGCCATCTATTGGGAAATATTAATTGGCTCCAAGTAATGGGTTTGGGAAATGTTATATTAGACCTAGATAGATCTGTTTGTAAGAGAATGGTTTCTCCCCTTTTTGATTATTGGATGTGTTTGGTATCCCAAACAGACATCATAGCTTTATAATGAACTCTATAGATTAAGGCTACTGGGATTGCTCCTAATAGTATCCTAAAGTTATGGGTTTGGATCTGTAATGCAAGTGACTTTAGTATGTATGGATCACTTAAGGAAACTAAGAAATTAGGAAAACAATCAAATGATATGGGTCCTAGTCCTAGGCTCATTTCAACTGTTCCTAATAAAAAATCCTTGAAATCTATAAGTCTAGCGTCCCTAAGAACAACTAGAATTTTTGATGATAAACTATCTCTGATTAAAGGTCTTAGTCCAACTTGAACTAATCCGATATGAACATATTTGAAACCTTTTTGAAAATGTTTTTGTAATGATTCTTTTGAAAATAATTGAATAGTTTCAAAAGGTGAAGAAAGTTGAATGTTCATTTCCTCAGTTTTAATAATATAATCAATTTTAAAAAGAATCATCATCTTTGATTTATAAATTTGATCTCTATTAACCTTTGGAATTTCCAAATGATCAATTAGTTTTGAAAAAATTTCAATAGTGAATTCATTGCTATTGATGATATCTTTGTTTTTAGAAGAAGAAGATGATGATTTTGATCATGGGGGAGAAGATGCAAGAAATTTAAATTAGACATATTTAAAATAAAAAAATGCTTGTAAAATATGGCGATAAACTAATCATCAATATAATATATTCAAGTGTTAAATAAGAATCTTAATCTTTTACTATCTACTTTTAACTATCAAGATATATGTATTACAAACATGGGATTAAGTCGTAAAAATATGCTAAGCTATCATACATGAAACATTTAACATTCATTTCTTGTTCCATCTTTTCACATAATATTTATGACTTTCTTCAACTTATAAATAAATAGGTCGTTTACTAAACCACTGGTAGGTACAAGGTATTATTACCTTTCAAACGCCAACACATGACTTAACAACGGGACTTACAACCCTTCGTTCGGATCGAATTAATAAGTGCAACAATCTTACTTATTATCATACAAGTAAATCATAAAGTCATACATACTATTATCCATGGAGAGGAAGCTTGGTTTACTTAGATTCACGAACATAGTGACTAGGAAACTAGGCAAAAAATAGCTGGTCCATTTAAAAATTCATTCCCTTAATTACATGAGCACGTAAACATCCTTCAAACAAGCAACTCAAACTTCAGAGACACATGAATGGAGAAATTAAGGGATTATAGAAATTACCATGGTGTTGTCCTGTGTTATTCAAGATCATTAGAGTATTATCCTGATTCTTCTTGTGATGTTATAATTTGAACCATGTGTTCTGTCCATTCTTCTCGTAAATCATCAAAAAATTTCATATCATAGCTCGACTTGTTCCAACCAAAGAACTATATGTAATTAAATTCAAAATAAGAATATAATATCATAAATTTACAAAAAATAACTTATATATGTTAAAAGATTAATAAAATAAATTACCACATCGACACCTGAATGATATAATAATAACCTCATCCCTTGGAAATCATATTAGCATTGTATTAATATTTTTTCTATAAATATGAAGCTATCTAGAATCAATCTGGTATTTTTAATGCTATAATGAGCTCTAAATATGAAGTCAAGTATAACTTCGATTTATTGCTTGGATTGGTTGAGTTTTGATGCCCATAAACTAATACTTTTGTATTTCCTTGGGGTGAAACAACAATTACTCTTGAAGATATGATAATTCTTGGTGGTTTTCCTATATTTGGTTGGCCAGTGACTACCATGATATTGTCATACCAGGGAACTAGGCAAGAGAGATGAGATGAAGTTTAGGCAAAAAACAAATCCATATAACATAGGAATGTTGATATTTATGATGATTTCACTCATAAACTTTATGACATAGTAACCACACATGACTCCATCATTTTGTTGTGGAACCTATAAAAAATAAGTGTACATGATTTTCCATTGCTTCTTCTTGAATAACTTAGTGCACGAAGATGGCCCACTAGACATAGATTTAGCACGAGATACTTTCTTTGTATCTCTTAAATGTGCCACACTTACGAATTCTGATATAATAGACTAAAAAAGAAGTATTATATATGTTAGTAACAATAAAATAATAATAATATAATAATAATAGTAGTAAAAAAGGTGTTTTTTAAGTAAAAAAAATAGTACCATGTCAAAATTTATCACAACTTGACTCGACAGCCATGGACTGTGGTAGCATCAGAAGGCATAAGTAGTGGACAACCATGTAGCAATGATTGATCAATTACTATTTGTCAATAATTTGGCAAATATTGATTATGAATCAATTGATCCTCACTCAATTGTTGTACCATTCCAATAGCAACAAAGTTCATTGATGAAAGATGTTTCAATAAACATTTCATATTCTATAAAAAATTTAAGAGTTACATATAATAAAAAATAAAAATGATAGACTATCTACATAAACTTCAAATCTTACTATAAATGATTCATCAAATAGAGGAGGAATCCTATGTGGGGTAGCTATTGGAAGGACATTCTCATCAAAACATTTGTCATGACGTGATGGATGGTAAGAATGCACAGATTGCATTGGAAATATTGAACCACTATTTGATTGCATCTGCATCCCTGGTATAAAGGGAGGACCAATAGGATGACTAAATCCTATACATGATATAGGTTGGCACCATGAGATTGCATGGGTGGCATGCCTGGCATGGATGGTGGCATGACTTTCATTAATGACTGCATGCCTAGCCAATAAGCCATGCCCTAATTTTAGTATACTACCATGCCTGACGTGTGTTATGATTGATATTATATTAAAGTGGTAATTTCACTTAACATTAAAGCCTTAAAGGAGTTGAATTCATCTTCAATTTTACTGTACTTCTCTTTATTGATCATCTAAGGCTTTTGTTTTGGAATGTTAAAAAATCCATATAACCATCATATTGGCTTCCTCCCCTACCACGACCAGGATGCTCACGTCCTAATGCATGATATATAACATCTCTCCTTGGTTATTCGATTATTTCACCCCTGGCTATTTATTCTTGAATAGCTCTCTACAAATAATAAAGCAAACAAACATATCATACATTATTACATCAATTAGAAAAAATCATAAGGACATTGTATCAAGTTAAATTAATAACCAACTTATTTAGTTGTTCTCTTCCTCGTTTACTCATTGGTCTTACTTCTTCATTTTAGGGGTCTTTGTTTCTATATACAATTCAGATCAGGTAACCGATCTACCCAATTCAGCTTCCTACATAAATTAAATAAATTTATTAACCATGACATCAACTTAAATTTAAGGAAAATAAATAGAAAAATATTTATAAATTAAAAACTTAATAATACCATTCTTTGTCTAACTTCAGGATTTGAAGACCTCTTAGTACCGTTAGGAAGAATATTCTGCATTTGTATATTTTGATGTTCTTCCCTAATAATTTGAAATGTATTCGTACATCTATAACCCACGAAGTCTTTCCAAACTTGGAATTCAATCCAGGGGTGTTCTTAAGGGATTTTGTATAGTTCTACTACATCAAGTGGTTCCAAATATGGAAACACATAATTTCTGGCCAATCTGGAAGTTTTGTATTCCTTCCATACCTTATTTGCAATCTTATAACACTTGCTCATCCAAGTGTTAGGGACTTTATAACGATTTTGTAAAAACACATTACAAAAGATGAGATACAATACAAAAAAGATATAATATATGTAATTAGTTATAAAATAAAAGAGACTTACAAAAATGGTTTTCCATATTTTGTCCTTTTTAGCTTTGTCAACCATAGTCCAATCATTTATATTGATTAGTATACTTGACTTCACAAGTCTACCAATAGAGGATTTCAATTGTTGTCCATTTTCCCCTAATGGATTACCAGTTGATCGTATATATATATTCCTTCACAATCACTTTGAATCCATGACAAAGAATCATCGTCATCAACTAGATCATCACATACATTAGGCAATTTTTTTGAGAAATGAATAATATTGGATAATGTAACAAGCATGTCATCATCTTCTAAAGCATCACAATGGTATAACTCTTTTTGTGGAGGCGTTAACACAACATACCATCTTGTGTCAATTTAATTTCTCACGTAAAATACTTGTTTTACATGAAGTGCTAACATGAAAGGATCATCAATGTGACTTATCTTGGATAAATTTACAAAGATAAATCCAAAATCATCTATTTTATATCCAACATTGATAACATCTTCGATCCAATCACATAAGAATACTATTTCATGGAAGATCTCATCATAGAGTTCCCAAATTTCTTAAATTATACCATAATATGTTCTATCAAAAAATACAGGATTACCATTTTTGAACTAGAAAATTGCATAGTTTGTACAACCATCTTCACACCACTATTATGGTTTACTCAGACTTTGTCCCTTATAGGAGTCGTAAACCTCGATCTATTAATTGTGAAACTAGAAAATGATTTGACATCGAATTTTGGACCATGTGTAAGCCATTCTAAACTTTCTATTATTTTATGATTGAGTTTTGTTGAGTTCAATTCGAATCTATGCATATAAAAACATGAAATGTGTTTAAAACATAGCTTTAAAACATTGCATAGAAGTACTAACAAATTCTCGTATCGAAACCAATTAATAAGCTCTCGCTTATGTTTATCATACAACCATTTTCTCCTCCTTTTTCTTTATAAAGAGGATCGATCTTCAGTAAGTTTAAATGCATTTTGTAATGTTATTAAAGATATATCAATTAGATATCATTAATAATTAAATAAAAATAATTTTATTTTAAATAAAAAGGTTGAACTTGTCATCACTTACTATATGTACAATTGTGCCTCATTATTATTTACCAAAATGATTCGGTGTGCTTTTTCCCATCGAGTGTGATCAATAAACAATTTCTTACTTCCACCCAGTATAGGGTTACCTACTTGGATCATGTGACATTCTAAGAATAACTTGTGCGTAGGATTCCCAATTTTAGTACAACTATTAAAGTATTCAGAACAAAACTCAATGAACTTTTCAGCAATGTAATGTTCCACCATGCATCCTTCAGGTTAATTTCTATTATTTACATATCATTTTAAGGACTTGCATGTATCTCTCAAAAGGATACATCCATCTTAAGTAAGTAGGACCACACAATTGAACCTCTCAAACTAAATGAACACACAAGTGAATCATTATATCAAAGAAAGAAGGAGGAAAATATTTTTCAATTAGACACAAATTCTCTACATCATCTTTCTGTAAAAAGTTTAACTTGCCAATTGATATATATTTATTGCATATTGTATTGAAGAATGAACAAGGAAAAATTATTGATAATTGAACATGTTTTGAAATAATTGATCTAATAGAAATTGGTAATAACTATTTCATTAAGATATAATAGTCATCTGATTTCAATCCATAATGTTTCTTATCGGTGATAGACACAAATCTTTTTAGGTTGGATGAGTAACCATCACGAAATTTCACACCCACAACATTTATGAATTCCCTAATTATTAGAATACTTATGTATCCGACCAATATATTTCAAATATTATTATTTATGAATTCCCTAATTATTAGAATATCTATCAAAACATCATATAAAAATAAATACATAAAACTTAAACATAAGAAATATATACACATAAATATAATTATATGAGATTGATTGTAATTACTAATTATAATATGACACATCAATTGAGTTGATTTCAAATTTAAGATATATAAAACAAAATTTATATAACAATTTTGTGATGATCAATATTTTTTTTAAATAACTATACTACTTCAAACCTAAATTTTTAATGAGCATCATATTGTTGAATCATGGTTTTCCATTTCATATTAACAAGAATAAATTAATTAAAAACCAACCTTAAATTACAGTCATAAATATATAAATTTATTTTATTATAAAAATTTATACAAAACCTACATAATAAAATTAATAACATACATAATACAAAAATTTATACACATAAATAATATAAAAAAATAAAGAAATAAGAAAAATAAGGGCGTATAATTAATAGAAATACTTACAAGTGTAAATAAGTGACAAAATGAAGGAAATTAAGAAAAGAATGGTGTTTTGTAAGTGAGAAAATAGGTATAAATTTTTTGAGTATTTCTCTAAAAGAAATAGGGGATTTAGAAGATAAATTGGAGAGGAAAAAAACCCACCAAATGGAGTTGGAATTGGTGGTCATAGGTAGCCAAAAAATGAGAAAGAGTAGAGGAGAAGTGTCAGTGGGTTTTTGAGTGTTTACAACGCTTGAATGTTCTGTCTAAAGGGGAAGAAATAAGAGAAAAGGAAAATATCCACATATGTAGCGTCAGTTGACACGTAGGACCAATGCTACGTCCTATGTGTAGCATCAATTCTATGTATCAACTGACGCTACACACGTGGATAACGTCGATAGACACATAGGACCGACACTACGTTCTAGGTTCTACATGTCAACCAAGGTTACGTCCTTTTGTAGTAGTGAGACTACGGTTCGCATTCTAGAGGTAGGAGATTATCACAATGGATTATGAGATAGGGTTATTATTGGCCCACCATGCTAGCAGACTGCACTAAATACACTAAGAAATGCGATAAATGCCAAAGTTTTGCCCCACTGTTACACATACCTCTGAATACCATGGTGGGGGTGGTGAGTCCTTAGCCCTTTGACAAACGGGGACTTGACATAGTAGAACCCCCTCACCCTTATGTATCAGTGTTAACTGTATTTTATACATTTATTTTCGTCTATTTTATTAATTATAATTGTTATGTTCTTGACATTTTTAGTTAATTTTAATTAATTAAATTAATATTTACTATTAGGTTGTTAATAAATATATTTTTAAGAAAATTATTGAATTTGAATCAAAAAAGGACTTAATTGCAATTAATAAAAACTAAAAATATAATTTGAATTAACAATGGGTGAAATTGCAAATATCAAAAGATTAGAAGTTAATTTGAATTAAATTTAAGGGTCAAAATGCAATTAAGGAAATTTAGTTTTTCTATGCAGGAAAACGACCACGCGCTACATTATCCACGCGTGCTACATACCATTAGATCATCCAATCAATGGTTAGGATTAGGCGCGTGGAATCCAGACACGACAAAAGCAAGTGGACTTGGTTTCCTGGATGGCATGCTACTTGGTGTTGAATGGGGCCCACTTGCCGCGTAGGTTGGCATGCTGGGTAGGACCCATATGTCTGCCAAAAATAAATGGTCTCATACGACGCGGTCTAGATAAACATCGTGTGCCCTGCCATTCGAGCGAATCATACATTACCACGTGTCTTGAATATTCTTGCAGCAAATCAGAAGATGACATGTGTCATGTGTTGGTTAAAATAAAAACATGGAAATTGTGCACATTTCTAGCCGCGTCTACGTCCCCCACGTGTCTGGAAGGCACTTATCCTACGTGACGTGATCCTCGTGCACCCGTTCTTCACAGCTAATGAAAGGTTGCCACGTGTCTCGTTATTTCTTGCAGCCATTAAGATGTTGACACGTGGCATGCTTTTAAAGAAAAATACTTCCACACATGTTTGCTTTTCGTTATTTTCCATGTATCTATGTCCCCCATTACATGCATTTTTATGAAAAATAATTGTTTGGGGTGATATAATTTAGATGAGAGAGAAAGAGTTTTTCATTTTTTTCATTTTTCTAGTTCACTTCAATTTTTAGTTTCTTCTCTGTGTGTTCTTTAACATTTTTATGTTGTTATTTTCTTAGGAAATAGAGAGAAAGAAGACAACGAAGAAGAAGAAAAGGGAAGAAGTTTATTTTTCATTGAGAAATCGTGAAAGAGTTTCTCCTAATCTTTTTCTTTTAAATTTTATTTCTCTGAAATGTTTGATTATTGTTGTATTATAATTTTAATTTCTACTATGAACTAATTTATTTGTTCTAGGGTTGCAGTGTAGCTTAAATTATGAAACTTGAATTAATTATTTTTGAATGATTTATGGAATGATTTTAAGTTGTTTATTTTATCTCTGATTAATGCTTTTAATTATTGGAAGATTAATTAATTGATCTGTGACACTTAAATAAACTTGGAAAAGGAATTTTTGTGTGTTGATCGTGATAAAATAACATATATATATATAAGAGATAGGAATATACCTTTATTGTACGTGTAACTATTTGAGAACTTAGAACTTAATAAATCTGGTTGAATTTAATTCTCATAGGAATATAGTGAATTATTTTAGCGAGATGTGTCTATATGGAACACGGAAGAGATATATGGATAAATTAAGAGTTCTTGGTTAACACACAAGAACATAAATCAAGAGAAAATAATATGATTCAAGTGGATTAATTTGGTGAAACTACAATCCTAGAATTTTCTTATAAACTGTTATAAAAATTAATTAGTCAAACTGCATCAAACTATCGATTGTTTGGATAAAATCAGGTTGAAATAATTTTAGTGATTAACGAACACTAGTAACAAATCTCCATGGGAATGATATTTTACTTATCATATTATTACTTGTGACTGTGTATACATGCGCGTTTTCATGTTCTTGTAAAATAAACAACAAGTTTTCGGCGTCGTTGACAGGGATTTGTTTTACTATTTTTTGTTGATATTAATACCAATTAATCTGAGTTTAGTTCAAAAAAACAAATTTTTTTATTGCTTATTGTTATTTGCTTAGATTTGTGTGTTTATTTTCATTTTTAATTTATTAGATTTATTTTTTAGATTTTTGGATAAAGTAGGACTTTGTATGCGACGCATAAGAAATCTTGACATAATTTCGTTAGATCTAGAAATTGAGAGAACTATTTTAAAATAAAAATAATAATAAACAAGAAACCTCAAAACATCTAATTATGGATGAGGAAATTCCTGAAGTGGAAGAACCAAGATCTTTAAGAGACTATGCAGTGCCTATGGTTGGCGGGATTCATTCGAGCATTAGAAGACCATCAATTCAAGCCAATAATTTTGAAATTAATCCTGCAATCATTCATATGATTCAAACATCAGTTTAGTTTAGTGGTTTACCCCATGATGACCTAAACTCTCATATAGCAATTTTTTTAGAAATTTGTGATACGTTTAGGCATAATGGAGTGACTGATGATGCTATCTGGTTGAGAATTTTTCCTTTTTCACTTAATGATAAGGAAAAGAGTTGGTTGAATTCACTGTCATGTGGTTCTATCACTACTTGGGATGATTTGGCTCAAAAATTATTAGCCAAATATTTTCCACCAGCAAAGACTGCAAGGATGAGGAATGAAATCACCACTTTTGTGCAGTTTGACTCTGAATCATTATATGAAGCTTGGGAGAGGTACAAGGAGCTATTTCGAAGATGTCTTCACCACAGTTTACCAAAGTGGCTTCAAGTTCAAACATTTTATAATAGTTTAATGGGTCCAATTAGAAATATGATTGACGCTGCATCAAGTGGTGCTCTTATAGGAAAAACAATTGATGAAGCCTACAATTTATTAGAGAATATGGATCCAAATAGCTACTAGTGGCCATCAGAGAGGATGATGCCTAAGAGAGCGGCTAGATTTCACAAGATTGATGCCCTGTCACTTACAAAAGGACACGAGTTTTCCACCTCGGTTAGGAACCTGGTTGGTGTTATGGCATTAATGGGAGATGAACATCTTGGCTAGGAACCAAGTAAGGCTCTCTCTCTCACCAATTTAAGCCATAGGTTGATCGCCTTAGTTAAGAACTAGGTAAAGCGCCATGGCACTTACAAGAGGACATGAGTTTTCCACCTTAGTTAGGAACTAGAGCGATGCTCTGATATTGAAGAAGCATGTGAACCTCTGTTAGGAATAAGGCAAGACTTTCTCCCCTACTTTATGCCATGAGACTAATCACTTCGATTAAGAGCCAAGTAGAGCACCTTAATAAGAGCAAAGGTTAAGCCGACCACTTCGGTCAGTAACTAAGTCATGCCATATAAATAAATATATATATACGCATAAGCACAATGTCAGGGCATCATAAGTACATGCCATCCAGAATTCTTTCATTATTTAAAATTACATATCTTTTGATATTTATTAATACAAAGTTTGGCTTTCTCATAAGATTAAAAATTCTTTAAATGCTAGGACACACGACTAGTGTCTAGATCATCAATTTCTTCAACTAAGGGCAATAGCTCAGCCTGAATCTCAATAATTTTCTTCTATGCATGGGTCACAAGCTCAGGATGAGTTGTCATCATTGCGAGACGTCCTCGCTCCAATTATTCAGTAACCTTCATCACTTTAAGGAAGACTCTTTCAGATAGCTTCATATAGAAGCTCGCCCAATATGAGTCCCTATCTACAAGCGTAGCCATACTAGCCAAGATCCTCTTCTCTCGAGGATGACTTTGGATTAACTGCTTCTTATAAGAAGCAAGCTCACACTTGGTCTCTTTTACATTACACTCAAATTTAACCACCTTGGCTTTGAGTTCCCTAACCTTGTCCTTAAGCCTACCATTTTCAACACGTAAAGCTCAAGTTGAGCATCCATTGGTTTGATCAAAATCCATAAAATATGACCAAAAAATTGGGGAATTGGCATAAATCCCTAAATGTATGGATTAAATTAATGTTCTTAACCTCTTTTTATAGGAGATAAAGGTTGATGATGAAAACAAAAAATAGGGAAAATGACACAAGTTCCTAAAAAACAAGTGGGTAAGTAAATATTAGAAATACACAATAATAAAGGTAAGATAATTTTTCATTAATAAATAATATTGAATTTTTTCATTTCAGATTCACAAGTTTGACCTCTCGACTACACAAACAGATGTGGCATCGAGCTTGAAAAAGCAAAATTGGATCGAGTCCTTAAAACTTTAATGTGTCCTTTCCCTCACAACCTCAGGACCATCCTCACCTTTAAAAGAGCCTGAGCCTGAGCCTTCTTCCTCTTCTACAAAGGAGCCTACATACATGGCGGAGTAACTAGGATGCCTAAAATGCAATAATAATACTCGCCTAGATCCTTCTCCATGGCCAACGTGTATGCCATCTCTATGCTTAACTCAAGCTTCTGAGCCATGGCATCCACATCAGCCTTCACCTTATGATAGACCTCCTCGATAGAAGCCTCGGCTCTTCTCTAGGCTTCCTTGGTCCCCTCCTTAAGCTCAATAATGTGTTAGGCATACTCATTAAGCTTGGAGGCAGCTCTTTTTAACTTCTCCTCCTTATCAATTGCCTTGTCCTCTAACTTATTTTCTCTCGCTAGCAGTGTAGTGTATCTTGAACACGTAGATGCATGGCTCTGCTTCTCCTACACAAGCTTGGCTCTCAAACGAATGACGTTGTGAGCCTTGTCAAAGTCATAAAGTAGCACCAACTGAAACATAAAAAGATTACAAGGTCAAACAAATAAGTCTTGAGCTCACACTTTATATACACTAATTATCAATAAAAACAAAACACGAGATAGCCCACTTGAAACATCTGGTGACTGATGACCTCGCCAGAATTCGTACCCTTGTAAATAGCCCTAAGCTACTTCTCATATATGCCAACAGAAAGCGGCTCAGATAATGATCAAGGTACTCTGGTGTTAAGCCTCAATTTAAAAATATCCCATTTGCATCAATGGTGAGGTCATTAAGGATGCCCTTCCCTTTCCTCGAGTCCCTGAAAGGATCACCAAATTATTTAGAACCTAGGCAAGGAGTTAAAGTCACATGTTTCCCTTACAATGGTGATATAGGAAAGTAAACATTCAGAGGCTCAGGGCTGAGGGTAGGCTCATCGACCACCACCTTATTCTTTTTCTTTTTTAGGGAAGTGGGGAGACCTTCATGAGAGGATTTTCCCCTTTTATTACCTATAAAAGAGCCCCATAGGAGAAAGGGGTGTTCCCATTGGAGAGCTCGCCTCTATAGATGTGACCTTGCCCTTCATATGGGCAAAGAGTTGGGTAGTGGTAAAATCCATAGGACTACAAAATAAGAGTGAGAGGATGTCACGTTAATCATGTCATATTCAAGAAAAAAAAGAGGTAAGTCTAAGGACTAGTTCATCATTATCAACCATTACCTTGAACCGACCCCCGAAGTCTGTAGGAGGATTTTTACATTTAGGAGGAGCCTAGAGTTTATGAATGATCCTAATGTTGGCTCCACCAAACCATGTCTCATCAACCCACATACGAAAAAGTGTTGGGTGTTTAATAAGTTCCTCCAGTTGGTTTTTTAGGAAGATATTTTTGGATATTAACCAATCTTTGCTTCGTGTCAAGACTCAAGGTTATGATTAAGGAATAAATATTCCTTATCATGACCTTAGTGTCATTCCAAATGCTCCTTATCAATCTGATGTCATTGGTGGAGACTATTACCAACTTGAAACATAGAAAAAATCATCTTTCCAATTTTTCTCATTCTTATGAAGTGACACGTTCATCCCCCGATCCTACTTCACTAACATATATACCCTCCTCAAATTTGTGAGGTTTTGCTTCAATTCACGGGTTAAATCGACTTTAATTTTAAATTTGGTTCACAAAAATTCTATATTTTTTAACATATTTTGTGCATTTTTTGCTATCCCCACTACCTGTTTTTGATCAACTAATAGCAGAAAAAATCAAAATATGTTTAAAAGAGTTTACAATTACTACAAATTATTTATAAATTAAATATTAATTAATTACTTAAGAATTAAATTTATTACAAAAAAATAATTTATATACAATACATATATATATATAACTTAAATTACAAATAAAGTGATAATGCCTCTTTTGTCATAGATTTTGTGATATTCCCACTTTATTTTAGAGAGATAAAGCTTTGTTTGTTGCTTAAAATCACTAACAATGTCCCATTCATAATGACCAGAGAACTCTCTAATGAGATGAGATGGATTTTAAGTAGGAAAACAAGTCCAAACAATATTTCATTCCCTTAAACATCCATCAAACATCCATCAAACAAGTCCAAACTTCAAAGACACAAGAATAAATAAATTAAAGCATTAAAACAATTACCATGGTGTTATCCTTCACTATTCAATATCATCAGATTCTTCTTATGATGTAATAATTTGAAGCATATGTTTTGCCCATTCTTCTCATAAATCCTCAAAAGTTTGCATATCATAGGCGGATTTGTTCCTACCAAAGAACTAAATTTATTTAAATTCAAAATAAGAATGTAATATCATGAATTCTCAAAAAATAACTTATATATATTAAAAGAGTATATTTGTAAAGAGATTATCACATCTTTAATTGGAATGTTGATATTTGAGCTGATTTTGCTCATAAATTTCGTGACAAAGTAACCACACACGATCCATCATTTCGTTGTGGAACCTACAAAAAACAAGTGTACATGGTTTTCCATATTCGAACATCTTTATTATTCAATAGTAAAATTAATTAAATTATTAACATTTTCTTGTACATACCATTACTTTGTCCCATATAAGCTTATGTGTTTTTTTAAAGGCAATGCCCCTACTCTTGTTCCATAGATTTCATGTCTTATCAAAGTTTAAAACAGTTAGTTCTTTATTAAATATTACAAATAAAAATAGAAGAAAAATAGCTAACTATAACTCTTACATTTCAATAATTGCTTTTGTGTCTTTACTCACTTCTATGAAAGCTGAGTCACAGTACCAAACATAATTGCCATATAGATCAAGGATTATCAACATCCAATGATCTTGGCCTTGTTCAAACTTTAATAGCCAAGGAATTATCAACTTTTGATTTTTGTTAAGTGTTAATACCCTATCACATAATTGTTTAGCTCTGATGCTAACATTCTTATCTTGATATTGATTGAAAATGATGAATCATAGAACATTGCTAAATGTGATTAGTGATTAACTTGAAGTCGATAATAACATGCCCTATATAAAAGAAATATATATATATATATAATTAGATAATATAAATATAATTATATGTTCTACATAAATGAAAGTAATTTACTGATTGAGAACTCATCTTGTCCACCCTTTAATTATATTTAAATCGATCATTTGAAATTCAAATGGTTGCAATATGTACTTGATTGATATATATGTTTGTCCAATGTATACGCCAAAAATTTCTCTAGGAAGTGGCACAGTCCATCCATCATTTATGCTAATTTTGCTCGCAATAATAGTCATCAAAGAGCCAAGATTGCTTCCAAAGATTAAAGTATATTCATAACTATACTTTTCTATGGCTTCTTCTTGAATGACTTAGTGCATGATAATTGTCCATTAGACATAGATGGAGAAACCACTTAAATGTGCCACACTTACTAATTCTAGTATAATAGACTAAAAAAGAGGTATTATTTATGTTAGTAACAATAAAAGTGGTAATCAATACAACTCATGATGGAGAAACCACTCAAATATCTCTTGGAACAATAACAATAATCAAAGTAGTAATCAATTCAATCATCAACCCTTCCCACCATTGGATTTTCAATAACCACAAACAAAAGATAAGAAGCCATATAGTAAGGACAACCTAAGTGCCTTAATGGGGACGATAAAATACAATATCCATTCAGTAAATACAAAAGTGAATCACCTAAAGTCCACTCATAGGGCTTCTATCTGGATTTTAGGTAACTTGCTTAAGCCATAAGTCAAAAGCCTCAAGGTAACCTTCCAAGTAACATAGAAGTGAACACAAAAAGACATGATAAAGAGTATTGAAATGCCATAGCATTCAGGAGTGGTAAAATTTAGAGGAGAAACATGAAGCTCAAAAAGATGAGGAGGAAAAAGGTGGACAGTGAAAGTATTGAAAAGGAAGTGATTCAACCAAATAAAAGAAACCTTTACACACCTACCATACATTTCTCTCAAAGAGTACAAAAATAAAAGTTAGACAAGCAATTTTCTAAATTCATGGATATCTTCAAAAAACTGCACATAAACATAGAATTTGCATATGCACATAAATAGATGCCTTCATATGCTAAAATTCATGAAGGATGAGGATTCCCATATGTAGGAATAATTACACGAAGGTTAATTATTCTTCTGACTTAAATAGGTAATAAGGACAATATATGAGGGGTGGAGATGTCTACTCATGAAATCTTTTCACGAGCTCTATACCAATTTGACAAAGCTAACCTCACATATGTAAATTAAGAAAATAACATACTGGAATTAGAAAAAAATATGCTTAATTCAACACACAACTAGAATAACCAATAGTAAGGAAGAAAAAACTATGATAAACACATTAGTGATGGCGTGCCTCACAGGCTTATCTCTAGACTAGCTACAAGCATGGAAAACAACAAGAAACATATGAGATAAGACTGCATAATGGAAAACCAAAGGATTTTTAATCACTTCAAGACTTCATATGTGGGAAAATATTTGGTAAATGATTATTGTACTCTCAAAGCATGCGATTAAACAGAACATAGCATATCTTAAGAAAGAATCTGATACCTAGTTCATAACTAGGGTAAGAAGATATAGACATATTTGAGACTCTCACCAAACTCATATGCAGATAAAATATAGATAAATACTTAACTAATAATCATAACATTAGTACAAATTATCATAGATAGATAGTAAATAAGTAGCATAAACATTTTTAGTAATTAGAAAGCAAGCAATAAATATTAAAGGCTAATCAGAGTTTTAAACCTTAGTATGTAGAGACATACATAATTTAAACTCAAATTGTACTAGCCAATCAATATAGCATGCATAAAACCATAAATAACGAGGTAAATCCATATAAAACACCTATTTATGTAATAATATCCTCAGATTGCTTACGGTAACCATTTGGTAGTAAACAAATCCATTAAGTAATAAAATAATTACAACCCTAACAGAAATAAAACCATCATTACCTTTATCAATTGGAACCAATATCCAAACTATCTACTACTACCATCGCTTGCTACCTCTATAACGACTTGCTTTAACACACGAACTCGACTTTCCTCCAAAGCCAACACCACTCGATGTTGTACGATCAACTACTAATGATCAATAAAGTGAAATGTGAACAATCTACCATGAGGATAACCCCCAATCACGAATAACTAATAACCACCATGGGACACACAATTAATCCACAAGCTACACACAGCCAAAGTGGGACATAATATCCAACACTTATTACACACAGTCAAAGATATGAGAATTTAACAAATCAGCTCAACCCATGCTCTCACAAAGTTGTTCCAACATAAGAAAAGGTTGCATGAAGGCAACTATTAGTTGAGATATGACTCATAACCATATAGGCTCCTTATATAAGAAAACTTTACATAAGGGCAACTACCAGCCGACACACGGCTCACAACCACACATGCTCCTAATATAAATCAACTTGCAACCATCACCTCTAGTACTCATAAATCAAGAGTATTTTTTTCCCACATAGTCATAAATCACTCATACCAAACAACATTAAAGGTAATAGTGATCCAAAAATAGAAAAATGAGATGTCAATTTGATATAGTTGTCCTACATATTTTCTATTTAAAAAAATCAAAGAGAAGCAGGATATTTATAGAAGTCACCAAAGCTCAAGGCTACCCTCATTAAGGCCTCTCGGGGGTTCTCATTGACCACCTCTTCAGAAGTCCATTAAGGGGTCTGACAAGGCCCTTGTTGAGGACCTTATTGAGGTGCCAAAAATCACATTTTTCTATCCAAAAATTTCCAAGTATTTTCCATAAATACCCCAACCTAAACTGAACCAAAACCATGAGTGATAATGTCGGTATGCTCAACTTACCATGCAAACTAAGAAAACTGTCCCCATGGTATATGTATAACTGATGAGTACTCAAAAAGCACTAAAATAATCATGATTTTATGTACATTAATTGATTAAAAATATATATTTATAAAACTCTCGCAAGTGCACGAATCATTTCGAAGAAAATGATAAGTATACTCCCAAGGTCGATCTAAGGAATGTATGTATGTGGTTTCTAATTTATTATTCAAACTTTTAAAAACGAAATTAAATCCTAAACATCCTGTCACGATATTTTGGGTTTTGTATTTTTAATCTACTTACATAAAAATAAACATAGATTCAATAAAAATTTATGAAAATTTTATCATTTATAATGGCGGAGTATTTATGGATATAATAACTAAGTTAATTATGCTTGCTCATATTATCTAGGTTATTAAAGATATGAATTGATATTTATTGATTCTCCCTTTTTTGTATGAATGCCACCTTTGGTAGGGTTAGATATTCTTTGTTAACTAAACAAATCAATTAACACCTATGCGTGGGGTTGATAACTAATTTGGTTAATTAAATTAATTCCTTTTTCTAAGAGATTAAAAATGAACCATTTAAATGACACCTTTGGTGGGGTTAGACAATTTAAACTTTATTCAAGGTGTCCAAATTAAACCTAAGAATTTAGTTATCCGAGTACTAACTTTCAAGTTTTAAAACCACTACTGAAAACATGTTGTCAATACATTTTCAGATAATAATTCTTATAAAAATTTTTGAAATAGAGCTTCACTCTAACTACCGGGTGATTGTACCATCAAATAAAAGAGCACTACTCTAAATCAGACCCGATAACTAAACCTTAAAATCTAATTTTCAGGTTTAAGTTTGTAATGAAAAATAATATATTTCTCTCTAACATTCTTAATATAAAATCTTGAATAAAAACAAAATCAATTCATTTTAGAGATTTTCACCTATTTAATATTTCGCAAGCATAACAACGTTATTATTACATCATGTTTACTAAACAACCAACACAGTTAAATTTAACCACAGACAAATTAAATATAACATGTAAGAATAAAGCATAAAAATAATTGTAAAGAAAACAAAATCCTTACAGAACTTCGACGCTATTCTCGTTGCTGGAAAAACTCCAAGCGGAATTTGCACTCCCATTTATTGAATCAAAAAACTAATAAATTACATAAACATAACTAGTTCTTCCCAAAAAGGGAAGAACTCTAAAACTAAGATAAATTAACTAAAAACTAAGAAAACCTAAAAAAACCTAAAAAACTAAGAAAAGAGAGAAAGAAAGAAGAGAGAAGTGTGTTTTTAAGGTGTTAAAGGTGTGTTTTGAAGTGAAGGGAAGGGGGTATTTATAGGTGAGGATGGAGAGAAAAAATGAGTAAAAAAATGTTAAAAAAATGTAAAAACGCGTAATGGAAATGCTGAGGTCATTGATAACGTCAGTATGACGTCATGGGGCGGCTGCACATGAAAAATGGGGTGAAACGGGTGTCGGCGGGCGCGGAAAGGCATGCGCTGCGCGCAGGGGCATGCGCGGATCTGGGCGTGGCGCGCGCGGTTGGGCGGGCTGCGCGCGCGGTTGGGCGGGCTACGCGCGCGGTTGGGCGGGCTGCGCGCGCGCGTCTGGGCGCTGGGCCGCGGCGAGGCGGCGCAATTTTCTCCTTTTTGACATTTTTGACCCATTTTGTCCAATTTTTCCATATTTGTTGACCTTTCCCCATTTATTTATTAATATATTTGTGATGTATTGCTTCCAGTATTCCTCTTTGAGTCTTTAAGTTGCATTTTTAAGCCAAAATACCTGAAAAACAATAAAAATACCCGTGATTCCAAAAAAGACAAATTTATATAAATATATGATAAAACATATAAATATTTTTTTTAATCAATTAATGTGCATAAAATCATGGTCATTTTAGTGCTTTTTGAGCACTCATCACAACCCCCAACCAGCTTCTTGTTAGTCCCTTAGCAAGAGAAGCGATAAAAACTAAAAATTAAACTATCCTAAATCACTTTCGTGGATTGAAACAGTTGCATTTAGCCTATGCAACAAGCCTTTAAACCCCTAGGTTGCCCTAGTGGACGAGTTTGAGTCTCGTGAGGGTTTTCAGTAATGATACCCACAAACATTGAACTAAATGTAAAAATCAAAAGAAACAATAAAAACAATCAAATCAAAAACTAAAATTACAACAAAATCAAAAATTAATTTAAGAATAAAAGAAAACAACATATCACAAAAATGTCTCATTCTTTTTAATCTCCTTTAAGATCATAATTAAAATCTCAAGCATAAGTTATTTTAATCTCTTTAAACAATCATGATTTATTATAATAATTAGTCGAAAATCATTTTCATATTTCATGTCAAAAATGTATCAATTTAATTTCACCCAATTTCAGTGTCATGAATCCGAATTCGCTTTGACTCTATTCCTCACAAGTCAATACTCTCAAAACACTGAATCCTATGGGTTCAAACACTCATACTAATTTATATGCGAAATAGTTGATGTATAGAAATGAACTAATAGGTTCACATATGTATAAAGAATAAAGGCTCAAAGTGTTATTTTAACATTGATCTCATGAAAGGAATCGAATGTATAAATTATAAAGATATCATATATAAAAATTATTTTCATGCATAAATCAAACTCATTAAGAAAGAATTTCAAGATATATGCTTTTTACAAATGAAGAAATTGCAATGACTTTTTAGGGAATTACTTCCTATATCTTTTTGTAATTAGCCTGTACTCACAACTTTGTAGGCAACGTGGGTCATAGTATGTAGATGATACTATATATATATTTTTTATCTCTCTATTTTTTTTGTAGATATTTTTCAATATATGTATTTCTTTAGAGAGTCAACCCATGTACAGATTGTACATTTTTTAGGATTTTGGTGAGTGGTTAATTTTGTGGCTTTTCTGTTTGATCTTGGTTTAGGTAACCCCAGATATGATTTTTTGTTTTTGTAGCAGTCATGCATAAATGAGATATAAGCATATACTATCAATTTCTACTCAAATCATTTAATCTAAGCAAAAATAATAATCAAAAATATATGGTACTCTATTAAGATGAGAAAAAAAATTCATACATTCAATGCTAATACCTATAGAGATCATCTAAAAATTTAAATAAATAAGAAATTTGTTTGGAGTAGAAAAAATATATATTTCACTCTGAATAAAAGAAATTAGGCTCAAATTATATCTCACAAGGGTAGTCTCCACTAAAAAAATTCATAAACACCGATTTTGGGTTTAATATAATTTCCACATTTTATCAAGAAATATTAGTTATGACAAAAACTAACTAATTATCAAAAATAATTACAAAATATTTCATGATATGTTTTCAAAAATTAATCTAACAGTACAAAAGACTTAACTATTTACTTAAACTTGATTTAAAGAAATGATTTTTTTTATTTCAAAAATTACTAAATCACATAAAACAAAAATAAAATCAAACACAAAAAATGAAAACGTGAACATAAATTTTTTTTTAATTTTTTAAATTGTTAAATCTTTTTTTTCTAATTAAGCATGGTAATTTTTCACCACCCCCAACCTAGAACTTACATTCTCCTCAATGTAACAACTGTAAATTAAAGATAAAGAGAAAAAAGATTACCTATTTCTTGAGAATGTGTAAGTAGTAATGGAGAAATGCAGGTGCATCCATCATATTCATTATTAAAGTGTATACAGACAGATCGCTGTAAACTTCTAACATCTCAACAAATATTTTTAGTTTTAACAATTTAAAAATTATTAAACTAAAATAAAATTAAGTAAATAAAATAAATAACAGAAAATTACCTAAAAATGATGGGTTGCCTCCCATCCAGCGCTTAGTTTAACGTCTTAGCAAGACGTAACTTGGGGATTTCATTTTAAGTAAACTCAATGTCCCCTCATCATTGAGTCAATCATACCTACAAGTAAGACAAGGTTGTCTACCTATACTGTTTCAAACATGCCCTATTGATTTTCAAATTTTTCTGTACCAAAAACTAGGGGCATGCTTGAGGGTTTTAGATAACCCACATCTAGGTGCAAATCAAATAATTAAGGCATCAAAACACAATTGTACCTAGATCAAACAAAGAAACTAACTCATGAGATTATAATTAAAACTTTAAAATTTTGGAGATAGTTTCAAAAAAAAATTAATTTTTTTTAAGTTAAAATAACATAATCAATATTAACCAAGAGTGCTCCCAAGAAAGAAAGGTGGGGCAAAGGCTCCTTAAAAACCATCCTCCTAGACATAGCAACGTTCCCAGGAAAGACTAGTGGCACAAAGGCTTCCAAGAACTAGTCTCCTAGACACAACTCACTTAGATCTTTACTTTTCATGCTATTAAAATTAAGTTAATTAAGTTTAGTTAAGTAAAAATCTAAGTTAATTAAGTTAATGAAAATCTAAGTTAATTAAAAATTTAAGTTAATTAAGTTAATTAAAATCTAAGTTAATTAAGTTAAGTTAATTTAAAAAGCTAAGTTAGTTAAGTTAAAAAATCTAAGTTAGTTAAAAAAAATCTAAGTTAATTAAAAAGTTAAGTTAATTAAGTTAAGTAAACTAAAAATCTAAGTTAATTAAGTTAATGAAAAATATAATTTAATTAAAAAGCTAAGTTAATTTAAGTAAAAATCTAAGTTAGTTAAGTTAAATAAAAATTAAGAGAGAAAAAAATATTAGTTAAAGAAAAGAAAGAAAAATAAAATAAAATAAAAATAAGATAAAAATAAAATAAAAATTGAAAAAGGTAAAAAAAAATAAAAAAAATAGAGAAAGGTAAAAGCATATAAAATTAAAAAAAAATCATTTTTTTTATTATTATTATTTTTATTTAACAAAAATAAAATTAAGATTTTAAATAAAAATAAAAATTAAATGAAAATTAAAAAAAAAAGAAAGTTTTTTTTTTAATATTTTAATTTTTTAATTTTTTTTAATTTTTTTAATTTGAATTTTATTTTTAATTTAAAATTTTTTTATGTTTTTTTATGTTTTTTTATTATTTATTTATTTTACTATTCATGAACGGTAAAAAAATTTTACTTCAAATTTCAAATTTCTAAATTATTTTACTATTAAAAAAAATTAATTTTTTTTTATTTCTTATGAAATTTGAAATTTGAAATTTGATTATTATTTTTTTATTAAAACAAAAAAATCACAATTATTTACAGCCCAAAAGTGTTTTTAAAATTTTGATAAATAATTTAAAAACCGCTATTTCTTCCCCGGCAACGGCATCAAAAACTTGATGAGCGAAAACCGACATCGTCGATTCTTGCCAATACTTTGGTTTTAATATTTATAAAACTCTCGCAAGTGCACGAATCATTTCGAAGAAAATGATAAGTATACTCCCAAGGTCAATCTAAGGAAGGAATGTATGTGGTTTCTAATTTATTATTCAAACTTTTAAAAACGAAATTAAATCCTAAACATCCTGTCACGATATTTTGGATTTTGGATTTTGTATTTTTAATCTACTTACATAAAAATAAACATAGATTCAATAAACATTTATGCAAATTTTATCATTTATAATGGCGGAGTATTTATGGATATAATAACTAAGTTAATTATGCTTGATCATATTATCTAGGTTATTAAAGATATGAATTGATATTTATTGATTCTCCCTTTTTTTGTATGAATACCACCTTTGGTGGGGTTAGATATTCTTTGTTAACTAAACAAATCAATTAACACCTATGAGTGGGGTTGATAACTAATATGCTTAATTAAATTAATTCCTTTTTCTAAGAGATTGAAAATGAACCATTTAAATGCCACATTTGGTGAGGTTAGACAGTTTAAACTTTATTCAAGGTGTCCAAATTAAACCTAAGAATTTAGTTATCCGAGTACTAACTTTCAAGTTTTAAAACCACTACTGAAAACATGTTGTCAATACATTTTCAGATAATAATTCTTATAAAAACTTTTGAAATAGAGCTTCACTCTAACTACCGGGCGATTGTACCATCAAATAAAAGAGCACTACTCTAAATCAGACCCGATAACTAAACCTTAAAATCTAATTTTCAGGTTTAAGTTTGTAATGAAAAATAATATATTTCTCTCTAACATTCTTAATATAAAATCTTGAATAAAAACAAAATCAATTCATTTTAGAGATTTTCACCTATTTAATATTTCGCAAGCATAACAACGTTATTATTACATCATGTTTACTAAACAACCAGCACAGTTAAATTTAACCACAGACAAATTAAATATAACATGTAAGAATAAAGCATAAAAATAATTGTAAAGAAAACAAAATCCTTACAGAACTTCGACGCTATTCCCGTTGTTGGAAAAACTTCAAGAGGAATTTGCACTCCTATTTATTGAATCAAAAAGCTAATAAATTACATAAACATAACTAGTTCTTCCCAAAAAGGGAAGAACTCTAAAACTAAGATAAATTAACTAAAAACTAAGAAAAACTAAAAAAACCTAAAAATCTAAGAAAAGAGAGAAAGAAAGAAGAGAGAAGTGTGTTTTTAAGGTGTTGAATGTGTGTTCTGAAGTGAAGGGAAGGGGGTATTTATAGGTGAGGATGGAGAGAAAAAATGAGTAAAAAAAATGTAAAAACGCGTAATGGAAATGCTGAGGTCATTGATGACGTTAGCATGACATCATGGGGCGGCTGCACGTGAAAAATGGGGCGAAACGGGTGTCGGCACTCGCGGAAGGGCGCTGGGCACATGCGCACGGATCTGGGCGAGGCGCGCGCGTCTGGGCGTTGGGGCGCGGCGGCGTAGCGGCGCGATTTTCTCCTTTTTGACCTTTTTTACCCATTTTTTCCAATTTTTCCATATTTTTTTACCTTTCCCCATTTATTTATTAATATATTTGTGATGTATTGCTTCCAGTATTCCTCTTTGAGTCTTTAAGTTGCGTTTTTAAGCCAAAATACCTAAAAAACAATAAAAATACCCGTGATTCCGAAAAAGACAAATTTATATAAATATATGATAAAACATATAAATATATATATTTTTAATCAATTAATGTACATAAAATCATGATTATTTTAGTGCTTTTTGAGCACTCATCAATAACATGCTTTCATATAAAACATATCTAACTATGTATGTGTATGTATTACTCATCATTAGTAACCAACCTTAAATAAAGGAAGACAAATGCACTAAATAAAATAAACAAACTCTATGTTTTGTACATGTGAAGCAAACAATGACATAGAAGACTACAAGACTTACAAAAACATATTGTCTAAGAAAAGGAGGCTTGGAGATCATGAGACAATAACCTTAACTAAAGGTTGTAGTGCCATCCTTGATAGAAAACTATCACAAAAATTGAAAGATCCTGGTAGATTTCACATCCTATACACTATTGGGAATATACACTTTGGAAAGGCACTCTATAACTTATGTACCAGCATTAACCTCATGTCATTATCGATTTTTAAGAGATTGGGAGTTAGTAAAACCAAACCTACATTAATAACATTGCAAATCACAAATAGGTCAATCAAGTAAACCCTGGGAGTGGTAGAAGATGTGCTAGTAAAAGTAGACAAGTTCATCTCTTTGGTAGGTCTTATTATGCTAGATATGAAGGAAGATCATGATATTCCCATTAGACTTAGTCGTCTACTCTTAGTAACTATAAGAGCACTCATTAATGTACAAAATATTGATTTTACATTGAGAGTGCAAGATGAGTAGGTAACATTTAAAGTTTTTAAAGAAACTAAATTTTCTAATATTGATAATGCTAGTGATTACTTTAGGATAGATGTTACTGATGATGTTGATAACTTAACAAATTTGTTGAATTGACCACACTTTGACATATGATGCTATGAATAATGAAATAAATTCACCAGAAAAATAAATCAACCTAATTTAATTCTAAAATTATGGAATCTTTGATGCAAGTTGATATTGTTAATTGTGTGAACTTTTTGGAGGCTATGCCTCCCATGTGTGTACCTAATATAGTTAAGAAGTGTCATGAGATAGGTTCTAAGCTCAAACCATCTATTGAGGAGCCAACAAAGTTAGAACTTAAACCTTTGAAATACCATCCCCAATCATGTGGGCAAGCAAAAGTGTCCAATATAGAGGTGAAAAGGATGTAACAAATAAATAAATTAGATGAGCTACGGTGGAGTGCATATGAGAACACCAAGCTATATACAGAGAAAACAAAAAGATGACATGATAAGAAAATTTTGCACCATGCTTTTGAATCAGGAAAAAAAGTATTACTAAATAACTCAAGACTCGAACTATCTATAGGCAAACTCAAGTGTAGATAGTAAGATTCATTTATTTTCACTAAGGTAACTAACCATAAAGCCACTGAATTAGAGAGCAAAAAAATGGTTCATAGTTAATGGGCACAGAGTGAAACACTATCATAGTGACCAATTACCAAATGAAACATCTATGATAACCTTGGTGGATACACAATAGAAGTTGATATGACTGTCTAGCCTAGAACATTAAACATGTCTCATGTTAGGAGGCAACCCAACATTATTTTACTTATATATATATATATATATACATTTTTTTATAGGTGACAAAATGTGGTGTGCCAAGGCTAAGGGAGTTTTATTTCCTTACATTAGGGACAATGTGCAACTCAAGTGTAGGGGGAACTTTGTTCTCTACTTTAATGTTTAATATTATTTTTCTTTATTTGGGATGTTTTAATCATGATTTGGGTAGAAACTAAGGAATACATGGAAATTAAATGCATGCATGCTTGACACGAAACATTTGAACCCAATGATAGAATTAGTTGTCATGACTACGATAAGGAATGCAACATCCTCATTAAGATACATTAATCATGTGATATGCTTACTAATTTTGATAGGTCGATTCAAATTTTATGCACATGCTTATGATTGATCTTGATGTTATCATTGGAAAAAAATTTGTGGTGAGTTATGCTAGTTGATAAGGTCTACCATACTTTAGAATATATTTGATCATCCCTTGAAGTGAAATCCTAAATAGCATTTTACATGAGAAATGATTTAGGCCTTAATTGGATTGTTTGAGCCTTTCAAGTTAACCATTGTTTATATATTTAGTCATCCATTTGAGCCTAACTAAGAACCATTCATATCTTGAAGCCACATTTTAAGCCTAACCAATAAGCATTACTTTTATCATTACACCTTTAGCTTGTATGAAAAATACAATCATGTGTCATGCTATAGAGTTAGGTGAAATGTAATGTGCCTTATTTCTTAAAAAAAATCACATCACAATTATCACATAAACAAAAAAGAATAAAATTAAAGATAAGTTTGGGGTGGTTGTGAAGTTACAAGAATGATGTGAAATTAAAAATAAAAAATGATAAGATATGGTGCACTAGAACATCAAGTGAAAGCTTATGTGTAGTTAAGCATTGCATCATGATTAAAAAGAAAGCTAAAATGTGAAAAAAGCCTAAATATATCCATTTATCTAACCCACCTAAAGCCTTACATTACAAGCATGCAAAACCCTTTTCTAGCTAAATGCATAATTTACATTAGTGGAGAGGTGTGTGAAAAATAGACTTATGAAACTTGTTCTAAGACTTAGTAGCTCATATAAGTTTATTTCATGAGTACATTGGATGACATCATGTGCAATACGCACGCACAAGAATTAATTCATTAAAAATCTTACATGCCCTAGTATTAATGGAATGTTGATTGATGGATATGTGAACCTTCTTGTTATAGAATTGTACAATGTTTGAGGGGGACAATTTTTGCAAAACATGCATGTGTTAGCAGATTGATATTTATGAATATGCCGCCCATATCATATTATATGGTAGTTTGGTTAGATTTGAATTTGCTTAACGACAAGCAAATAATTAAGTTTGGGGTGTGATAACTATACAAAAGTATTTATCTTTTTTTTTGTACTAAATATCATGAAAATGCTTAATTTGTGTTTAAATATTTCAATGTAGGTGGAAGGATGCCAAACGAAGTAAAAATGAGTCAAAAACAAGAAAAATCCATTCGTGTTGCGGTGGGCACTTTCCAATGCTTCGATACGCTTTTCTAGTATGAATTCGAAGAGCTCCATGCCATGGCAGACACTTTTTTGTACCTTGATGTGCCTATTTTCACTAGTGATCAGAAAGCACCATACCCTTATGGGAACTTTTCTATGCCAATGCACATTGTTTTTTCTGGTCGAATTTTACCAAAATTGGTTTGTTTTTAATTCAGTTTTCATCCTCAACCCTTTAATCTTTTAAGAGTTGATATAATGGCCTATATTATTTTGTTTTCCATTTGATTAACCCTAATAAGGAATAAGTTAAACCTATAATTAAGAATCAAAAACCTATAATAGTTGCCAAGAAGAGAGAAATGACAGAAAAAGTTCAAGAAAAGATTAAAGAAGGCATAATTTTGTGAAGAGTTTAGGAGAAGATTAGTATTACAAATCAAGAGATTGAGTGTATCTTTCTTCTTCTCCTTTCTTTATCAATTTTTATGTTTTTCATTATGAAAATTTTAAGCTTTATAAATATCTAGTTAATTTATTAATATAGGGGTCTTATGAACCCAATTTTTTACATTCGTTGATATAATAATTTATTCCAATTGGGATTGCAATTTAATTTTATTATTTAATCTGATTATTATATTATTACTTATATAGCCAATAATTGATCTATAGAAATAATTAAATAGATTTGAGAGAATTATTTAATTATTTATTTTGATTAAATAATATGTATAGTTTCTAGGTAGAGTTGTATGATTCTTATGTGTGTGATCTATAATTGATTTAACTTAATGAGTAGTATACAATATAATTGGCATGAGAGTGTGATGAGATTAATTACTATACATGCTAGGTTAGATTTAATTAATCATGTAATTGATTGTAATTATTTTGGGAAAATTTAGTGATTCACATACTTATGTAATTGGGAGATTAAAGATTCCTAAGTTATTTTCTCATATATATTCCTAGTTGTTGAGTTATGATTTAAGTAATTAGTTGTCATTTATTTTTATGTTCTTATAATTTTCTATTGTACATATAGTATTCATAATAGTCACATTGGTATTCAATTATAAATTACACAAATCCTTATGGGATCGATATTAATACTTAGGTACATAATATTACTAGCACAACCCTTATACTTGCATTTTGCGTGTCATTCTGTCAAATATCCTAAGGACATGGTTGAGGATTTGCTTGTACATATAGATAAACTAATAATACCATATGATTTTGTTGTGATGGATATGTAGGAAAACCCATAAATGGATAATAAGCACACTATTCTACTTGGTAGGCCATTTATGGCTACAACCAAGATTATTATTGATGTTCATATTGGGAGATTAACTATGACATTCTTAGGAGAGATTGTTCATTTTAAAGCTTTTAAATCCTATCCTATCTTTTCTATTTCTATTATTAATGAGTGTTAATATATTAGTTGTGTAGATACACTTACTCATAACATCTTTTTAAAGGATGAGATAAACTAAAAACTTCAATATGCTTTAATTTTTGATAGGATAGAGGAACATTTAGATAAGGAGACTAAAGGATACCATGAAATTTTAAATAGTGCTGAACCAATAGAAAATCCTAGTACACCTAAGATTTACCTAGAACCCAACTTAGGAAAGAGAACACTCCATCTAAGCTTAAAGAATTACCAAAGCACCTTAAATTGTGTGTTTAAGTAGGGAGAACTATTTGGTGTTGTAATCGATTATATGGTATCCAAAATTTACATTATGATAGTATTTAGTATATTGTAAGCTTAATTAAAAATTACAGGACATGTTAAAAAATTTACCGATTTTAAACCCGACCTAAAAATTAAAATTTTCATGGGTTTTAAAATCGATGAGTTTTTTTTGCAACCATCTAATACGTTGGTTTTAAAAACCTATGAAAAACCCATTTTTCACTAGTTAAAAACCAATGAATTACAATAGTTTTGTAGTAGTGTTGGGAGAGGGGAGACCTACCCGGTCATTATTTCTTCTACTTTAACCCCAACCCAAGAAGCAAAACTAGTTATGTAGCTTAAGAAAGTCAAAAAAGCTATAGGTTGGAGTATTAGAGACATTAGAGGTATTAGTTCGGTTATGTGTATGCATAAGATTATTTTAGAGGATAATACCAAACCTGTGAAAGAAGCCCAAATGAGACTTAACCCAATTATGAAAGAAGTTGAAAACTGAAATTTTAAAACTCTTAGAGGTAGAAGTTATTTATCCTATTCCTAATAGCAAGTTGATTTTCAAAAACTAAATTTGTATACTATTAACGATCATTTTTTCCTTCCTTTTATTGATCAAATACTAGAAAGATTAGCTAGGTATGACTTTCATTATTTTCTTGATGAACTTTTAGGATATTACTAGGTACCAATTACACCAAAAGATCAATAAAAGACCACATTCATTTGTCCATTTGGGATATTTATATTTAGGAGGATGCCATTCAGTCTGTGCAATGCTCTCGCCATATTTAAGAGATGTTTGATGTCTATATTTTTGGATATGGTGGAGAAATTCATTAAGGTATTCATGAATGATTTTGCTATCTTTGGAACCTCATTTGATGATTATTTGTATAAGTTAACTCTTAGTTGTGGAAAAAAAGTCATTTTATAGTCAAGCAAAGCATTGCGTTAGGACATGTTATTTCAAGCAAAGGTATAGAGGTGGATAAGGCTAAAATCAATTTAATTTCAAATTACCACCCATACTAATGTAAAGGACATTAGGAGTTTCTTAGGACATGTAAGTTTTTATATGAGATTTATTAAAAAACATTCTAAAATAATTCATCCTTTATGTAATCTATTAGGCAATGATGTCTCCTTTGTGTTTAAGAATGATTGCCTTATTGCTTTTAATACCTTGAAAAAGAAATTAAAATTTTCACCTATTATCATGGCATCTTATTGGTCTTTACCATTGGAGATTATACGTGACACTTCTGATTTTGCTATAGGGGTTATTTTGGGATAAAGAGTTGATATATATATATGCTAGTAAAACACTCAATGATGCCCAATTGAATAATTCTACCACTGAAAAGGAATTTTTTGTTATTGTGTTTACATTGGATAAATTTAGATATTATTTGGTAAGGTCTAATGTAATTATGCATTCTTATCTGATCATGCTGCTTTGAGATATTTATTGAGTAAACCAAATGCTAAACCAAGACTGATTAGATAGGTATTACTTTTGTAAAAAATTGACCTAGAGATCAGAGATAAGAAAGGGACTAAAAATGTAGTAGTTGATCATCTATCTAGGTTAATTTCTGATTTTTGACACTATTGAGAATGAGAATGGAGTGGCTATTGTTGAAAGTTTTCCTAATGAACAATTGTTTACAGTAGGTCAAAACTCATTGTATGTTGACATAGTCAATTATCTTGCTAGTGGTATTTTAAGGCCTAACATTTCCTTTCGGAATAAGAAAAAAAAAGTTTTCCATTCTTGTAGGCACTATTTTTGAGATGACCCCTTATTTATTCAAGATTAACAAAGATAAGTCATTCAAAGATATGTGCCTGAGGAGAAGCATGAGAAAATTTTGGCCTTTTACCTTGAGCTTCATTAGGGGGAATTTTGGTGGTAATAAAATGGCACTAAAAGTAATGCAATATGGTTTCTACCGGCCAACTTTGTTTAAAGATGTTCATATTTTCTGCATATGTTATGATAGATGTCAAAGGAATTGTAACATAGGAAAACATGATGACTTGGACTTCTAATTTTTTTGTTGAATTATTTGATGCTTAGAGGATAGACTTTATGGGCCCTTCCCTCTTATTTAGGTTATAAATATGTTTTGGTTGCAGTTGATTACGTGTCTAAGTGGGTTGAAGTTATACCTACTAAAACTAATGATGTCAATTGTGTTGTAATATCATATCCAAGGTGGTCACTCCATACCATCACAAACTTTCGGTCAAGTTGAGGTAAGAAATAGAAAAATAAAAGGTATCTTGGAATAGACAATGTGGCCTTTAAGGAAGGATTAGGCAACAAAATTGAATGATGCATTATAAGCATACTATATAACTTATAAGATACCCATTGGTATGAATCATCACAGGTTGATTTTTTGAAATGCATGTCATTTGCCCATTAGGCTTAAGAGTATGGCATATTGGTCAATCAAGCAGTTGAAAAATGAATTTTAACAAGCAGGAGAGAAAGGCTTGCTTTATGAAAATGCAAAAATCTACAAAGATCTCACTAAGTATTACCGTGGCCAAGGCTTAATCGGTAACTCTATTTATCTTGGAATGAAAGAATTATTATTAATTCTCGTTTTAAATTATTTCTAGGAAAGTTGAACTCATGATAAAGTGGATCATTTCAAGTTGTTCAAGTCTTTCCCCATAGAGCTATAGAATTGATGAACCTAGAGACTCAAAATTGATTCAACGTCATTGGGAAACTTTTGAAGCCTTATTTGGAAGGAGTTGATGTAAATGAGAACATTGAATGCATTGATTTGCATTGGCCTTAGCCTTAAGTAACATCTTGTTAACACATTAAAGAAAGTGCTTGGTAGGAGGAAACCCATTTTTAGTAGTATTCTTTTCTTTTGTTTTAATTTATTTATTTTCATTTATTAGTAATTATTTTTCTATTTGCCCCTTTTGAATAATTTTTTGAACATGTGCATAGTTGAAAACATTGAGGATAATGTTTAGTTTAGGTTTGGGAAGAACAAATAGACTTAATAGAAATTTTTTTGAGACAAAATTATAATGCTTTTAATCAATTTAAGATGAGCAATTGAATCTTAATGCATTTTTTCTTTGATTTCTTAAATATATTCAAGGTTTGCATTAAAAGTTAGTTCTATTCTAATGCACAAATTTTGTACTTAATAAATAGCTCGCAAATATCGATCTCAAAAGGAACTATGAGGCTTTAAATGATTCTTTAAATTTTTAAAAAACAAATACGAAAATAAAACATAAACATTTTATCACAATGATTGGGTTTTTGAAAATACTAACTAATGACAAAATAATTTACAATAATTAAGATAAATTTGACTCAAACAAACTCAAGGCATATGTATATTTAAAAATTTATAGATAATTAATGGGAATATTTAGATAGTTAACCATACTTGTCTAGAATTAATTAGGTTAATTAATTATAAACTCACATTATTGATTTTTCCTATTTATTATAAAAATGCATTGGGTCGGCTTATTCTTCTTTGTTACTTAAACTAATTAATGCCTTTAGTCAGGTCATTAATTAATTTGATTAAATTATGCCTAATATCTAAGGAAACAATAAACCATTTAATTTGATGTCTTCGATCGAGTCACCCATTTAAACTCCTATTCAAGCTATCCATATTAGATTTAGATAATATGTCTGAAACTTAATTATTAAATCTATATTGAAAAATAAATTAATCATAAATAAATTTTATAACAAATCTTCAATAAAGAATTAAATATTAAAAATGCTCACCAAACTAATCTAAAATAAAAAAACTAAATTCTCATTATAATAATTAACCATATATGCTTAAAATTAATTTCATGATTAGTATATCCAAATCAACAAATTCAAGAGATACAAAAAGAAGTAATCTAAATATATAAGTATACAAATTAAATCTCAATAGCAATAATTGATGGATGATGTTCCTTGCTACAAAGTTGTGGTCTTGATCTTTAAGGTAATCTTCAATTTACAACAATCTTTTATTCTTTCTTGATCTAGAAATAGTCCCTCATATATTCCCTCTTATTTTTTCTTGTCATATCTAAATTATGTATAAACCTAAAAACTAAGAAAATAACAACTTTGAGGGCTCTGAAAAATATGTATCTATGTTATCCTATTGTATATAGTTATAAAACTTGAAATATTTTATTTATAGCAAATGTAAGTACAAAGGGCTTCAGACCAATTTTATGGAGGCATGCCACTGCATAACTTATTATTTGCTATAGCATAAGGTTTTTTCATCTTTGCACATTTCAACATGAGTAGGTTACGATGCGACATACAATATTCCATGCCATGGAACACAAAACTTAGTATGCCTAGTATTTAATCTCAAATAGTGTGCTCCATGTCATACTTATTTCTTTACCACAACATGCTCTATTTGTCTTTAAAATTACCTTGTAAACCTTACAAAATGGTTGATTCTTGATGTAAGGCTTAAATGCCTTACACTTTTAAGCTTCTAAGATGAAAATTAAGTGCTAAGTGTTATTCTTTATGTGTTAAAAAAATTTATATTATGAAGCTAAAAGCACCTTAAATACAACAAAATATACACATAATTTTGAACACATAGATTTGCATATATGATGATATAAAAAGGATATACTTAAATTTATTTATTACAATTAAGCACAATAAAATCAAAAAATATGAGTACTTTTCAAGCACTTATCATAACACCCAACCAACTTTTTGCTAACATCTAACAAATAAAGCAATTTAAAAACTAAAAAAAAATAACTAAACTAAACCAACCTAAATCATTTTCGTAGATTATGAAATTTTCATTTAGCATATGTAACAAGCTAATTGACCCTTAGATGGCCCTAGTGGATGAGTTTAATCTCGTGAGGGCTTTCAGTGATGATATCCACAAACATCCTAACATACAAAAACTAAAAACTAAAATATTAACATGGAAAAATAAAAGGTAAAACCAAAATAAAATCAATAAAATCAATAAAACTTCTCGTACTTTAGTTTATTTTCAATTCATAATCAAAATTTCAAGTATTAGTTAATTAAACATACCAAAGGTTCATAGTTTATTGTTCAAACTAGTACATATCACAAATTTATGCCAGATCATAAAAACTTGTTGACTTTGAATCTCTTAATCCTAGTATTAGGAATCCAAGTTCACTTTGTCTATAATCCTCACATGATATAATCTTAATTTCACACTAATCCTATAGGTTCACGAACTCAACAAAGTATATGCGAATAGAAACAATGTAAAGAATAAAACAAAAATGTTTGCATATGATAAATAATAAAGGCTCAAATGTGTAGAATATTAAACTCATGAAAGGAATCAAATACTAGGATTATGTATATATCACATTACTAATCTTATGTTTCAATCAAAATCATCAGGCAAAAATATCAAGTATTTGTCTCAAGATGAATGAAAATGCAATTGACTTCAAAGAGATTATTCCTACTTATTAGTAATAACCATCTCACTATGAAAAAGTTAGGATCATAGTATTTGGTTATACTATTTATTTTTTTCTTTTTTTATTTCTCTTTTTTTAGAGAATAGACCCATATACATATGTGTTTTTAGTGGATATTTTGGTGATTTTTATTGTTCTTAAGGCTCCTATATATATATATATATATATATATATATATATATATATATAGAAGTCAAGTATGAATGAAATAGGTATACACTTTATATTTTACTTAAATCATTCAATATAAACAATGAAAATAAGTACATGATTCTTCATCAAATGTTAAAATCCTAATATTTAATGCAAAACCTACAGAAATCATTTTACAATTTGAAATAATAAGAAAAGTGTTTAAAGGAATAGAAGAAAATTCATTACCTAGAATAAAATGCTTATGGCTCAAAATTATCTCAGAAGGTAGTATCCACTATTTGATTCATAAAAACCAATTTTGGGTTTATCTCAATCTTAACATCCAAACATGAAACACAAATTATAAATAAAAAATTAATTTTTACAATAATCCATGAACATGTTTTGAGATATCAAACAAATAAGGCGAAGACTCAAATATTTACTTTAAATTAATTAAAAGAATGATAATGTTGAAATATAATTTTTATGGATCTAAATGTTCCTAATCCTTAACTAAAATAAACAATAGAAAACGTATGTATAACAAAAAATTTAAAAATACAACCTAGATTCTAAATTGTTCTCAATGTATCAAATGTAAATCTAACATAAAGAAGAAAAAAAGCTATCCATTTGTAAAGGCTCAATGTGATTAAGCAGGTGATGTGGTTAGTCTTGGTGCATTCATCACATAACTCAGTAATATCATACAGGAAGAAATACTGTGTACTTCTCATAAATCACATATTATTAAATAATTATGAAATTAACATTTTTAAATAAAATAAAGAGTACTCGTATTGAATGAGTTTTTGAAAATACTAAACTAATGACAAAATAATTAAAAATAACTAAAGATAGATATGAGTCAAATAAATTCAAGGAAGATGTATATTTAAAAATCAATGAAGAACTAATGTGAATATTTACCTAGTTAACCATGTTTGTCTAGTATTAATTAGGTTAATTAAGTATAAATTTATATTACTGATTTTTTTCTTTTTTATTATAAAAATGCCTTTTGTTGGGTCATTTTTTTATTAATGAAGCCAATTAATAGCTTTGGTCAAATCATTAATTAATTTTATTAAATTATGCCTAATATTTAAGAAAATAAAAAACCATTTAATTTGATACCTTCGACCGGGTCACCAATTTAAACTTATATTTAAGCTATCCAAATTAGATCTTGATAATGTATCTAAAACCTAATTCTCATATTTTAAATCTATTGTGAAAAATAAATTGTTAATAAACTAATCTAAATAAATTTTGTAATGAATCTTGAATGAATAAATAATATGTATTTATTAAATATTAAAAATATTTACCTAAACAATCTACACAAACGTGACAACAAAACTTAATTCTTATTATAATAATCGGTCAAACATGCTTAAAATTTATTTCATGATCAATAGATTAAAATAAAAAAAATCAAGAAATACGAAAAAGGGTCATCTAAACATATAAGAATACTAATTAGATATCAATACCAACAATAGATGGATGATGTGTCCTACTTCCAACAATCTTTTATTATTTCTTGATATAAAAAACTCACAAATGTTGTGTCTTATTTGTACTTGTTTAATCTAAATTGTGTATAAATTAAACCTAAAAACTAATAAATACAACAAGAACTCTAATGGATCTAAAAAGTATGAATCTACTTCATTCTATTGTATACAGTTATAAAACCTAAAAGGTTTTATGGAAGATAATACATAACTTATTCCTCACTGCGGCATATAATATTCCATGTGGTAGCACATAAAACTTAGTGTACCTAGTATTTAATCTTGAATAGTATGCACCGCAGCACACTTATTTCTTCGTTGTGACATATTCTATTGACCTTGAAAAGTAGTTCTTAATGTAAAGCCAATATGTCATACTCTTTTAAGCTCCTAGGGTGCAAAATAAGTGCTCCAAGTGTCGTTCTTCATGTGTTAAAAAATTTATATATTTCGAAGCTAAAAATACCTTAAATATAATAAAAAACCTTGTGATTCTTGACATATAAATTCATAAATAATGATATAAATATGCTATAATCAAATCTATTTATTACAATTAAGCACAATAAAATCTTAAAATATTAGTGCTTTTCCAGCACCTATCATAACCCTAACCAACTTCTTGTTAGCCTCTAGCAAGAAAACGATTTAAAAAATGAAAATAAAAATAAGTTACTAAACTAACTAACCTAACCTAAAATAATTTTCATAGATTGTCACAGTTGCTTTCCTATATTGGAAGAAATTTTTTATAGTTTGAATAAATAAAAGTTTTAGATTTATTTCTTATTCATATTCTTCAAATCTTTAATTATAAATTCATGATGTGCCAAGTCTTGATTTATAATTAAAAAAAGTATTTTAGAACTAAGCATTAGACACACCATCTGTGTTGGTTATGCATGAATGAATAAGAGTCTAATTTCATTTCATTGATTTATATTAAATTAGATGGTAAAAATTATATTTCATTATAAATTAATGATAGACCACATTTTGATTTATAATTAAAGAATATATTTAGCATAGGTTTATCAATTAATTAATTTTTAGCCAATTCAAGAAATTTATTGATAAATTGTGAATTGTATGGACTCACCATGATTATAAAGGGTTCACCAATTTAAAAAGAAAAATCAATAAATCAAACTTTTTATTTAAATCATTTACTTTTTTTTCATGAAGAAACATACAAACTAATTTCAAATATTCATTAATCATCATTATTTTTGGTTATAAATTTATTTGTTATAATCTAGTTTACTTGTGTTATTTTAGTTAGTATATCAATTTAGAATTTACAGTTCTTTTCCCTTAACGATAATAGAACAAATGCTTAGGATTGTTTTTCTTAACTTATTTAGAAAATAATTAAACTTTTTAGAATAATCGGTCAATTCCTTAAGAGAATGACCTCGGGGTAACTTATCATGAGTTTATTAGTAATTCGTGCACTTACAAGCAATTATATTTGTGCATCAAAGTTCTATTCAGGGAGGTCCAAATCAAGTAATGAGTCAAGTCCTTTCAAGCGATGGGATCTTTTTAGTTATGCTTGCAATGAAAACTCTAGGATTCTTGAACTATCTATTGAGGATAGATTTATTCTTTCTAGAAGGATTTATGTAAGTGTGGGGAACTCTGATATTGTTTTGGTAGATACCCTCATTCTCTGACACTTAGGCTTTACTTTGTAATTCTTTTCTAACTTATGCACTCATGTTTCTTGTTGGAATGAAGTGACATGGATGTACAGAAAGTTTGGCACTTTTGAAAAGTCTAGGAAGTAGGAGATCATATCTTGATAGTCTCAAGTTCTGGCATAACCAATATCCTAGTATACTTAATAAATTATGTGCTTCACTTGTGCTAATACTTTGTCTAGAATGTAGACATATGGTTGAACCTTTATAAAGGTATTTGACAAAGAAGGATACTCTAAAATGCATCCCAATGAGGTGTCCTTTCTTTACAAGGACACATATTGTTACATGTCCTAGAAAGGTAGTGGATAGGGCTTTAAGGCTCGTTAGGAATAAGTTTCTAAAGTGACTTTTCTTGATACATAGATGTAGCTCGTCTTCTCTTCCTAGGACATTTCATCACCACAGTGTTGGAGACCTATGGTCTCATTTTTGAAATCCCAAAAACCTAAGTTTGTATTTTTGATTTGGTGTAGGAACCTAAAAGGATTCCTAGACCTAGGGTGGTATGGAATTCGGTCAATGGGCCCATTTTAGGGTCTTTGTCCAATTAAAGGGTGATAGAAACAATGTGAAGCTTTTCTCAATATTAGTTATAGTCTGGAGCACAAAGCCTATGGTTAGAATACATTCTATTTGTAATGTAATATGCCTAATTTATATGGACTATTCAGTGGCCTAAACCCTAAAAGTATAGAGCTTACTTATCGAGATGTTTCTTATTCATTACCTTAGCAAGGGTGCATGCCTTGTCGAGGCATTAAGAGCCTCATATACTTTATAAAGTTTTGAGAGATCAGTCCTTAGTGGTGTCACAATGAGGTCCCTAGACTGGCTAGTTAGGGTGGTTCAAAACTACTTGTCGATTTGTATTGGACTTTCTTTCCTATCAAATGCTTCCAAGTACGACCATATGTGGGCTACATACCTACAAACACAATTCTTATTAGAATAAGAGTGTTGGTAAAGCACTATATGTCCTTCCAGGGCTACTATTTATCTTTGGAGCCTTAGTATGAGATTATATGTGGGGCAGTAACCCTGGCCATCTATAGAAAAAAACCTTTTTGAACTTTTGTTATAGGGCCTTCTTGACACTTGTTCACTTATTTGATGTATTCATTTTAGGGATTAGGTGAATCTCTATAACCTAGGAGAATTTGTAACATGTTTTGGACTTTGTTACATGAGTAAATCATAGTACTTGTCCCATGGTTGGACGAGATGCATTTGGGGAGGGTATGTTACTTCATTGACTCTTTGTCCAACTTGGTTGATTACATTGATCCCACCAAGTGCTCTCATAGGGAACTTGTACAAATTTCTAGAGTACACTCCATAGGTACACTCATAATACTCTTTTGGAAGTATTTCCTAGGGAGGTGTGCACCTTTGGACAATATGTTTTGTACTTCTAAACTTTTGCTCCATTTCTATACGTTGTTTTGGTATTGACTTGTAACTTTATTGTAAGGCCTATCCATAATCTCATTTGGGTGTGAGATAGTAGGATTTTTTGTAGTCTTATTTCTAAACCTAACTTTAGTCTCATCCATTTGTGAAATTGTGGACCTTTTTGGAGTTCATGCCATGTAATTAAATTTTATATAATGAGATCTTTAATTAAGTCACTAGTACAGCCTATATCTATTTCTAATAGAGTGACCCTTAATCAAGGTGACTGATGTAGCAACATCTAATTGGGGTACTTTGTATAATAGTTGATTATATAGGACTGGACCAGACATATTAGAAATACTATTAATATCCATTTACTCACATTTGTTTCTTTATGTCACTCCATAAGCATGTATGGAATGATCTTAATCTTGAGTTATTTAGCTAACCCCTTGGTGTAGCACCTTGGTATTTGATTTACTACATGATGCCCAAGTGTTGGTCTAAGATACGTTGTATCTTAATATCTCGATGTTTATGGTGGGTTATGAGATTATTTTATAAGATGTGGAATCCACCCCAACTATTCACATTTATTAGATAGTAATTCCCTTATTTAGCAATCCAGATCTTGAATGATTTCACGTAATCTATAATATGATTATAGATAGCTATTCATATGCATCGTTGGTGCTTAAGTAGAATATATAATAGAGGAGGTAAAATGGACTTAATAATCTCAATCGTATTACAAACTGGCTATAGAGGATTGAACAACACCTAATGGTTGTATCAATAGATTACTCGTATACATCGTGGTTTGTAAATAACAACTATATTCAAGATTTTCAATCTCACTTTATAATGGAGTAACTTTGAGACTAATAAAGAATCATTATTAGTTAAGAGGTTAATTAATATATCAATGCTTTATTTGAGCTTGAACTCACAATTTTATCATTCCTTGAGTCTACTCCATAACAATGATTGAACCATGTTATTTTCAAGATAAATGAATAATTAATTTGAAATTAATTATTACATATGATCAAAATAGGAATTTAATTATTAGGACAGTTTATGATTGTCATAAATGTCAAATAAATATGTAAAAATAAAATTATAATTTGGCATATCCAAATTAATTCAATTAATTAATTAAAAAATATTTGATTGGAAAAATATTTATTTAAATTAATTAAAAATATTAAAATTCTAAATTTAAATGCATAATAGTTATTTAAATACTTAAGATAATAATGATATTCTAGTAATTATAAAATTGGATTTGATTTTGGATTATTATTTAAGCAATTTAATTTGAAATTAAATTATAGCACACAATTAAGAGTAGGAATCCTACATATAGCGTAGATAAGGCTAAAATAGTAGGATTGATATTCTCATTAAAACTCACAATTTGATTATGTGTATGATTCCTAATTATAGATATTTTAGGGATTCTAATAAAAACAAACTAGGTCAAACAAAAACTATTTAAAAAACACCATATTCTCCACTTGTATGGTCAACCAACTTATAAAAATTATGAGAATTTTTAAGTACGCAACTAAGAGGAATTTGTGAGAACAAGCTCAACCCAAAGCTATAGTGATTCAAGAACTCATTCTTGATAGAAAACTATTCTTCTTCAACAATAGACTTCATACAATAAGGGCTTCTAGTTGGAGAACTATTTTGATTAATTTAGAGTTTTCAAGGATTCCTACCAATCATGGTCTTGCTTGTTGGAAGACAAGGCTTGGAAGCCCAAAGGTTCCAACCGTTTATTCACAAGTTACAAATGCATATTTTTTGTTCTACTTTATTAGAATAAAATTACTAATATCATAAGATCTTTATTGGGTCAATTTTCTTGCTAATACCACTTTCTTCCACTATTTACTTTGCTAAAAATTAGACTTTTACTGAAAAGGAATTTTCAAAACTACAGTAGGAAACTGTAGTCCTTTGAGTTGAAGTACAAGGATACGAGGATGTACTAGTAAAGTGTGGGTCCCAGACCTGAGGCAAGATGGTGCACAGAGGATGTGGCACAATTGATCGACCTATGGCTCAAGCCTATCTAGCCAACCACTTGCATATCTGGCTATATCCCTAGGAAATTGACTATATTCTTGGCCAATCACACTTGGTATTAGTCAACCATATTTGGTCTTGGCCGACCATATTTATAAACCACACTTGGTCTTATCTAGTCACACTTAGTCTTGGATGAGCATACTTGATCCTGGTCGAGCACACTTAGTCTTGGTTAGTAACACTTTTTCTAGTTATGTCCCATCTGGCTTAGTGATAATTCAATTTCTAACCCATGCATTCATTCGATTGGACGGCCTATAATTTGATGCTTGAGTGATCTTTGACTTGTGTACTTATGGCCTTATTTTCTTTATGAACCTTCTTATGTTTGTGTGAAAGTTTTCTAAGTTGGGTTAATTTATTGGAAAAAGTGTCACTTGGCTAAGCCCCCTACTTGGAATACTTGAACTTGTCAAGTGGTCTAAGCAAGAGATATCTCTTAACTTAGAAAAAAAATTGTCGTTGAATTGATGAACTTTCCAATCTTGTTGGGGTGTTAAATAACAAAGTTTTGGACTACAAGATTGGGTAGTCATACTCTGGATGGTCGTGGCTTGATTTATGCAATATATCATTTGGGATAGTCTAACTTATTCATTGGCATACTATCATATCTGGTATGGCTTAGTAAGTAGCGTCCTATACTATATTGATGATGACTCTATGAAAATAGAGTCATCAATGCACTTTTCTTTTTAATATTTGCTTGTTTTATTTAATAAGTAGTATTTTTGGGATTAAAAATATTAAAATATAAACTTTCTATTGAAAAGGGTAAAAATATATTTTTAGAAATGTTTTGGGATTTTTAAGGATTATTTATTAATTTTTAACACATAACCAATCAAAAGATGCCACATATATGCCATGCAAGAAGGGAGTTGATTGGGCAAGCCATATGGATGCCATGTGATCAAAGAAAGTGAATCATGAAATGCCACACATTCCTAGTGATGTAGTGTCATGCCATATGTCAGCACGATATTCATTTCAAATTGGTCACGCGATCAAAGGTCTTATCATGTGTCTTAAATCAATTTATCCATTCCTTCCATCACTGTGCCACGCCATCCTTAACCATAAATCATGTCGCACCACGTGGGGATGACTCAAAATGCATTGACCAAACTAGTCCTTCCTTACCACGAGTTGAGCACTGATTCGCCCAATAAAACCCGCATGTAAAGTGTCATGCTCCTATTGGCTGACACTATTAATTTTATTTTTTTCATTTCAACCTTTGATCTAAAGCTGATTTAACGGTCTGGATTCCACTTGAGCTTAATTTAACCCTCTAATTTCCTTATAAACCCTTATGAGCCAAAATTAATATAATATTTATCAATTTTGGAGCCAAGAAGATAGAAAAATTCAAAAGGAGATACAATTTTGGTGGATATCAAGAGAAGATTGGTACTACAATTCAAGAGATTGATTGTATTTCTTCTTCTTCTCCTTTCTTTGTCAATTTTTATGTCTTTCTTTATGAAAATATGAACTTTATGAAAAATATGAGTTTTATGAAAAAAATTATGTCTAGTTATGAACCCAATTTTTACCATGTGATAATCTAATATTTTACCTCAATTATGAATTCAATTTAATTATATTATTTAATATGATTTTTATACTATTAATTGTTTGGCCACCAATTGATCTATAGAGATAATTAAATATATTTGAGAGAATTATTTATTTGTTTGTCTTGATTAAATAACATGCATAGTTCTAGGCAAAGATGTATGATTTTTATGTATGTGATATATAATTGTTCAACTTAATGAGTAGTATGAAATTTAATTGACGTGAGAGTGTGATTAGGTTAACTATTATATGTTGTATAGTTTATTTGAGAAATAAATACATGCTACATTAGATTCAATTGATCATGCAATTAATTGATAATTATATTGGGGGTAATTAATTATATATCTTCTTAGTTTTCAAATCTGAGGTAATTAATTAATACTATTTATTTTTAGTTCTTTTAATTTTGCATTCCTTAAAATATAAAAACACCAAAAAAATTTGATTTTGATTTTGATTTTTTTGTTTTAAAAATTATCTTCTAATAACATAATCTTTATAAGAACGATCTTTTCTCATTATTATATTATTTGTTACAATATGTATACTTGCATATTCATTGAACACAATTCATGTTTGATCAATTGACTGAAATGTTGAAGTTATATGCAATCATGAGGTAGTCATAATGCAGACATCATGGCTTGTAAGGAAAAAATTTGAACTTTGAAGGCATTAATGTGGGCTACACAGCCTGTTAGGTGACGATCTGGACTATGCAAATTATAATTGGGTGATATTGCACTCCAAGTATTGAAAAATGATGCGAGGATTTCTTATTAACGAGAAATGGTTCCAGATCTTATGGCTCAAGGAGATGCTCCAAAATTGTCTGAAGTGTATTCCTCATGATGTCATAATAGACAAATGGTTCCATTATATGTGCTTCAATGGGTCATTAGTACCATTATAAGTGCTTGTGTTGGGCATCTTGAACTTATAGGATCATAGAGTAAACACGACTTTATGTATGAAAGGGGACTCGAATAAGATATTTAAGTTTAATGGTTAACCTTGGCTCAACCTTTATTGTACTCTTTATAATGACAAGTCGATCAATAATTGACTGGATGACCTTCAATACTTCATTTGTGTGATGATTTCTAGGGTGACCATCAATCGTTGAGGCCACATGTTCAACATGGCTGGCTTGAACAAAGTATCCATGTCTAAGGGCCTTAAGATGATTGCAAAGATCATGTTTGGCCAGAAATTATCCAGACTGGTCCCAATCAATCTAGAGTAGATTGTTAGAGGAACTATGCCTGGGCATCCATGGATGGATGGCTCTATACTTTGTAAGTAGACTCTATCTGGCCAGTATTAGGGATTTGTTCCTATCATAGTGGATCACATCACTAGTTAGACCTTATCTTCATTATTTTTAGTTGAGTATCAGTATCTTTTCAAGATCTTCATTTATGAGACAATCAAGTCGATTATGAGTAAGCTAGTATAGACACGGGCTCTACTACTCGGGCAAGTGATGGGAACACCAAAGAGACTAATGACCAGTTGGGCCATTTGATTGTTAGAACTTATTGCTTATTTAACTCTTTCTTGATGACGATGGAACTCTTTTTGAAGATCCATTAAATGAAGATGACCAGGAGAATGGGTAATCTTTTCCCAAAGATTATGTAGATACATTAGATGAATAGAGTAGTGGATGATCATTTCTCTACAAATTTGACTAAATTAGATGGATGAATGGTTCCTTCATACACATATTTCTATATATGCACCATAAATAGTCAAGTATATTATCTTTAGAATAGTTTTGTCGTAAGGATTCTAGAATTGATTTTATACTTCTAAGAACTAAAATGGGTGAACTAGGTCTAAACTAGTTCTACTCCATCCAATAAATCAGACTAAATTTTTCCCTTTTTCAACATAATAATAGTTCTAGTCAGCTCTCACTCACACTGGTAGTGCGTGGTGGCACGTGCAACATCAAAGGGAGTCAAATGGCCACCCAATTTTACAGTTAGCTTATTATTAAATAGGTTTTCTGGTGATGGTCTTGGTCTTTCTAATCGATGTACTAATTTCCAAATCAAGATACATAGTGCTTGCTTGGGCAAAAAATGTGACGTAGGGCCAAATTTGGGCTACTTTATCTTGACCGATTGGCTAGGCTTTTCTATCTTCCTATCGAGAAAGCCTCACTTATTAGAGGTGTTGAAAATAAATCCATCCTTTGGCAACAATGACTATGGTTCAAGTGCGTTTGACTCATTGACCCAAGGACTGCATGTGATGATCTTTTTCTAGACTCTCTAACTAAAGCCTTAGAACTAGTAAATGTATTCATTACTTTTATTTGAAGTATAAAGGATTAGTCTTATAAAAACCATGTAGAACTCCAATTGAGATTATGATCTCTTTTCAAGGATCATATAACTTTGTAAATGAATGCTGGTTCAGATGTAGAAATGTGCCATTATTGAGGTCAAATTCCTAATCAAGCACGATGGCATGCCATATGGTGGTAGTAGCTTAAGCTCACCATGTACAACAAAAGAGTGGCCAACCATTAGTGGTAATATTGTAAAGGTCCATTCAACCGATGATCCTAATCGATGACACCTATTTTGGGTGATAAATCTTGGTTGATGTTGCTTGGCCTAAGCAATAGTTCCTAGTCTATCATAGAACTCAATTGACACTATAGTCGATCACCTTGTCAATTGAACCATTCCTAAATATGGATATGACCTTATGTGCTTTGGGTATTGAAGGATGTACCATGGGTTTTTTTTGGGCAAGGATCAGCCCTTCAGCTAATGGCTCTAGTAGACGCCTTAGGATGAAATGTAGATTATTTTCCACTATGTTTAAATAGGCTTTGGCTCTGGCTCTTCTTCTCTGTTCCTATGAGGCACATTATAGATGGATATTTACAAGTGCATGATCTACATTCTTGGTATGTCATAGTAGAGTAAGAAGAATTAGTGGATGACTGGCCTACTAATTGGTAAGTTGTACGTCATTACTATTAGTCGGGGTCTGAGCGATGGAGATAACTGACTGGTCAATGATCACTTCCCTTGGGAAACCTTGTTGCTCTTCAGACTCTTTTCAAAGACCTATGTGTACTTTTTGCATATAAGGAACTAGAAAATGTTTATGAAAGTCCTATAGTTTATGATTTTTTCATCCTAGTAGAACACATTTCTTTACCACAGATGGTGCCACATGCTAATGCTAATTTTTGTCAACATCAGCTAGGATTATCCTTCGTAGATCTACAAGATGAAAAAATCATTAGGATCTAGGACCACCATAGGGGTGGTCTTTTACCATCTGATGTTTAAGTTAGTAATATAATGATGAAGTTAAAGGAAATCTATCTCGCACTTTGATTGAGAAGAAAGATAGTGTTTTGTTATGATTCTCTATTATGAGATCTAATTTATTCATGAATATGTACAATAGTTAATATATATTGAAAATATAATTAAATAGATATATCCATTATCCATGTAGATAGACTTGTTGTAACACCGTTGGTCTATCTTCGTAATTATCTCTTTAAGATAATTAAATGATAACTACAAGTCATTTATCTCTTTATTGAGATTATCTTTTAGTCATGTTTATTCGATGACTCGGCACTTGTTAAGCTTTGCCCTCAAGAATTTTGCTGATTAAGATCACTCTTTGCTTGCCATCTAAGACGTACTAAATTACATTCAATAGGTAATGATATTATCACAATCATTTTTGTTATTACTTCAACAAAATTATATAATATTAATATTATTGGATAAAGTTTACATTAATGAAATTTTTTATTACAATAACAATTTGAATTGTGATAATATATCATCCTATTTTAAGCAAAATAACAATAAAATAAGAGCATATTTGGTACACATAATTAAAATTACCAATCGATTATAATACCAATTTATGAAAATATAATACTATTATTCCTTTATTTGTTAGTTATATGAAATAATGAGAATGAATTAGTCTTTTCTTTCCTAATTTTTCCAAAATATTCTCACATCTCTAACATTAAGGAAATTTTTATTAGTAATAAAGAACTTCATGATAAAAATATATTAAAATCATAATCATAAGAAGGAATAGTTATTATTCTCACACAAATGAATTAGTCCTATAGAATTGAAATTTCTAAAATTAAAAGTTGCAAACGAATAAAGGAAAATGAATAGATGTATCATTCATTTATCTATCTAAATACATCAATAATAAATTTGATAAATCAAAACTAAAGACATTTTTAAGAACATGATAAAGACTCGAGTGTTCATCATTTACTCTATTGTAAGGTTGTTTAACCAATTATTTAAGGGTAAACTTCATAATCAATCACCGAACTTTACCCATTTATATAAATATAATATCAAAGTTTTGAACTGTCAAAATCTACCACCAAACTTATATAAGTTGTAATAATCTACCATTTTCGTTAAAAAATTGACGGACTTTAACATGGAATAGATATTCATACAAATTTACCATCAAACTTATATAAGTTATAGCAATCTACTATCAAACTTTACCCAATGTGCAACTCACATGACTTGATTACTCTGAAAATACCCAAATCCATCTTGATTGCTCTTAACTTACAATCCTTCATGCGAAAATTGATCTCTTTTATTTCTAGGTTTGATTTCTATAATGATATTTTATTGGACTTGAAATTATAGTGTCATCGATTCAAGTATTGAAATGTGGGAGGGAGTTTGGAAAAACAAATCAACCACAATGTGTTTGATGAAATTAATTGATAATTAAGATAATTCTTGGTTTGTTTAAGCTCATGAAGGAGTCACTATTCTATTGAAAATACATACAAAAGAATATTCAAAACTAAAATTGATAGGCCCATCTTATGGGGCTTTGAAAACTCTCACTAGAGTTGAAGAAACAAAGAGACTCATGGTAAATGAGGGAGTAATTTCCACGTTTACCAAGCTTGCTCGATCTAAAGATGAAGCTATCAAAATAAATTCAATCCAAGTCCTTTAAAATATGGCTTCTGAGGAAGAATTGATTATACAAATGGTTGTTAAAGGAGGAATTCAAGAACTAACTCACAATGTAGGGCCTAGATAAGGGGAGACAAATACCATTAAGAAAATTGAAGTTCTTTGTTTTTCTTCAATGAGTTGTATTGGGTGGATTTATGGTGATGGTATAAATAGGTAAAGTATAGTGGTAGATTGTTACAACTTATATAATTTTGATGATATATTTGTATAAAATTTCCATTCCATATTAAGTTTCGTCAATGTTTTAACAAAAATGGTAGATAATTATAACTTATATAAATTCGAGAGTAGATTTTGATACTTCAAAAGTTTGGTGGTAGATTTGGATAAACAGGTAAAATTCAATGGTAGATTGTGAAGTTTATTCATTGCTTGATGATCAATTGCATTTAGTATGTTTAAAAGGGTTAAGTGAATGTTGATTTTTATTTGGTCAATCTAAGACATGTAGTTGGGATGTAAATAAAAGGGAGGGAATCTGTAATTGCTTAGTAAATGGGAAACGTTATTTTGGTTAATGGGTTGGTTTTTGTTGATTGCACATGTCAAAGTTACAAAACATGTAGGGTATGGGTAAATAATTGTCTTATTAAAGTACAATATAGACTATAAGAGAAACTGTAATTGTCTAAGATCTAAAACAAATTAATGGTTCATATGTTGTAGTTTGAGTAATGATTGTTTAATTTGATACATTTATTAATAAATTTTTTTATCCAAGTATGCTTCTTTATGTTTCTTTGTATTTTTACATTATTAAAATCACAAGTCTTAGAGGTCTTAAAGTAATTTCAAAATCACATCTATATTTAGAACAAAGTTAATTATGGTGCATGATTTGAGTGGGTAGAAGAATGTATATTGCTAGAAAAATTACTTACTTGGATAATTGTGATCCTAGTATGCTTGGAATGTTAAGGATTAGACAATTGAAAAATTATTTAATGTAAGGAGAAATTATGGAATAGTGTTATGCAATACATGGAAGAAAATGGATCGGAGTATTTATCATTTTAAGGGATAAGGATATGCTTGATATATCTTAGTTTATAAATAAAGCTTGTCAAGAAATTAATCAATATGTTATCATAAGATTAGAAAATGAATTAAGTCATTGCAAGTGAAGGAATAGAATTCAAACATGTGGTGAACCTTTAATTGATGAAGAAGATCAAGTAGTACTTGAAGCAACCCCTTTAGCTAATGTTAGTGAAAGATCGTCTCTTTTATTGAGCAAGATGATTTTCATGAAGATGTGCGAGTACCAAATGCTATTAATGAAGCATTCCTTTCAAATGAACAATATGAATTTCATGGAGATGTGGAAATACTTAATGCTATTTGGATAAAGTACATGAGAACTTGGGTGATGAAGAAAATCTGAGAAAGGTGAAACACCAAATGTTTTGACCTAAAGTTAACATGAAAGACCTAAATTTTTTAGTTGGAATAGAATTTAGTGGAAAAATATATGTTGAATGAAGCAATTAGAAGACAAGAAATCCTTAACTTGAAGAGAATTTCATTCAAGAAGATTGACAAAAAGAGTCTGCTACTAAATGTGTGTTTGTGGACCAAATTACAAATGGTATCTATATGATGTTAGGATTGATAGAGCATATACAATTATAATTAGGACTCATATCTTCAACCATGATTGTCCTAATTTTAGGAAGAAGAAACTGAAAAATTCTAATGGATTAGTACTAAGTTCTTAACAGACTACATGAATAATCCAAAAAAAACATTCATAATACTATTCTAAACAATGGACATAATGGGGTTGGGTTTACATTAAGTAAGGCTTGAGTATATAGAGCACATACTAAATCCATAGAAAAGATTGATGCGATGTATGATGAACAGGACATACGGCTATCAGATTATGTACATGAAATGCTTAAGTCAAATCCTAGTTCAAATGTAAAAATTTGTATGATCAACATACCAAGAAAACTCAACAAAAATTTATAGAAAGTATATTGGTTGGGTTGTAGTTAGGAAAGGTTTTTTAAGTAGATATAGAGTGATGAACGAAAATCGACATCATCGATTCTTGCCAATACTTTGGTTTTAATATTTATAAAACTCTCGCAAGTGCACGAATCATTTCATAGAAAATTATAAGTATACTCCCAAGGTCGATCTAAGGAAGGAATGTATGTGGTTTTTAATTTATTATTCAAACTTTTAAAAACGAAATTAAATCTTAAACATCCTGTCACAATATTTTGGGGTTTTGTATTTTTAATCTAAGAACATAAAAATAAACATAGATTCAATAAACATTTATGCAAATTTTATCATTTATAATGGCGGAGTATTTATGGATATAATAACTAAGTTAATTATGCTTGCTTATATTATCTAGGTTATTAAAGATATGAATTGATATTTATTGATTCTCCCTTTTTTGTATGAATACCACCTTTGGTGGGGTTAGATATTCTTTGTTAACTAAACAAATCAATTAACACCTATGGGTGGGGTTGATAACTAATATGCTTAATTAAGTTAATTCCTTTTTCTAAGAGATTGAAAATGAACCATTTAAATGCCACCTTTGGTGGGGTTAGACAATTTAAACTTTATTCAAGGTGTCCAAATTAAACCTAAGAATTTAGTTATCCGAGTACTAACTTTCAAGTTTTAAAACCACTACTAAAAACATGTTATCAATACATTTTCAGATAATAATTCTTATAAAAACTTTTGAAATTGAGCTTCACTCTAACTACCGGGCGATTGCACCATCAAATAAAAGAGCACTACTCTAAATCAGACCGGATAAATAAACCTTAAAATCTAATTTTCAAGTTTAAGTTTCTAATGAAAAATAATATATTTCTCTCTAACATTCTTAATATAAAATCTTGAATAAAAACAAAATCAATTCATTTTAGAGATTTTCACCTATTTAATATTTCACAAACATAACAACGTTATTATTACATCGTGTTTATTAACAGCCAGCACAGTTAAATTTAATCACAGACAAATTAAATATAACAAGTAAGAATAAAGCATAAAAATAACTGTAAAGAAAATAAAATCCTTACAGAACTTCGACGCTATTCCCGTTGCTGGAAAACCTCCAAGCGGAATTTGCACTCCCATTTATTGAATCAAAAAGCTAATAAATTACAAAAAACATTACTAGTTCTTCCCAAAAAGGGAAGAACTCTAAAACTAAGAGAAATTAACTAAGCAAAGTTAAAAACTAAGAAAACATAAGAAAAACTAAAAAAACCTAAAAATCTAAGAAAAGAGAGAAAGAAAGAAGAGAGAAGTGTGTTTTGAAGGTGTTGAAGGTGTGTTTTAAAGTGAAGGGAAGGAGGGTATTTATAGGTGAGGATGGAGAGAAAAAATGAGTAAAAAAATGTAAAAAAAATGTAAAAACGCGTAATGGAAATGTTGAGGTCATTGATGACGTTAGCATGACGTCATGGAGGCGGCATCACGTGAAAAATGGGGCGAAACGGGCGTCGGCGCCCGTGTGAACAATAGCCACGCGCTGGGGCGCGCGTGGATTGGAAGGCTGGCGCGCGCGGGTGTGGGCGCTGGGGCGCGCGACTGGGCAACTGGGCGCGATTTTCTTCTTTTTTGACCTTTTTGACCCATTTTGTCCAATTTTTCCATGTTTGTTGATCTTTCCCCATTTATTTATTAATATATTTGTGATGTATTGCTTCAAGTATTCCTCTTTGAGTCTTTAAGTTACGTTTTTAAGCCAAAATACTTGAAAAACAATAAAAATACCCGTGATTCCGAAAAAGACAAATTTATATAAATATATGATAAAACATATAAATATATATTTTTTTATTCAATTAATGTGGATAAAATCATGGTTATTTTAGTGGTTTTTGAGCACTCATCATAGAGCAATAATGGTTTAAATACTTTTTATTGGGGCTGGTTACAACTCTATCCCTAACATTTGAGTTATTATAAATCTACCCCCAACATTTGATTTTGGGTTATGTAAATACTCTTTTAAATATTTCTGTTAACTGAGTTAGATTTTATCCAACAAGTGATACAAACATCCATTTTTTGGAAGGGAAAATTTGGTATTTCAAAAATAAAAACATTAGGGCTTTTGATGTAGGAGATAATAAAAATGGATATTGGACTCATTGTACTAATATGCTAATAATTCAAAAGTTGATGCAAGTGATTCATTAGGCTAGGAACACTTTATAGGCTAGATTATTAGTTGTTGTTATCCATTTAGAGAACAATTACATTTTGTATTTATTTTAATGCATTTTTGAGTCAATCAAGTTAGTTACACATAATGCATTACAAATTGGCATTTAAGTTTTCTTTTTGTGGAACGAAATTCTTGCTATAGTTGTAGGCAAACGATAATGCAAGGAGAGTTATTGAATTTGTGTTTTCCTTTATTATTTTATAAAGCTTTTAGCTTCTAAAGAATTGAGCCAATGAGCTCCAATTCTATGTTAATTAGAATATGTTATTACAATAAAAAATTTATTGACTTCCAATGTCAAAATTGGTATTAGAGTTATAAGATCATCTAAGTAACAATTTTTAGTGCAGACGAAGGAAGCCATCAAGTGAAATTGGGTAATACCAACTTAAACATGACCTAAATAGAGCTTCATGAATTAGATATGAGACGAAAACTTTAATTTGGAGGCATTCAACAATCTTTAGAAGTCATTACACAACACCTCACTGAAATAAGGCAAGAAAAATGTCATAAAGGAAGAGTGGCAGTGCAAAGACCTTCTCCACCAGCTCCATCCCTGGGTGTAAGACAATTCCATCATTGTAATATAATTCCCCCATTGCTTGAAAAGAACACTTACTTGGTGATTTATCAAAATTAATTGGGAGAATTATATTTTAATACTGCTATAAAAATTAAGGAACTTGTTACTAGTGTAGAAACAACTAAGGAATTTATGGTAAAGTTGGAACCTAAGCTTGGTTAGAGGGTTTTAGATGTTGGTAATGGTATTAAATGAGGTGACTTCCATATGGCTAAAAATTATGATGGTGAGGTTTTTGGTATTTACCTTTCACTAAATATGATTTCTCAAGCCCTCGCTTGTTCCAATGGTCTCAACTGTTCTATTGAATTTGAAGTTACTTGTTGCACTAAGAAGACATATTTTGTGACTGTTTATGCAATTTTAAGCATGTATTTAATACTTTGGAACCTTAATTAGCTAGTAAGATTTATTATGTTTTGATGCATAAACTCTCAAATGTAATTGCACTCTTAATTTTAATATAATACTAACTTTTAATATTATAATTGATAAATTTATAGTAAGTTATGTTAAAAACAGGTATTTAAATTTATTGAATGCATGAAAATTAGTAGAATATGGTTAATTGAGATATATATGGTCACAATATTAGTGTAAACTGAGACTAAAATTAGAAAATAAAAAGCCACCATCTTAACGTAACTGAGACCAAATATGAAAATAAAAGGTCACAATTTTTGTTAAATGATGTGTATGGTCACAGTTAAAAAATCATGACCATATGTAATAGTCTTTGGTCTCTTCCACTTAGGCCTTAGTTTTTATAATCGTGGTCATAGATCTACGATTATAGTTAAAAACCGTAGCTATATTTCAATAATGTAGTAATGATTATTTTCAATGGGTTGCTAATTTTATAATTGATTATGAAGTGAAAATTAATACTTAAAATAATTAAACCGAGCATGTGTGTTTAACCTTGATCCAATATGCTTCTTGAAATTGAATGCTTTTGATAGATTAAATTTAGAAATTTTATTCTAGGTTATTTATTAGAAAGAGTTTGAATGAAGAGCTTGTTTAATTCAACAAATAAGTAAGAAAATGTTGAGACTGTTGAGCTTGTGAATTTTTCTAAGGTAATATAATCAAAGAATAAAAAATTAAGATTTGCTTTTGTTGATTTGCAATGCATGTTAATGGAGGAGAAAGATTCTGTAATAATTTGTTATTCATATTTTCATCGTAATATTTAGATCTTATTTTTACCTTATTAATCTTTAGTTGATAGATTTAAGTTTTAGCTTACAAAACCAAAATCCCTCCATTTCTCGTAAGTAGGAGTTAGTTTTCAAAATCCTCTATGGGAAAGACTCTTGCTTATTATATACTAATTTACGACATCTTAAGCAATTTAAAATAAGGTTTAAATTAACTATTCATCTAAATGCATCAATTTTTGCCATTGCATCATTGGGGATTTTAGTCAAATTAACTCTTGTTTACTCTTTTTTGTTTATTTTATGTTAAAAATATTTTCTTTATTTTTAATTTTTACTTAATTTATTTCTAGTCCTTATTTATTTTGCAAATTCACATTGAATTACCTCACGTTACAGTTGAGATCAAATTCACACATTGTACTTTTATTGAGCAAGAAATTCAAACATATCTTTCACTTTCAAGTGATTCCATTGATGATTCTAATCATGAAAAAATTGTTGTGAATATTCCTATTCAAACTCTTAAAGAGATGGTTACATCAGCTTTAGATCAACAACTATTATGCATTCAATATAATGATATTGGATACTCTTGAATTGTAGTCTGACATGATTCATCTCTTACCTATTTTTCAAGATCAAGCTGATAAGGATCTGAACAAGCATATGAAGGAATTTCATATGGTCTATTCTAGCTTGAAACCTAATGGCACTACTGAGAAATAGGTAAAAATTATAGCATTCTCATTCTCTTTAGCAAACAATGCTAAATAGTGGTTGTACTACTTACCACCTAGGAATACAAATAGTTGGAATGAGATGAAATAGTTATTCTCGGAGAAATGCTTTTTAACATCTAATATGACTCCAATAAGAAAAGAAATTTGTGGTATTCAATAGTATAATGGGAAACTTTTATATGAGTATTGAGTGTGATTCAAGAAATTATGTGCAAGTTGCTCTCATTATTAAATAAGTGAGTAACTTTTAATCCAATACTTCTATGAGTAAATGATACTCATTGATAGAAGTATGATTGATGCAACAAGTAGTGGTGCATTATTGAATAAAACTCCTAAAAATGTTATTGCCACTATGGCTAAAAATGCTCAATAGTTTTGCACCTATTCCAATCTACCACAAAAGATTAATGAAGTTGGAGTTCCTAATAATATTGAATAACAACTGAGCACTCTTACTTCAATGATGCAATAATTTGTAATCAGACAAGTTAAAGCTTGTGAAATTTGCACTAAAATTGAACACCCAATAGACATGTATCCTACTATTCAAGATCCTAATGTGGAAAAAACAAATGGTGTTGGGGGGAGGGATGCCAAGGAAAATAAAAGTTAAGATATAATCCCTTCTCTAACACTTACAATTTTGGTTGGAGGGATCATCACAACTTTAACTATTCTGGAAACAATCAAGCAGTTGCCCATACTAATCCACTAGGTTTTCCTTTTCCAATAAGCCAATAACCATATCAAGTGATACCAAAAATATCTCCCTCATCTCAAGGAAAAAATTTAAAGGAGTTAATAAGTATGGTAGCATTGAACACTACTTAGTTTCAATAAGATACTATCAAATTTTAACAAGACACAAAAGTTGATATCAAGAACCTTGAAATGGATTTAGTCATTTAACTACTACTATTGGAAGATTAGAAGCATAAGGGTCTGGTAAACTTCTCATTCAACCCATGGTCAATCCTAACTAGGGAGAATGTTAAAGTTGTCTCATTAAAGAGCGGGATGCAATTTGAAGAAGCTCATAATAAACCAACCATTGGTAAAGAAACTAAGGATGGGCCAATTCAAGAATAAGCAAGTAATTCTAATGTGTCAAAGGAAGCAAAACAACAACTAAAGGTACACTCTAAAATTCCAATTTCTACTTATTAACCCCCATGTTTTTTTCTAATAGGTTTGCAAAATCAAAGAATGATGAGCATGAGAAAGAAGTCTTGGACACCTTTTGGAAAATACATATTAATATTATACTATTGGATTCTATCAAACAAGTACCCTTCTATATTAATATTCTCAAAGAATTGTGCACAAAAAGAGAAAATTAACGATAACGAAGTGGTGAGTGTGGAAGAGAATGCGTCAGCAATCTTGCAATGAAAAATCCCATCAAAATGCAAGGATTTGGGTAACTTCACCATACCATATATTATATGTAACACTAAATTTGAATGAGCTATGCTAGACCTCGATCAATTAATCTTATGTCTTACTTTATTTATACTAGTTTAAAGTTTGGTTCCCTTAAAGATATTAGCATAGTTAGCATAGTTATTCAACTAGTCGATTGTTCTAACATTTATCCAATGGGAGTGTTGGAAATGTTTTGGTGCAAGTAAATGAGCTTATCTTTCTATTTGATTTCTATATATTTGATATGAAAGATGACACCACTACTAAGGAAACACCCTTACCTTTGGGTAGACCTTTCATGAGAACAACTCATAAAAAGATAAATGTGTATGATGGAAATCTTATAATGGAGTTTGATGGAGATATCATTTGCTTCAATATATTTGAAGAAAAATGGTTGACAACCAAAAAATCAATAAAATCACATAGAAAATTAAATCCGCCAAAGATGGAGAATGGATAAAGAAACAATTTGAGGCAAAGTTAGGCTAAGGATGTTAAACTAAGGGTTAAATGGGAGGCAGCCCAATGAGATTTCTTTTCTTTCACTCTAGTTTGCTATTGAACATTTTTATTTGTTAGTAATTTTTTATTTATTTATCTATTTGGTTTTCCTTTGGATAATGTTTGTTTGTTTTAGAACCCCTAATTTCATAACATTTTGGTGATTTTGTGGTATATATGAGGTATATTGTAACTCTCTATACGTGATAAAATTTGATTTAGATGTTGGAATGCAACGAGAGTATGAAGTTAATTGCCATGATTAACCATATTGTCGTACTACGAGAGGGTAACATTTTCTTTATTTTCTTCTTGTTCTTAGATTTACATTTGAACATTTGAACATTGTAGACAATGTAGATTTTAGGTTGGAGGTGAGAGCAAAGTTTCTTAAAAATTATGAATTCTAGAATTTTTAAACATTTCTTTTCAGTTTTTGTTTTTATTTATTGTAGGTTTAGTTATTTTTTTCTCTTTATTTTATTGCATATTTATTTTTATTTCAATTTTTGTTTTTTATTTATTTTAAGTTTATTTGTTTTGTTTACTCTTTATTTTATTACATTTTTATTTTTATTTTGAGTCAATTTATATATCAATAATAGGAAAAATATTATGATAACAATAACATATAGAAGAGTTTAAATTTTGCTTCAATTAGATTATAATTTGAATATAAATTTCATGTTAATCTAAATATTTAGGAGTATTTTGTGTGCAAATTTTTCATGGACATATTGAGGTTTCAATAAACTCTAGAACTTATTTGAAAATCACTTAAGGTGAAATCATAGAATACACAGTACTTAGGAAAGAATTTAGGTCATTTTTAGAATGTTTGAATCTTTTCAAGCTTACCACTCGTCTCTTTGTCACTTATACCCATTTGAGCTTATATAAATTATAAAACTTTACTTTCTTTAACATGTTATAACATACGCTTTTATAATCCAAATAAATAAATTATCTTACCCGTCTACTCTCTAAGAGTGCTTAACATAAACACATATTTGGTATGAACTCTCCGTGAAGAAATGGTGAAAATTTTAGTAAAAATTAACTATAATCCAAAAAATATTGAAAATAATAGGTTAAGGTTATAGAAAATAAATTTTGAATGTAAAAAGGATAAAAGGCTCTAGTAATTCAATTTTGTATCTATTATATAAAAAAGAAAAAAAATAGAGTAAAAGGAATATAGTGATATTTGATATGTACACATAGTATACTTTACTATGGATGTGAAGGTAAATACTAGCTGGATGAGTTATGTAACATATGGAGTTATTTTATAACTTAAAATGGTGATGTTTGAATTTAATTAATTTCTCTTATTTTTATGACTCATCTTTTCGTTCTTTCATAACCCATACTTTAGCCTAGTGTTATAATCTTAATAAAGACCTATTGATCTGAATAGTGTGTCTATTCTACATTAGTGGAGAGTGATTTGAAAGTTAAGCCTCTAGAATTTGTGATTATAATACCTACACATCATATTTACATAATCTTGAGACAAAAAAAAATTATTTTGTGAATGTCGTACATAAAATCATCTGGTATTTAGATTAATTGTTTATGTTAAGATGGATATTTAAGAGTTGAATGCAAAAGTGAAATTAATGTTTGAATTGTCTTTTAATTGTAAGTGATACTTGAATATTCTATAGATTATGTGTTATGGGCAATTTTTGAGACAAAGATATAAATTGATTTAAAAACCAAATTTTATTTATGTTTATTTATAGCTTTTGTTTGTTTGATTTGATTTATTATCATTTGTGTGCTATTCGTATGAATTTTCTTGATTATTTGTGTACTATTGAATAATTATGTTAATTCATCATTATTTAACTTGATCAATTTAAATAACTAGTAATAAATTGCTTGTAATGGAACTAATACTTAAGATAATTAAACCAAACTTGTGTTTAACCTTGATCTAATATGTTTCTTGAAATTAAATACTTTTGATATATTAAATATAGAAAGTTTATTTTAGGCTTTCTATTAGAAAGAGCTTGAATTAAAAGCTTATTTAATTTAACGAAAGGTAAGAAGAGGTTGAGACTTTTATGCTTGTAAATTTCCCTAAGTTGATATAATTAAAGAATAGAATATTAGGATATACTTTTGTGGATTTATAATACATGCTAATGGTGGAGAAAGATCACATAATCATTCTTTTATTCATATTTTTATCATAATATTTAGATTTTATATTTACCTTATTAATTTTTAGTTAATAAATTTAAGTTTTGGTTTACAAAACCAAAATTCCCCTTCCATTTTCGTAAATAGTAGTTAGTTTTCAAAATATTATGCAAGAAAAACCCTTGTTTGTTATATACTAATTTATGATATCTTAAAAAATTTAAAGTAAGGTTTAAATTAATTATTCATCTAAACACATCAGTTTTTATGGCGCCATTATCGACCACCTAAAGTAACTTTTATTGACAACCAACGTCCATTACAAGCATGAAGGTATGACATAACTCACCTCCTTATTAGACCTTTTGAATGGAATGATTAAAAATTGAATGTTGATTTGTATCACTTTTCTAGCATAATGCATTTAGAGGATTTTTTTTATTGGCTCACTATTGTTGATAAATCTTTTAATTATTCTACAATTTCTAAGAAAAACAAAGTCAAGTTAGTTACATATAAGCTTGTTGGGGAGCTTCATCATAGTGGGAACAAATACAACATGAGAGAAAAAAATGAGAAATCAACCTTCCATTTCTTCTTGGGAAGGATGAAAAGTAAATTAGTAAAACATTTTCTTCCTAGTGATTATGAGCAATTATTAAACCAAAAGAACCATCTGTATCACCAAAATACCAAAAGTGTTATTAAGTATCATAAGGAAATTTTTAGATTGGGTATAAGGGCTAACATGATTGAAAAAGAACCATAAAAGGTATCCAGGTACAAGCAAAGATTGAATTCGCCTACCAGGCAGAGGTTAGAACTTGGTCAGACTTATTGGATCATTCATGAGGCAAATAGTTAAGCTCAAAGGCACAATTATCATGAGTTAAAAGAGTTGTGGCTACCATAAAACCTACATTTAAACCTTACTATGATAGAAATAAATAACCTATAAATGTAGCTACTAACTAAACCTCAAGTTGAGAATCACCCAATTATCAAACCAGCCCCAAAACCACCTTATCCAACACATAAACCTAACCCTCACTCTAAACCTTTTCCTTTTAAATGTTTTAGATGCCAATAACTAGGCCACATATTCAATGAATGCCCACAAAGAACTGCTGCTCATTTAGTGAGGGAATGTAAAAAAGAAAAGAAACTCCACATATACTTGTGAGGGAACTAAACCTCCCTATAGAGATGAAAGCGAATTATCTTATAACTACGTAGTTTAAAAATTGTAATTGAGTCCTAAATAGCTTGACAAATCCCATAGAAATTTCTTATTTAGGATAAGATGTATGGTAAAGTGAAAAGTGTCAAAAGTTATAGTTCACAGTGGCTCAATAGAGAATATAGTATCCAAAACTCTAGTGCAAACTTTGGGACTAAGCACTATTAAGTATCGTAAGCCATACAAGATTGGATGGATCAAAAATAGAGTTGAAGTTAAGTTACATGAGTTATGTAGTGTACCATTTTCCATTAGGACACATTACAAGGAAGAAGCAATCTGTGATGTCATAGATATAGATGCACGTCATATACTTTTAGGGGGACCTGGTAACACGATGTCAATGGCATCTATAAAGACAAGATAAATGCATATTTTTTTTTTACTAGAATGACAAAAAAATAACTCTTTTACCCACCTTCCATACAAACAACCAATGAGGTAATAAAGAACCTGGCAATATACTAAAAGTTATGATTTTCAATATTGTGCAAGACTTGCTAAGGGAAATATACAAGGGCCAATTAATCCTAGTTGTTATCTCCAGAAAACAAGTAAAAACATCTAACACGTTTCCACCTTTGGTAAAAATACAACTTGAAGATTATTCTGATCTTTCCCTAAAGAATTAACATATGAATTACCTCTTAGGAGTGACATTCAGCATTAAGTAAACTTTATCCCTATATCTAGTTTGTCTAACTTGCCTCATTACAAGCTCAACCCTCAAGATCATGAGATTTTGTAGCAAATAGTGGATGATATACTACAAAAGAATTTGCTTCAAGAAAATTAAGTCCTTGTGCAGTCCTATCTCCATTGATTCCTAAGAAAGATGGTTATATGAGGATGTGCATAGATAATCATACAATTGATAAAATCACCATCAAATATAGGTTTCCAATACTTAGAATTAAGAAAATGCTAGACAAGTTATAAGGAGTTATCATATTTTCAAAAGTGGATTTAAGGAATGACTATCATCAAATCAAAATCAGACCAAAGGATGAATAGAAGACAACTTTCAAAACTAAGGATGGTTTATATAAGTCGTTGGTGATGAATTTTGGATTGTGCAATGCCCCTAGTACATTCACGATGATCATGAATTAGATCTTCAAGTCATTCATGAATAACTTTGTGGTAGTGTATTTTGATAACATACTTATCCATAGAAAGAGTGAAGAAGACCATATTGAACATATAATGGAAAATTTTCAAAAACTCAAGGATAGCAAACTCTATTTGAACTTGAAGAAGTACGAGTTTGCTACTTCAAAAATTACAATTCTTAGTCTTTGTTTTAAGCTTAGATGGCATTTCAATGAATGAAAGGAAGGTTGAATCTATCAAAATTTGGATTACACCTACATCAATTCATTACGTTTGAAGCTTTCATAGATTAGTTACTTCTTATAGAAGTTTCATTAAAGGATTCAATTACTTAGTTGCTCTAGTCACCAATTGCTTGAAATAAGGCAAATTTATTTGGGATCCAAAACAAGAAACAAGTTTTCAACTCATTAAAACAAAACTTAAATCTAGCCCTTTATTAGTTTTTCCAAACTTTGATAAAAAATTTAAAGTTGAAACAAATGCATCCATGACGTGTATTGGTGTTGTCCTATCACAAGAGAGTAGGAATGTTGAATTTTTTAGTGAGAAATTCAATGAATCAAGGCAAAATGGAATGTATATGAACAAGAATTTTATGCAATCATGAAAGCTTTGAAACACTTTTAGTATTACCTCATCCAAAAAGAGTTTGTATTACAAAGTGATCATCAAGCACTAAAATTCATAAACTCTTAGAAGAACATATCAAAAGCTCATGCTCATTGGGTGATTTTCCTTCAAAAATTTACTCTTGTATGCAGGCACAAAGTAGGACAATAAAAGAAGGCTATTGATTTCTTGAGTAGAAGGTATAACATGTTGATTACTTTAAAAGCTAAGCTCATTAGTTTTAATCACCTTCCTATTACATATGATCATGATGAGGATTATGAAGAATGATTGGCTAAATGCAGTAACTACCATAATTTGGTAGAATATCACATCCATGAATGATATATTTTGAAAGGGAATCAATTGTGTATTCCAAAATCTTCTCACAAGTGGTAATTGGTGAAATAAATGCATGAAGGTAGTTGGTGAAAGACTTGCATGAAGGAGCTATTAGCTCATATTAGAAGGGATAAAACAATTGCATTGCTTGGAGACAAGTACTAGCCACATTTTAAAAAAGAAGTGACTAAGTGTATGGAAAGGTGTTCAAATTGTCAATGTGAAAAAGATGATTCTCAAAACACTAGCATATATGCACCTTTTTTAGTTCCTAATTCAATTTGGTAAGATCTTAGTAAGGACTTCATTATGGGTCTTGCTACTACTCAAAGAAGGGTTGATTCAATCTTAGTTGTGGTCGATCGATTTTCAAAAATGGTCCACCTACTTTCTTGTAAAAAGGTAAATAATTCTAGCCACATTGCTTATTTATTTTTCAAAGAAATTTTGAGGTTACATAAGGTGCCACAATTCATCACCTTTGACAGAGATGTGAAACTTGTGGAATATTTTTTGAGAGAGCTTTGGAAAAGTTGAACACTACACTTAACTTTAGTAGTGTATGCCACCCTCAAACCAATGGACAAACTGAAGCTTCGAATAAGACTGCGAGAAGCATACTTAGGTGCCTATGTAATAACATACCTAAGTAATGGGACATAACTTTGCCTCAAATTGAATTTTCTATAAACAACATAGTTAATAGGTCTATTGGTCACAAATCTTTTTATATTGTATACACCAAGTCTCCATACTTCATTTTTGATTTAGCTCACCTATATAATGCAAAGAATAAGATAACTTATGCTTGGGAAAGACTATGTTCAATTTCATAATAACATTAAGCCTCAAAATGAACACATGAATGCTTAATACAAAGAATATGCATACAAACGAAGAAGGTTCAAGGAACTTGAGATAGGAGATCTCATTTTAATGCATTTGAATAAACAAATATTTCCCATATTACAAGTTGCAAAATAATAAATATGGTGCTTTTAAAGTTTAGAAGAAAATTAACAACTCTTATATCATTGCTCTCATATTAGATTGGTGAATTTCTTCAAATTTTAATGTTGCAGATATCACCTATTTCCCTTTTAGATTAAGCAACCATATCAATTGTGAATTATAAGTCAAATTATTTAGAAGAAAAAGGGATTGATGTAAGAGCTAATCAAAGTGGATTTATTGAGTTAGGAACACTTCATAGGATGGATTATTAGTTGTTATTATCCATTTAGAGAACAATTATACTTTGTGTTTATTTTAATTCATTTTCGAGTCAATCAAATTAGTTACATAAAATGCATTACAAATTGCCATTTAAGTTTGTGTTTTGTGTAAAAACATTCTTGTTATGGTTGCAAGCACATGGTAATGCATAAAGAGTTGTGGAATTTGTGTTTTCTTTTATCATATTCTAAAGTTTTTAGGTTGTAAAGAGTTGACCTGATGAGCTCTAATTATTTGTTAATCAAAATTGTTGTTGCATAATTATTATTAACTTCTTACGTAAGCTTCAATTAGGGTTTCTCTACTGTTTTCACCAAACCTTACCAGACTTCCATTATCACACCCTTTAGAGGTGGTTATAGGATTAAAAAACTCCAAATCATACTTATAATTTTTGATGATCTAGTATCTATAGATAACCTAATTGAGGAACATTTCACCTTAAGTGTTACAATGAATATATCCAAAGTTATGACATTTGTCACCTTTAATAAGATTTAAATGATCTATATTATAAAAGTGCATAAGGTGACTTTTCTATAAATTTCAAGATAATTTTATTTTTATGCGATTTAGTTTTTAAATTTGACCCTTTATTATTTTCTTTTCGTTTTGTATTTTTTATGTACCATGAGGAAAATCAATTATTCCTTTAGTTTAAGGCAAACAGTGTGTTCTAAATAAATATGTGTTTTATCATCTAACTTATGGTTATTACATCCTTTGTTTTATTTTTGGTATTGTTTCTATATTGGTAGAAAAAATTGATTGTTCTTTTGCTCCAAGGCAAACATCATGTTCAACCAAGGGAAAAAATCAGCATCTAAATTGAGTCTTTATTCATAATCTTAGAAGGTGTGGTTATGAAGGTTTGATGGGATTTGGTATAAAGGGTAAGAACCCCTAATTGAAGACCTAACATATTAATTTTTAAAATATCAAAGTTTCCTTCCAAAAAATGCTTATATGTATAAGTTGTTAAACAAAATCTAACTCTTTTAGTGAAAATCTCTAAAAGGGTATTTATGTAACATTGAATTAAACGTTAGGAACGTTAGAGGTAGATTTATTACTACCCCTAAACATTAGGGATATATTTAAGCTACCAATATCTAGATTAGATGGATGTCATATTAAAGGTTTCATTGATTGAGAAATCTTGACAACAATTCATTTCCCAATTGCTTGTGCAATTGTAGAGATTTAGAATACTTAAACTTGAAAATAGTTTATGGAAATATTAAAAGTAGATTTGAATATAAAAGGTGATAAAAGTTGGGTCATTATAACATATATACAAAAAATATTGGTGAACGTGATTGAGAAGTTGTTACCTAAGGCAGAGCATATTTATTGTGTGAGACACATGTACCAAAATTTCAAGAAATCATACCTTGGTTTAGCACTTAAAGAGAAGTTTTGGTTTTGGGCATGCACTTAAAGAGAAGTTTTGGTTTTGGGCATGTACGAGAGCTACTACTATGTTTGCTTTTGAAAATGAAATAATTGGTTTGAAAGAGTTGGTTGTAAAAGCTTATTAATAGATACATGATGGGCCTCAAGAACAATAATTGGTATAAGGCTTACCAAAATTATATTGGTAAGTGTGATTTTTTACTTAAAAACTTTTGTGAAGCCTTTAATGCTATCATTTTAGATGAATAGAACAAACCAATCATTGCATTACTATAGAAGATTATTATATATATAACGATAAAATACATATAAAAAACAACAAACCAAAAAATGAATAAAACTTGTTATTTATATGTGGCTACAAAATGTGATTTAATAATATAAAAGGACATTATAATAATTTTGGTTTCAATTAATATTATCATTCATGCTCCACATGATCTCTACTCTCATTAATTTTGATATTTATAACATTTGTAATTTATCAAAATGCATTATTATATAAATTGAATATTCCATATAGCAACAAAACAAACTCAATTGATCAATTAAAGTTTAGAATGTTTTTTTTTCGTACCCTTGACTAATGAACAAAAATGTGTGTTAATGCTTTTTAAAAATAATGTTTTTAAAAAATAAGCTTTGACATGGACACCATTTTCCATAAATGTATCCCAAACAACCCTTTCATAAGGTCTTTGATATGTATAAGAATGATTTTTCAGAAGGCATTCATAATTAATCAAGGTAGAATCTTTGGATATAACAGAAAGAAAGTTGTAGTCATGCATGATAATTCACAAAATTTTAGTTTTAAAATCAATAATGTTATGGATATATCAATGAAAAAAATATATGCATGAAAATGCCCTCACCTCAACTCAAATTTGATAATGTCCTCGATGTCTCAAAAATAAATGTGACATGAAATAACAATAGAAGAAACTTATGCGATTGGATTTCAAATGAGAAGAGAAACGTAAAAAGTAGTAAAAGGAAAACAAAACAATATAAACTAAAAAATAAAAGAGAGAAAAGAAATAAAACCTCAGTATAGGCAGATAAGAAATGCCAAATGAATCTTCACAAAACACATAGAATTGTATTCATTTTTCATATAATTCCTAACCTTTGGTCATTTACATAAAAAATTCTCCCATCTATTGGATCCTTAATCTCAACAACACCATTGAGAAAAACTAATTTCACCATAAATAGATCGGTCCATCTCGATCTCAACTTTCCAGAGTAAAGATGTAATAAAAAATTATAAAGATGAACCCCATTGTTTTGGCTCAAATTTTTTCTTATGATCTTCTTGTTATGTGCCACTTTTAGTTTAGCGTTGTAGATATAAAGTTATCACATGCATTCTCAATTCTTCTATATCTGTAACTTTTTTTAATATTCTACAACATTCAAATCAATGTTAATAGCTTTAATAATCCAATGAGCCTTATGTTCCATTTCTACAGGTAAATGACATGATTTCCCATGGATAGTATTATAAGAAGTATGGTATGCCCAAAGTACATCAGAAAGTCATAAGGACCAATCTTTGTAGTTTGGATTGACTATCTTTTTCTAAGATTTGTTTATCTTCCTATTAGCTAACTCAGTGTCCATTGGTCTATGAATGATATATGACAAAAACATCATGCAAAACACTATATCTATGCATCAAAGCCTTAAAAGAACGGTTACGGGAGTAGGCCTCTTGGTAATTGATAATGATATGAGGTGTAACGTACTTAGATAACACATTTTCTTTTACGAATTTTACTATAATGGTATTATCATTAGTATGGCAAGCTAAAACTTCTACCAATATGGACACATAACCAACATATAAAAGAATACAAAGATAACCAAAAATGCATGAAAGTATCCCATATAATCAAAACCCCAACAATTAAATGTCTCAATAAGTATCAGGTTAAGGGAAATCATGTGACATCGAGTTAGTGCACCCAATTTTTAGCATCTTTCACATGAATGATAAAAAGTTTAGTATCTTTAAACAAAGTAGGCCAATAGAAGCCACATCTAAAAAAATTAATAGCATTATTTTTCATGAAAAAATGATCACTACATACTTTAGAACAATTTTTTATATATATAATTAGAAAGACAAAAATCCAAAACACTAGAAATCTCAACTTTTGGAATATGAAATCTCATGATTTGACATGGGCAATAATTGAACAAATATGAATCATCCCAATAAATATTTCTTATCTCATCCAAGAACTTTCATCTATTTTGTGCATTCCAGTAAGATAGAACTTCATGGAAAAGCAATTAAGAATATGTACATATCAAGGTACTTGTCTCATAGTAAACATGTGTTCATTGAGGAAGTCATCTTGAATGGGTGAATTATTAATAAAATCATTAAACTCTAAACGAAACAAATGATTAGTCACAAAAACTTTAACACCTTTATTATCCTTAATTATTAGATCAATTGTTTTTGCAAAATACGAATCCACCTAATCAATCAAGCCTTAGCATTCTTCTTTTAAAAAGTAATTAAGAGTCGTATGGCAAAAAAAAACAATTATAAGTGATCCAATTAAATAAGAATGAAATGTATCTAGTGAAAAAATAACCACAAATAGTTACTTTTTAGTCGTAGAATAATTCATTTGAGCAATATTCAAAGTTCTGCTAGCATAGTATACAACAAAATGCTTCTTATTCCTTTGTGGTCCAAGGATAGCTCCTAAAGTATAATTACTTAGTCATATTAATTTCAAAATGCAGGTTCCAATTAGGTGACTGGATGATATAAGTGGAAGTCAGTTTAGCAAAGAGAGTTTGGAAATCTTCCTCACACTCTTGAGTCCAATTAACTTAACATCTTTGATTAAGCGGTTACATAATGAACGCGATATTAGAAAATTTCTAAATAAACATAATGTAAAAGTCAACATGTTAAAAAAAATGGTATCTCTTACTGGTTTGGGGTTAGGTAATTTAGATATTAACTTATTTTTTGACTCTATCTACCTCTATTTCCTTTTTAGACACAATGTGTTTTAAAACAATTATATATGACACCATGAAATGGCATTTTTTTTAAAGTCAATACAACTCTTTTTCTTCACGCCTACTTAAAATTGCTTATAAATTAAGTAAACATGAGTCATAAAAATCACCAAAATTAGTCAAATAATCCATAAAAACTTTCATGCAATTTTCAACCATGTCAGAAAAATACTAAGCATACATCAATGTAAGGTAGGTAGTGCATTACATAAATCAAATGACATCCTATGAAAAACATAAGTACCAAATTAGCATGTAAAGGTAGTATTTTTATAACCTTCAAAAGATATCTTTATTTAATAATAACAATAGATCCATTAAGAAAGCAACAAAAAGGATGATTGGCCACACTTATTAAGATTTGATTGATAAAAGTCAATGAAATTTTTTCTTGGACGATTGAACTATTTTCTCATTTTCAACTATTATTAACCTATATTTTTTAGAAATTACTTATGTTGAACCAACCCATTTATTATCAAATATTAAGTAAATTATACCCAAATCTAATGATTTTAAGACTTCTTTCCTGAGTATTTCTTTCATTCTGAGACTGTCTTATTTGGGTGTTTCGTTGAGGGTAAGCTTTTTCCTATAAATAGATTCTATAATAAGAATTAATTTTTATGTCAACTATAATCCAACATAGTGTATTTTTATATTTTTTTTTGCTTAACACTAAGTTTAGAAGATATTTGTTTTCTTTTGATTCAATTTAAACTCCTTATTGCCATAACTGATTAAAAAAATTGATTGAATTTTGATCCATATTTTGATCAATTAGGACATTAGAAGTCTAAATTGAACCTCAAAATTCTTCACTGGTTTAGTTTTTTATGGTAATTTTTGAATTTATTTTATATTTGGTTATTTTTTATTTAAAATTTTGGGTTTGATTTTGGTTTCGAGAGTGAGAAACTGATCATGATATTTAAAATTATAAATTTATATTTTATTAAATATTATATTCTGTATATTTGTAAAGATAAAAATATTTATAATTTAATATTTAAGAAAAAAATAAAAATAAAAATATTAAGTATATATAATATATTATTATTTTTAATTTGTAAAGACTTATTGCTAAATTTAATATTTTTTAATCATTTTAAATTAAAAAGATGTAAAAATTGAGTTTTTGAAGCTACAATGAGTATTATTATCTAATGGTAATTCTTTAAATTTATACTCATTGTTTTTAATTTTAATTTTAAATATAATATAATATTTTGATTCAAATTCAATTAAATTTTTTCAATTTCTCTTAATATTATTATTATTATTATTGATATTTTTAATTTAACGTGCTACAAAGTAGTTGACTAAATTAAAATAAAACTTTATATTTCGGTAAAAATACATAGGATATCGATAATAATTACCCATAAAAATAATTTCGAATTCTGGTATTTGGCCGAGACGCAGCGCGAGGCTGTGTTAAGGAGTAAATGCTGAATGCTGATCCTTCTTCCCATTTACGCTATCATCCGACTAACAACCCATCCCATTCAAATCCCTAATCCAGTCTTTTACAGTTTCGAAATTCTAGTATCTATTTGAATTGGAGCTTCATAAATGGACCCTCATCATCATCATCTTCATCATCACTTTCAACATCAACAATGGCGTCCGCGAATTCTTCCGCCTCCTATCCAACAAGTTAACATTTGTCCTACCTGTTCGTACTCTCACGTACCCTTTTGCCCTCCTCCACACCCCTCTTTAAATCAAAACCCTATTGCCCCAATTTTCCCTAACACTAGCAATGAAGGTTTCGGGCATCCGAGACCTCCTTGGGATAGAAACCCTAGCTCCAATCGAGTTCCATATGGGAAGTTCCCGCAAGTACCGCCGCCACCACCACCACCACCGTTGTATGAATTTGAGGGCGATAGGAGTTTGAAGAGGTCGAGGGTTTCTGATTTTGGTAATCCAGCCCCCCCTAGTGTTTCATCTGAAGATGAGCGAAGACTGAAATTGATTCGTGAACATGGCAGTGTACCCAATGAGGATAGGATAATGCCATTTTTACCCAGAGAGGGGACTGATGCAGTGTCTGGACAGCAACATAAGCCGAATATTAGTATTGGGTTTCGATTAGATTCAAACCACGTTGCATTTGACGGTCGTCCTGATTTGTTCCTTGGTCAATCGGAGATTGATTGTGTTCGGTCTGAATCTTCAAATGAGCCTAATCATTCACATATTTGGCGTGGTAGTGTTTTCTCTGATAAACACGATCCCAACAATCAACATTACCCTAATGGACGTGGATGTTACTTTCCCCCTTCTCAAAATGTAGGTCAAATGCAGGGTTCTGGGTTACCTAATGGGCAGCCTCCAATTCCTGCTTCTTCATCACCTCTCTTTCATTGGGATCCCCCGTTGCCGTTGCGTTCCTCTTCAGAGCTCAGACCTTACCCTTCACAACAGTCGATGAATTCTGGATCTTTGTTTCATGTTCCTGTTAGTTCTTGTTCACCAATTCCTGAGGCTCAGCCTTATTTCTATGCTAAGCCTTTCTTGCATACTTCCACAGCTGAGGTATATCTGCTTTATTTTTGTATATTCTTTCGCATTGATGATTGAGATCTTTTAGTTCTTTAGTTTTTTTTTTAAATAAGGCACTCCTAACTTTTTAAGGAATCACATTACAGTCAAAGCAATACAACGGAGGGAACCAAGCCTTTTCGTTAAAGCAGTCATCTTTGGATAAGCCAAAACTTATTGATGTGTCTCACTTGCTTAGGTCACCACATCGATCTACTCGACCTGATCATTTTGTGATAATCCTTCGGGGACTTCCAGGTAACAGATTGTTTGTCCACTTCTGCCCATGGTTGATTCCTTTGTTAATTTTCTGGCTGCAATATTATGAGCAAATTTGATGCCATACTTCGGGAAGTGATTTGAGCAGAATTGTTTGAAAATAAGTGATTTCTATAGAAGAAAACCTGCTTTGAAAAAACACCTGTACTTTTAAAAGAACTTCTGGGAGTGCATACAAACTTCCTCTGTATATGTAATTCTGTGTTCATAAACAGTTAACTATCTTTGGAGCGCAAAATATTTTTTTATTTTACAAAAAATTGCTTCAGATAATGCATAAAAATTGCTTATTTAATGTTTAAATAATGATTCTCCAGTGAACATATTATGATGATGTTCTAGAGTTACATTTATATTTTGGAATCATCTGATTTTTTTTTTTGCTACCAGGCAGTGGAAAAAGCTATTTAGCAAAAATGTTGCGTGACATAGAGGTTGAAAATGGTGGTGGTGTTCCACGAATTCATTCAATGGATGATTATTACATGATTGAAGTTGAAAAGGTTCTGTTGTTCTCATCTCATTTTGTTTTTCAAATTTTTTATCTAGATGTTAGTGAAATTTCTTAATGGCTTTCAAAGTGCTTATGCTCCTTGTCTTGAGTTGAATGTGTCACAACTTTTGGATAACCTATGTTTCGTATCTTAAAGGTTGAGGAAAATGATGTTTCACGATCTTCAAGTTCAGGCAAAGGCAAGAAACCAGTTACAAAGAGAGTAATAGAATATTGCTATGAACCTGAAATGGAAGAGGTATGCACTTTATAGTATTATTAACCTGAATAATCTCTGTCAGTTTATTCTTTCTTGATGTATTCATTAGACTACCTTTGTAACATTCATGGACGCATCTGCTTGCTTTGTCAACCTGATATTCAAATTTTATCTAATTGACTTACTTGATGAATTAATGTCCCATTACTCATGGCCTGTTGTAAGCTCAAGAAACAATTTGGTGGAGGTGATTACATTGTTGGTTATTAGCAAGGAGGGATGTTTCTTTTGATGGGAGTAACATGGTGTTTGGGAGTTCGAGCGGTGGGATCCTACTTAAAAGAAAGTTAGAAAATGCTTTGGGAATATTAAAGCTTTTTCGAGTGATCTAGGGCCTATGGTTAGAGGAGTTGCTATTATTGAACAAAAATTGTGACATTTAGCATCGGTCTGGGCACACTTGGGTCACTCATCTTTATTATTTTAGACACAATAGTCACCTTACTTTAAATTGGGACACGTTTGTGTTTTTACTATTATACTATGAGACAGTTTAGACTAATTTGTCAAATTCCAAATCAGAAAATTGTTATTTTAATATTTTTTAATGTTAAATGGTGTCTAAAAAATTTAAAAGGATATTGTGATTAGCTTTCACACACGAGAAGGATAAAAAGAAAGGTGAGAAAAAGTTAAAATGACTGACGTTTGACTAAACTTTCCGTATAATAGTAGGGAGACAAATGTGTCCCAATTTAAAATAAGGGGATCAATGTGTCTAAAATGACAGATTAGTTGAGTCATTTTCCCCTTTAATGTCAATAAGTTACTTTTTCAGTTTAATCCAAAGAAATAGAGTGGAGGATTGGATGATGTAGTAATTAAAAGCTGAAGTTTAAGTCCTTGTTTGAATTCTAGTAATCCTATTTTTAAGGGATATTGAGGTGGGGACAGGAAGGAGAAATTCTCGTAATTAAGAAGAAAATAAATGATGTTGAAGATGTTATGGACTAAGAGTTGAAGAAATTTTAGATTATGTTGTAGATAATAATATTCTCGAGTTGAGGGTTTGAAAGAATTTGAAGAAGGGTGGCCCTTCCATCCATTTTGTCAACTAATATGTATAAAAATTATTGTTAGCCCTTTTCCTAATAGTTTAAGATTTTGGAGAGTTGATTTCGCAATAATTTCTAACATTGTATTAGAGCTGAAAGTTCTATGTTCAAACCACAATAACCACAATTGTTGAACTTTTAAGTATTTAATTTGTATTGTGTATAGTGCTAACACTTATTGGGGAGTGATAAATGTATAAAAAGTACTGTTGACCCTTCTCCTAATAGCTTAAGCTTTTGGGAGAGTTAGTTTCCTGACAACTTCTAATAAAATCTAACAGAAAATGACACGTGGTGTCACATGACGTTTTCTGTTATCTTTGTTAACAGAATGAATAAAAATTAGACAAAAGTTCTACCATTAGGTTGGGGGCTTTTTTATAACAAATCAAATGTTGGGAATGGATTAGCAACCGGTTGGTTCAATAACTTGTAGACATAAAACATAATTTACCCTTCATAATTTATAGATGTAATGGGTGCTAAGTAGCATCCTTTTTCTTAAGCTTTACAAAAAACATTTATATTTTTAAAATTAATTTCTTTTATACTTTATTATTATATATTCATGTCAATTGGTTTTAATATTTCCAGTTACATTTAGAATTTTATCTGTGGAGTGTGCGATTGTTTCTGATTTTTTATTCTGGCGTTTTGTTTGTCTTAAGTCGAACAATGATGCTTTTATGTTTTGTTGACAGGCTTATCGGGCAAGCATGTTAAAAGCATTTAGGAAGACTCTTGATGAGGGGGCTTTCACATTTATAATTGGTGAGCTCTTATTCTGATATTGCTTCTTAACTGAAACATGTATTTTGGATTGTCTAATCACCTTGCGTTGTAGACGTTTGTTGAGTGGCCATTGTTCAGATTTTCCAACGTGGAAGTTGCATTTTTTGTTGTAAAGTTTGTACTCAATTAGTTGCATGGTTTATTTTGTTTTAAAGATGATGATAAAATGTTTAATCTTGATATCTAATTAATGTACTTTTGGTATCCTTAGCGGACCCGACTTCAGAATAGGGGATCTAAGTAGTGTTATTTTGTTAAAAAAAAATTATTAGGCATAAAAGTAAGCCACAAATAGTGTTATCCAGCTAGTTTGCCTTGCTGTGGGCTGTAAGCTTTCAAAATGAGTAGTTGATGATAGACTAAGTAGCGATGCAGTGCCGTAGCACTGCATACGTTTTAACTAACCCCATATGCAGTTTTGTTCGGCAATTGACCCATTTGTTGCTGGTATGTGTGCTTCGTCTTAGTGGATGACCGCAATCTGCGGGTAGCTGATTTTGCTCAGTTTTGGGCAAATGCAAAGGTATACCCTCAATTCTCTTATTTTCTCAACCTCTACCATGCGTTCTGAAGTGTCGACTCAGTATTTTCAGATGCAATGACTTTTTTGTCCTGTGAATATGGTGGCATCATCATGTTCATACACCTTACCCCCATTTCTTAACATTTGTCTTTGTTTGGAGTGCTTGTTGAAAGGTTACCTTTTTCCTGTTTCTCAATTTAGCAAGGTTATGTTTGAAGAAAATTAATTGATGTGTAGAAATCGTGGGATGCTTTCAAAAGAGCAACTTTAAATTCAAATGGCTGGAGGAAATGGTTTAAATGCAATTGGCTTTTATTTTTTGTCTAATATTATTGTGTTTTTCTAGTACATGTTCTGTTGCTTTCTTATGCGTAGGTTGTTGGGTTCCTTTTGACAGTCCTGTCGAAATTATGATGTTTTACGCACTTTATTTTGTCATAGTATTACATTGAACTCAGTTATGTAGGCTACGTATTTCATTGAAGCTAAATTTATGGTTCACATGTTCTTTTTATAACATTAAATTAATGTCTGAAGAGAGTTCCTTTTTATGTTTAAATGCAAAATCTAGGAGATTAACCTGGTATTGGGCCAGTTTAGATTACTTGGGTGCTTTGTTGGAAACTGGATATGGTCTGTTTTTGTGATTTACCCTTCTTCCATTCGGAGGTTATCTTTTGTTTGTTTACAAAATGCTACTTTTGTTTGATTGGTCTTCACTAATGAGTGTTTCTTCACATTGATGGCAGTAAGCTTTGTTGTTCACTAAAAATACTGGTGGATGACTTGTTAAGACAGAAATAATCCTATATATAATGAAAATTGAATAAAAAATAGATAAATTAGTGAATTGAATTGAATCAAATGGTGAAGTTTGAGTACCAAATTGAAAATTTGGTTTTGTGACCTCTATACTGTATTTTACCTCTATACTATATTTTATGACCATTCTGTAACACATCCATTATTTAATAATAATGGGTGAGCTACTGCCAAAGATGATTTGGTTTTGTACTACGAAATGGTAAAAGAGAATATCATGTTTAGTTGATATTTTTGTGAAGTTTCCTGGACAAAGCTAAATCATCCTGGGAAATAGCACCACCAATAATATAAGGCGAGGTAAATTTATTTGTTCCACCTTATCCTTGCAAATCTACTACCATGTAAACATGCAGACATCAACTGCAATATTGATAAGTGCTCATCTCATTTTCTTTTCTTTTTCTCCTTTTTTATTGTTTTGGTGACGGCCAATCAAAGAATATGAGGTTTAATTGTCTATTATTTGTTTCTTATTACTATCTACATCTTCTACAGAGTTCGGGATATGAGGTTTATATATTAGAAGCTTCTTACAAGGATCCTGTGGTGAGTTTGTTGCTTTCTTTTGCTATCTTTTTTTTAGAAGTGTTCCAACTCTTTAAGTTCGAACGCAAGATTAGACGCCTTTCGTTTTTCAACATGGTTTAAAGATCTTCACTCTGTAACCACTGTTTATCAGTGTCATGGTGAAATCAGAAATGAGGTGTTGTATATGTTTATATTTTTCTTTTGTGTTTGTATATAATTTCTTACAAGTATCATGTGGTGTGTTTATTATTATGATTCTTTTCAAAGTTGTCCAATTGGAATGAAATGTTTGGAGTAAAAGGTTGGAATATTTTCACTTTATGACCAGTGAAATCAGAAATAACTTGGGGTGTTTGGTAGTTCTTTTCACTTGTAAATAAATATTTGATGTGTTTGCATGTTGCACCGAAGTTACTAGGTTTTGTGGTAGCATATATTGCAACCGTGATTTTTAATGATTCTATTTCCCACAAAGAAAAAATATGAGAGAGAAATTCTACATGTGTTGACCTTAGGCTTAAACAAAGAGACACTCTGTTTATGACTTTTTAATGTTAGGGCTGCGCGGTGAGGAATGTGCATGGAGTTACGAAGGACGAGATACAGAAGATGGCTGAACAATGGGAAGAAACACCATCTTTTTACTTGCAGCTGGATGTCAAGGTTTGTGTTTATGAAATATTTAGTTCACTTCAGGCTGGCTATTGGACCGTTAAAGCAAAGATTAATGAGCGAGCTTGGCGGAGAAAATAGAACTCTATGAAGCTATGTTGCTTGTGTTCTGATGGTGGACTTTTCTGGTTGTAGTCTTTATTTAATGGAGATGACCTGAGAAAAAGTGGAATTCAAGAGGTAATCGAGAAATTTGATCTTTTATACTTTTCTTTGTGTGATATGTAAGTTCTTGAATTTATAATAATTTGATGTTCTTGAGTAGCCTAAGATTGAAAATGTTGTGTTATGTTATCAGGTAATGTTTGATTTGCAAAATGGAAAAAGGGGGAATTGATTTGAATGGAAACAAGTTTACTATTACCGTGCCATTTAAACAATTGTATTAAAATGAGGTTAAAATTGGGAACAGAATTTAATGTGTTCAAAATAGACCAAATTTAAAATTTACTGAGTTCAAATGAAGAAACTTAAGAGAAAATAATAAAGAATAGTACAAATAAATGAAGAAAATACAACATTCCAAATATTCCTATATGGTCGGAAACTATTAATTGTGGAATGGGTTCCTTTTCTTATTAAAACTCAAACTGAACAAATGGGAAGTCTTGTGCATTACTATTCCCATTAAAGTCAACCTAAACATTAATGTCAACTAAACATGATCTTAGAGATTAAATAAATTTCTAATGCAATTTAACTGCAGAACCATCATATCATAGTTGATAGTTTCGCAAGTAAGTACTGACCATTATGCAGTTTTATTTCCTTGTAATGATGACTATTAATATGTGATTTAGGTAAAATGTATGGTAGGCTTGTCTTTGTGTTTTTTATCTAACCTTTTGATTAGATTGGAAAGAGGAGAGGGGTAGGGAGAGAGAATAGAAAGGGGAAATAGAGTTTGGGACTGAGAGATCATGGTTTTGAGGATGGAAGAAGATATTGTGAAGAAAATAGCCCTGGAATTTTGTTTTCCCTCCTAAAAACATGATGTAACCCTCAAATCAGGTTTAAAAATTAAAATATTAAAGATGCCCTTTTTAAAATAGTATTCTCCATCATTTTTGTTCTGGAGTGAACTTAACTTTCTCTTGAAATATGTAGTTCCATAGTCTGTCTTTCAATCTTCCTTGTGATTTGGGCTGAGTCATTTATTTCCATCATAAAATTGGCAGGTGGACATGGATATGGAAGATGAGGATGACAACAAATGTTTATCTGGATTGGTAGAAAGGATACCTGATGAGATCAGAACACTTCCAGCTGGAGACAAAGCTCCTGATGGTATGCCTATCTTAGTTTCCAAGTAAATGCATGCCAAGAGGCTAAGTTACTCTTGTTTGTTATGGAAGGCCGTCAATTTGCTTTTAAAATTTTGAATATTGGATAAGTTAATTTTTTGTAATGGATAGGCATGTACCATTCCAGTTTTTTTTTTTCCCTACCCTCAAATGCAAAGGTAGGCTTGTATTGATTGCACCAAGGAGCAGTTATAATTCTGGTCCTTATATTATATTAATACTTGTGTTTTTGTTAAACATACGCTGTTGATTTGTTTCTAAATATTGCACGTGTATGATAGACATTTTAATATGGTTTATGTTAGAAAAATGCCTCCCATTGTAACCAAAAATCAAATTTTGGTCTTTTCGTATTATCTCCAAACAAGAAGATAGCTCCAGGGCATGCTTTTTTCAGGATCTTTCATGCTAAATCATGTTAATAAATTAATTATGTCATACGAAGTAGCTAAAAAATATGTCTAGTTCATGCAGAAACCGAACCGTCCCCTTGGTCACTTTAAGGTATTGATTTAACCTGAAACTAAAGGTTAGTGGCTATATTAGTAGGAACATAAGAAAAATGAATTGATTAGCTCAATAATTTTCATACTATAAGTTACACTGTTACAGATTATCAAAAAGTTTCTCTCCCACCAGACTCAGCTATATCCTAAATTGTTTTGAGTAGCTAACCTCACTACATGACAAAACAGCATAAAAAAGATCCAATAAAACTAATGACAAACAACTTAAAGGAATAAACGACTTCACAAGGAGCAGAGCTTTCATCTGGAGGAGTGTACTCGAACGAATCAGCCACTTGATGGAGAGATGTTGAAGTGTTCTGGAAGTTCTAACACATAAGCGTTAACACTCACTCTCTGGAAAATTATGAAAGTCTATACTGAAGCTTATTAGTAGGCTTCAGTTGGTTATCTACCCTTACGGTCTGAACCATATCCAAATCTCTCAGGTGATGTTTGATTCAAGGAATGAAATCGAAATCAAAATCGGAAAGGAAATAGTTTTTGTTTGGTTTGATTACTGGAATGAAAGAAGAAATCAGTATTACAATGTTTGGTTTACAATTGAGATGCAATGAAAAATATTGTATATTACCTTAATAATTCTATATTCAATAAAATTTAAATAATTATTATTTTTTCGTCAGACAAAATACATTATTGAAATCATTATTTTTCTAAATAATTATCACTTAAAAATAAAATATATTATTTAAATTATTATTTTTTTAAATAGGGTTTATGGTTTTGAGGTTTGAGACTTGAGATTTAGGGATTTGGGATTTGGGATTTGGGGTTTAGGGTTTAGGGTTTAGGGTTTAAAGTTATATTTGTGGGTTAAGGTTTAGGGTTAAAATTATTATTTTTCTAAATAGGTTTTATGGTTTTTGGATTTGAGTTTTAGGGTTATATTTGTGGGTTAAGGTTTAGGGTTAAAATTATTATTTTTCTAAATAGGGTTTTGGGATTTAGGATATGGGATTTAGGGTTAGATTTGTGGGTTAAGATTTACGGTTAAAATTATTATTTTTTTAAATAGGATTTAGGGTCATGGGATTTAAGAAATGAGATTTAGGGTTAAAATTATTATTTTTTCTAAATAGGGTTTAGGGTTTAGGGTAAGGTTATATTTGAGATTGGGGTAAAATTGAAAAACAAAATTGAGATGGGAATGAAATCATGATTCCTTCTCTTTTAAGAATCGATTCTATTCTATTCCCACTTTTCACCCCAACCAAACATAAAATTGGAAGGAATCAATTCTGATTTCATTTCATTCCAGTCAACCAAACATGGGTCACAGAAAATTCTTTTATCCTCTTCTTGTCTGCTTCGCTATACTTCTTGTTTGCATGCTTCAATTGCTCCCTTACATCAGCCAGCTTCTGTTGAATGATTGTAGCAATTTTAGAACCGGCTTGAACAGAGAGACTTGTAAGATCAATAGGAAAACTGGGAACTTTAGCGTACACTATCTTAAAAGAGCTCTTTCTTGTTGATTTATTAACCATTCCATTTTAAGAAAATTCAGCTTGCGGTAAAGCTAAGTCCTAAAGATTTGGTCTAGTGCCCGATATACACCTAATAATGTTACCCACAGTCCTATTCACCACCTCTGTTTTGCCGTCATTTTGTGGGTGGCAAGTGGTGCTGAATTTGAGTTAGTCTGAAACCTCGTCAATAACTCCCTCCGAAAGTGACTAGTAAACTTCATATCCTTGTCCATGTAAAAGCAGCTGGGCCACACAACTTGCATCAGCAGTCTTCTTACAAACAATGAAGTGCTCCTGCATCAACTATCTTAATTATTATTACTACCCTTTTGCTTTCTGTTCTTCCAAGATAATTTCTTGTTTTGGCTTTAGTTACTTTGATTTAATCTATGTTACATGGCCTTTTCATTTTTCATGAAGTGTCTATATGGACACGGTATGAATATGGGTATGGGTACTCAATTCTCCAAATTAGGTGAAAATATAAAGAAAATTGAAAAATATTGGTAGGCTTGACACTTGGATGTGTATCTAAAAATTTAGGACATTGAGTGTACTAAAAAAGTCCATTTAGTATAGGTTTTAATACATACGATTGACTCTTTATACATGATTTTTCAGAATATCTACTTGTGATGTGAATATTATGTGAACTTTTCTTTCTGGTATTTTATGAGAGGTGATATCATTTTACATCTTGTATCCAACATAATTATCTTATAAGTTATTTAATAAGAGAATATCTTATTCTCGAATCACCTTTTTCTTTCTTTTTTTCTTAATGGTGTGCACTTTTGGTTCTTTAGAGGATGAGAAAGATGCTGAAGGGTATGCAAATGAAGTGAAATTATTAGGTAGGAGTAAATGGTCAAATGAGACAGATGAAGATGTTACAGAAGAAACTGGAGCCACGAGGGGTAATGCAAATGCTCTTTCTGGACTAATACAGGCTTATGGAAAGGAAGGGAAATCTGTACGCTGGGGTGACCAGGTATTTATCTCTCTTACTAGTCATTCAGACCAACCTTTGTTAATGTTGTATATATAAGAATTTAGCCATTTACTTAATTAGCAGCATTTATGTTAATGTTGAACCATGTTCGATGTTTGTTAAGAGGCAGCTTTGTTGGGAATGCTCTTTCTGAATGTGTAGGTCCATCTAGCTTCAAGAATCCTTGGTTAAAAGTAGTTGCATTGTCCTTTTCAATTGACACCTAGTTGCCTATTTGATTGAACCAGTCATTAGGACTTGCGTTGCACATGAAAATTTATGCTTGTTAATTAAGTAGAGAATTATTTTTATTTGTGATAATTCATTTATCTTACAATATTTTAAATAAATTGTGAAAATAATTATTAATTCTACAAATATAGAATATGTAGTTTATTTTGTTAGTGATATTTTATTACTTTAACTAAATATTTGAGTTTCTTGTTTTTGTATTACATAAAAATAATATTTTAAAAAGTGTAATATAATAGGAAAATAATATATATATATATATAATAGGCATAGAACATATATAACATATAAAGAAAATTATATATATAGAAAATTATATATATATATATATATAATAGGCATAGAACATATATAACATATAAAGAAAATTAAGTACTCGTAAGTCCAAAGTTTTATAGATTAAATCAATATGAGAGGTAAGAGAATTACCAATGCATTCATGAACACATAAAGATTCAACAAATCCAATTGGTTTTCTGAGTAATTTTATTTGATAGTTATTATGAATATTATGTAGCAAATGAAAATATAATCATATTTAATTTTAAAACTTTTTTCTTTTTGTAGCATTAAAAATTATTTATTTTAAGACAAATGAAAAAGAAAAAGAATACTATAATAAAAAAGGATTAGACTTAAACCTGCCTATGTTGTTTTTTTCACACATTGTATCCTCAAATCAGCAAATAACAGCACGAAAAATTTGATAAAGCAAAAAATTCATGTCCATATTGCTATTAAGCTAGACATATATATATTTACTATTGGGGTTGGGAGTAATAAAATAACTATATGTAATCTACAGATGTTTTAATTTTATAAATATACTAAAGAATTATTAATAATTAAAACTATAGTCTTTTAGAATTATAATTTTTAATTCTTAGTTAAGTCATTATGTATGTTATTTATTATCTCAAAAATAATTAGTTTTACTTAAACACATTAATGTTTAGAAGAATTATGATCAAAATAACTATATGTAATCTGTAACTTTTTTAATTTTATATAAAAGTAAGTTACAAAATTGTGATTAAATAATCCAAATTGAAATATTTTAGTATTCTAGTTTTTATTTTCTAAGTTATTATGTCTGTTATTTATTATTCTATAAAGAGTTAATTCTAATTAAAATAATTAAGTTTTGAAGTATGACTAAAATAAAACTATATGCAATCTATAAGTGTTATAATTTTATGAAAAAGAAAGTTATAAAATAGTGATTACGTAATCAAAACTGGAGTTATTTTGAAGTTTAGTTTTTAATTTGGGTGAAAGATGTTGGTCCCGTAGCTCACACAAGTGGAGCACACAAGTTTCTTAGCTTTTTAGTGGACCATATAAGTATTGTTACTTTCATAAAATTAACACCAAGTCTTATTTTAATCGTTGCCTGAGAAATTAGGCTAGATTTTGTTATTTGGTGATCATATTATCAAATTATAAGGTTATTTATAGTCATTTACTATCACCCTAATAACTTTAATAAAATTGTTATTCTAAAAATACTCAAACTTTGCAACATGACTAGCAAATGACAACACAATTTCTCAGTCAACAATCAAAATAGAATTTTGTTAATTTTATGAAAATAACGAGACTTATGCGCTTCACTTGTGTAAGCTATATGACCTTTGGCGCCCTTCATCCTTTAATTTCTAAGTCTTTATGTATGTTATTTATTATTTTTGCATCAAATTTTAGAAAAAATATGATTAAATTAATTATATGCATTCTATAATTTTTTTAATTTTATAGAAAAAATTTACAGTGTGATTAAATAATTTCAAGTGGCCTTTTAGAATTCTAGTTTTTAATTCATAATTAAGGCATTATGCATTTTTTTATTATCCAAAATGAATTAATTTTAATTAAAAATACTAAAAATTAAAATTACTAAGAGGTGATTAAGTAATCAAAAATACCCATCTATTTTTTAATTATTAATCAGTCATTGTGTTTCTTATTTATTATTCCACAAAGAAATATTTTTTTATTAAAAACATAAATGTTTAGAATAAAAGGCCACAAATCATTTTGTGGTACTTCATTCATTTAGGTGGCGTTTGGTTCGTGGAATGGAATCGGAATGAAATGGAATGGAAAGGAAACAATTTTGTTTGGTTTGACCACTGGAATCAAGCTCAGAATCAGGATTATAGTGTTTGGTTTGCCACTGGAATAGAATGAAAAAAACTGTAAATGACCTTAATACCCTTACATGCTGTAAAGTTCAAATAATGTCATTTAATTACTATTTTTTCGTCAGACAAAATACATTATTGAAATTATTATTTTTCTAAATAAGTATTACTTAATTAAAAAGAAATATATTATTAAAATTATTATTTTTCTAAATAGGGTTTAGGGTTTTGAGGTTTGGGATGTGTGATTTAGGGTTTAGGGATTTAGGATTTGGGTTATATTTGTAGGTTGAGGTTTAGGGTTAAAATTATTATTTTTCTAAAAATAGTTTAGGGTTTTAGAATTTTGGATTTAGGGTTTAGGGTTTTAGGGTTTTAAGGTTTAAGGTTTAAGGTTTAGGGTTTATAGTTTTAGGATTTGGAATTTGGGGTTTAGGGTTTTGGGATTTATGTTTTAGGGTTTTGGGTTTTGGGATTTATGTTTTAAGGTTTAGGGTTTAGGGTTTAGAGATTTGGAGATTTGGGGTTTAGGGTTTTAGGGTTTAGGGTTTAGTGTTTAGAGATTTGGAATTTGGGGTTTAGGGTTTAGGGTTTAGGGATTTGGGGTTTAGGATTTAGGGTTTTAGGATTTGGAATTTGGGATTTAGGGTTTTGGGATTTATGTTTTAAGGTTTAGGGTTTTAGGGTTTAGGGATTTGAGGTTTAGGGTTTAAGGTTTTAGGATTTTAAGATTTGGATTTAGGGTTTTGAAATTTTGGGTTTTGGAATTTTTGAGAATTTTGGATTTAGGGTTTTGAAATTTTGGGTTTAGGGTTTAGGGTTTTGGAATTTTGGGTTTGAGAATTTTGGATTTAGGGTTTTGAAATTTTGGGTTTAGGGTTTAGGGTTTTGGAATTTTGGGTTTGAGAATTTGGGATTTGAATTTAAGGTTATATTTTAGGTGAGGGTAAAATTGGAAAAAAAGAGTTTAGATGGGAATGGAATAATGATTACCAAAGGTGGGAGAAGAAATTGTGATTCCTTCTCTTTTAGTAATCAGATTCCATTCCGTCCTCCATTCCGTCCAACCAAACACACAAAATGGAAGGAATCAATTCTGATTTCATTCCATTCACTCCAACCAAACGTGGGGTTAGGAGTTACAATGAGCGGTACAATATAACTTTTTTAATTTTATAAAAAAAAAATTACGAAGGATGATTAAATAATCCTAAGTTAAGTATTTTGAAATTTTAGTTTTTAATTCATAATTAAACCATTAGGGTTGTTATTTATTATACAAACAAATTAATTTTAATTAAAGACATTAAAAAAGAAAATTGCTAATGACTGATTAAATAATCAAACACTGATTAATGTCAATGCACTGTTTTCCTAGCTTGGGCTGCCATTAATGTCAATGCACTGTTTTCCTAGCTTGGGCTGCCATTATGCTAAAATGATTTGTTGGTTGATAATGATTTTAAACTTCAATGGTATGGCTCTTTGATATATATCTTTTTCAAAAGAATTTTGAGCTGAAAAAGTAAATGAGACTACATTTATCATTGCACAATATTTCATCGGTGTGGTTATTATTATCTTTGCCTTCGTTCAAACATCAGCCAATAGTTTGTCTCGGATTGAGTATTTCTGTTGTTTGGCTTAATTGCATATTTGCCATATATCTAAATTTTTCAGTTGGTAAAGACATGGGTATCTTTTGCTCATTCAAGTCATTCCTAAAACATTTTAGTTTGAGCCTAGATGTTTGTTACTGTTATTTTGCCTGTTGTTTAAATCTTGGTAACTGCTGTTCTTTATATTGAGTTTATTGCGTGTTAGGTTTAATTTTTTGTCCCTGTTTTGTGCACAAACTGCATCAACCTTCCTTTTCTCTCTCTCTCAGGGTACTGGTTTTTCAATAGGCGCAGTCGGGAAGGCAAATGCAAGATCTTTAGTCATTGGTCCTGGTCCTGGATACAACTTGGTCAGTCATTTGATCTTCATACAACTAACATCTTCCTTTTTCTTCTACTAGTCTTATTGATAAATGAGTTATTTTGCTTCTTGCGATGCTGTGCTAATAGAAATGATTCTTTTGACCAGTTGACCTTTAGGCTAGTTGAGGTGGTTAAGCATCGGCTACTTTTTCTTAAAGAGTTTGAATCCCGTCCACTAATTAAGATTGGCCCAAAAAGGAATGAAGGGTCTTAAATAGTCGGAGTTCGACATGTCTAATTGGCCAAAGTTTTACTTGAATGGAGTACGACTAATCGGCATTCAATATGGAATGTTTGGGTTGAGTTTTTTCTTTGTAATAAAAATATGAGCTCCACATGATAGGTGATACTTTTGTGGTTACAGGCTTTTAAAGTTGTTATAAATGTTGCTTTCCAAAAAAGAAAGAACACGGATCATTTGAAGCACATGGGAAATTGTATAGAACACACAGATCATGCCCTTGAATATCCATGTGACATTTGTACATACATCTAAAATGACATCAGACCCTTTATTATGATAAAATCTATGTAATATGAAATTTTAGTATTTGTATTTATCTTCTGAACAGTAACAACTTGGATGTGTTTTACAGAAATCCAATCCATTACCTGAAACAAGCTCAAAATCGAGCGAAAGTAATGGTCAACCAAAAAGGCAGAGCAGATTTCAGGAGCAACTTCGAGCGGAGCGTGAATTGTTCAAAGCTGTTTTTAACAGAAGGCGAATTGGACTTGATTTGGAAGATGAATAGTAACAAAAATTCATAATTCTTTCCAATATTGGTGTTGTATTTTTGTAAATATTTTTCTTTTACAAAGGTTTTGATAATAGTTTCCATGAAATCAAGAGTTTGGTACTTTTTTGGATCCATATTTTCATATGTTACTTTGCTAGTAGTCCCATTTAGTCCAAATTTTAAAAAAATAAAATTATGACAATTTTGTTTTTATAAAAATATTTATTATTTTACGCCTTTTGATTTTTCTTTATGTAATTACGAAAATAACTCGTACCACTGTAGCAATAATGTCAATAGTCTGTTTGGTAAAAAACGTTTCGGATAGTTTTCTGGTTTAATGTCGATGTTTGCACGGTAAAATCTTTCCTCGGTCTAGTAATTGGAACTCTTAGAGTTATTGAGAGTATCATATGATCTTCATAAAATTTATTTATTTTTATTATTATTATCATAAACGTAACTTTGGCTCCTTTATTCAAAATCAAAGGGGGATTAAGGGAAGTGGTTTCTTTATCTCAAATTAGAATTTTTACATGTCAATATATGGCACGTGATACATTCTAAATGCAAAATGTTTTGTTTTAATTTTTAATCTTTTTTCTAATGAAAATAGGTAGATTTACTGCTCAAACAAGTTGAGTTAAATGTTTTATCAGAAGGGTGTGTTTAATTAGAATATTGATAACCTTTTGAAAGAGAAGTTTTAAGTACTCTTTGTAGATTTTACTATAATCTTGTAGAGTACAGTGAATTATTTCCTGGATTTTTATGGATTTATATTAATAATAGTTAAATCAATAATGAAAAAAATAAAATAAAAATACTCTCAGTTTAGAACACCGTACTGTACTGTGAGTGCATGTTAGGTGGTGGTGGTAGTAGTGACGTGGGTGGTGAGTAGTATTAAATAAAAGGATAAAAAAAGATGTTGGAAGTGTTGAGATATTAAAATCTGATATCAACATAAAACCTCATTGTTAATAACCTAGGGGAGGTGAGGCTGGTTAGGAAAATGCTCCCATATAATGTGTCCACGAAAAAAGTGGAAGATATAATTTTTTTTATTTTTATATTTTATTTCTAAGAAAAGTGGAAGATATAATTTTTTTTTTATTTTTATTTTATTTCTAAGAAAAGTGGTAATTGAATTTTTTATTAAATAAAAAATATATTACCCGAGTAAAAAAGATAGAAGTTGAATATATAAAAAATCACAAAAAAAAAAAACAAAATGTAAAGTTTAGTATATTATCTATTCGTATTTAGTTTTTTTGAACTTTTGAAATATATAATTTAATTATCAAATTTTTAAAATTTTAAACATAAAATGTTTAAAATTTTAAATCATATAATCTAGTTTTCAAAAGTATAGATTATAAAATTTTAATCCATAAATATATATTTTTGTATGAAAGATAGAATTTATATACCAAAATTTTTAAAGTTTTGGATTAAAGTAAAGGGTTTAAAAATTTAAAAATCATTATAAATTTACTCAATAATAAGTCAAAGTGGAAATTGCAAAACAAGTCTATGGACCGATTTACTAAAAATCAGCAATTAAACTAAATAGAATAACAGGCTTGATGGTGAATCGATAATAGATCCATCCAACATGTTATACTCGTCCACTTTAAAATGCATATAACTTACAGACTTACATGGAAGAATCGGTAAAAAAGAAAGCCTATGTTACGTGCATGTAAAATGGAACATTTAATACCTAAAAATGGTGCTTTTTAAGGCGTTTAATAACGTGTAATGAAAATAAACCGAAATAAAAATGAGCATGAATTTAGATTAGGAGAAAAAAGAGTATAAAAATTATTTGATGTAAATCATAATAAAAAAATTATTTTAGTGTTATCTACCTTGAGAATATTTGAATATTAATTGTTAGTTTCACCTTTTCCTATATTTGTTTTGATTATTCTATCATTTTGTCCATTTATCTCACTATTTTTGTCTGTTATCTCTCCATTCTTTTATCTATTATTACATATATGGTCAACAAAAAAATTCATTTTCTTAAACGGAATTATCTATCCTAATTTTTTTAAAAGGAAAAAGAAAAAGAAAAAAATATAGAAAATTAGATCTAAAAAAGCCAAAAATCAGAAACCACCATCGTTTCCCACACTCTTTTGACGAAGAAGACGAAGGAGAAAGCATCGGATTTTCTTGTTATTTCTCCCTTCATATTTCGGTTATCATCTTCATTGTCTTTTTGTACTTTAAATTGATAATTTATTTCTTGGCTGTGACAAGGAGGAACTCAGAAAGAATTTCAAAGAGAAATCCCCTGATATCAAGTCTTGTCCGCTGTGAGTCGAAAAACTTTGCGTTCCTTTCTTTTTTATTTATCTGTAAATGACTGCATCTAAATCTTCTTTACATTTTCCTTATTATTATTATTATTATTATTATTATTATTATTATTATTATTATTATTATTATTATTATTATTATTATTATTACTGATGAAATGAGAGAAATATGAAAAATAGAACTGAGAAGCGAAATTATGTTAGGGATTGAAATAAGAGAAAACAGGCCTAAGTTAAAGCCAGTCTGAGTTCTTGATAGCAATAACAAAATAATATAACTAAATATAAGTGGATTTCAATATATGGAAACTAAAACATTCATAGATACAAAGCATTTTTTTGCTCTACATCTTTACATTTATTTTTATGTTTAACTTTTCCTTATCTGAAATTGCTTTGCCTGGTGAAAGTTACTAAATTCAGTCTAATACATAGAAAGATAATTTGTAAATGGAATTTGGTGGATTGTATTTCTAATATACATAGAAAACTTTGGTGGATTCAAATCATAACTGTACTAATAATATTTTGTAGAAAAAGAGCTTAAAAATATTTGTCCTAAATATAATTTATTGAAAATTTACGAAAATACATAACTCGGACATAAGTTATTTAGAGATACATGTTTTGGTCATTTTTTTTTATGTCAAGAATCTTAAATGATCTGGCACTATATGCCATCATTTGTTACTTACTAGTTCATTTGATTATGATAAATGATAACATATGGTTCACTATAGGCGATAAGGAGATAAGATTTGGTCATATTGAATTTACACTAATCAGTGGACTTAATATGGGTAACGAATAACCTACTGGAGATGTAAGTTTGAGAAAAAAGGAAAGTAAATTTTGCAAAGAATATTTTAATAATGGAAAAAAGATAAGTGAAGAGTTTGTTGAAGAGTTATTTGTAAATGAATCTGGGACGAAATCAAATTGGCTATGTCTTTATACCTTATATGTATTTTTTTTGGGGTAAGGAAATGAGAAACAATGTAAAGTTAGAGCATGTGGACTTCCTCCACCACATAAAACTTTTCAACATTATGCTGTGGGGTGAAGTAGTATACGAGACATTGGTTGAAGGTTTAAAAAATAAAAAGTCAAGTAAGGTTGTTGGTAACAAAGGTCAGTCACTTTCTATGAAGGGCAATGGGAATAAAAATGCATCTAAAAAACAATGTCTCTTACTGCATATAATAATTTAGATATAATTTATAGGAAGGCAAGGATATACATAATTTAAATAATTTATTTATTGAATTTTATAATATTAAACTATTATAGCTTGACTTGTTTACTTTTTATATATTATTCATAATATTTGATGTCATAGTAAGGCAATCCAAAGATTTGCAAGGTGTGTTAATGTGTTTAGGATTGGGAAAAGCAACTCTCGTATTTTAAATTGAATGTGTGTCAAAGCCTAAGTTTGGATGAGCTAGTATTTGGGACAAAATATGCAAGTTATTTAATTATTTTTAAATATTTATTTACATGTATTTTAAAATAAATTTGATGAATATTTAACTAATAAGCATGATTTTATATATTCATTTAAATATACTTCATCTATTTTGTCATATATTCCATACAAATTTATTGAATTAGGTAAATGTGTTATATAAATTAAATCGAACTTATGAGGAAAAAGAAAAGATGTATATAAGTCAATTGCAGCTTTGGATGATAATTAAACATCTTCTATGAAAAGGACAAAGACTTGGATCATACAACACACATGAGTATTTCAAGTGAGATGATAATGATGAAGTTATTTGAGACATTAACAATTCGAATAAAAATAATGTATTATTAATACATGTTTTAATAATATGGTGTTATAATTGTAAAAAATATTATTATAATATGTTAAAAATATTTATATGAGAAATTTGAATAATTAAATAATTATTTGAATATATTACGGGAAGTTATTTCATCAATGGTTGCTAAATTGAAGGAATACATTCACACCTCACTGAAATCTTTTTAAAAAGAGTTATTAAAAGACTTCAAAGACATATAATGTAGATTTATTTTGATCTTAAACCTGTAAGTTCTATTGGAATAAGTACTTTAATAAAGGAAATGAATATTTTGTATATATTTTATGCATACATTTGATTTAATTTGATTTAACACAAGGTTTAATATTTAGGTAAATTACAGTAGTAAGGAAATTGGTGAGACAAGTATTGAAAGGGAGAATAATCACGAGTGCAATACCAATTCTAATGAAAGAGGAGAAAAAAGAGTCGTTCATGGAATTGATGAAATCATGGGTTATGTTCCCGAGGTTGATGAATATAAAATCAAGTTAATGCTAACGATAAGTTGATAAAAATTATATTAATTTATGTATTTTTATCTTGGCCTAAGATTTAGGTGGCGTTTAGTTCATGGAATGGAATCAAAATGGAATGGAATGGAAAGGAAACAATTTTGTTTGGTTTGACCACTGGAATCAAGCTCGGAATTAGGATTAAAGTGTTTGGTTTGCCACTGAAATGGAATGAAAAAAGCTGTAAATGACCTTAATATCCCTACATGTTGTAAAGTTTAAATAATGTCATTTAATTATTATTTTTTCGACAGTCAAAATGCATTATTGAAATCATTATTTTTCTAAATAATTATTACTTAATTAAAAATAAATATATTATTAAAATTATTATTTTTCTAAATAGGGTTTAGGGTTTTGAGATTTGGGATGTGTGATTTAGGGTTTAAGGATTTAGGATTTGGGGTTATATTTGTAGGTTAAGGTTTAGGATTAAAATTATTATTTTTCTAAAAATGGTTTAGGGTTTTAGAATTTTGGATTTGGGGTTTAGGGTTTTAGGATTTGGAATTTGGGGTTTAGGGTTTTGGGATTTATGTTTTAGGGTTTTCGGTTTTGGGATTTATGTTTTAAGGTTTAGGGTTTAGGAATTTGGGGATTTGGGGTTTAGGGTTTAAGGTTTAAGGTTTAGGGTTTTAGGATTTGGAATTTGGGGTTTAGGGTTTTGGGATTTATGTTTTAGGGTTTTGGGTTTTGGGATTTATGTTTTAAGGTTTAGGGTTTAGGAATTTTGGGTTTAGGGATTTGGGGATTTGGGGTTTAGGGTTTAGAGATTTAGGGTTTAGGGTTTTAGGATTTGGAATTTGGGTTTAGGGTTTTAGGATTTGGAATTTGGGTTTAGGGTTTTGGGATTTATGTTTTAAGATTTAGGGTTTAGGGTTTAGGGTTTTAGGATTTGGATTTAGGGTTTAGGGTTTTGAAATTTTGGATTTTGGGTTTAAGGTTTTGGAATTTTGGGTTTGAGAATTTTAGATTTGAGTTTAAGGTTATATTTTAAGTGAGGGTAAAATTGGAAAAATAAAGTTTAGATGAGAATGAAATTATGATTACCAAGGAGAGGAGAAGGAATTGTGATTCCTTCTCTTTTAGTAATCTGATTTCATTCCGCCCTCCATTCTGTCCAACCAAACACACAAAATGAAAGGAATAAATTTTGATTCCATTCCATTCCCTCCAACCAAACATGGGGTTAAAGGTTATCGATAATGAAAAAAAATTAATGTTTTTTAACAAATTAAAATATTAATAAAAATACTAATATAATACGTCCTCTTGATACATGTTACATTAATTAATCTGTATCTATAATAGAAACATCTTTAAGCACCATTTGTAAGTCACTTTTACAAGTTATCTTATTGTGAACAGGTTTACCATATTAGAACATTTTGTAAACCTTTTAGCCTCACCAATGTTTGGTTTCTTCTTTTTTGTTCACCTATCTTTTTGGCGTTTGGTTAAGGGAGGAAGAACAATTTTCAACAAGGTTATCATCTGGCACATTCTAATAGTCACAATGACCTACAAGATAAATTAACTCCCCATTAGCCACTACCATAGAAGTAGATGAGTATTTTGGGTCACAAAGTTACCAATGATCATCTCTAACTCTAGCTGCATCAAGTACATAAACCACATGACAACATATTCAAATCAAACATATGACATATACACATCTTCATGTTCAAATTTACTTCAACATTTCTATCCACATCATGAATATTGATAGTGAAGTGAAATGATTCTCTTAGCCAACTCTTTCACCTCAGATGTCATTCCATTAATATTCCATGTAGTAGTCAATATTCATCTATTATTAAACCATCTTTGTATCATACTTATGAGGTGTTCCATCAATCTCATCGTAGGAAGCTCCTTACATCCTTCAAAACATTGTTCAAGGACTCTTTAATATTAGTAGTCATCATTATATAACGACACCTGTTGATGTTGATAATTATCTTTTAAGTAGAGTAATAAATGCAAAAATGCAAATTAAAGCAAGAAATATAAGTCTATGAAAAAGCTACGTAACCCAGTATTTATTGTATACACTCGCGAGAACAACAAACAATTGGAAAAATATAAGCTTGCATTTAAAGACATTTGCATCTAAATATCATATTTATAAATTGAACTTATAAAATTTTCTAACTATCAATACATAATATTATAATTAAATCTATGAATATACTTAGAAAATGAGACCTTGCATATCCTTCAAATCCAACATGTTTTTCTTGTGCATTAAATTCAAAAAATATTTTGTTGAAATCATGAATTATATATGCCTTTGCAGCCACATAATAAAGTGGTATAATCTCTATGTTCTTAAACTTTGAATAGATGTTCATTGCCAAATGTCGCACATATGAATCGTCGTGTATATTTGGAAAAATCAACTTGACACAATTTAAAATGCTAAGACGATGATAAAAAACAATTACTCAATCCTCTAACTCACCAATTACACTCTTAAGTTGTCAAAAACAAATCCCTACTTATCATTTTTAGAATCATTGACATAAGATAGAAGCATAAGTGCACCAATAATATAACCATGCTTAGAAACAAATGAACAAAGCTTACACGGACCAGACTTACTTTTTGGAGAAATGTCTTCTTATTTATGTTATAAAACAAATACAAGGAAACTATTATCTAGGCAAGTACTCTAGCAAATCTAGAATAGAACTAGTATAACTATATTATCTATCTTTAGACAAACACTTTACCAGTTATGGAGTAAGACTAAAGATATTTCTCCATCTTACGGATGAGGACTTCATTTTCCAAATGGAAGAAAGAAGAATTACTCTTAGAATATTAAGAATAAGAGAAAAAAGAAAAAAAGAAAAGTTCTTTAATAATTATAAATTGATTATTTTCTAAGATGCCTTATATAAGGAAAAGGCTTAGCTATATATAGTTTAAAAGTTCCTCGAGTAGTTCATGAAGTTTCTATGTGGTACTCTAGTAATACATAAAAAAAAGAACTCTAAATAAAAAAAATTATGTGAGACTAATAGTACATAAAAAATAAAACTCTAAACAAAAATGCAATATTTTCTCTTTTCTTCCTATATCTATTTGGTATTAGTCCCTTCTATCTGTTTTAAACATGTCCCGATTTTTCTTCTAGATAAAGTGGTTCTGATGAATGGTAGCTATAAATATATGACACATTGAACATTGTTGAGAAGGCCATATCTTTGGCTAAGTCCACTATGTATGCATTGTCATTGTGTCTCTTTATTAATAAGTTTTCTTTCTTCTGTGTTTGTCGACGGTTGCTTTATACTTGGCATTGGAGTATGTAAGATTTTTTTGCCATTTCTTTAGCAGCCTTTATTTTTCCATTAACCCTTGGATGATTAACCAAATCCAATGTATGCTTCGAGGCTTTCACATATACAACCTTATATGGGGTCTCACTAGTTAAACTTTGCATAGTGTTTTTAAAGGAAAACTTAGTTTGTGCAAGAGTAGGGTCCCACTACTTTGGTTTGTCGCTATCAAGACAATGAATTATTTTTATTAGTGTTCGGTTCATTACTTTTATTTGACCATTAGTTTGAGGATGTGCAATGTTATTGAAGTAGAGTGACGTATTAAAGCATTCCCATAATGTCTTCCAAAAATGAAAAAAAAAACTGTGTCTTGATATAAAGTATTAACCACGGAAGTCCATGCAGATGAACATTCTCTTTGAAAAATAGTTATGTAATATTCAACGCATCTACAATTTTGTGACATGGGATAAAATGTGCCATTGTGGAGAATCTATCAACAACAACAAAAATGAATCTACACCATGTTGAGTTCTTGGAAGTCCTAACACAAAATCTATGGATAAGTCTTCCCAAATGGTCTCAGGGATGGGTAAAGGTGTATATAATCCATTATTTTGAGCTTGTCCTTTGGAGGTTTTGCACACATAATACCTTTGGACAAACTTGCTAGCATCTCTTTTCAATTGAGGCCAAAAGAATCTTTCTTCAACAAGTGTGATGGTCTTGTCTCTTCCAAGATGTCCACTTATTCCTCTAGTATGTAAGTCTCGAATGATTTTATCCTTTAGTAAAGTTTTAGAGATACAAAGTTGAGTACCTCGAAACAAGTATCCCTCATGTATGTGCATGTCTCCTGTATCTTGTTTCAGTTAATATTTTCCCCAAAGGTTATTGAAATCTTCATCTTTAGCATATGTGTCCTTAAGTAATTCGAGCCCTATAACTTTAATACTTAAAGTGGTCACTAGGGTTTCCTTACGACTTAATGCATCAACCATTTTATTATGTTAACTAGACTTAGTTTTATAACAAAAGGAAATTTTTGAAAGTATGAAATCCACTTGACATGTGTCATACTGTGCTTGATTTGACCGTTGATAAACTTCAATGCCTCATAATTAGTGAACAAAATGAACTCCTTTTGTATGAGATAATGTTCCCAGTATTTCAAAGTACAAAATACTACCTAACACTCAAGTTCGTATGTATTGAACTTTCAATGTGCTTTGTTGAGCTTTTTACTAAAGTAACCCTTTGGTCGCCCTTGAAAGATCTTATCAAAGTCTGGAAATTCTAACACTAGTAGAGATGTCAATTTCTCTTTTAGTAATTGGAAACTTTTTTTAGCTTCTTTTCTCCAGTTGAACTTTATTTTCTTTAGACATTCGATGACTAGGGCGACAATAGTGTTGAAGTTCTTAATGAACCTTCGATTAAAAGTTTCTAACCCATGCAAGTTTCAAACTTTAGTTATGTTTTTGGGAGTTGCTCAGTCTTTAATTGTATGTACTTTCTCCACATTAGCTTCAATTTCATTGGCAATGATGACAAAACCCAAGAACACCAATTTGTTGGTGAAGAAGCTACATTTCTTCAGATTAAGGCACAACTTGTTTTCTTTTAAAATAGTGAGCAACTTTTTCAAGTGCTCTAAATTTTCTTTTTATGTTCGACTATAAATTAGGATATTATCAAAGTAAACAACTAAAAACTTACCAATGTATGTGATGGAATACAAATTGTGTGCAATGAATACACAGATATATGTATCATAACAAATAATATAATGATAATAAAATATCGTTTTTACAGAGATTATGTTATTTCAAACTAATTTTTAAAACAAAAAAAATAAAAATTAATTTTTTTGGTTTTTATGTTTTAAGAAAGCAAGATTAAAAAAAATCAAAATAAATAGCAATAATTAATTAAATTAGTTTTGGCAACTAAGAAGATATATGAGAAAATATCTAGGAACACTTAATCTCCCAATTTTCTAAACATATGAATCACTAAAATCCCTACAATATAATTATCAAATAATTACATGATCAATTGAATCTAACCTAGCATATATTCATCTCTCAAGTAAACTACATATCATATAGTGTTTAACCTAATCACACTTTTATGTCAATTAAATTGCATATTACTCATTAAGTTCATCAATTATGGATCACATACATAAGAATCATACATCTTTACCTAAAAACTATGCATGTTATTTAAGCAAGATAAATAATTAAATAATTCTCTCAGATCTATTTAATTTCTTCTATTTATTAATTGTTGGTCAAACAATTAATAACATAAAAATAATATTAAATAATATAATTAAGTTGAAATCATAATTTGGGACAAAATATTATATCATCACATGTTGAAAATTGGGTTCATAAGAACCCTAGATTAATAAATTAGTTATACATAATTTTGTTCATAAATCTCATATTTTTCATAAATAAAGACATAAACATTGATAAAGAAGGGAGAAGAAAAATAAATACATTCAATCTCTTGAATTATAGTATCAATTTTCTCTTGAATCTCTACTAAAATTGTATATCTTTTTGAAATTTTCTTTATTTTTCTCTCTTCTTAACTCCAAAAATTGATAAAAAATATATATATGCAATTTTCAATTCATTAGGGTTTATGGGGCAATTAAGGGGTTAAATTAAGCTCAACTGGAATCTGGATCGTTATAGAGATGGAAAAAAGAAAAATTAACAACACTAGTGAATAAAAACGTGACACATGGCAAGAGAGAAAGGGTTATCCAATCATCACACGATGCATGGCATTCTTTACTGGTCATGGTCAACATGCGCTAACTCAGTGACACGTGGCACAATGTGATTTTTCGGTGAGAATTACATGGCAAAATCATTGATCGCGCTATGAAACTCGGAATGAACACTGTGCTAACACGTGACATGGCTCTGTGTCACCCGGTACATATGGTATTGCGTGATTGGCCCTCCTTACTTGCATGGCATTGACATGGCGTGCCTGGTCATCTCCCTCTACTTATGTGGTGCACGCATGGTGTCTTCTAATTGGTCTTTCATTAAAAAATTCATAAAAATTCCCAAACATTGTCAAAAATATATTTTCACCTATTTTCACTAAAAGTACATATTTTAATATTTTTAAGCACATAAATACTACTTATAGAATAAAATGAGCAAATATTAAGTAAAAATGGCACTGATGACTCTACTTTCATAGAGTCATCATATCCCAAAACTTAAATTTTTGCATGTCCTCAAATAAAGCTAAGTCTAACTAAATATACAACATAGGTAGTATATTCATAAATATATATATATCAATTAATACATGCATATTTACCAAAAACCTTCCTCTCAAAAGTCATACAATTCTATGACAAGGTGGTTCACATATTCATCAATCAATATTCCATCAATATAAGGATATGCAATGTTTTTGACAAATTGATTTGTATGTGTGTTGTACATGATATCATCCAATATACTGTTAAAATCAACCTGTATGAGCATTCTATAATCAATTCAATCTTATAACAAGTCTCATAAGTCTATTTTTCATATACATCTCCACTAATATAAATATGCACTTAAGCTAAAGACCAATAAGGGATTTACATGCTTGTAATATAAAGCCTAAATAGGGGTAGATAAATGAAGATATTTAAGCTCTTTTCACACCTTAGCTTTCTTTTTATTCATCATACACTTTTATAATGTGCATTGAAGTTTTTTATAAGGTGCATTGCTTTTCACATTTTTTATTCCACATCTTTTTATAAGGCTCTTTCCACACCCTATCTTATCATTCTTTTTACATTTTCTTTTTTCTTTTTGTAACTTTATAAGATCCTCAAACTTGTTTTCAATTTTATTTTATTTTTCTTTAGAGGGATAATTGTGCAATGAGTTTTCTATAAGGTGCATTGCATTTCACCTTACTCTATAGCATTACATATGATTGAATTTTTTTATTTTCATGTAAGTTGAAGGTGCAAGGATAATTGTAATTCTTATTAATTAGACATAAAGTGTGGCTTAAAGATATGAAAGGTTCTTATCAATGGATGACTAAAGATATTATCAATGGTTAGCTTCAAAGGCTCAATCGATCCAAATAATACCTAAATTATTTATCTTGCTAAATACTATTTACAATTTCGCCTTAAGGGATGATAAAATAGATTCTAAAATATGGTAGATCTCATCAACTTGCATAACTCACTACAAATTTTCTCTCAATAAGAACACCAAAATAAATCATAAACATGTGTATAAAAATTTGAATCAATCCAATCAAAACAAGCAAGCATATCATATGATTAATATAAATATCTTAATGAACATGTTACATTCATTATCCTAGTCATGACAACCAATTTTTGTCATTGATTTTATACGTTTCATATCAAGCATGCATGCATGCATTTAATTTTCATATATTTATCAATTTTTACCCAAATCATGATTGAAAACATCCTAAAAATAAAAAACTCCTAAAAATTGAAAATGTATACTAAACACTGATGTAGAGAATGAAGTTCCCTCCCATAAACTAAAATTACATATTGTCCCCAATATACACATATCAATAAGAAAAAGGTAAAAGCAAACAAAACTTCTTTAGTCATAGCACACCACATTTGTCGTTGAAACTATTCAACCTTGTTGCATCATTTCTTTTCACATTTATTCACCTAGAAAATAAACACAATGAAAATATAAGTAAAATAACATTGGGTTGCCTCCCAACCAGTGTCATGTTTAACATCTTTGACTAGACAATCATATCAAGTCCTGAGGTACATCTCTTTATGTCCATTTACTATTGAGTTTGTTCGAAAACAATTTTCAGTTTTGATTTGTTCAATAATACTTTATGTTTAGGTCTAAAAACATGTTGCTCAATTCTTTTATGATGTCATATTTTTGTTTTCTTTTTGTACTTTTTGATATTCTTATAAGCATTCCACCGTAGGTTATCCAATTTATGTATTTTCAACATCTTTTTCACCTCTCTATTAGATTCTTCTGCTTGCCTACTTGATTGAGGATGATAGGGTGAAGCTGTGAGGTCTAACCTTGGTGGCCCTTCAATAGATAGTTTAAGCTTAAATCCTATTTCAAAACTCTCTATAACCACATTGACTATACCCATGGGAGGTGTAGCCTCTATATAGTTCACATAATCAATAATATCAATTATAGATTACATACTTTCAAAATTAAAATAGATTGAGTTATTTCTTGATGACTTTACTTCATTGTTCATAACAACACGTGTAATACTCTTAAGTGTGGGCGACTGAATAGATTTTTTTAAGTTATCATCACAATTAGTAACATTTATCCTAAAACATTCATTAGCATTATCATATCATGGGGTTCAGATGCTTTAAAAAACCTTAAATGTTACTTGTTCATCTTGCACCCTCATTGTCAGTTCACCTTTTTGTGCATCAATGAGTGCCCTTCTGGTTGCTAAGAATAGACGATCAAGTATTATAGGAATGTTATAGCCATCTTCCATGTCTATTACAATGAAATCAGTTGGAAAGATGAACTTAATTACTTTTACTAATACATCTTCTACTACACCCCGAGGTCATTTAATTGATCTATCTATCATTTTTAGTGTTACTAAAATGGATTTGGCTTTACCAATCCATAATCTCTTAAAGATTGATAATATCGTAAGGTTAATGCTTGAACCTAAGTCACATAACGTTTTCTCAAAGTTCATGTTCCCAATTCAGTAAAGGTTATTGTTTCATTATCTCTAAGCCTTATTTTCTTAGACAATATGTTCTTCAGAAATTTGGCATAAGATGATATTTGTTCAAGTGCATATGTAAATGGTATATTTATGTGTAGCTTCTTGAAGATAACCTAGAGTTTTGAAAATGTGTCTAACTTTTGCTTTTGTAGTCTTTGAGGGAAATGAATAGTAAGTTTGTAGAGGTTGCTCTTTTTTGTTGAATTATTCCCTTTCTAGTGCTCTGTTTATCCACTTGTTCCTCTTCATCCTTTTTAGCTTCATACTACTCCTCATTCTTTTAAGTATCATATTCATTTTCATCCTTTTGAGTCTTATGTTTCTCCTTTAGAGCTTTACCACTCCTTAAGGCTATAACATTGCAATAATCATTACCTTATCTTCTTGAGTTTATATATGTTTCACTTGGAAGGTTACCTTAACGCCTTTGACTTATGGCCTAAGCAAGTTGCCCCATTTGAGTCTCTAAATTTTGAATTGAAGCCTCATGAGTAGAAATTTTTGTATTTATTGAATGTATGAAGTCTTTCATCATCCCATTAAATCATTTGTATTATCCTTAGTATGTGGCTTCTTCTCTTGGGCTTGTGATTGTTGAAAACCATGTGGTGAAAATGATTGATGGTTGAATTGATTACCACCTTGATTATTGTTATTCTAACCACCTTGATTTTGTTTTCTAAAATAAATTTGGGTGTTTTCTCTACCTTGGGTTATATGTGTTCGAGTATGGATTATTGTTTTGGTTCACCTTACCAATATAGAATGCTGATTTAGGATTATTTAGACGATTATCAAACAAATGAGCCCCACCACAAGACACACTTGAGTTTTGGACTTGGTTTATACTCACTGAAGAGTTTTGAGTCTTCAAAAGATTCACCAAAGATGACACTTGAGCTACATGTGTCGTGATATCATTTATCTCATGCACTCTAACTACATTTCTTGTGACTGTCATTCTATCCATTGGCCATTGATAATTATTTGTAGTAATTTTCTCAAGTAAATCATAAGCTTAATTATAAGGATTAGCTAGTAGACTCCATTAACAGATGTATCAACAATATTTCTCATTTGCGCATTGAGACCATTGTCAAAAGTCTCCATTTGGATCCAATGAGGGATACCATGGTGATGACACTTCCTTAACAATTCTTTGAATCTTTCCTATGCTTTATATAAAGATTCTTCTTCATATTGTTGGTAGGAGATAGTATAATTCCTAAGCTTGACATTATTTGTTGGTGGGAAATATTTTATCAAGAATTTATCCTCCAAATCATTCCAAGTTATAATGGAATCATATGGCAAGGAATTTAGCTAAGCTCGAGCATGATATCATAAAGAGGAAGAGAACAATATAAGCTTAAATGCCTTCTCGGCTCCAAATTCAGTAAACAATTTGAGATGTAAATGAGGATCCTCTATTAGTAATTCACTAAAATTTTCAATTGTTTGTAGTATTTAAAACATCACTGACTTTAGCTCAAATTTGTTAACTTGAAAGTTTGACCTAGTAATACTTGGATTCAGTCCTTCCGACATAGGTAATGCATATTCATTCATAGTCTTTCTCTATCATCCATTAACAGAATCTAATTATTCAAATTTAGCTCAATATTATTTATTTCAAATGAATTACCCATTTCTTTCACTTGGGTAACAATTTGTTGTTTTTTTATTAATCTCAAAGTATACTCAATTTCGGGACTAAAAGAGATGTCAAAATTAAAAATACATAACTAAATAAATTAATTAAAATTATAAAAAATAAATAAAATAAAAAAATTAATTTCTAATGTTTATAATCTTCGACAACGGTGACAAAATTTTGATCAAACACGAATTGTATGCAATGAATACGCAAGTATATGTATTAGAATAAATAATATAATGATAAGAAAATATCATTCTCACAGAGATTATGTTATTAGAAACTAATTTTTAAATCTAAAAAAATAAAAAAATCAATTTCTTTTTGTGTTTTTATATTTTAAGAAAGCAAAATTAAAAAAACTAAAAATAAATAACAATAATTAATTAAATTATATTTTATAACTAAGAAGATATATGAGAAAATATTTTGAAATATTTAATCCCCTAATTTTTTAAACATGTAAATCACTAAAATCGTTCTAATATAATTATTAACCAATTACATTTTCAATTGAATATAACCTAATATGTATTCTACTCTCAAGTAAACTACATATCATATAGTTATTAACCTAATCACACTCTCATGTCAATTAAATTGCACACTACTCATTAAGTTCATCAATTAATAGCATAAAAATTAGATTAAATAATATAATTAAATTGAATTCATAATTGGGGTAAAATATTATATCATCACATGGTAAAAATTGGGTTCATAACCCCTATATTAATAAATTAACTAGGCATAATTTTGTTCATAAAATTCATATTTTTCATAAAGAAAGAGATAAAAATTGATTAAGAAAGGATAAAAAAAATACAATCAATCTCTTGAATTGTAGTACTAATATTCTCTTAAATCTCCCCCAAAATTGTATCTCATTTTGATTTTTTTTATATTTTTCTCCCTTTTTAGCTCTAAAAACTAACCAAATTATACTAATGGCGGCTCATTAGGGTTTATTGGGTAATTAGGGGGGTTAAATTAAGCTCAAGTAGGATTTGGACCGTTAGATAAGCTTCAGATCAAGGGATGAGATGAAAGAATAAAAGCTCAACAATGCTAACAAATAAAAACATAACATGTGCCAAGAGAAAAAGGCGGATCCAATCAACACGGGATGCATGTCATGCTTAACTAATCATGGTGAATGTGCGCTTAATCAATGAAGCATGATGTGATTTAGGGGTGAGGATTATGTGATGTACCAGTAGGAATAATGCATGAATCATGTGATGATGTATAGCAAGATCGGTTATCGCATTGTGAAACGCAGATCGAACACTGTGTTAACGCATGACATCGCCCTACATCACCCAATACACATGGCGTTGCAAAATTGGCCAGCCTCACTTTCTTGGCATCCATATGGCGTGCCTAGTCAACTCTCATGCTTGCTTGGTATCTATATGGCATCTTTTAATTGGTCTGGCATTAAAAAATCCATAAAAATCCCAAAAAACTATTTTCACCTTTCTTCATTAGAAAGTTCATATTTCAATATTTTTAACCCCAAAATATTACTTATTGAATAAACCGAGCAAATATTAAGCAAAAAAGTGCATTAATGATTGTACTTTTATAGAGTCATACGTATGACTGGAATTCATGGTTCATGATTTGCATGAATATGATAGGTGCATTTGATAGTCCAAAAGACATCACTAATCACTTGTACAATCATTTTTTTATCTTGAATGTAGTCTTCCACTTATCTCTAGGTTTGATTCAAATTTGGTGATATCTACTACGTAGATAATTTTTTGAGAATATAACTACTCCAGAAAGCATATCAAGAACGTCATTAAGACGTGGTATTGGAAACTTGTATTTTATTTTGATCTTGTTGATTGCTCGACTATCCATACATATATTCCAATCTTCATCCTTCTTTGGAACTAATAAGGTTGGTAAAGCACATGGACTCATGCTTTCTTTAATCATCTCTTTATGAATTAACTCTTTAACCTTTTGTTGGAGGATTTCACTCTCATTTGGACTTAGATGGTAAAGGGGAAGGTTGCACAAGCTTGCTCCTGGAATGAGATCAATATGATGTTGGATATCCCTTATTGAGGGTAGCCTAGTTGAAAGTTTTTCTGGCATGATTTCTTTAAACATATCAAGGATTGCTTGTACATAGGTAGGAATGGTTAAAGTCAAGATGCCTTCTCCTTTGACTACTAAGACAAATATCTCTTTACTTTGTTTCACTTTTGCGAAGAATGATGCTAGAGATATTACAAGAAATGATTTTCCCTCCATTTTAGAGGCTTTAGGCACATCTTCTTGTACAAGTAAAGTAGCCAAAGCAACCTTTTTTTTCTAGTGGAATAAATAAATGTTATCTCTACCTTTGTGGGTTGCATTTAAGTCATATTTGTATGGTCTCCTCAATAATATGTGACATGTATCCATATCAACAACATCACATACTTCATTATTGATGAAACAACGAGTGCGAAAGATATTGTACCTTTGTGTGTCTTACTTTTGTGACAAGAAGAGTTGACGAAATACACAATTAACACATTCCCCTTCATCCACTTTGGTAAACTTGGCACCTTCATAGTCATCATATTATAGCTCTTTCTTATGATATTCATATTCTTTCTCCACGAGGTTTACTGCTCCTCTCTTTGGGCATTGATTAGAACGATGACCAACTTGTCTGTATCTATAACATTTTTCTTGTGTTGGGCATCCATAAGGGTTCCTTGGAGGATTACAAGCAGCGTTTTCCTATAATTGAGTTTGTTTTGTTACTAATGTTCCATGCTTAAGTGCTAATTGTTTCAGTTGATGGCCTTGGCGGAGCTTGTGATCTTGTACTTAAACTTGTTCTACCTAACAACATCTCTACTTTGAGGGCTATGTTGTAGGCATCAATGATTGTCCATACTGAATGCAAGGATACTCAATCTTGTATTGGTAAATGAAGTCCACCAATATAGCGTGCAACTTGTTGTGTTTCAAATTTTGCCAAATTATTTTGAGCAGATAAACAGTAAAATTCTTTGGTATACTCTTGAAATGAATGATTCTCTTGTTTGTAATTTTAATATTGTTGAAATAATATTTTCTCAAAATCATAGGGAAGAAATATATGCATTAAATATCACTTCATCTAAGGCATGTTTTGATCAAAACTTTCCTTTGTCTCAATATGTTTTTTTGGAGTTTGTCCCACCATGTTAAAGCTCATCCTTTGAATGGGTAGGCTACTAGCTTAACTTGTTTTCCCTCCAGAATGTCCATAACATCAAAGAATTGTTCCACTTTGGAGATCTAACAAAAAAATCCTCCATATTCATGTTGTCATAGAAAATAGGAAGGTTATAAATTTTGAGACAATAATCTTGTGATTCTTGATCTCTTTAGTGATGTCCTCCTCTAGCTAAACCTTCGAAATATTCTTCTTTTAAATCTTCATCACTAGAAATGTCAGTGAAGGCATCATGTCTTCTTGGGGGTATTGCATTAATAAATCTTCTTGAGGGTAGTTCTTCAACTTATCTGCTAGGCACTATTAGCTTTATCCTATATTCATGTGTACCATCTACTTCTTGGGCTTGGACTTGAAGCTTGTTTTCATCATTAATTTAACCCCTTCTCAATGCTAGTTGAGCAATGGTTGTAGTAAGCTCCTCCATTTTGTATTGAATCTCTTCACAAAATTGTTGAAATTCTTCTCGCATCACTCGATTATGCTCCTCCATTCTCTAGAGCTAAAGTTGGCTCTGATACCACCTAACATAGGATGAAAGCGTAGGTGCACTGATAATATGGAATCACTTAGGAAATCAGAAATAGATGAGCAAAACTTAGATTAACTTGACTCACTCTTTGGTAAGAGGTTCTTGTATTTGTATTATAGAACAAACAAAAGGAAACTATTATCTAGGCAAGCACTCTAGCAAATCTAGAATAAGAGTAACCTAGTTATATTATCTATCTTTAGATAAACACTCTACCATTTCTTCTATCTCAAGGATAAGGACTTCAAATTTTAAATGTAAGAAAGAATAATTACTCTTAAAATATTAGGAATAAGAGGAAAAAAGAGAAATAATAGAACTTTTTTAATATTTATAAATTGATTCTTTTCTAGGATGTCTTATACACGCAAAGGGTTTGGCTATATATAGGTCAAAATTTCCTAGATTTTTTATTAAAAAATCCTAGGAAAGAAAATGACTTGTTGGGATCTCCCTTAATCTTTATTATTGTTTCCTTTTTAATCATTCGTGATGTTTCTACGAAATATCCACCCTAAAAACTAATTGCATATCATTTGGTATGTTACTTGGAGTATAAACACATCTAGGATCACTATACTTTTGCTTAAGTATGGAACCAACAATTTTGCTAGTGGCTAACTTGTTACTTTTCCGTAGTGTATCTAGATGTTGTATATAATCATTAACATACTTCGATACCATCCAAACTTTAGACCCTCTTGTCTTCACACCACGAACTCTCCTATTACATACAAAAAACTTGCAATTGATGACAATTTCAAATTTGTTAGAACAAACAATCTTTGATTCAAACTTCTTCTTCATAGAAATTATACGCAATTATACCAACTTGGGTCTTTAATTCTTCCTTCGATCTTTAAACGGTTCCAACCCATATGTCATTGATAATTGAAGTAATCGTAGTATCATTACTTGGAGATACAAAGTCTATAATACCTCTTACATTTTTATCCAATTTCTTTATAACTATAAGGTTCTCAATATATCTTGACATATCATGAGCAATAGAAATATTAGATAAAAATTATTTAATTATGTATTATGAGGATTACTTTCATCACCAAGGAAATCATTAACATTGGAAATACTAGATGGAGTATTATTCATTTTTTTATTCAAAATGTTACTTTCATTACCAAGACAATCATCAAAATCATTCATATCCTTCTCGAGTGTGTTTTCAAAATCCTCCAAACCTTCACTTCCTTCCCTTACATTTAGTAATTCATATAATGAAGTTCCATTCACATTGGATTTAACAAGTGTGTCCTATTATTTTCAAAGGTCATGATCACTAATGACTAGTTACATTTTTCAATCAACACAGGTCGTCAAGTTGAATCAATAGTGACATATAATACAGAGGGATTACTTGAACCATTATCATGAAAAGTGATAAATGTCTTCACATCACAATCTTTTTTAATTGTAATAGCAAGATGCAACGTACTTTTGGTGTCAATCTTCAAAAGTTCATAAATCATTTCTAACAAGTTTTGGTATTCAAAATTGCTAGGCATTGTTAATATAATAGAATCAATACCCATACACAATGTTCGTTCTCCCTTAGTTATCTATTGTCCATCATAAGAACAAGTACCATATATGTATCTATTAGATAATGTCATTACAAAAATAAATATCCCGTTAAGAATTATGGAATAATAATTATATGTGTAATTTACAAAAATTACAATTTTTTTATTTCTACATTGCAATTGTATGACATACTTTTAACTACAACCATATTTGTATTTTTTTTATTTCAAAGGTACAATCTTTTGTACCTTCATATTTCGTTAGTTTTAAATATAAATCAATATAAAAAAATATTCATTAAAATATAATTTATCATTTTCAGTATTAATTTAGACTTTAAAAAAAACTACAATCTTTTGTATTTCTACAATCGAATAGTAAAATCATAACATAATTGCAAACTTTTGTAGTTTTTACATCGAAAACAAAATCTTACCTTGAAGTTGTGTTTATGTAATAAACATCAAAATCTTATATATTTCATAAACATTAAATACAAATTCTAGGAAACCTATTGCATTTATAACAATTTATATACACTTATAATCTACCCGTAACTTATTTCATTATATTTAAAAATGATATTTTAGGCTTAAAAAATATGAAAATATAATAATGATGTTTTTGTATTTAACAATGTGAAACTATAATAGTGCAGTTTCTTCATATTTCAACATATGAACACAATATCAGTTTTGGAGAAGAGAAGAAGGAAGAGAAAAAAACCTACCCTTAAGCTATAATAGTTATAGGCAAATCAATTAAAAAAGATAATGATGTTGTAACTAATAAAGAAATTATCTAGATTATAATTTTTGAGTTCAACCCTTAGAAAAAAGAAGAAGGAAATGAGATTTGGTGCAGAGAAATGAGATAGAAAGTGAAATATGTTTTTTTTCTTTTTACTGAATAACCAGTTAACTCTAGTTAACTTAAGTGGAGTCAACTTGGTGATACTTATTACCGAGTCAATACTAAACCTACTATATTTGTAATATATAACAAATATACATTATATTTATAATTAGTAATATCTCACCCATTTAATGAGATAATTTTCCTTTTATCGAGCATCATCTTAACCCACCCACACCCTACCCAGGCCACCTGCTAGCATACGTCGTAGTCACTGACCTATTTGAAAACACATAGGATCGCAAACCTTACAGTTGTCGTTGCTGCTATTCCATCATCATTGTTGCGGGCACTCATCATTAACCTCACCAAAAAACTATGAGCACCTTAGTAATAGAACCCTAGAGTCCAATAATCGTTGCATAAATAGCCACCATTGTTGGCAATGGTCATTGAACTTTGAAGATTCAAGAGCTTGAATAAGAACACATTGCCCTCAAATCACAAGTAAAGAAAAATGGATCATTTATTGAAGCATTAAGACAAGAAATGAATTCACTTACAAATGGAATGTTAGGGTTATAATCTATAATGACCACTTTTATTCAACAAATTTCATTTCTATAGTAGCAAAAAAAGAAAATGAAAATTGTCAATAAATCACGTATGGGTCAAAATAATGACCAAACCGCACAATCACATTTGCAAAAGCAAGTAGGAAAATAGGATACTTGTTCGTAGATTATGACCAAGACAAAATCATTGGAGCAAATTTGTTCACATGTGATGGGGCCTTATATTCATAAAAAATTTCTAAGCCATCGTCACTCTTGATGATATTTTTCTAGATATAATTGAGTTTTTAAGCATTATTAAAGAAATTTTTTTTTATGAATTTTCTACACTACTCAAATCAAGCTTGAAACTTCAACTAATGGTGTTTCTCTTGTTTTGTAGTCATCTAAATAAGTTCCACCATAATTACACGTGATTCCTATCATATTTGAAATTTATATTATTGATTAATGGCTATACAACTCATTAACAATCAAGTTTTTATTATCGGGTGTGAATGATGTAAAATATAATAGATAATTATTATTTTAGGTCATGTTTGTTTCACAAAATGAAAAAGTAATAGGAATGGTAATAATAATAAAATTGAATGTAAAGAAAACAATATTATTATTGCATGAAAAACATTATATATTATCTTAATGCTCTTATGTTCAGTGAAGTTTAAATAGTATAATTTAATTGTTATTTTCTTTATTAGGCAGAATATATTATTAAAATGTTTATTTTTCTAAATAACTATTATTTAAAAATATTATTCAATCTTAAAAAAATTAAAACAAGAAAAAATATTTTTGATAATTTTTTCTTTCGCATTATTTGCAAAATAACACATAAGTATTAATATATGTGAATAAAGTTTTATTGTTGATTCATCATATATATCAACATTGAATATCACATAATCAAAAATAAAAAAAAGGTTTTAGGGTTTAGATTTTAAAATTTTAGGATTTAAGATTATATGGTTTAGTGTTTAAGGTTTAGGATTTATGACTTAAAAGGCAAAATTGAAATAATATATTTTTATACGATGGAAAGGGAATGAAATAACAATTCTTAAAAGGGATGGTGGAATATCAATTTTATGTCTTTTAGGAATTGTTTCCATTGTAAATTATGATTATTACCAATAAAATATTATTCATTTATCTTTAAATTCGTATTTATTATTTAATTATTTAGATTATTATAAAAAAAATTATTAATTAGTTTATTGTTATCCTAGATCCTTTTGAGCCAAATGCAAAATTATCATATAAATATGGAATAAAATACCGCAAGATAATCTCAATAAAGAGATAAATATATAATAATTATTCTTTAATTTTATCGTGAATAGATAACCATAAATCAATATTTATGATGTTACAATATGTCAATTCTATTTCAATAAAGAATAAGTATATGTTTACTCTTTAGTTTATATGAAATAAGTTGAATCTCATGATAGAACATCACATTCAAAGTATCTATTTTTTCATAATCACATATGAGATCGTTGGATTTTGTTTAAGTTTCATCATTTTGTTATTAATTTCAGTATCGAATGGTCAAAAAAATTTACATATATTGTTTTGAAATCTTGATGGTTTGTTTATTATCATAAATAAAAATTGATATTTATAAAAAATTAAATATATAATTCTGGAAAAGAAATACAATGGAAGATTAAAAAAAAGGAAAAAAGAAAAAGAATGTGAGAGAAAGTTAAGAGGTGGTAAACTTTTTAGCGAGAGATCGAGCTGGAAAATCTGACGTGTCACATCGCCAACCAATCATCACTTGTATTAAACCAAACTCATCCATAACATTCAACCATCCCTCTTTCATCTACAAATACATTTTTAATAAATAACTTTAGCAATTACGCATATCATTCCTCTCTCTCTCTCTCTCTCTCTCTCTCTCTCTCTCACACACACACACACACACACTTCAATGGCCACTATTGGTTCAGCTATTTACTACCAGCTACGTCTATTGGACCCAGAATCAACAAAGTACTGCACCAGTTTATCTATTAATCGAAGAATTTATAGCAGGCAATCCTCTAAATTTTATAACCATGTAAGCTACTTATTTTCATTGTTTCATAACCATGCAATATATATATATATATATAGAAATAAATTAATAATCGAAAAAAGTAGTAGAAATAAATAAAATGAAAAGTAATAATAAATAACAATTAATATTGTTGAAACAGAGGTATTCATTTAAAATGTGTTCGTTGTCGATGAATGGGTGTGAAGGAGGACCACATTTTCCATTAGGTATGATTGAAACTCACAATTTTTCAGCAGTTTCATCACTTGCTTTAGCTTTGGAATGTCTCAGCTCTTCTATATCTCAATTGAATTCCCAACCACCTCCTTTCACCTCCGGAATTATACGTCTTCAGGTATTATTCATATCCCACGAGAAATCTTAATATCACTTCACTTAAACACATTATTATTGTAATCATCTATTTTATATAGGATCATGATATTTTCACAAAAAAAATAAAAAACGTAGATACAAAAATAGGTACAATTATGTTCAAATATGGTTAGTTTCTTTATCTTTTCTTTAAGGTACAACTTGCAGCCTTATCTCTTGTTTGAAGAATACAAATGGGCCATATATAATACCTCCCTTAGTTAACCAATAGAATTATGCTACGTGGTTGGCTAAAATCCAGGTGTGCGCTCATGACCATAATATTTTTTTAACAAAGCCATTAATGCAATTTGCATCAATAAATAATAATAATAATAATTTCAATTGGAATGCAGGTTGAGTTTTTTTTTCCCTCATTTATAATTTTAGATTTGAGTAATATTACATGTGTGTGAAATGGTCATAAAATACAACATTTTTACCACAGTAGTGCTACAATGTTATAACTTAGATATCACAAAAAATGTGATATTACACCTGAGTTAGTTTAATGTAATTTGCTACTGATTTAGTACTAGGAAGTTCACTTTTATCAATGAAATCTACCATTTATTTGTGAGATTTTTACAAAAGATCGACTATAATTATAGTTTTGGGGTTATATAAATATATCTACTAATAATGTTTAACAAACATGTGAATAAAACTTAAATCAATAATGAGTAAAGTAGTTAAATTTTTTTTTTACATACGCTATTTGATAAATATTAATTAGATATTAAGATACTTCTTAAATCAATATATTACGATCTAAAAATATTTTAAATATTTATTTTTTTGTTAAATTCAAAATACTAAATGATCACGGTCAAATATTATAAAAGTTAAAATAACAAAAAAACCTTAATATAGAATTTTTTTTACTTCAAATTTTATTTTTATTTTAATAACATTTGAATTTATTTGAAGTTATATAAAAAATTTAATATTTATTTGGTCCTTTCATTTAGTGTCTTTTTTATTTGCCAATCTTATATTTTAGGATGAGGTATGATAAAGGTCTATTTTATTAGTAAATTTGTTTCAATTAGTCTCTTACATTATAAAATGTGTTATTTAGTCTTTTACATTTTGTAAAAAGGTAATAAAGAAGGATAAATTTTACTATTTATTCAATATTTTAATAGTTTTATGATAAAAGATTTATTATTTACTCAATATTTTAATAGTTTTTATCATGAAATATTATAGTAAAAAGTCATTTTTATCTTTTATTTATTTACAAAAAATAAAATATTGAAAAAATATTAATATTTTATTCAAAATATTAATAAAAAATATATTTTTTATCATTCTTTTACATTTTTTATAAAAATAAAGAATTAAATGACACTTTTTTTTCTGAGGGACTAAATGACCTATTTGGTTTTATAGAAGAGACATGTGTAGCATCTTTTTATATAGATGTATTTTTAAATTTAATATAAAATTTAAGATATTAAATCATATTTTATTTTATATATTTTAATATATTTCTTTGAGTATTTTAGTTCTAATACTTATAAATTTTGTTGTATTTGATTTACATTTTCATTTGCTTAATTTAATTTATACTAATACTTATTAACTTATTGTGTTGTTTTTAATTTTTTTTATTTATATTAAATAATTTTTATTATAAATTATAATATTTAAGTTTGTATTATAGAAGGGTATGAAAATTTTATACTTCTGATTGAGAGAGTCAACCATAACTAACTCTTTATCTTATAATTCTCTTCTTAATATATAATAAAATCATTATCGTTTTATAATAAAAGTTTAGAAATCACTTCATTTTTTGTAAGAAATAGAAAGCAATTCATTGAGCGCTCATGATTGCGTATAAAGATCAATACTTAAATGATTAGTGATAAGTGATAAGTAACATTAATAATTATATGTAAAGTTTTTAGATAAAGTATATAACAAATTATAAATATTACTTATGTTTTAATATATATCTAATTATTATCTATAATATAAATTTTATCATAATTATTACTCTATTTAATAATGATAAATATTATTTTACTCTAGATTTAGTACGACGGACAATTATATAAATTTAAATGAATTACATAAAAATCTCTTATATTTTTATATATTTTACTCTTTAGTTCTCTTATTATTATTTTTAATAATTTCATTATTTTACTTTTTGATTTTAACAATTCTGTCCTTACAATTTAGTCTTTTTCTTTATTTTTACACTCTAATCCTCTCTTTTTTTATATTGAATTACACAAATTATTCTTATATCTATAGTTTATAGTTTGGTTTCTTTATTATTTTATATTTTGATATAGTCATTTTATTTTGTTAATTTTCACACTTTAATATTGTTACTTTTAATTTTTTTATAGTGTTTTGTTTATTTATTTTTTTAATTTTCACATATTGAAAATGATCAATGATAATGCATACATAATGGACTTATTTAAAGATATGATCATCTCAACAACATTTAATGTATCAGATACTTATGATTACTATTCGCGAGAACCACTCTATTTAAAAGAAAACTTGAGAACGAGTTTTAAATAAGTAGAAGAGAATAATACATAATAAGATTAAAAAAGAAAAAGTAGTTTAATTTGTTTAAATTTATACTAAAGTAATAGCTTCTTTTATTTAAAGTTCTAATTTTTTTTTGTTACTAAAGTCTTACATGGAAATTTTATGAACAATTTTAGAGACTTTTTAACTATAAATAACTAAGCCCTATGTTTATATCATCTTAAAAAATAAACAATTTAGTTATATTAAAGTTATCTTCTTTCTCTTTTTTCCCTTATTCATATTTTTTAAGAATAACTCTTCTTTCTTCCATTTTGAAGTTGAAGTTCTCTTATTCGCGAGATAGAGAAATATATTTAGGCTATTCCTACTCTAAAGATATTAGAATGTTTGTCTAAACATAGATAATATAACTAGACTTGTTCTATTCAAGATTTGGTAGAGTAATTGTCTAGATAATAATTTTCTTATGTTTGTTTGATAAGATAAATACAAAGACATCTTATCAGAGAATGATTCTAGTTAGTATAAAATTTGTTTTTATCTTTCTTATTTTTTAAGTGCTTTCATATTAGTAACACATTTGTATTAACTCGTGCGTCGAATTTGGTTGTAGCTTCTATAGAGAATAAATCTTGAGCGATTCTTTGACTAGACTAGAAGTATTTGTTGGATAACATTTTTCCACAACTAAAAAAGAATAAGATCATTTGCATATAACAGATAACTAATAGCTGGGGCAGATTTTGCAATCTTGATACCATGAAGACCCAAATTGTTTTCAGTTAAGAGTAGAAGTCTCGATAAGGTTTCAGCTCCAGTTATAACCAAAAAAGACAGCTTACGCAAGAATAGATAAGATTGCAAGACTTTTCTAAAAAATCTAGAACTTTCATAATTTGGTGATGAAATTCCACTCACTCATAAGCTTTTTATATATCAATTTTGATCCCAAGATGACCACCTATGCCTCTCTTCATTTTGATTGTATGTTCAACTTCTTGAGCTATTACGACACTCTCATCAATTCATCTGTTAGGAATAAAAGCTAATTGAAAAAAGGGAAAATAAATTCGTAAAATTTTATACCTTTAGTCTGTTAGAGAGAATTTTTGATACGATCTTCTAAGTCACTACACATACTTATAGATTGAAATTGTTGCACTTGATAAGGATTGCTCACCTTTTCAATCAAAGTGATAAAAGTCCTATTCAAGGTGGGATCAAGATATCCAATCCAAAAGAAATCTTGGACTAGGAGGATAGTGCGATTGCCAGTAATATCCCAATAAATTTTATAGACTAGAGCTGAGAGCCTATCAGAACCTGAGGCATTGTAGGAGCCAATTGACAAAACCACTTTTTTTATTTCAGTTGAGTCAGGTATATTTCAAAGTTCAACATTTTCTTCAGGGGAAATACACTTGGGGAAAAACTGGGCTAGCTCTTGGTCATAATTAAGATGGTCGACCCGAGAAGATTTGAAAACCTCATTAAAATGTGAACAAAAAAGTACCCATATCATTTCTACCATGAGAGTTTTTAATATCATGGTGATTTTTTTCTTCTTCTGGTCATGGTAGAAGTATGAAAATATTTTGTATTACGATCGCCATCTACTGACCATGTTTCTCTTGACTTCTACTTCCAGATACTTTCAATTCTACTTTGATATTCCTATATGTCTTAAAGCAATTGTTTTTCATATGAACCATTTCTCATCCTCAATATAACCACTTTGCACCTGAAACAAAATATCCTCATACTGCGTTAATCTGTACTCACAGTAATTAAAATAATGTGTGTTCCACCATTTAAAATCTTTTGTTAATTGTACATGACAGTAATGGAAATTGGACTGAACATGAAGAGAATTAACAAGTTTCCAAGCTTGATTAACATCCATCTTATTGGAAGAATCTCTAAACCAAGCTGCAATGAAATAAAAAGGTTAATTATACAAAATTACCGGTTCATGTAGATTTACAAGAATAGGAGCATGGTTAGAGGCTCTTATTTGCAAATTATTGACACTAGCATTTGGAAAATGGTGAAACCATTTAGTAGAGCCATAACTTTGTCAATTCTTTGTTTAATATTGTGTCTACCTTTTCTTTTATTATTCCAAGTAAAAGTCAAACCCAATAAGCCCAAATCAACAACTTGTGCTTCATCCATGAACTCCCTAAGTCTGTTGGTACCAAAAGTAATAGGGAGGCTCCTTTTCTTTTCATTTTGACTTAATACTTCATTAAAATGCTTATATATCCAACAATTATTTGAAACAGAAGTCAGAGCAGCAAGATTTGACCAAAATTCATCTTTGTGTTCCTCATTGCACGGAAAATAGCAGCAAAATTTGATTCCATTAGTTGAAGCATTTCAAAACTCCAGAGCAATTATGTATTGATTAAAAGCAATGACTGAGACTTGAACACCAAATTTCCACATGATATACAGACCACTAGCATAGTTGAAGGCATGAATACAAAAACTATCAAAATTTCCTAGCCTTTGTTGGACAGACACACAAAATGCACTACTTGATTTTCTTTCAGAAAGGAAAATACAACCAGGATTATATAAATTACCTATTCTATATAGATACCTAAAAGCCAAGGATTTAACAAATCCCCGATAGTTTCAAGCAATAAACTTCATTTCTGATTTGGGAGCTGGAAAGCCTCTTCCTCGCCTATTTGGAGGTATGGAACAAAAAGATGGAAGTATTTTGCAAGTGAGGGTGATCAGAAACAGGAAGTCCTCTGGTAGAAGTAGTAGTACATGTGGCATTAGAGATAATAGCTTGAAGACCAATTGACGAATAAGTAACAGGATTAGGACTTATCTCAATCTGAACAGCTTCTAATCCTCAGTATTGGGTAGGACCTAACTTGTGGCTTCATCAGAGAAAAAAGTTTTTATTTTTCTTAGGCATAACACTTTGATTCTTCCTCTTCTTTGAAGCACTTCGATTAGACTCAACTTCAGGATCAGGTTTGTTTCTAGGACCTTGACTGCGTTGATACTTCCTTTTTGGTCTTGGTTCCAATGGTAAAAACCTTGCAATAATTCTGAAGTGGCTGGAACTTTTGCATGGGAGCCTTTTGTATGATTGGTAGTCACTAGCATTGAGGTTTCCGTCTGCATGGATGAAGTATTCTGCATGCAATGAAAGATGAGATCTTTATCCAAAGACCTTGGAGAGCAATTGTTTTTAGCAACCAGTTGAATGTTACCATGAGATTTAGAAGGACCCTCTGAAATCTATAATGTAGGTTTAGGAAGACCTTCATAATGACTTTTAGTTTTATGGATTGAAAATCCATAGAAAAGGCTATAATAGCAATTTTGTTTCTCACAATTTGTACAACAGGGGCTTCTCTATTAAGATTAGAGGCTAACCATAATCCAAAAGCTGATATTTTCTGATTATCTTCAAAGATGATTTTTTTTTTCAGCACAAGTAATGTCTTTATGAAGGAAAGAGCCATATTTGAAGCAGATATTTGATAATCGTTCATATCTAAATTGTAACCAAGCAATTAAGAGTGTTGTCATCTTTAATTTAGAAACATCCAGGAATCATGTGAGAGTTAACATTTAGCAACATCCTTATTCTCAAGTATCTTTCAATTATTGGGTTGCTATCACTAGAAAAATCAATATTAGTCACAGTTCCTAGCAAACCTCTTAAGGAATAAGCATTGTCTTTAAGCTTACTTATGGGGGGCCAATCCATGAGTTTGTAACCAGAATTAAGTAGTAGAAAAATTAATTTCTACTAGGGAACCCTTTCTTAATCATCATCAAGTGGCCTCTAACATGCCATATTCTGACTCTCCAAATTTTGTTACAATCTGCTTCATGTTGAAATTTCAGTCTGAAAATGTTATTTGATCTATGAATAAAAGACACCCTAATCCCAAAAGAAAGGCTAGCAGCTAGATCAAATGTAGCTTGAATAGAAGATTGAGCCAAGACTTTGGCCAATAAAGTCAGAGAGGTTGTTTGGACAACATCCTCCCAAGAAATAGTGTTATTGAACTCCAGTGGGGTTGGTGAGAAGTCTTTGAGTTTGAGTAACCAGAGCTAGGTAGTTGCTATTTGTTGCATGGTTGTAATCAGGTGTACCATCAGAAGAATGTAGATTGGGGTCCATTCTGTGTCATGAATATATCTTATTAGAAACACAAATAGAAAAACTAAATAAGGGATATTAAGAAAGAGAACTAGCTGTTTATAAGTGGAAAGGTAACAAGAAAAATGAGTTTTTCATCATGTGGTATTTTTATAGAGAAACAAGAAAAACCTTTTGCATGTTAATATAAACTGATAGCATAATAGAAGCAACTATTATAAAATTATATTGTATTGACTAAGACTGTATTGAGTAAGAAGAAAAAAATAAAAACTTTTAGAACAAAGGGATATCGAGTGACTTTAAAGCTGAGAGGTGACTATCACATGCAGATTAAGAAAATAACTATGTAAAGATATTTTCCTTTTGCTTTAACAGAGAAGAAGTAAAAAATTCAAAAGACAAATAAGGACCTTAAGAGATATTGTGAGTTTTGAATATTTTGTGTGTATTTTATTATGACAATTGAGAGAATATTTATATATCGAGAAATCTACTCTTATAAATATACAATCAGTTAGAAAAAAACAAAATTAAGAAAAAATAAATATACATGATATTTGGTATTAATACCAAATTGATTCCCTATCTACAATGGTCAATTCTTAATTTAGGAAATAAATCAACACTCCCCTTCAAGTTAGATTGTGTATATCAAACATCCCAAACTTGCACATTAATTCTTCAAAAACAGTTCTTGGGAGGGTTTTGGTGAGGATGTCAACTATTTGAAACCTTGATGGAATATAAATGATTTGAACAATGATATTCTCAATTTTTTTTGGTAATGAAGTGTCTATCTATCTCAATATGCTTAGTCTTGTCGTGATGAACAAGATTTTTTGCAATACTAATGGCAGCCTGATTGTCACAAAACATTTGTATAGACTCTTCCGTAAATACTCCAAGTTCACCAAGTAACTTTTTCAACCAAATTTCTTCACAAAGGCCAAGAGCTAGAATTCTAAATTCCGTTTCAGCTGAACGTCTAGAAACAACTGACTATTTCTTACTCCTTCATGTTATCATATTACCCCAAATATAAGAACAGTAACCTGAAGTACTCCTTCTATCTGTTACATCTTCTACCCAGTCTACATCTGTGTAGACTTTGATTTCAATATTATCACTTTTCTTGAATAGAAGACCTTTTCCAGGAGTTATCTTGAGGTATCTAAGGATTCTAGTAACAACTTCCATGTGTTCTTCAGTTGGATTATTCATGTATTACTGACCATATTAACAGAAATACCAATATCAGGTCTAGTATGAGATAGATAAATAAGGCGTCCAACTAGCCTTTGATATCTCCCCCTATCCACAAGTGTCTTATCTATCTTTGAGCCAATTTTCTTGTTAGAGTCCATTGGAGTTTAGATCAGTTTACACCCAAACATACCTATTTTTTTGAGTAAGTCTAGAACATACTTACGTTGAGAAACAAATATGTCATATCTTGATCCTGCAATTTCCATGCCAAGAAAATATCTGAGATACCTAAGATCTTTAATCTCAAATTCCTTTGATAAGAAATTATTCAATCTTGCCAATTCCTCCTTTTAATTGTATGTCAGTATTATATCATCAACATAAACGATTAGGATAGCTATCATTTTATCTGATGAGAATTTGACAAACAATGTGTGATCTACCTGACATTGAGTATAACCATTCTCAATGATTGATTTAGTGAATTTACCAAACCATGTTCGTGGAGATTACTTAAGGCCATATAGAGATTTTTTAAGTTTGCATACTTTGTCATGGTTGGATGAATTCTCGAAGCCTAGTGGAATATCCATATAGACTTTTTCTTTAAGATCACCATTTAGGAAAACATTCTAAACATATAGTTGGTGCAGTGGACAATCCCTATTTGCAGTAAGGGAGAATAGAAAATAGATGGTGTTGAGTTTAGCAACTAGCGCAAAGGTCTCTTGATAATCTATCCCGTAAGATTGAGTGAAACCCTTAGCAAAGAGCTTTAAACATCTCAACGCTACCATCTGTTTTATGTTTAATGGTGAATACCCACTTGCATCCCACAAGTCTCTTCCCAATTGGTAATTTTGTAAATTTTCCAAGTACCATTCTTTACCAAAGCGTTGATCTCATCTTGTACGACCTTTTTCCAATCAAGATCAATCAGCACCTCTTGGATCGTATGAGGAATCTATAAATTATCAATCACAAACACAAATGCCTGATATGATGGAGATAAGATTTTATAGGACACAAAGTTGCCAATAGGATGTTTAGTACAAGCACGAATTCCTTTTCTCAAAGCAATAGGCAAATTTGAATCATCATTTATATGAGGATATGGATCCACTTCCGATTCATGGTGGTTCTCGAGATGTGTACTGTCCTTTATTTCTTTATCAGAATTTTTCCTTCTTTAGTAGACATGAAGCTCTTTAGGTTCTTGTTGAGGATCATCAGTCATAGATGGCCCAGAATATTTTTCAACTTGATTTTTTATGACTTAGGAAATAGATGGACCGATCGGCTCTGGACTGATAGTTTGAACAATAGGTGGAGGTGGAGTATGGGTGCTTAGAATAATATCCCAAAGATGAGATCACATTCTCCCCCTGAATCTCAAATTTGTAGTAAGCTTGATTTTCAAAAAAGGTGACATCTATAGAGTTATAGGTTTTTCGAGTAATAGGAGAATAACACTTATAACCCTTTTGATGAGATGAATAACCAATAAAGATGCATTTGATAGATTTAGGGTCTAACTTATTACGATGTTGGGAATAGAGATGGACAAAACTAGTGTAGCCAAAAACTTTAAAATCAATAAAACTAATAAACCTTGTACGAGGGAATAATTGCAAGAGAGTTTGACAAGAAATTTGAAATTTGAGGACTTTAGATGACATCCTATTGATTAGATAGGCGGTAGTAAGAAGAGCATCGCCCCAAAAAAAATTGGGAACATGAGTGATTGAGCAACTTCAAAAAGATGTCGATTTTTGCGTTCAACAACTCTATTTTATTGAGGAATGTTAACACAAGAACTTAAGTGAATAATGTCATGTTGGATGATATAGGGACCAAGAATAGAATTAAAAAAATCTTTGGCATTATCAGTTTTGAGAATTTGAATTCGAGTTTGAATTATAGAATGAAAATTTTGAAAAATCTCACTCACTTTAGATTTATTTTTCATTAGAAACATCCAAGTTAATCTAGTATGATAATCAATAAACGATATAAACCATCATTTTCCAATTAAAGTGTTAACACGTGAGGGTCTCCATATATAACTATGGATCAATGAGAATGGTTTATATATTAATCTAGAGTAACTATTGCGAGTGTGTTTTGCAAACTAGCAAATTTCACGACAAAAAGAGTTTGGATTTTTATTAATAAATAAAGAAGGAAACATTTTTGACAAATACAAAAAAATCAGATGACCAAGACGATAGTATCATAACATAATTTCACTATTCTTATTAGAATGGGAAATTGACTGATTATTCAAAGAAAACAAACTAAACTTTTGAGTTGTACTAGCGGATGGAGTTTCATCTTGTAGAATATAAAGACTAGAACACATATTAGCATTGTCAATCCTCTTCCCTGAATCCAAGTCCTAAAATACACAAAGATTTGAGAAGAATTTAGTCACATTAAGGGTGCCCATAACTCGAGCCGGTTTATAATAAATCATAAAATCGGATCGGACTGAACGGTTTTATAAATCAAACGGTTCAGTCTGATTTGTATTAATTAAAACCGTTTTTCAAATAGTCCGATCCGATTATATTAATTTTTAAATCGGTCGAATTGAACCAGACTAGACCAATTTAATAATATATTAAAATTTTCATATTATTTCTCATTAAAGGTGTCCAAAAATAGAATCAAACTGGAAATTGGACCGGATCGGACCGAACGGTTTTATAAATCAAATGGTCTGATCTTGTTTGTATTAATTAAAACCGTTTTCAACGATCTGGCCTGATCCGGTTAATTTTTTTTTTCTAAAACTGGACCGGTGGACACCGTAAGTCACACAATGGAGGTCATGAGTAAATTTACTAATTGAAGTAAATTACAGTCCAACTTAGGCACATAGATTACAGATGTGAGAGTTAGATCCTTATTTATTGTGACTGAACCTGAACCCTCCACCTTAGAAAATTTCTCATCTCCAATTTTAACTGTATGATTCCTTATACTCATATACTAAAAAAAATAGATACATCTCCGGTCATATGATTTGAAGCACCAGAGTTAAGAATCCAAGATTTAGTAATTCTTTTATTGACAAAAAGACTATTGATTTTTTAACTCTCATGGTCAACATCCCACTAACCTGAGTAGAGTTAGATGATTAACTTAGAAGTTTCTGAAGAGCCTCAAGCTGAGCTTTAGTGAAAGAGGCTGACTTAGATGTATCATTCTTTCCTTTAGTAGTAGGATTAGCAATGGAAGCAACATTTCTATGACTCTCCCAGTCACCCCACAACTTTGACTTCTAATTTGGAGGCTTTCCATGGATTTTCCAGCATATCTCTTTCTAGTATCCAAGTTTTCGACAATGGTCACACCAAGGGCATCCCTTGTTCTGATGATTATCAGGATTGACACCATGAGATTGTCCTCGGGCAGCAAGGCCAGATGATTCCTAATCTGATGATAAAGTTGGAGAGCCCATCATAACCTTTTTTCTACTTTCTTCAAGACGAACTTCAGAGAATGCTTCTTTGACCTTAAGAAGAGGCTTGGTGCTCATGATTCGACTCTGGATTGCATCAAGATTTTTATTAAGGCTATGAAGAAATTTAAAGGTTATCTTTTTCTCCATAATAGTATGATGTAGAGTAGAATCATCGGTGCACTTCCAAGCATATTCTTCGAACAGATCCAACTACTGCTAATAGCATGTGAGAGTGTTGAAGTATTGAGTGACAGAAGTATCATCTTGGCGAAGATCATACAAGGCATCTTCAATAGCAAGCATTTCTGAGGTATTTTCAGAACTTTAATAGGAGTTTTTGACAGCATCTCACAATTCCTTTGCAGTGGCATGTAAAATAAAATTTTCTCCTACATCATTATTCATAGAACTTATCAATCACGATTTAATCATATGATTATCGGCTTTTCAAGTTTTGTATGTAAGGTCATCTTGTTTTGGAGCATAAATTTTACCAATGAGATATTCCTCCTTGCCTTTTCCACTGATATACATCACCACAGATTGGGATAATTGGAGATAGTTGTGTCCATTGAATTTGTGGTTGATAACCAGGGAGATAATTTCATTGCCGCGAGAGAGAGCTGGAGTAGAAAGGGACTCATCTGATGGGGACGTCTTGGAGGTTATCTCTGAAATGGAGCTATATTTTTCGGTAGCCATGGTAGACAAGGATGGATACATGAAGAGAAAAAAATATGGGAGACTTAGGAGGAACCCGACTGATACCATGTAAGTTTTGAATATTTTGTGTGTATTTTATTATGACAATTGAGAGAATATTTATGAAAACATAGAAGGAGGAGAGAAATCTACTCTTATAGATATACAATCATCTAATTCTAGAAGAAAAACAAAATTAAGAAATAATAAATATACATGATATTTGGTATTAATACCAAATTGATTCTTTATCTACATCTTTGATCAATTCTTAATTTAAGAAATAAATACACAAATATAAACATATATATCAGAGAAAGTAGACAAAGGAAGAGAATTTGGGAAGGTTTGAAAAGGATGTGAAGAAAATCAACAAATAGAAAGAGTAATTTATAGAAGATGAAGCTGAATAAGCACTGATCAAATTGCCTATAAATATTTTTTTTTGTTTGAAAAAATCTTCTCAGAGGTATGACGGAACGACCTAACTACTGGTTCATCGACTATAAGAGATATATTTATCTTAAGTTAGTAAAGAGAATGTCGTTTGTAAGGTCGACACCGAGAGTCATAACCCCAAGTTTTGAACCATGCATCTCAAAATTGCCTAGATTAGAGTAAAGATCTTTTGACTAAACAGCTAGACAAACATTCCCTTACACAACAACTTGTTGGTTTGTAAACTTGTTTACAAGCCCAAAGAAATAAAAAAAACAAACTTTGAAATATTCTAGCCCATTTGAAGTCCAGCTCGTGGAAGCTTCTATGGTGATGATCTAGATTGATAAGGATATAGCTCATGGTTGGTGGGAAGAAAAAAAATCAATGGGTTAGGTAAGAAGATAAGTGTATGTTTTAGATTGTTTTGGTAGGTTTATATTGTGTGGCTTAGATTTATTAGTTGTTTCTATAAATACCTCTTAGTAGCAATGTAATAATCAAGTTAAAGAAATCAGAAACAAAAATTCAATAATTTCTGAGTGTTTCTGGAAAATTGCTCTTGAGTGTTCTTGAGTTTTCAGAGTTTTGATCCATAATTTTCCAACAAAGTGATATCAGAGCTGTAATTGGAAATATAAATATACACTATTGTATATCAAATCAAAGCTCTCGACGAGACAAATCCGACGTCGCAAGAATCATCGCGATTGGAGTTTGGACGCGCCGCCACGATCCTCCGGAAGTTTCTGCTAGAAGTGAGTTAACTCACTGAGTCAGCTGAGTTGGAGCCGAGTTGACCGAGACGTGAGCTTGTTGATCGAGCCACCAAGCCATTTGATCGAGCCGTCGAGCCGAGTTGACTGAGCCGTGAAGCCTGTTGACCGAGCCGCCGAAACAGTTGACCAAAAGTTGACTTTTGATCGTTGACCAAAAAACTCAAATTTTCTCGGAGTTCCTCTTAAGGTTTTTTGATGTTCTGAATCCATCTGTACGATCAGAATTTACAAATTCTCACTATATTGAGAATTATGTCAAGTGGAGGTATATCCTCGTTTCAAGTCCCCACACTCAACAACGATAACTATGATAATTGGAGTATTAAGATGAAGGCTCTTTTGGGTGCACATGATGTGTGGGAAGTCATAGAGAAAGGCTTAAGTGAGCCAGACGATGAAACTACTCTAACGCAAGTGCAAAAAGAATCTTTGAAGGATTTGAGAAAGAGAGACAAGAAAACCCTCTTTCTTATCTATCAAGCCTTAAATGATGATGGGTTTGAGAAAATTTCAGATGCAACATCTTCCAAAGCAGCGTGGAATAAGCTTCAAATTTCTTTCAAAGGAGCCGAGAAAGTGAAGAAGGTTTGTCTCCAAACACTAAGAGGTGAGTTTGAATCTCTACATATGAAAGCTTCCGAATCTATTTCTGATTATTTCTCGAGAGTCGCAGTTATTTCTAATCAATTAAAAAGAAACGGTGAGATGTTGGGAGATGTTAGAATAATGGAAAAGATACTTCGTTTATTAGATTCCAAATTTGAACACATCGTCGTGACGATTGAGGAAACAAAAGATTTGGAAGAAATGACCATTGATGAACTCAATGGGTCATTACAAGCATATGAAGAAAAGCATAAGAAAAAGCAAGGAATCACTGAGCAACTCTTCAAGATGCAATTCAAAGATAAGCATGAAAGCCAAGGCAATGATAGAAACCAACGTGGCCGAGGTAGAGGTAAAGGTCGTGGACGAGGTGGAAGCCACGGTCGTGGACGAGGTTGGAATTACAACAACAATTCCAACAACTTTGAGAGAGCAGAAAGCTCAACACAAAGTCGAGGAAGAGGTAATATGAACTCAAGGTATGACAAATCTCAAGTTCAATGCTATAATTGTCAGAAATTTGGACATTATGCTTCAGAATGTAGAACTCCTAATAATAGAGTAAATGAGAAAATCAACTACATAGAGAAGAAGACAGATGAGAAAGAAACTCTTTTTCTAGCACGGAAGGAGGGTGATAGTAGTCAACCAAATGCCTGGTATCTTGACAGCGGTGCAAGCAACCATATGTGTGGAAGGAAAGACATGTTCGTGGAACTAGATGAGTTAGTAAGTGGAAATGTCTCATTTGGAGATGATTCAAACGTAGCAGTGAAAGGAAGAGGTAACATTCTTATTCGTTTGAAAGATGGGCAACATCAATTTATTTCCAATGTTTACTATGTCCCAAATATGAAAAGTAACATCTTAAGTTTAGGACAATTGTTAGAGAAATGTTATGATATTCATATGAAGGATTATAATCTTTCTATAAAAGATGATAAGAATAACCTCATTGCTAACGTACCGATGTCAAAGAATAGAATGTTCTTGATCAACATACAAAATGACATTGCAAAGTGTCTGAAAGCCTGCTATAAAGATGCATCGTGGCTATGGAATCTTCGATTTGGACATCTCAATTTTGGAGGATTGGAGATGTTGTCTAAGAAGGAGATGGTGAAGGGACTACCTTGCATTAACCATCCTGATCAACTTTGTGAAGGGTGCCTACTCGGAAAACAATTTTGAAAAAGCTTTCCAAAGGAGTCACACTCAAGAGCCAAGAAGCCACTAGAGCTAATCCATACTGATGTGTGCGGACCGATCAAGCCTAGCTCTCTCGGTAACAGTAACTATTTTCTTCTTTTTATTGATGATTTTTCAAGAAAAACTTGGGTATATTTCTTGAAACAGAAATCAGAAGTTTTTGAAGTATTCAAAAGGTTCAAAGCTATAGTGGAAAGAGAAAGCGGTAGAAAAATCAAAACCATGAGATCAGACCGAGGTGGAGAATTTACATCCAAGGAGTTTCAAGAGTTCTGTGAAGCAAATGGAATTCATAGATCTTTAACAGTGCCAAGATCCCCCCAACAGAATGGTGTAGCTGAAAGAAAGAACCGAACAATCCTCAATATGGTACGAAGCATGCTCAAAAGCAAAAAACTACCCAAAGATTTTTGGGCAGAAGCAGTAGCATGTGCAGTTTACTTGTCAAACTGATCTCCAACAAGAAGTGTATGGGGAAAGACACCGCGAGAGGCATGGAGTGGAAAAAAGCCTGGTATTTCCCACCTAAGAGTCTTTGGAAGTATAGCCCATGTTCATGTACCGGATGAGAGAAGAACGAAGTTTGATGATAAAAGCGAGAGTTTTATCTTCATCGGTTATGATGCTAATTCAAAGGGCTATAAATTGTACAACCCACACAATAAGAAAATTGTGATTAGTCGAGATGTGGTATTCAACGAAGAAGGAGAATGGGATTTTAACTCTCATGCAGATAACTTCAATTTCTTTCCTCAGTTTAAAGAAGATGAGCAGACAATGAGGGAGCAATCTGTAGAAATTCAACAAGAGCCAACGACTCCATCTAATTCACCAATGCCAACCACTCATGAAGATCCGTCATCATCTTTAAGTGGAAGTGAAAGAGCCGTGACACGTACACGAAATCTCCAACATCTTTATGAGGTAACAGAACGACAAGATAATCTTACCTTATTTTGTCTCTTTGCTGATTGTGAACTAGTGAGCTTTCAAGAAGCTGTACAAAAAAAGAAGTGGAGAGATGCGATGGACGAAGAAATCAATGCAATAGAGAAGAACGACACATGGGAACCTGTTTCACTTCCCAAAGGGCATAAGGCAATAGGTGTCAAATGGGTGTACAAGACAAAGAGGAATGCTAAGGGAGAGATTGAAAGGCACAAGGCAAGACTAGTAGCAAAAGGATATAGTCCAAAAGGCTAGAATTGACTATGATGAGGTATTTGCTCCTGTTGCTCGATTAGAAACTATACGACTAATCATTTCTTTGGCAGCTCAAAATAAGTGGAAGATACATCAAATGGATGTAAAATCTGCTTTTCTAAACGGAGTCCTTGAAGAAGAAGTCTACATTAAGCAACCATCAGGCTATGAAGCAAAAGATCACAAAGACAAGGTATTGAAGTTGAAGAAAGCTCTTTATGGGTTAAAGCAAGCACCAAGAGCATGGAATAACCGCATCGACAAATACTTTCTGGAGAACAACTTCACCAAGTGTCCCTATGAATATTCACTCTATGTCAAGATTGAAGGTGACGATATTCTAATCGTTTGCCTATACGTAGATGATCTCATCTTCACTGGAAGTAATCCGAAGCTATTTGAAGATTTTAAGAAGGTGATGACCCGAGAGTTCGAAATGACAGATATCGGGTTAATGGCATACTACCTTGGAATTGAAGTGAGGCAAAAGGAAGAAGGCATATTCATCTCTCAAGAAAGCTATGCAAGGGAGATACTAAAGAAGTTCAAAATGAACGATTCCAAGCCAATCAACACACCAGTGGAATGTGGAATCAAACTATCCAAGCATGAAGATGGTGAAAGTGTGGATCCAACATTTTTCAAAAGTTTAGTTGGAAGTCTGCGTTATCTCACATGCACAAGGCCTGACATCTTGTATGCCGTTGGATTGATTAGCCGTTATATGGAGAAACTGACAATCACCCATTTCAAAGCTGCAAAAGAAATCCTACGCTATCTGAAAGGTACAATTAATTTTAGCTTGTTCTATTCAGCTTCTAATGATTACAAGCTTGTTGGATATAGTGATAGCGATTTTGGTGGAGATATAGATGATCAAAAAAGCACTTCCGGATTTGTGTTTTTCATGGGAGATACTGCTTTTACATGGATGTCGAAAAAGCAACCGATTGTCACCTTGTCTAGCTGTGAAGCAGAATATGTAGCAGCTACCTCATGTGTTTGCCATGCAATTTGGCTGAGAAACTTGTTAAAGGAGCTAAGTATGACACAAGAAGATCCAACCAAAATTTGTGTCGATAACAAGTCAACTATTGCCTTAGCCAAAAATCCTGTTTTCCATGATCGAAGCAAACACATAGATACTCGATATCATTACATCAGGGAGTGCATCACAAGAAAGGATGTACAACTCGAGTATGTAAAATCACAAGATCAAATTGCCGACATCTTCACTAAACCGCTCAAGCAAGAAGACTTTGTCAGATTGAGAAATTTGCTCGGCATCATAAAACAAGTTTAAGGGAGAGTGTTGGTTTGTAAACTTGTTTACAAGTCCAAAGAAATAAAAAAAAACAAACTTTGAAATATTCTAGCCCATTTGAAGTTCAGCTCGTGGAAGCTTCTATGGTGATGATCTGGATTGATAAGGATACAACTCATGGTTGGTGGGAAGAAGAAAAATCAATAAGTTAGGTAAGAAGATAAGTGTATGATTTAGATTGTTTTGGTAGGTTTATATTGTGTGGCTTAGATTTATTAGTTGTTTCTATAAATACATCTTAGTAGCAATGTAATAATCAAGTTAAAGAAATCAGAAACAAAAATTCAATAATTTCTGAGTGTTTTTGGAAAATTATTCTTGAGTGTTCTTGAGTTTTCAGAGTTTTGATCCATAATTTTCCAACACAAATGTATCTTTTCTTGATTTATGCACAAAATGGGTTTTCTGTTGCTGCATGCAATGCCACGTGGAGAGTCTTCTGAAGGTAGTGAAGACCAAGCGTTTCTTGGAGGAAACGTTAGAAAACTAACCAGACCTGTTGTCAATTAGCGCTCTTGATTTGTTATAATTGGATTAGCAGGATTTAAGAAAATGATATTACGGCAAAGGTGAAGATTATAGTTCAAGCAAAAAAGGCTTTAATTTGAAAGGTTTTCTTGAAAGGTGATAGATCTCTGTGGGATTATCAATCCAGTCACAGAAAATTAAAAATCATTCAAGCTACCCAGGGTAGGCATGAAGTTGAAGAAGAAAAAAGCTCTACACACTCACAAGGGAGGGAGAGAACAACTTAAAATAATAATTCTTTAAAATCAACCAAATATTATAGTCTGAAAATTTAATTTTGAAATATATATTAGATGACAGATGACATTGTTAGAGAAAACTTCCCAAAATTACAAAAGAATGGTGATATCGTAACATTCTTTTCACCATATTTTTTTTTCGTTAATAACAACTTTATCAACTAATATGAAAATAATTATAAAAATATAATAAAAAATTCATAAATTTTTGTTTCTTATCAAATCCATGATAGAATATAATATCATTATTCATTATCAAATTCATGATAAAACATTATTTGAGTAGATCTGGTACTATTATTTATAGGATTATATGTTATGATTTAGTCAAAATTAGATATAACTCTCACTTAATTTTTTACAGAATAAAAATATATTAAATTTTTATTAAATTTTGATTATATATTTATTTAATTTAATTTATTAGAATTTTATGATTGTATGGTAGATGTAGTTATTCAAAAATCAAACCTTTTAGAGTTAAAGTTTGAGACCTAAAATGAATATTTTTTCAATTAATTGGATTTTAATAGTTCGGTTACCCTCTGTACAGATTGTTGATCACGTAAACTGGACTAGGGTAGTTGTTCCATTCTTTTACACAGATCAAAACGGAAGTTCATGCCTTCCATGCCAGCCATTAATTCACTCTCTCTTTTGAGTACATTCTCTAAGATCAAGTTTACCAGGGCTTCCTCATTGTACCTAACACAGCAAATAGTTCAATCCCTGTTACATATGGGTTTGAATTTATTCCAATATTTTATTCAAAATAATTTGTTAATATTTATTCTAAATATAAATCTTCTTTAATTTGTTTCTAATAAAACTTAAATAAATTTATTAAGACTTAGAAAATCACTATTTTGTGATATTAGAGGATTACTTAGTAACTGATTATTCTCATTTAAACAAAGCTATTTTTTACTATAGAATTATAGTTTGTTTTTTTTTAATTTTTAAAATATAATAATTATATTTCTTAAATTATTAAATTACTTTATATTAAAAATTAAAATTTAAACGGACAGTTGGATATTAAAAGAATTATACAAACAAATGTGATTTTAATAACATTAATGATAATTGTTTTTTTAACACGTATTCTATTTTTATTTTATATTATTTTAATTCACAAAATCTTTTAAGTATTAATTATCACATTTTAGTTATATAATATTATTTTTTGTACAAAAAGATAATAACTTAATTTAATAATTATATTAAAATATTCTATAAGATATAAAATTATGAATAAAATAATAACAATAACTTATTCTATATTGAAAATAGATTTTGGGTTTTTTTACCATATAATTCAACCCATTTACTCTTAAAAAACACTTAAAATCTAAACTTTCAATATGTTAAATGAGTTTTTGAATTAAAGTTTGTTTTGGTTAGTTTATAGATATTATATTTTTATATTTAATATTTAATAAATTAAAATATGTGTTATTAACTTTTTCTAAAAATATTCCAGGATTACATTACAAATAAAATGACTTGGATACTCTTACCAAAGTATCAATCATCTTATTTTTAAATCTCAATAAAAGTGCGATGAAAGATAAATATATTTAAATAATTATAATATAAAGAAACATAGATTATTTTAAATAAATAATGAGATGAATTTAAAAGATATGATATTTATTAGGATTAATTGTATAATATAATAGTTTTTATAGGGTTTTATATTTAATCTATCCATATTGTGCACATGTGTCTTTTATAACATAAAAAAACTTATTTTTAGTGAATATTAAAAAATATGTTATTCTTATAATTTTTTTTTATATAAAAATATATGTTTTAATTAATAAAAGTGAAATTAATTATCAATTGTGAGTATGTAATTCATATAAATATAGAACGGTACTTATTATTTAGCACCAACAAAACAAGTTGAAAGATATGATGTGTTTTATGGTTTTGGTAGGTTTGAGATAACCAATTTTAACTGTGTTACCTCCAACTACCCATATTTTAATTGATTTTTTATTTGCTTTAATATATATATATATATATATATATATGATTTTAAGGAATAGTTAACAAATCAACTTATTAAAAGGCATCATAGTGTCATCAACTGATTAAAAGTAAGTAGCTATTGTTTAGCTAAAAAGTGCTACAGGTTTAATATCATGATTTTAAATGCTTGTGATATGACGTTGAATTGGAGAGTTAATAATAAAATTTTGTATGTGTAATGTAATTATTTAAAAAGAAATATGGTGATTTTAATTATTATTATTTTACTGTAGCAATTTATTATTTTTATCGTGATTGAAAGGTTCCAATTCAGCAGCAAATAAAAGCAATTGACTGGCTATATGCTCAAGACGAGTTTTTTCCACGCATTTTCTTCTCTGGTCGAAGCAATAGTAGTAGTAGTAGTGTTAGTTCTGGTGTTTTTGTTGATAGAATCCATGGAAATGGGCATTTCTCAATTTTACCAAATTTTCAAAGTGTTGCTGGAGTTGGTTCTGCGGTTTTGTTTACGCATCACCATCCTTTTTCATACAATGATTGGAAGGCAATTAAGAGGTAATTTTTTTTAATACCTATATTCTTGTTTCATTATTTTCTGTCTTGAAACTTCCGAATCCACTTTCTTCACTTTTGTGTAGTTTAGTGTGAAATTGTTAGCAACATTTGTAATTAATTCGAAAATCACCTCATTTAGGGTATACTTTTAGCATACTTCACGAATGAAGGTAAATTAAGCGAATTTTTTAATGAACATACCATGAGAAAAGAGAACGCTGAATGGGTGTGTTTCACACAGATATGTGTTATGGAAATGAAATTTGGAAAAATAATTAATTAAATAAATAGTGACATAAATATATTCTGAAATTGGTTGACTCAAATTAGAGTCTGAGTATTAATATAACTTAAATTGTGAGTTTCCCCTAAATTAATTAAAATATAACTTAAATTGTGAGTTTCCCCTAATTAATTAATTAATTTAGGGGAGACAATAAATCCGAAAGCTACTCATTTCGAAAATTTGGATTACCAACTTCTTCTACAAACATTAATATAACTTTCTTAAAATTTTAAAAGTACTTTGATGAAGATTCCCGAACACCACTGCATGTGTTTTAGCTCATTTGAAACTACTTTCAATCAAAAGTAGAAGTAGTTCCAAATGGTACTAATTCTATCGTTTCATTTTTGGTGTTCAATTACATGTGCTACTAATTAGCATTATTATGGACAGAAGTGATAGAAAAAGCAGGCAAAGTTGAATAAAAAGTGGAAAGAAAAAATGAAGTGGATGAATTGAAATAAAAAAGGGTCATAGAAGTTATGCTTTCCACTCCATACGTTGATTTTGATGAAAGAAACAATTCAATAACTGGACTATATAATTCCTGCTAAGAATATATGATACACAAGGTTACTGTATACATAATAGGCATGGGCCTTTCACCTAAAGCAAAATTTGATTTTAATTATGTTGGTTTCTTGAAGGTTTCTCTCTAAAGAATGCCCTTTGATTCGTGCTTATGGGTCTATCCGTTTCGATGCAAGTGCAAACATATCATCCGAATGGGAGGCATTTGGTTCATTTTATTTTATGATTCCTCAGGTATGCAACCAATATTTTTTCATGCATTGATTTTAGCTAGATCCAATCATGTTTCTTGTTAGTATTTATCAATTGGCTAGATTAGATGTTGAATGACAGGTGGAGTTTAATGAGCTTGAAGAAAGTTCCATGCTAGCTACAACTATTGCTTGGGACAATGCTCTTTCATGGACATGGACAAAAGCAATAAAAGAACTTCAGGCCACCATACACCAGGTTCAGATGATTGGGCTAAGTTCAATTAATTAGACTTGTCTCTTTAAGTGCATATGGGGAAGTTTGTCAATAATCTATAACTTTACTATTTGTGTTCAATATGCAGATTTCTTCTACTGTTATGAAGTTGAGGAAAAAAGTTCCAGGGACATTCATACTAAGAAATAATCATGTTCCCTGTAAATCATCCTGGGATGTTGCTGTTAGCAGAGCATTGAAGATAATAAGAAGCAAATCAACACTTACTAAGGTTTTGTTCATGTACAAGCCAAATTTATTGTTAGTGCTGATTGGTAATAGTGGTAATAGGCCTTACCTAAGAGAAAAAAAGAAAGAAGGAAAGAAAAAAAAGGAAAAGAAAATTAAAAGATGTTCTTCATCCAATGGATTAGCATGTTGAAATGCATCTTTTATGTTTGAATGCATGATCTCTCTTTGCATGGGAATGGAACTTATTGTTTTTTTTTCCTTCTCTAGTTCATCATTAATTTTCTCAATTATCCAGTCGATTCTTCTCTCCATTCAGGTTGTACTTGCCCGTAGAACCAGGGTGATAACTGCTGCTGGTATTGATCCGATATCATGGTTATCTTGCTTAAAGGTATTGGTTCCTTCTCTCAATATCGGTGAAGGATTTATTTTGTCTAGTTAAAAAGTTAGTATTCCTTTTCATATCTGAGCGAAAATTCTGCAGACTGAAGGTGAATATACTTATCAATTTCTTATTCAGCCACCAAAGGCACCGGCTTTTATTGGAAACACGGTAAGGGGTCTCATTGATTGTATACTGGGTTTGTTACAAATACTCTGATAAAATATTTCACAACCTAGAATGTTAATTTCATTTAAGAAGAGTATCAACTAGAAAATCTCTAGTCAAGTGGCTCAATTTTAGAAAGTTGTTTGTTTTGACTTAAATGATCTTTTTAGTAGCCAGAGCAACTGTTTCACAGAAAACAGCTTGATGTTAAGAGTGAGGCTCTTGCTGGAACCCGTGCAAGAAGTGAATCAATAGTTGTTGATCTTCAGATAGAACTTGACTTGCTCTCCAGGTTCATTTGTTCCTTTGATTTCATCAGTAACTATGTTATCGTCATGCAGAAACTATGGTATTTTGAATTGCTTCTAACTGCTGACAACCCTTTTGGATGGTGCTCTATATATGAAACAGTCCCAAAGATCATCTCGAGTTTACAATTGTACGAGAAAGCATAAGAAAAAAATTGGAGGCAAGTTTTTTAAGCTAGCTTTACAGTTGTGATTTACTGAATTCTTTAAGAGAGATGCTGGAGTAGTTCATGAACTTTTCAATGGTGACTGAATTCAAAGAGAGAATGACAGAAATACTTTTATTGTTTATTTTTGGAACTCATCATTATCACTAGGAGTTATTGATTCTATAGTAACTGATGTTTAACCAAGTGGTGAACTTTGCATGCAACTTAAGTACTTTTATAGTCAATCCTAGAAGAGTGAGAGCAAGAAGGATCAAATACTCCAACTTTTCTTCTTCAGGGTTCAGTACTCCAACTTTTAAAACCACAAATGAACAATATTACTACTAAGGAAGATAACGTTTGAATGAAAATAATTGTACATGTTGGATGAATAGATAATGATGAACCCTTCAATGTGCATATTTTATTGGTAGACACTATGATACATCATGAGCAATATTTTACACGGACTCTTTTAGAATATTGAGAGTCGTTAATTTTTGGATACATAACTAGATGTTGAACACACTCGTTTTTCTAAATTTTTGTAAATTTCTACTAAATTGAAGTGTTTGAGTACCCACACCTATGTCCACATCATGTCGTTTGGACAAGGGTACTTTACGAAAAATGAAGAGTCCAAGTAACATAACATGAGCATGCTTCCGTGCATTATTCTTTGGTTCAGAAGACACCTTTAAACTTAATTATTTTTGTCCACTTGACCTGGAAACCAAAAACCTTGGGAACAAAGCTCATTGTACTGTTTCTGCGCCCTGGTGGTAAGCATTTGAATTAGACAATTGAATTTTCAGAGCATTTAACCCTTGTTTTTCCCTCCCTTTGTCTTGCAGGATGTGTGTAATTTTGTTGTAGTTCAGCCTAAGAAAGCAATTAGAAAACTCACAAGGGTGCAGCATTTGTATGCCAAATTGGCTGGCAGGTTAATTAGTGAAGAGGATGAGGTATCGTAATACAAGTTGGATTTTGATTCATATTCCATTCTTTTTGCACTCTTGAAATCTGTTTCGTGTATGTAAAAAATGTTTTTTAGTTATAGAGAACTAATTTCTCTGTCTTCTCTCAGTATGACGTTTTATCTTCTTTACACCCAACTCCTGCTGTATGTGGATATCCAGTAGAAGAGGCACGACTTTTAATTGCTGAAACAGGTATTTATTCACTCACAAGATCTGCCATCTTTTAATTAATTAGATTTTCCTCATAACATGATTATTCGGTTGTTATGGTTTTGTGATAATGCACTACTAGTGCTGCCTCAAAGAAGGATTGGAGACAAAATTGGTCCAATTCTAATGTCTTGGTTGGAATGAAATGTTTTATAGGTAAGGACATTTGCAGTCAATACTGATAAGTACACCCTCGTGTTGGTGTTGCTGATGGTTGTAACATTCGTGGTCATGACGATATTAAAAATGACAGTTTTTTTTCACTATTGTGTTCACTGTGGTGAAGCTTTATGTACTAGCAGAAGTTGAAATAATTATTAGTGGTTACTGTAAGAATGCAGAGAAGATAGGGAAAATGACAAAATGGTATTAGCAGTCCCATAATTGTGTGAAAATGAGGCACTTCTAATCCTGTAGTCATGAAACTGTAACACCTGAGTTCCTATTAGTCTTATGTAAAAAGTATACTAAAGTGCATATTTTCATATTTATGGGACCCAAGTGCCGTAGGTAACAATAGGACTAAAATGCTCATTTTCAATAGCTACAGGACCAGTACTACACCTCACCTGGGGGAAAATTAGGTTTTTTAGTGAGGCTAAGGTTTCAAATGTTGGTTGTGACAATTCTTGTCAGGGTTATATTAGTGGCTTCTTTCCTTGTAAATACTGTGTTCATTGTGATGAAGTTGAATAATATTTATCTGAAGTAAAATTAGTTAAATTGATTTACAAGTGTAAATAGTCTGTCTGTTGGGCTTAGAGAGTTTAGTTTACTTCAATAGCAAGGTATTGTAAATCTCATATTGTACGCTGACAGAATGAGCTATAAATAATTCCCTCCACTGTAACAGTTCGATTGATTCTATAATTGAAGATTTAGTTTCTAGATCTTTCTTTCTTTAATCTCTCTTAGTTTGGTAATATGCATGGTTGGCTGAAGTAAAAGAAATCAATACCATTTATTAACTTGAGACAGCAAAGGTGAAGGAAAAAGTAGTTTGTTTATAAATGAGGTTAAGGTTTCAAATAATTTTCTTTAGCTTTAAACCGTTTTTCCTGAGGCTTACCACACTTTGAGGGAATGTTAAAGATAAACACTAGAGTATCCTACATTGCTGAAGAATGTTACCATCACTTGACAGATATATCCTGAATCTAAGTTACATGTTATGGTTTGCTAATCCATACAAATGAACTAAGTTTTTGCATACGTGTGTTTCTTCAGAAGTATTTGACCGGGGCATGTATGCTGGGCCTGTGGGATGGTTTGGAGGAGGAGAAAGTGAATTTGCCGTTGGCATCAGGTCAGCATTAGTGGAAAAGGTGGGGTTTTTCTTCTTTCATATTTTTGATGTATTTATATTCAATTTTGAGTTTTAGACGTTTATGAAATCAAAATGTTAGGACATTTCGGTGATAGTGGACGGTGGTGGAGAAGAGGGATGTATTTGGTGTGGAAAAAAAGGATGTATTGGGATTCTCATAAAGGAAGTGTTTGTGTTAGGGAAATTATGAATGTGGGATCCCACCTTCAAAATTTCTTAGGATTCTCAAAAAAGGGATGTCTTAGGATTCTCAAAAGAGAAGTGTTTGTATTAGGGAAATTGTGAAGGTGGGATGTTGTTGGTATATTGAAGGGGTAAATTGATAATTGTACTCTCGTATTAATTGATTTGAAATTGTTTAGAACCAGGGGTATGTCCCCAGAATTTCTCGTTTTTCTGTTTTTTCCCTTCAACTCTTGTGGAGGCTAACAAATAATTGAGCATATATTAGTGGTAGGGCTTTGGCTCATTTCCACTTTGGCTTTGTTATTGATTTCATAACTGATATTATATCTTTTGGCTAATTGCCTTTGATCTTAGGGACTTGGTGCACTGATATATGCTGGAACGGGAATTGTGGATGGTAGTGATGCATCGTTAGAATGGAATGAACTGGAACTCAAGATTGATCAGGCAAGTAAAAATACACCTCTTATTAACTTATTATGCATGCATGCATGTGTTCAATGTATGTATTTATGCACCCCCTTGCAAATATCTTTGACCAATAATCCAAACTCTTAAATTTGTATATCCCAATGGATGAGATCTTTTATTAATCCTTACACCGAAGTCCAAATACTATAACGAAAGTATACCTTATTTTATTATTGAAAATATTATGTTGAATGACTATTTTTATTCTTTTATACTTTCCTTTGTATAATTATATATATATATATATTATTTTTATTTTTACTCACGAGGTTATGGTATTTTTTTGTATTATTTTATTTTTCTAGGTAATTTGTTGAAATTAAGAGTTTTTTGAAATTAAATCATATCTTAGGGTAGTTGATTGATAAAAAGTGAACTAGTTTGGACCTCTTCGTTATTTGAGCAAATCTTGTTGGTTTTATCGATATTTACCCTTAAAAGATATAATGACACTTTCCTATATCAATTAATATCTAGTTTTGGAAGCACTAGAAGTCCTTATAAATGCTTATTAATCACTTCCTTTATTATATTTTTGGATTTCTTTTGAGATGCATTTTATATATGGTTTTTAGGCAATGTGTTTAGAGCCAAACTTCTTATATCACTCACACCTCACAACTTTGAGAGGATATACTGAAAAACATATTATTTTGTTGGATCTTTGTTGTAGTTTGCCAAATTGCTCAAACTTCAAGTTCCATCAAGATAAAACAATTGATTATTTGCAGATTCGATTGAAAAGGTTAGCTAATCTGAGTTTTTTTCCCAGCAATACTGAGTTCATATTGTTTTTCATTCTCTCTCTTCTACATTAGATACAAATTTACAAATGGAAAATACAAATGGAAAATATGGAAAGGGGGGAAAAAGGATGAAAAATTATTTATGAAGATTTTATGAAGTTTTAGCCAGAATTAGCTTATAGAAATAACATTCTTTCCTTATCAAGGTAAATGGAAATTACAAAAGAATGAGTCAAGAGGCTATTCTTTTTATAATGTTGCATTTATAGTACCAAAGTCTTTTGTCTTAACAAATTGGTCACTTTGAGCTCAATGGAGCTGTGTACATCATAATTTTGTATTTAGACATTAACATGGTTTCTTCTCAACACAGTTAAGTGCACCAGAAAAACGTGTAAGCTTTGATACATAAGTCCCTGGTTTCCATCTGATTGCATTCTCCTTTGGCAGATTCATAATCGGGTTTCCAGATTCAATGAAGTATGAACCGTCCATCATAAGATCATCTTGCGATCTCCAATCCCATGTCTTCCACACACTCTCTGGTGCATAGTCCCTCTTTGTCACCTGTCACCAAAATAAATAAATAAATAAAAGTTTATTATCATCAATCTCACACACATTCCGTGTGTATTGAAGAACATTAATGCAAGTATTTTAATGAAACTTTTGATGCATTTTGTGTTTGTGTTTCTTATATATACCTGTTTGCAATTTATGTCTGGTGGAGCAATGAATCTGTTACCCTGGCTTAGAATGGTGGGATGTTGGCTACCCCCAATGGCATACATGAGCCAATGAGTGTAGTCATTGTTGACAATGTGAACGAACCCGAATCTGACTCGGGGCATTCTCTGAACCAATCCCTTACCAAAATGGTTGAATGCTATTGTTATTTGCATCACTTTATCATCTGAGAAGCTATCACTTCCACCAAATAATAGCACCTGCAGTTGCACAGACATCACACATTATGATGATGATGATGATGATGATGATGATGATAATGATTATGATTAAGTTATTTAGTTCCGTAACTTAGACCTAACAAATTGTTACCTCATTGTGATGGGTAAAGTGACAATTAGATATAGTGATAGTTGTGGACTCCATGATAACATCAATCATTCCATCTTGGCAATTTCTCATAGAAACATGATCAATCCAAACATTTGTCACTCCAAATAAGGAGAGACCATCACCGTCACTATGTGTGTGTATGCCATAGTGATCTATAGAGTCCCTAATCATCCCTCCTTTTCCTGCTTTGATATCATGAATGTGAAGACCATGTATGATCACATTTTGCACGAATTGTAGCGTAATTTGCCCACCATAGCAAATATGCACATTAGCTCCTCTAGCATCAATGGTTTTGTTGCTTGACACTAGGAGTTCTTTACTTAACCTAATGAACATGAATATGATCCACAATGGCTCTGGTTGGATCATAGCATGACGTAAAGTCCCTGGCTTTGGGTTCATTACATCATTGTCTGAAGAATCGGTAATAACATAGAATCTTCCGTCCTTGCCCCCTGTCGTCCCTTGACCAAAGCCTTGAGCACAATCAGCTAGCTTCTTGCGGTTTTTTGCCCAATTTGGTTTGCATCTCCAGCAAAGATCAATAGGGTTTTTAGCCTTACATGGACCATGATACTTTTTGTTCTTCAAGTTCCTCCTTGTGGTACTATTTCCATTCAAGCTTCTACATGATTTTTTTTATTCATTAATTCAAGATACTCAAAAACATCTTTTCGTATGATTTCATAAATGATCATGGATCATGAGAACATTTTCAATATTCTCATTGCATTGCAGGTACTTCTCATTCACATAACACCATGTGGATCAGGCTTGTCAAGTGTGAGTAAGAAATACGTGGAGTATTGGTGTATAATTTTTCCATGGATTATTAAGAAATCAAATGGAAATGATGTGTAGATGACTAAAATTTTAATTTGAAAATATTTTCATAATTAATTTTAAAATGAGGTTGGCAATTTAATTGAGAAGAATTAATGTAATACTTATAAACTTATCGTTGAAATCTTTGGCAACTTGTGTAGGATTGGAATTGTAGGCCCTAAGGGATGTTGCCTTAGCTATAACTGCTCTTTTTTTCCAAATCTCATCAAAATATGATGCATAAGAGCTTTTGAGGCTGCAACAATTGTAATCATAAACAGGCAAAAACAAAGCAGTTGAACCTTATAGAATTCCATCCTTAGCCTCTCCTTGTATCTTCGTTCTCTTCTATATAATCAACCGACCACATTTTCTTTATATACTTGTCTATTATTGTTATTTTACCTTTGGTTTTTAATGCCTAGAATTTAAGATAAACTAAGATAGTTCAACTGTAAAACAATTTACTAAAATTTTGTGTAATTAAGGTGGACATGATACACATTGTAGTTACGATCGGTTAAAAAAAAGTGAAATTAAGTCGAATGACAGCAAGCTTATAGCTTTCTGATATAACTTTCAAACAAAAAAGAAACTATTAATATTATATTTAGTTTAAATCAAATTTCCTAAAAAAAAAACCAATAGAAAAACAAGTGCCGTTTTATCACAACAAATATTTTGTTTTTTTAACATATATTTACAGATAAGTAAATAATTTTATATATTAATTTGATTTTTTAAAATATAAATTTTGAGTAATATTATCGTATTAATATATTTTGGAAAATATATTTCTAGTATGAATTTACTAATATTATTATTATATAAAGATATATTTTAAAGAATGTATAATTTATATTATTTCCATTATTATATGTTCATATTAAATATTTGTAATCAATGATTAATATTTTATTAATGTGTGGATTTTTTATTGGAAAATTTTTAATTGTAGTGGTATTTGATAATTATAGAAGAAAATGTTTTCAATTTATTATTGAATAAGTACCAAGCTTTTATAAAAACAATTTCGAATTTGTTATTATTGTTTTATTTTGCAGCTCAAGGTAAAACCACATAAGTTATATGGCTTTTTATAAACACATACTTATGCAAGACGGAAGTACGAATACATCAATAATATAAAAGTACTTAAAAAATAAGAAAAATATTAGCAAAATTTAGATTAATTAGACTCACTCTCTGACAAGAAATAATCGTATTTGTGTTATGAAACAAACACAAGGAAACTATTATCTAGGCAAATCACTCTAGCAAATTTAGAATAGGACAAACCTAGCTATGTTATCTATTTTTAAACGAGCACTTTAGCAACTCTAGAGTAAGACTAGCCTAAAGATATTCCTCTATCTCACGAATAAGAGAACTTCAACTTTCAAACAGAAAAAAAGAAAAAGTTATTCCTAAAAATTAAGAATAAGGGGAAAAAAAGATAAAGAATAGAACTTCTTTAATATAACTAAATTGTTTATTTTCTAGGATGATTTATACAAACATAAAGACCTAGTTATTTATAGTTGAAAAGTCCCTAGAATGGTTCATTTTAGTAACAAACAAAAATATAACTATAAATAAAAGAAGCTATTACTTTAGTAGAAATCTAAACAAATTAAATTACTTTATCTTTTCTAATCTTGCTCCGTATTATTCCCTTCCACTTATTTAAAACTCATCCTCTAGTTTTCTTCTGGATAGAGTGGTTTTGGTGAATGGTAGTCATAAATATTTAATATATTGAACGTTGTTGAGATGACCATATCTTTGGGTAAGTCCACTATGTATGCATTATCATTGATCCTTTTCAATATTCAACATGGCCCATACTTATTATCCTTTAGCTTGCGTTAAGTGTTAATAGTAAAGCATTATTTTCATAAAAATATCATCACCATGTCTTCTACTTGATAAATTTCCTTACTTCTGTGCTTGTTGTCTATTACTTTATACTTAGCATTGGGATCTATAAGCTTTTGTTTTACTTTTGAATGAATTGTTTGAATCTTATTTGTCATTTCCTTGGCAACCTTGCTTCTCTCATGAATCCTTGGATGATTAACCAAATCCAATTTATGCTTTGGAGCTTTCACATATACAACCTCGAATGGGGTCTTTCCAGTTGAACTATGCATAGTACTATTGAAGGCAAACTCAGCTTATGCAAAAATGAGGTCCCATTACTTTGGTTTGTTGCTACAAAGACAAAGAATCATGTTACCAAGTGTTTTGTTCATTACTTCTATTTGATGATTTATTTGAGGATGTGCAGTGCTACTGAATTTGAGTGACGTGTTAAAATGTGCCCGTAATGTTCTCCAAAAATGAGAAAGAAACTTTGTGACTCGATCTGAAGTAATTGACTATGGAATTCCATGTAGACGAAGAATCTCTTTGAAAAAGAGTCTTGCAATATTTGACGCATTTGTAGTTTTGCGACATGGGATAAAATGAAACATTTTGGAAAACCTATCAACGACAACAAAAATTGAGTCTACATCCCATTGGGTTCTTTGAAGTCCAAGCACAAAATCCATAGATAAGTCTTCCCAAATGGTTTTAGGGATGGGAAAAGGTGTATATAATATGATATTTTGTGCTCGCCCTTTGGACATTTGGCACATATAACACCTTTGGACAAACTTGCTAACATCTCTTTTCAATTGAGGCCAGAAGTAACTTTCTTCAACAAGTGCAATGGTTTTATCTCTTCCAAGATGTCCACTTAGTCCTCTAGCATGTAAGTCTTGAATGATTTTCTCCTGTAATAAAGTCCTAAGGATACAAAGTTGGGTGCCTCGAAACAAGTATCTCTTATGTATGTGTATGTCTCCTGCATTTTTTTTCATATGACACTTTTCTTATAGGTTCTTAAAATCTTCATCTTGAGAATATATATCCCTAAAATATTCAAACCCTACAAATTTAGTGCATATAGTGATCAATAGGGTTGCCTTACGACTCAATGCATCAACCACTTCTTTATGTTGACCGGATTTATGTTTTAGAATAAAAAGAAATTTTTGTAGATAGGAAATCCACCTAGCATGTGTCTTGCTAGTTTGACAGTTGATAAACTTCAATACCTCATGATCAATGAACAAGATGAACTCCCTTTGAATGAGATATTGTTCCCAATATTTCAAAGTGTGAAATACTGCATAGAACTCAAGTTCATATGTAGTCCACTTTCGTCGTGCTTCGTTAAGCTTTTCACTAAAGTAAGCCACTGGTTGCCCTTCTTGAGATAGAATAACTCCAATTCCTACTGCCGAGGCATTACACTCCATTTGAAAGATCTTATCAAAGTTTGGCAATGCTAACACTGGTGTAGAAATCAACTTCTTTTTTAGTAATTGGAAACCTTTTTCAGCTTTTTCTCCCTAGTTAAAATTTTCTTTCTTTAAGCATTATGTTATTGGGGTAGCAATAGTGTTGAAGTTCTTAATAAACCTTCGATAGAAGGTTGCTAACCCAGGGAAGCTTTGAACTTCAGTTATGGTTTTAGGAGTTTGCCAATCTTGAATTGCACATAATTTTTCCTCATCAACTTCAATTCCATTGGCAGTGATGAAAAAACCCAAGAATACCAATTTATTGGTCAAGAAGCTACACTTCTTCAAATTAAGGTACAACTTTTTTTCCTTCATAATAGTGAGTATCTTCTTCAGGTGCTCTAAATGTTCGACAATAAATTAAGATGTCATCAAAGTAAACAACTAAAAATTTACCAATGTATGACTTTAAGACGTGGTTTATAAGTTCCATGAATATGATAGGTGTATTTGATAATTCAAAAGGTATCACTAACCACTCGTATAATCCTTCTTTTGTCTTTAACGCAGTCTTCCACTCATCCCTAGGTCTGATTCAAATTTGGTGATATCTGTTACGTAGGTCAAATTTTTAGAATATGGCTACTTTAGAAAGCATATCAAGCATGTCATCAAGACATGGTATTGGAAACTTGTATTTTATTGTTATTTTGTTAATAGCTTGACTGTCCACACATATATACCAATCCCCTTCCTTCTTTGGAACTAGTAAGGCTGGTACTACACACAGACTTATGCTTTCTTGAATCATCCTTTTGCTAATTAATTCTTTAATCTTTTGTTAGAGAATTTCATTGTCTTTTGGACTTAGACGGTAATGAGGAAGGTTGAGAAGGTTTACTCCTGGAATGAGATTGATGTGGTGTTGGATACCTTTCATTGGTGGTAGCCTAGTTGGAAATTCTTCTGGCATGATTTCTTCAAATTCGTCAACGATTGTTTAGACATAGATATGAATGATTGAAGTTGACATGGCTTCTTCTTTGACTACCAAGGCAAATATCTCTTTACTCTGATTCATTTCTGTAAAGAATAATGCTCATGATATTACAAGGAATGATTTCCCTCCACTGTAGAAGCTTTGACATCTTCCTTTTTCAGTAAAGGAGCTAATGCAATCTTTTTTTCTCCTCAATGGAATAGATAAATGTTCTCTCTACCTTTATGGGTTGTATTTACAATGTATTGTCACTAGCTCCCTATTAGAACGTGACATGCATCCATATCAACAACATCGCATACAACTTCATCATTGTATGATTTTCCAATGGAGAACGAGATTCGACATATACAATTTACTTCTATTTCTCCTCTATTTTTGATCCACCTAATTTGATATGGTGATTGGTGTTGTTCAGTTTTTAATTTGAGTGCCTCCACAAGAGCTTTAGAAACAATATTTTCACTACTATCTATAGTTACATCATATAGTTTATTATTGATTAAGAAGCGAGTGTGAAAGATATTGTAGCTTTGTGTGTCTTGTTTTGGTGATAAAATGAGTCCACAAACAATATAATTAATACGTTCTCCCTTATCCACTTCAATAAACTATGCTCCTTCATAGTCATAATATTCTAACTCTTCCTCATGATCTTAATAGTCTTGCTCCACCAAGTTGAATGCTCCTCTCTTTGGGCATTGGTTAGAATGATGACCCACTTGTCCACATCTTTAACATTTTTCTGGTGTTAGCCATTCATAAGGGTTCCATGGAGGATTATAAGCAATATTTTCCACTGATTGAGTTTTCTTTGTTTTTGATATTCCATCCTTATGTTCTTTTCCTTTTTTATATATTGGCCTAGTTGTTTCCACTGATGGCCTTGGCAGGTCTTATGATCTTGTACTTGAACTTGTCTTGCTCAACTGCATCTCCACCTTGAGGGCCATGTTGTAGGCATCAATGACTGTACATATTGGATGCAAAGATAATCGATCTTGTATTTGTAGATGGTGTCCACCAATATAGCGTGCAACTTGTTGTGCTTCACATTCCATCAAATTATTTCGATAAGATAAATGGTGAAATTATGTAGTATACTCTTGAACTGAACGATTCCTTTGTTTGCAATTTTGATATTGTTGAAATAATATTTGATCATAATCAGAAGGAAGAAACATATGCATTAGGTATCGCTTCATCCGAGGCCATGTTCTAATTAGAGCTTTCCTTTATCTTAATCTATTTTTTTGGAGTTGGTCTTACCATGTAGAAGCTTCTCCTTTGAGTAGGTAGGTTACCATCTTGACTTGTTTTTCCTCCTCTGGAATTCCCACAACATCAAAGAATCATTCCTCTTCTAATTCTTCATCACTAGAACTATTAGTAAGGGTAGCATGTCTTTTTGGGGGTATTGGATCAACAAGTCTTCTTAGAGGTAATCCTTCACCTTGTCTTTTAGGTGGTATTGGCTTGATCCTATCTCTATGTGTAACCCTTACTTCTTGGGCTTGGATTTGAGGTCTATTTTTATTATTAGTTAGTTGAGCAATGACTGCAGTAAGCTCCTCTTTTTGGTGTCGAATCTCCTCACAAAATTGTTGATATTTTTCTCGCGTCACTTGATTATGCTTCATTCTCCCAAGTTGAACCTTGCTCTAATACCACTTGATGCAGGATGGAAATACGAATGCACCACTAATATGGAAGCACTTAAAAATAAGAAAATATGAGAAAATTTTAGACTAACTATACCCACTCTCTGGCAAGAGGTACTCGTATTTTTGTTATGAAACAGACACAAGGAAACTATTATCTAGACAAGCACTTTAGTAAATCTAGAATAGGACAAGCCTGATTTTGTTATCTATCTTTAGATGAGCACCCTAACAACTCTAGAGTAAGACTAGCTTAAAGTTATTCCTCTATCTCATGAATAAGAGGACTTTAACTTCCAAACGGAAGAAAGAAGAGTAATTCTTAAAAATAAGGAATATAGGAAAAAAGAGAAAGAAGAGAACTTTTTTAGTATAACTAAATTGTTTATTTTCTAGGATGATTTATACAAACATAGGACTTAGTTATTTATAGTTAAAAAGTCCCTAGAATTGTTCATAAAGTTTTTATGTGGGATTTTTTGGTGAAAAGGGGTGAAAAAAGAATTTTTGGAAATTTTTTATGAATTTTTAATGCAGGGCCAATTAGGAGCTACCATGTGATATGCCACGTAAGCATAGAAACTGACTGGGCAAGCCACGTAGATGCCATACAGGAAGGGATAGTGAATCACATTACGCTGCATGTGAGGAGGACGAACCGCGTGCCACGTGTTAGCACAACGTTCAATCCGAGTTAAGAGATTGATCAAACATCACTATTATGTGTCGCCATATGATTTCTCCCCGTGTTATACATATGTGCCACGCCATCTATTACCGTGAATCACGTTGCACCATATGTTACTGGCTCAACATGCGTTGACTTAGACTAGTCTCCCCTATCACACGCCGCGCTCTGATTCACCTAGTGAATTCCATGTGCCACACGCCGCGCTCTGATTCACCTAGTGAATTCCATATGCCACTTGTCGCGCTATGATTGGTTGGCACTGTCATTTTTGCTTGTTTTGATCTTAGCCTTTGATCTAAAGCTGATTTGGCAGTCCATCGCACCTGAGCTATATTTAAGCTACTAATCCCCCTATAAACTCAAAAGGGTTTCCTTTAGCATAATATTGGTCAAATTTTGGAGCTAAAAAGAGAGAAAAATATAGAAAAATTCAAGAAGGGATACAATTTTGGTAGAGATTTAAGAAAAGATTAATATTACAATTCAAGAGATTGATTGTATTTCATTTTTTACTCTTTTCTTTATCAATTTTTATGTCTTTCTTTATAAAAAATATGAGTTTTATGAACACAATTATATGTAGTTAATTTATTAATTTAGGGATCTTATGAACCCAATTTTCACTATGTGATGATATAATATTTTACCCCAATTATAATTATAATTTAATTATATTATTTAATCTGATTTTTATGCTATTAATTATTTGACCAATAATTTATCTAGAGAGACAATTAAATAGATATAAGAGAATTATTTAATTATTTGTCTTGATTAAATAACATGCATAGTTTTTAGGTAGAAATGTATGATTCTTATGTATGTGATTTATAATTGATAAACTTAATGAGTAGTATGCAATTTAATTTGCATGAGAGTGTGATTAAATTAATTATTATATGGTGTGTAGTTTACTTGAGAGAGAAATACATGATAGATTAGATTCAATTGATCATGTAATTAATTGATAGTTATATTGTGGGGATTTTAGCGATTCACTTGCTTAGAAAATTGAGAGATTAAGTATTCTTAAATATTTTCATAGTTACCAAAATTGATTTAATTAATTATTGCTATTTACTTTTAGTTACTTTAATTTTGTTTCCTTAAAATATAAAAACACATAAAAAATTTATTTTTATTTTTTTAGTTTTAAAAATTAGTTTCTAATAAAAGAATTTTCGTGTGAACGATATTTCTTATCATTATATTACTTGTTATGATACGTATACTTGCGTATTTATTGTACATACAATTTCTATTACGACCAATGACTTATAGAAGCATAGGACGTAATTATTGATGGTTGAAAAATCACTAAAATGATTTATAATGTTTTCACGTGGGACAAAAAAAAAAGAAACTATTATTTTAGTAAAAATATAAACAAAAACCTTAAACAAATAAAACTATTTTCTCTTTTATGATCTTATTCCGTATTACAAACAAAATGGTTTCAATAAAAAATACTCAAAATTGTTTGTTATTGCTTATGTGTTAGGTTTTACCAATATTCATATTTTTAACATTGGTTATGTTGCCACGTCATTAACCATGAACGTGATATCATGAACTTAGGACACTTAATAGACCCTTGTTTACTATTGAGCTTCTTGTACATACAAATTGCAATAATCATCCACATTTTGATTTATTCTATTTGATTACTTCATTAAAATGTAGGTTCTGATGAATAAATTAATGGATCAACTAAAATAGCAGGGGACGGGTTGATTAGTGCAAAAACAATTACAAGTGCAAGGGAATCATAAAATTAAAATCGGAAATTTAAATATTAACAAATATTTTTTTGTTATAACATCTTAATTGATCATAGTTTAACAAATAAGGATTGCTTATTCTGAAAAATCTAAACATTTTTAATATTATTTTTTTTCACTTAAAAATAAACTAAATATTTAATTAATTATTACAAATCTTATCTAACTTAATAACAAATATCACTTATAATAACTAATAAAGAAAAAAGACATATGGATGCATATAGAGCTACTCTTCTTATCTCCTCTTTGTCCCTAGAAGTACACAATGGAATGAGGTGTCCATCTATTCTGGACGTGCTCTTCAGTATTCTTGAATTCCTCAAGGTGCCAAAAATGCCGTGTATATATAACTCAACCTAGAAAGTTAGCAACAAAACCTATGTGTGCAAGATGTGTCCTGTGCATAAATGGAAGCCTTAAACAAAATCTCAACTTTTTCAAAAATGGAGTGGAAGTAAAAATGATGTAACTAGAGATGCAGAAGTGGTATGGATATCCAAAGATGCTCCAGAAACAAGGGTGAAATAAAACCAAGAAGTAAGAGCTCTCTACATGCAGACATGAGTATGGTCCTCACCCATTATCCTACCTAGCACAAATCCTACCAAAAGCAGCAACAATTAACTTTTTCTTCAATAGAACTTTTACTGCTCGTATCTCTATGACCGAGAGTCAAATGTAGACACGAAATATATCGTTGGAAAGCTCGGAAGCCCATGCTTGCTACCATGCCAAGGAGACCGGGGTTATCAATTATAGAAGCAAGAAAACATGAGAAACTAAGTACACATTACTCCCTGCATACCTTGATTACACATGCATGTGCTTATGATTTGGTCTTATTATTTCTTTCTATTTATAGACTTTACAAAATACAACAAAACTGTTTATGGACAATTATTTATAGATAGTTTGTGAACAGTCATGGATTGATGTCTATTGACAGCTATGGACAGTTGTTTATGAACAATTATTTACAGTTAAAAATGACTATGGACAACAATTATGTACAATTAAATGAATATGGACAATAAATTACAGCAAAGCTGTTATGGACAGCCCCTCTCAAATTGATGCAGGTTGATCAACAAGCATCAATTTGCTACTTAGGAAGCAATGTCGATGACGAGTGAGAGACTTGGTGAAGATATCAACAATTTGTAGTTCAATAGAAATATATGGAAGAGTGATAACATGAGCTTCAAAGGCTTCACGGATAGAATGACAGTCGACTTCAATATGCTTTGTGCGTGTATTATCGGCATGTAAAGGTATAAGATAGGTCTTAGAGAAGTCTAACTCAGCTAGCAAACCTCGAAGCCAAATAATTTCGGAACAAGCAAGAGACATTGCTCGATACTTAGATTACGTAGATGGCTTAGAAACTCTGTCTTGCTTCTTACTCTTCTAGGAGATCAATGCATCACCTAAAAACATGCATCAACCAGTAATGGAGCGACGTGTATCAGCACAACTAGCCCAATCAACATCACTATAAGTAACAAGACGAAGAGAATTTACTGAAGGAAAGAATAAGCCACGGGTAGAAGTGCCTTGAATATAGCATATGATCCGACGGATAGCAGCCAAATGAAGATGACTAGAAGCCTGAAGAAATTGGCTGACTTGTTGTACAACAAAAGAAATATCTGGTCTAGTGATGGTGAGATAGACAAGGCTACCCACTAACTTTCGATATAAGCTGGGATCAACAAGTAAGTCACCTCCCTCTTTGCAAATTTTGACATTTAATTCCATAGGAGTATCAATAGAGGTAGATTCTTGCAGTTCAGTTGTAGTCACCAAATCCCTAGCATATTTGTGTTGATTGAGGGAAAAACCAGAGGGGCTATGATGCACCTCAAGACCAAGAAAATATGTAAGAGACCCAAGATCCTTCATATGAAAGGATTGTGAGAGATGGGTCTTGAGGTGGACAAGTAAAGTAGAATCAGAACCAATGATCACAATATCATCAACATAAACCAAAAGGATAACAATACCTATATCTGATTTTCGAAGAAACAATGAAGTTCCATACTTGCTCTGCGTGAAAGAAAATTGTAATAAAGTGGTTCAAAAAATTTCAAACCATTCCCGTAGAGCTTGTTTAAGACCATAAAGAGAGCTACGAAGTTTACACACATTGGATGTTAGAGAGGAAAACAACCCTGAAGGTGGCTTCATATAAATACATTCTTTAAGATCTCCGTGAAGGAAAGCATTCTTAACATCCATCTGATATATTGGCCAATCATTGGAAGCAGCAAGAGCTAGAATCGTTCAAACAATAGTCATTTTAGCCACAGGAGCAAAGGTCTCCTCATAATTAACACCATATTCCTGTTTGTTCCCAAGGATAACAAGCCGAGCTTTATAACGATCCAAACTTCCATCAGAGCAAACCTTGATTGAGCAAACCCATTTGCAACCCAGAGGAACTATAGTGGAAGGACAAGACTCAATGTCCCAAGTGTGATTGGGTTCAAGAGCAACAATTTCTTCCTGCATAGCTTGGCACTAACAATCATGCTTGACAACATGTGAGTAGCATGTGAAAATATCAAAATTGGACAATGCAGTAGTAATAGCTGAAATAAAATTTCCAGAAGAAAACCATACCTATCAGGGGGTACAGACACTCGAGAAGAGAGACGTACTAAAGGTTCTCGAGGTGCTGCAACTAACTGAATCTAGTGTATGTTAGGATCAGATATCGGGTGAGCCACCGGAAGAGACTATGGGAGGGATTGTCTTGTATATACCATTCCTGGTTTGAAGCGAGAAAGTTTTTGAGGATGAGCTAAGAACTGGTGCTCAAAAGAGGAAGGACTATAGTAGAAAAAGAGGGCACAGAAGACACAGGAAAAAAATGTTGATTTTCAAAGAAAATAACATCCCTAAAAATGCGTGTACGATGTAATGTAGGATCATAACAAACAAATCTATTTTGACACATTATATCCTAAAAATGCACATCTAACAGATTGAGCAGATAATTTATTTCACTTATGAGGTGGTAAATGAAAAAAACATACACAACCAAAGATACAAAGATTATCATAATTAGGTTGCTTAGTAAACAAGCGAAAATAGGGAGATTCCATGTGCAAAACTTGAGAAGGTAAACGATTAATCAAGTGAGTTGCAGTCTTTAGAACCTCAACCCAGAACATGGATGGAATAGAAGATTCTAACAAGAGAGTACGTACCATAAATTGCGCTCAACTACTCCATTTTGTTGATGAGTAGCAGGACATGAACGTTGATGGATAATACCTTTAGAAGCCAAAAATACCTAAAACTTAATGGAAAAATATTCACCACCAGAATCTGTGTGAAATGTCTTAATATTTGTAGAAAATTGATTTTCAACATATGCTACGAACTCGGTGAAAGTACGAAAAACCTCAAATTTAGAGTGAAGAAAATAAACCTAAGTGAATCTGCTATGATCATCAATGAAAGTTACATAGTATTTAAATTTTGCATGTGAAGTAATCAGGGAAGGTCCCCAAACATCACTGTGAATAAGATCAAAGCAATGAGAAGCTCTACTAGCATGCAAAGGAAATGGAAGAGTTTTTTTTTTACCAAGTTTACAAGAATCACACTCAAAAGGTAATTAAAGAATAACATCTTTATTACTAAGAAAGCCCGAGTTCAATATGTGAGGTAAAACTTGAGTATTGGGATGACCTAAATAACGATGCCACACTATACTTAGATCATGAATATTATTATAAGCAAAAGACTCAATAGAAGGAATTGGATAAAGTGTTTTAATATGTAAAAGTAATGGAAACAAACGTCCCATTTTAGGTCCCTTCACGATCTGCTCCCCTGTTATCTGATCCTACACAACACAACCATCACCAGAAAAGTTAACAACACAATTATTATCAACTAATTGACCAACATAAATGAGATTTGTAAAAAGTTGAGGAGCAAGAAACACATTAGTAAATGTAGAAGAAGCATTTCCAACAACTTTGATTGGCAAAGAACTACCATTGGCTGTCTGAATAGTAGATTAGCCAACATAAGGCCGAACATGAGACAAAGTTGTTTCCCACTGTAGATAATGTCGAAATTAACATTTATTGCACCATTTTAGGAGTGCAGTAAGTTGCTGTAGGAGGTGGAAGATTAGAAGAAGCATTTGAGGAAGACACATGTGCTACAATAGGTGCTACTAGAAGAATACAAAAGAAGTCTGAAATGCTTGGGCCTGACGATTTTGGGGATGAATACATCATTCTTTGATAATATGACCCTTTTTCTTGCAATAAGAACAACATTTTTTAGGACAATTGGTAGCAATATGCCCATATTCTTTGCAGCAAAAACATTGTAGATTTTTAGAAGGCATAAATGATCCACGCCCTTGGGTTGCATAAGCCATAGTTACCATCGTGGAACTGCCATAAGATTGTTCCAGAATAGCTTGAGTACTAAGACGTTGTTCTTCGTGAAGTAACTCAGTAAAACAAATATACAGAGAAAAAACAGGAAATCTGTTCAATAGAGAAGAGCGAATTGATTCATATTTTGGGCATAATTTCTTAAGAAATTGATCATGTTGACTAATCTTGTGAAGATTTTGAATAGTTGATATAACATTAACATGAACATTTGTTGTAACTAAATCAGCATATTCATGCCAAAGAGTCAAAATGTCGAGTAATAATCCTGGATGGAAAGACTACCATGTTGGAACATGGCAATCACATGTTCCAACTGAAAGCGACGATAATCATTGTCTTGATGATAAACTTTCTTCAAATAATTCCACATGGATTGAGCATAGCGATGAGCCATCAAGTTGGTGACGATATGTGGTTTCACCGAACTAAGAAGCCAAGACATGATTCGAGCATCAAGCACAGCCCAAGAAGGAGAGGACATGACTTCCTTAGAGTTGGCAGTGTCAGATGTTGGTGTAACATTTGTGCCATCAATATGGCTCCAAAGGTATTTTCCCTTGAGGAAAAGTTCAAATTGGAAAAAACCCAAGTAGAGTAATTTTTCCCGTAAACTTAACACACATTGTTGCAATGTCCATTGCAAGTAAATAGAACCCAAGAAATATTCAAAAAAATTAAAGAAACCAAGATAAGGACCTTAAACAGAGATTGTCGAAAATACTTGTTTGACAGAAAACGCTAGAAAATATCAATGAAAATTTCCTCAGAAATATAATACTGAAATTAAAGAAACTGAGAAAATGACTTTAAATAGAGATTGTCGAAAAACACTTGTTTAACAAAAAATGCTAAAAAATATCAATGAAGATTGCCTCAGGAAAAAAAAATCGATTTTTTTTTCAAAGAAACTCTGATACCATGTGAGAAATAAGTCAAAAATGTTATATGAAAATGACCGAATGATTTGGTCTTATGATTTCTTTCTATTTATAAACTTTACAAAATACAACAAACTTATAAAATACAATAAAGTTGTTTATGGACAATTTGTGTACAGTCATGAATTGTTGTCTATGAATAGTTATGGACAGTTATTTATGGGTAATTATTTACAACTAAAAATAACTATAGATAACAGTTATTTGCAATTAAATGATATAGACAACAAATTAGAGTTAAAGACAATCCAAATATCCTACGGCTTGTTATTGGGGTAATTTACAATAGGTAGTTGCGACCATATTTCATTAATACACGCTATTATTTGAATAGTCAATGTTATAATCAACACTTAACTATAGTCCAACTATCATTTAATTTGAATTTGAACCAAATAGCATATTCACCAAGTATTTTCCTAAAATGTGGGGTGCATAATAGGATTGATTCGATGGAGGACAAGTAATTAAGATTCTACGTTGGTTATTGTTGCATTTAAGCGCAGTTAAACCAAGTATTTACAATAATATATAGTGCGGACCAGGTCAAATTATTAAGCTTAGGTTGGCACAAATAACTTACTTGTGGAGAATTATGTATTGGTTTTATAAAACAATTTTGGATAAGCTAAAATAATTAGTATAGGTTGAAAACAAAAACTCTCTACCAATTAATAGGATCTTGTAGTATTCTTAGTCTAATTAGACAAGTATTATACATTTTGTAAAGGATATATTTCCAGCTTATCTGAAATAAACCCTTGTCGTTCTTTCTATTCATTTTGTTCATCTTAATCTTCTTCTTTTTTATATATTTGGAAAATAGACACTGTTCACTATTTTTATTTTTATTTGGATAGGCCACTTGCAAATTATTTTAAAAAAACCAATTTTACCTTCATTAAATTTGTTAAGCTTTTTCTTTTTCATTACATTCTCTGCTTTTCCCCTCCCTGTAATTTGAATAGCGCTGTCGCTAAGAGCCGTCATAAATTTTGGCACTACTTCTTCCAATGCATCCAAAGAAGTAGTTCGTCGAGTACAGGCCAGTTTCGAATGGTAATATTATAAGAAAATTCTATTTATCTGGTGCAATTATTATTGTCAAGTATATTCTGATTAACATAATTATATTTATTAAAATTATAATTATAATATAATTATAAAACATAAACGTTACTAATGATTAGTCAAAAACTTCAAACCCAAAATATTAACCCTTTCCCATTTTCCTTTATAATATTTCCCTTCCTTTTTCAACCATTCGGATATATATTTGTTTTCTTCTCTGTAGCTGGGTGAAAAAACAAAATAGAAGAGCCAGCCAGTTGAACTCCCGTTTTTCTTTCGAAATTTTCATTCGGTGCCAATCTTATTTCCTAGAAATCAACAGGCCTACATCTTGTTTCTTGTGTTATTGTCTGCCTGAAGCTGTCAAATAGCATAGAAAAACAGTGCAGACGTAGATAGAAGAAAAAGAGAAGCTGAGCTCATTTTTAAGATAATATTTGAATAAATAATAAGTTTGTTGATTTATTAATATAGTATATTATTAGTAAATTAGAGAGATTTATTTTTTTGGATATATTTGATTTTTTGGTATATTTTTTAAAGCTTTTTGAATATTAGTTTTTGTATTTTCATTTGATTATTAGTAGATTTTTCTTAATATGTCGTTGCTAATAGAATAAGTTTTCAGGTTAAAAAGTTAAACCATTTAAATCATTGTGTACTATTTATTTTTTTTACTACTTATTATTTTGTTGTTATCTATAATTATATATTTGTACAACAAAATTATACCCAAACTTCGCTTCCGCTAGTGCTAACTAATAACAAATAAACAAATTGGTATAAAAGCATTAGGTTATTCTATTATTTATTGGAACTGATCACGTTTGTTCTTTTGGAAACAAATAGGTCTTAAAAAGAAGAAGATATACTTGAGGTTGAAGCAATTAAGTTCAAAGCACGTGTTGTTGCAAAGGGTAACTGTGAGAAGAAGCGTATTGACTTCAATGAAGTATTTTCATTTGTTGTGAAATATAACTTTATTTGTGTGTTGCTTGCTATGGTTGTATTGTTTAACATAGAATTAGAACAACTTGATGTCAAGACAACCTTCTTACATGGTGAGCTTGAGGAACAAATATATATGCATCAACTAGAGGAGTTTGTTATTCCAGGTAAAGAAGACCGTGTTTGTTTATTGAAAAAGTCTTTATATGGGTTGAAGCAATCCCCTAGGTAATGGTATAAGTGGTTTGATTCTTTTATGATTGATCATGGTTACTCTATGAGTGATTATGATAGTTGTGTTTATCATAAAAGATTTCATGATGATTCATCGATCTATTTGTTGTTTTATGTTGATGACATGCTTATTGCTTCTAAGAATAAGTTTGAGATTCAAAAATTAAAGTCTCAACTTAGTGGTGAGTTTGAGATAAAAGATTTGGGTGTAGTGAAGAAAATTTTAGGCATAAAAATTTACAGGGATAAAAAAACGGACAAGCTTTATTTGACTCAAAAAAGTTATATTGAAAAAGTTTTTGAATGCTTTGGTATGAAAGAATCTAAACCTATGAGTATGTCGTTAGTTGCACATTTTAAGTTTTTTTTGGATTTGCTACCATAGTTAGAAGAAGAAGAGAAGTACATGTCTTAGGTTTCATATGCTAGCATTGTTGGTAGTTTGATGTACGCTATGGTTTATACTCGTCCATACATGTTACATGCAATTAGTATTGTCAGCAGATATATAGGTAATCCTGGCAAGGGTCATTGGTAAGCAGTGAAATAGATACTTCTGTATTTGAGAATCACGTCTAATTTTGGTTTGGTATATGATGGAAGTTCTAATACTAATTGTAATGTTATTGGTTATGTAGACTCTGATTATGCTGGTGATTTGGATAGAAAAAGATTTATGACATGTTATGTCTTTATTCATTCTCATTGTACCATTAGTCGTAAGACTACTTTACAATCTACAATTGTTTTGTCTACTATAGAGGTAGAATATATGGCAACAGCAAAAACATTGAAAGAAGTCATTTGGATTAGAGGTTTGGCCTGTGATTTGGGTTTACAGTAGGATATTTCTGTTGTATTTTGTGATAGTTAGAATACGATACACTTTACCAAAAATACTATGTATCATGAAATAACCAAACATATTAATGTCATATATCACTTCATGATATTGTGTCTCAGGATGCTATTGTGTCAATAAGATAGTCACTATAGAGAATCCACCTGATATGTTAACCAAATCTAATTCATTTAACAAGTTCAAGAATTGTTTAAATTTGATTGATATTTGTAATAAATGATCTCCCTTCAAGGCTTTCGATACGATTATTTGATAATACAAAAAAATTTATATTTGAAGAACTTGCTTACATTTTGAAACAAGACGTAGATTTATTAAATATTGGCTCCAAACTTCATACCTAAAATATTAACCCATTAAAACCCTATCTCATTTGACTTTATAATATTTCCTTTCTTTTTTTGGCTGTTGATATATATATATATAATATATCCCTCAACGCCGAAAAAGGAAGGAAAATATTATAAAGGCAAATGAGATAGGGTTTTAATGGGTTAATATTTTAGAAGTTACGTTTTCTTATCTGTTGGGTGAAAAAACATAATAGAAAAGCCAACTAGTTGAACTCCCATTTTTCTTTTGAAATTTTCATTCGGTACCAATCTTATTTCCCATAAATCAAACAGGTCTACATCTTGTTTCTTGTGTTGCTGTCTGCCTCCGTCTCCAACTGAAGCTACCAAACAAAATAGGAAAATAACGCAGACGCAGATAGAAGAAAAAGATAAAAAAGAGAAGTTGAAGTTAAGTAAACTGATTTGTACGATAATATCTTATTAAATATCAAATTTATTAATTTATTATTATTGTATATTATTAGTAAATTATAGAAAATTATTTTTTAAGTGTATTTAGGCTTTTAGTATAATTTGTTAAGTTATTTTAACATTATTATTTGTATATTTATTTGATTATTAATAAATTTTCTTTAATTTATTATCGTTTACATTAAAAAAATATATTAAAACACTTATATCATTATATATAATTTATTTTTCTCCATTATTTATAATTATATATACAAATAAATTAGACTCAAACTTTACTTCCGCGTTAACCTATAACAAACGTGCTCATTGTTCCAAGGAGGACTAGTTAATCAACGTCTTCTTCTATGATGCCACTTATTGATTCATCTCGGTCGTATTTTGAGAGGAGACAATTTTAGATGCAAACTAGTGGGTCTTTCGATATTGATTTGAGTCCTATTCCAAGTTCATATTTCAGAGTTGTTAATCCTCCAAGAAGACCCAATCTGGTATTTGGTTTATGTTTGAAGCTTTTTTAAAATCAGTAAATCCAAGCTCAATCACTTTATTTTTCTTTCTCGACAATTTTCTTCGTCCTTCTTTTTAATAAATTAGTTTTAACATATTTACCGAACGTATATGATTTATTTATTAATGAAGAGCTAAAGTACTATTGATGCCTCACGTATCCAAAAGCTATTTAGATAATAATTAATTAATAACAAATTTTCTGATTGCATAATTTAGTTCCATAATCGACGGTAATCAAAATTAATTATATTTATTAAATTAAATTATATATTAATTAATAATTATGATTTATTAAGAATTTTTTTAAAAAAAATTTAAATATTTTTTTAATAACAGTCCCGAATCGTTACCCGATAAAAATCGTCCCCAAAATGTTACAATTTTGAGACGATTTCGAATACAGTTATTATAATTCGACTTAATGACAGTTGTATCAAAAATTATTCTTATCCATACCCGTACGCATCCCTGGTGAATTAAACACTTGGTGAATTGAGTAAGGAAATGTTAGATATATGTTTAATTTCGTTAGCCAATGGAGTCATTGACTAATTAAAATTTAACTAGTTGAACACCTATTTAATTTAATTGAAGATATGTGTAACTCGACTTTAACCGATAAGACTATTGGTCAAGTAACTCTAATCAACTAAATAGCTCTTTGATTCTAATCAATCAAATTTAACAAATATTTAATCAAAATTTAATCATAATTATTCAATGAAAACTAAGGATATTTTTGTCATAATATATAAAAATATCAAGCATAAATGGTTATCATATAATTTTTTATTGATATGTGAATGTTACAACATATAACCCTTTATATTTTGCTTCCTGAAAGAAGAGCTCTTTATCCTACAAAAGTTGATTCTCTCTGAATATGTTTTCTTTATTTTTTATTTTAGTTAAATGAAACCAAACACAATTTGTGTTGTTTTTCTTCTAGACTTCTAAGGTGACATATTTTCAAATAGATTTTTTTGACATGCTTTCATTATTGTTTGTAAACATGTTTTCTTTGGATATAATATTAGAAATATATCTATTATTGTATTCGTTACACATAATGATACATTAGAGTTCAATTTTATGGAATCAAAGAAACTGGTATGCATTTCTTATAGCTGACGAACAAAAACAAAGATCATCGATGCTAACTATACTGAACATCTAGTTCTTATGTAATCGGATCATCGTCTTTTATTCAATAAAATTAATATCTCAGCCAAAAATTATCATAATAATTAAATATTAATTGAATGAATCATCGTGTGCTTGTTTTCAAGTCATGTAAATGCTGTCGTTTCATGTCGTATCATCTAACCTTATAAACAAATGAATTATTTGAATAATCTTAATTACTAAATCGTGTAATATCCTAAACCAATGATGGTAAATAATAATTATGAGAAGGGAATAACAAGACTAAAAATAATCCCACTTTTCTTTATTTTATACGTTTAAATTTATATTTCTAGATTATCATTGATGTACTCTTGTATAACTTTTGGTGGCTAAAGAGAATGTGTGAGAAACATTTCAGACGTAGCCACTCACATTCTTTGAAGTCAAAATCAGCCTGTAATTGAAACCAGAAAACACAATCCCTACTTTTCGCTTAGGTGAACTAAATAATTCAAGACCTCGGTAGATTTTCACTTTAGCCCCCTTAAGATAATAATCATATCATCGACACATAAACTTCCTATTTTTTTTTTTAAATATTGAGCAAAATCAAAAACCTCCCTTGTTAGTTGTTACAGCAGTAGCAAAAAAGGTATAAAATGGCAAGCACCACAAACTCCTTAACAGTGTTAGCCTATAGATGAACCACCTTTATTGTTATTGCATGAAAATAAAGCTGTAACTAAACCCAATTATGCATTCTTGAAACCCTGTCTGAGATGAAAGCATCATATGCTACTGATTAGGCTCTTCATATTTCAGATTAGGTTCCATAAATTTCCTGCTTAATTTCAAAAACTGCTCATTCTATGCCAAAACTCGTCCTTTAATTGAACCCATTTAATCATTTTGCAAATACAGTGTATGGAAATGGTGTAAAGCAGGATTCCTATAGCATGAACTCCCTCATTTACGAGGATCCGATACCATGACACGAAAAACTTGATTGCTTATTAGCTCAGCAAATGACTCCATGATATGAACAGAAAAGACTACTTGATGGCTTCAAAGAAGAGAACCTGGGGTTGAAGACGCCCTCTTTCACACATGGAAAGCACATCAGCCCAGCTACCGATTACCTATATGTGGACCAATCACCGTTCATGTTATACTTATACTAATATATATTTTCAAAATGTTAAATGAATTTAAGGAAACTTCAAAGTTAAGGCTGCACTTTGGGCCAAGAAGGTCGTGCAGTATAGTGGGGTAGGTTCACTAGATATACAAAACAGGGACCATAGAGAATGGCCCCTGCAAGAGAACTGTATAAGATGCATGATTTAGACCAGAAAAAGAATTTACCTTCACAGTTTTATCATCATACATAATCCATTGTCCATGGTGATGACTATAAGCAAAGCAATGATAATGCTGCCCATAATAGCAAACCTGAAAGCCATGCAATAAAATCACAGATGCGCAAGCAATGGAAACAATAAGAGAGCTTTAAGTAGAAATATAAAATACGTAAATAAAGAATGTTGAAACTAGAACATTAGTGAATCAAAATAGGTTAAGAGGAGAACGGCAAAACCAAATAGACATTTTAATTCTCCATTCATAATAATAATGAAAGATTATATCCATATTTATCTGTATTTATAGGGCAATAAGAAAAGGAAACCCTAATCCAACTTATAATATGACTCCTAAACTAATAAAGAAACATAATATTTAATATTTCAACTCTAACAAAAAAACTATTAAATATCTAAAATTCCAACTCTCTGGAGTAAGCCATACAAAACAGATGCAAAGCAAGAAAGGAGGCTGTAACATGCAAAAAAAACCCAATAAAATCACCCCAGAACATACCCTGGTTCATATTTTCAAACAATAAAAGGATTCTTGGCTTGTATAATTCTCTTCTTTTCTGATGAGGAAATCTGAAAGGAAAAGTAGTCTGGGAATTTTGGGGGCAGCCTTTTTTCAACCACCAAGAACTCTATCCTAAGAAAATGTTCAAACATATGACTCTTTTTGCTATGATTCAAACATGCTATACTGAAGTTTCATTTTATAGATATGCACCTCAATTTTCAAAACAGAAAAATGTAAAATGCAGACACAAAATTGTCGAGGTTTATTCAAGTAAACATACCACAGAAACCAAGCTATGTGTGTTCTTTGGATCAAGACCACGATAAAGGACACTGATGCCTATTTCAGAATCAAGTGCTTTTAATGTTGTTATGATGTCATCAGCATTTTCATTGGTATTCTGCCAACCCAGAACTGCAAAAACCAAAGAATAGTTAAGTTTCAACTGAGAGAATGCACTTTTCTTGTTCTTAAAAATGCCAGCAATTTTTTTCTGAATGACTAAGATTCACCTGTTGTAAAAACATGAGGTGGGGTGGAGAGAATATGGTGGATGTAGTTAAGCTTCCCACAACCACCAGCTTCGGGATCACACTTTAACTGGTGATTCATCTCAACTAAATTTAGAAGTTCAACAAAGGAGCTTTCTGCATACATAATCTGGTTATATAAAAAGAATTAGGAGGAATGCGTCCATGTCTCAAAATCAGATTGCTCATGATCATAAGGTAATAGAAAAGGTCATACAAAGACCTTTTGTCTCCCAAAAAATACCTTCATAGTCCGGAGTGCACTAGCATTTATATTATGGAAGAAAGAAGTGTACTTGAGATGTCTAGATTCCAAAACACAATTGTAGCAATTCATACGTTCAAAAACATTCATTCCAAAAATAGAATGCACTATACAAGCATTGTTAACACAATCCCAAGACCCCAGGATACCACTTGCCATTGATTCTGAATCAGAAACACTTGACTCAGGAGTATATGACCGATGAAGACAGTCGAATAGCACTGCCAGTACTTCAGAAGCATCGTTCATCTGAGCCTGTCATTGTCATTGTTCAATTTGCAGCTTATGAAAATACATTCAAGAAGCATGAATATAAAAATAAATGGATGTGTATTGTGGGAGAAAAGACTCGGAGCCATATTTTAAAAAAATTACCTCCTGGAAAAAATTACTATCTGGATACAGGTTGCTTAGAGCTATTCTCAAGGAACTAGGAGCAACTGCTTCTCTTCGTGTTTCTGTAGATGCAATGCTCAGGGCAGTAAATATCTCGAATAATGCACAAACTACACAAGGATTGCCAACATGAACATGCACTGATGTTGATCTTTGCAGAAACGCATCTTGAAACCGTCTAATATGCCATAAAGACTGAGAACAAAAGAAAAAGTAGCTAACACAATAAGACAATAAAAACACAAACTGAACTCATAATTTGTAATGTGAAAGTAGATTTATGGAAAATCAACCTGTATAATGACATTCAAAAAGCAATTGTATTCGCCCACGTCATTCTTCAACCCTGTACCATATATGTCATCTCCACTCAGATTTACCTCTGAGAAATTATCAGGTCTATCATCTATACCATCAGCTTCCCCCACTGTCCTCGGTGGTGCCTTCAAACAAGTAAGTGGGGGTAGCTTTTGATGTGCTTCAAATGTATCTGAAAAACAGAACAAATACAATGTAATCTAATATTAAGTACCATTTAAACAATAGAAAAGAGATACAGTGTGGTCAAAGCTTAACACAATAGCAAGTAGCAACTGCATTGATTACAATTTATTTAACCTGACCTCAAGCGCGAGTGTCGGATTTTGGTACATATCCAAGTGTAAGGCTTCAAGTAGTTTTAGGATTTAAGGAAACGTGCAATGATGTAAAATATTAATGTTTTATTGAAAACTCTCTCTTATGAAATTGAACTGTTTTGTTTAATATAAATTATTTATGTAATTGATATTTTCTGAGCAAAAAAAGACTAATGCCAGTGTAATTTAAATTTATGCTCACAATTTAATGATGAAGTGTTTTAAAAAATAGAAACTTTACTCTGACAAAAGCAAAAATAGCTATGACAATAAGACTACTCATTATTTATCATTCAATTTATATTTGATTAAAATATAAATAAAAAGAACTTATTTCTTAAATTAAAAAACATGTTAAGGCTACCAAATAAGTCCAAGTTTAAATTTTCCCTGCTTCTCTACACAACTTCTAAACTTTTCTTTTTCTTTCTCTTGCTAGAAACTGTTTTTCCTGCTATTACAACATTCATTGTGAAAAGAGGACAACTTTTTTTTATTTAATTTACTTTTCCCAAGACTTCTACTTATGGTAGAGGCTCAACTTTTTTTACTTTATCGCTTTAACCAAGGCTATTATCCTCTTCTACGGCAATAATAAAATTACTTTCTTCTTCAATAAATAATAATCCAGCAGAAAAAAGTCCAGTGACTGGCGGCTGTTCCACCTGCATTAGTGTCATGCCATGTTGACACAAGTATGGCCGCAGAAATGAACTAATCCAGGTAACATAGGTTAGTTATAATACATAGTATTCAAGATAGATCTGCATTGTATAGTAGAGATAATTTATCGGATAAAAGACTTAATGGTCAATTATCATTCCAAATAAATCAGGTCAGGACACTTGACTCATGTTGACCTGATACGGCGAACATATTCTACATAGCTTCCAGAAGACTGCAATCTGTAAGTTCGTAACTATTGAACCTTAGCAGCAGAGTAAAACTTGATGAAAAATATAAAATTAATTTTATAGGAATTGCATATTTTCCAGCAAAATTCTGCAGTCCAGAGGAAAAATTATATGTATAATAGAGCAGGGCTTCAGCTAATAGCTATCTCCTAAGTGTCAGGAGTCAATAATGCAAGGTATTAGAGAGAAACATTTCCGAAAAGAATTTTCTGGCACTGCAATGTCAACAAAAACATAATCCAAAGATAATCAAGAAAGCATACAAAATGAAATAAAATTACAAGATCTATGTGAACATGGATAAATGCACGCACGAAGCTTATCAATTGAATGGTCTTACATCAATTAGAAATCATAACTATAACAAGGAGGAGTTCAGATGAATAAAGATAGAAAATGTTTTACCAAGGCTTTGCAGCATGGCCTTGTTAAGATCAGCTAGAAACCTTTTTTCTTCATCATCATCTGCAGGTTGTCCAAACATCACCATTCCATTGTCTCCCGAAATGGGATAGCCTGGTTAACATACAAATGCATTATTATGAAATCAGTTTTGCATGCAAAAAAGATCCAAAAAGCATAAGATAATCTTACATAAAGATGCTTCCTGAGAACTATGACCGACAATGGCTTATAAATTTTTGAACACGTATTTTGACGTTAGACAAACCCATTTTTGTCAATTTTCTATAAATTTTCACCAAATTGGTCCGATTACCCACTCTCATAATCTTGTTATGTTGCTCAGACATATGTACTTCACGAATAATGAAGAGTGCAAGTAACATAAGTTTCAAATTGCTATTTTGAGGCTCATCTTAATAAGCCTCATCTCTCCCACGAGTTAAGCCTTAGGGTAATGGTTTATTTGAAGCTTGCACCTTGTTGGGATAAGGCTTACACAACTAAGTGTAGCAGAATGAGGCTTTTAAGGCTATTCGCATCAAAATTTCTTAATTTTTGAGATTGTTTTCTTATGGAAGGGTTGAAAATTCTTAGTGACCCATACCTAACCCATATTAGACTAAAAAACTATATTTAGAAGGCAAAATGACCGGCCATAAATTATGTGTTTGGCCTCAATTATCCCAATTCATTTGCTTCTATCATATCTTCGATATCTTTAACAATAAGAAATTATTCATATTATTGAGAAAAAAGTATGCACTTCTACCTAGTTGATATTCCTAAAATCACATGTTAACTTGTTATCCATTTATCATGATCGTTTCAATGTTAAATTATGATTACATTATCATAGTTTTGTTATTTGTGAATGTTATCTTATTAACTTTTTCTTATTCATTCTTAGTAAAAATTAAGTTAGGCCTTATAACTTACATCGTGAAATAAATTGTTTCGAGACTCTACACACTTTAAAATGAGGCTTACACCTCATACCGTCACAAAACTTACATCTCGCCTCACATAAGAAAAACACCTCAAGACATAAAACCACATTTTAAAACAAAACCACATTTTAAAACCTTTGGGGCTTGCTCACCTTAATACTTATTGTATGAAAAAGTCAATTAAACATTTGATCACCAAATAAAAAATAACAAGCCTACTATATAAAAATTGTTCCCCATAAAAAGCCTACTATATAAAAACTGTTCCCCATAAAAATTATGGGCAAACATTCATTTAACCACTAATGTTATGTGAAAAAATTTAATTTACTATTTTTAATATTTTTTATTTCAATTGATTACTTTAATTATTGAAATGTCTTTCAATGAACTACGTTAACCAAAAATTGATCAATTTGATCAAAATATTTAAATCATACATGGCACGTGAAGTTATAAGAGAGTGTTGTGAATAAAATAATGAATTTATAACTTCACATGTTGTACGCGTGACTTATATTTTTCGATCAAACTCATAATTTTTAGACCAAAATAATTGATTTAAAGACGTTTTAATAACACAAGTTGTCAACTAAAACAATATATATATTAAAGTAGTAAACTAAAATTTTTTACATTAACTAAATGAACGTTTGCCCTAAAAATTAACAAATGTTACATAGTTCAACTAAATCAATCATAAAACAAATACATGAATTAGTTTAACAGAAATAGCACCTCTTATTTTTTGTTTTGTGAGAGAACATGCGATTGCCTTTTCTCATAATATGATCAAGAGAGTTTAGAAAATATGTGTGAGTGTGGTCGGAGATGAAATGTGAAGATGTGGGCGACCATATGAATGTTATCCCAACATAGTCCCACAGAATCACTCAATCACATACCCAACAATTACGATAACCATAATTACTTTGACACAGATAGCCACTGAAATACTAGCAAACTGGACATGGATTGCATGACACATTACATACTCAGAGTAAAGTAAAAAATATTAGCATATTTGTATGGTAAGTCATAACACATTACATACTCAGAGTAAACTTATAGAACTTACTGCTGTGAGAGCTGAAATTATCATGTATATTAGCTTCTTTTAAGCGTCTCTCAACATGTAAACTTCCCACCTCAATATTTTCCTTTCCAGATGAAACCGCTTGATGTTTTCCATCAGAACTTTTAGAAATCTTCTGGTGTCTACTTATTTTTCCTGCATGGTGATCAGAAGGTAAGAAGCCATCCTCTACAATTCCTCCATTTGTAAGGCCTGCTAAAGATATAAGGCAATGAAATAACATGTATACCCCTAAAATTAACTCATTCTCATGTGAGAAATTCTAGAAATTACCAACCTTGTATCACTAAATGTTGGTCACAAGGCTCACTCTTTGTCATCTCAGCAGTAGGAAGAGTAGAAGATTTTATTGGCACTGCATAACCATTTACAGTCATCGAAAGCATGCCTTCCCGATTGCAAGGAAACCCATTGTTCTGTAAAAGCTGGTCCTGGAAAATGCAATTTGTTTAGGTTTTTCCCATAAAAAAGGGTTGTGGAGTGTACAGAGAGGTGTCCATATCAAAGGATCCTCTGCCTTACAGTTCAGACACTCTAGTGATCCATGAGAACTGAAACATGGAGAGAGAAAAGCAGAAAAGAAGGGGACAGCAATCAACTAGCATTTTACCCGCATAGACATTGTCAACTGCTCATCACCTGAAATAACAGTTCCATGCTCCAATAAAACATCAGGCAGTCCCTCCTTAACCTCCTCTAGACATGGTCGACCAGATTTCTTATGTTGCTCAGATAAATGTTTCTGTTTAGCCTCATTTTCTATTCGTCTTTGATACTCCAAAGTCTCCTCAAGCTTCCTTTCTTCTTCTTCAATTTCACTTCTACATCTAAACTCCTCTTCTTCTTGTTTTAAGTCATCACCATTTACAGAGACAACAATATTAGAATCCAGATGATCGCAATCAGATGCAACAGACAAGGAACTGCAGCAACAGACATGAAGTATAATCAAGATCATTACACCAATTCAATCCACTATAACGCATTCATGAGGGAGGAACCAAGAAGAAACAGTTTACTGAATATCGATTGTATTTATTGATTTTGGTGCACATTATTACAGCAATAGATGCATTATAAGAGCAATAAACATACTCCTGCTCAGAACTTTCAGTATGAAGCATCTGCTGCTCTGATACACTAACAACCTGAAGTAAGAAAATATTAGATCATCATCATTGAGTTTCAATGCTGCAAACATATTTACCATCACTAGGTACAAGACATAAAACCACACCACATAATTGAAACCTTTGAATCTTTGGCTTTTCTATTTTCTTTATTCTTTTTCTTATCCTTTGTTTTGTCTGCTGTACGTCTCGAAATATCATTTCCTTGTTTAGCACCCTTTTTAGTATCAAGAGCCAGTTCCGCTAAAAATGCTTCTCTAGCAGCATCAGATTTTTCTGTGGCATCTTTCTCGGCCAGATCCTCCAGACGTGCCTGTGATAAGAGAATAGCACAAGTTCACATACAGTGAGGTCAAGAAAAGCTGGACATGGAAAACCAAAAGAATTAATTATGTTCAACACAAACCCTCAGATATGACTTCAAAAGAGGCAACAATAGCGATTGATAATCATGCGCAGAAACAGGCTCCAGCTTAATTTCCAAATGTTGCATCCCTGTAACATTTCGCAAGATCCTAGCATCAATTTTGCTAAGCTGCATGACAATACAAAAGAGCGTATTAACATAAATATTTTAATAATCAATGTGCCTAAAAACCAAACCACTGACCTCTAGGTATAATTGTTCTCTCTGTCTTTGGATAGCAATTTCTATACAACTGTCAACTTGGTGCAAACAGTCTTTTGTCTTCCAATCATTATCTTCACCAGATTCTAAGTCACACAACTGAGAAGCCACCCCAGCATATGTTTCCTCATATCCAAATTGACTGATATTCAGATCTTCTGCTTCTTTCAGAACATTTGAAATAACATCCAACTCAATTCGACTGGTGAGGAACATCTCATCATTTTTGCTCTCAAGAAGCTCTTCCTGCCGCTTTCTCAACAGATGTTCAAAGCTTTGATGAACAAATTCAGTGGCATTTTCCCTTTTCTTACCTTCTTCAAAACATAGGTCCTCCACAGCTTGTAATGCTTCCTCGTAGCTTAAATGCTCACATTTTTGCTCACAAAGGCTCTGAAGATGGTGAAACTCTTTCTCAAGCATCTGAAGCATTTCCCTTCCTTCTCTTCTTTTATCTTCTTTTGCACGTAGCCATGATGCTAATTGTTCCCCGCTAGTTGGACCCACAAATATCCAAGACAACAGGGCACCAGAATCAGATATGACCCAATTTGCACTGCCAGCAATAGCGGAAGTTTCAGCAGCAGGAGCATCAGTGGTAGCATAGTGGCTACTAACAGCAGTGCATTTATTCGACATGAAGGATTCATGCAGAAGAAGCAATGACGCATCTCCGTTAAGAACAATCCGCTCTTTAATGTCTAAGCCTGAACTATGATTGTTTACATCACCATGCATAAGACCACCATTCTCAGCATATCTACCTAAGCCAGAGTCCTTCGATAAATCCTGCAAAAATTTGAGTATTTTCCTTAGCTGGAAAGCCCCCAAAAAGCAAATACACATTGGTGTTTGCTCCACAGCATGGTTAAGAAGCTGAGAACCTGAGGCAATGCCCTGTAGTTCATCCATCGTAAATTGTATTACCCTGTTAAGATGGCTTGCAGCAAGATATTTATGTCTAATGAGCACCTCAAATACAGAATGAATTCGTTCTAGAAGCTTTGTACGCTCAGGATCATTAGATATAGGCCATCTATCAGCAAGGGAAGAATACGGCATGGGCCTATTGTCCTCATCACATTCTAGACACTCAAAACCAACAATTTTCTCATGGTTAGTACTCTCAACCTCATTCTTGTTACAACTGCCCAGAAGATTCTCCTTAGGCGAATCATCCCATACATCTTTAAAGCTGTCCTCACATCCACTCATATCATTCCCAGAGAAAAATTCCTCAACATAATCAGAGTTTTTATATTTCGTTTTATTACTAAGCATTTTAACTGCAGCTGACACATCCAATGGTTTCCATGAACAATTGAGAAGCATATCAAGCCATTTATTATCAACATTCTGAGGTAAAACTGATTGCATTTTGGGCAGGAGATTTCCCATATGATCCTGCACAACGTGGTGCATGTGAGACTCTGAATCAGCAAACTTATCACCACACTGGTAGCAAATCCAGAACTTCCATGTCTTATTAGTCTCGGCAAATAATAATGCTTCTGATAAAACTTCATTTGCCAATCCGTCCTTTGCCAGAACAAAATAAGCCTTGAGATCAGAAATTTTAATCCTAAACAACTCTTTCTTCATATCAGCCCTTATAGAATTCCAATAGGTCTGAACAAAGTCCTTTCTTTCAGAAGAGAACCTGTTTTTCCTTGCGTTGCCATACTTCCGTCGATCACCTCCTCTATAAATAGATGCCGAAGAAAATGAACCTAAACCCTTGTCAGCCCTTTCTTCCACATTTTGCAACGAGGGCACCTCAGAGTTCTGCTGCAGCAGCCTTGCTGCAGCTACTCTAACTTCAATCTCCTTTCTACGCTCTTCAGGAGTCTTAGTAGCCTTCTTAATCTCATTGGGCCTTCTTGCTTGAACTGACCTCACTTCCATTGGATCCTCAGTCACTCTCCTTATAGGAATCAACCTAAACTTCTCTTCCCCATTCCCAAAAGTCTTCATCCAAGTTGACAGCGAAGCAATGTTAGACTTCTGAACCAGTTGCCTCAGCTCATTTTGCACGTGCATAATTCTCGCCTCGGCGCTCGATATCTTCTGTTGATTTTCCTCCTGCAAACTCTCCTTGGCAGGATCAACCGGATTCTCAATCGACAATGCTCTCTCACACTCTTTTATCACGTCCTCATACTCCTTAGGTTCAATTGCAGCCTCATAGAGCAAGTTTGCAAAGAAATTAGCAAACTCAATAGAGTTGGGCGATAGTTCAACAGCTTTACGAGCAGATACAATCGCGTTCCTCAAATGACGTTGCTTAGCATTAGAGTCGTCGATTATGGAAGCCACTTTAACACAAACCGTGCCATGAACTCGATGAATTAGAGCCGAATTCTCATGGCGTTGAACAGACTCCTTCATTAGCCTCAGTGCCTTAGTGTGGTTACCACGCCGTAGTGCCGTTAGGGCCCGCTCGCTTTCAAGCTTGATAGTGGAGTAAATAGAGGAACCATCAAATTCAATCAACGGCGATAATTCGATCTTACTTTGATAATTGGGATTAGAGTTAGACTCAACTTCAAGAGAAGAAGGCGGAGCATCTCCCCTGGCGGATCCTCCGGAGATAGTAGCCGGCAGAGAAGTCGCCGGAAGTTGTTTGGGACGAGCAGCAAAGTTACGCTTCCTATGCCCCATCAACTAAATCTATCTTTATGTGAATCCGATTCACATTCATACAAATATATTAGGTTTGTAGAGAAAGAGAGACACTTACTTGTGAATTGAAGACAAGTAGAGAAATTGCAGAATTGAAATTGAGAAAATAACAAGAAGGCGATGAATATGTATATATAGGATAAGAGAGGAACGAGAAGTTTTGGCCTTTTGGGTCGCTGTGCTGGTTGCGACACACAGACTGATAGACACTACCACCAACCCATAGAAAAGATTGAAGGTTGGTAAAAACGAGTTTTATCAAGATTTTAATATCAATTTTATATATCAAAATCATATTAATTTTTAATTAATTATATTTATCAACAATATTATTACACTTAACATAATTAAATCATTCCATAATTTTAATCAAGACTTTTTCACGTGACGATTTAAACTATTAAAAAAATAAAAAAATAAAATATTTTTTTTAAATAGCATATACAAACTTGAAAAATTATCATTAATATCCCTAACTTATTAACAATTTATAATATTAATTTTTTATCTAATAATATATTTTTATTTTTTATAGCTCTGATATCAAATTATAACTAGTTGTTTATAAAACAAGTTGTTATTTCATAAAGATTATTATTTAAAGATAAAACTTTAAGTTTTTTATTAAAACATTGTTTTAATTTTATAATTTTTTATATTGATTTTAATATAGACTTAGGGCTATTTTTTTTGTCATCATTTCCTTATTTATTAATTTTATAAATATTATAAATAAATATTTAATTATTCAAGATCATTAATTAACTTAGAATTATAATTATCATGTTTGAATTTAATGAATCTATCACGATCTTTACTTTTGTTGTTTGTCTTATTTTTTTATATCAAATATGTCTCAACTTATTCAAACCTTAATACTCTCCTAGTAATAGCAAAACTTTGCACTTGTACATAATATGGTGTTCAATTTAAACATACTAGATAATAGAAAAAAAGTGAGTGTACTCTATTTTATTTAAAATATTAATAATTATTACAATTCTAAAAGTTAATTAAAACTTTTGAAGAGATTTTTAGTCACTCATAGTTTTTAGATTAATAATTTTTAGAACGAATAGTTTACAATTGTTAAAGCTTGTCCAAATAATGAAAATAAGAGTTATTTTTATAAGACAAAATGTTCTTGTTTTTAATAGTGAAAATTAATTGTTATATCCCTACTTTAATAATTCATTTACCTTTTTTCTTTTAGCTTATGAATTTAAGCTTTTTCATTTCCTTGGCATGATCTAACGACTGAATATATTAGTTCTACATATTTATTTCTCTTTGTCGTTTTCTATCGAAAATTCTTTTGATGACGTAACCGATAACGCATCTTCATCTTCTCAATCTCTAATGCAGTAAATGCATTTATAATCCTTAGTGGTCTTCTTGGCATAAAAAATATATATTTCTTGTTTCTTAACAAATTTTCAGATTATTAATATTAAAATTTGTTTTAAACTTACTGATTTCTCATCTTCTTCTTCAGTGATAGCCATATTGCTATGGAAAGTTATTATCATTTTAGTGTTTGAGTAATTTACCTTGACTTAAGAAAAACTATCAATTTTTCTAAGTTTATGATAAATTTAACTTAGATTCTATCCTCTTAGAATACATAATTCATTTTCTGAAAGTGCTCTTGGTTTTGAAACTTCTCTATTAGTGTTAGAAATTCCTAATTTGATAAAATAGTAGGGACTAACCTAACATTCTTCATTATATTCCATAAGTGAATTGAAAAATAGAAAATATAAAAGCTTGTCACCTCCTTTGATCTTTTTCCTAAAGTTCTTAATAGCTTTCTTGAAATTTTTAAGGAAATAATTTAATTCATTTAAATCGATTCTTGGATATAGGTTCTCAATTAAACCTACATATAAAATTTTATAAATAAAAACTAGATCAGCTCATTGAAGAACATCAAATTCAATGCCTATATAAAGAATTCTTTTTATGTGGTGTAAAATTTCATATCTTCAATATGTTCTTGAGTAGATTTTTTGGCTATGTTATAGAAACTCAAGCATCGTGGTTTATTTAATTTTTTTGCGTTAGTCTTTTTTGTCTTGAATGACCAATGTAATCGTAGGGAATGTTTTCCTGAATAGTATTAATAGTCATACGTACTATCTTTATTTCTCTACGAGAGACATTTTTCTAAATCGTACTGCCTTTTTTGGGGTTTTTAACTTACTTAGTGGCGATAGTTGTTGTAATGTTGTAGATTTATTTTTAACTATATCTTATAGAATTAATATTTTTGGTACTCTATAGTTAGCATAACTTCCTTCAGCTTCTATTTTACTAAATCTGATAATAGTTTTGTTTGCTACAGGCCAGTTGTTATAAATTTCTATTTTCGATCATTATAGACCATATAAGTCTTCTTCTTTTGTCATTCTTTTATGCTTCTTTAACCCAACTGAGTTTTTTTATTTTTTATTTTAAAATATGTTACTCTTTTTCAAACAACTTGGTTCTTCTTTCATATTTTAAATTTATTTTTTAGAAGTCTTGTCTTCCTTAGAATGAATCTCTAATATAGATTCCTCTTTATAAGCTTTAATGTTGGTTTTGAGTTGTTAAGTCTTTCTTATTTAATTCATTTCTCCAAAAGATCTGTTCCTAGAGCTATAAAACTTAGAGCTATTCCTAAAGGATTCTTGTCTCTTTTTTTTATCTTGATCTTGATATCAAAGTGTCTCATTCCTACAAGAATAAAAATGATTAAAGATACTAATTCTCTAGTTAGGACATTTTCTAAACTATTTTTAGAGAGCAAAAATCCATGTAATATTTTAAATATTTTTATTTTTGATTAAAAAGGAAAAATTATAATAGAATAAGCCAAAAATAAATATTTTGTACCAGAAAAATAAAAAATAAAATAAAAAGTATTTATGTAAAAGGAAAAAATAGAATATATTTGACAATAAATACATAATCCTTTTATATTAAATAATATTATTATAAACTTGCTATAAACTAGATAAATTATAAAATAATTTTAAAATTTTAGATTTTTAGAATTCAAATAAATAGTTTAAATAACTTTTATAAAAGGAAAATTATTAATGTTTTATAGAATAAAAATATAACTTAAAGATGAAATATAAAATGTATAATGCATTACTTATAATTACTTTGCGTTTAAATAAAATTAAATCTATAAAAAAATTAAATAAAAATTAAATGTTTATATATTTATTAAAATAGGGTATATAATTTCAGGAAATGTGGCGAAAAATATAATCTACATGCTTGTCCCATACTATATTATAAAATACGGATCCTTGTTCCTCGTTCTCCATTTCCCAGTCCTCATCTTTACTTTCAATTGAATAATCTTCATAGGCTTTTGCCCCATTAGGAAAAATTGACAACCTTATATATGAAGTATCTATTTCAATTATTATTTTATCATCTAAACATAGATGATATAAAGATGGTAGATATTTTACTTGTCTTTTTACATTGTCTATGTACAAAGTATTTTATTTTGTGTATTTTCAAACATGATCTTTTTTTAATTTTGTTTGTGAAGGTTTTTGCAATTCTATAAGTTTTTTTATGCATGTATCAACATATGTTAAATATCCTAGAAATCTTTGTAATTAATTTTTGTTTTTTAATTCTTTAAGAAGTCCTTAAATATTATTTAATATACGGGATTGTAGATTATATTTTTTATCTTCAATTTCTAACCCTAAATACTTAATTTTTTTGTTGAAAATTTACTACTTTCTTCCGAGAAAGTACAATACTTTTGTTCCTACATTCTTGTAGAATATTAATAATATCCAAATAATATTTATTGAAAATCAAAATATCATTTTTGTAAACATAGAAAATATTTTTATAATTTCTTAAAGATATTGTCCATATACCATTAAAAGATACATGAAATTTGCTTTAATCTCAATCATATAACAGTTCATTGAAATTATTCTTAGGGGCAATTAAATGCAGTTAGTTTTTGAGATTTCTCATCTAGTCTTATTTGCCAAAATCTACTTTTACAATCAAAACTTGAAAAATATATTTTTCCTTTTATTAATGATAATATTTTTTCTTTTTTTTAATAAAGCATTCATCATCAATGGTTTCTTTTTGAAAGTTATTGTCATTCCTTTTTTTTCTTAAACTTCTGTTTAAACTAAGAATGTTGTACTAGAGTATGGTGAATTACTTGATATTACAATTTTTAGTTCCAAATATTTTTGAATTTGTTTTTTAAACTCAATTTTATTTTCTGGAGCATAAATCGTAGGTTTTACTTTAATAACTTTGTTAGGATCTTTTATTTTTTTGTTAGCAATACTTTTATATGTGTTTACTTGATCTAAAAGATTTTCTAAGCTTATTATTTTTAATAATTTTTTGATACATATTTAGGATCTAATTTTTGTTTTCTAATGGCTTATATATTTTTTTCTACAAGGTCCTTTGCTATACATTCTCTTATATTTTTGAAACTCTTGTTTTCTAAATTTATATCTTTTGAATGTTTTGTATTTTTTATATTTTTAAAATTTTTCTTGTAAGATTTTATGTTACATCCATATTTTTATGGCATTCAAAAATATTTTGTATCACAATAGATTTTATTATTTTCTCTTATTTGTTTATATTTACATCTTTCTTGACATTTAATGATTATCCAATTTTTAAGATTTTTTATTCTTTTTTCTAAAGTGTTTGATATAGTTTTCTTATTTCTTTTATTCAATTTTTCCGTTATAGTTTTATGTAATATACTAAGTATTTTTTGAAAAATATTTCCTTATAAGTTTCTTGCATAGAAGGTAGTAACTTATAATAATACATTTCATATTCACAAATAAATAAATCTATATAATACATGCCACATATTTCTATATTTATTAAATATCATTTTTCTTCTTCATTGATTTTTCCTTATTCTTATGTATTAATGCATTTGATCTCCTAGATGGTTCTTATTTTAATTCTACAAATAGATCATTTAACCTATAATTTCATTATTTCAAGGTATATTATTAACATCTCTTTTTAATTCTGTAAATTTCTTATATATGTCTTGTTATAATTTTTTATTATAATTATATTCTCTTATTTTATTTAGGAGTTCCTTTTGTGTTTCATATATATCTTGTAAGGATTCAATGTTTGATTATTATATTATATCTATTTCTTATACTAAAAGAATTAAAGTTTTCATCATAGTTATTTGGTTTTTTGATGTGCTTGTTAGGCCTCCATTAAAATCTAGTTATATATCCTAGAGTTTGCTCTTTTAAAATTAATGTGATAATAATAATATCAATTTCTTCATAGTATTACTTCATTGATTAATGCTTTCATTATTTTAATTTTTTTATTTTTTATTTATTATATTTTTGTTTTGCTAGAGATTTCTCCTTAAGAATCTATAAGCGTAAATCTTAATATATTATTTTTTCTTTAGCATCTAAGTTTCATTCTTATGGTATTTTAAAGTCTCTTAATATTTATGGTTTTATTATTTATCTAATTTCTTAAATTTATTTATTTATTTATGTGAACTCATTTTGTCTATATATTAAACTATTATAATTGTTTGTTAACAAATATTTCACTATTTAGCGTATTGAAAATGAATTATTTTTTTTCTTTTATTAAATCTCATTTTTCAAATTCATAAGCTAAAACATAACACTTGGTTTAAGGTCTTATCATTAATTTGAATGACAAACATAGAACATGCTATGAATTTTAATTTCTTGTATTTTAGGTTTTTATGAATCATTTCTAATAAAACATCTTTCCTATTATCATTCTATTATTAAGTAGTGCTAGTTTTAATTATGTATTGATTCCTTCTCTAAAATTTATTTTTATTAATATTTGAATTCCTTCTAAATGAATGTATCTAATTTTTCCTTTATACTTCTGATGTATTTTTGATGGTTTATCCATAATGATTTATTTATTAAATAACAATATATTATACTTTCTATTTTTGTGTATGTAATATTAATACTCATTTCTTTATTACTTATTCCATAATAAACTATATATTTTCTTAAAAATATTTTCCTTATTCCTGAGAATAATAAATTTTCAAATCCATCTCATCCCTCAAGATTTAATCTTACTTTTTGTATTTTTTTCAATTTTTTGCTAATTATCATTTCTTGTGAGAAACATCATGAAATATCTTATGTTTCTATTTATATTATTTCTTGATTTTTTTTATCATTTCTATCAGTTTTATGTATAAAATATTACTATTTTCTCTGACTAACTTTAACTTCCGTTAAGTTTAGTAATACTTGTGATATTTTTAAAATTTTAAGAGTATTTGTGATATTACTTCAAAATATGAGGATATTATTAATATTCTTTGATACAAGCTTATAGATTCACGTACGTACAAAAACATATTTGAAGCAGGTGCTATGGAGTATATATTATTGAAATTATTACTTCAAATTGCTAGATTTTAAGTCCCAATAGAATTTTTATCAATATCGCTTGGAGTCATTTTTTTAGAAGTTATATTTACACTTTTCCCCATCTTTTACACTAGACATTTCGTCACTTAGAATGACCACCCCAAAAGCTAGTTAAAATGATATAGTAAAACGAAGCTCTACAATAATCGACCGATGTTGTTATCTAGAACGAAGCTCCCACATCCTCCATCATTTGGCCCCAATGTTGCTTTCGTCACTTAAAATGGTAGAACAATTCCACAACAGCCTCCAACCAACATTGTTGTCCAAAATGAACCTTTCATAGCCTCTAGGATTTGGTTGCAATGTTGCTTTCACCACTTAAAATGGTATAGCAGTTCCACAACAACCATCGACCAACTTTATTATCCAAATCAAAGCTACCATAACCTCCATGATTTGGCTACGACCCCATCAAACGACATCATTATTAGTGCATCGCCTAGAACGTCCATAACTGTTATCAGATTACCCATTTACTTACTATCCATTTTCTCTCAATTTGGTTAGGTTGCTAGCGTTTATATAACTTAATATTTTACTCATTTTTATAATTATATTAGCATAAGTAAAGCTGACTATTGCTATATTATAATGTATTTGATATGATTTTTTATCATACTTAGAAACTGAAAGAGCACATAAGCAGGTACACAACTAGGATAAAGAGATATAGACTCTTAATAGACTCATCCATATACGTAAAGAACAGAATAACAATGAAAATAGACCACCTAGAAGAAGTAGTAAAAATATAATATCAATTCAGTAAAAAACATTCAATATCAAATATTATATGTAAACTAACAAGTAGATATAGAAAATCAACGTATTCTAATCAAAGTTTATACAAAAGTATGTTTTAACATAAACAATTCAAACTCAGATTATACTAGCACAATAACAAAGCATACATAACACACGATGTAATAAGGTAAACCTATATAAAGATCGTATCTATATGGTAACATCCTCAGGTTGCTTAAGGCAACCACTCAACAGTAAATAATTTACTTATCAATAAAATAATTATAACTCTGAAAAAAAATCACTATTACCTCTATCAGCTGGTACCTCTATCCAAACTACTTATTGTTGTTCTTATTTGCTGCATTTACAACATCAAGGTTTGATATACAAACTTGGCTTTCCTCTATAGCCAACACCAACCGATGTGGTGTGATTAGATACCACTAAATAGTAATGTGTAGAATAATCTAACACAATCCTTGAATACTACTCAAATAGAGATGTGCACACTCACCATGTAAAAATATTTACTTTCACTATTCTATGCTCATACTAACGTATCACTATTACTGAAGTACTTTCAAAAGAATTAATGAATGGAATTTGAATCGATGAAAATTTTGACAGAGTTTTGGCTTATTTTTAAATTAAAGCAATTAATGAGGGAGAGTATTTATAACAATCAGCCTGCCACTTCGCCAAGGGTGGTGACGAGGTTTGCAGTGAGAGTAATGGTGAAGTTCTAAAAGGTTATATTTTTTGTTTCCAAAATTGCAGAATAAATTCTACAAATACCTGCATCCAACACAAGCCAAAAACCATGAGCAAAAATGTCAATTCGTGTGCTCCACCTAGCATACATATTATGAAAACCAACCTCGTATTATGTGTAAATATGCTTGCATACAAAGTGTACCTAACTATGTACATGTGTGATTTACTAATCCATTGTAACCAACCTTACATAGAATAAGGTAAAAATACTAAGTTAAATAAAAAAGACATTGTGTTTTGTATATAGGAAGCCAATACACAAACACGAATATAACAATACTTACATTCTCCTTCTTTGGCTTTCTGTGTCAAAACAATGCACAATTAAATACATACTTACATCTATTAGGAGATGATCATAAAGATACCTAATGATTTTGTTCCAATGAACAAAACATTGATGCATACCTAAACTTGAAAGACACATTTATACTAAGTGCATCCATCTTATGCATTCCATCCATCTTTATGTATCAACTTATCCATTCTATCTCTCTGAAATATGATGGGTCTCAGCACCACTACACATAAACTCAAATCAACCTCAAAGACTTTATTATACACCTATAACCTACACATACAAAACAAATACATACCCCATGAATGTATCATGCATAAAAAACATGTAGCCTATTAGGTTCTATTGTGTTATCCTTACATAGGTACACATCAATAGGTAGAAGAAAAAAGCAAAAATGCACAATTCAATTTGACTTCATACAACACTCCTCCTGAATGTGTACAAGTCAGACGATAATATGTAGTGTAATCCTACATTCACAATTCATGCACCACACATTGTGACAACAAACATATAGTTGTGTACAATAATTTATCCCATTTTTAACACAAAAAGTCAAAGGAACACCTCTAAAAGAGGGAAAGAAGTGAAATAAAAAAAGATGTAAAGGGAGAAGTAGATGGAACAAGTTTAAAGAACAAGAGTGACTTTACATTAAAAATGCATTTAACGTAAACATTCACATGGTCATCAATCCATGATGCATCCAAGTAGAAGCATGACTAAAAATTTGATTTCATGCTTAGTGTGTGATATGTGACTAAAAATTTGATTTCATGCTTAGTTTGTAATATGCTAAAAATGTTTACTCTATATGTCATCAAGATATGCTTATATGAATCAAGTAAATAGAAATATAGGCTCGAATTGAACCAACTTCATAAGTTTACATTTAGTCTCTCTCTCCACTAATGTAAGTGAAATTAAAGTATAAGCACACCTTTAGATGACCATACGTTCACCTTAAGCATAGAGCTTACAACCATAAAAGGCAATCCTTTAAACTAGGAATTTTTTCTTTTTCTTCTCAATTTTAAAGCACTCACAATTTTGCCAAATATGGGATCTTTTTCCCTTTTTATATTTACAATTTATCATTCATTTATGGAACTCCTCTTTTTCTCTTTCACTTTTTCTCTTTCTTTCTCCTTTTTCTCTTATCTTCTTTCCTTTTCCTTTAAGCTTAAGAGCAACATTATCCATTCCAAGGAAGATAAGTTCAACAAGTCAAAGTTGAAACTCAACAAAAAGAGTGTTAAGTGAGTGAAATTTATTATTTGAGCTAGGCTAGTAGGTATAAAGAAACAAAAGTATAACAAAAGGGCTCAAGGGGGGAATTTAAGGATAAATAGACAAGGGTGACGAGAAAGAATCAAATGGTTCAAAGATGGCCTAAATCTTTTGTCTATCCAAGTAATACCTAGAATTTTACCTCAATAGACACTAAACATGAATTATAGAGCTTGTTAGAGGCATACAAATCATTAAAGCAAGAAATCCACACAAACTTCTGAAAATACAAATTCACAATGTTAAGGGAAGCACATAAGAAACAATTTATTTTATGAAGACTATAAGAATTTAGTCATAGATACACTTCAAGAAATACACACACCAAGACAAAATTATTGCAATTTACGTCAAAGGCAAGTTAACTATAAAACAACAATGGTCCTTCAAAAACACATTCATTTTGCAAGAAGACAGAAGAACATATGTTAGTATTAGAAAAGAACACAAGTAAGAAAAGAGGAAATACTATACAACAAAATAGTAAGGAAAGTTCTTCAAGCTTATACAAATATGAAGAATGCAAGAAAAAATCTTTCAAGGTGAGAGAGACACACCCATAGCCTTTACAAGAGATTCAAACCTTTGAAAATCTAGAGGTTTAGTAAAATATGAGCAAGTTGGTGATCAGTACTGATCTACTGCAAAGTCAAAGTGTTCGATTCAACAATATCTCTTATAAAATGATGACATATATCAATGTGTTTAGTCTTTAAATGTTGGACTTGATTCTTTCAAATACAAATAGCACTGGTGTTGTCACAATGTAAGTGAAGATTTTTAACCTTGATGCCATAGTTAAACAACATTTGTTTCATCCAAAGTATTTATGAGTGTTAGGTATATTACATGTAGAGGGGTGTGCAACCCTAGCGACCTGAATCACCTCGATTTTGTAGATCACATCCTATCGAGCATTTCATGTATGGTGACCTAGCACTAATGAGCAGTAGGTCATTTGAGCTTCTTCAAAGCATTTTCTTCACCTAATGACCTGGCTATATGGAAACCGAGCTAAAACGGCCCAGTAGCTTTCCACATTTCTATCCCTTATCAGTGCAAAGATTACATAACCCCAGTGATGTGATTGTTAGGAAAAAGACCTAATTTCAATAACCTGGTTATAATTGTTATGTTTAGGTTAACTTTGACACCTTGAACAGAATACTTACTAATGTAACGTTGACCCTTACCTCATGTGTGCTTATATATATCACATTAATAAGATGAACGAAAGATTAAACTATTAGCTTTTTTCTAATATCTCATTAGAATTTCACACATAAAAGCACTTCTCCAAACAATTGGACCCCACCATGGGGCCTTAAATATTTCTAGTTTATATTTAACATTTGAGACCTTACATTTCACATTCTTAGTGAAATAGCCTGTATCGTAAAAAAATTCACTCTTTTCACTATGGTGAGCCCTGTATCTCATCTCAAACTAATAAATAGTCCTACTCGTCCAGTCCAAGAGTTCAACCTAAATGATTAGTTACATCACCTATCGTTAATCGGTGCATCACATTGTGGCCTAAAGTATGCTCCCACACGACCTATGCTCGGTGATGGAACGTGACTTGTAGTTAGTGATGGCATGACCAAACTAGCCAAGGTAGTTCCATGAACCACTAGTTCTGCTAATTACAGTTCTTCAAACACATACCATGAAAAGGACGTCAGGTTAGAGAGTCTCCAAAAATAAGTAGAAAAACTACAACAAGTGTTTATTAGGTCTCAAGATGATAATAAGAAACTCATATCAAGGATGATATATAATTATTATTTAGAGGCTAATAGTTCATTCTAAACCACTACCCTACCATAAAGGATAAGCTATCCAATAAGACAAAAGCATGACTCAAAGGATCCCAACTAGCATCAACCTAGTATAACTAATCCATAGTGTATACCCATAACTCAAATTCCCAATCCAACTTCAGAACTTGTATACATGACTTTACCTACCCACCAACATCTACGATAAAATACACCCTAGTAAATTTAAAGAAATGTAATTGAAAATGAAAGCAAAGATGAATGATAAACTTAAAGGTTAGGAAAAACTATGGCTTAGAGTGATATAGAAATGGTGTATGACCAGTTCTTAGCATCCCTTTTTTTGGATGATATTGAGTTAATGACACCACTACTTAAGTTTTCTACACCAAAATGTCCCACCTATATGGGGACAAAAGACCATATGGCCCATGTCATTCACTTTAAAATGGCCATGGTTAATATGAGCATCCTCAAAACTAAGAAGGAATCCATGTATTGTAAGTTATTCACTGCTACCTTTCAATAGATGATACAACAGTGGTTTATTGAATTACCTCCCAAGAGTGTAATTTTTTTTAATGCATTAGTAAAAGTATTTGTCACCAATTATGCATGCAACAAGACAACTCAAAAAGAGTTGCACAATTTATTTTCAATTGCCCAAGAGGATAGTGAGCCCAACAAAATTTATATGAGGAGGTTTAAGATAGAGAAGATAAAAATTTCACAATGTCTAAACTCCATTGCTATTAAGGCTTTCTATAAGGGAATCAAATGTGATGTAGGCCTATTTATCAAATTGACTAAGACTAGTCCATAATCCATAGATATAGTCTACGATGAGGCCAAAATGTATGTCAGCATAGAGAGAGTTGAATTCTACAAAGTGATTATTGAGTAAAACTACAGACAAGCCTATCCCAACTAAAAGGGAGGAAGAGAATAAGCCTTATGAGGATAGTCATCCTAATCCTCCTTGTTTCAAACCAGTGGTCATGCCTAGGGGAAGGCTAAGGACATAGGGGAGAGTGTTATATCCTTTCATAGGCCCCCCATTACATGTCTCATTGTTTGAAGTGGTATAGTACATGGAGCATATTAATCATGTAAATTGGCCACAACTTATGAAAGTTTCACTTAGGGACCCCCAATAAGTATTACTCATTCCATAAAGATACATGTCATTAGACAAGGATTTCCAGCACCTCAAGTGGGAAATCGAATATCTATTATCAAAAGGGAACTTGGGTGATTTTGTTGACATAAATGAGGGTTTGAGAGGAGGGAATTGAGAAGTAAATAATCCCTCTAATCGAAAAGAGTTTTTTCTTCCAAACCCTATTCTTCGAGACAATAATTGACCAAATCAATATCCCTAAGGTGACATGCGTATAATTCACACCATATATAGTGTAGCGATTATGTTGGGCTACTCTAGTAATTCAAGAAATAGGTCTGCATAGGAAGCAAGGGATACACATCAAATTGTCTATAGTTTGAAGCATGAAAGACCTATCTTTCCAATCATTTTTTAGGGATGAGAAGTGCTACCACCTCACGATGATCCTTTAGCCATCACAGTTAAGATTGCACATTATGAGATGCACAAAATTCTGGTGGACAATGGTAGCTCTTTTGATTTGTTGTATTTATATGCCCTATTAGACATAAGAATTGACCCCAAGGAAATCATGCAATAGTAGATGTCGTTTGTGGTGTGACCATGTCGGTAGAGACCATATATCTCTCAGTCTATGTGGAAGGAGCGATCATCTTAACAAATTTTGTAGTGCTAAACACCCCTACATCTTACAATGTGATATTGGGAAAACATAGATCTATAAGATAATAGCAATCCTTTCCACCTTTTATTAGCTCTTTAAGTATCCCATGATTTAAGGGGGTTGTAGAGCTAGTAGAATGTGGAACCATGATAGTTTTCCCAAAAGATTATGAAATAATATTCTTAAGGGAATTGGGAGAAGACAAATCTTTAAAAAATAGTTCTAAACTCTCCCACAAGTTAAGAGATGCTCTCATTGAGTTCTTAAAGGAGAATGTAGACCTTTTTGCATGGAAATTAGAAGACATGCCAGGCATCGATTTGGACATAATTTCTTATGAGTTAAATGATGATCACACCAAGAAACTATTTAAACAACGGAAGAGGAGATTCACTCAAGATAAAAATGATATCATAAAGTAGAAGGTTAACTCCTTGAAAAGTGTAGGTCGGGTCTACGAAGTCAACTACCCAATATGGCTATTAAATGTCGTATTAGCAAGAAAGGTAGGAGGAGATCATAAATATGTGTTGACTTTATAGACCTTAATATCGCTATGCCAAAAGATTTCTTTCCATTTCCAAATATTATCTAGCTATTCGATGCCATAACTAGTTTTGAAATGATGAGCTTTATGGACACATACTTAGGATACATCATATCTGAATGCACCCTAAAGGTGAAGAAAAAATGTCCTTTATTAGGGAAAAAAAGGTCATATTGTTATACGAGGATACCTTTTAGTTTAAAGAATGTGGGAGCTACATATCAAAGGTTAGTCAACAAAATGTTTGAGGATCAAATTGGTCAAAACATGGAAGTATATGTAGACGATATGATGATTAAAACAAAATAGGCTAAAGAGCATCTTTTAGGTTTAATAGAAGTCTTTGTCATAATATGATGTTATCATATATGACTCAATCCTAAAATGTGTCTTTAGAGTAAACTTAAGAAATTTTTTATGCTATTTAGTATCGTTCAAAGGGATAGGAGATAATCCCAACAAAATTTTGGAACTGATAAACATGAGGTCTCCAAGTTGTATTAAAGAGGTCCAACAACTAAATGGTAGCTATGAGCCACTTCATTTCCAAGTGTACAGAGTACCATTTTTTTGTTTAATAAAGAAAAACAAGGAATATATATGGAATATAGAATATGAACAAGCTTTTTAGTCCATTAAAGAATACTTAAGGAAGGAACCTCTTTTAGCCAATCCTAGTACTGTGGAGGTGTTACATATGTATATAGTTTTCATGGATAAAGCAGCTTATGCTGTATTAGTGGTCCATAATGAGGGGAGACAACATCCCATATACTATGCAAGCCACTCCTTAATATGAGCACAACAACAATATCTTTTGTTGGATAAGGTAGTATTTATAATAAGAACGGATGCACAAAACTCTAGCATTATTTTAGAGCATATAAGATATTCGTCCTCACATCTTATCCTATGGAGAATATCTTGGGAAAGCCATACCAACCTAGTATTCTATCCCAAATAGCTATTGAATTAAGCAAGGGATAGGCTCTTGCGGATTTTATTACTTAGTAGACTTAAGAGTCCACAGGTAAGTTAGAAACTCTGGTAATTGTTATATTCACTTCCACTGGAGACCTAATAGAGCAATGTCTCTGCATCACTATCTAGGAAACTAATAATGTTGTAGAGTATGAAGCATTTCTCCTAGCTTTACTCCAATCGAAGTCCTTGGAAGCTAAAAGGGTATTGATCCACTGTAACTCATTACTTGTAGTTAATCAAGTCAATGATAAGTTTGTCGCCAAATAAGAAAGGATGAAGCTTTATCTATGAGAGGTGAAGAAATAAATGAAAACTTTTGAGGCATTTGAGATCAAGCAAATACTAAGAGGGGGAATAAGCATGTAGAATCCTTGGCTACTTTCGCATCGTCGATAAGCTTAGAGTTGAAATGGGTCATTCATATGTCATGCTTATCACGGCCTAACATATTCATGTGTCTCACCCCACATTCGTGCCAACCTGTCCAAATGCGTCCAAAATCAATTTTTGAGATATTTTCCCACTTTGTTTTTGCCTTTTCCTCACCAATAAAAGGAACCTCTCCCACATTGTAAAAATCATCCCAAAAATCACAAAAAATTCTCTCTCTAGTTCTTAGTTTTTTTAGTTTAAAGTTCTCTTTTTGAGAAGAATTAGCTATGCTATCATAGATTTCTATTTTTTGATTTAATAAAGAGAAATAAAAATCCATTTTGAGGTTTTCTAAAAATATAATTAGCATCAAAGTTCTCTAAGGATCCTTTTGAGGTATAATTTTAAATGAATTATTTATAGTTATTTTTATGTTTTATTCTCATATGTTATATTTAATTTGTCTCTAATTAAATTTAACAAGGTTGATTATTTATAAATATGATATAATAATAACGTTGTTATGCTTGCGAAATATCAAATAGGTAAAACATTTCTATAAAATAAATTGATTTTGTTTTTATTCAAGATTTTATATTAAGAATATTAGAGAGAAATATATTATTTTTCATTGCAAACTTAAATCTAAAAATTAGATTCTAAGGTTTAATTATCCAGTCTGATTTAGAGTTGTATTTTTTTTATTTGTTAGTACAACATTTGATAGTTAGAGTGAAACTCTATTTCAAAAGTTTTTTATAAGAACTATTATTCGAAAGTGTGTTGACAACATATTTTTAGTAATAGTTTTAAAACTTGAAAGTTAGTATTCGGATAATTAAATTATTAGGTTTAATTTGAACACCTCGAATAAAATTTAATTAACTGACTATGTCTAAAGCTGTGATTAGATGACTTGCTATTTTCTTAAAAATAAAGCTAAAATTTAATGCATAATTAATTAATAGGTCCCACATAATGATATTAATTAATTAATATTAAACAAAAAAATTTGGACCCGACTAAAGACACTTTTTATACTAAAAAGAGAAAATCAACAAATATCAATTTGTATATTTAATAACCTAAATAATATGAGCAAACATAATTAATTATTATTATATCTATAAATACTTCACTGTTATGAATGATAAAAATTTGCATTATTGTTTATTGAATTCATATCTATGTTTATTTTTTTATGTCTTTAGATTAGGAAACAAAAATCAAAATATTATAACAGGATGTTTAGGATTTAATTTTGTTTGTAAAAATTTGAATAATAAATTAAAAACTACATATATTTCATCCTTAAATCGACTTTGGGAGTATACTTGTCATTTTCTATAAAATGATTTGTGCACTTACGAGAGTTTTATAAATATAAAACCAAAATATCCAAAAGATTGGTATTGCTAACCCAATACCGGTTTTGTGTTTCACAATTTTTTGGTGTAGTTTCCGGGGAAAGAATAGAGTTTTTAGTTTATTTATCAAAATTTTGAAAACTTTTGTGTTGTAAATAATTGTTATTTATATATTTATTTTGTGTTCAATAAAAATTAATTTCTGATTTTTAATTAAAAAAATATTAAAAACAATTATACATTAATATATTTAATTATTTTCTTTCTAAAAAAATTTAAATTTAAAAAAAAAATAACTGTGTAATAGCATGAAAAGTAAAGATCTAATAGAGTTCTGTCTAAGATACTAGTTTTTGGAAGCCTTTGTGCCACTAAACTTTCCTAAGAACATGCTGTGTCTAGAAGGATGGTTTTTAAGGAGGCTTTGTCTCACCCTTATTTTCTGAAAACACTCTTGGTTAATATTTATTATATTATTTAACTTAAAGTTAACTTAACTTGTTTGTTTAGTATTTTTGCATTATATACTATGTATATTTTATCTAAATTTTTGTATAGTTATTTTATTATTCTTTTCCTTTTTAATTGATAGGTGTTTTAAAGTTATGCTTTCACTAGTCTATACATGGTAGGAGATCCTTAGGAAACCCTATTATACCATACATAGATAATATTCATAAATTTAAACAACTGTCCAGAAGGTTGGATTCTAACCATTAGCCTATTTCTGAGCCAAACACAAAATCAAGTCTTAGTCCTCTACCAAAACCAATAGAAATGGGAGAAAACCCATATTTTAGGGAAACTACCATGAAGGAGTTTGCACGGCCAGTAATTAGCATGACAACTACCTCTATCCAGTTAGGTGAGACTGCTCGAAATTATGAATTGAAAAACATTCATTTTTCCATGCTTCCTTCATTCTATGGGCTACCTAATACATATTCTCTTTCCTCCATTAGGGACTTCTATGCCACAGTCCAAACTTTCCTACTCGGTATTCTAAATTAAGATCAACTTAGAATGAGGTGTTTCCTCTACACCTTGAAAGACCAAAGCTTGGTTAGTGTCACTCCCTCTAGGTTCTCTGAAGACTTGGGATGACATTTACAAAAAAAATCATGGGAAATTCTATTCCCACCAAAAAACATCAGAGTTGAGAGAAAAGATTATCACTCTCTCACAGATGGAAGGAGACCTATTCTATGAAGCCTGTGATAGGTTCAAACTATTCCTCACTCAATGCCCCCATTAAAACTTTCCCATACAGTTACAAAACCAATTTTTTTACGATAGACTTACGCAGTAATGCTAGTTCATTTTCGACAATGCTATCAAATGAGCTATAGGAGAGAAGACAACTTCAAAGATGTACAACCTCTTTGAGATGTTGGGTGCGAATTCCCAACAGAAAAGCTCACAAGTGAGAAAAGCTAGAGTTCATGAAATCAATTCCAGCAATAAGTTCAATAACAACTTGTTCAATTGACCAAGCAAGTTTCCCTTCTCACTATACAAACCAACACCAACAATGAACATTATGACTTGTGTAGCAACATAGGACATAATACTAAAGCTTGTCTATATCAAAGAGAAACACTACCTATACCTGAACAGATTAATGTTTTGGGAGCATATCAACAGAGACCAATATTCGACTCAAATTCAAATACCTACAATCTTGGGTAGAGAATTGACCCTAACTTCTCATGGATGAAAAACACCCCTCATTTCACCCAAAACTCAAATCAATTAGGCTAGCAATTCTACCAACCTATTCCAAGAAGCTTTCTTAGTAAACCAACCTTGGAAGACAACTTAAATTCTTTTATTAAAGTCTACAGAGATAATCAATCTAAAACCAATCAATGGTGGAAGCTTCTATCAAAAAGGTGGAAGTCCAAGTGACAATTAGTTAAGAATTTTCAAACAGAAAGCAAAGACTAATTGAATGGTCAAATTGGATCAAATAAATTCAATGAAAAGGAGACATTGGGTTTATCATTTTGAAATCTCCAAGCAACGTCTTACCAAAAGACAATAAATTTTAGTCCTAAGTGGGAGGTCACCCATTATTGTATTTTCTTTTCTTTTAGTTTGTTTTGTTTTTATTTTAAGAATGTGTGTAATAAAATTAAAATGAAATAATAGAAATTCATTTATTTCAAAAATGTGTCCATTCTTTAAATTTAGCATTACAAAAAAAACTTAATTTATTAACTTAATTAACTTAGATTTTCACTTAAAAAAACATTTAGATTCCCTACGTCTTTCATCTTCTTTAAGCCTATACATTTTGTTAAGTGAGAAATATTTTTTAGAGAGTTATACTATTTTTCAATTTAGGAGCTAGATGTTGATACACAAAAGGAGGATGGTCAATTTCAACTAGAAGTAGCCATGAGAGATACTATAGATAGGTAGAAAATAATGAAGGACTATGCAACACCAATCATTGGCAATGAAACTTTCGACATACAATTGCAAGAGGCTGGAAGGAACTATAAGTTGAAAAAAATTTGTTATTCTTTGTTTCCTTCCTTTCATGGTATCCTTAATGAAGACCAGCTTAGGGTGATGTGTTTTCCTTACCCCCTCAAGGATAAATCATGGTCATGGTTCATTACTCTACAACTAGATTTTCTAACAACTTGAGAGGCAGTCTATGAAAATTTTATAGGTAGGTTCTATTCCCATCAAAAGACTATTGATCTAAGGATGGAGATAGCAATGTTTTCTCAAATGGATGATGAGCCTTTACATAAAGCTTAGGAAAGATTCAAACTCTTTCTCATTCAATGTCCCCATTATAGCTTTCCTTTACAGCTACATAACAAATTATTTTATGATGGATTGACACTATAGAGTCAATACATAGTTGATAATGTTGCTGGAAGAGCTATAGAAGAAAAGATCACAGAGGAAACCAATAGTCTCTATGAGCTATTAGGTTCTAATTCACAACAAAGAAGTACTAAAATAAGGAGAGCAAGAGTTAATGAAGTTGGCTTCGGTAATGAAATAGCCTTGCAACTTGATGAATTGACTACTCAAGTGCAACTTCTCACTAACCACCAAATGCCAAATCAAGAGGTGTGTGGAGTGTGTTTTTCAATTGGGCATGATGCCCGTAATTGTTCATATACTTTTTATTCTAGTGTGGATGCTATGGAGGGATTCAATTCCTTTCAAAGGTATCATCCAAACACCAATAATCACCCTAACCATTATTGGACACCAAACAATTACTAAGCCTACACCCAATGTCAAACTTTAAGGCCAAATAAAAACCACCTTTATCCACTAAATCAATCTTTTAAGCTAACCTTATAGGATAGCTTGAATGTTTTCATTCAAGTGAATCACGACAAACAATTGATGAATAATCAAAGGTTGAGCACCATAGAGTCTTCAGTTAAAAGAATTGAAACTAAAATTGGGCAATGAGTGGAACAAACGCAAAGGAAAGAACTAGGAAAATTACACAGCAACCAAAACAAGCGAAATATGTAAGAACCCTTCAAAGTGGTAAGGTAGTCAATACTAGTTTACCTAAAATCTCTAAAGATCTACCTTGTAGTTCAGGTAACAAAGAAGGTGAAATTCTAGTCTCGTAAAAAGGAGAGACAAGTATTAAACTTGACAAACCTTTGGAAAAACTAATTGGGGAGTCATCTAACATCCCAAAAATTCAAAAGACAACATAACCACACCAACTGCAAGTAACTTTTCCACACCAACTGAAAGAATCTAAACAAGATAAGCAATTTTACAATCGTTTTAATATGCTTTCTAAAGTAAATATGAATTTACCATTATTAGAAGTGATCATGAATGTGCCATCCTATGCTAAGTTTTTCAAAAAATTGAATACTAAGAAAATGAGGTATGAACTTAATAAGCAAGTAGTAGTGTCAGAAATTTCTTATGTTGTACTTCAGTACCAACTTCCCTCTAAGTTGAAAGACCCTGGAAGTTTTATTATAAATATAACTATAGGGGATAGGAAGGTCACTAAAGAAATGCTTGATTTAGGTGTTAGTATAAACTTGATTCCCTTCTCTATATTCTTATAGCTCGATTTAGGAGATTTAAAACCCACAACTATGTCTCTTCAACTTTTAGATAGATCTCTTATGTATCCAAAGAGAATAGTTGAGGATGTGCTAGTACAGGTAGACAAACTAATAATACTTGTTGACTTTATGGTTATGGATATGCAAAAAAATCCAGCCTTGGACAGAGAGCACACAATACTGCTTGGTAAACCATTTATGGCAACTACCAAGACAATTATTGATATCCAAGAGGGAAATTTGACAATGACAGTCTTAGGAGAGACTATACATTTTAAAGTTTTTTATTCTTCACCTTTTTCTTCTATTTCTACCATTGATGAAATATTCGATGTCGACCCTTTGGATAATCTTGTCCAAAGCACCTTTTTCTGAACCAGAATAGAATACAAGCTTGAAACTATTCTTACACTTGAAAAGGTCAAAGAAGATTTAGATGAGGAAACTATGGGGAACCTTGAACAATTAGATAGTGATGAACTAATGACAAAATCTAGTACACTTTTAAATCTACCTAGCTCCCTATCTAGTAAAAAGGCCAATCCACCTGCACTTGAACTCAAAGACTTACCTAAGCACTTAAAATATGTGTTTTTAGGAGAAAGAGAAACTTATCTAATGATAATTTCTTCAATCTTGACCAAAACCTAATAAAAGGAACTTGTAAAAGTGCTTAAGAAGTTTTAAAAAGCCATAGGTTGGAGTATCGGAGATATAAGAGGCATTAGTCCTATCATGTGTATGTATAAGATCAACTTAGAGGATAGTGCTAAACTCGTATGAGAGACTCAAAGAAGACTAAATCCAAACATGCAAGAGGTAGTTAAGAAAGAAATTCTTAAATTGTTAGAAAAAGAAATTATCTACCCTATTGTTGATAGTAAGTGGGTTAGTCCAGTACATGTGGTACCTAAGAAATCTAGGATAACAATTGTTAAAAATGATAAAAGTGAATTAGTGCCCACTAGAATAATCACTAGATGGAGGATGTGAATAGATTTTAGGAAACTGAATTTATATACTAAAAGGGATCACTTTCCTCTTCCATTCATTGATCAAATGTTGGAAATATTAGTCGGTAGATAGGTACAGACAGGGGCGTGGATCTCAGCGTGACATGTGCTGGCGAGTGCGCGATGCTTGACATGGCATACACATGATTGGGCAGTTTTGTCTGTTTTTCCATTTTTTTTTACTTTTTCTCATTTTTTCTCACTTATTTATATAATAAATGAATACTACACCTTGAATATTGTGATGTATTGCTTTCAATAGTTTTTTCTCAAGTCTTTAAATTATTTTTGGAGCAAAAATACTTGAAAAATAATAAAAATACCCATAATTTTGAAAATATAAATTTATATAAAATATGATAAAATCATACGAATTTAAATATATTTAATCAATTAAAGTAAATTAAATCATGTTAATCTTAGTGATTTTTAAGCACTCATCAAAAAGCTTACTACTATTGTGGTAAAATATTGACCACGACACTAATAAGGCTTACTACGATATGATTGAAAGAAGGTTTAACACTGTTGTGGTAAGACATTACCTTATTGTGGTAAGCCTTACCATGACATGCTAATACCTTACCATAACATGTCAAAGCTTGACTTGGCATGTCAATGTCTTACCATATCATGTCAATGTCTTACTATGACATGTCAATACCTCACCATGACTTATCAATGTCTTGCTACACTATGTTAATCTCTTAGAATTATATGTCAATGCTTTACCAAGGTCGTTGGAATCTATTGAGAACGTCGAAAAGTCATTTGTAACGATGTCGTTGGAAAGTTTCTTAGAATTTGAAAACTTCACTAGATATTTGATCGAATTATGGAAAAATTCATCGGAGCTCCGACTATATTTATTTTATTTTTGTTTTATGTGAAGATATTTATAGAGATATTTTAGTTTTATTATTATATGAGTAAGAGTGAAATTACATGGTTTTGAACATAGAGATAATATTTTGATAATAAAAAGTGAATTTAATTATAAAATTTATATTAATTTAATAAATCACTCTATTATTATATTAAAAAAATAAAAATAATTAAATAAACTTGTAAATATGATTTGATAATGTAATTATCTACTTGTCTTCTCACACATATCTCAATTATTCTAACTCCATTTTGAGATATACCATAACACTCCACCTATTCTGATGTCATTTTTACCAGATGTATTCATTCGAACCACCATTCAAAACAAGACAATTTCAGATACAAAACAAGAATACAAACAGATTACATGGATTATTATTTTTATTTAAAATTAATTAGTTTTTTACTTATAATGAAATTGAGTAATAAATTTTCGAAAAGTAATTTATTACTCAATTTCATTAATTTGTTTTGTTTTAGTTACGTAATAAATGATATAAATTGTTACTGTATAATCCTTTTAAAAGCAATTTTATTTTATTTGATTATTAAAATTATTTTTTAATATAATTTTTAGTTACTAGTTAATACATCGTAAAAAAAGTTAATAACCAATTTAAATTCGGAACTTAGGAAAGAGAAAATGTAAATTAAAAAAATATATATTCAACATATATAGATGATTAACATAATTCAATCATATTTCTTTATTTAATTAATTTTTTCCCTAAAATTTCAATCATATATATATATATATTAATTATCCATATTTTTTTACACAATTTTTTATACCTTCATACCTTCGTACCTCAATCATCCATATTTATAAGGAATGAAAAAGAGAATATATATACGTAATTTATTAAAATATTAAAAATAATAATTACTAAATTTTATTTGATTAAAATTATAATATTATTACTATTATTTAAAAATATTAAACATACAATTAATATTTTAAATAGTTTTGAAGATAATTATTAGTATTTTAAATACTAATTATTTATTACTTAATTGATATAATAAAATTACCTACACATTTTAAATATGTAGGTAATTTTATTAAAAATTATAATAAATTATTTAATTTTTTTATATAATATATATACATATATTATTACCGCATATATTTACCTACGTCAATTTTTTTATTTTAGGCCATTTTATATTTTGTATTTTTTATTTTAAAAAATCGTATCCAATTGTCCATAATAGATATATTATTATCCAATGTTACTGATTTTACGTGTATTTGTGAGATTTTATTTTTAAAAGTAAATATTATTAGTTTAATATATAATAATAATTAACAATGATTTAAAAATTGTAAAAATTACGTTTATTATAGCAATTAATTAATATTATTTTTAAGATTTTCTTATAAAAAATTATGATATGATAAAAAATTATTATTAGTAAAAATAATTATAAAATAACTAATTTTATTTAGCCATTAAAAAATTAAAAATCTTAAATACTGTACTATCCATCATAACAAAATCATTAGAGAGTGTATATTTTATCATCTCAAAATAAGAATACATGTCTTAGGTTTCATAATATTTTTGAGTTTTCCTCCACGCTCTTGATTTTATATAAGAGTGTATTTGATAGTTTTGAATACATATTAATGTGTTTTTAGTATATTTTTATCATAAAATTGAAATCATTTGTGAAATTATTTTGATTCAAATTTCAAAAAATCAAAGAAATTGAAAGAATGTATCTTTTTTTTTTATATATATTTTCTAGAACTAATGTAAGTTTGGTGCATTATTTTTAATTTTAATTATATGATAATATAATTATACATTATCTTATATTAAAATTACTTGATATAATATTTTTTTTACAAATATTAATAAATTCATATTTATAATCTAAAAATTCGTGACATGTACAAATATGTGCACTTGACCAATGTGTGTATATAAGTGGCCTTCAAGAAACTAATGATTTTAATCAATAATTTATCATCTTGAACATATAATATATTAAATCAATTATGAAAATTTAAATATATTTAAATATTATCATAGTTTTAAACTTAAATTTAATTAATAATTTCTAAAATCAAGAAAAAAAGAGAAGTTACATAAAAGTACATATTTACCATTAGTTGGAGTAATTCAACGTGTAGATATAATTATTTAAAATCATGATATTCAAATCCTTATATATATATATATATATATATACACACGATAGAAGGTTGGAATTCTAAGATTTTGAAAAATTTAAATGATTAAAAAGATTATGATTCTATAAGTTTAATGTGAGGTTTAAAAGGAGTGAGCAATTATCAAAGTAAAAAATATCTATATAAAGATTTAAAAATATTTATATAAAAAAATGAATTAATGAATTAATTGATACTTTTACGTAAATCTTACTTTGAGTACGTTGTGATTGATCCTAATAAATTTGATCTTGATTATTGTCATATTCCAAATAAAGTAAAGTTATTGAGGTGATTAATTGTTCTTTACAAGTTTATACAATGAATTGAATAAAATTAAAGTTAATTGGTGTGTTATTTGTAAAAAAAGTTTGATAATTTATTTTTATATTTTTCAATTAATCATAATTTTTAGTTTAAAATATAAAGTAATATAGTTGTTTAATGTGCATCTCAAGATTTTTGTTGGTAGTAAAATTTAACTTTGTATGGGAGTTGTATGAATGCTAAGAAGGCTTTTCTTGTGTGGAGTTATATGATTAGATAATTTTTTGGTGTTTGAATTGAGAAGAATAATATAGAATTTGAAGAAATTAAAAATGATTGCAATACAATATAAAAAAATATATATTATTTTTAATTTCAGTGTAGATTGTAATTTTAAAAGAGTTTGAAGATTATTCTTAATTTTTTATAAAATATAATTAAGATGATTGCTTATCTTAAGATTATATTTTAGATTTTGTAAAAAATGAACTGTCTTCTGGTTAAAAAAATTTTTAAGTGGATTATTTGTCTTTTTTGTATATATAATTATATTATCATGTTTCTTATAAATATACTTAAAAAAGAAGAAGCTATAAAGGTTGTGGTTTTTATTCAGTCCAAAAAAAGTAAAAACGTTATGGGTATTAATTGAGATAGAAAGTTATTAATCCACATGTAGTTAAACAATTAGACTCTTATTTTTAGTGGGTTTTACTATTGAAAATTGATACTTAGTACTATTAAATAAAATAGTAATCCCATCATATATATATATATATATATATATTATTAGAATTCGATCTATATTTATTAATTAATGTTTAATCTGCTATAATTTTATATATAAATAATAATTAATTTAAGTAATATTACCTAATAATCTTAATTCTTAATCATATCATTTATTAAATATTCATCCAATCTAATGTTGACATTTAGATTGATTTGAAGTCATGACATGTAGTATTTCTCTAAGATTTTAACAAAAAGAGAAAATAGAATATTCTAAATAAAGAACAAGAAAAAATAGAAAGTCTCCTAAGCTACAGTTCAATTCTTTGGGCGACGCAGTAATACTATTAAGAAGATCCTACCAAAATATACATTTATATTTATATTAATTATAATATAATATATAATTAAATTTTAAAAAATATTTTTTTATTCTTAAAGTTATTTATTTACGTATTATAATAATATTAATATAAATATAAATTTATATATTAATAATATAACTCGTATTAATAAAATTTAATAATATAATATATATTTTTATATATTTAATTTAATTTTTAATATCATATAAAAAATATATATATTTAATTTTTTTACTAGATAAATAAATTTTTTTTAAAGTTATAAGATAATAACCACATAATCACTTTATTTAGAATAAATACATTGTTTAATCTCTATGAAAAATGTATAATTAAAGTTACTTTATTTATAAAAAATATATGAATAAAATTAATTTTTTATCCTATTTTTTATTAAATATAAGATAATAACATATATATATATATATTATAGGTATATACACAAAAAAAATTAAATCTTAAACAAAATTTTAAATAAATTTTTTATTATCTAATATGTTTAGACAATGTAAATAATATTCTCTTATATTTTAAAAAAATATTAAATAAAAAATTAATTTTATCATTCTTTTATATATTTTTTGAATTTAAAAGTAATTTTTCTAGATAAAATAATTAAACAATCTTTAAAGTCTGAACGAAGGATTATGATAACTTTTCCTAAAATAATACTAAAAAAGAATATGAAGTGAAAGAGAAGAAACTAATAGAGACCACAAGAACTTGTGGTTGTGAATGAAACCAAGGTTCTTACGTGGCTTCAAACTCTCTTTTAAACGGATCAAAATCGTAGATGACACACCAACACTTTGCCAACTGAGACATTAAATCATTTTCTTGCTCTTAAAAACATTATATCTATTATTTTTGATCTGTTTGGTCGCCGGGAAAATATGCAAGAAAATAAGAACTCTGCTATCAAGCTCTTTGGTAAAAGGATTCTGCTTCAGGAAGATTGGGAGGTTCCGGCTGTTTCAGGTGATGACGTGGTCTCTCAAATGTCAGAGAAAGAAGTAGATGAAGATGAGAGAGAAGTAGAAGAGGTTGGTATATTTTGTATTTCGAGATTTAGAGCTTGTGCTTGTTGATCTTGTTTATCTGGAACATCATGATAATTCGTTTTGTTAAAATTTCTGTGAGTTTTGATTGCTTGATTCAGTTTTTTCTGTGTTTTTGAATGCTAAATCGGATTTTGTGATTTGATTTTTCAGAGTTTCGTTTTGCACTTTAACAGGATTGGCTTACTACTATATTACTTTTTTGTTGATTTATGGCTTTTTGATGACTATAATGATCAAATTTGTAATTTGTTCAATCTGTGAAACAGAAAATAGATTTTTTTTTTTTTTTTACTTTGAATTGTCTTCAAGACAAAGTCCTAAATTTGCAAAATTGTTGAAATTCAAGTAGGTTCTAGAATACTTTATTTTATTCCTTTCCAAGCTTTTATGAATTCATTAGTAGCTTCTTTCATAAATAAGATTTTCATCATTATTTATTATTTCACTCCATTTCTTGTAATATGTATGTGTAGATATATACATATATATATACACAATACACTCATTTTCTTGGTCTGAATCACCTTTTTCCCCTGATTAGTTACTATTTTTTTTCTTCTAAAAATAAAACTAAAATTCACCTAATAGTAACTAGGATTCGAACCTCGACCCAGATCTTCAACAAGTCCAAACATATTAAGAGCTACAGCTCATCAGCCAACTGATTAGTAGCTAGTCTTTATACACGTCAATTTTCCTATTTTTCCATCAATCAACTCTGAAGTGATTTACCCTTTTTTTGAGTGTCATGCATATTTTATTTTTCTGAATTAGTAATTTTTTCTAATGACTTAGCAAGTCTCTTTTTTAAAGAAACACTTTAGTATTAAATTATTAAGTAAAATATTCAAAATTGCTGTAACATCAACGTTTTCTTTACTAAAAATTAGCAATTCCCTTTCAATAAACTTTTTCATATTGTTTATTTAGCATTGTTTTTAGATATAACTTGAGAACTTAATTCAAATTCTCCTGACTAATTATTTTTTTTTCGCTGGCATTTCCAACTTATTTGGCACCTCATACTTAAATACTAATAGATGGTATATTTATAAAAATCTCAGGATTCACAGCCAAAAATATCCACCGACAATCCTGAACATCATGATGATTTGCCTCCAAAAAAAGAACATTATAGTTCTAGAGATCCACCGCAAGAAAGACAGGATTCAAAAGATTTGAAAACAATGTCAGATTGTAATGTGAATCCTAAAACACCATCTAGAGATGAAGAAAGTGCAAAATCAAAACTTTACAAGGATGAGAGTGAGGCCAACAATTACACACAAGAGAACAATTTGAAGAAGCCTGACAAGATACTGCCTTGCCCTCGCTGCAATAGCTTGGACACCAAGTTCTGCTATTACAACAATTACAATGTCAGTCAACCGCGTCATTTTTGTAAGGCTTGTCAAAGATACTGGACTACTGGTGGTAATATGAGGAATGTACCTGTGGGAGCTGGACGCCGAAAGAACAAGAACTCTCCTGCCTCACGTTATCAGCATTTCACCATTTCTGAGGATCCTCAAGCCGCTAGAATTGATCCTCCAAATGGTAGAGTTCTTAGCTTTGTAGATGCACCAAGTTGTGAGTCCATGGCTTCTGTTGTAGATCTTGCAGATAAGGTCTTGAATAGTAATCAAAACGGTTACCATTATAAAATCAAAGAAGGAGCTGGAGAAAATTGTGATGACTGCTCTAGTGCTTCTTCTGTAAGAGTCGCAAATTCAATGAATGAAGTGGGCATGAAGTGTTCTCAAGAAGCTCATATAACAACATACCCCCCTGGTGTACCTTGGCCTTATCCGTGGAACTCTTCAGTTCCTCCACCAGCCTTCTGCTCACCCGGGTATCCCATGATGTTCTACCCTGCAGCATATTGGAACTATGCTGCTCAAGGAAATTGGAACATACCTACATGGTTGTCTCCACAACCTTCTTCACTAAACCAAAAGTCACCAAATTCCATTTCGAATTCTTCGATACCAGGTAAGCATTCAAGGGATGGTGACATGCTTATATTGGAGAGCGCAGAGAAAGAACAGCAGAAGAAACATAAAAATGGATGTGTTTTGGTTCCGAAAACATTAAGGATTGATAATCCAAATGAAGCTTCCAAGAGTTCAATACGGGAAACACTGGGGATGAAGAATGATTCACTCAATGGAGATAGGTTATTTAAGGGTTTTCAATCCAAATCTGATGAAAAATCCAATAAGATAACTCAGACCTCTTCAATCTTGAGAGCTAACCCGGCGGCTTTAGCTAGATCCCTCAACTTTCAAGAAAGCTACTAGGCAATTTACCTATGATGTGAGGTAAAGCTCTAGGGTAAACTAATTTTGCCCTATTGTAAGTTTTGTAACATTATATGGACGAGTTATGATTTTCTTAGCTTGTTGAGTCGTTCTGGCTGTAAATATCTTCTACATATGTGAAATACTTTTCGAGAGTTGGTGAAAGATTTTTGGATATTCTAAAAATAATAATAAATAGCAAAAGGAAATGGAGAACCTTCTCTTGGTATGATGAAACTTTTAAGGAACGGTATTTTTTTTGGGTACTTTTTAGTATCCATTATTTTTCAAGATTTTTTTGGTGCATTAAAAGTACTTATATTTTAAAAAATGTATCTATTTTATCAAAAATGATTTTGTTCAAATATTTAAAATTAAAATGTAAATTGATTTTGCATTTAGTGTAATGATTTTAATGAGTTGTGTATAAATAGAATATCATTAAAATTATTGAGATGAAATTTTACCTTTAATTAGTTTATTTCTTTTTTAATCATTTATTTATATTATAAATTGAGAGTATAATTTTGTAGAGATTTTATAATATAGCAAAAGATATTTCTTTTAATCTTTATTAGACTTAAGATCTATTCTATATAGTATCATAGCAATGGAATATCATTAACTTCCAATAAATTAGAAACCAATCTTAAAATTCTTAACTAAAATTCAACTTGTTCTTATCATTAATTCAAATGAAATTCTATTTCTACATCTCTCGATAGAAAAATTAAATGGTAGAATAGATTCAATGAATAAAATTAGCTATTAATTAAAAGGGAAATTAGGTTTTTTTATTGGAGAGATGAAAAAGTTAATCACTATAAATTTTAATGCATTTCAACATTAAAATTCAAAAAATTCAATGATTATAACTTGGTTCGTCTATTAAATGATTCACACGATAAGTAAGATTTATCTTTTTTTACTTATAAATAGATATATTTGGCAAGTCATACGAGTTTATCAGCCTTTTGGTTGGCTCAAAATGGATCTAGAAAAGATAGATATAGGCCTAGTGAAAAAACTGGGTATAGGTCGAGTAAAATCAAGAGTGGGTTGGGTCATAGGCTTTCACAATCTTTGGTTTTCTCGAATCAAAACAATATAGCCCATGGCCACATGGAAACCAAACTGGGTAAGGCCAAAATTTGCAACAGAAATAATATTTTGTAAGCAATGTTAAAAAATTAGGCACACAAAAGACATGTTGAAAAATTCATGAAAAATCCGTGGATTAAAAACCGAGACAAAACATATCTCGTAGCTACCAAGCTTCAATTGAAACCCAAACAAAAGAAGCTTTTAATTCAACTAAACTATATCAACTTTATAGATTGTTTTTCAATTTTAAAAGTGCAGGTCAATCATCTACCTCGTTAGCTTACAAAGATAATCGCTTAAGTGCCCTTGTTATCACTTTTCAAAACAAAATTCCTTGGATTGTTGATTCTGGAATGTTAGATTATAAGGTTGATGCATATAATTTATTTATCACTTATGTATCTTATGTTGGAAAATTAAAGTTAGAATTGTAGATGGATCTCTATCATCTGTTGCTAAAAATGAGTATTTGAATATCGAATTCTATCATTCTTAACTCTGTACTCCATGTCACAAACCTATCTTGTAACTTAATTTCTATTAGTCAATTGACAAAAATCTTTATTGTTTTGCTACTTTTTTATCATCTTATTGTGTTTTTTAGGACCTATCATCGAGAAAATCGATTGACAATGCTAGAAAGTGTGAAAGTCTATACTATTTTGATGAGACTAAAGTGAGTAAAATTATTCAATTTGCTATTTGTAATTCTATTTCTATTCCTAGTGATAGCAAAACATTATTATGGTATAATAGAATGGGACATCTAAGTTTTCACTATTGAAACTTTTATTTCCTTCCATATTTTCAAATAATAAAATAGTTAAAGTTCAGTGTGAAACTTGGGCAAACATAAGTGGAATTATTTTCCACAAATACCATATAAACCCTTCAATTCCTTTACCTTGATACAAAATTATATGTAGCGACCATCTTGTATTTGTAATCATACTTATACCAAGTGGTTCATCACCTTTATTGATGGTCATACTCGTGTTTGTTGGGTGTATTTTTTGAAAGAAAAAACTAAGGTTCGAAATGCTTTCATTAACTTTCATAAAATGATTCAAACATAAATACAAATTTTCCATATAGATAATGACACCAAGTTTTATCTTCAAAATCATGGAATAGTACATTAGAGTTCTTGTGTGGACACACCCCAACAAAATGGGATAGCTGAACGTAAGAATAGACGTCTCTTCAAAGTAGCACATGCTTTGATGTTTATCACAAACATAAAAAAACGTTTTAGGGGAGATGTTCTCACTTTCACATATCTTATTAATCGTATGCCTAGTAGGGTTCTCTCCTTTGAAATTCCTCTCAAAAGATTACAAAACTTCTTAACCCTTTCACATTTACAATCTACCCTGACCCTAAAACTATTTGGTTGTATTGCATTGTTCAAAACACAAATCCAAACTAGATCCAAAAGCTATTAAATGATTTTTTATTGGTTATTATCTTACTCAAAAGGGTTACAAATGCTATAATCCATCTACTCATAAGATTTTTGCCAATATTGATGTCATTTTTTTTAGAACACCCCTTACTACCAAATGACATCTCTTCAAGGGGGGATGGTATAACATAGGATAAAACTTTTGATTAATACTTGAACTATGGTCTCACTCTTTATAAGGAATTAGTGTGTCCTAATGGAAATACATCATTGATCTTCTCACTAAAACAAGCATACTTGGTTGTAAACCAAGTAATACTTCGATAGAGGCTAGGAAAAGGAATGAAAATATGAGAAAACTAGTAGGTATAGACATCTATCAAATATTAGTAAGAAAGCTAATATATTTGTCTTACACTAGGCTTGCCATCACATTTGGAGTTAGTATTGTAAGTCAACACATGCACTCTCCAACAAAATTCCACTTGTAAGTTATGTAAAGAATTCTTAGGTATCTAAAAGATTCACTAGGCAAAGGGTTGTTCTTCAAAACAAGTGAAACTAATAATATAAAAATCTTTATTGATGTAGACTATGTTGGCTTAGTAGAAGATAAAAGATCCATTATAGGATATTGTACTCTCTTTTTTCGAAATCTTAGTAACATGGAGAAGTAGAAAACTGAATGTAGTAGCAAGAATTAGTGTTGAAGTAGAGTTTAGAGGAGTTGCACAAGGAATTTGTGAAGTCTTATAGTTAAGAAAACTTTCAAATGAATTTTGGATCATAGTAGAGTCTCCAATGAAACTCTTCTATGGAAACAAAGCTGCCATTAATATTTTCCATAATCCAGTTCAATGTGACAGAACTAAACATGAACAAGTAGATAGGAATTTGAGAAGATAGAAGACAAAACTATATGCCCAACTTATGTTCCCTAACCCAAATTTCTCTACCCCATAAGTTATACCTATAAATTACTAGCGATAAAATCTCTTCAGTCCCCAAGGTGGACCTTGGTGGAACTTACTTGGATGGGAATCAGGCTACTTAGCCATAGATAACAAAAATTAAAGAAAGAGTTAGCAAAAGCACCTGAATGTAGAAAGCTAGTACTCGTCTAAAAATCTAGAGGCATAGAATGCTTTTCTTCAGGCACAGAATAAAAATTTTCAGGCACAAACTAAAATTCCTTACATTGTTTGAAATTCTTTGAAAGAATTTTGAGAGCTAGTTTGAGAGAAAATAGAATGAAAATAATGAGGGCAAGGGCTCCTAATATAGTGGTTGAGGAACCTGGATCTCCTAGTAGAAGTTGAAAGGATGAGAAGAATTTGAAAGTTTACTCTAATGAATTTATAAAGGTTAAAATATGAAGAAATTGAGAAGATTGCATTCCAAAGGGTGGATACATATGATTGCACGAGTGATTCATGGACCATGATACTTATATATGTAGAATATTTCACACGGGATGACTTGGGAATACAAGATACAAAGTAATCGAGGTAAAACCCACACGAGGTGCAGAACACTAGATGAATGAGGTGGACATGTAACATGAGGTGAACATCCCACATGGGGTGACCCCAATGAGGTACCAAAGGTAGGAAGACAAGGAGACAATTTGCAAGGAAATAGTGAAGTGATATCATAAAGTGATAGTGATCTGATGGCAAGTTAAATATGGTGGTTCTAGTGGGGTGTTGACACCTAGGAGTGAAATTATATATATATATATGGACCTATATCATCCGTTAGATGGATCTAACTCTCTATAATATCTCTCTAACCTTATTGGCACATTATTATTCTCCCCAAATAATTATAAATAGAATAATTGAGGAATGATGTATATCATAACTCCATGATTTACAAGGTTAAACTAAAAATGGCTTATGACAAGTAAATCCTAAGGAAGAACTTTGAGCTAAGAATACAAGTACATCTTTATGATTCCCAATTGCATCTCCACCCTTGAAAGCTAAGATCAAGATAGATCGGTCCATTTATGGTGAAACAAGTTTTTCCCAACGATTTTATTAAGATAGAGGATTTAATCGATGGGTGAATTTTTAAGGTTAATGGACAATGGTTAAATTTTTTTATAGAGATAGTAGATCATTCTACATGTTTTCAGGAAATTCATCTTGTCACTCCAATATAACAACATTGATCAGGTTTTATTTTTTTGGTACATTAGTTTTATTTCTTTTTTATTATTTTATTTATTTTTAGTTTATTTTTTTGTTATTTATTATGTTTCTCATCTTTAGCTAACACATTTATAGCCAATTTTCATGTGAACTTTCTTCACTTAGAATCCATCTATCCTTTGATCATCTAGTTCATATTTAATTTTGAGACATTAAGGACACTGTCAAATTTGGATTGGGGTCGGTGGCACTTCATGCACAATTTTTATGCACCTTTTTAATATACATTGATGCCCATTATCCAATTTAAAAGAGTGTAATAAAAAATGCTTAGATCTTAGTAATTTATGAAAATAAGTTTGCATTGTATGTTTGAAGGAATACGTTCCTCTACTTGTTCTTATTTTTACTTGTCAAATTTAAGCCAACCATTGTTAATCTAAGATTTAAGTATTATTTTCTATTAATAGCTTTATATGCACCACATGCATTAGATTTAAAAATGGACAATTAAGATTTTAAAATATGCATAGAAAAAACAAGTAGAGAATCATACTCTATATTTAAAATGTTCAAATGAAAATATTTGCATCATTGTCTACGTGATGAATTCAAATTGTTTGGTTTGAATTACCTTTTCTGTTTTGATTATTAAATAATAACTTTAAAAATATTATATGTATATATATATATATATACATTATTAAGCTTTTGCTAAAGATTTAATGTTCAATGTATATAACCTATAGAATTTTCATGTCTAAATATATATTTTTATGATCTTTTACATCTTTTGTTAGTGGGTGGAGTGATATGAGAAAATAGTTTATGAATTTTCATTGATATTTTGAATTGGTTAGTTAATATTTAAAATATCATTTTTTGGTTTGTGTAATGAATTAATTGACAAGCTAAAGGATAATGTTAATTAAAAATTGAGATAAATTTTATGAGAAAATATTGTAGTAATTATGTTCGATCTTTTCTTTGTATTATGCTTGTATTAATTTTTGCATTAAAAAAAGAGAAAAAATCAAGAAAAGAAAAACATGAAAAAATAGAATAAAAAGAAGATGTTATTCATTTTAATAAATTTTATATTCCTTATCCTAGAAGATAACAAGTTTTTATTAATATTTAGTTTGTAGGAAGAAATTTTTCTCATCAATATCTATTGTGTTCTTATATAAACTAATTGAAATCCTAAAACTATTTTGTGATAAAAATAGTTGAATTTTAAGTAGTGTATTTTCCTATCATTAGATCAATGTTTATTTGTCCTAAAAAAACCCATCTCTTAAGTGTTTCTTTCTTTTTCAACTCTATAGTGAAATCCTTAGCTCTTAAAAATAATTTATCCATGAGGATATAGAGTTGAGGTTTTTATATGAACAAATTCTCTAGGTTATATGTGTTGTGATTTGTAGTAAAAAGGTTTTGCGCTTAGTTCACACATACATATTTTTGAAAGTTATAATTGAAATAATTTACATATCTCTAGACTTTTATTTGGACTAATAATTATGTTTTTGTTTTATTATTTTCACTTCAATTGCTAGGGACTAACAATAAATTGGTTAGGGATTGTGATAATAGCATAAAAATATATATCTAAAATGTGTAAAATTGATATTTATGATCCAAAACGTTTAAAATTAATATTTATCTTTACTGATTCAATAAATATTGTTGTATATTAATTATGATTATTTTATGCTTGTAGGATAAACAAAATTAGCAAAAGAATATCAAAGATATCAAAATTTGACTTTTGCAACATATCTTCATAAGATTTCATAAATAAGGTGATGAATTTGGATCATAAATTTTGATTCTAATATCCAAATAAGATAATTCAAGTTGATATGAAAATCTAAGAGATTTATTTACAATTTCATATTTCGTAAAAATATCTAAATCTAATTATTTAAACCCAAAAATAAGCTTAATTTCAAAATATATGGTATTTAAATGTCTGTTAGTATTTATGATATATTGTTTTGTATAAAGTTTCAAATTAGATAATTTTTGATCCTATGAAAAGATAAGAGATTTATCTATAATTTTTATTTTGAAAATATTTTTTAAATCAATTATCTTAAATGAGAAAATAGCTTGATATTATCAAAATTCAATAAATCGTTATACTTTAATGCTAAAAATAGATGGAGCATTCAACGCTTGAAAAACATCATAAAATTATAAAAGGTTCTTACTTTCTTATCTCATTATTTTTCTTTAGAATATTGAGAATTATTTGTAAGTTAGGTTAAAATTAGAGAAGGTTAGAGATGAGTTGAATTGTGTAGTATTTTTATAAACATCATTTATTTTTATATGTACCTTCTAGTTACAATTTTGTATTGAGAAATTATTTTGTTCATATTTTTCTATATTTAATATATTATATTTTATATTTTCATATAATTTCACTCATGCTTATTTTATGTGCAATTTTTTGTTTTTATTTTATAAGTTGATATTTTACTACAATATTGTCGTTTTGACATATTGTTGATATTGTAAACTTATAATAATAAATCTTGTTTATTATTCAATAAAACTATTTTCTCAAAATAAATACATTAATTTTTGTTATTGATCTTTAGTTTTATATTTTACAATTGTTTGTTTGTTTGTTTGGGATATGAAACAAACAATTGACTAATAAATAAGAATCAAAATTAGTAATATTAAAACGAAACAATTGAGTAGATCTCATCTTGTTATTTAATATTGATATTATTTTCTTTAATTATTACTTGTTGGAATAAATATGTGAAAAACCATGTAAGAATAATATTACCAATAACCTGAAATGAATTGTTTAGGTTGAGTCACGGACTATGTCGCTCTCTTATTTATAGCTGAAAAAATATGTATAACGGTCATATAATTATGAAAATAACGGTCATAAAACTAACAGTCACATAATTATGAAAATAACGGTCATAAAAATAACGGTTACATAATTATGAAAATAACGACCATAAAATTAACGATCACATAATTATGAAAATAACGGTCATAAAAGTAACGGTCACATAATTATGAAAATAATGGTCATAAAAATAACGATAATATAATTATGAAAATGACAGTTACATAATTTAGGAAATAATGGTCATAAAATAATAAAAAATATATTTTTTATTTAAATTCATTTCTAACAATCCCCCACTTGAATTTAAAATAAAAATAGTTTCATCGAGCAACCGATTAATTAAAAGTATAAGATTGTGCATAAGTAAAAGGTGTCTATTGACTTGAACCTTTCCATAGTGTTGATGCTTTAGAATATATTAGAGTAACTTGTAGTTTTGAACTCTATCTCTAACAACATTACACACACAACCTTTCCAAGGTGTAGTTCGAAAAGCTCGTGCATTACGACCATGCATGTTTATCCCAGTATAGTGAATGCTCTAGTAAATTTTGCCCAAAATTTTCATAAGAAGCAGCCACACTTCCACATTCACATAGGTGAATCTATCAAGAGTACTCTTGTAGTTACGTACTCCACTCCACATAGAGTATAGAACTCATTAGGAGTTTAATAATTAACTCATCCTTTCTGACACATCAGGACTTCATGCTTCTAACAATATAGAATGCGACTTTATAATAGCATGATTCATCTCATATCACTTCATGACTTGTTATTAACTTTTGAACTTATTTCTTGGGATTTCCAATCTATAAGTTGGGTTACCATCATGAGTGACTCTTCATTCTAAGGGCATCAGTCACATTCCTTTCGAGATTTTTGAAATTGTTTTTCTCTTGTTAATCCTTTCGTCAAAGGATCAACCAAATTTTCATCAGTACATATATGATCCATTCTTACAGCTCCTGTGGAGAGAAATTTTCTAACAGTACTGTGTATCTATTGTCTCTTGCCATTATAATAACGGTTCTAAATCTTTGCAATAGCCGCGGTACTATCGCGGTGGATCAGGAAAACTGGTATCGATCTTTCCCATAAAGGGATCTCAGCTAACAAACTTCTTAACTAGCCTACTTCTTCACTAGCAGTAGCTAGTGTTATTTTTTAAAACTTCATCGTAGATTGAGCCAATATTGTCTACTACTTAGACTTCTAAGAGGCAGCTCTACCAGCAATGCTAAATATATAGCTGCTAGTTGTTGTGGAATCTTCTGATAAAGTGTTCCAATCTACATCGTTGTATCCTTCTAGAACAGCGAGAAACTTTTTATAATGTAATCCAAGGTATATAGTTCTCTTAAGGTATCTCATAACCCTTTCAATAGCATTCCAATGCTCTATACTAGGTCTACTGGCAAACCTACATAGTAATCCCACAACATAAACTATGTCTGGTCTAGTGCAATCAGTAGCATAATGTAAGCTACCAATGATGCTCGCATACTCAGTTTGTCTAACACTATCTCCGGTGTTCTTGAACAACTTTACACTAGGATCATACGGAGTACATGCAGGTTTACATTTAAAGCAATTATATTTCTTTAAGATCTTCTCAATGTAATAAGATTGATCTAAAGAAATTCCCTTTTCAGACCTAGTAATCTTTATACCAAGGATTACACTCGCTTCTTTGAGATCTTTCATATCAAAGTTAACACTTAACCAAGTTTTCACATTATTCAAAATATGAATATTTTATCCAAAAATAAGCATATCATCCATATATAAACATATAATAGTGAAAATGTTATCTTCTAATTTATAATAAATGCATTTGTCACTTTCATTCATTTTGAATTCATGTGGGTTAACTATATTATCAAATTTCTCATGCCATTGCTTAGGTGCTTATTTTAGACCATACAGAGATTTATCTAGTTTACAAACTTTATTTTCTTGAACTGGGATAACAAAACCTTCAGGTTGATCCATATAAATTTCTTCTTCTAAATCATCATTTAAGAAAGCATTTTTAACATCCACTTGATGTACTACTAAATCATGGATAACAGCTAGAGAAAAAAATTACACATATGGAAGTTATTCGTGTGACTGGTGAAAAGGTATCAAAGAAATCTACATTTTTCCTTTGCCTATACCCTTTAACTACAAGATGAGCTTTGTACTTTTCAATAGTACCATCGGGTTTTAATTTCTTTTTTTTAGTATCCATTTACATCCAATGGTTTTGCAACCAGTAGGTAACTCAACTAAATGCCAAGTCTTATTATACTCAAGTGAGTCCATTTCATCATTTATGGCTTCTTCCCATAAGTTGGCATCTAAAGAAGAGAATGATTCTTTATGAGTTTGGGGATCTTCCTCTAAGGTATAAGCATAAAAATCTGACCCAAAATCCTTAAGGGTTCAAGCTTATTTACTTCTTCTAATTTCAGTGTTTAATTCTTCATTTTGTTCAATAGTTCTAGTTATGGGTAAACTACTAGAATACGAGTCCCCACTATTTTTAAATTTAAAGAGAAACCTATGTTCATAGAAGTCAGCATCATTTGATTTTATAACTACATGATCTTTTAAGTCATAAAATTTATAAGCTTTACTATTCACAATGTATCCTATGAATACACACTCATATGATCTACTAGCAAGTTTATTTCTTTTAGGATCAGGGATCCTAACATACGCTAAACAACCCCATGTTTTAAAATAAGTTAAATTAGGTTTCTTATTTTTTTCAAAATTTCATATGGTGAAATTTTATTTGTAGATTTAGGCACTCTATTTAGCACATAGCAAACAGTTAATAAAATTTCCTCCTACCAATGGGAATCAGTAACATAGTTTAATACAATTGCAACAACTGAATCAATAAAAGTTCTATTTTTTCTTTCAGCTTTGCCATTCATTTTAGGAGAATAAGGTGTAGTTTTTTCATGAATGATTCCAAGAGTTTTATAAAAATCATTGAAGAGTTGGAATCATATTCAGTGCCTCTATCACTTCGAAACCTTTTTATTTTTCTGTTAAGTTGATTCTCAATCTGAGTCATAAATATTTTAAACATGTCAAACGCTTCACTTTTATTTTTCATTTGATATACATAAGTGTAATCTGAACAGTCATCTATAAAAGTTATAAAATAACGTTTTCCATTTCTTATTAAATTTCCATCAAGTTCGCATATGTCAGAGTGTATTAAGTCTAAAGGTTCAGATTCTCTAATTACTGACTTATGTGAAGTTTTTGTTATTTTAGCTTGACTATAAAAATCACATTTTCCAAAATCATTCAAAGATATTTTAGGAATTAGTTCTAAAGTACTCATGTTCTTGATTATGCATTTATTAACATCATAAAGTCTAGCATGCCAAATATTAAAAGAATTCAACATTCAATTTAAACATGGCATTAGTGGCGTACCCTTTCCCAACAAAAAATATTATTTTTAGTTATTATATATAAATCAGACCCTATAGTTTGAGTAAACCCAATTTTGTAAAGAAGATATCTCGAAACTAAGTTCTTTCTCATCTTTGGAGTATGCAGGACATCCTTCAAGATGATAGTCTTTCCAGAGGTAAACTTCAATACCACCTCACCAATACCAGCAACTTTAGTGGAGTGGGAGTAGCCCAGTAGTACTTTCTTATCCTTAGAATCAGAATAGGACTTGAACATGTCTCGATCATAGCAGACATGGCGAGAAGCATCAGTGTCCACCCACCACCCCTCAGATCCATCAAAAAAATTGATTTAAGATATCGTAGCAATAAGTTAATCTTCGGTAAGGTTTCACCTACGGGGTAAGACGATTCCTGTTTTGGCAGTTCCTGGCGGCTAGGTCTGTTACAACTATAACACATGAATGTGTTATTCCTTAAGGGGTTGAGATCCATTCTGGGGAGGATAGTTTCTGTTTCTATTTTGGTGGTTGCGGTTTTGGTTATTATTACAATTATGAGTTTTCATATTTCTTCTTTTAGGTTTCAGAACTACAGAGGAGGATTTCTTATTGGTATTGTTGTTTGAGATAATGAGTATTTCATCTCTTTGATCTTGTTTTCATACTTCTTCTTATATTCTTAGACGGGTTATAAGACTTTCTAAAGAAAATTCCTTAGTTTTATGTCTAAGTATATTCTTAAAATCTTTCTAAGCATGGGGTAATTTATCTATAAAAAAATCTACTTGAAATTGTTCATCTAAAGTCATACCTACAAAATTTATTTCGTGTGCTATCTTCTGTAGTTTGTGTGATTGGGCTTCCACATATTTGTCATCAATTATTTGGTACTTCATATATCTACTCACAACATACTTCTTAGTTCTAGCTTCCTCAGTGTCATACTTCTTTTGAAGTGCATTCTAAAATTCCTTAGTAGACTTATCAAAATTATAATAGTCATATAAGTCATTTAGCTAATCCATTAAGAATAAAAATTTTGCATAGAAAATGATTTTCTATCCAAGTGTTTAAATCCTTTATTGTAGCTTCAGTATGAGAATTAGGCAGTGTTGGTTTTTTCAATAATAAGAACAAAAGGGACATTTTACATGGCTAAGAAAAATAGTTTATTGAAATCAATAGTTAACATTTCAGTAGACATGCTAGATAGAAATCGTCTTACAATTGTTGGAACAAATATGTGAAAAAATATGTAAGAACAATATTACCGATAACCTGAAATGAACTGTTTGGGTTGAGTCGCGGACTAGGTTGCTCTATTTAAGACATTTCCCAGCTCTGTCCAAATTTGTGCAAGCAAACACAACCTCGTCGTCCCCAGGATAAAATAGCCCAAAATCTTTTTTTCTGTCTCTGATCTTCATTGCACTGATGAAGCCCGGAATACTACACCTCTTAAATATTTATATTGCTCGGAAATCTGAAATGACAATTCTGAATTTTCTTTTCTTTAATTTTGCTATGAAAAACCGTAGAACTGTTTTTAAGTTGTTAAGTTATGTTATAAACTGAGGGCTATTACCCCTATTTATAGTTGAAAAAATATGTATAACAGTCATATAATTATGAAAATAACGGTCACATAATTATGAAAATAACGGTCACATAATTATGAAAATAACAGTCATAAAAATAACGGCCGCATAATTATGAAAATCACAGTCATAAAAGTAACGGTCACATAATTATGAAAATAACGGCGATAAAAGTAACGGTCACATAATTATGAAAATAACGGTCATAAAAATAACGGTCGCATAATTATGAAAATAACGGTAATATAATTATGAAAATGTCAGTTACATAATTTATGAAATAATGGTTATAAAATAAGAAAAAATAATTTTTATTTAAATTCATTTCTAACATTACTGTTTTCTTTATTTTTCTGTTATAATTTTTATTTATCATTATGTGATAACTTTTTTTGTTAATTTATTTTATTTCTTATGGATTCCACGCCTAAAACTATATTATAGTTCAAATTAATAATTTTGTGCGTGAGTAAGTGGGAAACTTTGTAGTGCCTGATGGAGCATCTATTCTATGCGTGCCACCCTGGTGCCATCTATTCTTAGGCTTCCTACCCTTTTTGCCAACCTAAACTTGTGATGGTAGTCTTAAATGGGGTGCGACTAGCAATTGGGTCCTGGTTTGACTGCCTAGCAACAAGATTTTCACTTACAATTTGTTGGCTCATTTCATAAACTTATTGGATCGAAGAGTTTCTTAGAGAAAGGAAACTGGTGAAGATAGCAAATAACACAATGAAGAATAGCGTAGCAGATGCTCTTACTAGAGTATTAGCATATCTAACTATTTTTATGCTTTCAGGAATGGAACATCTTGACATCAAAATCAAGATAAAGGAAAAGGAGATAAATATTCCATAGGAACAACTCGAGTTGTTCTACCTTCAGAAATCTCTTATGGAGACAAGAAATAATAAAAAGAACTTAATTGTTCAAAACAACCTTTAGAGCTCAAAATCTCAAAAGAGGAATCTTCATTAAATATTCAAACTAAAGAAGGTGAAACTTCTTGAGAGAGAATTCAAAATGAAAAGAAAGAACCTAATAGTTCAAAGGAAAGAAAGATTTATGAAACCAAAAAGCTCAATTGGGAAATGAGGTAGAATGAAGAGCATACAAAGGTTTATGTGGTCTATAATGGCCCAAAACTAAGAATCAATAACAATTGGGAAGAAGCTAGTAAATCTATTCTAGGAATTATTGGAGTAACTCATAGAACTTTCACCAACATAATAGAAGCTTAAGGTAGTTATGCTAACTACAAAACACCAAAACTAATAACTCTTGAGGATATAGTAAGAAATTGTTCTGCATCATTACAACAACAATTAACAACTCCAAGCAGGTTGAAAAATCTAGGAAATATAGCAAGGCCTCCAGTGCTATTTAGAGAAGCATTTCTTCCAGGAACATTAAAAATAGTAAAGCATTCAGTGTTGTTCACAGAGACATCCCTTAAAAATGCTCCAATCATTAAAGATGAGAAGGACCAATATAGAAACCTAAAAAAACACAATGGTTGAGTCTCTATAACTTGGTCAGGAAGTATACCCAGGAACATTTTGAAGATATGAAGTTCTATACCATAGACAAGGAATTTCCTAGAAGAAGCAAATTCAATATCTTAGAAAGAGTTGATACAATATTTGTTTATAAAGCTTTCCATGTGGGATTAATAGAAAATATATATCTAGGGATTAATTTAAGAGAATTAAATTATTTCCCAGAAAATTTTAAAAGAGAAATCAAAAAATTTAGAAGGAAGATTAAAGCAGGTGACAAGCCTGTTTATCTTAGGTTTTTCAGTTCAACCTAGAAATTGGTCAAGAAATAAGGAAGGTATTCTGGTTCTATGCCAGAAACGCTACTAAAGACCATGATCATCACACAAGAAGTGTGTGCAATGAATACGCAAGTATACATATCGTAACAAATAATATAATGATAAGAAAATATCATTCTCATAGAGATTATTTTATTAGAAACTAATTTTAAAACTAAAAAATAAAAATCAATTTTTTCGTGTTTTTATATTTTAAGGAAGCAAAATTAAAATAACTAAAAGTAAATAGAAATAATTAATTAAATGGGATTTGATAACTAAAAAGATATATGAGAAAATATATAGGAATACTTAATCCCCCAATTTTCTAAATTTGTGAATTACTAAAATCCTCCCAATATAATTATCATTTAATTATATGATCAATTGAATCTAGCATGTCATGTATTTCTCTTTCAAGTAAACTACATATCATATAGTAATTAATTGAATCATAATCTCATACAATTAAATTACATACTACTCATTAAGTTCATCAATTATGGATCACATACATAAGAATCATACATCTCTGCCTAGAAACTATGCATGTTATTTAGTCAAGACAAACAATTAAATAATTTTCTCAAATCTATTTAATTGCCTCTATAGATAAATCGTCGGCTAAACAATTAATAACATAAAAATCAGATTAAATTAAAATTATAATTGGGGTAAAATATTAAATCATCACATGATGAAAATTGGGTTCATAAGATCCCTACATCAATAAATTAACTACACATAATTGTGTTCATAAAACTCATATTTTTCATAAAGAAAGACATAAAAGTTGATAAAGAAAAGAGTACAAGAAGAAATACAATCAATCACTTCAAGTATAGGATTAATCTTCTCTTGAATCTCCACCAAAATTGTTTCCTCTCTTGAATTTTTTTATATTTTTTTCTCTTTTTAGCTCCAAAAATTGACCAAAATTATGCTAATGATGACCACTTCGGGTTTATGGAGTGATTAAGGACTTAAATATTGCTCAGGTTCAGTTTGGATCGTTAGATGAACTTCAAATCAAGGGTTACGATTAAAACAAGAAAACTGACAGTGCTAGCCAATCACAAAGCAACATGTGGTAGGATAAATTCACTAGACAAATCAGAGGGAGACGTGTGGCTGGGGAGACCGGTCAAAGTCAACGATCGCCAAGTCAGCGCCACGCAATGCAATGTGATTAGCGGAAATGGATGGCATGGTGCACGGGTGGAACATGTAGAGCAATAGCGTGGAGACATGTGGCAAGGCAGTTTGACCAATTTCTGAACTCAGATTGAACGCCGTGTTGACACATGGCACACGTTTCATCCTCTTCACATGCGGTAGCTCCTGATTGATCCTATGTTAAAAATTCATAAAAAATTCAAAAAAAATTCAAAATTTATATTTTCACCCCTTTTCACTAAAACATTTATATTTTAATATTTTTTGTCATAAAAATACTATTTATTGAATAAAATAAGTGAATATTAAGAAGGAAAAAAATTGCGCTAATGACTCTACTTTCATATAGTCATCAAACCACAGATGTATTCTCTATATCAAAGATCGAGAAGATGAAAATGCATCATGATCAACGTCATCAAAAAGACTATCAGTAGAAGACAATAAAGAAAATAAAGATATAGACCCCACATTTTAGTCGGCATCATGTGCCAAGAAAAAAAGAAGTGACTATCATTTAAAGCAAAAAGAAGAATTATTAAAGCAAGGGTAAAATAATGATTCTAGTCTTGTAAATAGAGATTCTTTGTGCTATAAAAGGAACCCTTATGCTTATTTCAAAACACACAAACATATAGAAATCCAAAGCTTTCTACTCTGAAAAACAAAAACTCTAGCATAGAAATCCCCTCTATCTAGAAATTTCAAAACCAGTAATGTTATACCTAGTAAGTATGAGTGGTTAAGAATCCATTCAAGGTTAGCCTTAAATTGTAATAATTATTATCTTATGAATAAAATGAAGTTATGTTACTCTTTCCTAGTAAGTCAAATATTGGACACCATTTATGTATGGATGTAGAAGGCTCACCATTTCTAGGAAGGCGTTGAAGTTTGAGCAAAACCGAGACATAACAGGTGTAACAAAAGAAGACGAACAGAAAGAAAAACTGTGATGGACCCATCAAATTCAAGTATAATAATTATAAATTTAAGTCATTTATGAATCTTGGATGTTTAAATATTTACTTACATTAAAGTGATAATACTAAGAAACAGTAAAATGAATATTGTTTTTAATTTTAATAAATAACTAGTTCCAAAAGAAATTAAAGATAAAAATCTAAATCTATTAGAAAATTTTGGTAAAAGTTATCTCGGTCATTTAAATTAATATTTTAAACATGAGGATTATGAAACTTGTCTTGAAATTTTTAAGAGAATTAGCACTTTGTTAGACATCTATACAGACTATATTAAAGCTATCACAAGCATCATCGACCACCCTATTTCAAGGACATTAAGAGACTATTTTAGTCAAAAATATGTACGAATAGAGGAAGAAGAATTCAATAATTTAATGTTTGGATACTACTTCTCTGAAGATTATAAATACACTGTATGTATACAAGAAAAACATATTTGTATACTACCAATAGGACAAAATAATGTGCATTCAACACATATGACTTATCAAGATAATATCATATGAATATCGAAATATTAGTACATAAATTATAATTATTAGGTTTAACAAGTGAAAGAATAATTTTAAATTTTAAAAGATAATTAATATATTCAAGATTATAAATAAGTAATCAACATAAAGAATAACATAATATACTCTGTAATTGTAATAAATATAGCAGAAAATTAGATTTACACCAACAAATAATAAACTTTTTAGACAAATTATTGTCTTTCTCAAATAGACAAAGACCATCAACTAAGTCAATTTAGTCAATATTATTCCTCAATTAAAAATTTATTCGATCTGTAAAAATTGATATCAGAGTCATGAAATAGTACTATAAATAGAAATAAATAGAAAATTAATATCATTAGTTATTAAAAACACTAATGATATTAACCATAAAATCTAGAAATATTTTATATATTTTTATAAACCTTCTAGACATAAAATATTTTAGATATTATTTTTATTAAATTAGAAGATAATTTACCTTTTAAAAGGCATATTCTCAAAATAAGCTTTAAAAAATGCAATTTTTTTATATGTTATTGACTAGATGTTTAGCTGCATTGATCAATCAAATGTTAACGTGGCTTAATGATAACTTGCCACGTGTAATTTGTGCCCAACACATAAGATGAAAACTCTTCTATGTAATACTTCTACAAACATGAAAAGGGGAGACTACTTTCTATGTTTCTTGAATAGTTTAAAGTAGGATATGACTATAACAGTTGTTCAGTTAATAGTTTACCAACTTCGGATACTTCGAATTTTCATTTAATTAGACCAAAATATTTTAAGATTTATATTATATATAAAAATTTAAATTACACCTTATAAGTTTTTGAAAATATTTTAGAACTATTATTCTTATTTATTGTATAATTTATTTAAGTTTTATTTTTTATTTTTTATCAATCAATTAATAAATTATTAGTAGTTAAAATATTAATAATTATCTAAAGATAAATGATATATCTCATCTTATTATTATCTTAACTCACCAAAAAGTAAATTAGAAAAAATAATATGAACTTACAAAATTAATATATTGTATAATAAATTAATAAGACATTCCATCCCAATTATCCCCTGTGTCCCTAACCCAAAATAAAACATATGTTGTTCATTATATTATAAGAAAAATGATTTTTTTTTAAGAAGAGGTTAAAAATAAAATTACATGTACACAGGGATATCATGCAAATTATTTGTAAAGGAGAAGAAATATGATAGACTAACGAGAAATGATGACAAATGTGAAATTCCACCTTACCTAGAAGAAACTTTTTTTCCGGGTGGAACGATAGAAAGAAACTCTGATTCAAAACAACAGCAAAATCGAATACGAAAAACTGCTCCATTTTGCAGCGGTAGAACCGTTTAGCCTTAATTCACGTCAAATATTTGTGTCCAAACGATATGACATTAACATATAAATAAATACTCGGACAATTTAATTTAATAAAAAAATACAGAAAATTGAAGAAAATGAGCATTTGTAACACTAAAATAAAAATGTATGACTCGATATTCTAAAAGTCCATAAAACATGGGTAAAAAGAAAGCATTATTTATCTGTACAAGGTCTAGCTAGCATCACATTCCAACAGAAAATACTTTTCATCGTAAACTTGTGACAATCTTAAATGAACTTAAAGGCTTATGATTGGTCAAAAACAAGACCAAATAAGCCCAAAATGTAAATGGCCAATCACATTGTTCCAGGTGAGGCGAGGTAAGTCACAATCAACTCATTTGTGACATACCTACTGCAAGATTGTACCTCAAAGTGGGTTATCATCGTATCACACAACCTTGAGATCAATTTTGTAAAAATAAATACTAAAGACGCATAAATTAACATTCATATCAATTATGGTGTAACACACCCAAAATAACTTCATAAATGAAAAGGTTGCTCATTTTTGGAGAAAATTTGACATGTCATACCATAATTGGTACAAATGCACCTAGTATTTCTCATTATGTAAATACAACCGTTTGAAATGGTTATTGAATTCTACAACCCCCAGAATCCGGGGCATGATGAACATTTCCGTAAGCTGATAGTTCCAGGAGATCCAAGTCACGACCTACAATTGATTCAATCCAGTCAAACTATCTTCTTATACATGTCAAAACCACGGATAACCTACAGAGTAAATATGGAAACTTAAGGAGACTTTTGGCTTACCTGACACCCTACAATAAGAGCTCTTTTGGATAAGATCAGATCGAGAAAGCTCTGTCCGGTTCCCCTTTGATCGATTCACCCTTGCCTAAAGCATATCAGAGAAACACAATGACAATAAGAACATGACATGGTTAAAATTAAGGATGTTAGAATTTGTTGAAACACTAACTCTTCTAAAATATGTAATACTGAATATTACACTTTTATAGGAAGAAATCTTGTAACATAGAGAAACAAAAGGCAAAATGTGATTGCTCACTCAAGTGCATAAACTGAGTATCGAAGATGTGAGTTAAAAAACCTCATAAATGAATTGAGCATTGGAGTGAAGAATGCAATCGTCAAGCACTGTAATAATCAAGTTGCCTTAACATTGTCATTAATCCTATGTTCATGCACATAGAAATGGACTATAGCGGGAAATGTGTGGACTCTGTATATTAAGTCAGACTTTACTAAAGTTGTTACTAAGAGTTGTCTTTTTATTCCAAATTGAGCATCATGAATATATGTGTTTCATCTCGAGGGAGAGAGTTAAAATAGAGACATTTTAATCATAAGCATATATCTTACTTTAGTATATAAATACATTGTTGTCTCAGTTTTTCAACAAAATAAACTAATATTTTATTTAAAAAAAATGTTAAAAGTTGAATCCAAATAGAATGTGAATTTTTTCCTATATTTTATTAGGTACAATTCGGATACATATATATACACAAGGATATGTGGAGAAGATCCTAATTTCTAGGAACTGATTTACACTATTTAAGAAAAGTAAATTACAGTTATATAAAAAAGATTAATATCCTTAAAATATAGATCTATAATTATAGGAAATTAACAATTCTTATATATGGTTAATTTGAATTCCTACACTTTCCTCAAACTAGGCGGTATATACTCATTAAATCAAGTTTAGAACTTAACTCAATGAAGTTCGGACAAAAGAGTGCCTTTGTGAGGATGTCTGCTGCTTGAAGCCGAGATGAAACATGCTTCAGTGATATAACATTGTTTTCTATCTTTTCGCTGATGAAGTATCGGTCGATCTTAACATGCTTTGTCCTATCACGATGGACAGGGTTCTTGACAATAGCTATAGCTAATTAGTTGTTACACACCTTATCTATAGGACTAGAAATACTAACTTTGAGTTTATCCAATAGCCATTTTAACCAGATTCTTTCACAAATACCCTGAGCTAAGGCTCGAAATACTGCCTCAACACTACTACATATTACCACCTGTTGCTTCTTACTTCACCATGTCACTTTTTACTCCGTCATGTCACTAAATTTTCTCATACATAGGAGCAATAATGCCCTAAAATTAATTTTCGGCCAATGAGGGATCTAGCCCAATCTACATCCGTGTAGACATCTAAGGAGCGATTAAGAGTCTTTTTGAACATTAGTCCCTTTTCAAGGTCTCTTTTAAGATATCTAAGAATACGGTAAAGTGTCTCCAAGTGTGTTTCTGAAGGAATGCTTAGAAATTGACTAACAATGCTCACTACAAAACTTATATCCAGACGTGTGTGAGTCAAATAAGCGTTGATATTGTCCTTTATCCACCACCATTTCTTCAATTCAAGGCTTCAACTTTGTGTAAGGGACCATAGAAATGTCCACTGCCCTACACCCACTCATATAGGTTTCCTTTAAGAGATCCAAGACATACTTTCGTTGGAAACCAAAATTCCCTTACTTGATCTAGCCACTTCTATTCCCAAAAAATACCTCATATATCCCAAGTCTTTGATTTCAAACTCTATGGATAAAAGAAGCTTAAGCCTCCTCATTTTCTCTTCATAATTCCCCGTGAAAACTATATCATCAATATATACTATTAATACAATAATTTTACTGCTTCTGAAGTATTTGTTGAAAAGAGTGTGATCAGCTTGAGACCGTAAGTAACCAACTTGTTTTAGCACCCTTGTAAATTTGTCAAACCATGCACAGGGTGATTATTTGAGCCCGTACAATGACTTTCGAAACCTACAGACTTTATCTCGTGTACAATTAGTTTCGAACCCAAGATATATATACATACATACTTCCTCTGCTAAGTCCCTATTCAAAAAACATTTTTCACATCAAGTTGAAATAAAGACCAATCTTGATTCACAGCAATAGATAACAAAACACTTACTGTATTGAGTTTTATTATAGGAGTAAATGTTTCCTGGTAGTCAATTCCATATGATTGAGTGAAACCCTTTGCTACCAAGCGGCCTTTGAACCGTTCAATACTACCATTAACCTTTTTTTTACTGAGAAAATCCACTTGCGCCCAACTATTTGCTTTCCAGGTGATAGAATTGTTAGGATCCATATGTCGTTCTTCTTAAGGGCATGAAATTCTCCTAGAGTAGCAGTTCTCCATTCAGGGACTTTTAATGCATCATGAACTGTTTTGGGAATCTGGATTTTGTCTAAAGTAGTCACAAATGCTTTGAATTTTTGGGAAAGTTTGGAGTTGGTCATATAATTGCGGATAGGATGTTGTATACATGAGCGAACTCCCTTTCTCTGAGCAATAAGTAGATCTAAGTCTAGATCATATTCTACCATTTTTTCAACATTGTATTCTGTGTTAGGTTCAGTCTCATCTCGTGCTAATTCAGGAATTGTTGAGATTGGATTAGACTCCTAATTTTGCTGATTTTGAACAGGCTGTTGAGGTTGTTTTCTCCTAGTATAAACTTTTATTGCCTCATTAAAAAGGTGGAGATGTTTTGGGTATATTTCTGACTTATCAGGTGATGAATTGGGTGATTCAAATGTGTTTGGAAAGCTAGCTGATGTCTGTGGGCTTGAAGGTGATGACTTTGGGTTGGGTAAGTGAAGAATTGAGTTGAGTGGACTTGGACTTGGTACCAGATTAATGAGAGAAGTCCAATCCCAATTTTGGGATTCATGAGTGTTTGTCTCACCATGGATTACGCAATTGGGAAAAAATGGTTTATCTTCAAAGAAGGTGATATCCATAGCGTGATAAACCTTTTTGGTGAGAAGAGAAAAACATTTATATCCCTTCTTGGTTGGTGAGTATCCAATAAAGATGCATTTGAGTGCTCTTTCATCAAGTTTACCTTAGCTATGAAGGTGTATATGAATAAAAGTAGCACATCCAAAAATTTTAAGGGGAATTTGGGAAAGTAGGTATGAGTTTGGAAAGAGATCAAGAAGTGATTGTACTGGAGTTTTGAATTTGAGAACACATGAGAGCATTCTATTAATGAGATAGGTTGCAATAAGAACAACCTTGTCCCCAAATTTCTTAGGTACATTAGACTGGAGGAGTAATGAACGAACAACCTCAATCACATGACGATTTTGCGTTCTACCACACCATTTTGTTGAGGGGTGTCCACGCATGAGCTTTAATGAACAATTCCATAAGATTGGAAATAAGGACTGAGAATGGAGTTGAAGAAATCTCAAGCATTATCAATTTTAAAGACTTGAATTTTGGTTTGAGATTGAGTTTGAATCATGGCATGAAATTTTTTGAAAATTTGGCTGGTTTCAAATTTATCTTTTATGAGAAAGGTCCAACTTAACCGGGTATAATCATTAACCAACAATAGAAACCACTTAGCTCCAGAAATATTAGAGATTTTGATTGGCACCCAAAAATTACTATGGATAAGAGAGAAAGGGAGGAGAATTGGTTTGTATGGTCGTAATATATATGTACTTCAAGTGTGCTTTGATAATTGGCATACATCACATTAAAATAATTTTGCATCTTTATTAATGAATAATGATGGAAATAAGCATTTCAAATACAAGAAATTTGGATGACCTAGATGATAATGTCACAACATGATTGCACTTATTTTATTGGACTGACCTATTGACTTATGACTCTAAACTTACCAACACTGGGGTCTGACACTATTCTTATTATTAGTCTGAGTTGGGACAAAAGATGAGTCTACTTTGAAGAGATACAAGTCTACACAAAGTTAAGTATTACCAATCATCTTCTCCGAATCTAAGTTCTAAAAAACACAAGATTTGCCAAAATATTTGGTCTCGCAGTGAAGATCACAATTTATTTTGCTTATAGAGATTAGATTACAATCAATATTAGGTACAAATAACACTGAGTGTAGAGTAAGATTGCGTGAGAGATATATGGTTCCTATTTTGACAACTCTTGAGCGTGAAACATTGGCAATACACACTATTTGATAATCTTGACATGGAGTATAAGTTGAGAACAATGATTTATCGTCTGTCATGTGATCTGATGCGCCTACATCTATTATCCAAGATGTTGAAGGTGACCGAGCCACATGAGGTACCTGGTTTCCATTACTGTGCATAGTTCTGTTCCCTGTCCCAATTATTAATGGACTGGTTGATAGATTTGCCTAGCTAATTTAGGTGCTAGAACAACTCCAACTGGTCCTTCGTGAAAGGGATTTGGTTGCTTCTGTGTAGACTGCATTTACCCGACTCTCACGATCGCCAGCAACCCTATTTGGCTTCCAATCTAGTGGCTTTCCATGTAACTTTTGGCAAGTGTCTTTAACGTAGCCTAGCTTCTTACAGTGGTCGCACCAAGGACTCTTTTCGTGGTCGATTTTCACTAGGAGTCTAAGACATCTCACGAGTGATACAGGCGGCAGGTTCGACCATGGACACGTGGTCTTTGGCAAAAGTAAGGGCTAAGTCATCAGTGGATGCAAGTGGTCTTTCCAAGGACATCCCCTTCGTGGTCAATTTTCACCGGGAGTCTGTGACATCCCGCAAGCGGCACAGGCATCAGGTTCAACCATGGACAAGTGGTCTTTGGCAGAAGTAAAGGCTAAGCCATCAATGGATGCAGGTGTATTAGAATGTCCCATCATGACTGTCTTTCGGCTCTCCTCTCGACGTACCTCAAAATAGACTTCTCGGAGACTTGGTAAGGGCTCAATTTCGAGTATTCGACCTCGCACCTCATCAAGGGACTTATCAAGACCCTTTAGAAACTTGAAGATACGTTTGGTCTCTACTACTTTCTTGAAATCGGTGCTGTCATTGGGACATTTCCATTTGTAAGATTCAAAGAGATCCAACTATTGCCAATACCACATAAGAGTGGTGAGGTAAGTGGTGACTGTATTTTCTCCTTACCTTAGATCATGTAGGATACTCTCTACATAGAAGAGTTCAACAGTAATCTCACTGCTAGAAACGGTGGCATGAGCTGTATCCCATATTTTCTTAACTGTAGTGTGGAGGAGGAAGTTTTCACGTATCTCGAAAGTCATTGAATTAATTAACCAGGATATGACCAAGTTGTTTTCTGCCCTCCAAACTTTGAATCTAGGATCACTTGAACTTGGTTGGATAGCAACATCTGTAATATAATCTCGACTCCGTCCACTCATAAACATCATTATAGATTGAGACCATTGGAAATAGTTGCGGCCATTGAGTTTGTGGTTGATTATAGGGATAATATTGTTTTCGGGAGTGATATGAGGATTGATAAGAGTATTGGGAGACAGAGTGGTAAGTGAAGATGAGTCCCTAAAAGTCTGCTCAAATTCGGCCATAGTGGACGAGATTTCAAGAGAGAGATAGTACTTGATTGTTACAAAGGTGATAGAGAAATGTGAATTGAGAATAGACTAGGGCCGACAGCCAGACAAATGAAAAATTAGATTTTAGAAGCCTTGCTCTGATACCATCAAGCAGAATAAAATGAGAATTTTTCTTTATGGTAGTGTTTAGTTCACTAGAAAGAATGGAATGGAATTGGAATTGATTCCTTACAATATGTTTGGTTGTGCTAAAAAGTGAGAATAAAATAGAATCAATTCCTTAAAGAGAAAGAATAAGAACTACTTCTCTCCCCCTTAGGAATCATGATTACATTTTCATCTTATTTTTTTGTTCAAATTTTACCCCAACCTTAAATATAACCCTAGACCCTATAACTTATACCCTAAAACACAAAACCCTATTTAGAAAAATAATAATTTTAACCCTAAACCTTAATCTACAAATATAACCCTAAACTCTAAATCATAAACCCTATATCCTATATCTTATACCCTATACCTTAAACTCTAAACCCTAAAACCTAAAACCCTAAACCTTAAACCCTATTTAGAAAAATAATGTTTTTAACCCTAAAACTTAACCCACAAATATAACCTTAAATCTTAAACATTATACCTTATACTCTATACCCTTTACCCTAACCTCTAAACTCTTAATCCTAAAACTCAAAAAACCCAAAATCTTAAACCCTAAACCCTATTTAGAAAAATAATAATTTTAAACCTAAACCCATAAAATATAACCCTAAACTTTAACCCACAAATATAACCATAAACCCTAAACCTTAAACCCTAAACCCTATACCTTATAACCTATATCCTAAACCCTATACCCTATACCTAAACCCAATATCCTAAATCCCAAACCCCAAACCTCAAAACCCTAAACTCTATTTAGAAAAATAATAATTTTAATAATATTTTATTTTTAAGTAATAATTATTTAAAAAAATAATAATTTTAATAATGTATTTTGTCTGACGAAAAAATAACAATTAAATTATATTATATTATTTATTTTACTAAATATATGAGTATTAAGATAATATATAGTGTTTTTCATTCCAGTCTAGTTGTAAACCAAAAACTATAATACTGGCTCTCTCTTTGATTCCAGTGGTTAAACCAAATAATACTATTTTTTTTCCTTTCTATTCTATTTTCATTCCAATTTCATTCAGTGAACCAAACGTCACCTATATTATATTAGGTACAATTCAGGTACATATATATACACAAGGATTTGTGGAAAAGATCTTGATTTCTAGGAGCTACTTTACACTATTTAAGGAAATACAAAAGATTAATATCCCTAAAATATAAATATATAATTATAAGAAACTAACAATTCCTTCCTACAAAAGTTATTTAAACTTTTAGAAGAATCGATTTCCCAACAACTTCTAACAAAATATAAGAGTGGTCAAGTGGTTGAACAATGGAATGGATTTTATATCCAATACCAAAGTCAGAATCATTGTTAAGCTCAGTTACAATTGTGGAAGTTAATCATTAATTCGAATACAGGTTAGATTCCTCCTCATCCTCATTATCATTAGTCCAAATACAGGGTAGATTCCACTTCATCCCCACTCTTTTCCATTCCCCCTCTTATATATTAAACGTTCATCAATAAAACAAAGATAAATTAGTCTAGCTATGGGTGGTAATCGAATACAAATGGTTGCTCCATCAAAAATTACTGAGACGATTGAGCTATGAGCTCTATTTAAAAACACTTGTACTGTGGTTATTAATTAAACTTTTTTGGGGTGCCATCGCGGAGTGGGGTTAAGGGGTTTTGAACACATTGTCCAAAATAAGACACTGGATTGAAGATTGAGAAATCATTGTCAGATTCTATCATCAACTTAAAAGTTTTTAGGAAAATTGATTGCTAATACTATTTTAACATAATATCAAAGCAGGTAGTTGTGTCTCCAAAATCCTGCAACCCAAATTATTGAAGTGTTGGGCCTATAACTATATATGGTCCACATTTGAGGGAGTGCTACATGGTATAAAGGTAATGTTTGGCCAGAAGTTTACCATCCAACTCTATGATGAACATGTTTGACAATAACTTCCCAAAAAGTTTAGTTCATTAAAACCTTCTACCTAGGATAGATATAAATGAATCATCCTCATAAAAGATTAAGAATAGCTGCTGCAAAGTTTAGATACACAGTCAACACCAATAGCAGAAAGCAACCATTGACCCTAACAAAACTCTTAATAAGACCCGTAAAATAATAAAGAAACATATATCCTAATTATAATATTCTCCAACACTAATAAGGAAACATAATATTTAATTGGCTAAAACAATAACTACAATTCTCTAACTACTACTAATTTTACACTTTGATCCCTTAATTTTTCAAATTTAACAAATTTATTCCAAAAATAGAAATTATGTTGAAATTTCACTATAACAATTAGATTTAACATTAAAATAAATTTTTTCGTATGATTTAGTCCCTTAACATAGGTAGAGTCCTTTTTGAACCATTTGTAAAAATTAAAAAGTTATCAGGACCAACTCTAACGAAATAGAGTTATAGGAAAATTGATAAAAGTTAAAGAACCATAAATATTGTTTAGCCTTTAATATTTTAATATTCCAACATTTTATACAGGGTAAAGGGTGCTATTGATCTCTTACTTGTAACTAGTGGAACACTTCAATCTTTTTCTTCTCAAGTATAGCACTTTAGTTCCTTTCCTAGTCAAAGTAGGAGCACTTTTAGTACCTTCCTATTTCCGGGTTCACTTTATGGAGCACATAAATCCTATATTAACTATTGAACCAAAAAATAAAAAAATAAAAATCAACTCTAAAAATAAAAGAGTTACACCAAAAAAAATGAGTTCCAATAGATTTTTCACAGCACTAAATTAATCTTTTAGCCTCTAAAATTTATCGTTAATCATATTTTATTCTTGAAAATGAAGTTTTCTTTAGGACAAATAATATTGCTATAATTCAAACATATAACTTAAAAATAGGTGTAATTAGGTGTAATGAGAGTTTATGGTTAATATAGGATCTATATACTCCATCTCGAACAATAAAGGAATTAAAGTGTTCCTCTTGAGAAATAAGGAATTAAAGTGCTCCACTAGCCATAACTAAAGAACAATTATGCTCTTTATCCTTTTATATATTAGCAAGATAAAAACATGCTAGTATAAAGTACATCCATTTATTTTACTTCAACCTGCTTCTGCTAAAAATAAAAAGAAAAAGAAATGCATAATCCTCGTAAATGGATTATGCATCATCAATTAAAATGGAATTTGGTATTTTAGTAGTATACCTATTCAACATAAGGTATGTATGTAGACTCCTATTTTCATAGTAGAACATTCGTAGTCCCTACATGTAATTTTAAATACACCAGTAATCCAAAATAAAGATTTAATTGAAAATTTCGACATCTGCAACACACATGGACAAAAAATGAAAGCCAAACTCACCTTTAAACTGGTATGTTTCTTTTTTATGTTTATAACTATGCTTCACAAATAAATTGAAATGTAAAAACTCCATATCTTCAGAACCACCGAAAAGAAGAAAAAAGAGAAAAAGCTAAAGTACCTGTAAAACCTGACAATTTTCAAGGGTGCTTTGTCCTCCCTGAAAAATAAAAATAAACATCAGTCAACAAAAAATAATCCCAGTGTAGCCAAGTGGGGGCCAAGAATTCATTTTAGAAGGTTAGGTCTACATAAAGGTGTTTACACAATAAAAATGGATGTTAAAGATGAAGCAGGACAAAACATAAGCACGGGGATAGAGAAAAATCTTATATTATTAATTCTCACATACCAGACCAGACAAAAATTACAGACGAAGTCTACCAATAAAGACGCTCCAAGAAATAGAAATGAAACCTCAATACTAAAAAAGGAAGAAAAAAATATGAACTCAATAATACTAAAGAAGGGCTAAAGAAAATCTCAACAATAAGTGCAAGATTATTACTATGCCAGCAGTAATCAAAACTCTATCTAATACAAACCACAAAGTGAATGAAACAGATGAGTCTTAAAATTTATACTTACTTAGAAGTGAGGATAACTGGCCCAAGATATGTAAAAGCTTTTCCAGCAACTGTAGTACACATCATTAACTAGTCTGTTATAAACTAAGCATTAGAATCGTACCATGTCACTGACCCATGCAATTCTAATACTGCATATATCTTGTCGGTTTTTTAATTAATATGTCATTTTCCATTCTAGAATTAGCTTTGAGCAAATGATCTGGTCTAACTGGTGCCTAAACTGAAATCTAGGTCTGCACATAGTACATTAATTTATAAAAGAAAGAAATGTATAAATGATAATGTATACTTGTACATTAGTTTAGAAAAATAATATATGCATGTACATTATTATCGAACAACAATGTACACTTGTAAAAGCAATGTAAGCATGTACATAACTTTATAAAATGAATATGTATAGTAAAGTAGTAACTATAGAAAAAATGACAATTAATGGTGGTCATTGCTGATGACGATCACTGACATCACCAGAACAGGCAGAGCTCCGGCGCCAACCACTGCTGCCGAAAACCACCAACGACTAACCTTTCGACAAATATAAGCTTGAAAAAGATGAAGGTAAAAAAAGTAAATTTAAAAGTCAAAACTATGTAGTTTTTGGCACAACGCTATTTTTGTCATGTCCATGATGTATCTGTTAAACATGAATGCTTCATCCAAAATGGAGGTCCGATGTAAGATAGTGCATACCAAGTTGACTATTGTTCTAAAGAAAGTGAGCTTGCTTTACAAAGTCTACGACCCAATTACATATGATGCAGTATGTATGGTTGATGTTAAGCCATGAGGAGAAAATCCATAACATATATCAGACAAACATAGAGAAGTTTGCACGGGAATTGTGCTTTATCTCTCCTTTTTGATCGTACTGCAAGCAAAGAATATTTAGAAGCTTTAGGAATCTTTTCTTTTGGGTTTTGTATGAGAATGAGATATATACGTTCAATGTTCTGAGAGATATATTGGGCATTTGGGGTTATTTTCATGATACATGGAACAGTGCGATTTTGAGTAGAGACACTGTAGTAAGAAATTGTTTGCTATTGTATTTTTAAGAACAATGATCAGTAAAGATCCCATAACCATCTTACTTAAACACAATCACTAAATCAGTGAAGGACCAAAAAGGAAAAACTTTTCATCACAACTTGATGAATGCATCAGTCCAATGTCACAATATAATTGTCTCATTATAAGGGTTCCATGATTACTTCAACATCTTATTTTCCCAATTTAACATTCAATCCAATACTGACACGTCACTAATGTATACAACAACTTGATGCATATAGCATTACGCAACCAAAAAAGTGTAAATTGGGAACTAAAAGAAGATCAACATATCTTTAGATAATGCGCATAATGAAAATATTGATGGAAAACAATAGTAAATGTTTCATTGAATCACGGCAAACCTAAAAGGGAAACCATCCAAAGAAAATAATAAAAAAGAAATGCTACTGGGAGTTGCATTACATTTATACACTCTATAGTACACCCGTCAAGGGCGGCTCTGTAATAAGCCCAACACTTACAGGGATTCGAACACTCTAATATAATATCATGTTTGAGTGCGTGTCTGTTTGAGAAATGGAAAACATCACATTTCTAAATTCTAACATGAAAAATAAAGATATTGGAAAACCATCACACGTCTTAGCAAACTTATATGACTAATTCAAACTAAAATCCAACAATAGGAGGGAAAAAAAACAAGAAGAAGAAGTAATCCCTCAAAAATAGAAAACCCAAAATGAGAATGCAACTAATACCTTAGAGTAAGGCACAATATGATCATAATCATGACAGAGACAACCGGAGCAGCCCACAAGCTTCCGAAACACGATATTACCAATAGCGTCTCGGCGCCATCTATCAGGGTCTCGACCTTTGATTTTCTCCGCTTTTTCCCAGCATTGCTGCTTAATATTGTAAGGAAAGCTTCGTGGGTTGTTGAAATTAGAGGGACTGGTGAGTTCTGGGGAGATAGCGAGGTCTTCGAGGAGAGTAATGGTGTCATCAGTTGCTACAGTGTCTGGCTGAAGTGGAGAAACTGAAGGCGAGACTAATCTGGATGGGCGCGGACCAGTTGATGGTCTTTGTTCGAACCAAGAAGGAAGTGTGGTGGTTCGACCCTTGAGAGGAGAAGAGGGTCGACTTCTTCTCTTTGGTTCTTTGGCTGTTGGCTTCATTTATCTCCTATTGGCTCTTGCACATAGAAAGCTGGTTCATTTTGGGTTTCAGAGGAAGAAATTGTACTCTATTTGTTCTTCCTAAACGATAGAAATTATTTCAGCAAGATAGGCTAGATGGAACTATAATTTCCTTTCGCCACGTGTATTCGAACACAAACGGTCAAACATGCTATTTCTTATTGGGTTTTGGTTATATTAACTTTTTCTTTTTAAAAATATTTAAAATTAATAACAATCAAATCCATTAAATCTATTACATCAATCTTACTACTATTAAAATAAATTCATTTAGGTGGTGTTTGATTTGTGAAATGAAATCAGAATCAGAATAGTATGTAATGGAAAGGAAACAATATTGTTTAGTTTAACCATTGGAATCAAACTCGGAATCAAGATTACAGTGTTTGGTTTGACACCGGAAGAAATACAAAAAACTGTAAATTACTTTAATACCCATACATTCAGTAAAGTTCAAATAATGTCATTTAATTACTATTTTTTCGTCAGACAAAATATATTATTGAAATTATTATTTTTCTAAATAATTATTACTTAATTAAAAAGAAATATATTATTAAAATTATTATTTTTCTAAATAGGGTTTAGGGTTTTGAGGTTTGGGATGTAGGATTTAGGGTTTAGGGATTTAGGATTTGAGGTTATATTTGTGGGTTAAGGTTTAAGGTTAAAATTATTATTTTTTTAAAAAGGGTTTAGGGTTTTAGGATTTAGAATTTGGAATTTGGAGTTTAGGATTTAGGGTTTTGGGATTTATGTTTTAGGGTTTTGGGTTTTGGGTTTTGGGTTTTGGGTTTTGGGTTTTGGGTTTTGGGATTTATGTTTTAGGGTTTAAGGTTTTAGGGTTTAAGGTTTAGGGATTTGGGGTTTAGGGTTTAGAGATTTGGGGTTTAGGGTTTTGGAATTTTGGGTTTGTGAATTTGGGATTTAAGTTTAAGGTTATATTTTAAGTGAGGGTAAAATTGGAAAAAAAAATTAGATGGGAATGTAATTATGATTATTAAGGAGGGAGAAGAAATTGTAATTTCTTCTCCTTTAGTAATCGATTTCATTCCGTCCGCCTATTACGTCCAACCAAACACACAAAATGGAAGGAATCAATTCTGATTCCTTTCCATTCACTCTAATCAAGCATGGGTTTAAGGTTTACTTGATCCTATTTTCATAGCTAAAATGCTTAACAACATTATTTTTGTCTTTTTTAGGAACACATTAATAGTTTCTTTCCACTTTCATTTGCTGACATTACTTCCAAGTTGTGAACCTTTTGATTGATGTGAATATTAATGTGACCTTTTGTTAATCAATAAAAAAACTAACTAAATTTTAATTAATTTTTCTTATTTTAATAACAAAAATCTCAATTAATATTTGAATAAATTGGAATTCTTTGGTTCACTGCACATAGATAGAAAATTTTGCATAGTTCAGCCAATCATTTATTCTCCGATGTAATCTTTATCCTTTCTCATTTGATTGAGTTTGGAATTCAAAAAACATATAGTTCTCTGCTTCATTTTTCGGGATAATGTCTTAAATATTTATGAGATTTAAGATATCTTTATTTATGTCCATAAAGTTTATAAAATATCTAAAATATTCTTAGATTTTAATGGTGTTAATTTTACATTTATTATTATTTATAATAGTATTCTTTGGCTCTGATATCATTTTTTACAAATTAATAAAAAAATTAATCGAGATTAATATTGACCTAGTTGATGATATTTGTTTATTTACGGAAAGTAATAGTTTATCTAAAAAGCTTATTATTTGTTGGTATAAATTTAATTTTATTCTATATTCACTACAATTGCATAGTATATTATGTTCTTCATTATGTTGATTACTTAATTGTAATCTTGAATCTATTAATAATTTTTTTAAATTAAAAATTATTCTTTCATTTGTTAAATCTAATAGTTCTAATTTATGTACTAATGATTAGATGTTCATATAGTATTATCTTGATAAAATGCATATTATTTTTTCCTATTTCTAGTATACAAATAGATTTTTCTTGTGTACATACAGTGTACTTATAATTTTCAAAGAAGTCATATCCAAACATTAAGTTGTTGAATTCTTCTTCCTCTCTTCTTACATATTTTTTACTAAAATAGTCTTTTAATATGTTTGAAACATGATGATCTATGATGCTTGTGATAGCTTTGATATAATATGTGTAGATATCTAATAAGGAGTTAAATCTTTTAAAATTTTCAAGACAAGTTTCATAATCCTCATCTTTAAAGTATTCATTTAAATGATAAAGATAACTTTCATCAAATGTTTCTAATAGAATTAGATTTTTATCTTTGATTTTATTTGGAATTATTAGTTGTTTATTTCTAAAAATAGTTTCCATTTTCCTATTTTAGCAATATTATGACTTGATGTAAGAAAATATTTAATCATTCAAGATTCTTAACTGGCTTAAATTTATAATTATTATACCAGAATTTGATGAGTCAACAACGGTCTTCCCTTCTGTTCGTTTTCTTTTGTTACATTTGTTATGTCTCAACTTTGCTCAAATTTCAACGCCCTCTTGGCAATACTGAGTCTTCTACATCCGTACATAAATGGTGTTCAATAGTTGACTTACTATATAAGAGTAACTGAACTCCATTTTATTCATAGGATAATAACTATTCCAACTTAAGGCCAACTAAGAACCTTGAAGAGGTGCTTAGCCACTCATAATTACTGGGTATAACATTGATTTCTAGATATAATGGTTTTCTATGCTAGAGTTTTTTGTTTGTTTTAGAATAAAGAGCTCTGGATTTCTATGTATTCATGTGTGTTTTGAAATAACAATAAAGATACCTTTTATAGCACAAAGAATCTCTACTTACAAGACTAAAATTATTATTTTACCATTGCTTTAATAATTTGTCTATTTTTTTTTTACTTTAAAGGATAGTCATTTCTTTTTTTTCTTGGCACATGCTGCCGACTAAGATGTGGGATCTACATCTTTATTTCCTTTGTCATCTTCTATCGATAATTTCTTTCCTTATATTTTTTTGTCATATTCTGTAGACGGTTCTTTTGATGATGCGTCTTTATCTTCTCGATCTTTGATGCAAAGAATGCATTTGTGGTCTTTGGTGGCTTTTCTAGCATAGAAGCAGAATACCATTCTTGTTTCTTGACCTATTTCCAGGTTATTGCAATTAAAATTGGTTTCATATTTGGTAATTTTTTCACCATCTTCTTCTGAAAAAGATATGCTACTGTGGTAAATAATGATGACTTTACTAGTTAAATAATTTATTTTGATCTCAATAAAATTGTCAATCTTCTTGAGTTCATAGTAAATTTGGCCTAACATTTGACCTCTTAGTACATAGAGTTCTTCTGTGTTGAATTCCTTTTCTAGAAGTACCCTTGGTTTGGGAACTTCTATGTTTATGTTGGAAATCCCTATCTTGATGAAGTGGTAGGGACTAATACATCATTCCTCGTTCAAGTCCATTAATGAATTGAAAATTTTAAATAAATAGGTTTATCACTTGCTTTAATCTTCTTTCTAAGGTTCTTGATTTCTCTTTTAAAAAAATTTGGGAAATAATTTAACTCACTTAAATGAATTCTTGGATGTATATTTTCTATTAGTCCTACATGAAAAGCTTTATACACAAATATTGAATCAACTCCTTCAAAGGTATTGAATTTACTTTCTGTAGAAAATTCCCTGTTTGTAGTATAGAACTTCATATCTTTAATATGTTTTTGGGTAGACTTTCTGACCAAGTTATATAGACTCAACCATTGTGTTTGCTGAGGTTTATATATTGGTCTTTCTCATCTTCAATGATTAGAGTATTTCTAGGGAATGTCTCTCTGAATAGCACTAAATGCTTTACTATTTTTGATATCTTTAGAGGGGATGCTTCTCTAAATAGCACTGGATGTCTTTCTATTTTTCCAAGATTTGTTAATCTGCTTAGAGCCGTTCGTTGTTGTTCTAATGCTGTAGAATAATTTTTTACTATCTCCTTTTAAGTTATTAGTTTTGGTGTTTTGTAGTTGGCATAACTACCTTCGGCTTCTATTTTGTTGATGAAGGCTCTATGAGTTACTTTACTAATTCCTAAAATAGATTTACTAGCTTCTATCAAGTTGTTATAAAGTCCTAGTTTTGGGCCATTATAGACCATAAACTTTTTTTTGTTCTTTTTCTACCTCATCTGCCCAAACGAGCTTTTTGGTTTCAAAATTTTTTTGTGAACTATTAGGTTTTTCCTTTTTATCTTTATAAGTTTCACCTTGAATTTTTAATGAAGATTCTTTTTTTGAGCTTCTGGTCTCTAGAAGTTGTTTTGAACAATTAAGTTCTTATTGCTTCTTTCCTATTTCCATAAGAGATTTCTCGAGATATAGCAACTCGAGTTATTCATGTAGGATTTTTATCTCCTTTTCCTTTATCTTGATTTTGATGTGAAGGTGTTTTATTCCTGAAAGCATAAAAATAGTTAGATGTGCTAATTCTCTAGTAAGAGCATCTGCTAAGTTATTTTTATGGTTTTGAAGATGTTCAACATCAAAATTGTAATGGTTGAACCATTGTTTCCATCTAACTAATCTTCCTTATTTGTAATCACCTATGATATTAGTTCTTAATAAATAACCAAAATTCTTGTAATATGTTCTAACAATGAATATAGAGCTTATAACATATATTGCAAATTTCTTAATGGTTTTTTAACAGATAAATATTATTTTTCATTACTATGGTAATTTAATTTTGAACCTTAGAAAGATCCTAATGTATATCTACAAAGATATTCATCTTTGTCATCTACTTTTACTTTAAGAATTGCTCCCTAATATTCTTATGAAACATCTGTTTCAATTATCATCTTATCATCTGGTCTTAGATGGTATAAAGTTGGTAAATATTTTACCTTTGCTTTTACTATATCCATATATTGAGTATCTTCTTCGGTCTATTTCCAAATATGATCTCTTTTCAATTTTGCTTGCAATGGTTTTCTCATTTCTGCAAGTTTATTAATGTATGCTTTTGTATATGTTAAACATCATAAAAATCTTTATAATTGGTATTTGTATTTAATTCACCAGGGAAACCTTGAATATTATTATCTTTCAACCCTAAATATTTATTTTTTGGTTAATCAAGTATTACTTTCTTTTCAGAGAGTACAATGCCTTCTTTCCTACAATCCTGTAGAATATTGATAATATCCAAATAATTTTTATTTAATTCATTACTAAAAACCAAAATATCATCTATGTAAACACATCAAATATCTTATAATTTCTTGAAAATGTTATTCATATATCTTTGACAAATACTTGGAGCTTGTTTTAATCCAAATGGTATAATTGTCCTTGAAGGCAACTAAATGCTGTTAGTTTTTAGGATTCTTCATCCAATCTTATTTGCCAAAATTCGCTTTTGTTAATGACAACAATTCTTCCTTTTTTGAAATAAAGTATCCATCGTCAATGGTTTTTTTATTCAATGTTTTAAAGTTTATTATCATTCTCTTTTTTTTTCTTTTCTCAGCTTCCTTTTCAACTAAGAAATGTTATATTAGAGTGAGGTGAATTACTTTGTATTATGACTTTTAATTCCAAAAGTTTTTGAATTTGTTTCCCAAATTCAATTATGTCTTTTGGAGTATAAATCATTGGTTTTACTCTTATGATTTTGTTAGGATCTTTTAATTTTATGTTGACTATTGTTTTAGATTTATTTATTTTTGGATCCAAAGGATTTTCTGAACTAATTGTTTTTAATAATATTCTTATGTCTGTTAGGGTTTTCTCTTCTTGTATTTCAATGAGAAAAGTGTTTTATTTCTCTTTTATATCTAATGAAATATTTTCTAAATAAGGTTTTTGCTCGTCTTCTATCTCACCATGTTTTCGCTTTTTATGTTAGTTAGGTTTGAGACAATTAAAGCTTTTCTTATTTTTGAGACATAGATGATATCTTCTTCTAAGGTTGTGAGACTTATTTTGTCAAAATATTGTGTGAAAGATTGATATAAGTTTAGGAAATTATTCCTATTAACAAATCAACTCTTGTTTCCTATTGATATATGATAGGAATGTGAAACTTTTCTCCTCCTATCATTATATCAGTATCTTTTACTACCTTATTAAGATTTATTATAATATTATTAGAAATTCTTACAATTAAATCTTTTGGCACTTGTTTCTAGTTGTCTTCTGAAAATACATATTTACTATCTACACACATACTAGCTCATGTATCTATATATGCATTTAAATGATAAGTGCTATAGCCTTTAAATATTAGTCATATTTTAATGTAAGTACTATTTGGATTTGTAATACTATATAAATCATTCATTTTCTGATAAAGAATATCCACAATTTGAGTGTTCATATTTTAAGTCAATTATTTCTTTCTCAATTTCTTCCAATAGATAGATACTATAAGTATTATCTATATCAGATTCCTTGACTGGTTCTAATTCCATTTTAAAAGCTTCTTCCAAGATTTTTTATTTATGTGGAAATTCCTTTTTATGTTGAAGTCTACTTGAACATTCTTTAGCATAATATCCTTCTTCATTACATATCCAACATCTGCATTTTTTTTTCCTGAAAAGCAATTCCTGTTTTCAGAAGGTTTATACTTCTTTCTTCTAAAATATCTTTTCTTGCAGTTTTCTCTATTAAATATTTTTTTTATTTTAGAATTTTTTTATAATTTATATTTTTTATAAAATTTTAAATTACATCCATATTTTCCTAGTATTTTAAAATCTTTTGTATCACGGTAGATTTTATTATTTCCCCTTATCTGTTTATATTCTTTTCTTTCTTGGCATTTAATAATGATCCAATTTTTAAGGCTTCTTATTCTTCCTCATAAAGTATCTAGTATAGTTTTTCTATTTTTTTATTCCCAACTTTCTGTTAAGGTCTTAAGTAGTGTTCCAGGTAATTTTTGGAAAAATATTTCTTTGTAAGTTGTTTGCATAGAGGGTGGTAATCTATGGTAATATATTTCATATTCACAAATAAAAGAATCCATGTAACACATATTACAAATTTTCATATTTTTTAAATGTCATTTAGCTTCATTTATTTCATTTTCATTAGATTCAGTAATAGTTCTTCCTTTATCTTTTCCAATAAATTCTTTGTATATTTCATTTATTACTGTATCTAAGTATTCTCTTCCTGTGGAAAAATTCTCTTACATTAACAAATGTTGTTTGATTTTTTAAGTTTAAAAACCAAACTTAAACATTTCCTATCATGTTATGTGCTATAAGTACCCTACAAATTGAAGGATTTGTTTGGGTAGTTTGAGAGGTTTGTATGAGTACACTCATACCACTAATCCATTCATCTAAGACTTTTTTTTATATATCTTATATAGTCTAAATCAAGAAGATCAGATTTATAATTATCATGGAGTTTGAATTATGGTGGAATACTACCTCTAGTTCCCCAATGCAATCCTTGTTCTATTTTAGGTGGTTGTTTTCTTATTTTTGTCATATCAGGTTGTTCTGTTCTTTGCCTATTTTTTTCTACTCTATGTGGGTCATATGTTCCTTCTTGGTAAAAGACTGGTAATGAAATTGGTTTTATATGACATTTTGGGGTCATGTTTTCTGGTTCAAAATCAATCTTACTTATTATTGTCATATCATCCTCTTCTTTATTAGTACAAAGTTCTTCATTATAATGTTCTTCTATTTCTTCATTAGTTACTATCAATAAACTTACTAATTTTTTTGTATCCCTATTTTCAGGATTTATGAATTTTCTTTCTAATTCTTTTCTATATTCCATTAAATTGAAATTATCTCTTTGTTCTCAAATTGTTCTTCATTTTTTCTTTTCTCATTTTTAGGAATCAAGGAATCTGATCTCCTTGGTGGTTTTTATTTTAGTCCTTCTAAGGGATCATATTTATGATCTATTATTTCATTATTTTTATATATGTTGTATACATCTTTTATTAATTCTGAAAATTCCTTGTGTATATCTTGTTGTAGTTTATTATAATCATATTCATTTATTTCCTTTAGTAATTATTTTGTACATCTATTATTTCCTGTAAATATTTTTTGTTTGATTCTTGGACTAAATCCATTTCTTTTGTTAATAATTGTATACTTTCAAATAATGTTGCTTGATTTTTTGCTACACCTACTAGGCTTCAATTTACTTCCAAATCCATATATATTTTTTATCTCTAAACATTATTTTTTTCCTAATATAAAATGATGAACTAATGCCTTCATTATTTTGACTTCATTTTCTAGTTTTTTTAACTTCTTCTTGGTTAGAAGTTTCTTCTTCCTGTTACTACTCACTTTCGTTATATTTTAGGAGTATTTTTGAAACCTTAGAGGTATTTTTGAAGATTCCTTAAAGCTTTGGAGTATCTATGATATTAATCCTCCTCCAACTTTTTATATTTCAAGATTTAGAAATGTATCAGTTGGAAAAACAATCAGGTCAATACTACAATTTAAAAGTGCTGAATATCTTATTTGAAATTTTAAAATCCATACTTTAAATTGAGAAAGAAGAAAGACTAATAAAAAATTTGATTTGAATGATGAGTATTTGAACATATGGATCGATTTGAAACTTGACCCACAAAAAACCCGAGTAATCAGACGTGTTGTTTTAGGAAGAACCAGTTTGTGCCCATACCCATAAAGATACTTATAGGGTACTCATATCTATGCATAGTAACTTTGAGTATTGGAGGACCAACCACCAGATCGAGCTATAAAGTGGTCGACCTCCAGATTAGATTGTGCTTTTACATATGTATCCTTCTACCATGCTGCAACGTGTACCCCTATGTGATTGACACGTGTACATATAATGTTCTAAATATATGGGCGTCATAAGAGATCCACAGACCCTTTCAATTCTCTCACCTCTATCTAGTTTCTCTCTTTGAAAATCAAATAATTCTAACATTTTGGCACCCACCATGGGGCTTAGGATTCGAAGGTCAAACCTTAGCTTTTGACTCCTTATTTATAAGGATTCATCCCAAGTTTTGAGAGAGAAACCTTATAAGTAAGATCCCCACATTGTGTTCTTTAGGATTCAAGTCTGTTGATAACTGTATTTTATACAGTTATTTTCGTCTATTTTATTAATTATAATTGCTATGTTTTTTACATTTTTAGTTAATTTTTAATTAATTAAATTAATATTTACTATTAGTTTTTTAATAAATATATTTTTAAGAAAATTAATGAATTTGAATAAAAAAAGGACTTAATTGCAATTAATAAAAACTGAAAATATAATTTGAATTAAAAGTGGGTGAAATTGAAAATATCAAAAGATTAGAAGTTAATTTGAATTAAATTTGAGGGTCAAAATGCAATTAAGAAAAGTTGAATTTTCTGTGCAAGAGAAGAAGGCTACTCGTGCCATTATTCACGCGCGACATGTACCGTACGATCAAGAAATCAATGGTCACAATCAAGCGCGTGTAATGAAAACGTGACAAAAGCCATTGATGCGAGTTTCCTGGATGCATGTTGCACGGCGCGCAAAGTGGGACCCACATGTCGGCTGTGTAGAATATTCTCCGAGGCGCATCTCATCGCTCACTGTTGGATCAACTTTGAACGATCTAGATTCGTACGCGAATGGAATCAAGTTGTCTCGCACCGAGCAACGCACTTATATCCCGTGCAACACGGTTCATCGAAGCAGCATGCGCCCTCGCGTTCCACCGAATACGAAGCTGCCACGTGTTTCCTTAATCTTCCAACCAATCACATGGTGACACGTGGCATATATTTTGTGAAATCAAAACACTAGAAATGCTGCACTCTTCCAGTCCACGCGTGTTTGGCTTTTATTATTCTCCATATATTCTGTCCCCCACTAATATTTTTATTAAAAAAATAAAATATTTTTTTAGTGGTGGTATATTTGGAGATGCGAGGAAAGATGTGAGGGAGTTTTTTTTTGTTTTAGTTTTTTAGTTTTCATTTTTCCATTTTCACTTCAATTTTTAATTTCTCTCTACGTGTTCTCTACAACGTGTAGGAACCTTTTTTTTAACATTTTGATGTTATTATTTTCTTAGGAAATAGAGAGAAAGAAGACACCAAAGAAGAAGAAAAAGGAAGAAATTTATTTTTCATTGAGGAATCGTGAAAGAGTTTCTCCTAATCTTTTTCTTTTTAATTTTATTTCTCTGAAATGTCTGATTATTGTTGTAATTTTAATTTCTGCTATGAACTAATTTATTTGTTCTAGGGTTGTAGTACAGCTTAAATTATGAAACTTGAATTAATTATTTTTGAATGATTTATGGAACAGTTTTAAGTTGTTTATTTTATCTGCGCTTAATGCTTTTAATTATTGAAAGATTAATTAATTGATATGTGACACTTAAATAAACTTAGAAAAGACATTTTTGTGTGTTGCTTGTGATAAAATAACATATATATATAAGGGATAGGAATATACCTTTATTGTACGTGTAATTATTTTAAAACTTAGAACTTAATAAATCTGGTTGAATTGAATTCTAATAGGAATATAGTGAATTATTTTAGCGAGATGTGTCTATATGGAGCTCGGAAGAGATATATGGATAAATTAGGAGTTCTTGGTTAACAACTTAAAATACGAGAATATAAATCAAGAGAAAATAAAATGATTCAAGTGGATTAATTTGTTGAAACTTCAATTCTAGAATTTTCTTACAAACTGTTATAAAAATTAGTTAGTCAAACTGTATCAAATTATCGACTGTTTGGATAAAATCAGGTTGAAATAATTTTAGTAATTAATGAACACTAGTAACAAATCTTCATGGGAACGATATTTTACTTATCATATTATTACTTGTGACCGTGTATACTTGCACAATTTTATGTTCTCCTAAAAGAGACAACATCTGTCATGGTGGGAATGCAAGTTGAGGAAAGATTGAAACTAGCAAACAAAATAGCATCTTCTTGACAAGACCATACCTTGAAAGCCCATGAGGAGACTCTAGTTGAGATTAACCCCTATCAAGATTTGACATGCCAACTTCTCAAGCTAAAAAGAGAGTTCAAGGGGACCCGATAAGAAAATAGAGCATTGCACTCACAATTAAGCCTGGGCATTATGACGATACGAGCCACTGATCTAGTTGGTAAGTTTAGACCGACTCCTATAGTAAATGAGCCCACCTAGGTTGAGAACATAGTAGAGGACGACCCTCTTCCTAATGCGATGGGACACAATAATGAATAATTGTTGCAAGAGCAAAAGAGCTGGGAGGCACACTTCTAGGCATTAAAGAAAAAAAATAGAAAGTAAGACTAGACCCTCAAAGAAGCTAACAAAAGGCAAGGCACACTATGATATGGATAAGGATTGTGAACAATTGTGTCTCTCCCTTCTTTGATGAAATAGAGAACAATGAGCCTCTAACTATGTTTAGTACTCCTAAGTGTCTAGGCTACTAAGGAACGAATGATCCAGTAAATCATGTCCAACATTTCAAGATGGTTATAGCCCTCACTCAAGACAAGAAAAATACAATGATGGTTATTCATCACCAACTATGCCTACAACAAGCCTTTGACGAAAGAATCTCACCACCTTTTCTCGATCCTCCAAGAAAATAGAGAGTCTATTGAGGAATATATGAGAAGGTTCAGAGAGAAAAATATAGAAATAACGGACTTCCCTAACTCTATTACGAGAGAAGCTTTCAGACGAGGTCTATTAAGGAATTTTGATTTATTCATAGAATTAACCATAACAGTTCCCTAAATGATGGAAGAAGCTTATGGCCTAATAGAAACAGACACTTTGCTCTAAAGCATAAGGTGAGTGGTTAATGACCTAGGAATATGGGGCCTTAGGATAGGTCAATGTCCCTCTTTTAGGGTCCACCTTTGAAAGTGAGTCTAGCTCAAATTGTATTGAGGACAGATGATGAGCAAAATGTCAAGTGGCCACCAAAAATAAGGAAACCTCTAAGGAATCATCTAAATAGTATGCCTTTCATAAAGATAAAGGCCACGAGACGTGAGATTGTAGACATCTAAAGAAAGAAATAGATGATTTTTTATCCAAGGGATATTTGGGTGACCTCATGGAAAATAATAATAGAGAAGCTGATTGATAGCCCGAACACGAAACTCTTAGGCTACCTGCTCTACCAAATAGTTAGATAGGCTCACACAATGAGGCTCATGTGAGGACCATACATACTATACATGGAGGACTTAGGTTCAATGGGACCTCTAGTAATTTGTACAAAAGATACACAAGATACTTACACAGTTTATCACATGTTTATAATTTGGATAAATGGATGTCCTCTGTTACAATCACCTTTTTCGGGATGGATGAGACCTCATCTCCCCGTGAAGATCTTTTGGTAATCACCCTACGAATAGGATCCTACAATGTCTTTTGAGTCATGATTGATACTGGGAGCCTTGTCAATCTTCCTTTTCTATTGACAATGAAGGCTCTAGGTATAAAGGAATTTGACATCTTGAAGAAAGAGCTACCCCTAATGGGATTCAATAGCAGTACTACCTATGTAGTTGGAATCATGATGTTACCATTCATGGTGACGAGATCTATACTCATGACCAAATTTATGGTAATTAATATCCCAACCTAAAGAGATAAAAAGGACTAAGAAAAGGCTAGTGGTTGTTATCATGCCACAATTAGAGAGGTGGTTTCCATGTAGCAATTAAAGCATAAGCCTTGTCAAAAAAAGGTCATGGGATAGATGCCTAGCGAAGTCAATTAATTCAAATGAAGTTTAAGATTTACCAATCAAAGGAAAGGGGGAAGATCACACTTTAAAATTGAGTGTTGACTTAACAATAGAAATCAGGGAGTAATTATCTCAATTCCTAAGAGCCAATTTCGATAGCTTTACATGGTGGCCTACCGATATGCCTGAGATTGACCCAGAGATTATAATCTATAGATTGAATATTGATCTAAAAGCTAGATCTATCAAACAAAAGAATAAAAATTCCCAAGAGACAATAAAAAAATAATTAAAAGTTAGGTCACCACATTAAGGAGATGAAGATTATTAGAGAGGTAGACTAGCTAACCTTATTGTCAAATGTAATGCTCATAAAAAAGGCTTATAGATCATTCCACATGTGTGTAGCCTTCATCAACTTGAATGACACATACTCGAAAAACTGTTTTCCCCTACCAAGTATTGATCAGTTGGTAGATGCCACCACAGGGTTCGGTTTAATGAGTTTCCTAGACTTATATTTTGGTTATCATCAAATCAGAATACATCTAGAGAATTAAGAGAAAACATCTTTTATTACTAAAAATGAACTTCTGTTACACCCAAATGACATTTGGTTTAAAGAATTCAGGAGCTATATATCAATGCCTCGTCAATAAGATGTTTGTTGGCCAGTTGATGAGACAAGATCAACAATGCAATGCCGATCTTACAGATACTTTTGTTTTATTTTTGTAAAATTCTTGCAAGTGTACGAATCATTTTATTGAAAATAACAAGTATACTCCTAAGGTCAATCTAAGGAAAGAATATATGTGGTTTTTAATTTATTATTCAAACTTTTTAAAATGAAATTAAATCCTAAATATTCTATCACGATATTTTGGTTTTTGTTTCCTAATCTAATAACAAAAAAATAAACATAAACATAGAGATGGATTCAATAAACAATAATGCAAATTCGTATCATTTATAATAGTGGAGTATTTATGGATATAATAATTAAGTTAATTATGTTTTTTCATATTATTTAGGTTATTAAATATATAAATTGTTAATTATTGATTCACTCTTTTTTATATAAATACCACATTTGGTGGAGTTAGATATTCTTTTTTAATTAATAAATCAATTGACACCTATGTGTGGAGTCGATAACTAATTTGGTTAATTAAATTAATTCATTTTTTTCTAAGAGATTGAAAATGAACTATTTAAATATTACCTTTGGTGTGGTTAGACATTTTAAAATTTATTCAAGGTGTCCAAATTAAACCTAAAAATTTAATTATCCGAGTACTAACTTTCAAGTTTTAAAACCATGACTGAAAATATATTGTTAATACATTTTCGAATAATAGTTCTTATAAAAACTTTTGAAATAAAGTTTTACTCTAACTATCGGGTGATTATACCAATAAACACAAAACACTATTCTAAATCAGACTGGATAATTAAACCTTAAAATCTAATTTTTCAATTTTAAGTTTATAATGAAAAATAATATATTTCTCTCTAACATACTTAATATAAAATCTTGAATAAAAACAAAATCAATTTATTTTATAGAAATGTTTTACCTATTTAATATTTCATAAGCATAACAATGCTATAATTATATCATATTTACAAATAACCAGTTATGTTAAATTTAATCACATACAAATTAAATATAACATATAAAAATAAAATATAAAAAAATAAACTGTAAATAATCCATTAAAATTATACCTTAAAAGAATTCTTACAACAATTTGATGTTAATTATGTTGTTGAAAAACCTCTAAATAGATTTACATTTCCATTTATTCAATCAAAACCTAAAAATCTATATAATCATAACTAGTTCTTCTCTTTTTGAGAAGAACTCCAAAACTAAAAACTAAAAAACTAAGAAAACTTTCTAGAGAGAGAAAGAGTTGAGAAAATTTTAGTTCTTGGAATGGGAAAATAGGTGAAAAAAAGGCCAAAAAAGGTGGAAACATATTTCAAAAATTGATTTTGCACGCGTTTGGACAGGATAGTGAGCGTGTGAGGTGCCAAAATTGTAGTAGATGGGCATTTGACGTGCTAGACATGGCGTGGGAGTATGCTAGCTACGTGCATTGGTTGTGTGTGTACGAGTGTGTGTTGGGCGTGTGTCGGCTGTGTGCTGAACGTACGCATGGATCTTGACATGATTAAGTGGTTGCATGCGGGTTTTTGGCCTTTTAGACCGTTTTGACCCATTTTTCCATCTTTTTGACTTTTTCTCATTTCTTTTCTCAATATATGTGGAATGTATTGCCTCTAATATTTTTATTCGAATCTTTAAGTTATTTTTGAACAAAAATATCTTAAAAACAATAAAAAATAAGAATTTAATTATTTGAGAACTAACTTTCAAGTTTTAAAATTATGACTGAAAATATGTTGTTAATACATTTTTGAATAATAGTTCTTATAAAAACTTTTGAAAAATAGCTTCCCTCTAACTACCGGGTGATTGTACGAAAAAATAAAAAGTATTATTCTAAATCAAACTAGATAATTAAACCTTAAAATCTAATTTTCAGTTTTAAATTTGTAATGAAAAATAATATATTTCTCTCTAACATCTTTAATATAAAATCAATTTATTTTATAAAAATGTTTTACCTATTTAATATTTCATAATCATAACAATGTTATAATAATATCATATTTACAAATGGCCAATCTTGTTGAATTTAATCACACACAAATTAAATATAACATATAAGAATAAAATATAAAAAATAATTGTAAATAATCCATTCAAATTATACCTTAAAACAATCCTTAAAGTAATTTGATGTTAATTCTGTTGTTCGAAAACCTCCAAATGGATTTGTATTTCCGTTTATTGAATCAAAAACTAAAAATCTATAAAAACATAGTTAGTTCTTCTCAGAAAGAGAACTCTAAACCTAAAAACTAAAAAACTAAGAAAACTTTATAGAGATAGAATTGTGTTTTTTGGAATGGGGGAAAATGGTCCTTTTATAAGTGAGAAAAGGCAAAAAAATATGGGAAAATATTTCAAAAATTATTTTTGGACGCATTTGGATAGGTTGGCATGAGTGTAGGGTGCCAAAATTGCAACAGATTGGCATTTTCTGCGCGAGACACGTTGCGTGCGTGTGTTGGCCCCGCATGTGCAAGCGTGTGCTGGGCGTGTCTCAATTGCGTGCGGGCGTGTGCCGATTGCATGGGGGTGTGTGTTGGCCATGTGCCAACTGCGTGCTGGGTGTACGCATGGAACTCAACGTGATTAAGCGACTGCGTGTACGCACGAAACCTAGCGTGATTAAGCGACTAGGTGCTAGATTTTGGCCATTTTGTCCCATTTTTCTATCTTTTTGACTTTTTCTCATTTATTTTCTCAATATATGTGTGATGTATTACCTCTAGTATTTTTCATCCAGTTTTTAAGTTATTTTTGAACAAAAATACCTGAAAAACAAAAAAAATACCCGTAATTCCGAAAAGACAAATTTATATAAAAGTATGATAAAATTATACAAATATAAATATATTTAATCAATTAAAGTACATTAAATCGTGATAATTTTAGTGTTTTTTAAGCATTCATCACCAACTAGGGAGAAGTTTGGAAGCATATGTGGATGACATGGTGACAATGTCAGCACAACCGGAAAACTATGTCAAAGACTTGGAAGAAATATTTCACGCAATCTAGAGGTATTTTATGAGATTAAACCCTAAAAAATGTGTTTTTGTTATGGCCTTAGGAAAATTTCAAGGATATCACGTATCTTCCCGAAGAATTGAGGCCAATCTATATAAGATACAAGCATTGGTCTACATGAAACCTCCTATTAGCTTGAAAGGATTCAATATTTAAACAAAAGAATAGTGGCACTCAATGGATTTATTTCCAAATGCACAGACAAGTGCTTAGTATTCTTCAAAATGTGAAGAAAGAACACATCAATTTTCTAGAATGAAGATCATGATAGAGATTTCAAAGGAATTAAACAGTACCTGAGTAAGCATCCAGTCATAGTCAGCCCCTCTCCAGGTGAAAAGCTTTATTTGTATTTGACTATTACTCCTCAAACTTGTAATACCGTACTTGTAGAAAGAAATAAGGTCCAACACCTCATCTACTATATCAACCAGATCTTGACGGATGCCCAAAGTAGATATCCAACAATTGATAAGTTGGCCTTTTTTCTAAAAGTGACAACATGAAAACTTAGACATTACTTTAGCTCTCATACAGTGGTAGTACTCACCTCACAATCTCTCAAAAGAATATTGACAAGGCCAAAGATTGCAAGGAAACTAGCATATATTGTAATAAAACTAGGCGAATATGATACCAATTATATGTCTAGAAATTCCATCAAAGCGCAGGTAGAGTTTGTTGCTGAGTTTAGCAAGTTACTGGAGGTTACTAATAATGAAGAAAAAGGCGAAGCATGTGGCATGGATCATAGAAAAATACCTGGTAAGTACTTTTCAATTGTGTGCATACCTTTAATGGTACCAAGCCCGGGTGGTCATAATAGATCATGATGAAAATAGTTTTGAATACACTGTCAAGATGGACTTTCAAGCAACCAATAACATCACATAATACGAGGGAGATATATTTGGTACCATGACTTCAAAGAAGCTTAGAGCTAATAGCATTGCCTTGCATAATGATTCAAGATTCATGCTCAATCAATATTTGGGCATGTTTGAGGGTAAATAAAGTAAGATGAGGAGATATTTGGAGAGACTAAGAAAGAAATGCTCAAAATTTTCCTACTTTAAGATTAAGAAAACTTCAAGAAATGAGAATGGTCATACCGACACTTTAGCCATACTAATTATTGTATGTGATGCCAACTGTAGTTGAGTAATTTTTATAACAATCATGATAAAGGCAAATTTGGAAGAGGTTGAAAAAATAGTTTGAAGCATAGATGAGGTCACCAACCTATGGTTTACTCCCATCCTTAACTTCCTAAAAAAGGAAGACCCACTTCAAGACCGAAATTTGGAAAAATAAATCAAGGCTAGGACATGTCAGTACATGATCCAAAACAAAAAACTGTACAAAAAATGGCCCTTAGGCCCATGCTCTTATGCATCGCTAAGGAGAAGTCTACAAAAATTATGTTTAAAGCCCACAAGGGAGAGTACAGCTTCTATTCGGGTGGAAGAAGGTTGTCCCAACAAATTATAAGACAAGGTTACTACTAGCCTAATATGCTAGTAAACTACATGACGTACCTCTAGAAGTGTGATAAATGTCAGAGGTTCACCCCATTATCATATATTCCACCAACCATAATGACGGAGATAGTTAGTTCATGGCCCTTCTACGAATAATGGCTAGATATAGTAGGACCCTTACCACTGGTGGTGGGCTAAAAGAGGATTTTATTGGTCGCCACATATTATTTCTCCAAATAGATTAAGGTAGAGCCTCTTGGAAGAATAAGAGATGAGGAAGTAATTCAATTTATTTAAAAGTATATATTTTATCACTTCAACCTGTCTAAGGAGCTCGTTATAAATAATATAAGGCAGTTTATGGGCTATATTATCAAAGAATTTACCACCAAGTACAATATCAAAATGTGTCATTCAATACTATATTACCCACAAGCTAACAGTCATGTAGAGTAATTAACCTATTAAATAAAAATTTGGAGAGTGATAAAGGAAGATGGGTTGAGGAGCTACCTAGGGAATTATGAGCTATTAGGACTAGTCTTAAAGGCAACACTAATGAGAAGCCTTTCTCGTTAGTATACATGATTAAGGTTGTGGTACCAACTGAGATCACGATGCCCACTATGAGATCAACCCTAACTAAAGACCAAAACACCACAAGTAGAGCAATTGACCATATTCTAGTAGAGGAAAAAATAGATGAAGCCTTAAGGAGAATGGTTGAACAAAAATAAAGGTGATAGATTATTACAACAAAGCCATACGCTTAAAATTTTTGCCCTAGGTAATTGGATCCTCAAAAGGGTCTTCCCCAATAAGAAAGAGTGGATGACTAGAAATTTGAGTGCAAATTAGGAGGGCCCATACCAAATAAGCATAATGACACTAGAAGAGGCCTACTTATTGAAAAAAATCTAGGACTCTAAAATTAGCACAAGCTGGAATGCTCGATTCTTGAAAAGTGTCACTTCTAATGTACTTTGGTTTATCATTTTCATATATCACCCATATATATATATATATATATATATATATATATATATATATTGATGAGTAAAGACATTATTGCCCACAAATATTCCATGTCATGAGTCAAACACCTTGGTAAAAAACCAGGTAGAATACTTTGACAAATGATTTTATAGAGTTTATCATTTCGATCATAGACCAGGTAGAGCACTCTTCCTTAAGATTTCATGTTAAGAGTTGATCACCTCAGTTAGGAACAAGGTAAAGCACTTTGACAAGATGATGTTATAGTATTGATCACCTTAGTCACATACCGGGTAGAGCACACTCTCTTAAGACTCCATCTCATGAGATAATCACCTCGGTTAGGAACCAAGTAGAGCTATAACAAGATGATGTTACAGAGTTGATCACCTTATTCATAGACTAGGTAGAGAACTTTCCCTTAAGACTTCATGTCATGAGCTAATCACCTCAGATATGACATTTGACACATGAGGTAAAGTATAAGAAATAACATGAATGAGAGTAGAGAAATTAGGAGAGGTAACATGTGTGTTTAGAAAGGACTGATTGGATCTAATAAAGGGCTTGAATAAGAGATAAAATGAGAGCCATGACTAGAGTCAAATAGTGTTGTAGGTTTTCTAGAAATACAAGGCTGGACAATATGAAGCACTTTTCTAATAGTTCTAAAAGAAGAAAAAGAGAAGGTTTAGTTTGACCCTTAAAAAATGGAAAATGTGTTTCATGAAAATTAACATGTCTAAAAATGTAGAGTTTATCATATGGACTAAAAAATTATACCCTTTTGTATCTTGGACTATATCTTAAGAGTATACATGGTTTTGAATAGAATTAAAGCTTATGTTGATTGTAAGGTCTAATAAAAGGAAAACAAAGATACCCAAAAACTTTGATACATTTAACATTTGGATGAACATGAATTTTTTTTTCTAAAGGACTCATATTAGCTAGAATAGGATTCAAAAGCCTATTTAAAATAAAGATAATAGAGTAGATGCATTCATACCAAAAGGTTAATGGTAATGATGCATGAGCTAACATATCTAAGCCTTGATCAATAATGTGTCCATGATTTCTCTCAACTAGACAACTTTATACATGAGTATGTGGGCATAAAGTTAGATGAACAATACCACATTGAAAAAAAATGAAGTCGAAGCTTGGAATTCACCACCCCAATGTTATTGGTAACTTTATTTTAGCATTTAGTTGAAGTTCCACCATAACTTTGATATGAATAAAAGCATTATAAACTGCATATTTTGTCGGTAAAAAATATATCCAAGTGAAACATGAATATTCATCACTAAAGTATGCATAGTATATGTGGCAATTTCTAGATACCAAAAGTGACACCTAAACGTTAGAGTTAATAATAACTAAAGGATTAGTTGCATAAGATTTAGATTCATAAAATGGTAGCTTATGAGATTGCCAAGAGTGGGTGCATTGTACTGAATTTGAACTACTTTATTGTTATCCAAACCAATCTTACAATTACTTAATACCCTTCTAACCACTAGTAGAGAATCATAAGTTAATCTATTATACCATGTAAATAAATATAAAGCACTACCAAATATGCTTAAGTAATCATGATATTTACACAGGTAGGAATTAAGGAATTTGTAGTAATGTTTCCCTTATTGTAGAGCTACAAATCAGAGAGCTACAAGTCAAACATTTATAATCATTAATGAATTTTTCCCTAATAAAGCTTATATTGCGTTACATTGTCCTTCATGCAATAGAAAGAATCATTAAATTCAAAATATACACCATTGTCCTTGCAAAATTGAGCAATATTGAGCAAGTACTTTGCTATATCAGGTACATGCAATATATGATGTAGGACTAATTTCCTTTTATCATTTATTTTAGAAAAAGGTAGAAGATATAGTATTAACTATAAAGAAACCCTTACCATTTACTATAATTAATTTATCATGGCCAATGTATGGAGTTGGAATAGTAAGATTTCTTATATCTATAGTCATGTGATATAAGGCACCTGAGTCAGGATATTAAAAGAGCTCTGAAGAGGCTTCAGGTGCACCCACAATAAAGAAAACATCTATAAAGATTGATTTGATGGAAATGAATAAGGAAAAAGAGGATTTCATCAAAGTACTAGCATATAATTCATTAGATAGGAAGGCATAAATATTGGATAGGAAGATATATTAGCTACCATAGGAAATTGAAAGTTGTTAGGCACCAAAGGTGACTCAACTAATAGAACAAGTGTTTTGTTTAACTGATTTTGTGTACAATTAGTATTCTATTGAGATTGAGATTATTATGGAGAAGGTTGGGGTTATGTAGAGGTAGAAGAGTCTCTATATGACTAAGAGTTATTAGTATTATTCAAAGATTGAGTTGAAAGTTTGTATTAAACTTATAGCAACACTTATTAAAAAGATGGCCTTGTTTTCCACATAGTTAACTAACATGCCTTCCATTATTTTTTTGATTACGTTCTATTCCATCATTAGGTCCTCCACAACCTCTTCCAAGGAATCTAGGAAAAGGAAATCCATAAGGAACTGATGAGTTCAATTACATACTTTCATTAGGTTTCATGCCAAAGTTCATTAGATGAGGTCTACCTCCTACCATATGTTGTGATTTCATATGAACAATTCCTTCATTTTACTTCTTCTACATATTATGAGTAGATTGATGATGAGTAGTTAAAAAACACTAACATTTTGTAATTTTATTGCACTTAAATGTAATTAAAAATATTTGAATATGTATGTTTTTATCATTATTTATGCAAATCTATATGTTTAAAATCACAAGTATTTTATGTTGTATTTAAAGTGTTTTTAGCTTTAAAAATAGAAATTGATCAACACATGAAGAACAACATTTGAAGAACTCATTTGCACCTCAGGAACTTGATTGATGCAAAACTGCAAGTACATAATATCGTAGTTTTATAGTAAAGTGATAAGAAGAGTATCGTCCTTAGGGATTGGAAACTTACTTTTGACAAATACCAAAATTATACTAATCTCAATTTTATCTAGAAAAATCACTAAGGTTGTTGTAATTGAAATTTAAAATAAAATCAATTTAATGAAAATATGCAAAAGAAATTAAATATGTTGTTCAAAGATGAAATTAATAGGAAAAAAACTTCTAGGAAATCGATTTCACCTAATCCCCCACTATACTTTACTCATCTAGCTAATTGAATATAATTCTCTCTGTTTGTTAACAATCTCCAAAAAATATCCAAAATCCTTTTTCGACAGTCAATTGGAAATATTCTTGTTCATTAATTTATATAAGAGTATGTAATTTAATAAAGGAAGAAAGCACTAAGAACAATGATTTTAAAATGACACAGGTTCATACAAGTCTTTCGATCTCTATATTTACCTATGCCGACATATTCCTGATCTATCCTATTAATCCCTCTTTTGATAGTAAATGAAAAGACTAAAATCATCTAATTAATGGCCAGTTAATTAAAAGCAATAAACTCATAATAAATCAGACAAACATGAAGAGAAATAATTCAAATTAACATGGAAAATCAAGCATAGTTTGGTATTAAATTGCATCTTTTTTCTAGAATAAAAAAATTAGTTCATGCTAAAAATTAAATTTAACATAATCGAATTCACCATAACTTTTCGAGAGGAATTGAAAGAAAATTGAATCGCAAAAAGAATCTCCTTTTACGTCTTCTCCACCGCCTCTCTACATCGTTATTCCTAGATTTTTCCTTTTTTTTATCTTGTTCTCGTGCTATTTTCCTTCTTTTTCTGTTCATTTCTACGTCGGTTGTTTTCTTTTCTTTTTTTCTCCTTTTCTTTATCTCCAGTTTTTTCTGTTTCTTCGCTGATGGCCTCCAACACAACTCTTTATATATATATATATATATATATATATACATATATATTAATTTAAATATGATTTCAATAAAGCTTAATTTAAATTTGAGAGTCCTTAGATAATATGCTTTTAAAATTTTGAATCTTCAATATCTTCAAATCTACAATAAAATATAAATAATAACAATGAAGTCTAAAATCAATAAAAATTAAATAAAATTAGACTAAAGTTTAAAGTTGAGAAGTGATAAATTATGTCAAATTATGCAAGTCATCAAACACCTCAAAACTTAAAACTTTGTTTGTCCTAAAAAAAGAAAAGAAAAGAAAAGAAAACTATAGACAGTGTCAACAAGACCCCATAGATAATTACTATCATTCACCAAGCCATGATCTGAATTTAGATTTCTTCACTAATAACTTACTCTTTTTACATCAAAGATAGCAAGAAAATCAATCAAAATTCCACAATTTGTCAAAAAAGAGTTAAGAATTTGCTTCAACCTAAAGCTAAATCCTTAAGTGTATGTGTGAAATAGTCAATTTAACTCTAAACCACCAACAAATTTAGAAAAAGTAGGACAACTGAAATCAAAATAATTCTTTCAAAACTTCACTCCATAAGTCCAATTTTCAAAAATTCTCTCCACTAATGTAATCAAATACCAAATTCAGATATCAAAATGTCTTTAATCAAGGTTGTAATGATAGGCTACAAGGTGAAGGCTAAGAAAAAATGGATATGGAAAATCAAAGCAAAATAGGAAAATACTTGGTAGAAAAAAATAAAAAAAAAATAACCACAAGATTCATACCATAACTCATTCTCAACACATATTGATGACAATATTGTTGCCATACTTAATAAGTGGAGTTTTTTTTCCTTTGTTTTGAGCATCTAGATATTCATTGCCTTTTCTGATTTTCAGTCACTTTAACCCTTTTTTGATTCTTGCATTTCACTTTCTTTATATTTTTTCACACTTTTATCAAATAGAGCAAACATAATGTGGATTATTTAATTTGAACTAACTTTCTTTTTAAGTGTAAATTTTCACCAAAGTATTTTCACAAAATTTAAGGTAAATTCAAGGTTTCTCTAATATTTGGTACTTTGATTTAAATCTTTGTCCTTGAAAATAATTTAACTCCTTCTCTTTATAGGAAAAAAGGAGTAGAGAAAAATTTACTATATGCACATTTATTTTCAAGGACAAAGATTTAAATCAAAGTACCCACAAAACTCTCACTAACATAATAGCAAATTTTGAAAAAATTTCTCAAACCCATCTTCAATCACAAATTTTAAAGTCATAGCGAATTAAATTGTACTCAAATACATGCTTAAAAAGAGAATCCAATAACTCAAGACTATAGGAGTTGATACCCCCAAACTTAAACTAAAAATTGTCCTCATTGTAATTCAAAAGTGAGATAGAAGAAATGAAAGGAACTTCCCTGGTTTTATGGTGGATCCATATTAGTTTATAATTTTTAGCTTTTTATTCTTGCATAATAAACCAACATCAAAATCCAAATTATTCAATAGTAATGAAAATAAAATAAAAAAACAAAAGAAAATTTTATAGGTTGCCTCCAATAAGTGCTTGTGCATGCAAATGGATGGACTTATACCTTTTATGTCAGAGATAGTCCATCCCAAGGCTTTTTTATGCTTGCCTAACACACGTAATAACTTTTCCTCTTCTTTGGGTGTAAATGAGGTCGTAACAATCATTGGAAAGGTGTAATTCCCACCCAAAAACGCATAGTGAAGATGCTCATGCAATTGCTTCAAGTTTGGAGTTATAGTTTATTGCACTTTTTCTGAATAGATAACAAAGTTAGTCTTTGCTACCATTGGCTCTAACCTCTCCACTTCTTTACCAAATGATGTACCCTACTGCAATGCTTCCAAGGAAAATACATAGTGAAGAAATTCTTCATTAACAAAAGGTAAATCAGATTCACAAATAGCAGAGTTATTGAAAACATAAGCATGAGATGAAGTGATGGTACATTGTTCTAGGTGATTGGCTAGCATATCTTCTTGAAAATTTTCTACTTCACATTGTTCAATGACATCTACCTGAAAGCAAGTGCTTGTATCTTCTACAAATCGCATGGCTTCGTAGATGTTGAATGTGACATCTTCCTTGTTTTCTCTCAATGTTAACTCACCCTTTTGAACATCCATTAAAGCTCTTCCCGTAGCCAAGAATGGTCGACCAAGAATTAGTGGGACATCTTGGTCTTCATCCATATATAACACAACAAAATTAGTAGGAAAAATAAATTTATTTGCCTTTACCAATACATCTTCTATGATTCCATATGGATACTTGATGGATCAGTCTGCTAGTTGCAAAGAAATGGTTATTTGTTTCATCTCTCCAAGTCCTAATTTCCTATAAACAGACAATGGCATAAGATTAATGCTAGCACCAAGATCCTATAAAACTTTAACAAAAAATAAATTTCCAATAGTGCAAGGTAATGTGAAACTCCCTGGATCTTTTAATTTTTGAGGTAATTTCTTTTGAAGAATGGTACTAAAATCTTCAAAATGCTTTATTATTTCGAACTCCTCCAACCTTTTTTTCTTGGAAATGATGTGCTTCAAGAATTTGGTATAATTGGGCATTTGTTCCAAGGCATCTGCAAAAGGAATACTTATGTGAATTTTCTTAAAGATATCCAAAAACTTAGAAATTTACTTATCTAATTTTTGTTTTTGAAAGTGTTGAGGATAAGTAAGTAGAATAGAGAGAATAAGAGGGTTTTTAGGAAATGAAATTGATGGAGGCATATCAGTCTCTCTTAGCGTATCATTAACAATCTCCTATTCTTCTACTTTATTATTGCTTTGGCCGCTGTTTGGAGCTGTAGGGGTGGACTCAGTTTCCTTTGATGGTGAACTCTCAATTTCTATTCTACTCCTAACTGTAATGGCCTTGCATTGTTCCTTTGGATTCACTTTTGTATTTCTAAGAAAAGTTCCTCTTTGTTGAGCATTGATGGTTATGACTAGTTGCCCAATTTGCATTTCAAGATTTTTCATAGTGGCTCCCATATTGTTACGATGAGTCTCAATGTTATCCAATTGTGAATCACTCTTTTTAAACCATGTTTTAGTCTCCTCAATATAGGAAACCATAGCATCCTCAAGTGACATCTTATTCTTGCTTTTTTGACTATCAAACCTTAGAGAAGGTTGCAACACATTCTTTGTGTTTCTATAAGAAAAATCTCATGATTTCAAAGCCCTACATGGTAGTAATTTGGCATAGGATTACCATGATAATTGTAGTTTTGATTATTGATGTATTAAACATGTTCTTGACTTGATTCATTCATCAGAATTGTCATACTTGAAGTTGTAACATATTCTACACTTTGCGGTATTCTTTGGGTTGTCAAGGCAAAAATCTGATGAGATGGAGAAGCAACTTGAGCTGAAAGGGTAGCAAACAACTCAAAATCATGAATCTTGGCAGCTTTCTTACCCATATATCTTTCAGCTGGCCATTGATAGTTGTTTGAGGCCATTTCTTCCAAAAGAGAAGTAACACCTTCAGTTGTCTTTGACATCAAAGTTCCACCAGAAGCAATATTAATTATGGTCCTAGAAGCAAATCATATCTTTATACCTTTTTCAATGCTTCATAGAGTGTCTCAAAATCATTTTTGTTTGAATTGACCAATCTCACTCCTGAGTTAGGTTGTTTTTGTAGGTGGAAAGAATTTAGCAAGAAAATTTTCTGCCATGTCCTGCCAACTAATGATGCTTCATAGTTATCGAGATTATAGCCAACCTCTAGCCTTGTCCCTCAATGAAAAAGGAAATAATCTCAGTCTAATGGTGTCTTTAGTAACACCATTCATCTTTACAGTGTCACAAATCTCCAAGAATATCGCCATATGAATATTTGGATCATCAAGTAGCGATCTGCTAAATTGGGCTTGTTGCACCATATTGATCAATGCCAATTTGAGCTCAAAATTATTAGCTTTAATGGTCTTGCATCTTACAAATGAGTAATTGTCATTCACAATTGGCCTTACATAATCCTTCAAGGTGTATGGCAGTACATTCTGTTATCCTTCAGCCATGGCTAGTACTTTCTTCTTTCTTCTTTCTTCGTGATCTAAAGCTTCTTTTAATCTCAGGGTCAAAAGGAATAATGTTTCGAGTTCTAACATGGTGCATCCAATGTCAAAAACACATCTAAAGAAAAATAAAAATAAAAATGAAAATGAAAATGAAATAAAATATAATTCTAAATTAAAACCAAGATTACTTTGTATTTATATTGATAAAAATAATAAATAATCAATCACCAGCAATAGTGACAAAAACTTGATTGGTGCAAAACTACAAGTGCAAAGTATCGTAGTATTATAATAAAGTGATAAGAAGAATATGTTTTACTCTTCTAGCTAATTGAATTTAATTCTCTCTGTTTGTTAACAATCTCCAAAAAAACATCCAAAAGCCTCTTTCAACACTCAATTAGAAATATTCTTGTTCATTAATTTAAATAAGAGTATGCAATTTAATAAAGCAAGAAAGCATTAAGAACAATGATTTTAAAACTATACAAGTTCATACTAACTTTTCGGTCTCTATATACCTATACCAAAATATTTAATATCTATCCTATAATTCTCTCTTTGAATAGTAAATCAAAAGACTAAAATCATCTAATAAATGACCAGTTAATTAGAAGCAATAAACTTAGAGTAAATCAGACAAACATGAAGCGAAATAATTCGAATTAACATAGAAAATTAAACATAGTATGGAATTAAATTACATCATTTTCCTATAATAAAGAAAAATTAGTTAATGCTAAAAATTAAATTTAACATAAACAAATTCACCATAATGTTTTGAGAGGAATTGAAAGAAAATTGAATCGCAAAAAGAATTTACTTTCCTGTCTTCTCCACCGCCTCTCTACTTCGTTATTCCCATATTTTTCCTTTTTATATTACTCTCACACTATTTTCCTTATTTTTCTATTTGTTTCTACACCGACTATTTTCTTTTCTTTTTCTCCAGTCTTTGTGTTTCTTTGCTGACGACCCCCTACACAACTATATATATATGTTGAGACTCTATATCTTATAGAGAGAGATTAGAGAAAGATGAATGTAAAAGGTTGAATGTGTGGATCCTCATGAGTGGTCCACCTATTTATAGCACATTGTGGGTACAGGTGTCAATTATACAAAATGTACGTGTAACTATATGTCAAGAGGACATAATTAACCTAAAGTACAATGTGTCAGAGATCCAGATCAATTTTTACTCGTGCTATCCACGAGCTCGTGTTGTCATTGGGCTCATTCTTACTAAGGCTCGAGCTACCAATGGGCTCGGTCTATCCCATGGATAGGTTATCAAGGGTACTTCACTCAAGCTCGTGCTTTCATTGGGCTCGGTCTATCCCATGGGTGGGATGTCTACGATACTTCATCTTCCATCTTGGGTTGGACTTGGCTTAGGTAGGTTACAAGGTCCAGTCTTTGGGTCAGTCCAGATGTCTAAACATCAAGTCCCCCCACTCTTTCAGCTCGAGCTTCGGTCTGAGGTGGAAGAGTGAATACCAGGCACAAGATACAAATCGTTCGACTCCCACAATAAATGCTTGTCAGTTGATTGGAGAGAGAAATCCAATGCCCCTATATAAAGGGGTACTTGGGTTAGGACTTATCATTGTTTCCCTGCAAAATTGAGAAATAGTGAGGGAAAATGCTCTTTCGTTTCTTCTCAAGCAATGAAATATTTTTAGTTCAGTGGTAAGAATTCAGCTTGCACTATAATATTCTCTATTTGGCTTTTTAGCACTCAAGCGTTGAGAACCTAATGATTTGCTACTTTATTTTTAGATTTGTTTTAAAAGAAAAAATTTCTTTTACTTTTAAGTCGTCTTTAAGTAATCTCTTTTCCTCGTACCTTACAACTTGCTATTGTTTTATCTTTATTTTTTTTTGTAACTTTTATCAAAATGCAAAGAGAAGAGACATCGGCTTCTGGCTCATGCTCATGGGAGAGTCCTCAGTATACTAGTACAAGTGGGAACTCAGGGTCTTCTAGCCTGGGTTCTTCTAATGAAATGAGTTAGTCTTCACCATAACCATCTATCTCTCCCCTTCGAGCCTAAACCATGCCTATTGTGAAATTGAGCATGCCTCAGACTCAGATTTTAGCGTTTAGGACATAAAGGAAAAAAAATAGGAATATAGGATCTGGCGAGCCGACAGGTTGCGTTAGGGGCTGGGTGGACATTCCTAAAACTTGTGGGTTATTACCCTAGGATGAAGAGAGAATAAGGACCTACAAAATACCTCCAACAGTTCAGATAATGATTCCTTCTGAAGGCGCCCGTGATAGTGATGAGCCTCTAACTAGGTGGACTATTTTCCATAAGAAAGCTCTATGGCTGGGGATAAGGTTTCCTTTATATCCTCTCATCAGAATATTTTTGGTTAGGATGCAGCTTGCACCGCGTCAATTAATTCCTAATGGGTAGAGATATATGCTCTACCTCACACTGATATGCCAAGAACTTGGGGTGAATTTAGATATGGTTGAGTTTAATGAGATGTATGTTCTGAAACAGAACCCCACAGACCCAAGGATGGTGTATATGTCAGTTAAGTACGATTGTAGGGTGAACGTGTCCCTCCCATAAAATGAGAAAAAATGGAAAGAGTAATTTTTCTACGTTTTAGATTGGTGGAAGTCCCCCACAAGTGATACAAGATTGGTAAGGTGTGTTTGGAATGATACTAAGGTCTTGATTAGGAATATGGCTTATCTGATCACGACCTTGAGTCTTAATGCAAAGCAGAGGTTTGTTGATATGCAAAACTATCTTCCTGAGAAAACAAACTAGAGGACTCTTTTGAACACTTCACGTTTTGTTGCGTGTGGGTTAATGAGACACGGTGCCATGGAGCCTCCTCTTAAGTTGACTCGCAAACCCCAAGATTCTTCTAATGCTCGGGCTTCTCTTAAACGTAGAATCCCTCCTACAGATTTTGGGGGACAACTCGAGGTGGTATCGAAAGATGGTGAACATTTGCCCTTATTTTTATAATTTAAATATATATACATTTTCTTATATTATTATTTTTTTCTTTTTTGAGGTGTTCAACCTATATTCCTTTTCTATTCTGCAGTTCCTATGGATTTGACTGTTGCCCAATGTTTTTCTCAAATCAAGAGTAAGGTGACATTGGGAGGAATTGGTTCACCGATGGGTGCCTGTCTTGTTCTTGGGGGAGGCTCATCGGTGGGTAAGAAGGGGAAATCTTTTCATGAAGATCGTACTTTTCTCTTAAGAAGAAAAAGAAGAAGGTTGGTGTTGATGAACCCGTTTGTGACCCTGATCCTCTGAATGTTTATCCTCCTTTGCCAAAGCATCCTAGGTCCTCAACTCCCTACACTAGCTCCAAAGAATCAGGCAATCCTTTAAGGGATTTAAAGAGGGGGAAGGCTATTATTGAGGACCTTACTGTCGATGCTAATAGGGTCTTGCTAAATCACCCGAGTACCTCAATCATTGTACGATCAAAATTTCAATGGATGGATGCAAGGAGGAATTCACGGCTATTTACGAGGGGGTGGATATTGGCAAGGTCATTCGTCGTTAGATATGTCAGGTGTGTTATATTTTTTGTTTGTGATATTTTGTGTACTGTAGTATGAGCTCGATTTTTATTTTCTTAACCTTTTTTCTTTGTGTATAGTTGATGCTGATTTGTGACTTTAATTGAGCTCACAACGTGGGCTATTTAAATTCTGAGCTAGTGAAGGAGAAGCAGGCTCATGCATCATTGCGCTCGAAATACACCGCTTTGCTGGCGAGAGTAGTAAAGTGGAAGAGCGAGACAATTGATAAGGAGGAAAAGCTAAGAAGGCTATATCTGAGCTTAATGCATGTGTTCAGTGTGTGACCAATCTAGAAGAGGGGGCTAGGGAAGTGTAGAGATAAGTTGAGGCCTCTATCGAGAAGGTGCAACGTCAAGCAAAAGCCGATGTGGATGTTATGGCATAATAGCTCAAGTCTAGTGTCGAGCGGGCATATGAGCTGACGATAGAGTCCTTCAAGAAGAAGGTCAGAAAGAAAGATTTGGGCAAGTGCTATTATCGCATTATGGATATCCCAAATACGCCGCTCTATAATTAAGCCCCTTCAATTGAGGAGTACAGGGAAGGATTGGGCTCTTCTAGTGGTGAGGATGGCCTTGAGGTTCCTGGGGAAGGGACAACTGATCCTTGAGTGATTTGTTTTTAAAGCTCGATGTCATTTTGGTTTGTATCGTCGCAAACTGTTATTTTATTTCATAGTCCTCAATATTTTGAATAAATAAAGTAATTTTCTTATTTATTATGTATTTATGATGTTGACCTACCTTTTGTCATTTATTGTGGAATAATAAATTTTTTAGTTTCCCTTTCCTATAAAAAGGGTTGGAGAACACTAGTTTGATTCATGTGATTGAGAATCTTTACCATTTAAGTAGAGCTTGGGAAACAAGCTAGTACCTTTAAATGATGATTTATTTTTATTTCTTCGGTTTAAATGATGCATATCTCTGTGAAAAATTTGAATATTGTCTAAGCGATGAATAATTTTTACGTATGTTTCATTTTTACAAGATTAAATATTTATAAGCACTAGTCTTGATTTTTGTGTTGCTATGGTAATTTAGAGAAGGTTTATGTGAGTATGGAATTCGATTGATATTTGTGGTGTCATAGTTCTTAGAATTTGTTTGATTTTCTCTCGAGGCAAAATTATAGATAATATTTAACTAAGAAAATAATTTAGGTCATCTTTGGATCGTTTGAGCCTTTCTATCTACCTTCACATGCCTTATCTATAGTATACTGCTTTTGAGCTTCAAATTTTATATATATATTTATCTCATTTCAAAAGCCTACTTAAATATATATATATGTGTGTGTGTGTGTGTGTGTGTGTGTGTTTGTGTGTGCAGATATATCTATTTTTCTTATCTCACTAACATGTGACAATTGTTAAGTAAATATTTAAAGATATATCAGAAAAAAGAGGATACTGAAAAAAAATAGATTCTGAAAAGAAAAAAAATGGAAAAAGAAAAAAAAGGAAAAAAATGGTTATTGTATGTGATGCTAAATCCCAAATTGGGAAGTGTTTATTTTGATGATAGAAGATCTCTTGTTTCAATCATATAATGATGTTTAGGAAAAAAATGAGCTAAATATTATCCTTTATCCTACCTTTACCTAAGCCATACATTATAAGCTTAATAAAAACCTATTGGTTTTTGGTTGTGTTTTTCTACATTAGTGCAGAGAGAAATGAAAAATAAACTTATGAGATTTGTCATTTCATTAAAATTTATTGGATTTTATATTTGCATAAACTGATACGAATTGCATGTGATGAAATATGAAAAGACTTCACACACACTAAAATTCCTTGTGAAAATGTAATATATTTTTAAATCGATTTTGATACTTAGATAAAATTCTTTTGTTTGTTTAAGTTATGCAATTTGGAATGACTAAAAAGAAATATTTTGAAATCACTATTTTAAATGCAGTTATCTTTGTTTTATTTCTTTCTTTTTGCTCGAGGACTACCAAAAACTTAAGTTTGGGGATGGTGATAACTGTATTTTATATAGTTATTTTCATCTATTTTATTAATTATAATTGTTATGTTCTTCACATTTTTAGTTAATTTTAGTTTAATAAATTAGTATTTACTGTTTATGTGTTAAGAAATATATTTTTAAGAAAATTAAATAATTTGAATCGAAACCGTACTTAATTGAAAATTTATGTCCAAAAATATAATTTCAAATAAAAGAGTTCTTAATTGCAATTTATAAAAGTCAAAAATATAATTTAAATTAAAATCAGGCTTAATTTTAATTATTAAAAGTTTAAAATTTAATTTAAATTAGAAAAGGGCTTTATTGTAATTAAAGAAAGTTTCAAATGTAATTTGAAATAAATTTATGGGTCAAAATGCAATTAAGAAAATTTGTTTTTCTGCGCAGGAGAGAAGAAGACCACACGCCATAATCCATATGGGAATCGTGAACCGTTAGATCAGACAGGAAACGGTTAGGATGAGCGTGTGTCCTTCAAACCCGACCAAAGCGAATGGGTGAAGGTTTTCTGGATCATGCGGCTCGGTGCGCCAAGTGGGGCCCACCTACCACACAGGTCGACGTGTAGGGTGGAACCCACGTGTGTCACGCATCTGCCAAGACCCGATTTCATGTGGACGATTCACATGCGCTCGGTTATACAATGAATCGAAAGCTGACATGTGTCCCACCATTCCTTGCATCCAATCATATGCTGACATGTGGCAAGTTTTGGTGAGCGTGAAAATGCAAGATCACGCACGTGTTCCAACAGCTATCCCCCACGTTCTCGCACGCCCTTATTCCGTGCGACAATTCTGTGTGTGCCCGTCCTTGATATTCAATGATATTCTGCCATGTGTCCTACTTTAGATTTCCGTGAATCATATCGCGACACGTGGCAACGGGAATTGAAAAGGAAACCTGAGACACGCACGTTCCAGTTTTGCGTTTTCGATAATTTTTGTCCCCTACACGTATTATTTAATAATTTTCGCCATACGTATTTGTCCCCCGCATGTTAAAAATATATATATTTTTTTAGAAATTTGATGTTATAAATAGGGGTTATTATGATAGAGTTTGGAGTTTTTTGGAGTTTAGAGTTTTGGATTTTTAGTAGTGTTTAGGGCTGGATTGTGGAACACGTAGAAGCCATTTTTGGCTTATGTTGTGTTATGCATGTGCTAAATATTTACGATCCGTGATGTTTTAATTTTCTTTGTGTTCTTCATCTAATATTCCTTAACTTTTGTAATTTTAATTTTTAATTTATGAAGTAATTTAATTTTTCTAGGGTTGCGTTTTATCTAAATTTATGAAGCTTGGATTTAATTATTTTTGAAAGATTTATAAGATGTTGGATTTATTTATTCTATTTGTGCTTAATGCTTTTGATTATTTACGAATTTATCAAATGATCTGTGACACTTAAATAAACTTGGAAGAGACATTTTTGTGTATATTGCTCGTGTTTAGGGTAACATGTATGATGAAAGGAGAGAGACTTTCTTTATTGTATGTGCAATTATTGGAAAACTTTGAACGTAACGAATCTTGGTGAATTTAATTCTCATAGGAATATAGTGAATTAATTTAGCGAGGTGTGTCTATACGGAGCTCGAAAGAGATGTATGGATAAAATTAGAACTTTTTGGTTGACAAATTAAATGTACTATAAAAATATAAATCAAGAGAAAATAATATGATTTGAGTTGATTAATTTGGTGAAAAATTGCAATCCTAGATTTCTTTTATTTTGTTATAAAACTCTTTTCTTAAACTTGTTCCAATTAACGATTATTTTGGATAAAATTAGTGCGAAATAATTTTAGTACTCAACAAATTGTAGTGACAAATCTCCATAGGAATTATAACTTACTTATCAAATATTATTACTTGTGACCGTGTATACTTGCACGTTTTATGTTCTCCTAAAAGAGACAACACATTTATCTCACCATTCTTTAAAATCACTAAATGTCTATCACTAATTAGATATTGTTCTAAATCTAAACTAAAAAAGATGTTAATGATTTGTTGTTTTAAAACTAAAAAGTTCTGTAGATCTAACTTAATAGTTGTAACATGATTTTATAAATTAACTATACTACGATTAACTTGATTAGTAGCATCAGCAGTAACTTCTTCTTCACCCGATTTACTTGTTTCTTTTTTCATGATTGAAACTACACACTTCATATGCTATGATACCATAAAAGAAAACACAATCGATTATAAGATGTATCAATGTATGTAGCAATGGAAATGAGAAAAGAAAAAACATAAGAACTATATAACAAGCTTCACGAGAATGAAGATGAAGGAAGATGAGAGATGTGAGAGAAAAATAATAAAGAAATGTAACTAAATAGTATTGTATCATTTTATGTATGAAACTATCACTATATATTCTATTTATATATCAATTTGATAAAAAAAAACAATAATATTCGATCATTACGTGAAATACTAACCAACCATGAGTCTTAGCTTGTCTTACATGCTTAGTCTTGAACTCATTTTACATGCACATCTAAACTTATAGGAATATTGCCTATGATGATAAAGTTAGCATTAGCTTTTTCATCATATTTCATCTTATCATTTTCACTGATAGTTTCGGTCGTGAAACATATTTATTAGCATTAATAGGAAATAAGTACAACTTATATGTTTGTAATATTTGAGGATTAAGAAGTCACTACTTTTATTTTGTAACAAAATTAGTTTTTAATATAGAATGGTAGTTTATTTTTCCTTAAATTGGTAGTATATAATAATTATATTTCTCAACTTATTAAACTATTTTGATTCTAAAATTAATATCAACTTATAATTTAAACCATAGTTAAATACAATGTGTGTATCAAAATAATTTATACAATAAGATGTGATTTTAATAACATTAATAATGATTACTTTTTAACGCGTATTCTATTTTCCTTTAAATTATTTTAATTCACAAAATTTCTTAACTATTAATTATTATATTGTACTTATTTATTGCATCTAATTATATTTTTGCTAGTAAAAAAGATAATGATTTTGAATAATTATAATAAGAGGTTTTATAAGATGTACAATTATGAGTAAAATAATAATAATAACCTGTTCTATATAGAAGATATTGATTATAATTGTGGGGGACTTGTGGTGAACTCTAAGTAAGTGCAAATTATGATTATAATAGATTTTAAGTTTTTTATATAACTCAACTCATATAATGTAAATGAAACTTTAACCCTAGAAATTTATCATATACTAATAGAGTTTATGTTGTTGAATTATAATTTATTGTCTATAATTTATAAATCTTATATTTAATATTTAATAAATTAAAATATGTAAGATATAATTTTGTACAAAAAAATTTCAAATTTGCCACTATTCACAAATATTGTTTAAAAAAATAAAATAAATCTCAATACAAATAATTACTTTTAACCCATGTATATTATTTGACAATATAAGAACCAAAAAATTTCAAGATACGGTAGTATTTTACAAGCAGCTAAGTAAGAGGTAACTAGACTAAATTATTAAACTAAAGGAAGCCAAATAATCATGGTAGATTTCAAGTACTTATAATTTTTTTCTTTTTATATAATATAAATACCATCATCGTGTAATTAAACCAATAGTCAAGTTAAAATGTAAAACCCTCGGTATTACAGTCTAAGTGAGATCCTAAATAGTATGTAATTATGTATAATATCTATATAATTACATTAATTTTAAAATAATATATTAATTATATATAATTTATAAAATATGAATAAATTAATATGCTTCTATAAATATTTCATTCTTAGCCAAAATGTTAAAAAACATACTTATACCGTACAATTTTCCTCGTAAGTAGTTGAAGGAGTACACTAAATTGGTCTTTAGTTCATTGAAATGGAATGAAGAAATTAAAATTTATTTCTTTCAATTTTATGTTTGGTTGTGCTAAAAAATGGTAATGGAATAGAATCAAAACCTAAATGAGAAGGAATGAAAATTACTTCTCTCTTCGTTGAGAATCATGATTTCATTCTCATATTATTTTTTTTCATTTTACCCCAATCTCAAATATAACCTTATGCCCTAAGCTCTAAATCATAAACCCTATATCCTAAATCTTAAATCTTAAACCCCAAAACCCTAAATTTTAACCCTAAATCTTAACCCACAAATATAACCCTAAACCCTAAATCCTAAACATTATATCCTATACATTATACCCTATACCCTAAGCCCTAAACCTTAACCCACAAATATAATCATAAATCCAAAACATTATACCCTATACCTAAAACCCAAAACCCTAAATTTGAGAACTCAAAACTAAAAATCTTAAACCTTAAACCCTATTTAAAAAAAAATTAATCCTAAACCCATAAATATAACCCTAAATTTTAACCCACAAATATAACCTTAAACCATATACCATAAACCCCAACCCTAAATCATATACCTTATAACATATACCATATTCCCTAAACCCTAAACCCTAAACCTTATTTAGAAAAATAATAATTTTAATAATATATTTTATTTTTAAGTAATAATTATTTAAAAAATAATAATTTAATAATGTATGTTGGGTGAAGAAAAAATAACAATTAAATGATATTATTTAAATTTTATTAAATATAGAGGTATTAAGGTAATATACAGTGTTTTCTATTTCATTACAGTTGTATACCACACTGTAATACTAATTCCTCTTTTGATTCTAGTTATCAAACCAAACAAAATTATTTCAATTCAATTATATGAACAAAATGTCACCTAATACCATAAATATTTTATTCAAATTAGCATCACATTTGATGTCCATGTTAAAATTAGTAAGAAATGAGCTATCATTACTATAAAAGTTCCTTTTTAATGATTATTAACCATCTTAAAAATTAGAATAATTATTTTTTCACTCACAAACGGAACACTTTCTCAAATGCTCTTGAGATTTAACATATCTTTAACTATGCCCTCAAGGTTTATAAAATATCAAAAATATGCTTAGACTTTAACGGTGTTAATTTTTCATCCATTACTATTTAGATTACTATTCCTAGGCTTTGATATAAATTTCTGAGAATCGATACAATTTTTAATCGAGGGTCAATATTGACCTAGTTGATGGTCTCTATCTATTTATTGAAGGTAATAATTTTCCTAAAAACTTATTATTTTTCTATATATATCTCTAATTTTCTTCTATATTTATTACAAATCCATAGTATATTATGTTTTTCATTATGTTGGTTGCTTAATTCTAATCTTGAATCTATTAATTGTCTTTTAAAATTAAAAAATATTCTTTCATTTGTTAAACCTAATAATTCTAATTTATGTACTAATGATTCGATGTTCATAGAGTATTATCTTGATAAATCATATATGTTGAATGTATATTATTTTGTCCTATTCGTAGTATACAAGTGGATTTTCTTGTGTACATACAATATATTTATAATCTTCAAAGAAGTAGTATCTAAACATTAATTTGTTAAATTCTTCTTTCTCTATTCTTACATATTTTTGACTAAAATAGTCTTTTAATATTCTTGAAACATGATGGTCTATGATGCTTGTGATAACTTTAATATAATCTGTATAAAATATCTAATAAGGTGTTAAATCTTTTAAAAGTTTCAAGACAAGTTTCACAATCTTTATCTTTAAAATATTCATTTAAATGATAAAGATAACCTTTATCAAATATTTCTAATAGAATTAGATTTTTATCTTTGATTTCCATTGTAATTATTAGTTGTTTATTTCTAAAAACAATTTCCATTTTCCTGTTTTAGCAATATTATGTCTTGTTGTAAGCAAATAATTAAACATTCAAAATTCTTAACCGGCTTAAATTTATAATTATTATACCTAAATTTGATGGGTCCACCATGATCTTCCCTTCTATTTGTCTTCTTTTGTTACACATGTTATGCCTTAGCTTTGCTCAAACCTCAAGCAATGGTGAGCATTCTGCATTTGTACATAAATGGTGTCCAATAGTTGACTTACTAAAGAAGAGTAACTGGACTCTATTTTATTCATAGAATAATAATTATTACAACTTAAGGCCAACTAAGAACTTTGAAAGAGGTGCTTAGTTGCTCATAATTACTGGGTATAACATTATTGGTTTTGAGATTTCTAGATTGAGAGATTTTCTATGCTAGAGTATTTCATAGTAGAGAGCTCTAAATTTCTATGTTTCCGTGTGTGTTTTGAAATGAGAATAAGGGTTCCTTTTATAGCACAAGGAATCCCTATTTACAAGATTGAAATTATTATTTTACCTTTTCTTTAATAATTCATCTACTTTTTTTACTTTAAAGGATAGTCATTACTTTTTTTCTTGGCATATGCTGCCGACTCAGATGTGAGATCTACATCTTCATTACTTTTGTTGTCTTATGCCGACAGTTTCTTTTCTTATTTTTCTTTGTCATTTTCTACTGATAATTCCTTTGATAATGTTAAAGATGACACATCTTCATCTTCTCGATCTTTGATGTAGAGCATGCATTTTTGATCTTTAGTGGCTTTTTTGGCATAGAAGTAGAATACATTCCTTGTTTCTTGACCAATTTCTAAGTTATTGCAATTAAAATTGGTTTCATATTTGGTGATTTTTCCACCATCTTTTTCTGACAGAGTCATGCTACTATGCGAAATGATGATGACTTTACTAGTTGAATAATTTACTTTAATCTCAATAGAATTGTCAATCTTACTGTGTTCATAGTAAATTTGGCTTAGCATTTGACCTCTTAATACACAAAGTTCTGTTGTGTTGAATTCTTTTTCTAGAAGTGTCTTTGGTTTGGAAACTTCTCTGTTTGTGTTGAAAATCCATATCTTGATGAAGTGGTAGGGACTAATACTTCTTTCCTCATTCCAGTCCATTAATGAACTGAAAAACCTAAGATAAAAGGTATACCACCTACTTTAATTTTTCTTCTAAAATTCTTGATTTCTCTTTTAAAATTTTATGGAAAATAATTTAACTTACTTAAATTAATTTCTGGATATATATTTTCTATCAGTCCTGCATGAAATGCTTTATACATAGAAATTGGATCAGCTCCTTCCAATATATTGAATTTACTTCCTATAGAAAATTCCTTGTCTATAGTACAAAATTTCATATCTTTAATAAGTTCTTGGGTATATTTTATGGCCAAGTTATAGAGACTCAACCATTGTGACTTACTGAGGTTTCTATATTGGTCATTTTCATCTTCAATGATTGGAGTAGTTCTTGGAGATGTCTCCCTGAATAGTACTAAATGCTTTACTATTTTTGATGTCTCTAGAGGAGATGTTTCTCTAAATAGCACTAGAGTCCTTGCTATCTTTCCAACATTTTTCAATCTACTTAGAGTTGTTGTAGTGATGCAAAATAATTTCTTACTATCTCTTCTAGAGTTATTAGTTTTGGTGTTTGGTAGTTAGCATAAATACCTTCAGCTTCTATTCTATTGGTGAAAGCTCTATGACTTACTCTACTAATTCCTAGAATAGATTTGCTAGCTTCTTCCCAGTTGTTATAAATTCCAAGTTTTGGGCCATTATAAACCACATAAACTTTTATCTATTCTTTTTTTTTTGGCCTTATTTGCCTAACTGAGCTTTGTGGTTTTAGAAGTTTTTTGTGAGTTGTTACGTTCTTCCTTTTTTAACGAAGGTTCCTCGTATGAGCTTCTGATCTCTATAGGTTTTTTTGAACAATTAAGTTCTTCTTATTTCCTGCTTATCTTCATAAGAGATTTCTCAAGATATAGTAACTCGAGTTGTTCATTGATAATTGTATATTATATAGTTATTTTGTCCATTTTATTAATAATAATTGCTATGGTCTTAATATTTTTAGTTAATTTTAATGTAATAAATTAATATTTACTGTTAATTTTTTAAGGAATATATTTTTAAAGAAAATTAAAGAATTTCTATTGAAAAAGGACTTAATTGTAAAACAATAAAAGCTAAAAATATAATTTAAATTAAAAGAGGGCTTAATTGCAAATATCAAAAGTTTAAAAGTTAATTTAAATTAAATATAAGGGCTAAAATGCAATTAAATAAAACTTTGTTTTTCTGCGTAGAAAAGGAGAACCACGTGCGACATTCGCAACGTGAATTACGCACCGTTCGATCTGGTAATCAATAGTGATGATCAGGCGTGTGCGATACAATCACTACCCAGGTGAGTGGACACATTTCCTAGGTGGCATACCACTCGGTGCATAGAGCAGGCCCCACCTGACTGCGCAGACCAACGTGTAGGGTGGGACCCACGTGTCTGCACAAGAACTTTTCCGATGCGACTCGGTCCATACAACCTGAGTGCGTCCTCCCATTCTAACGAATGAGAAGATGCCACGTGTCTCAATGATTCTTTCAGCACATAAGATGTCGACACGTGTATGAGTTGGTTAAAATAAAAACACAGAATTGGCGTACACTTTTCCAACTAGTTCTATGGGACCCACGTGTATCGCTTGCAATATTCCCATGTGACGCAGTCCACGTGCATCCTGTCCTCACCACCAATTAAAGGCTACCATGTGTCTCGATTATTCTTTCAACCAATCAGATGCTAACACGTGGCATACATGATTTGAAATAAAAAATCCAGAAATGGTTCACGTTGTACACGGTTTTTTATTGCACAATATTTCTCAGCTTTTTACACACGTGTCTTTGTGTTTAAAGAATAATGTCTTCCATTATGTCTCCCATGCGTGTATTAATTATTATTTTTGATGTAATATTTGTTTCTCGCATGTCTAAAAAATATATTTTATGATGTATTTTTTTAGTGAGTTGGAGCTATAAAGAGGGGATTATTGCGATAAATTTAGGGGGGTTGGACGGGTAGATTTTGGAACACGCAGAAGCCGTTTTTGGCTTTTGTTGTGTTTCTGCGTAGATGCAATTTTAATTTTCTTTTTGTTGTTTTTAATCTAATATTCCTTAAATGCTTTAATATTTGCCTATTGTAATTTTAATTTTTGTTATGAAGTAATTTTATTTTTTCTAGGGTTGCATTGTAGCTAAATTTATGAAGCTTGAATAAATTATTTTTGAAAGATTTATGAGATTTTTAATTTGTTTATTCTATTTGTGCTTAATGCTTTTGATTGATTGGAAGATTAATCAATTGATTTGTAACATATAAATAAACTTGAGAAAGGAATTTGTGACACTTAAATAAACTTGAAAAAGGAATTTTCGTGTAATTGCTCATGGATAGAATAACATATATATATATAAATGATAGGAATATACCTTTATTGTATGTGTGGTTATTTGAGAACTTTGAACGTAATGAATCTTGATGAATTTAATTCTTATAAGAATACAGTGAATTATTTTAGCGAGATGTGTCTATATGGAGCATGGAAGAGATGTATGGATAAAATTAGGAGTTCTTGGTTGATAAATTAAATTAAAAAAATATAAAAATCAAGAGAAAATAATATGATTCGAGTGGATTAATTTGGTGAAACTGCAATCCTAGAATTTTCTTATTTATTGTTATAAAAATTAGTTAGTTAAACTAAATCAACCTTTTGTATGTTCGGATAAAATCAGAGTGAAATAAGTTTAGTACTTAACAAATTGTAGTAACAAATCTTTGTGGAAACGATAATTTTACTTATCAATTTTATTACTTGTGATCATGTATACTTGCACGTTTTTATGTTCTTCTAAAGAGACAACATTCATTTAGGATTTTTATCTCCTTTTCCTTTATCTTGATTTTGATATCAAGATGTTCCATTCTTGAAAGCATAAAAATAGTTAGAGTTGTTGTTAATTATCTGCTAAAAGCATGAGCTAAGCTATTTTTATGTCTTGGAAGATGTTCAACATCAAAATTGTAATGGTTGAACCATTGTTGTCATCTAACTAACTAGTCTTCCTTGTTTGTAATCACGTGCAATATTAGTTCTTAAGAAATAACCAAAATTCTTGTTATTTGTTCTAACAAAGAATCTGGAGTTTATGATATATATTGCAAATTTCTTAATAGCTTTTTTAACAGCTAAATATTATTTTTCGTTACAATGATAATTTAATTCTGAACCTTGGAAAGATCCTAATGTATATCTACAAAGATATTCATCTTTGTCATCTACTCTTGCTTTAAGAACTGCTTCCCAATATTCTTATGAAGTATTTGTTTCAATTATCATCTTATCATTTGATCCTGGATGGTATAACGTTGATAAATGTTTTACCTTTGCTTTTACTCTATCCATATATAGAGTATCTCTTTTGTCCATTTCCAGATATGATCTTTTTTTCAATTTTGCTTGTAATGGTTTTCTTATTTTTGCAAGTTTCTTGATATATGCTTCTACATATGTTAAACATCTTAAAAATCTTTGTAATTGGTTTTTATATTTTAATTCACTAAAAAAACCTAGAATATTATTTAGTATATGAGGTTGTAGATTATGTTTTTCATCTTCAATTTCCAACCCTAAGTATTTAATCTTTTGTTGAACAAGTATTGTTTTCTTTTTAGAGAGTACAATGCCTTCTTTTCTACATTCTTGTAGAATATTGATAATATCCAAATAATGTTTATTTAATTCATTACTGAAAACTAAAATATCATTTATGTAAACACATCAAATATCTTGTAATTTTTTGAAGATGTTATCCATATATCTTTGAAAAATATCTAGAGCTTGTTTTAATCCAAATGGTATAACTGTCCATTGGAATTGTCCTTGGGGGCAACTAAATGCCATTAATTTTTGGGATTCATCATCCAGTCTTATTTGCCAAAATCTACTTTTGCATTCAAAACTCGAGAAGTATTTCTTTCCTTTTATTAATGATAGTAGTTCTTTCTTTTTTGGAATGAAGTATCCATTGTCAATGGTTTCTTTATTCAGTGCTTTAAATTTTATTAGCATTCTCTATTTTCCTCTTCTTTTCTCAGCTTCGTTTTCAACTAAGAATGTTGGACTAAAGTGAGGTGAATTACTTGGTATTGTGACTTTTAATTCCAAAAGTACTTGAATTTGTTTTCCAAATTCAATCCTATCTTTTGGAGTATAAATCATTGGTTTTACTCTTATTATTTTGTTAGGATCTTTTAATTTTATGTTGACTATTGTTTTAGATTTATTTATTTTTGGATCCAAGGGATTTTTTGAACTGAATTTTTTTTATAGTTTTCTAATGCTTGTTAAGACTTTGTCTTCTTGTATTTCATTGAGAAAAGAGTTTTATTTCTCTTCTATATCTAATGAAATATTTTCTAAATAAGGTTTTTGTTGGTCCTCTATCTCACCACGTTTTCGCTTTTTATGTTGTTGCATAAAAGTTGGGTTTGAGACAGTTAAAGTTTTTCTTACTTTAAAAACATAAATGGTATCTCCTTCTAAGGTTGTGAGACTTATTTTGTCGGAATGTTGTGTGAAAGGTTGTTATAAGTTTAGAAAATTATTTCCTATTAATAAATCCACTCTTGTTTCTTGTTGATATATGATAGGAATGTGAAAGCTTTCTCCTCCTATCATTATATCAGTATCTTTTAATATCCTATTGAATTTTATTGTAGTATTATTAACAATTCACACAATTAAATCTTTTGGTGCTTGTTTCCAATTGTCTTTTGGAAATATATATCTATTGGCTACACACATACTAGCTCATATATCTATATATGCATGTAAATGATAAGTGTTATAACCTTTAAATTTTAGTCCTATTTTAATGTAAGTACTATTTGGATTTGTAATACTATACAAATCATTCATCTTCTCATGAAGAATATTCAAAATTTGAGTGTTCATATTCTAAGTCAATTATTTCTTCCTCACTTTCTTCCAATAGATAGATACTATAAGTATCATCTATATCAGATTTCTCGATTGGTTCTAATTCCATTTTGAAAGCTTCTTTTAAGATTTTTGCTTCTTATGGAAATTCCTTTTTATGTTGAAGTCTTCTTGGACATTCGTTAGCATAATGTCCTTCGTCATTACAGATCCAACATCTGCATTTTTTCTTTCCTGAAGGGCAATAATTCCTTTTTTTTCTGAAAGTTTATAATTATTTCTTCTAAAATATATTTTCTTGTAGTTTTCTCTATTAAATATCTTTTTATATTTTTGAAAATTTTGTTTTCTGAATTTATATTTTTTATATTTATATTTTTGTTTATAAGATTTTATATTACATCCATATTTCCCTAGTATTCTAAAATCTCTTGTATCACATTAGATTTTATCATTTCCTTTTATCTGTTTATATTCTTTTCTTTCTTGATATTTAATAATGATCCAATCTTTAAGGATTCTTATTCTTCCTCTTAGAGTATCTGGTATAGTCTCTTTATTCCTTTGTTCCTAATTTTCTGTTAAGGTTTTATATAATGTTCCAGGTAATTTTTGAAAAAAACATTTCTTTATAAGTTGTTTGCATAGAGGGTGGTAATTTATGGTAATACATTTCATATTCACAAGTAAAAGAATCTATGTAATACATGTTAGAAATTCCATATTTGTTAGATGTCATCTAGCTTCATTGATTTCATTTTCACTGGATTCAATGATAGTCCTTCATTTATCTTCTCCAATAAATTCTTTGTATATTTCATTTATTACTGTATCAAAGTATTCTTTTCCTGTGGAAGCATTTCCTTGCATTAACAAATGTTGTTGATCTGTTAAGTTTGAAAACCCAACTTTAACATTTCTTGTCATTTTATGTGCTATAAGCACTCTACATGTTGAAGGATTTGTTTGGGTAGTTTGAGAAGTTTGTATGAGCACACTCATTCCACTAGCCCATTCATCTAAGGCTTTTTTCCTATCTCTTATACAATCTACATCTAGAAGTTCAGATTTATAATTATCATGGAGTTTGAATTCTGGTGGAATACTACCTCTAGTTATCCAATGTAACCATTCCTTCATTTTAGGTGGTTGTCTTCTTCTATATGTAGTATCAGGTTGTTCTATTCTTTGCCTATTTCTTTCTCTCCTATGTGGGTTAGATGTTCCTTCTTAGTAAGGGACTGGTAATGAAATTGGTTTCATATGACCTTTTGAGGTCATGTTTCCTGGTTCATAATCAATTTAATTGATTATTGTCATATCATCATCTTCTTTATTAGTACAAAGTTTTTCATTATAATGTTATTCTATTTCTTTATTTATTAATGTCAATAAACTGACTAATGTTTCTATATCTCTATTTTTAAGGTTCATGAATTTTCTTTCTAATTCTTTTCTATATTTCATTAAATCAGAATTATCTCTTTGATCTTAGATTGTTCCTTATTTTTCCTTTTCTCATTTTTAGGAATCAGAGAATCGGATCTCCTAGGTGATTCTTCTTTTAGTCCTTCTAAGGGATCATATTTATAACCTATTATTTCATTATTCCTATGTATATTGTATACATCTTTTCTTAATTCTAAAAATTCCTTATACATATCTTATTGTAGTTTATTACGGAACATTCATTTACTTCTTTTAGTAATTATTTTTGTATATCTATTATTTCCTCTAAATATTTTGTGTTTGATTCTTGGACTAAATTCATTTCCTCTGTTAATAATTGTACAATTTTAAATAATGTTACTTGATTTTTTGCTACACCGGCCTACTAGGTTTCCATTTACTTATAAATGCATATTTTTTATTTTATCTCTAAACATTATTTTTCTCTAATATATAATCATGAACTAATGTTTTCATTATTTTGACTTCATTTTCTAATTTTTTAACTTCTTTTTGGTTAGAAGTTTCTCCTTCATGGTCTATAAAAGTAAACATTGGCATGTTATTAGTTTTAATAACATTACTTTTCTTTTTGTTATCAAGGGTTTTTCTTTGATATCTAATTTCTATTCTTCTGGTATTTCAAAGTTTGTTAGTATTTTTGGTTTTATTATTTGTCTAAGTTCCTTAAATTTTTTATCTATTTCTATAATTTCATTTTGTTCATATATTGAATTATTATGACTATTTATTAAAGAATATGTTGCTAGATAATGTATTGAAAATGAATGATTTCCTTCTTTCATTAAATCTCTTCTTTCAAATTCATAAGCTAGACTTAATACTTGATTTAAATTTTTATCATGTATATTAATAGCAAATCTAAGATATACTGTAAATTTAACTTTTGGTATCCTAAATTATCATAGATCATTCCTAAGAAGGCATCTTGCCTATTTATTATTTTATTATCTAACAATGCTATTTTTATTGGTGTATCTATTTCTTCTCTAAAATGAGATTTTATTAATATTTGAATTCCTCCTAAATAGATGTATTCAATATTTTCTTTATCTTTATGAGGAATATTTGATAGCTTATTTAATATAGTTTCGTTATCAATTAATGATATATTATACTTTCTTTTTGTATCTGTAATCTTAATACTCATTTTTTTTATTACTTATGCCACAATAAATTATGTTTTTCTTAGGGAATAATTTTCTTAATAAAAATGATGGGTCTTTAAATCCATCTCTTTCTTTAAGATTTAATTTTTCTTTTTGAATTTCTTCAAATTTCTTTTTACTTATTACTATTTCTTGTGAAAAACATGTTTTCTTTTTTCTATATTTATTATTTCTTGGTTTATTTTTTCTTCTTCTATTTTAGGAATATTTTTGAATTTTTTAAAACCTTAAGGATATTTCTAAAAATTACTTAAATTTTGGGGGTATTTCTGATCTTTTTTCGTCACAACCATCTCATATACAAACGTTTAAAAGATAAAATAACAATCTTAATATATATTAATTTTTGATGTTACAAACTATAATACATAGAGAATATGCATGTAATGTATTTTTGAATTCTCAATATATTCAAGCTCAGTAACAATAAAATAATTTTTATAAAAGATTTTTCATTCTATTAGTACACATATTCTCATTTTACAAGATATTATAAGAGATTTTTAAAATTATTTTAAATTTATTAATTTTTACAAGTTAATAAAGTTTTTTTAAAGTATTAGATATTATTTATTCTCACAAATTTTTAAAATAAAATAATTTTTAAAATAATATGATTTAAAAATTAACCATTTATAATTTTTTTATTTAAGGTTATATTTATATTTTAAATTATTAAATATTTAAAATTTTAATATTTTTTAAATATACGTGAAAGGTCATCAAATAAGTCTTGCATACCGTAAGAAGTCACGCTTAAGTCCCATAATTACTCGTAGAGGTAGGTAATGTATTGAATTTTTTTTTTCAATTCGAATTCGATAAGATGATAAAATTAATTCAATTCAATCTGAATACGAACAGATTATTGTTTAGACCGAATAATGTTAGATTAATATTAAAATTTATTTATAAATTATTATCATATATAAAACACATCATACATAAATTTAAATTTTAAATTGGTATTTTTATAAAAAAAATATATTATTATTTATAGTCACAATTAAAAAAAGAATAAAAAGTATGTATAATTATTAAATTTTTATAAATTTTTATATTTATTTTTAAACTAAAATAATAATTTAAAATAATTATGATATGCATAACATTTAAATATAACATATTATAAAATAAAATATATATTTATTTATAATTTAATAGTAATTCAGTTCGGATTAGATACAAAAAATTATAAAACATATTAATCTGAATCTAATCTAAATTCAAATAGATTATAAAATTTTTAATCCGAATTCGATCCGATTATAAAATTTGTCGATCCAATCCGAATATGACGGATTGAATTTCTCAATTTAAGTGTATTGATAAGAATATTTACTCGTCTCAAATTACTTGTATTGAGTTGTCTTGTCATATTAAATTGAATAATTTATAAATAATATGAATATAGATGTAAATAAATAAATATAATTCGGTTGAAGAAATCCCCCATGGTTTCACTTGTAGCTAATTGTTTGCTGAAACTTTCGTACGTATGAAGTAATGGCAACGTATGAGATACCTAATGTTCAATTGTGCATTGCTTTTTCTTGGACGTTGGATTTTCTCTATTAGATTTAAGCATTTTGGTTGCCCACGTTGAAACACTACCCCAACCCTTTCGGAAACTCATAAATCACACAAAAATAATATATGCATACAAAAGTTATAATATAAATAAATATTTAATTTTTTTATTATTATAATAAAATTTTATGAATTATATATTATATTTTTGTAATTAATTATACTTTAAAATCCATAAAATTATCATATAATGAAAAATAATTTTGAAAATAATACTAATTATAATTATCATAATATATTCCATTGTTTTTCAAAAATGTAAAATTACTTAGTCAGTTAAAGAAAAAATTACTCACAATCAATAATGGAAATTACTATGAAACATGAATTGATATATATATATATATATATATGGAAATTACTATGAAACGTGAATTGATATATATATATATATATATATATATATATGATAGGACACTTTCTAATAGCTGAAAGTTTATGCGTAAGGGTAATTCTAATATATATATATATATATATATATATATATATATATATATATATATATATATATATATATATATATATATATATATATATATATATATATATAAAAGTGTAATTCTAATCCAACTTAATCTTTACAATTTGTGATGACAGTGATAAAATAATTCAATTAATTTATTTAAATTATAAATTTTATAATCGAATTAAATTATTGATAGATTTTATAAACAAATCGATTTTTAGTTGAAAAGTATACAATTTATTTAGATTTGTATCCAATTAACATATTTTATAATATATTTCAATTCGATGCAAAATAAATTATTATTAAAAAATTTAAATTATTACATTTTTATTTTATAATTTATTATATTTAAATATTATACATATAATAATTATATTAAATTATTATTTTAATTTAAAAAAATAAATATAAATACAAAATCTTAATAATAATTTAATAATTATCCAATAATATTTATTATTATTTTTAATTTCTTAGGTATGATTATAAATAATAATTTTTCTAAATATTTAGAAACTTAAAATTTAATTGCGGTGTATAAGTTTTATATATAATAATAATTTATAAATAAATTTTAATATCAATATAATTTTAAAAAGAATTTAAATTATTTAAATTTAGATTAATTACGCACTCAAAAAAAATTATCAAATCTTATTTGAATTAGATAATCTAAATTGATGAGAAAGAGAAAATTTTAATCTATTGCACTTAATGCTTGATGTGTATAGAACAGATTTTAACTAATTATAATTTTACACCTGGATAATGATACAAGTCACTAACTCATGTATTGTCGGATTCGTATCTTAAAGGTACTTAGATATTCTTTATATTTCATTATATTCAAAAGTTTTATTTTACTATCCTTTTACTCATTTATAATAGTATTTTTTTTTTGGTTAAAGATTAGTCACATGTATATCTCATGTCAAATTGAATATGAATATTTAATAAAAAATAAAAAAATAATTTGATAAAAAATAATGGTGTAACTTTTTTATTCTAAACTTTTATGTTGTTTTATTAAATTTTTAAATTTTAATTATTAATGATAATAATAATAATATATTTACACCAACAAATGAATACTAAATTTGAACTAGGATACTCTAATTAATGTATTATGTTTTTAATGTCTTATATCATTAAAATATTATATTTTAACACCCTAATGTAATTATTGATATATATATTTTAGTTATTAAATTATTAATTTTTGTTATTGATTTTTTTAATTTTTTTTATAAATTTTACTGTACAATTTGATAGATAGGATACATGTAATCAATTTTAAACAAAAAGAAATAAATATTATTCAAAATGATTAAAAAGAATATAAATATTTGAATTGAAGTAATAAAATAAGATATAAAATGTATCAATATATTAACTTCGTTATTAAACTCGAGCATTATTTTTTTGAAAAAGAAATTTATAATTGATATATTTTATTATTATTGATAAATTTAATTAAAATTATATAAGTATATTTAATAAAAAACTATTATATATTATAATATAATTGTGATTTATTATTGTAAAGATGTTTAAAAAATTTAATTAATATATTGACAAACAAAGTTACCAAAGCTTTCGTTTAGCACAAGTTAACTAACCGTTACCGTAGGGTACCTATTAGACTGTGCACAAGGAAACCACACCTGCAAAGCAAACTCACGTATATGTGCCATATCGGGGCTTCCTAAATTCATTTCATCTTTTATCTTACAAATTACGAAGCACACCACTCTTTGCCTTTGCGACCTCTCTATCTCTCCATTCACTGATTATGGGTTCAACCGAAGAAGACCGATCTGAGATTGCCTTCTTTGACGTAGAGACTACCGTTCCGACCCGAACTGGCCAGAGATTTGCAATTTTGGAGTTTGGAGCCATTCTCGTATGCCCTAGGAAGCTGGTGGAGTTGGAGAGCTACTCCACTTTGATTCGACCCTTTGATCTATCCCTCATTTCTTCATTGTCTGTTCGCTGTAATGGCATTACTCGAGAAGCCGTTGTTTCTGCCTCTACTTTCCTCGACGTTGCTGATAGGATCTATGACATTCTCCATGGTTTGAATTCCTTTCTGAATTTTTTTTTTGTTTTTCCCGGATTTATTGTTTTGGTTAGAGGAAATTAGAGGGGACAGCAAGGAAAAGAGATTGAAAATAAAGATAAGTTCAGGCGTTTCTTAATGATTTTTTTAATTCATTCTTTGCTTGAATTACGAGCTAGGTGTTGATTTTTTTGTTACAGATTTTAATTGAAAATTTTAGTTTTTCTTTTGGCTGTTTAGAAAATTAGGGAAAGCTGGAAACTTTTAATTCTGCAATTGGATTCTTAAAGATGAAAAGAAAAGGAGCCAATTGCCTACAAGATAGGCATTGAGATATGGTTCAATTGGGCACGGCATGGATGCGGGTTTGAACCCATCCAATGTAAGTGTGTGCCTGTGTGACTGTTTATTAAAAGGAATATGAAAAGAAAGGAAAATTAGAAACACATGACAACTTTGGTGAGCTTGTTTAAATGGTATTTTTCTGTATTTTTTTTGGCTGGCTAACGGAATAAGGTATTTTACTATATGTTCCGTTGAGAACGAGAGTATATAGATGATTGTATGATGTTTTAATTGGTTTTTTTCTTTTTGATGTCATGGTTTTTTTAGTAAATGATTCATTGTTTTTTTTTTTTTTGGCAGGAAGGATATGGGCTGGTCATAATATATTGAAGTTTGATTGTGCTCGGATAAGAGAGGCATTTGCAGATATTGGACGACCAGCACCAGAGCCCAAAGGTACAATTGATTCACTGGCATTGCTAACTCAGAGATTTGGAAGGAGAGCTGGTGACATGAAGGTAATGTTAGCTCTCTTCTCTAAGGTTCTTTCACTAAGCCATTAATTTCGGATTGAAACCCAGAGGCAGAAATAGTTTATAGACTTATATGAATATCTTATCTCTTCAATCAGCATTTAGACGACTGTTCAGCACAAAAAATTGAAAATTAGTCTTTCAACCCAAGAGATTATGTACATAGATTTATGTGAATATAAACTGGAAGAACACTGGACAGGGGCATCAAATTTATGCAGTAATGTAAATTTATTGGTTGATAATTTTATTGATAATACATAACAAAGTGTTTGTGAGCTCAGATGTTGGATTCATCTTTCTCTCTCATTCTCTCCTTATTGGATTGTTTTGCTGACCTTTTTCTGTCCTTAATTATAAAAGAAAATAACCAAATTTTGGGATGAAATTCCTTTAAATCGAGTATTTTTAAGCATAATGCTTGCATGATGCATCATGGACTAAGGAGCGATTATAATATGAACATGAGATGAAGAGTGTGAATAATTGATGTGCTTTCCATTTTCATTTACTTTTTGGCTATGCATCTGTTACAATATTCAATGTTATTTATATTAAAATTCATAGGTCCATTTTTTTTTTACTGCAGATGGCATCTCTTGCAACCTATTTTGGGCTTGGACAGCAGACACACAGGTATAACCTGAACTTCTTGATTTAGATTTTATAGTCTTGAAATAGGCCAGTGGGCTAATCCTTTCTGGGATAATTCCTCAGGAGCTTGGATGATGTTCGAATGAATCTTGAAGTTCTTAAGTATTGTGCGACAGTGTTGTTCTTGGTAACTATGTAACTCTAATTCCCCCCCCCCCCCCCCCCCCCCCTCCCTTGTTTCATAGGTAACAAAATAACTGCAAATGTATAAAGTTTAAGGTCATAACTGGTGGTTATTTATTATTGTGTCTTACTAGCTCTTTATCTATAGCCATGTATTTTTAAGATTGGACCATGGTCCCTGATTAACAAGGATGATTTGCACTGTGATACTTTTGACAAGGGTTTTATTGTTATATATTTTAGATTAGAATTTTTTATAAACAATTAACTAAACTGACCTGAACAGGAGTCAAGCCTCCCAGACATATTCACAACCAATAGTTGGGTTTCTCCAAATGCTATAACAAGAAGTCATCGAAATGGAAAAAAATCTCCTGAAGGGGCTCCGTCAAATTTGAAGCTTGAAAGTAGCCCAGTATTATCTATGGCTAACCAAATGACAGAGGAGAATCATGCGATGACATCCCTTCTGAGTGATAACAGAGGAGAAGAGATCTCTAATATGGTTGAATCCAGTACATTACATCCAGATCCTTTTGACATGACCCCCCTCAATAATGATATTAAAATGGAGTGCCATTTAGTATCCATGACCGAAGACATATCTATTCAAGAGTCACCTAATATGTCTTCCACAGCTGCTGTTAATGATAGTTGCAACAGCTCTGATGTATTTTTGGCACCGGATGAAGTCTCCATTCCTTCTATCACTGCACCCCTTTATTGTGTGTATCGTGGTAGTCAAAGGGTAAGGTTGTTGCACAGAGATATCACTTTGCAGCTTTTATGTGCTCGTCTGAAAGTTCGCTTTGGAATAAGTTCAAAGTTCTTTGATTACGCTGGGCGGCCTCGGTTGAACTTTGTTGTTGATGCTCCACCAAGTTTATGCAGGATTCTTGATTCATGTGATAGCATTGCACAGAACTCGTATTCAGAATCTGGCAGCAGTGAGTGGAGGCCTATTGTTACTCGAAAGAATGGCTTCTCCAACTACCCTACAGTGAGATTGCAGTAAGTATTATCTTGTCATTTGACTTTCCTGAACTACCCTACAATGAGATTGCAGTAAGTATTATCTTGTCATTTCACTTTCCTGATCATCTCTGTGTGTGTGTGTGATAAGGCTCTCTTTGAATCATGGTTTTAAAAGGCGGTTTTACGGTTTGATGCATTTTTAATGCATGAAGCGAGGTGTAAGCCTCAAAGATGGTATGAAACGTAAGAACCTTGAGATAATTTTCACCCACCATGCAATTTATAAACCTTAATTATTACTAACAATGAATAAGAAAACACTAATGAGATAACATTCATAAAATAATATATATATATATATAACATAGTTGTAATTCAATATTGATGGTCATGAAAACAAGTCAAAATATGATTTTGGGAATATTAGTTGGAAAAAATATCTACTTATTTTTGTTGGTTGTTTTGCTTTATAAAAACTAGTTCTTAGCTTAATATGAATTGATATTATGTCATCATGAATTTTTGACCCACTCATGACAAGATAACACCATAAACAGAGTATGAGGCTTATAGCTTCAATAACCTCATTGTGCAACACGTAATTGCATAAGCCCCAATTGGAAAAGGCCTAAGCCCAAATGAACAAGACTTAGCTTTAACCCGTTAGATAGATGTGGCTTATGTTTGAACCAAAGTTCTTCAATCTTGGGATATCCACGTGGGGTCTAAGGTTTTGGCGTTGATGTTCCGTACCGATCTATGTTCACAGTGGGACGGTCATATCCTGATACATGTTTCTTTCACTCTCCTTAGGTTTCGAACACTGTTCCTAACCCTTAAGACCTTATTAGGGAGTAACTTGGTACCATCTGGACTACTAGCCCAGATGGTACCAACTTTGTCCTAATAAGGTCCTTAAGGGCTAGGGATCGGGTTCGAGAGCTAGGGAAGGCGAAAGGAATGCGTACTCTAGCCACGGACATAGATTTCCCAAGTGCTAATGGTTGCAAGTAAAATGGCGCCTTTTGATGTTTGTACCGCACCTAGTTCAGCGGAAAGCACAAGGTATCTCGGGATATCCACGTGAAGTCCAAGGAGTTTCGATGTTGTACCAGCTTGCTTCCCAAGGTCTACTTAAGGGCTAGGTCCTGGGTTCGAGAGCTGGGAAGGGTGAAACAAACACGTGTCAAGGTATGACCGTCCTACTAGTCAGGAACTAGTTTGAGCATTAACGCCGGAACTTCCTACACCTCACGTGGATATCTCGAGATACCTTGTGCTCTTCGCCGAACTAGGCACGGTACAAACATCTTACTAAGGTGGAGCCTCATTGGAAGTCTTAAGATAGCAATTTAAAACCATGCTCAGAATCTTATAGTGAAATGTTTTATCCGAAAAACATAATAAACAAAAATTAGATCGAGTAACAGAAGGGAAAAAAAACAATGAGTATGGAGTCACTCTTCTTCTAACTGCTTGTAAAGGGATTATGATACTTTTTTAAATTCAAAATGTGATTTTGGGAATATTAACAAGGAAAAACACCATATTTTTATTGGTTGTTTTTTCTTCTAAAAACTAGATCTTTGTCTAATATGGACTGATACTATGTCACCATGGATTTTTGATCCACCTATGACAAGATAATACCATAAATAGAGGGGATTTATAGCCTTGATAACCTCATTGCTCAACACTTAATTGTATAAGCATCAATTGAAAAAGGCGTAAGCTTCAAATGAACTATTTGAAGTTAAGCCTTAACTTGTTAAATAGATGAAGTTTACTAAGGCAAGTCAAATTTTAAGTCTTAAAATAGCAATTTAAAACCATGCTTTGAATCTTATAGTGAAAGTTTTATCCAAAAACAATGATAAACAAAAATTAAAACAGGAGTCACTCTTCTTCTACCTGCTTGTAAAGGGATTATGATAACATCTATCACTTTGCACATATGTAGATTTTATGTACTATGCAGATCCAACACTTGAAATTTAACAATTGAGTTACTGAGCTTTGATCACATCTATCTCTGATAACATGTTAAAAATTGTTAGTAATTGTCCCAAAAGCGTAAGCTATTAGGAGAAGAACGAACGAATGATTTTTTTTATACTATTAAGACCTAAATAACATATAAGAGGTTAGTTTACCCACATGCAGAGTGTAAGGTTCGAGTTTAAATCTCCTTAATTCCAATTTTTTTTACTAATATTAAATGGCCTTCTCTTTCTTTCATTTTTGTCCAACTACAATCATTTACTCAATCGATGAGATTATATCTAATTTTACTTGATGAATTTTTTTAGTCCACATGTGCATCATACTTCTTTACACCACTCATTAATTAAGGGAAGTTGTAAAAAAAAGCCCACCAAGTGAGTGCTTAGTAGAAAAGTCTTTTAAGTGAGGGAAGTGTTTAAAAAAAATCATCAAAAAGGGGAATATTTAGACCCAAATAATATATAAGATGATAGTTAGACCAACCTTAATAGCTCAAGTTTTTAGGAAAATTGGTTGTTAGTTCTCCTCTAACGTATATATTTATCAAAATTAATGATATTTAACTTGGAAGTGGATTGTTTTGATGTCATTCGACCATAGTTCTAAAACTGAACTTTTTCAAAGCTTCTTTATATCCTCATTTTAACACTTCCTTTTCTTTAGTAACCCCTCTTTTGCATTTTGGTAAACAGTATACCGGCGGCTGTATGTGGGGATATTGCAATATACGCCACAGAGATCTACCAAAAGAAATCTGCTGGGTCAGTGCAAAGGCTAGTATTTAGTAAGTTTGATGCTTCAGAGCTTGAAACTTTGTTCACACCAGGAACCTTTGTGGATGCATTCTTCTCCTTGGATGCCTATGACTATCAACAGATTGCAGGCATTCGCTTGGTGGCGAAAAAATTGGTCATCCATTCAAATTCAAATTGATCGGAACTCGGAATGGATTTCTGATATAAGAAATGAAGATTTTCGAGAAGAGACTACTAATACCATTTCTTAAAATTTATTCTTTTAAAAACTCTCAAAGTTAAATGCTTAGGATGAGGAAAAAAACGGTATACTGATCTAGTGATGTTTGTTTAGATGTAAATGCAAACTTCGGTGTTAATGCATATCAATTATAGTGGAGATGTAAAGAATATTTCTTGTGTTTGTTGTATAATATTTAACTTCATTTATAGTTTAGGTAAATTTTATTTGGTAACTATGCATCACCTATAAGCTCCACTGGGAATAATGACTAAACTATGTAATTGAGTACATTAAGATGCTAAATTTAGGATAAATATATTGGTGCAAAACTTTTATTATATTTAAAACAAAATAAAAGTGTATAAAATGTCTATTTTATTTATATTATTAGTTATATCTGGGTGTTGAAGTTATCATTAATGAATTATTGTTGTGCAAATAATAATTTAGGGTGTGTTAATATAGTCACATTAAATTTTTTTGTGATATATATATTTATTTATTTTTATGATACTTGTTAAATGTTGTTGTAACTTTGTATCTTGTGTTTCAAGTGATATGGTCATTCACTCGTATCATCCAAATATCATTCTTATAATATTTTATTTATTTAATAAAGAAATACTTTAATGTTATTAAAAAAAAATCCACAAGATAATCTTTCGTCCTTCCGGGTAGATAAAGTCACGTTAGGATGAATTGTTTTTATACTTTATTACATATTTATTAACAGACAGATAGAATTCAAACTTTGTGCCCAAACGGGAAAATTATTATGCTGTAGGCTGATTTCAAAAAATTAAACTGATAATTTTTATGGGACATTTGTTAATTTATGATAGAGTAGATTTATTTTTCCACATTTTATTATAATAATATAACTTTTTAAAATAAAATAATACTTCATACTCTAATTTCCAAGTTATCCATATATTTTGATAATTTGTAATTATCAGTGTATTTTTATGTATAATATTTTAATAAATAGTATTTTTGAGATTATATTTTTGAAATTTTTATGAATTTTTAACACATGATTAATCATAAGATGTTACGTGGACGCCAAGTAAGCATAGAAAGTGACTAGACAAGAGGGTTAATTACAAAATGTCACATGTTTCAAGTGACACATGCCTTATAACATGTCAACACGGCATTCATGTTGAGTTTCACCATGGTCAAATATTGTGCCACACTTCGTCACTTGATTCGTCCGCTCTTTCCACACAATCTGCAGCCATGAATCACAGAGCACCATATGACACTGATTCAACGAGTGTTGATTGAGACCAATCCATTTCGCTACACATCGCTCGCGGATTCTCATAGTAAATCCATATGACACGTGTCATGATTTTACTGGCCAATGTTGTTAATTTTCTCTTTTTTCAACTTAATTGTTGATTTGAAGTTAATTTGTCGATCTAGATTTCACATGAGTCTAATTTAACCCCTTAATTGTCTCGAATCAAAAATTACATATTTTTTTTTATCATTTTTTGGAACCAAAAAGAGAAAATTACAAAAAAAAATGAGATATAATTTTGGTGGAGATTTAAGAGGAGATTGATACTACAATTCAAGAGATTGATTATATTTCTTTTTCTATTTTTTTAATCAATTTTTATGTCTTTCTTTATGAAAAATATGAGTTTTATAAACAAAATTATATCTAGCTAATTATTAATTTAGGTATCTTATGAATCCAATTTTCAATATGTGATGATTTAATATTTTATCCCAATTATAATTGCAATTGAATTATATTATTTAATTTGATTTTTATGTTATTAATTATTTGGAAAATAATTAATCTATATAGGTAATTAAATAGATTTGAGAGAATTATTTAATTTTTTGTCTTGAATAAGTAACATGCATAGTTTCTAGGTAAAGATGTATGATTCTTATATATGTGATCCATAATTTATGAATTTAATGAGTAATATATAATTTAATTGACATGAGAGTAATTAATTAATTAATATATAGTGTGTAATTTAATTGAGAGATAAATACATACTAAGTAAGATTCAATTGATCATGTAACTAATTGGTAATTATGTTGGGGGATTTTAGTGATTCACATGTTTAGAAAATTGAGAGATTAAGTATTCTACATATTTTCACATATATCTTCTTAGCTACCAAATCTGAGTTAACTAATTACTGCTATTTATTTTTAGTTCTTTTAATTTTGTTTTCTTAAAACATAAAAAACAAAAAATTGATTCTTATTTTTTTGTTTTAAAAAATAATTTATAATAATGTAATGTCTATGGGAATGATATTTTATTATTATTATATTACTTATTGTGATACGTATATTTTCATATTCATTGCACAATTCATGTTCGATCAAGTTTTTTGCGCTGTTGCTAGAGATTATAAACATTATAAATTAATTTTTATTTTATTTTATTTAGTTATTTTTTTTTAATTTATTCTTTTTTTTAATTTATTTAATTATTTAGTATATTTATTTTAGTTATTTTTCATAATTTTAATTTATTTATTTATATATTTATTTTTAATTTTGACATCTCCTTATTGTTATTAGAATTATAATTGACTGTATTGCATGAGCAGAGTCCATATTGAATAAATTTTGCCTCTAAATTTTCGAAATCGAGCGTACTCTTAGATCGATAATAAAATAAGAAATTATTAAGTGAAAAAAATGGTTAATCCATTATAAATAAACAATAATAAGTTAAATTTGAATAACATAAAATCGTGCAAGTATACACGGTCACAAGTAATAATACGATAAGTAAAATATCGTTCCCACAAAGATTTGTTACTAGCTTTCGTTAATTATTAAAATTATTTAAACTTGATTTTATCCAAACAATCAATAATTTGATGCAGTTTGACTTAACTAATTTTTTTAACAATTTTTAAGAAAATTCTAGGATTGTAGTTTCACCAAATTAATCCACTTGAACATTTTATTTTCTCTTTATTTATGTTTTCATATTTTAAGTTGTTAACCAAGAACTCCTAATTTATCCATATATTTTTTCCGAGCTCCATACAGACACATCTCGCTAAAATAATTCACTATATTCCTATGAGAATTAAATTCAACCAGATTTATTAAGTTCTAAGTTCTCAAGAAATTACACATACAATAAAAGTATATTCCTATCTCTTATATATATACGTTATTTTATCACGAGCAACACACAAAAATGCATTTTCCACCCTGGATTGTAAGTGTTAGCATAAGGATTGTTTTGATTCCTATTATAATTGGAAACAAAATTGACAGATCCAGAGTTGTGAGGACATCTCTCACTGACATGATTTCCATTGCAAATTCCACATGCAACAAAAGGGCTTTGAATAGAATGGACACCCAAAGTATCCATCTTCTTCACCAAAGCGAATACTTGTGCAGTTAAAGCAGTCATAGCATCAATCTCATGCATTCCAGCTGCTCTCTTAGGCATCATCCTCTCTGATGGCCACTCGTAGCTATTGGAAGCCATTTCCTTTAATAAGTTGTAGGCTTCATCAATTGATTTTCCCATTAGAGCACCACTTGTTGCAACGTCAATCATGTTTCTAGTTTGACCCATCAAACTATTATAAAATGTTTGAACTTGAAGCCACTTCGGTAAACCGTGGTGAGGGCATCTTCGAAATAGCTCCTTGTACCTCTCCCAAGCTTCATATAATGATTCTGAGTCAAACTGCATAAAAGTGGTGATTTCATTCCTCATTCTTGCAGTCTTTGTTGGTGGAAAATATTTGGCTAAATTGTTTTGAGCCAAATCCTCCCAAGTAGTGATAGAACCACATGGCAATGAATTCAACCAACTCTTTGCCTTATCCCTAAGTGAAAAAGGAAACAGTCTCACCCGAATAGCATCATCAGTGACTCCATTATGCCTAAAGATGTCACAAATCTCTAACAAATTTACTATATGGGAGTTTGGATCATCGTGGGGTAAACCACCAAATTGAACCGATGTTTGAATCATATGAATGATTGCAGGCTTAATTTCAAAATTATTGGCTTGAATTAATGGTCTTCTAATGCTTGCATGAATGCCACCAACCATAGGCACTGCACAATCTCTTAAAGATCTTGGTTACTCCATTTCAGGAATTTCCTCATCCATAATTAGATGTTTTGAGGTTTCTGGTTGATTATTTTTTTCTTGTTGGTTATTTTTTTTAATTTTAAAATATTTTTCTCAATTTTTAGATCTAACGGAACTATGTCAAGATTTCTTATGCGTCGCATACAAAGTTCCAATTTATCCCAAAATCTAAAAAATAAATCTAATAAAGTAAAACTGAAAATAAAAACATAAATAAACACACAAATCTAAGCAAATAACAGTAAGCAATATATATATATATATATTTGAACTAAAATCAGATTAATTGGTATTAATATCAACAAAAATTAGTAAAACAAATCCCTAGCAACTGCGCCAAAAACTTGTTGTCTCTTTTGAAGAACATAAAATCGTGCAAGTATACACAATCACAAGTAATAATATTATAAGTAAAATATCGTTCCCACATAGATTTGTTACTAGCTTTCGTTAATTACTAAAATTATTTAAACCTGATTTTATCCAAACAATCAATAATTTGATGCAGTTTGACTTAACTAATTTTTTTAATAGTTTGTAAGAAAATTCTAGGATTGTAGTTTCACTAAATTAATCCATTTGAACATTTTATTTTCTCTTTATTTATGTTCTCATATTTTAAGTTGTTAACCAAGAACTCCTAATTTATCCATATATCTTTTCCGAGCTCCATACAGACACATCTCGCTAAAATAATTCAATATATTCCTATGAGAATTAAATTCAACCAGATTTATTAAGTTATAAGTTCTCAAGAAGTTACACATACAATAAAAGTATATTCCTATCCCTTATATATATACGTTATTTTATCACGAGCAACACACAAAAATGCCTTTTCCAAGTTTATTTAAGTGTCACAGATCAATTAATTAATCTTCCGATAATTAAAAGCATTAAACACAGATAAAATAAACAACTTAAAACAGTTCCATAAATCATTCAAAAATAATTAAAATTACAACACAACAATAATAAAGTATTTCAGAGAAATACAAATTAAAAGAAAATAGATTAGGAGAAATTCTTTCACGATTCCTCAATGAAAAATGTAAAACTCGAAGCTACCAAAAAAAACCAAACTAAAAACTCCCATTTTTTTCTCGCGTACAAAATATATCCCCATCTCCAACTATTATTTCTTTTTTATCAAAATATGGGGGACAAAAATACATGGGGAAAATTAAAATAAACAACACGTGTGAAAATCGTTCTGCGTTTTTGTGATTTTTTTTCCTTTTAAGCATGCCACGTGTCATCATTTTATTGGTTGCGAGATATAAAGAGACACGTGGAAGTCTTTCATTTGGTGGGAAGAACGGGCACATGGAGAACAGCTGGACCGCGTCACACAAGATTTCATCGAGCTGGAAGTGTGGGACTGTTGGCTTCGACACGTGACGACGCGTTAACAGCTCATAAGTGGGCACCATTTTTGCATTTTTATTTTACCAAATACATGCCACGTGTCATCATGTTATTGGATGGAAGAATGAGGAGACACGTGACTGCTTCTTATTCAGTGAAACGCGAGGGTGCACGCTGCTTGGATGAATCGCGTCGCACGGGAGTGTAGGCGAGCTGCTCGATGCGCGGCAGCTTGCTTCCACACGTTTTAAATCTGGGCCGTTCAACAGATCTAACCGTCAGCGATGCGTCTCGGGAGAAAATCTGCACAGCCGACACGTGGGCCCCACTCGTGCCGAGCCGCGTGCTTCAGAAATATCGGGTGTAATCGCTTTTGTCGCGTTTGGATCGCACGCCCCCAATCTTGACCGTTGATTGGATGATCGAACGGTGTGTATTGGGCGTTGTGAATGTCGTGTGTGACTCTTCTCCTGCGTAGAAATTCAACTTTTATTAATTGTATTTTGACCCACAAATTTAATTCAAATTAATTTCTAATCTTTTGATATTTGCAATTTCACCCATTTTTATTTTCAAATTAAATTGTAAGCTTTTTATAATTGTAATTAAGTCCCTTTTTTATTAAAATTTATTAATTTACTTGAAAATATATTTATTAAAAAATAATACTAAATATTAATTTAATTAATTAAAAATTAACTAAAAATGTAAAGAACTAGCAATTATAATTAATAAAATAGACACAAATCACTGTATAAAATATAGTTATCAATAAGAAAAAGAGGCCTATAGATAATGAAAAATAACCTTAACTAAAGGTTGTAATGCTATCTTTGCTAGAAAACTACCTTAAGCATTGAAAGATCAGGTAGCTTTGGCATTCCTTGCACAACTGGGAACATGAACTTTGAGAAAGTGCTATATGACTTGGGTTCCCACATTAACCTCATGTCATTATCAATTTTCAAGAGATTGGGGTTGGTAAAATCAAACTCATTTCAGTAACATTACAAATGGTAGATAGATAAATTAAGTGACCTCGAGGTGTAACTGGAAGAGAACTCATTGATGTACAAAAAGATTAGCTTAGAATGAGAGTGTAAGATGAACGAGTGACATTCAAAGTTTTTAAAGCATTTCAACCCCCCTGATATTGATAATGAACGCTTTATAATAGATGCCAATTTAAAAGAATTTGTTGAGTTGTCCATACTTAAGACTATTACACATAATGCTATGAATAATGAAGTAAACTCACTAAGACACAATTCAATCAGTTTTAATTTAAAAAGTATGGAATCTATGATTAATATTATTTATTGTGTGAACTATTTGGAGGTTGTACCTCCCATATGTATACCTAATGTGGTTGTGGAGAGTTTTGAGATGGGATTTAAGCTCAAACCATCTATTAAAGAGCCACCAAGTTTAGAGCTCATACCTTTCCCTGTCATTCCCTATATAGAGGTGAAAAAGATGCTAGAAATATATAAATTATATGAGCTATGATGGAGTGCATATAAGAATGCCAAAAGGTACAAAAAGAAAATAAAAATATGGCATGAGAAGAGAATTGAGCACTATATTTTTAAACCAAAAAATAAAGTATTATTGAACAAATCAAGACTCAAATTGTTTTCATGCAAACTCAAAAGAAAATGGACACAGAGGGACGTACCTTAAGACTTGATATAACTGTCTAGTCAAGGACTTTAAATGTGATACTGGTTGGGAGGCAACCCAATGTTATTTTACATATATTTTCATTTTGTTTTGTAGATAAATAAATGTGAAGAGCAATGGCGCAAGAAGATTGCATAGTTTCAATGACAAATATGGTGTGCTAGGACTAAGAGAATTTTTTTCCTTTTACCTTTTTTCAAATTTATATGTGCATATTGGGTACAATATGCAATTTAAGTTTGGGGGTGGGAACTTCATTCTCTACTTTAGTGCTTAGTACACATTTTCAATTTTTAGGAGTTTTTTCTTTATTTTTAGGATGTTTTCAATCATGATTTGGGTAAAAATTGATAAATATATGGAAACTAATTGCATGCATGCTTGTTATGAAATGTATGATCTCAATGATAAAAATTGGTTATCATGACTAGGATAAGGAATGTAACACTTTCGTTAAGATACTTACATTTATCATGTGATATGCTTACTAATTTTGATTGGATTGATTCAAATTTTTATGCACATGTTCATGATTAATTTTGGTGTTCTTATTGAGAGAAAATTTGTAGTGAGTTATGCAAGTTGATAAGATCTATCATATTTTAGAATCTATTTGATCATCCCTTAAGGTAAAAAATTAAATAGTATTTAGTAAGAGAAATGATTAGCCTTAATTGAATTGATTGAGCCTTTCAAGCTAACCATTGTTAATATCTTTAGTCATCCATTTGAGCCCAACTAAGAACCATTCATATCTTTAAGTCACATTTTATTCCTAACCAATAAGCATTACCATTACCCTTGCCCTTTCAACTTATATGAAAAGAAAAAAAGGCAATCGTATATAAAGAAATAGAGTAAGATGAAATGTAATGCACCCTACAAAAACCACAAGAGAGAAAGAAAAAAAATAAAAAATAAAACTCACAACACAATTACCTCTCTAAAGAAAAAGAAAATAAAATTGAAAATAAGTTTAGAGTGTTGTGAAGTTATTAAAATAAGACTTGGAGTAAAAGAATATGAAAAGAATGATAAGAAAGGGTGCACTAAAATATCAAGTTAAAACTCAATTGCAGTTAAAAAGTGTATGATGAATAAAAAAAAGCTAAAGTGTGAAAAGAGCCTAAATCTTCATTTTTTGACCTCTAGCTAAACCTTACATTATAAGCATGTAAAGCCTTCATTGGTCTTTAGCTAAATACATATTTTATATTAATAGAAAAGGATTCCAAAAATAGACTTATGAGACTTGTTCCAAGATTGAATTAATTAGCATGTTCATATAGGTTGATTTCATGAGTTCATTAGATGATATCATTTGCAACACACACATGAATCAATTCGTCAAAAACCTTGCATATCCTTGTATTGATGGAACTTTGATTAATGAATATGTGAACCTTCTTGTCATAGAATTGTATGACTTTTGAGGGGGATAAATTTCACTAAATATGCATGTATTAATATAAATATATATTTATAAATATATTGCATATGTCTTTTTATTTAGTTAGACTTGACTTTACTTGAGAGTAAGCAAAGTTAAGTTTAGGGGTGTGATGAATCTATGAAAATATAGTCATCATTATACGTTTTTGCTTAATATTTATTTGTTTTATTCAATAAATAGTTTTTTGTGTTAAAAATATTAAAATATGAACTTTCTAGTGAAAAGGGTGAAATATATTTTTGGGATATTTTTGGATTTTTTATGGATTTTTTTAATTTGTAATGTAGGACCAATCAAAAGATGCCACACGAATATCATATAAGCATGGAAGTTGACCAAGAAAATCACGTGAATGCCATGCAAACTAAGAAGGCCAATCACGCAATGTCACATGTTTAGGTGATGCATGCCTTACAATGTGTCAGCACGACATTCATTCCTAGATTCACCGTACGGTCATATGTCGTGCCACATGTTGTCACTTGATTTGTCTATTCTTTCCACCGAAGCACCACACAATCTATAACCACAAATCACAAAGCACCATGTAATGCTGACTCAGTGAGCATTGATTGAGACCAATCCATTATGCCACGTTGTCGCTTGCTGATTCGTCTAGGAGATCCTTGTGACATGTGTGACATTTCTATTGGCCACTTTTGTTAATTTTCTCTTTTTATTCATGTTAGCTCTTGATATGAAGTTTATCTAATGATCTAGATTTCACCTGAGACTAATTTAAACCCCAAATTGTTCCATAAACCCTAAAAGTCAAAAGTTACATTTTTATCAACTTTTAGAGCCAAAAAGAGAGAATTACAAAAAAAATTCAAAAAGAGATACAATTTTGGTGGAGATTCAAAAGAAAAATGGTGTTACAATTCAACAGATTGATTATATTTCTTCTTCTCATTTCCTTATCTATGTATTTCTTTATGAAAATATGAGCTTTATAAACAAAATTATGTCTAACAAATTTATTAATTTAGGGGTCTTACAAACCCAATTTTCAACATGTAATGATCTAATATTTTAATCCAATTATAATTGTAATTTAACTATTCTATTTAATTTGATTTTTATGCTATTAATTGTTGAGCCAACAATTGATTTATAGAGACAATTAAATAGATTTGAGATAATTATTTAATTGTTTGTCTTGATTAAATATCATGCATGGTTTCTAGGCAGAGATGTATAATTTTTATGTATTTGATTCATGATTGATGAACTTAATGAGTAATATATAATTTAATTGACATGATAATGTGATTAGATTAATTACTATATAATGTGTAGTTTACTTGATAGAGGAATGCATGTTAAGTTATATTGAATTAATCATGTGATTGATTGGTAATTATGTTGGGGTGATCTTAGTGATTCTCATGTTTAGAAAATTGAAGAATTAAATATTCCTAGATATTTTCTCACATATCTTCTTAGATACCAATCTGAGTTAATTAATTACTGTTATTTATTTTTAGTTCATTTAATTCTATTTTCTTAAAACATAAAAAACACAAAAAATTGATTGTTATCATTATATTATTTATTGCAATATTTTCTTATCATTATATTACTTATTGCGATACATATATTTGCTTATTCATTGTATACAATTCATATTTTATCAGATATCCATCCATTTTATTCTCTAATTGAAAGGTCAATGGTTATACCAGTTTTGGGACTATTTTTTTTATCCAAGTCTTATGACTATTTAAAAGGTTGCATAATAATTATAGTTTATAATTTGGATTCTATTTGTAAAAATTGGAATTTGTTTCCTAGGGTAAATATAAATTTTAAAGAATAATTAAAAATTCACAAAATAAAAAAATGAAGACACCGAAAAGAGAAAACTTGAGAAAAGAAAAGTAGAGAGCTAGAGTAATTTCAATTATTATAAATGTAATTATATATTATATTCTTAATAAGTTTCTATCTATTCTTTAACTAATTTTCTTTATTAAATATCCTTATTTTATAACAAGTAGTATCGAAGTTATAACGTCTACAAAGTTCAATGTAAAGAAATTTATCGAAAAAAATAATTTGAACATGTGACTAGTAAATATGCTCCCTCTCATCATACATCAAGAATGTAAGATATCATTGAAAGGAAAAGAAAATTTTCCCGATAATCTAACACCTGTATAGATGCAAGTGGTAATGAAAACAATGTATAGTTTAATTTTGTTATCGCTAGGCAACAAAGTTCTTTGAAAAGTCTCTCAAGAAAAGAATATCGATAAGCATTGGACAAAGCTAGAGAGTTGGTACATGAGAAAGCCTCTTCATAATCGTTGCTTCTTAAAGAAACAATTATATACTTTACTAATGCAGAGGGTGAGTCCATTCTCAAAAATCTTGAAAATTTTAATCAAATTATTCTTAGTTTAAATAATATTGTTTTGCTATTGATGGCGAGGATCAAGTAATTCTACTTCTTAGTTCCTTGTTGAGATCGTATGATAATTTTGTAAACACTATAATTTTTATTAGGTTTATGGAGGAAGTGAAAAAGTCTTTATAGTCTTGGGAACTAAAAAGGAAAATCACTGATTCATATAGTGGTACTAGCACTAACGAAGGGCTAACATTAAGAGGAAGAACTAAGGAAAGAAAGAAATTTTAAAGAGGTTGAGCTAAGTCACACAATAAAAACAATAAGAATAGTAATAAATGTCGTACTTGTTAGTGAGAAAAGCACTGCATGAGAAATTGCATGGAGCTCTAGAAAGATAAAGCAAATACTTTGGAATTTGGTGCAACAATTGTTGTCTCATAAAAGTAAGATGTTGGAAATGTTCCCTTTGTCTTATTTAACCATATTAATGGTGATTGGATTCTTGATTCATCATGTACTTTTCACCTGACACCTTATAGAGATTAGTTTGCTACATTTCAAGATGTTGATGGTATATGCTAGAACATCGAAAGAACTTAATTTTTTTTAGCATTCTAGACTCTCTTAATTGTTCATATAGTGATGAATATGGAATCTTAAGAGTTTCTAAAAGCTCCTTGACATTTATGAAAAAAAGTTAAAGAATAGATTATAGATTTTACAAGGCCATACAACTGTAGGTGCAGTATTGGTTTCTTCTATTTTTGATTTTGATCAAATTTGTTAGTGGCATATGAGATTTAAGACATATGAGTAAGCGGGAATTGGATGAACTTAGCAAGATAGGCTTACTTATTGGACATCAAACTAGAAAGCTTGATTCTATGTTTATGGGAAATAGAGTGGAGTTAAGTTCAAAATTAGAGTTCATAGGATATGAAAGTATCTTAATTACATCCATTCAAACCTATGAGGCTTAACAACTATTCCTTCTTATGGTAAAGCGAGGTACATGTTGATTTTCATTTATGATATTCATAGAAAGTCTGGATTTTTGTCTTAAAGTAAAAGAGTAAAGTATTTCATAAGTTCAAGCAATGTAAAGGTCTCGTGCAAAAACATATGGAAAAGAAGGTCAAACGACTCAAAACAATAACATGTTGGAATTTGTAGCAACAAATTCAATGAGTTTTGTGCAAATAAAGGTATAGCTCGCCATAGAATAGTGAGACATACACTACAACAAAATGGCGTGGAAAATTGAATAAACATGGAATTTCTTGAGAGACCTCAATGTATGCTCTCTAATACATACTTGCGTGAGTAGTTTTAAGTTAAGGTAGTTAAATTGCATGATATTTGGTGAATAGGTCTCTTTTTATGGCCACTACTTGCAAGACTCCATGGGAGATATGGTCAAGCTCTACAAAAAATTATTCAATTTTACACGTATTTAGGTATCTAGCTTATACTCATGTTATTGAGGGAAAGCTAGAGCCAAGAGCGAAAAAATGTATACTTTTTGGTTATCGTGATGGTGTCAAAAGGTATAGGAAATGGGATCCTAAAGAGTTGAAACTCATTATTAGTAGAGACATGACTTTTGATGTACAACCATACAAACCTAAGACCAAATGAGGACCATGATAACCAAGTTGACGTCCGTATTGCTAGCAAGAAGTTGGAGCTTGAGATTGAAGTTCTTAAGCAAGAACTAGAGGAGACACATGAAAATGTATCGATAGAGGATAAATATATCTTGGCTAGAGATAGGCTAAGAAGACAAATAAGGCCACCTCAACAATATGAGGATTTTGTTGCTTATGCATTCAACATGGAAAAGAGCATTTAAGAACAATAGGTTATTTCATTCCATAAGGTAGTTACTTATAATAAAGCATCACAATGGATTGGTACCATGGAGGAAGAGCTTGAATCCCTCCATAAGAATGAAACTTGAGAGCTTGTTGAGAAGCCATTTGATCAAAAGATTATGGGTTACATGTTAGTATTCAAAAAGAAAGATAAAATAAGGTTCAAAGCAAGGCTCGTAGCAAAGGACTTTACAAAACCAAACTATTGTAACAGAATGTTTAGGTTTACTTTCCATTTTTATCGATTTTGTTGAATTATTTATAACTGATTAATTTCTTCTTAGATTGGCCTTCGAAGTATACTTATTATTTTCTACAAAAAATTTCATGTACTTGCAAGCTATTATAAATTTTACAAAATTTGATTATCAAGGTTTTGTGCATCATGTATTGAAAATAGATGATTTCCTTCTTTTATTAAATTTATTCTTTCAAATTCATAGATTAAATTTAATATTTTGTTTAATTTCTTATCATTAATATTAATGGCAAACATTGGCTGAATTTTAAATTCTGGTATCATAGATTTTCATGGATTATTACTAATAAAGCATTATTTTTATTTATTATTCTATTATCTAGTAGTGTTAATTTTATTGGTATATCAATTATTTTCTAAAATGTGTTTTTATTAATATTTGGTTGCTTTTAAATAGATGTATCTAATTTTTTCTTTATACTTCCAAAGAATTTTTAATAGTTTATCCATAATGGTTTCTTTGTCAATTGATGATATGTTATACATTCATTTTTCGTTTGTAATATTAATATTTATTTTTTATTACTTATTCCATAATGAATTATATATTTTCTTGATAATATTTTCCTTATTCTTGATAATGATGAATCTTTAAATCTATCTTATTTCTTAAGATTTTATTTTATTTTTTGTATTTCTTTAAATTTTGTTAATTATTATTTCTTGCGAGAAACATTATGAAATATCTTGTATTTTGATTTTTATTATTTTTTGATTTTTTATTATTTCTACTGTTGTTATGTATAAAAAATTACTATTTATTTATGTTAACTTTAATTTTACTTCCATTAACTTTCAATTTCGTTAAATTTAGGGACGTAATTTTTTTAAGACTTTAAATATATTATTGGTATTATTTTAAAATTTGGAGTTAGTATTGTTGTTATATAATTTGATAATGAGTGTGTGGTATCATTAATTCAAATTGTATTTATGTTTGTTTCAGTTTGTGTGCTCAGGTCTTCGTTGAATTGAAAATTCTATAGAACTTAATATTTAACGTTTAATTTAAAGTATTTGTGTCATTTTTTTAGTTAGTTATCAAAGTTTCAAATTTTTTTAAATCTTAAATGATATTAAATATTTAATTTATGAGGTTATGTGAGCTTTTAATATTAGGATACTAATTTTTTTTAATACAAAGTCAGATTTTTGTGATAGATTGACGCATGGGTTACATTTGATGTTGTCAGGAAGCACTAGGATATTAAAACGTGAAGGAGATGTTTGATATTTTGAATAAACACCAAAGGTTGTTGATAATTACCCTTGCAATTAAATTATGCTGATTTTTAAAAGATTATGGTTACTTTTAATATTTAATCACAAAGAACAAAAAATATTCTGTTGGAGTAGCTAAAAAAGAAAAATCTTATTCTAATAAATAATGGAGAAAATGGTATAATATTTATATATGTATGATAATTTTTTATCATAAATTACATAATAATTTTTTATTAGATATAATTATATAGTCTGATTTTATTTATTAATAATAATGTATTTGTGATTTATCAAAAAATTATTATAAAAACACTTTATCTTTGATAATTAATAACAACCAAACATTAAATTTATTTGATAAATTATTTTAGTAATCTTTGTATGACAATAAAAACCGACAATTTCATATAAGTGGAAAGTTCGTTCGAAACTAATAAACAAAGTCTTAAAAAAGAAAGTATATATATATATATAAATTAAAGTTCCTTCAAAGCTTTCTAAATAAATCAATGAAGTTTTATTCTATCTATTTTTTTTATTTTTACATTTATTTCAAATTTTATGGATAATAATATTAAAATATCAATAAAATACGTAATTACGTTTTTATTTTAAAATTTATTGTAGACCTAGGCACTTTATGACATAACTTTTATTTATTTATTTTTATGAAAATATCAATAAATTTCGTTAGATACACTAACCAAAACAAAACATGTATTTTTGTGATATTTTTTAAACATTAGCTAGTTTTCAAATATATTAAGAAACTCCAGTGATATCGGTGGTGATAATTCTTTTTTCCTCTTGTAGATTCTTGATTTGGAAATATAAATTTTCACTTACAAAAAGTCTAAGTAGGGATAAGGTAAATTGATAAAAAGCTTATGAATATAAACTTAGGAATAATTAATCATAAATGCATTATTCCAAATTCCGTAAGTATTTCTAATGGATTATTAAACTACTGTCATTTATTTATTATCTTCATATAACTGCAATATATTTTGTACCTCTGTATGCATGGTGTGATTTCTACATAATCAACATTAAGCCTACAAAATTGAATAATCGCGATAATCTAATGGAAAATCACAAGAGGGAGGTGATGCTTATGATTGGACTCAACACTCAAGTCAATTAGGTAATAAAAAAAAGAGAGAAGTGAGGTATAGAGATTGAGGGATCTTAGACCAGAGATCATAGAGTAATTTGTATGCAATTCGTCTTTGAGTAGTGGATTAGAGTTCATAAGTCTTTCCAAGTCATTGTGAGATTATATGCTGTTTAACATATGGATGAAAGTGCATTTAGATCGTGAAAATATGTTAATAACCATGGAAAAATTATTTTTCGATCATTCTATTAATTATGATCGATAGTATTTTTTTTGCCATATAATTACGTTTTTTAGTTTTTAATATTTATTCGAAAATATGTTTAACTTTTTTTAAAATTAAAATGTTAACATATATTTATTGTGTTATTTATTTAAAATATTGATATTTATTATCATTATTTGTCTATTTAATATATATATATAAACAAATATAATTGAATATAATTTTTCAAAATATTGTATATTTTAATATTAAAAATATACGCTAACGTGCACTGCAGTGCGCACATTAAAAGAAACAATCTGCGTAAAGTAAGAGCTTTGGGAAATTGGAAATCCGTCTCACAAAGGTTTGATCGGTCCGTGTGTGAGATAAGAAGATATCGGTCCATCATTGGTGGCTGCGTTGTTCGAACCCTAGAATTCGGAGCTTCAACGGGAGTCGGGATCGTAAGTGAGAATATGGTTAAGATGTTTTCCATGGAAGTTTTATAGTATTTGCATTTGAAGAAGGCTGTGGTTTTGGGTTTTGATGTAAAAAGCTCAAATTTTTTCATATTGAGATACTTTGATTGTTGAATTTGGTTATGGAGTCAAAGCAGCTGAATTTGAATAAAGACTACGAAGGTGGAGGTGGTGGTGGTTGTGGAGAGGGGTTCATTGATAGGAGTAAAGTGAGGATTTTGCTCTGTGATAACGATGCCAAGAGTTCAGAAGAGGTTTTCAAACTTCTTTTGAAGTGTTCTTATCATGGTATAATATATGAAACCGCTTCTTTGCTATGCTGTTTTTTGTTCTTTTTGCTTGCTTATATTTGCGTTGTTTTGTTATATTTTTGGCTGTTAAGATTGTGTGAGAAAAATTAGGTAGCAGAAAAGGGGGAAAAACTCCCAAGTTTTATGGTAATAGAAAGATGGGGCAATTGCTTTCGGAAAATGACTGTCTTTATGGATAAGGAAAAGTGTTCCAATGGTATTTTCTTTTATAAATTGGACACGTTAATCATCATATTTGAAAAAGGTGACTAGTGTACCAAAATATAACTAAAGTGTATCACTTATTAAGTATTAAGCTGACTCTAGTGTATCAATTTCGAGTAAGATGACTAATGTGTCTAATTTACAACAAGAAAGGAACCAAGTGTTCGCTTGTCCAGAAGGATATGTTACTATGACACACTAGCTATAGCTGGTCTATTTCTGGTTTCTTCTGCCCTTCCCAATTGAATTATCAAGAAATGTTATCTTCAGGTGTAATTGGTTGTTTGTTTTTGCTATAGTTGTATGAAAGTGGCTTGGTTGATTTAAAATCCAATTACTTTTGATAAGATGTGCCACAAGGTAACTTGTGCTATAAAACACATGTTGATTTTCAGATACTGTTTTCCTTGTGTGTTCATCTTTTATAGTCTTTGTCCTTCCTCTCTCCCACCAAAATCAAATCTAGCGTGTTTGAAACTGCTTCTTTCCTTTCAATTGGATCAAAGTACTTTAAACCATGTTTGGCAATTTATGTAAGAAGTGGTTTCAAAATTTGAGAAAAGAGAAGTATTATTTACTTTTGAGCGGGATAGTTTAAATGCATGCTCCCGTCCTAAAATAATTACTAAATTTCCATTCAAAATCACTTCTAAACACCTAAATACTTCTCTTAGAACTAATTTTGACCAAATTCCACTTCATATCATAACACTTCTATTGAAACTAGGTCCAAACCAAGGACATTGAAATGGGTCCAGCTTGTATTTTGATTTTAACTATCTTTTTGGTGTCGTACTTGAAAGATGAGAAATTTATTTTCATTGAGAGCCCCCATATCTTTGTTTTGTTTCTATTTTGCAGTGACCTCTGTCAAGTCAGCTAGACAGGTGATTGATGCATTAAATGCAGAGGGACCTGATATAGATATCATACTTTCTGAAGTTGACCTTCCAATGGCTAAAGGCTTCAAAATGTTGAAATACATTACTAGAGATAAAGATTTGCAACGCATTCCTGTGATCAGTAAGCTTGCAGTTCTCATGACGTCCTCCTCTTTGATTGAATTTGATCTCTTCATGATAAATTGTGACTGTTATCTCTGTAACACATGTTTGGCTGTTACTAGTGATGTCAGCAAAGGATAAAGTCTCTATTGTTGTTAAGTGTCTGAGGCTTGGGGCAGCAGACTATCTTGTGAAACCTTTACGAACTAATGAACTTCTGAACTTATGGACACACATGTGGAGAAGAAGGCGAATGGTTAGTTGACATGGATTTTATTTGTGTGTGTAGGTTTCAAATAATATAATATAGAGAGCCTGCTCCTTGAAACGGTAGCTCTTGATGTTATCCTCCTGTCTCCCTTTCCTGCTAGATGGAATCTCCTTAACAACTAACTATAAAAATGTATTTATAGAAGATGGAAGGGATCTATGGGATGAATGTGGAGGTCTATACTTTAGTATAGCATTAGACATGGGGTCATCGCCTGACAGTTCTATTTTGTTCATTGTTTTTAATCAAACGATAATGGGGGGTGGGGTTAGAAGCAGGGTATTTTGGAGAGATATCGAAGCAGGCTGGTGACTGTTTTATTTCGGTTAAATGAGAGTACTGCTGGTGATTTCACCCTTTAGCTTATCTAATATGAAGCTTATGGTGGTTTTTGCTAATTTATAGAGCCACATGTCCATATCACTGACGCATCAGTATTTTAATGGCATCATAAGATGTAACTGCATTATATGTATAGAAAAGTTTACATACCTGCTTATGCCATGTTGAATTGTCATTGATATACTTGTGTGTATATTTGGCAGCTCGGACTAGCAGAGAAGAGTCTCTTGAACTATGATTTTGATCCGTTGTCAGACCCTAGTGATGCAAATACCAACAGTACTACTTTAATCTCTGATGAGACTGATGGCAAGTCACACAGGAACACCAATCCTGATATGGGAATGTCAGCACATCTAGATGGTGAGGTGAGTGTAATACAGGAAATTCAGAAATGTTACAACCCAAGGTATATTGAACCAAAACCTGCACCACACTAACCATATAACTTTTTGACTTTAGAGGAGGCAGAAATCCTTGTTTTTTGGTCAACCAGAAAACAATTGCATCATCTAAGAAATCATCATCGTATAGCATCCATTGTCCATATCCTCATCCTTATACTATTGGACAAGTTAGTATTCAATTGGAGAGCTAACCTAACCTGTCTCTATTAGCTGATTTAGCTACTTCATCAGCTACGTTATTTCTTTGCCTAGCAATCCATTTGAAACTAAAGCATGTTTATTTTATGGTATTAGATCAAGGAATGGAAAGATAATTCTTTTCCTTTTGTTCCTTTACACTTTTAAATTCAAGGTATTGTGAATCTTTGGGAACAATTCCCTTAAGGGAAGGAATTTGCATTCTTCACCGTACTATAAGAATATCTATTCCTTCTCCTAAAGGAATAGGCTAAATATATTCATACTAATCTAACTCTCATTTTTCAAAAAAAGTTTATATAAGATTCTATTTCTTTTGTGTGAGATGAAGATTTTTTTAGGAAATCTATAAAATATATTGTATTCATTTTTGCAGAGTAATATTCCAAATGTGAGAATAAAAAAATGTTTATCTCAATGATTCACTTTCTCCTACATTTTTCATTTTTTCCACATAAGCCCACTTTCTCCTAATTTCCTCATATTTTCACATATGCTGATTTTGTGCTTTTGTTTAGGTGTACAACTAAAGTATACATATGGGAAAAAATTGGGCATATAAGAAAAAAAATTGTACTTTTACATATGGGGAAAAAGTGGGCATATTTAAAGAGCAGTATTATATATCACAAAATTTTTGATAACATAAATGATGTGGCAGTATAAGATTGGCCTACATGAGTTTATGTTTTGACCAATGAGATGTTGCCACTTCATTTGTGATGATTACAAATTTGTGATAAATAGCACGTAAGGTAGTTTTCTCATTATTCTTCGATGACAAATGAACAAATAAATAGAAATTACAAATATTTTTTCTAGTTTTTTGTTGCCAAGAATTGCCGTTCAATAATTTCTATACTGTGAACTGAACATGCCCTAAGTTGAAACCTTGTGCCAATATCTTTACATATTCTAATGCATGTTAACCAACCACGAGTATTCTTTCAACAATTTCAATACTAGAGCGTCCTATAATCATGTGACTCCCATACGCAAGTTTCCCATTGGAATGTATAACAATATCATCAGTTCCCTCATCATCTCCTTCCTTTCTTATATGCACTATCTCAATTAATTTTTTTATGAAGCCTCCTTGTGGTGGCTCCCACCTCCCACCTTAAAACTTCATTATTCTGTCTCCTTTGTCCACTATTACTATCCCGTTGCTGCTACCCATTGACCTTTCAAGAGTTCTTTGAAGCCCACTCCATATATCTGGTAGCTATATGAGGTGTTGGACCAACTTTCTTAAAGTAGAAATTTTCACGCAGCATCCAAATGTACCAGCAAGTGAATGCAAATCTTCACTGAGCTGTTTGATTATCTTCGTTTCAGCTCAGTGAAAATACTTTTCAGCTAACATTGCACGGTCAAACCCTCTGAAAACCATCTATTCTTTGCCAAACTTACAGTCACCCCTGTTTGATTATCTGTTCTAAATGTGTAGTTTCTGAAATCTCAGGGTGACTATAATTTGCAAACCACAGGGGTTTGGTTGGAAAATTACCCTAATAATGATAATACTTGAAGACCATATGCCCCCTTATTTCTGCTTCTAACCCACATCAAGGGCAGGTTTAGGCAATTTTTCTCACCAAGTTTCCTTGGTTTACAATACATTGTTAGCCAGCGTCCATAATATATTCTTCACCTTAGGTAAAGCATTATACCCATGAGAGTTACCAGAAATTTTTTGAAGCGAAAGAGAACTCCCAAGTGCCCCTTAATTTTCACTCTTTTTTTGCTCATTCATTTAGTGATGGTTATTCCACGGGCCAAGTTCTTTCGTTCCAAGGTTCCACTTATCCTCTCATTTATTGACCCTAGCATCATCTCCAATACTTCATATAGCACCTCGAGTATCAACTCTACCAATTATAATGCTTTTCCTTATCTTGCTTGCCTTCTCTTTGAAGCCTTCCTAAAGCAAGCATTATAAGAAAGGCTCTTTAGCCCCTTGGCATAGGGAGCATTTAATTCCCTTGCTAATCTCCATGCCTGTTTAACTAAGAGCGCTACATTGAACTCCAAGTTCATACAACCTATTGTCATGACCCTAAACTTCAACTAGCAATCGTGCGACACTTAGCACGGTCCGTTGTACTAAGTCTGCCTTCTAACCCGAACAAAACACTCCAAAGAGACTAGAAAGAGACTTAGAGATTTAGAGGATTCAAGAGCAAAGCAAGAACAAAAGAGAGTTTGTGAAGAATGTTTTGTATTACTCTAGAGAGATCTTACAACTTCCCAAGGATGGGTACAAATGAAGACCAAGAGGCCTATTTGGTCTTCATTTGTACCTATCATTGGGAAGTTTTTAGATCCTATCATGTCTAGAATATATAAGAGTATTTATATCGTTCTAGTTTTGTCTACAATATTCCATAAGGTTCTAGGGTCTTCTCGTCAAGTCTAGCCAACTCTAGAGTCTTCTAGGATTGTCTAGTTTCTTCATGCAAGTTCTAGGATGTTCTGGAAGCTTTTAGAGACTTTTACATCGAACCATACATCACCTTCCAGCACATGCTAGTATATTTTGGAACATTCTAGAATTTTCTAGGCTTGAGTTGATTCTATCCAACTTTAACTCCCTCTGGACATCACTAGGCCACTCTAGAACTTTATCATGTAGTAACTTGTAGAAAAGTCTAGATCTTTTAGGCAAACATCATTTCTTTGGAATTTGAGGGACAATTTGAGCGGGACATAACATCCTCCCCCACTCAAGTTCGCAACACCCTCGTCGCGCCTTCAAGCTTGAACCTTTCTATGTGATATTTGAAATGCCACAAAGAGTCTTCGGGTTCCCAACTTGCCTTTATTTTTGAGGCATTCTTCCACTTGACAAGTATTCTTGATAGCTTGGTACATCCTTACGTCGAATTAGGCGGTCCGCCAAGATAGAGTCAACTTCTCTATCAAAGGAGGTTACTACCGCGGTGGACGTCCTCTTTGATTCTCCTCAACTCGTGTCTTCCTCGTTTCCATGATACAACATGCTTACATGAAAGACTGGGTAGATTTTAAGCTTAGGAGGGAGTTGTAGTTTGTAGGACATCTTACCTACTTGCTTAAGGACTAAAAATGGTCCTTCGTACCTTCGCACCTTCGCACCAACCCCTTGTGAACCTTTCGTAGGGACTTGAACTGTTGGGGCAATAACTTGACAAGGACCAAATCTCTTTCTTGAAACTTTACCATCCTCATTTTCTTGTCAACCCATTTCTTCATCTTTTTAAATGCTTTGTTCAAATAGGTTTGGGCTAACTCGGCTTGCTTATGCCATGCCTTAGCAAATTTGAAGGCAACAAGGCTCTTTCCTTCATAGCTTGTGGCCAAAGCATGAGGAGTCATGAGTTGCTACCCCATGATGGTTTCGAAGGGACTCTTGCCAGTGGATTCGCTCCGCTGCAAGTTATAAGAGAATTGGGCTATATCCAGTAACTTAGCCCAATCATGTTGGTTGACATTGACAAAGTGCTTGAGATAGAGCTCCAACAATGTGTCGGCATGTTCCGTTTGCCCATCGTTCTGTGGATGAAAGCTTGTGGAGAAGTTCAAGTCTGATCCTAACAACTTGAACAACTCCGTCTAGAACTTCCCAATAAATTGTGGGTCTCGGTTACTCACGATGTTGGATGTAACTCCCTAATGCTTCACAACATGCTTGAGGAACCACCGTGCCGTCTCGCCTGCAATCTGTTGAGGTAGGTACGAAGGTTGCATACTTGCTGGAGCGATCAATTATGACAATTATGCTGCCAAAGCCTTCTGATTTTGGCAAGCAAGTGATGAAGTCCATTGAGACTCTCCCATGGTCTCTCTAGGATAGACAGTGGCTCTAACAAGCCTCCTGGTGCATACTGCTCTGTCTTGTCTTATTGGCATATTAGACAAGTTCTCATATAAGCTTCAACATCATCCCGTAGTAAAGGCTAGTAGTAAATGGACTTGACCAAGGCACTGATGCGTCTCATACTTGGGTGTCTAGCCCATAGTGAATCGTGGCACTCCTTGATCAGCTCCTTCCTTAAGTTTCCCCCACTTGGGCACATAGATGAGGTTTTGTTTGGCATAGAGTAGTCTATCACTCAGCCAAAATTGCCTTGTTTTTCCATCCTTGATAAGGGCAAGGAGGTTTTGAGCCAGGACATCATGCTCCAACCCTTTTTTGATCCTTTCTAGCAAGGGATTTCTTGGTGTTACGTCCTACTCAAATTGTCCCTCAAAATCTAAAGAAATGGTGCTTGTCTAATGGATCTAGATTTTTTTACAAGTTGCTACATGAGAAAGTTCTAGAGTGGTCTAGTGATGTCTAGAGGGAGCTAGAGTTGAATGGAATCAACTCAAGCCTGGAAGACTCTAAAATGTTCCAGAGTACACTAGCATGTGCTGAAAGGTGCTAGAAGGTGTTGGAATATTCTAGAACATGCTGGATAGTTCATGAAGGATGTATAAGTCTTTAGAAGCTTCCAGAACATTCTAGAACTTGCATGAAAGAACTAGACAATCCTAGAAGATTCTAGAGTTGGCTAGACTTGGCGAGAATGTCCTAGAATCTTGTGACATGTTGTAGACAAAATTAGAACAATGTAGATACTCTTGTACATTCTAGACATGTTAGGTTTTAGAAACTTGTGGCATAACCTTAGGCTTGGTGCCACATTATAAATAGGTCTTTTGGTCGTCATTTGTACCTATCCTTGGAAAGTTGTAAGATAACCTTTCTAGAGCAATACAAAACATTTTTTACAAACTCTCTTCTGTTCTTGCTTTGTTCTTGAATCCTCTAAATCTCTAAATCTCTAAGTCTCTTTCTAGTCTCTTTGGAGTGTTTTGTTCGGGTTGGAAGACAGTATGTAACTGACCGTGTTAAGTATCGCACGATTGTTAGTTGAAATCTTGGGTCGTGACAGTTGGTATCAGAGCTTTCGGTTGAAGCTATCCTTGGCATAATGAAGACTAGTGCCCCAACTACACCAAGTGTGCAACGGAACGTGGGCGTGAAGAAGTTTGGAAACCACCAACTATGGAGTCTTGAGCCAAGTTGAAATACATGATCTCTAGCTTCGAAGTACGTGTTGTGAGTGCTCAGGATAGCTTGGGGGAGTTGTTCGACCGGGTGGACAACTTGGAGGAATGTTGCAGTGGCTTGGAGGTCGAGGATGCGGAGATCTATGTAGCAGTCAAGATGTCCCTCAATGAGCTAGATAGTGGGTTAAGGTAAGAGATTGATGAGTTGTAGGCCAAACTTGCCAAGGTACGTGATCTTGTCCAAAGAGAAATTACTGATGTATTATTTAGAGTTGAGGATATTGGTGGTGACCTAGCACTTTGCAAGCGGGCTATGGCCTCTCGAACTAACACAACCACTATCGTTGAAACCAAGAAGGTGGAAGTTTCCAAGCTAAAGACCTTCAATGGTGCTAGGAATGCTAGGGATGTTGAGAACTTCCTATGGGGGTTTGAACAATACTTTGAGGCTACTGGCATAACAGACCATGCTAACAAGATCTGAACCGTTTTCATGTACTTGTCCGACATTGCTATGCTGTGGTGAAGATGGAGGCATGAAGATGTGCAACGAGGGGTATACACAATTGACACCTTTGATGACTTAAAAGGGAGTTCAAAAGTCAATTCTTCTCCGTGAATGTTGAAGAGGAGGCAAGGGGCTGACTGTGACGGTTGAAGCAGAAAGGTAGCATAAGGGACTATGTGAAGGAGTTCACAACCTTGCTATTAGAAGTCCCTGACACATCAAACAAATGTGCTATTTTTGTTCATGGATGGTCTCCAATCGTGGGCTAACCTTGAACTTAAGCGACGTGATGTCCAAGACTTATCTTCGACCATTGCGGTTGTTGAGAGCCTTATTGACTACTCAACAAACAAAGAGGGCTCGAAGGCTGCAGATAGAAAGTTTGGTGGGGGAAAGAGTGGGAGAGGCTATGCCAAAAGTCAAGGCCACAAAAATCACAAAGAAGGTTCCTCGTTCAAACTGCGAGATAAGGGGAAGGAAAAATAGGATCGTGGTGCCTCAAAGCCCCATGTAACGTGCTTCATATGCGATGGATTGCATTAGGCACATGAATGTCCAAAAAGGAAGATATTGAGCGCCTTAGTTGCCTCCACGCATGACCAAGACGGAGGCAAGACGGATGAAGGTGCAAAGATGGGTTCTTTGCGGCTGCTTGGTGCATTGTAGAGTGCCCCAATGACACCCAAGGACTTGATGTTCGTGGATGAACCATTAATGGGAAGGTTGCCAAAGCCTTGGTCGACACAGGTGCATCTCACAGCTTTGTTTCACTAGAGGAAGCGAAGAGACTCGGTCTCAAGGTTGCCAATGGAGGAGGCTCTCTCAAAACAGTTAACTCAGTAGCATTACCTCTCCAAGGAGTTGCTCGTAAAGTTAAGGTCAGTCTTGGTGCTTGGACTTATCGATGGTACCCATGGATGATTTCTCGGTGGTATTTGGCATAGAGTTCTTGAACTAGGTTAGAGCTTTTCTTGTCTTATTTTCAAACTCTATGTGCATTATGGATGAATCAAAGGCTTGTGTGGTACCAACGGAGAGGACCACCAAACCTACTACCCAAGTTCTTTCAGCATTTCAATTCAAGAAGGGATTGAAGAGGGAGGAAGAGAGTTACTTGGCCATTTTGAAGAAGTATGGTGATGAGGCATCAACACATCCAAGCTTGCCAATGGAGATGCAAGTTGTCTTGGATGAGTTCTAGGACGTGATGCCTGAGGCGTTGTCTAAACGGTTACCTCTAAGGAGGGAGGTGGACCACGAAATTGAGTAGGAGCCCAACACAAGACCACCAACAATGAGCCCTTATCGGATGGCAAACTCAGAGTTGGTAGAATTGCGGAAGCAACTTGATGAATTGTTGGATGCTGGCTTCATTAGGCCTTCCAAAGCCCCATTTGGTGCCCCGATGCTCTTTCAGAAGAAGGATGACTCACTACGAATGTGCATTGACTATCGGACTCTAAACAAGATCACGGTAAAGAACAAGTATTCTATCCCACTCATTGCCGACTTGTTCGATCAATTAGGAAATGCAAGATACTTTTCGAAATTGGACTTGCGGTCGGGATACTACCATGTGCGCATAGCAAAAAAGGATGAGCCTAAGATCACATGTGTAACTAGGTACGTTGCCTATAAGTTCCTTGTCATGCCATTTGGTCTCACTAATGCACCTGCTACATTCTGCACTCAGGGATGGATCCATCCCTACCTCTATTGGTTCGTGGTAGTATATCTTGATGACATTGTGATATATAGCCAGATTTTGGAAGAACATCTTGAGCACTTGAGGAAGGTGTTTGAGGTCCTGAGGGAAAATGAGCTATATGTCAAGGAGAAATGTTTCTTTGCCTAAGATGAGGTGATGTTCTTGGGACATAGGATAAGGATGGGAAGCTTATAATGGATGAAACCAAGGTGAAAGTCGTCCAAGAATGGGAACCTCCTACTAAGGTCCCCGAGTTATGATTTTTCTTTGGACTTGTGAACTACTATAGGAGGTTCATCAAGTCATACTCAGCAAGGGTCGTCCCACTGACTGACCTGCTCAAGAAGAACAAGTCTTGGGAATGGACAAGTGAATGCCAAGCTTCATTTGAAAACTTGAAGAAGGCCATTAGTGGAGAATCGATGCTTTGTCTACCAGACCCTTCCAAGATGTACGAGCTGCATACAAATGCTTCAGATTTTGCCATTATTGGAGTGTTGATGTAAGAAGGGCATCCGATAGCATATGAGATACGTAAGCTTAATGGCAACGAACGTCGCTACACGGTGTAGGAAAATGAGATAACATCTATCATCCATTGCCTAAGGGTGTGGCGACACTATTTGTTGGGTTCTCATTTCGTGATCATGACAGACAATGTAGCAACCAACTACTTCCAGACTCAGAAGAAGTTGAGTCCCAAGCAAGCTCGGTGGCAAGACTTCTTGGCGGAGTTTGAGTACAAGCTTGAGTACAAGGCTGGTAAAGCCAACGTGGTGGCTAATGCGCTAAGTCGAAAGACGAAGTTAGCAGCCTTAGGTAGACCAAGCAGTCCCTTGCTAGAAATGATCAAAGAAGGGTTGGAGCATGATGTCCCGACTCAAAATCTCCTTGCCCCTTATCAAGGAAGGAAAGACAAGACGATTTTAACTGAGTGACAAATTACTCTACGCCAAGTAGAATCGCATCTATATGCCACAATTCACTATGGGTTGGACACTCAGATATGAGACACACCTTTACCTTGATCAAGTTCATTTACTACTGGCCTCAACTATGGGGTGATGTAGAAGCTTATATGAGAACTTGTCTTGTATGCCAACAAGACAAGACAGAGCAACATGCACCAAGAGACTTGTTAGAGCCACTGCCTATCTTAGAGAGACCACGAGGGAGTGTCTCAATGGACTTCATCACTTGCTTGCCAAAATCAGAGGGCTTTGGCAGCATAATTGTAGTCATCGATTGCTTCAGCAAGTATGCACTGGGGACGATATGGCACGGTGGTTCCTCATGTTATGAAGCATTGTGGAGTTCCATCCAACATCGTGAGTGATCGAGACCCATGATTTATTGGGAAGTTCTGGATGGAGGAGTTCAAGTTGTTGGGATCAGACTTGAACTTCTCCACAAGCTTTCATCCACAGAGCGATGGGCAAACGGAACGTGCCAACACATTACTAGAGCTCTATCTTAGGCACTTTGTAAGTGCCAACCAATATGATTGGGCTAAGTTGCTGGTTGTAGCCTAATTCTCTTATAACTTGCAGTGGGGCGAGTTCATTGGTCCCTTCAAAATCATCATGGGGTAGTAACCTATGACTCCTTATGCTTTGGCCGCAAGCTATGAAGGAAAGAGTCTTGCTGCCTTCAAATTTGCTAAGGTATGACATGAGCAATCCGAGTTAGCCCAAGCCTATTTGAACAAAGCGTTTAAAAAGATGAAGAAATGGGTTGACAAGAAAATGAGGATGGTCGAGTTTCAAGAAAGAGATTTGGTCATTGTCAAGTTATTATCCCAACAGTTCAAGTCCTCGCGAAAGGTTCACAAGGGGTTGGTGCGAAAGTACGAAGGGCTATTTCTAGTCCTTAAGCAAGTAGGTAAGATGTCTTACAAACCATAACTCCATCCTAAGCCTTATCATGGAGACAAGGAAGACACTAGTCGGGGAGAAAAGAGGACGCCTACTGCGGCAGTAACCTCCTTTGATAGAGAATTGGACTCTATTTTGGCGGACTTACAAATTCGGCGTAGGGGTGTACCAAGTTATAGGGAATACTTGGTTAAGTGGAAGAATGCCCCGGACATAGAGGCAAGTTGGGAACCCGAAAACTCTTTATGGCAGTTCAAAGATCACATAGAAAGGTTCAAGTTTGAAAGCGCGACGAGGGCGTCGCGAACTTGAGTGGGGAAGGGTGTTACGTCCCACTTAAATTGTCCCTCAAAATCCAAAGAAATGATGCTTGTTTAAAAGATCTAGATTTTTCTACAAGTTACTACATCGAAAAGTTCTAGAGTGGCTTAGTGATGTCTAGAGGGAACTAGAGTTGGATGGACTCAACTCAAGCCTAGAAGACTCTAGAATGTTCCAGAGTATACTAACATGTGTTGGAATATTCTAAAATATGCTGGATGGTTCATGAAGGATTTAGAAGTCTATAGAAGCTTTCGGAACATCCTAGAACTTGCATTCCTAGAAAGACTTTAGAGTTGGCTAGATTGGATGAGAATGTCCTAGAACCTTGTGACATGTTGTAGGCAAAACTAGAACAATATAGATACTCTTGTACATTTTAGACATGGTAGGATCTAGAAATTTGTGGCATAACCTTAGGCTTGGTGCCACACTATAAATAGGCCTCTTGGTCTTCATTTGTACCTATCTTTGGAAAGTTGTAAGATAACCTCTTTAGAGCAATACAAAGTATTTTTCACAAACTCTCTTTTGTTCTTGCTTTGTTCTTAAATTCTCTAAATCTCTAAGTCTCTTTGGAGTGTTTTGTTCGGGTTTGAAGGCAGGTTTAGTGCAACGAACATTGTGAAGTGCCACACAATTGCTAGTTGAGGTATAGGGTCATGACATTGGTCTACTTAAGGCTGCTAACTCCGCCTTTCGACTTAGTGCATCAGCCACCACGTTGGCCTTGCTGGGCTTGTACTCAAGCTTGTAGTCAAACTTCGCCAAGAAGTCTTGTCGTCGAGCTTACTCAGGACTTAACTTCTTCTGAGTCTGGAAGTAGCTGGTTGCTACATTGTTCGTCATGATTACGAAGTGAGAACCCAACAAGTAGTGTTGCTACACCCTTAGGTAATGGATGATAGCTGTCATCTCCTTTTCCTGCACCCTGTAGCGGCGTTCGGTGTCATTAAGCTTATGACTCTCATATGCTATCGGATCTTGTTTAGAGCTCGATAGTCAATGCACATTCGTAATGAGCCATCCTTCTTCTGAAAGAGCAATGAGACATTAAATGAGGCTTTGGAGAGCCTAATGAAGCCAGCATCTAGCAATTCATCGAGTTGCTTCCGTAGTTCTACCAATTCTGAGTTTGCCATCCGATAAGGGCTCATTGTTGGTGGTCTTGTGTCGGGTTCTAGCTCGATTTCATAGTCTACCTTTCTCTTTGGAGGTAACTGTTTAGACAATGCCTTAGGCATCATGTCCTGGAACTCATCCAAGACAACTTGCACCTCTGTCGACAAACTTGGTTGTGGTGACGCCTCCTCCTCATCGTACTCCTTCAAAATGGCAAGTAACTTTCTTTCTCCCTTTTCAATCCCTTCTTAAATTAAAGTGCTGAGAGAACTTGGGTAGTAGGTTTGGTGGATCTGTCCGTTGGTACCATACAAGCCTTTAATCCATCCATAATGCACATAGAGTTTGAGCATAGGACAAGGAAGACTCTAACCTGGTCAAATAACTCTATGTTGAATACCATCGAGAAATCATCAATGGGTGCCACCGATAAGTCCACTTGGCCAGTCCAAGCACCAAGACTAATCTTAATTCTACGAGTAACTCCTTGGAGAGGTAGTGTTGCTGAGTTGACTGCTTTGAGAGAGCCTCCTCTATTGGCAACCTTGAGATCGAGTCTCTTGGCTTCCTCTAGTAAAACAAAGTTGTGAGATGCACCTGTGTCGACCAAGGCTTTGGCGACCTTCTCATTGATGGTTGCATCCACAAACATCAAGCCCTTGGGGGTTGTCGGGGCACTCTGTAATGCACCAAGCAACTGTAAAGTATCCATCTTTGCACTTTCATTCGTCTCGCCTCTGTCTTGGTCATGCGTGGAGGCAACTAAGGCACTCAATGCCTTCCTTTTTGGACATTCACGTGCCCAATGCGGTCTGTTGCATATGAAGCACGTCACACAGGGTTTTGAGGTACCACTATCCTCCTTTTCCTTCCCCTTATATTGTAGTTTGAACGTGGAGCCTTTGTGATTTTTGTGGCTTTGGCATAGCCTACCCTTTCTCCACCAAACTTTCTATCTGTAGCCTTTGAGTCTTTTTTTTGTGTGTAGTCAATAAGGCTCTCAACAATCACAATGACCGAAGATAAGTCTTGGACACCACGTCGCTTGAGTTTAAGGTGCCCACGATTAGAGACCATCCATGAACAAGAATAACGCATCATTGTCTAATGTGTCAGGGACTTTTAGCAACAAGTTTATGAACTCCTTCACATAGTCTCTTATGCTACATGTTTGCTTCAATCGTCGTATTCGGCCCCTTGCCTCCTCGTTATCATTCACGGGGAAGAATTGGCTTTTGAAGTTGTCAAATGTGTCAATTGTGCATACCCTTCATTGCACATCTCTATGCCTCCGTCTCCACCACAGTATAGCAATGTCGGACAAGTACATAGCAACGGTTCAGATCTTGCTAGCATGGTCTGTTATGCCAGTAGCCTCAAAGTATTGTTCAAGCCCTATAGAAGTTCTCAATTTTCCTAGCATTCCTAGCACCATTGAAGATCTTTGGCTTAGGAACTTCCATCTTCTTGGCTTCAACGAGGGTGGTTGTGTTAGTTCCCGAGGTCATAGCTTGCTTGCAAAGTGCTAAGACCACCCATATCCTCAACTCTAAGTAACACATTAGTAATTTCTCTTTGGACAATATCACGTACCTTGGCAAGTTCGGCCTTCAACCCATCGATTTCTTGCCTTAACTTACTATCTAGCTCATTGAGGGACATCTTTGACTACTACATGGATCTCTGCATCCTCGGCCCTCAAGTCGTTGCAACGTTCCTCCAAGTTGTCCACCAGGTCGAACAGCTCCCCCAAGCTGTCCTCGGCACTCCCAACACGTGCTTCCAAGCTAGAGATCATGTTTTTCAACTTGGCTCCAGACTCCTTACTTGGTGGTTTCCGAACTTCCTCACACCCACGTTCCGTTGGTGGAACATCCACACTTGATATAGTTGGAGCACTAGTCTTCATCATACCAAGGATAGTAAAGCTTGAACCAAAAGCTCTAATACCAACTATCACGATCCTAGACTTCAATTTGCAATTGTGCGGCACTTAGCACAGTTCGTTACATATTGCCTTCCAACTCGAACAAAACACTCCAAAGAGACTTAGAGATTTAGAGGATTCAATTACAAAAGAGAGTTTGTGAAGAATCTTTTGTATTGCTCTAGAGAAATTATCTTACAACTTCCTAAGGATAGGTATAAATGAAGACCAAAAGGCCTATTTATAGTGTGACATCAAGCCTAAGGTTATGCCACAAGTTTCTAGATACTACTATGTCTAGAATGTACAAGAGTATCTATATTGTTCTAGTTTTGTTTACAACATGTCACAAGGTTTTAAGACCTTTTCGTCAAGTCTAGCCAACTCTAGAGTCTTCTAGAATTGTCTAGTTCCTTCATGTAAGTTTTAAGATGTTTTAGAAGCTTCTAGAGATTTCTACATCCTTCATGAACCATCCAGCATATTTTAGCACCTTTCAGCACATGCTAGTGTACTCTCTGTAACATTCTAGAGTCTCCCAGAGTTGAGTACATCCAACTCTAGCTCTCTCTAGACATCATTAGGTCACTCTAGAACTTTTCCATATAATAACTTGTAGAAAAGTCTAGATCTTTTAGGCAAACACAATTTCTTTGGATTTTGAGGGACAATTTGAGCGGGATGTAATACTATGCTACCTTGTTTCTTTATAGCAATATTCTTTGCACTAGCCCAATGCACCCTTTTCCTATCTTCACTGCCAGCCCACCAAATATTCATTACAGAAGAGGTAAAACTTCTGCAGACAATGTTATGCAGTTGTAATACAGCCATCGTATAAGCAGGAAACCTTAGTCCAATGCACCCTTTTCCTATCTTCACTGTCATGCCACCAAAGCTTAATTACAGAATAGATAAAACTTCTGCAGACAATGTTATGCAGTTTGAATACAGCCATTGTATAAGTAGGAAGCCTTCACCATGGATTTATCAACACCACTTTTCTACTTAGCTATAACAATTTGGCCTTCCAATGCTGTGTCCCAACTTCCAGCCTTTCTCTCACTTTAGTAAATATTTCTGCTTTATCGTTTCCACAGTCCACAGGAAGCCCCAAATCTTACTACTTTCCTGAAATATTTGTACCCTCATGCTCACAGCTAAGGCGTTTCCTGTTAGTGCTAAAGAAAAAGCTGGATTTTCTTTCTCACATTCATTAACTGACCCCAGGATCTGCAATATCACAGTTATTCACATCACCTTATCACAATTACATGTCTCCATTCCCCACAGCACTGCTTACACACCTTGAGAAGCTTTGCAATCAGTATAAAAAGGTATGGGGATAGCAAGTCCCCTCGCCTCAAATCTTTACTCAGGTGTAGAAAACTTTATTATTGTACTTTTTGTGTGGTATCCAAAGTATTATGTTAATTTAAAATAAGTGTTTAAATGGGCTGTGTACTTTGTAACATTCTCATTTTCATGACAAATTTGGATAATGGATTGAACGGATATGTAAAGCTTTAGTGTTACCGGTTTCCTTTCCCAAAGGTTTCAAAAGTACATATAAATTGTTGTTTTCTCCCCTGTAATGCATATCTTGCTTAATATGATTGTCGCTGTAAAGGAGCTTGCTATTCTATAACTTAGTGAAATGTTTTCCCAAGTGAATCATGTAATTGTGATAGGGAAGGCCATGCTTTTTGAGAAAACATTAGCTTTCTACATGCTATTTAGCTTATTGGTCATTGGTGGTCAAATTCAAGAATTATGTACAATTTATATGCTTGAGCTGTACTTATGCAATTTTCTTCCATTTCCAGTTTGAGTTCCATTAATGTTAGAATACTTGACTTGCAAAACCAAGAACTAACGCAGAATAAATACTTTATAAATTAAATTTAACTCATGGAAGATCTCTTTTCCTTTTTCATGCTTCTTTATACATTTATAGAAGAAAATATCTTATCTGTCTCTTGCATTCATTCAGCCTAACATGGAGTTAATTAGGAAACTAATTGATGGAAATAGAGGCAATCATTATACTTAAAATGTAGTAGATTTGAAACCAACTAGTTTTCAGAATTTAAAAGAAAACTAGTTATTATTGCATCTTATCCAATTAAGCCAACATAAATTAATTATCATCTCAGGGAAAACAGAGTCAGCTATGCTCTATTTTTTTCTGGGATGAATCAATCCATATTATCTCCTTTAAACAACTTTTATTCCTGTCAATTCAGATGTATTGAATAAGAAGTTATAATAACTCTGGCTGAAAATTGGGAATATTTCTTTCTTTCTTTAACTAATACTTTTTCTGCTGCTTTTATCCCTAGTTTGCTGCTGCTGCTGTAGAGCCTCGGGTCACCAATGTTTTGGATTGCCGACCTGATTTCCCAGTTGGTGACTGCCAAATAGGTGAGCATCTCATCATTTAGTCACTGACGTGAAACTGTTTCTCTACTTGCTTCAGTGTTTAAAACTGGCTGATCTTAATATAAGTAGCAATGGAGTATGCATGTGAGGGCAAGGATACAACGCTCGATGATTTCAATTTTGACAACTATTGTGAATTTCTTTAAAAAGTTTTGACCAATCTAGGTTGGTCCTAACCTTTACCCCATTTCACACTTTTAGTTCCAAAATTAATTTTTTGTTGCATTTGGTCTCTAACCTTTTTATTTTTTAATAAATTTGGTCTATTTGCAGTTACTATTAAAATTTGATTCTATGACATCACTTGGAAATAAGACCAAACTTTTATATAAAAATTGGTTATTTATGGTTACATTGTTAACGGTAACTGCAACTAGCCAAAAATTATCATGTTCTTTCGGTTGAGAGAACTATTCTGCTAAAAAACAGTAGAAAAAGAAATCATGTAACCATAAATATATTTATATAAAGGTTAAACATATGATTGGTTCTCATACTTTGACTAGATTAATACATAGGTCTTTAGATTTTTAAAACATATGATTTATTCCTAGTATTTTTAAAATTTCACACAGAGGTATCTAAACTTTTAAATTGTATAATTTAGTCTTCAAACTTTTAAAATTTCACACATAAGTTCTAAAAATTTGAATCACAAATATGTATTTTGATGGGCAAGTTAAGACTTGTGTATGAAGTTTTTTAAGTTTGAGGACTAAATCGTAAATCATACGACTTATAAGTTTAGGGATTTATATGTAAAATTTTAAAAGTTTGAAGATTAAACCATTTTTTTTAAAAGTTTGGGAATTTATGTGTGAAGTTGCTAATTAAGCCTTCTATAAAATGTATTTCCAATATGCTGGACTTACAGCTCAAATGTATGGACCAAATTTAACTTCCCTGTTTGATTTGGTTTTAAAAATAGATAAGAAAAATATCTAGAGTAATGTGGCATATCTTATTTTTGTGTGATCCCATAATATACATAGATTTTTGTTTGAATTATACATAAGCTTTGATTTTACTGCTTTTATTTATAGAACAATTTCCAGAATGAAGAGCATATGAGCTTTTTTGTACATCCAGTCCGGGGAATGTTCTCTTTGTTTGATTTATATTGTCTTGCAGGGCAATTTTCACCCGGTCCCAGAAAGAGTGAACTAAAGATTGGGCAGTCCTCTGCTTTCTTTACCTATGTCAAATCAAACACAATGAAAACCAAGTCTCAAGTTGTTGTCGACATTGAAGTCAATAATGCTGCTCAAGATTTGAGGGCTGATGCGGAACATCAAGCATGTGGTAACCATTATGATGATGTCCCAGTACATGAAAATGGAGAAGCATGGGAAAGCAACTCACAAGTAAATGACTTGCCAAGTAGTAGTAGTGTCCCAGATTCTCTTTCAATGGAGAGGTCTTGTACTCCTCGTGCATCAATGGAACTTCAACATGAAACAAATGAAGAAAGACTCTCTGAGGTGCGTGGACATCTTAGAAACGAACCTCACCATGATGTCTCTGGGTTACCTGCACAAGCAGCTTACCCATATTGTATACCAGGGGTTGTGAATCAGATTATGATGTCATCAACACAAGTACATCAAAAGAGTCTTCATGACATTCAAAATCATGGTACTACACCAACGATGCCACATTATAATCATCTTCCACAATGCCCTCCTCATGTAACTGGACTGGCATCATTTCCCTATTACCCTGTCAGCATGTGCTTGCAATCTGGCCAAATGCAGTCTACTAATCAATCGTGGCCATCTTTTGGGAGCTCAACTTCAACTGAAGTGAAACCAAATAAAGTTGACAGAAGAGAAGCTGCATTGTTAAAATTTAGGCAAAAAAGAAAAGAACGCTGTTTTGATAAAAAGATCAGGTATGTCAACCGAAAGAAGCTTGCTGAGAGAAGGCCCCGTGTGCGAGGACAGTTTGTGAGGAAGGTTAATGGTGTTCGTGTTGATTTGAACGGGCAACCTTCTGCTGATTATGATGAAAATGAGGAGGTTGAGGAGGAGCTTGAGTCCAGAGATTCCTCCGCTGAATGTGGTGGTTCTGGATTAGTTTGATGTTGCTGGATCATGAGGGAGAATAAGATATATTCTGAGGTGCATCCTATTCTCCTTTAGCTTTGTTTTGGAGTTTCTGCATCTTTAGTTGCATCATGCGATTTATATTGGGAATTATTCTATGGTATATAACGAGAAAATGCATTGTTGAAGAAAAAAGTCGAATTCGCTATTTAGCTCTAAGTGTTAAAATGAAAGGGGTGCACATCATTCCGATTACATTCAACACCACCTCATTAAATCTTGGGTGGTGCCGAAGTATATATATCCCTTCAATCAAATAGCCCCATGAATCACTTCATACTGGGGTTGTGAACATGTTGCTCTGGATGGATCAATGTTCAATAGCAAGCAGGTAAATGGATTAGTCATCTACCTTCTAATGAGTTAGAAGCTTCATAAATACAAATGCAATTTTCATTGTATGAAACATATCGAAGTTTGTGTCTGCTTGTCATGTTATTGTTTAGTGATATGTAGAATATTGAAAATATTAAACTACTAATCTGACTATATGCATCCACATCTGAATTTGAGATTAGCGAATTGCTGACATGTAAATTTGCACCTATTTTACACCCGTATTACTTAGATTTTGTCATGTGTCATTCTCTGAAAAATTGAATCATTTTTCAAAGCAATTATGACATGGTAGGATATAAAGGTTGTGCAAAAAATTTGGTGAATTTTGTGAGTAATAGTTGAATTTTTGCATGTGTACTTGTCTGCAAAGTTAGTCAACGCAAGAATGTGAAAACTTTATATGGGTATCTATAATAGGTCACACAACTTATGGTCGATGTAATGTCGTGAAAAAGGGGTATAGGGTCAAAATGCTAAAGACATGCAGAAACAAAAGGTCGGTAATATGTCGGTATTGTGGTGACCGGTTATTACCAGTAGTACAACTTGATGAAAACCACCTAAGGGGTATCAAGTAATGTTTCCACCACTTTTGGCCCATTTTATATGGCTAGTTTTCAACTATATGCTGGATGTATTGTATTCTATTGTGCAACGGTCGTCTGTCCATGACCTTTCTTGTAATTGGAAGAACCTGATTTTCTTTTTGGCTATGCAGAAGAATCTGTATTAAAAATAAAAAATTAAAAAACACTTCACAATGTAATGAATTTTAGACCATCGTAACACGTTAATTTGTGTTCATTAAATTGTATGATCACTTTTTAACAAATAATGTCTCTTTGGCACATGTGCGAACTTCAGAGTTGCTTTACAGTTAGATGTACAATTGGTTATTTGGGTATATGAGGGGGCAAAAGATGGCCATATAAAGAAAATATTAAAGTCTTACAAAAAGTTGCAAAAAAAAATTAAATTTATCATTAGAGTTATAAAATTAACAATTGATTTTTTTGACCAAAAAAGAATCAGAATATGAGTTTTTATTTTTATTTTTACATCTTTATTGGATTTTAAATAAAAAATAGTTGAGTTTGATTCTGTGTTAAATAATTTAATTCTCAAAAAAATTATAAAATTATATTTTTAATTAGACGAGAAGTTACATGTACTACCTAATCATCACATGCATAGACCTAATGTGCATGGGCGTGGGCGTGGGCGTATTGAGTGTTAAAAAGTTTGGATGCAAGTAATTTTCTCCCTTTAATATGCTAAAAAATTACATTTAACGGCTAATCATAGCGGCTAAATAATTCATCCTCGAAAGTTCTCTTATCAAACACACAAACATGCTTAAAAATTATGAATACAGCTCAAGTTTTGACTCAAATGTTCCAGAAATACCACATAATTTTGGCAGCTCTACTCATTAGTCATACACCTTCGAGGACCCAAGCTGATGGAATGGAATTGGTTTGTCAAGTTATGGAATTATATAGCATCATTATTCAACTAAATGCTAATTTGATAATTAGCAAGTGATCTTTAAAAAAAAAAGTTTTAACTTAAATCATGCAATAAAAGAATCTTGTTGATCAGTTCATCAAGACATTTAAATAGTGTGCGGTTAAAAGATAGAAAAACTCTAAACATCTCACTACTATTTTATCCTCGTTTAAAAATAAATTAAATCTTTAATAAATTATTCTAAATTTCACTTGATTTAACAGTAAATCTCATTATAACAATAAACCAGAATAGATATGAATGTATGGATCAAACTCACTGTAGTTGTATAGAAGTACTCTAAAAGATATATCCTATTGTTTTAGATATAAATAGTAGTAGATTGTTAGGAAATGAGCTCATAAATGGTAATGTAATTGTAGTTTTAGTGTTGAAACTAGAATAAATAAATGTGCATTTAATTGTTTTGTATGTGTTATTCAATTGTTTAAATAAAGGGCGGGGTTATCGTCACATTTTGTTGTTTTTATAATTTATTTATTGTTAAATTTAAAATTACCAAAAATGCTTGTCTTTGAAATATTTATTCTGTTTCAAATTAAATTTACTAGGGCATTTTTTGATAATTTTTAAAATTGACAATATATATTGTAAGTTGTTCTAATATCTGTGTTGGTTTTTCATGTATAAAACACGGTGTTTGTTTATTTTTATTTAATGTTATGTCTTTCTTTGTGTATCATTTTGGTGGGTGGTTGAGTTCTATAAATATCCCATTTCTCTTATTTTGTTATCTAGAAAATATATAACAAAACTCTCTTAAATTGACATCTCATTTTCTATTTTTGAATCACTAATACCTCAAGTGTTGTTTGGTATTAGTGATTCATAAATGTGTGAGCAAAACTATGCTTATGAGTGGTGGGTACTTAAGGTGGCGTTTGCGAGTGGGTTTTATGCGTTGAGCCGTATGTTGGTTGATAGCTACAATTGTGCAACTTTGTCTTATGTAAGGAGCTTGTGTGGCTATAAGTTGTGTGTCGGCTAATAGGTGCCTCCATGCAACATTTTCTTATTAATTTTTTCTTAGGTTGTCGTGGAGGTAGAAAGTAAGGACAACAATAGGTAGTTCAGATAGAGGTCCCAATTGATAAAAGTAAATGAGGTTTTATTTCTATTAGGTTTATAATTTTTTTATTGCATAGTAGATTTGTTTGCTGTCGAGTAATTGTCATAAGAAACCAAAGGATATTACTACATAGACAGAGGTTCTATATGGGTTTACCTTGTTATATCCAATGCTATGCATGCTCGAATATATGGATGGTACAATCAGAGTTTAATAGTGTATGTCTTTACATGCTAAAGTTTAAACTCTTATTAGAAAGCTTTTAATATTTATCACTTGTTTTCTGTTTACTAAATCTATATCTATTGCTTTATTATACTACTTATATATGTTTATTTATATTGTAGATGTGATTATCTTCCAAGTATTTTGTATCTCCATTATTTGCGAGTTTGGGCTGATTCCTTAAAGAGTCATCATCTCCTTAACTTGATTGCGTATCGGGTCTTGGACTCCTTCTTTGTAATCATGCGTGATCAGACTATATGTTAGTATAATCTGTCTTTTATCTACATACAATTTTGGTGCGAATTTCTAAGGATTATGTATCTTCTTATCTTGAAAATGTAATTGGTGGCAAACTCTTTATTATAGTTTGCTATGTAAGTTTGTTTGCATATTGTGAAAGTACAATAATCATTTACCAAATATGTTCACACATATGAGGTTTTCAAGTGATTGAAAATCCTTTTAGCATTTCGATATGTATGCTTGTATCACATGTTGTGTGATGATTTCCATGTATGCATGTTGATAGTTTGGATAGGAGCCTGTGAGGCACATTGTCTGCAGTGTGTTTAATGAAAATTGTTGTGAGCATTTTAGTTGTGTGTTGAATTGAACATGTTGTTATGTACTATCACCATGTAATTTGCTTAATTCATGTTTATGAGATCGATTTGGTTAAAATTGATATAGAGATCATGAAAAAATTGCATGGGTAGGCATCTCCACCCTTCATCTAGGCACTGATTTCCTATTTGAGTTAGAAGAACAAATAATCTTCATGTAATTGTTCCTACATATGTGCATCTTCATATATGTTATGGAAGCAACAAAATAAGGTGTGAAAATAACTCCATTCTAAATAAAATTGTAATTTTTTAGAATATTCATTTCAACTTAAACTTAGTATATAAAAGTATAATTTTTGACGATTGAATTTAAATATAATAATCAAAATTAGCCAATTACGAATAATTAAAGAGATATCATATTATGAGTTAATTTAAAAAACAAAGTTTGAGCATTTCTACAGGGTCAAGCTACATTTGGAGTTGGTAATCAAGCTAGAATATTTCTTATGTAAGCATCAAACATTTTTCCTTCGATCTATTAGAGGGTAGGTTGGCAAAATTTTTATTAACATTTAAATGTTTATTAGTCATTATATTTATCACATTTTAGGCTTATTTCTATCAAATTTTTGCATGATTTAGATGAATACTGAAACAAACTTTATACGTGTTTATCAATATATTATTGCATATGTAGATATTTATGCGCAACACATATAAAAAATGACTAGTTTCTATAAGGTTTAAGAGTGCAATTCTAGGTTCTTAATGGAGTAACTCATGAACTAACCCTATGTTTGTTTGATTGGAATGAAATGGAATCAGAATTGATTTATTTCAATTTTATATTTGGTTGGGTTGAAAAGTAGAAATGAAATGTAATTGATTTTTAAAAGAGAAGGAATAAGAATTCCTTCTCCCCCCTTAAGAAATCATGATTCCATTCTTATCTCAATTTATTTTTCCAATTTTACCCTAACCTTAAATATAACGCTAAACCCTAAGCCCTAAACTCTAAATGCTAAACCATAAACCCTAAATCCCTAAACCTATTTAGAAAAATAATAATTTTAACCATAAACTTTAACCCACAAATATAACTCTAAACCTCAAATCCTAAATCCTAAAACCCTATTTAGAAAAATAATAATTTTAACACTAAACCTTAACCCAAAAATATAACCCAAAACCCCAAATCCCAAAACCCAAAACCCAAAAATATATTTGGAGATTTTGATTTTAGATAATATATATTTGAAATTTGATAATTATGTATAATTTATGTTTATATTCCCATGAGACATAATGAATGATGCATGAGTAATTGAGTATATGTTGAAATGTTGAATTGTAATTATCAATAACTTAATATTTACTACAAATATGACTTATTGTTTGATTAGAGAGCTTTATAAAATACACAAATTCATAATAATTATGTGTAGTAGTACTATTAACTAGTAAAAAAGGTTTATATTATTTTTATAAATAAAACTGATCGAATTAACTTCTTGATCGAGCAGTTAAATTGATTCAAATATTTTGATCGCTTTTGAGTTAATATTTTTAAAAACCATAAATATCGGTTCAGTTTTTATTTCATAATAAAACTAGCCAAAATTGACCATATACACCCTTAGTTTCTTTGGTGCTTAAGTTTACTCTATAACAATAATCGAATAATGTTGAATTCGAAAATTATATGTAATTATTTATGAATTAATTATTAGATAAAAAATATATATTTATTTGAAAATATTTTATAATATTCAAAAATGTTAAATAAATATGAAAGTGTAATTCTGTTATTGTGATATATCAATGTTTGATTTAAATGTCTGATTCACACGGCATGTGTGAGACCTTGTTGGAAAAGGACATTTTGGTAAAATCAAATATGATTTGATTTAATTTTAATTTAAATACAATTTAATTTGAATTAAGAATTTAAATGAAATTAGGTGTCTTAAGTCAACTTATAATGGCCAAGATTGAAATTTCCTGAAGAGATATAATCAAAAAGTTTTTAATGAATAATTAAATTTGAGACCTTTAATTGAATAATCCTATACAGGTTATTAATATCGGTACATCCCATTAATGTAAGAAGGAGGAGGACGTTAAATGGATTCTTTGGTTATCACAATAGCCACACCCTTTAATTACTAGTCTCTGTCAGGGAGTAAGACCACGTGGCTCTAATAGGTAGGTTGAAGGTACCATTCTCTTTTTTTTTTCTTTCAAAATAACCATATAAGAAGAAAAATATAACCAAAAATACAGACACGATCATAACCTAAACAATCTTAAACCTTGTAAACCAAGAAACTATCCAACAACTTTCATACCTTCAATTGTTGTGTTCAACAATTTCATACCTTCAATTGTTGTGTTCAACAATTACTATAGTGATATCTAATTAGATGTATTTTATGACAAATATTGTATTTTTCTGATAATTAACATGTATATTTCATTATTATTTCTGTTCTGTTTTCACAAGAGTTTAAGATATATGTATATAAGGAGAACGAAAATTAAACAATAACCATAATTCTTACACATCCATGTTTTATGGTTCCACTAATATTATTGTCTGCTCCATGTTTTACTCCATTGAGCATTGATGTCTGCCACTGTTACAGCACACACGAACATTTTATATAACAAGATTATACAGAATTAATTGAGACACATATAAAACTAAATAATATGAAATATACAAATAAAGATTTCAAATAGTACCATTAAGATGATCATATATAAAAAGTCTTTATTTCTCTCTTTTATATATCATCCATTTATTTAATTTTTTTAGTAATTATAAATTATAATATATTTATATTACATATAAATTTTGATCTAACATTATTTTCCTTTATCTAGATTTCAATCTAATAATGATTTTAGAAATGTTCTCTTATGATTTTGTTTATTTTGTTTTGATTTTAAATTTAAATTTGTATCTTATATTACATTTAAACATTTTTGTATTTCAAAATAGGGATCAATCTATTTTGAACAGTAACTAGACATTTTTTCTCAAAGTACCATTTTGGTCTTTTAGTAAAGAATTTTTCTTATTTTCTTTTTGAAAATTAACTAGAGCTAAAAAATTATTTTTTTAGCATTAGATTCAACATTTTAACTTTTTGTATTTAAAAAATAAATAATATAAATAAGATCTAATAAAATCATAATATTTCTAAAATTTCATTTATGTATGATGAAAATATTTTTTATAAATAATTGACAGAGATAAATGAAAAGGCACATAAAAATTATAATTTTTGTTTATTATTATTTTTTTTCATAAAAAAGTGGTCATATAAGGTTTATTAATCTCTTAGCAGGACGTGGAAACTCAACTTTTAGTTAAAAAATGTTAAAATTTAACTACATATAAACAAATCATGTTTACAATGTATATTCCTAACTAATAAAAAAACCAATTTGTATTAATAATGGTGTCAAAAAAAGATCTTATAAAAATTAATGATTTTTTATTTTATTTTTTTAACTCTAGTTAATTTACATACAAAAAAAGAAAAACCCATGACTAAAAGGCTAAATGGATATTTTGGAAAAAAAATTGTTTCCTTTTCAAAAAGAACTGAAAGGATACCACCATACCATTTCCTAAATTGGGATATTAAAAAAGAACTTTTAATATGTGATATTTGAAGTATCAATATATTAACTATAATACTTGTAGGGTACATGACTCATTCAAATGTGAAAATTTCAAAACATGAATGGTTAATTTAGATCGAAGATATATCATTTTATTCATACAAATAGTCATATGTTTAGAGAACTAAATCAGACAACTAAAAAAGCTCGTGATACATATTATTTTATTTGACAATCACCATCCTAAACACGTACAAAGAGGGAATTTATTTGATTCATAGGACCCTTGAAATTGAAGTTTGGACTTCTTGGAACAAGGCCTTCTCATACACCGATGATACAGAAACTCATGCTAAACAAATCAGATGGAGAACTCCTTCGAAAACCCTCACAATATCGACGGTTGATTGGGATGTTACTTTATTTGACAATCACCAGTTAATTTCCCCAACAATGTCCTTAGCAGCAAAATCTGGCACTTTGCGAACCTCAAAAGTCACAAGTGATCAATAAGGTCTCTGAACTAGACAGAGTTTAGGTCCTTATAGAGGGTTGTTAAGTCATTAGGGCACTTATTAATGAAATATTTCCAACAAAGAAATCAAGAACAACTACACATTACACAATTCAATGTTATAGACTACATATATATATTATGAGATTGAGCTAACTCCAAGTTTAAGCTTTAATATTTACAAATCTTGTGTACTAGATCCATGTTTAGCTGAAGCATTCTGTTCAAATGAAGCATGAAGTGCACATGTGTTCTACCATAGAAGATTGAGTATCCAATTTTTCACGAAAGCACATCAAGTGTTTGATTTTTCAGCTCTGGTTATAAAAGTGAATCGAGTAACAACAGTTGATTCCTTAATGAGCCAGTTGAGAAGCCGGCAGATCCAGCATTTAATTAGCCATTTTAGAAGCCCGAAATACATGTCGATCAACCAAAACCTCATTTAACTTGGCAATTTGGTGCAAAAGTTTATTTATTTTCTGCAAAATAATCAATTCAGTACTTAATACAGACACATCATATAAAAAAATAGACTAACGAGGCCTCAAACAATTTAATGCATTTCACATTGTGGCATTGAAAAGATCAAAAACAACAAATACTGCCATTATCACTTTGCCAAGATCCCAACACCGGCATAGCATTACATAGCTCATTCCTAATGATACCATTAGCCTCCTTGACAAGGTGAAGGTGGAATTTGTTTTCAAACAATAGAAAAAATAGACAAAGAAGTACAAAACATGGTTTTAAGTTGTTATTTTGAGGCTAGCCTTATCTATCCAACGAGTTATGGCTAGCCTCAAATGGCTTATTTGAGATTTATGTATTTTTGGTTGAGACTTGCGCAATTAGGTGGTATGCAGTGAAACTGTCTCTAACTTTTACTGTTTTTGGGATTGTCTTCTCATGAGTAGGTTGAAAATCCTGATGATCAAATACCGGATCTATAATAGCCTCAAATTTTGTTTTTGGGGGCAAAGCAACCCGCGCTAAATTATGTATTTGGTCTCAACAATCCCAATTTTTTTCCATCATATGATTCTATTATATTCTTTAGTATCTTCAAGCTTAATGGTCATGCCTTATTTATGTTATGTGTGAGAAAAAGTAGGTACTTTACAAATATTCCTTAAATAGCATTTTAGCTTATTTTTATTAAGATCTCAATATTAAATTATGACTATGTTATTATAATTTTATTATTTTATGAATTTTATTTTATTATTGTCTTATTATTCATTCTTAGTAAAAATTAAGTTAGGCTTATAACTTGTATCTTGGAAGAAAATCATCTCAAACTCTTTAGAATGAGGCTTACGTCTTGTCTCGTGCGAGAAAAATGCCCTGAAAGCACAAAACCGTCTTTAAAAACCTCAGTACAAAAGACCTCTAGACTCTAATTTGTGTCCAATAAGTAATGCCGGGGACAAAGTCACAATAAAAGGCAAGCAATATGATCTAGGTACCAATATATCAGTAACCCTTAAGAAAAACTGCAATACTAAAACTAACAGTGTTTTCACGCTATAAGAAATAGAAAAATTCATTAAAAACGAAAGAAGTACAAGAGTACCAGCAGTCCATATGTAAATACAGAGAAAGAAATGATTTTCCAACAAAATACAAGTTTAAACTTGAAATTTTCATTTTTAATAGGGTAGTTTTACTGTCAAACCAAAATTTGTTGTTCACATAGAAGACTTCTATAACTTAAAAAGTTTAATTCTTATGATTAGCCTTTAGTGTTGAAATACAAATGTAACTAAATCCAAAGTTTTTCTGGAAGCAACAATCATGGTAACGGTCTCCTTCACTGATCATGCACGTAATACATACCACTTCTGTTAATCCCTACAAAACCGTGCTTCATAACATTCTATTGATGGAAAAAAAAAAGAGTTGGAATTTTCTCATCTCTAGTGATATCTGAGAGAAGACTTGCAGCTAGTAATAATTGAATTTGAGGGTAAATCATAAGTGAAACCTTAATTAAAACACCAATGCAGTGTGAAACCAAAAGCATCAAATCAACATGAGGTTTCCTATGCGGTGTGAATTTTATGAAATTGAGAGTTTTTTTTCTCAATTTATTTCTCTAACTTTTTTGGATTAATACTTTACTCATGTAATTATTAGAATACGTGCATTCAATACAATAATTTTAAGTTATTAAAGGAAAATTTTCTAAAAAAATATTTTTTTTAATTAAATGAATATGTGCATGCCACTTGTCATTATACCGTGATAGAATAATAATCGAAAAAATACCCCTAAAAAATAATACAAGTGAGATGCATATATTCCTTTTATGACAAATATGACTTTTTTTAAAAAAAAAAACTATCATTTAATGCTCAAACTTGTAAAGAATTATGAGTATTAGCAATTTTTGTGGACAAAAAGTTTACTTATAACTAGTTTCTAAGCTCATTATCAAATCGTTCAATTAAACCAGAAGAAACACCCAAATTCTACATGGATGTACTTCAGGTATAAATCTCTATCTTATCACACTTGGATTTGCATTCATACGTTCGTGAGCACATTGCACAAACACATAGAATTGTTTTAGTGCATAAATTATTATTACTTGATTGATCGAGTATTGTGTTTATAGACCGAAGGTTGTAAATTGATCGAACTTCGATCGAGTTCAATCGAGCACTCTCTGATTAGAATTCTGAAACTGACTTATCTTTACTAGATCGATCGAATAGGGTTCTCGATCGATTGAGACTTAACTAGATCAGTCAATACCCTTTCTCAATTGATCGACCGCGTGATTTACGGTTTTTAAAATATTTATTTAAATTGAAACTAACTTGTGAAATTATCACTTATCATTTTCTTTTCATGTGTTTCAATATTTTTAAAATATATCCTAAAATATAAGATTAATGAGTATAACTAATTTTATTTGAAATAAAAAATATATTTATCAATTACATAAGATTATGGGTTTTTTGTTTCATATAAATAAAACCCATTGTCTAAAGATTCAATAACCACACAACACATAATTCTAAAAAAAACATAAATGTATAGGCTTTCAATTTATATTTCTTTGAAATACTTCATAATTATATAGCTTCTTTTTCTTAGAACTTTCTATTGCTTGTATCAATTTTTTACATGTGTGGTTATACTTTATTGAATTGATTATTTAGATTAATAGAAGTTATGTTTATTGATCCTGTTCTTAAATCACTTTTCTAGAGTTACAATAGATTTTCATCCATTGAAATATTTATTGAATTTATTAGGTTAGGGTTTATTATTTATTGAAACCTATCTAGAACATATATGAGAACTTGTGTTTCTATGTTAACCCTTTTGTAGGTGAATCTGTAAACGTGTCTAATTGGTGAAGAATTAATTAGAATGTTAGTCTGGATATCGCTCATGTTAGTCTTGAAAATTGTGAAAATAAAGTATGAATTTGTAAGTAAAGTACATTGAGATAGTATCTTAGAGATGGTAGCATAAAACTGAATTTGTACTTTACATTTGATTTTCATAGTGAAAAGTTAGGTGATCTGGTGAACCGATGGATAGGTGGTTTTCCTTTTAGGTCATAGTTATGACTTACATTATTTTCACCTAAAATTATTGTGTGTTATTTTTATTTTCCATACTTTACTATTTATACGTAATTGTATGTTGGTTGCTTGGTTTAAGTTACAAAATTATAATTTGATAAAATTTAAAATAACCTATTCACATTAGAGTTATTTGGTCCTATTGTGAACTTTCAAAACTTAAAAGGTTTAACTGTATGGTATAACTTCATATATGGAGTTTCATTTTTCACTCTTTCAGGAAAGAAAAACATATGTTCATTTTTCTTACGATCGTAAATGAAAGTATGTTTTTTAACATTGTAAAATTATTATTTTTTTATTGTTAGAGTTAAAAGCAAAACAATTTAAATAATTGGATGATTTATGTATCCGAGTGAACTTACAATTACTGGAGTAAATGAACCTATCCTAATAGCTCACGGTAAATCTACCCAAACATTTTGAGGCTAAGTGACAAGAATCAACATTGAAGTTAACCGGCCACAAAACACTCAAGAAACATTCTCAGAATCAACAATATTTTCAGGTTTTACTGAGGCATTAAATCAAACATCTTTTAGACACAAAAATGCTAACCTCTTCTTTTTCCCTTATAATCAGCTTCAAATTGTCCCGAACACTCCTATGCCGAACCCGCATATACCATGACCATAACATCACCACAACGGCAAAAATGCCAGCACCAGAGCTAAAAGAAGAAATCCTCCATCTCATACCACCATTACATACAAAAAAGGAAGCAAAACCAAACAGCTTAGAAAGCAACATGTCCAATCCAAAACCCATCAACCCAGAGGCCATATGGGGTTTCTGTACCTGGGTATTCAACGGCGTCAGTGGTTCCAAGTCCGACGAATCAGTCTCAGACGGTGAGAAAGATGATGACAATGACGACGAAGAAGGTGACAATGATGAAGAAAACAAGAAAGGCGAAGAGGGGTCTTCCTGTTCTTCATTTTCGTGTGAAGGCAAGTGAAGGTTTTCGTGATCCTTTGGAGGGAAGACAGAGCACTCATTGTGAGGGATAGAGTCTCGAATCAGAACCATGGACCATTTTTCCCGGAATTCTCCATCGTTGGATCTTTTCAAAGATTGGATCCTCTTTTCCAAATCGTTGCTTGAATCATGTGAGAAATGGTCATCGATACCTTCCATTTTGAAACAGAAGGGCAAAACTGATTCAGTGTAGAGACTCCAAAGCAACAAGAAAGAGCTTGTGAAAGTTAAGTCATTCTCATAGAAATCAATGTCACAGTTTCAGTTTTTTAAAGGCATGAAGCCCAAATCAGGAAATAAACTTGCATTTTAGCTCTCATCTATTATTATTATTATTATTATTATTTAATAGGGTACATTAATAAACGGAAATCTTCAAAATACGGAGAAGGTAAGGTGAAATTTATATGGTTTCATTGGTTAACGTAACTTCACCATTATGAAGTTTTATTTCCAATTTTAAGAAATAAGGTAATACTTATTTAATAGGGTACATTAATAAACTGAAATCTTCAAAATACGGAGAAGGTAAGGTGAAATTTATATGGTTTCATTGGTTAACGTAACTTAACCGTTATGAAGTTTTATTTCCAATTTTAAGCAATAAGGTAAAAATCATATATTTGATATATACATATATAAAAGTACATTTTATATTTTTTATAACATAAAATATATTTATTAAAGAGATTGAATTTAAAATGGATTGAATAACTCGATAAGCATTTGATATGGGTATAAGCACTAGGCAGGTGGATGAATTGTTGGCTAACGGGCACATAATAGAAACACTTTGAGCCCACCTGTGTTTCTAGTGCTTAATAAGGATTGGGTTTAGAGAATGTATATAGATTGTTGTACCATTAATAATGTTACCATAAAGTATAGTCATCTCCTATCGAGATTATATAACATGTTAGATAAAATGGATTGCTTTTATATATTTTTTAAAATTAATTTATAAAGTGATTATCATCAAATTAAGATGAGATAAGGTGATAAGTGAAAGATTGCTTTTAAGATTAAGTTTAGATTGTTAATCAACTTGCTGATCGGTCTTTGGTACGTGGGTTTAAAGGTTTGAGTTTACGGGTTCGTATCAAAATTGGCAAAGAGATAAGACTCTATAAATACAATATTTTTATATTATATAATATGATATAATTTTACAACAAAACGCATGATTGTATAAAAATTATACAATCAGAATCTTAATATTATGTATCAACATGTCGAAAAAGTCTACTTACAACAACTCGTTGTTTATGAACAAGTAATGTGACATATAATAACAGATTAAGAAAAAAGTTTTCTATTATCTTAACTAATAGATAATTGTTACATTAGTTATTATTTTACAAAAAAAATATTTTTAATAAAAGTGTTTAATATTTAAATTTCGTGACATGTTAATGAAGATTGGACTAGAGAAATATATTTTTCTTCTCATTTCTTGAATACTTATATTGATTATATTGATTTATTTAATACAATAATAAAACCATAAAAGGAAATTAAAATTTTTAAAATCCCTAACAATTAAAAATACATATTCAAATAATCTCTAGCTATTTTGTAACTCCTTTTCTTAATCCTCGAAAATATCCCAAATATATTAGGATTTCAACACTCTTCTTTAAATTAGATCATAAATATTAATCATATACAACTTGTAGATAAAGCATTGAAACTTTGTCGAGTAGCCCTTTGTTAAAGATATCTACCGTTTGCTCTTTGGTGGGAATATAGATCATGCAAATAATCTTGTTTTCATTTCTTTGAAGAAATGTCTATCCATTTCTACATGTTTGGTTTGGTCATGCTGAACTAGATTGAGAGAAATGAAAATTAATGATGGATTTGTTATCACAATAGACCTTGAGTAAAACTTTTACTTTAGCTTAAGTTCTTCCAGGAGCTTTTTCAAACATAATCCTTCATATATCTTTGTTCAATTACTGGAAACTCGGCTTCAACGTTACTTCTAACTACTACATTTTGTTTCTTACTTTTCTAAGTTATTAGGTTTTTCTAGACAAAAACATAATACCTATTAGAAGACCTTTTATCTTTTATAGAACCTACCTAATCTGCACATGTAAACACTTCTATTTCTTTAATTCAATTTTCTTGAAGAAAAATCCTTTTCCTAGAGAGGTCTTGAGACATCAGAGATTGTTTAGAACCTATTTTTCTTAATTAAATTAGAATTTTTTTTTAAAACAATTGTAATTCTTAAGAGAAAATGTTTTTATTATACTTGTCACTTATTATAAATGATTTGTGCACTTGTGAGCTTTTAATAAATATAAAATTTGACTATCAAGTTTTTATACATTAAGTGTTTGGTTCCATTATTGGGGAATTGACATTTTAAATTGTTTAGTTATTTTCCTTTTAGTTATTTTTTATTTTTGTGATTTTTTTATTTTTTTATTTTGTAAATAATTGTGTTTATTTTAATTATTTTTTTTCTTATTTTTTTTTATATCTTTGTTATTTTCTTTATTTTTTTTATTTCTTAGCATATTGTTTAGTTATAAAAAATAAAAAAAATATTTTTATTTTTACTTATTTTCTCTTATTTATATGTTTACTATTTTTATTTTTTTGTTATTTTATTTGTTGTTTACATTTTTTATTGTTTATCTGTGATCTGTTTTGTTATTTTTATTTATTTCAATTATTTTTGTTTATTTTAATTTATTTTTCTTGAGCAACCAAGAAAGCCATTAAAAATGAGATAAGTTTTACCAAAAAGGATGCTAATGAAGGAGTATGCTTAGGATTAGTTCGATTTACAAAGAAAGAAACTAGAGAGAAGTCAGAAATGTTTTGTAGAATGTGTGGATATCTTATGGGGTCCATGTAGATATAGAACATTAAATGTACAAGTGTTGATTACATAGGGGGTACATATCACAACGTGTTAAATGGGGTAAAAGAGTAAAAAAAATACATTTAAAGTTTGAGGTTATCCATCCCATGACTCAGGTTGATGATCGACCTTTCAATGCCAAAGCTCCAATGCATAGGAAGACCCATACTATGGGTGTCATTATGGGCACAGGCACATCCATGTCTTCCTAGGTTGACACGTTTGATGGCTCAAGCTATTTGTTGGATCGGGCTCCGTGTCGATCCATATGTTTAAACATCCAGTCCATCTACTCTTTTAGCTTGGGTTCTCAACAAGGTGAAAGAGTAGCAACCAAAAAACAGATCTGAAACATTCGATTTCCCCTAATAAATGTTTTTCAGTTAATTGAATAGAAAAATATGCACCTCTATATAAGGAAGAGCCTGTACTTTTCTTCATTTCATCATTTCCTATATATCAAACAAAAATAGGAACAAAAAATACTATCTTCTTAGCTTGAGCCATATAAGTTCTCAGCTCGGTGGTAAGAAAATCAGTTCGTCATATAGCTTATTTGCTTAGGCTTTAAAGAAAAACCTTCTCGAGTCTAACATTTTTCTACTTTCTTTTCAGGTCAATTTAAAGAATCACTCCCTTATTTTACTTTCAAACTCAACTCCAGGTAATTTCTATTTCTCGCATCTTACCATTTTTATGCTTCATGATATTTTTTAAAGACCATGCATAGAGAGTGCACTTCGGGCTTATCCTCTTGGGAGAGCCCACAATATCTCACTTTCTTAAGCCAAGTAAAAAGTGATGTCCCGGTGTCTACCAATGAGATAAGTACCTCGATTGGAGGGGAGGTATCTGAGCCTCATCACTTTACCTCCATGTCTTGTCCAATGGGTCGTACCAATAATTAGGTTGAATGTGTTCCATACCCAAATATTCATCCCAATATCATGGAGGAAGAAGATAAGGAAGAAAGGAACTGTTGAACCCATAGGTTATACCAAAGATTGGGCAATTAAGGTCAAAACCAATTGGTTATCTCCTCAGGATGAGGAAAGGACAAGGAAAACATACAAAATTTCCTCCTTGGTTCAGATAATGATCCTTGAGTTGGGTGTTCTTAACAATGATCCACCTTTAGTTGGGTGGATGCCCTTTCATGAGAAAGCCTTATGGCTAGGGGTCAAATTTCCTTTGTATTCCTTTATAAGTAAATTTTTGGTAAGGACTCTTGCATCACGCCAACTGATTTTGAATGTGTGGAGATACCTACTCTACCTCATACTAATATAAAGAGAACTCAGGGTCAAACTGGAGATGCCCGAGTTCAATGAGGCATATGTACTGAAGAAAAATCCTACAAACATGGATAGGGTCTACATGTCTATGAAACAAGACCAGGGCATAAATGTGATCCTTCCCAAGAATGATAAGAAATGGAAGGAGTATTTCTTTTATGTATCTAGTTGGTAGGAGACCCCAAATAGTGATGCCAAGCTGATAAGGAACACCTTGGCTAACATCAAGGTCGTGATAAGGAATATAGGCTCCTTTATCACAATATTGAGCCATGAGGCCAAGCAATGACTGGATGATATCCAGAACTACCTTTCTGAGAAAAATCAATAGAGGCAACTACTAAACACCCCGTGCTTTGTTGCAATGTGGGTTGATAAGACAAGGGTTAGTAGAGCCCCCTCTTAGGATAATCTATATAAGGGAGATTTGATATGCTCTATAATGATGATGAACTAGTCCTAATACTCCATAAATATTTTGTTTTTTATTTAGCCTGATTGTTTTAAAACTAACACCTTTTTTTCTTTATCTATGCAGATAGCATAGAGTTTAATGTCGTTGAGCTATTGGCACGACTTCAGAGTAGGGTCTCTAAATTGGGGGTGAGTACTAAAAAAGCTACACATCTCTTCTAAGGGATGAGCTCCTCCAAAAGGAAGAAGATGAGCATGTCTTTTGGGCAAAAAGCCATCCCAACCCTATCAAAAAAGAAGAAGAAAGTGACCATCGATAAGCCTGTGCTCAAGCCTATGCCTTTGAATATTGTCGAGCCCTCACTAGTATCCCCTGGTTAACACACCTCTATACATATCAGCTTAGTTCAATAAACACCTACCTCTCTATGAAGGACTTTAGAATAGGGAAAGACATCATCAATGACCTCACTACAGACGTTAAGGGAATGGCTCTGTATATAAGTATTACATTAAAGAGGTTGGAATACTATATGGACTAGCTCTCTTATATAGTACATGAGAGACAACTCACTACCATGTGTGAGGGATACTGTAAAATTCACACATGGCAGTGAGTTATCTCTCGTGTACTATATAAGAGAGCTAGTCCATATAGTATTCCAACCTTTTTGATGTAATAATTATATACATGGCCATTCCCTTACGTCTGTAGTGAGGTCATCGATGATGCAGTTTAAGGAGCTTGAAGAGACCCAAAGGAAGGATGAGGCTAAGGTAGAAGCCTATAGCATGAGCTAGTCGATGCCAAAGAGAAATATGCCCAAGATCAAGAAAAAGAAAAACATGAGCTTAACGCGATGACCAAATAGCTCTCCTTAGGGAATACTTCTACCAGATCCTAAATATCTTGGCCACCCTTCAATACTCACCCATTCAAACCTAAGATGAGGGTGAGGAACAGAGTCCAAACTTTGATGCGAGTGGTGATGGACTAGGGTGGGAGATGAAGAAGGTGGAATTGGGGACCTTTAATTTTGGTTATGGCTCGAGCCTCCTAATTAAGTAGCTTTTTTTCCTTAAAAGCTTGATGCCTTCTCCAAATTGTATGGGCGTGAGCTCTTCCTTTGTAACCCATTATTATTAATGAGAAACAATTGATTTTGAGAACAACTTATATTGCATGTGTAATTGTGCATTTATATCATTTATAGTATTTATTTATGATTTTGATCCACCTTCTTACTTTTAAGGATATGTGTCATTAAATATTTTCTAATATCATTCCCTTTAAAATGGGGTTAGGGATACTGTAAAATTAACATTCAACCTATGGGTTATGATTTTTGGGTGAATCTCGGGCATGCCTGTAGGCTTTCATACGAAGATGTCTGAATTTTCTTTTAGAAAATTAAAATAGTTATTCTCTAACCTCTGTTGTCAATTCCATGCTTAACTTTACAGAGTGGTCCTCCTCATCTCTAATTAGTAGATATTGCACCTCATTTGAGTTGACAAACTTTGCTAGATATCCACCTTTTGAAGTTTTTTGAAAAGGTGTATGCTTTGGCTGCTACTTGGGAGTAGCCTCTTTCATAGTGACATTATAACAACCTCTAGTCGGTCTCCCTTTATCTCATTCATGCCTTCCTCAGTAGGGTATTTGATGACTTGGAGAAAGGCGGATGAAATTGCTTTCGTCTTATGTATCCATGGCCTACCCAGAATGGCGTTGTAGTGAACTTGGACATCAATTACCACAAAATTGGTCATCACTATAAATCCCTTAGCCATGAAAAGTAACACCACAGTTTTAATTAGATAGATGGTTCTATGTTGAATCTCACCAGGGGTAACTCTCTTCTTATGATGTTACATTCTTTTATGCCTAGGGCCTTTGTTGTTGATAGAAAAAGAAGGTCAACAGAGCTCTTAGTGTCAATCATGATCTGAAAAACATCACAGGGTCTTATTCTTAAGGTGATTACTAAATGGTTTTCGTGGGGAGATGAGGTCTTATCCTTCCCGATAAAGATGATTTTAGCAGGAGATTTCACTTTTTTATGATTGTAAACATATAGTGATCATGCAAGTCTTTGACGTACATTTTATGTGAGTTATTAGAGGACCCATTGAGCCCAGGATCTCTATGTATGGTATGGATCGTCTTTACATTGGGCTCATTGTATGGGTCTAACCCACTACTTGATAAAGAAGTTAGCCTTAATGTTTCACATTCAAGCTATCACCATTCTCCTCTACTATTTCTTCCCATGAGGTCTTTTAAATACCCTATTGAACAACAAATCCTCTATTTTTTTTCAGATACTTGCAGGCTCTCGTCTCGTGACATACATCCTTATGAAAGGAAAACCACTTAGATGTGTCCCTAAGGAGAGTCCTCATTTTTTGTGGCCATTTGACATTCTACTTCTCCTATATTCTCAACACTACTTGAGTTAGACTCACTTTTAAGGGTGTACCCTTGAAAGGAGACTGTGACATCCTCCAAGGCCCCATGTTCCCGAACCATTGGCCACTCGCCCTGTGATTTGGCGTGTGGTGCTTGTTTTTGTAAATTCGTTTGTCTTGGTTTTCCCTGTCTGGGCTTATTCTTTTTTTTTCTTTCTCTTTTTTGGTGTAGCTTCCATAGCTGCCTTGCTGCTCTTATTCAAATCTAGCTCTCTTTATAGATTGAAATTTTTTCTCACCTTTCCATAAGCTTCCACCAAATATTTTGGGACTGTCTTGGTCAGTTTTGTAAATAAATCAAAATTCCTTAGTAGACCCAATCTGAAGGCCTCTATCACAATAGAGCTAGGGTAGTCTAATATCTCTAGCTTTTCCTCTCTGATACTTCTCATATACTCTTCAATAGACTCACCCCTTCCTTGGGTAATTGAGATGAGGTGGTGAGACTCCTTCCTCAAGGGCTTGTTATAGGTATAATTAGTGATGAATAACCTAGAAAACTATGAGAAAGAGGTTATGAGATAGGGTGGTAGGTTATTTAACCACTTTTGTGTGCCATCACATAGGATGGCAGCAAACAACTTACACATTATGGAATCTCTCTTGCATAGAGTGAGGTTCACAAGGGTCATAACTATTTTGAAGTGTTGCACGTGAGTTATCGAATCATTGGTCCCTTGGTAGTCTAGGCAGTTAGGAAGACTAAACTTGGTTTGGGGCTTATCGTGCTATATTTCATCATAAAATAGGGAGATACACAGTTTCTCGCAATCCCTATCCATATCATAGTGCATCTTACTCTTTATTGGTCCTTTCAAGGTTTAGTCTTTCTTTCTGTTAGCATCTTCTAATGCCCGAAATCGTGCCTCTTTTTTCTCTCTTGTAGAAACTACTCATTACTAGGCCCCATCAAATTAGAACGGGGTTGCCCTCAACTATGTCCTCACCTTGGGATGGCTTAGGCACAATATGATCTACCTCGATCCCCTCAACCAGATTAGTGGCTTGAACAATAGGGGAACCCTAGCCTAACAATGATCATAGTGCTCTATTTTCTCGCCTGGTCTTCTTGAGCTCTCTTTTTATCTTAAGAAGTTGATGTGCCATCCCTTCATGGGAATCAATCTCCACGATGGCCTCATTATGGGCTGGCAAGATGTGATACTATATTGATACTGCCTCTTCATTCGTTAGTCTCAATCTTTCCTCGACTTATGTTCTTACCATGATGGCCATAAGTCTAGGGAACTATACTCGCTTGCTAACTATCTCTCTCAAAACTCGGGATAAATCCTTGAAAATATGGGGTCAAAAACCAAAGCTTGACCTACAAATCTGAGCCCTACTATGAGTGCTAAAATGTTGGAATTGGTCTTATTTGTAGAAAGAGAAACTAGAGAAATGTTAATAAATTTGTAGCATGTGTGCATCTCTCATAAGGTCTATGTATATATAGAGTATTACATTTACATGTATTGATTATATAAGAGGTACACATCACATTATGTCAGAAGGGTACACGAGTAAAAGAAAATACGTTTAAAGTTTGAGGTCATCCACCCTCTTGTTGGGGCTAATGGTCGGCCTTTCAACACCAAATCTCTTATGCATAGGCATACCCGTACTACGGGTGTCGTCGTGGACGTGAGCATAGGCATGTACTCATAGGCTAACTCGTTTGATGGCTCAGGCTATTAGTTAGATCGGGGTTCGGGTCGATCCATATGTTCCAAAAAGGGCTGTTACTTCTTCTATACAATTGAGAGAGGTGGTTAGGAATTATGAATTGAAAAATATTCATTTTTCATATTTCCATCTTTCTATGAAATTCCTAATGAAGATTTGTTAACCTTTGTTAGAGATTTCTACTCAATTGTGCAAGAATTCTCTTTACATGGGCTTACTGAGGACTCATTAAAAATGAGGTATAAACTACATTCTTAAATAGAAGGCTAAGGTTTGGATAATGACTCTCTCACTAGCTTCCTTGATAACTTGGGAGGGAGTCTACAATAAATTTATGGAAAAATACTATTTCTATGAGAAAACTTCCAATTTGAGAACAAAAATTTCTACATTCTCTCAAATGGAAGGAGAAACATTCCAGGAAACTTGGGATATCTTCAAATTACTTCTCACTTAATACCTACACCATAGTTTTTCACTATAGCTGCAAAAAAATAAAATTTTCCATGATTGATTAACATAACAGTGTCAATTTATAATTGATAATGTTGCAAGTAACTGTGAGAGAAATAACAACTTTAGAGACTTATGATCTTTATGAGATATTGGGTGCTAATTCCTAATAAAAGAGTACTAGAGTGAGGAGAGTTGGAATCAATGAGATAGACTCTGACACTAAAGTGTCTATACAGCTTGCAGAATTGACCAAGAAATTTACACATCTTGTCACTAAGGACACTCCAAACAAAGAAACATATGAAGGGTACAGTAATTAGGAGCATAATGCTAACAAATACCCTTATCAAAAAGAACCATTTACAAGGCTTGAAGAAGTGAATGTAATGGAAGGTTATCAACATTTTCCTAGGAATGACCCTTATGAAAACACTTATAATCAAGGGTGGAGAAATAATCTCAATTTCTCTTGGAGGGAAAATAACCCTACCTATGCCTAGAACGCAGACCAACATGGCCAATAACATAGCCTACATATGCCACATAATCCTCCAAATAGATTACCCTTAAAGGTTAACTTGAATGCTTTGATTCAAGTTAGTACAGATGACTAGATTAAAAATAAACAAAGGTTGGATTGTTTAGAGGTATCAATGAAAAGAATGGAGGTGCAAGTAGGGTAACTAGTTGAACATATGCAAAAGTTAACAAGAGAAAAGTTGCCTGGTCAAAATGAACATGTGAAGGCTATTAAATCCCTTCACAATGATGAGTTACTAGATATTAATTTCCCTAATTTTTCTAAATATTTACTTAATGATATAGGGAACACAAATAATTTTAAAGCTATCTCCAATGATTCTAGAAGCTTTAATGTTAACATCACGATTGGTGATAAAAAGAGATAAATGTTATGTTATACATAGGTACAAGAGTTAATTTAATGTCTTAATCTTTATATTGGTAGCTAGGAGTGGATGATCTAAAACCCGTATCGATGTTTATACAATTAGCTGATAATTTTATAATATATCCAAAGGGTATGATAGAAGACTTAATGGTGCATGTAAATAATCTTATAATACCTGTAGATTTTGTGATTTTAGATGTTGATGTACAAAAAAATAGTAATCATATTTTATGTCTTATAAAAAGCTCACAAGTGCATGCATAATTTATAATAAGCGATAAGTATACTCCTAAGGTCAGTTTAAAGGAAATCTACGTGATTTTATATAATTCGAAATATTCCTTAAAAACATACATGAAAAAAAATCTAAACATTCTATCATAATATTTTTATTTTTGAAATGATTAAACTAATAACAAAATGATAAAATGATAAAAGATAGATTGGACTCAAACTAAGTCAAGGTAGATAAGAATTTAACAATCAATGGAGAATCAATAAGAAATTTAGCTACTTGGTCATACTTGGTAGAATTATTTAGATTAATTAAGTATAAATCTAGATTATTGATTTTCCCTTTTATTTATAAATAATGCCTTCAGTCAAGTCCTTATTTTTTGTTAATCAAACCACTTAATGTCTTTGGTCGGGATCACCAGTAAATTTGATTAAACTAATGTCTAAAGAATTAACAAAGCATCTTACTCAATACATTCGTTTAGGTTATCAATTTAAACTCATATTCAAGCTATCTAAATTAAATATAGATGATGTATTTGAATCTTAATTTTCATATTTTAAATCTATTACAAAAATATGTCATTAATAACTTATATAATAATTTTTTTGTAGAAATCATGAAATAGAAAATAATCTGTATTTATTAATTATTAAAAATATTCACCTAAATAATCTACACAAACATCACAACAAAACTCAGTTTATATTATCACAATCAGCCAGACATACTTAAAATTAACAAATGATTAGCAAATTAATTTTAACAAATTCAAGTAATACAAAAGAATTAACTGAAAAGAAATAAGAATACATATACAATTTTAATACCCAAAAGTAGATAGACGGATGTAACCTAATCCACAGTTGCAATCTTAATCTTCATAATAATCCCTACTCTCTAGCAACCTTTTTGTATCACCTAATCTAAAAAATCTCCATATTGTTACCTCTTATTTGTTATTATCTAATCTAAATTGTGTATAAACTACACCTAAACTAAGAACATAAAATAGAGCAGTTGATGGCTACGAAAACAAAATTCTATATTATTTCAAACTCTCTAGTTGCTCATCTAAACAAGAAAAATAAAACATACATATAGGTTGAGGCTGATGTAAGGGCTTTAGGTCAAATTAATGAACACACACCACGACCTAGTTATTACACCTATGCGACTTGAGACTTGTAAAGCTTTGTCTAATTCCATCCCAAATAATTCATGCAGGACATAATAATTCATGTCATGGTAAAGAACAAACAACATGTCCAGTGAATCTATGCAAAAAGGAGTGCATCGTGGCCCACAAAATCTTTGTCGTGGCATGAAATGCTCAACCTTATTTCTTAGTTTACACCCCTTACATATTTGCTAGTTCTTTATGTAAGGCTTACATGTCTTATTCCTTTAAGCTTTTAAGGTGCAAATGAGTGTTTCAAGTATTGTTTTTCAAATGTTTATCGATTTATATTTTTGAAGCTAAAAACACCTTAAATGCAATAGAAAATACAAGTGATTTTGAATATATAGATTTGCATAAATAATTATAAAGCCATGCATATTCAAATCTATTTATTCACATTTAAGTATAATAAAATCACTAAATATTAATGTTTTTAAAGCACTCATCAGATGTATAGGAATCACTAAAATGAACAAGCGTCACAATGTACTTCTTAGTAGGTCATTCATGGCATCTATCAAGACAATTATTGATGTCCAAATTAGGAGTCTAACAATGGCAGTCTTGAAAAAGATTGTATATTTAAAGCACAGTCAGATACAAACTCAATAAAATAGAAGACATTAAGTAAATCAATTTCTATAAATCGTAACCTCCAGTAGCTTTTAGCTAGGACATTGAACTAGTGTTTGGTAGGAGGAAACTAATCAATTTTAGGTAGTATTATTTTCTTTTCTTTTAATTTAGTTTTTATTTTTATTTTTATTTTTTCCTTTGTTTTAGAATTAATGTATTTTTTATTTTATTTTTATTTTCTGTTAGTGTGAACAATGTTTATTTTATTTAGAAATGCTAATTTCATAACTATTTGATAATATGTGATTTATGAGAAGTACATAGTGTTTTTCTGTGTAAGATGATTGAGTTAGATGATGGATACACCACGAATAACCATATCACTTGCTAAATAACATTGAGCTAATACAAATAGGTAACTTTTCTTTTTCTTTTTCTTCTTTTTCTTTGATTTATATTTGAAACATTAAGGACAATGTAGATTATAGATTGAGGGTGGAAGAAAAGTGGAAAATAAATTGTGAGATTATTGAGCCAAAAGAGTTTTACTATGAATGATGATATTTCTTCTACTCCTTTAAACCCTTTTATATTACTTTAAATTGTTAGATGATCTTTATAGGTTTTGTATTAAATTTTAAGATTTCAAACATCCGATGAAATATCATGTACTTAATTTCATTCCTTAGACTAAATGATTTAAGTAGAGATTAAAAGTTTGTGCCTATCTTCATTCATGCTTGACTTCTTATAAAAAAAGGATATATATGGGATTCCCTTAGAATAAAAAGAGCCAAAATATCCACTTACCAAAACGCATATACGAATATGGGTCCACTCTTTAAAAAAAGAACAAGGAAAAAATAGGGATAAAAAAAGATAAAAATAGTATAACTAAATATTATGACATAAGTTCTTAACAGTAATGATGCAGCTATTACAAATAAATAGGAAATAATTCTCTTGAAGTCAATGCAATTTCATTCATATTGAGGCATGTAAACTTTATATGAAAAACCAACTAGTTTTTAATGTGTACAAGGAAATTTTCTTAACAACCGGGGCATACCACGTCAAAGAAATATATATGCCGCAGTGTACACTGCTCGGGATGATTACTGAGCACGTTAAAGTTTTGTGTGCCACAACATGGATTAACATGTGCCATGGCTCATTTGGGAAAGAATTAGTGAATTTGAATGAACTTCATGTCACGGTAGTGAAAATCATGTATTGTAATGTGTCTTCATTAAATTGGCTCGAATCCCTCTCTACCCATACTCTCTCTATAAATAAATCAACTTTTGGGTGATTTAAGGATCATAAAACGTATCGTTTATAACATTTTCAACAATCATCTATAGTTTTAGTTTTAATTATAGAATTTTAGTTCGCCTTTCCATTATATATAGATATAGAAAGAGATCCTTCAAATTTTCAATAAGATTTAAGGATTTGGAAAATACATTGACAACTTATTTAGAGTTTTGGAATCGTTTTCAACAAAAGGAATTTTTTTATTGTTGTATCTTTTTTCTCTTTTTATAATATGATATAAATTTAGCTATAATTAGCTAAATCTGTATATAAGATTTTAGTCTCTGCTTCTAATTATTAGAATGATAGTTTTGTGATTCAAATAAATAAAAGTTTTAGATTTATTTATTATTCATAATCTTTGAATCTTTAATCATAAATTCATAATGGATCAAGTTTTGATTTATGATTAAAGAAAACATTTTAGAATTAAGCATTAGACATATCATTTCTACTTAGTTATATATAATAAATAAAAATTTATTTTAATTTCATTGATTTGTATAAAATTAGATGGTTGAAAAATAACTTTAATTATATATTAAAGATGAGTCAAATCTTGATTTATAATTAAAAAATATATCTATCTTAGGTTATCAATTTATTAATTTAAAGTCTGATCAAATGAAGTTGTTAATTAATTGAAGACTTTGGTTAATATATATTTCTTTAGTTTATCAATTAATCAATTTCAATCACAGTCAAGGAAGTATTGATTAATTTAATATTATTGGGAACTCACCATGATTACGGGGAGTTCGTTTATTTAAGAAGAATAAATCAATAAATCTAGCTTATATTTAAATTACCTAATTCCTTCTTTCTATAAAGGGTTATGCTCGCTAAAATCTCATATATATCTATTATCCTAGGTTCAACTATAAGTTAATTTATCATTTCCATTTATCTACTTTAATTTATTTGTTTCTTTAGATATAATTTACTTTAGAATTTATAGTTCTTCTCTGTGTACCTTTGAAAAAATTTCTTGAGTTTATGGGAAGGGTCGTCGGCCAAGGATCCTCCCTATCACATCATCAAGGTCTTAGTTAATGCCAACATGAAATTTAAAGACCCTTTCACTTTCCAACTTCTTCTTGTATCGAACGCTATTAACTACACACTCATATGCCTCTTTGAAGCTCAAGTCTAACTCTTACCATAATCTAACCATTTCCATATAGTAATATGTTATGGCTCTGTTCCCCCACTTCATTTTCCATAATTGGATATTGATTTCAAAAATTTGTTAATTTTTTTTATATCAAATTATGTTTTCCGAGTGGTGTCCCACACATCTTTCACCATTGGAAGAAATAGGTAAGTTTTTCCTATTGAGGGCTTTATGGAATGCATTAGCCAAGCGATGGCCATGAAGTTTTTTGACTTTCAGTTTTGGAGGTTAGTTGGATTGGTTGAGGTTGGCTCTTTTGTCTCATCTATGAGGTACCCTAATTTTCCATTTTCATAAATTACTAGTTTAATGGATTTTACCCACTCATGATAATTATTTTCATTGAGTTTTTCAAATGTGAGTTGAATGGACTAGTTATCACTCACTTTAGAACTTATGGTAGACATTTCCTCTGTTTCTCTAATGGGATTATTAGATGGAATTGACTCTCTACTATTATTTTCAATCATTGATTATAGGATGAGAATAAATCTTGATCATATACCATGAAGATTGTACTAAAGAAATATATTATTTTTCTCATTTCTTGTATACTTACATTCATTGTACTAGTTTATATAATACAATAATGAAATCATAAAGAGAAATTAAAAACTAAAAAGTCCCTAACAATTAGGAATACACATTCAAATAATCTCCAATTGTTTTGTAACTGTGTTTCTTTTTCTCTAAAAATATCCTAAATATATCAAAATTTCAACACTTGCACATGTAATAAAACCAAAAATTAATGACATAGTTACACATAGTCTAATGACATTCATTATGAAGCATAATAACAATCTAGTTAATCAATACAAATACAACATCAAATTATTTAAACATTATATAAACTCAATTTAAAATGAATTATCATCAAATCATACTTAATCAATAGCATAAAAGATCCTTATATGCACTTACAAAAATTTACATGAAGATAGGGATAAAGAAAGAGAGCTAAAGTAAAATAGGAATTATAGGACTTTTTGAAGATTACTTATAGATATTGATACACTTTAGTCATCTTATTATTGTTTTTTTAAAACATTTTATTAATTTTTTTTTTGCCAATTTTTTGAGTTTTTGGATAATTTTTTATGAAAAAACTTAAGTTAAATCAAAATGAACTTTATTAGTAGGGACTAGTAGATGTTCGAGAAAAAAAAATATAAAAATGAAAAATAAAGTAATTAAAATTATCAATATTTAAAGTATCTATAAATATGATAATAAGGTCACTAATATATTTAATAGATAAATGAAATAATGTGCATTTTTTCGAAATGGAACCGAAGACACCGTAACTACTACTAGGATAAACAGAAATAGAAATATCCAAAGGCTTATTCCTTTTATGATAGAAAGCTTTAACAGTAAAATCAAGCGCTAAAGATAAAGAAACTTTCAATCTCAAAGCTGAATTATTCATACCACACCCTAACCTCTTTTACAAAAACACTCATGAATAAATACCCACAAAATTGAGCACAATTATGATTATTAAAAATAATTAAAGTATAAATTTTTATTTAGTTATTTTATAAATTTAAATGTCTTATTATTATTATAAATAATTTATATGGTAAAAAATAATTTAAATTTTTTAATATGTCGACCAACATTAAAAAGAACATATCACGAATTCAAAAACAAGGCAATAATGCTGCTTATAAACTTGAACCCTAAACTCAATAAGATCTTATTGGATTGAGTTAGACATGAGTTTTTAACATGGTATCAAAGTTAGACCTAACTTGATCGGTGACTTGGGTTTTACCCTTTAACAATCTCATCGTGACTTTTTGAGACCACCTCTATCTGTGTGGAGGTGAGTTGTTAAGTTTTTTTCAGTCCCACATTGGTCAAGAGTTCAGCAGCAATGCTGCTTATAAGTTTATACAACTCTTAACTCAATGAGATCTTATTGAGTTAAATTAGACTTGAATTTCTAACATATACAAATTTAACACGCAAAAACGACTTAAATTTAATATGATAACACGACATAATAACAAAATGACCCAACTCACTTTAATATTTTTGTTAAATAAACCAAACATGACATAATGACACAAATCAACCCATAAATTAATGTTATTATTATTTGACTCATTAAATTTTATAATACTGACTACTTGATTGAATTTATATATAAGATAAAAAGATTCTTTTCATAAAAATATATGAAAATAAATAATCTTTTAAAAAAGATGAAGAATTGTTTTTTCAAAATTTTGACAGTTTAACCTTGTAAGGTGTAATAAAAAAAAGTTTTGTTTTTCAAATATTTCTTAATTATTCATATAAAAGGAAAAGAAAAAACATATTATAAAAATTTGGAGAATTATTTTTCCCAAAACTTTTCTATGTAAGCCAAACATAATTATTTTTTTCCTTCAAATTTTCTTTCACGACTATTTTTTTCCATCACATTTTCGTTGTGATTTTCTTTCCTATACAAATACTCGTTCCAAAAATAACCTAATTACAAATTTTATTCGTGGTTGAAATTGATACTGGGCTACTTACTCAAAAGGCCCATGTTGATAAAAAAAAACCCAACAAATTGCGAAAAGGGTAATATATAGATTATTGTCCAATTCAATATAATACCTTGCAACGCACTACAAAATTATATCACCACGTCTCCAGCTATGTTGAATGATAATTGATATATTCAAGTCATAGAGTTTGAATATTGCTCAAAACATTGTGTCATATGGTCTTTACCCCTTCTGTATGTCATTTTACGTAAAATATTACGCAACACTCATATCATCATGTTGTTTTGTATTTTAGAAAATGATAATTTTGATTTAAATTTTATTGAAAGTTATGTTAAAGTTTGAAATAAAAAATTTCTTAAAAAGTTTAAAAAATATTTTTAATTAAACATACTTATAGAAAAATATAAATATACATGTTCTATTTCGTTATATTTAAAGAAAAATTTGATAAAAAATTAACTTTTTCACAAACAAATAGACCTATATAATATTCTTTTTACAAACAAAAAGAGCTTAAAAATATATTTTCTTGTCTAAGTACTTTACTAAAAATTTAAACAAAATTATCATATAGACATTTCATTTTATCTTAAATTAATACGTATGTTTTTTTTCTATTTTTTTTGGGTCAGAATAAAGAGTGAAAAAGTGTTCTTATGTGTTGCCATCTTGGGTCAGTCATTTGTTCATCTTAGATTCGATTGGGAAAATGGATATCATAAGAACAAAATGCATGTACGATTGTAATAAATATTAAATTCAGGAAGCAGATACAAAGGAAAAACGAGAGGATTTATTGAAACTAGATTCTATTACTCAATGAAGATCCGAATTAATACACAAAACAAAATGAAAATATAATGAAGTTTTCCTAAAAAACATCAACCAACGCCATCGAGTTATATAAGTTACTTTTTTTCCCTCATAAAGTTCATGGTTTATTAATTTGAAAGATCACAGAAGTTACCTATTGAAAGCAAGGAATAAAACATTCACCTAGACTATATAAAGCCCATCTTACTAAGGAATGATCTTATACATTCAAATTTCTAAGAATTCATTTTGCATTAATCATATTGAAACTACTAAATAAAGTTTTTGCATAGTTGATTTTGGATATATTTTTCTATTCTAAGTAATTACTATTCACAAATACTATCATTTAAATGAATACAACTCAAACTAACTCGACAAAATAATATTATTAGAAATATAATTTAAAAAAAACTAAAATAAATATTAAAACAGAATATTAAAGCATAAAAATAAAAATATCATAAATTTAACGAGATTTGATATGAATGTTACATATGTCATCGTGTAACAATTTCTACTATCTTCAAATTAAATGAACTCTAAAATTACAACTAATTAGACAAAATTAAGTTAATCAATTGTCCTTACAAAAGAGAAGAAAATATGCAAATTTTGGGATGCTTTCAAAGTGGATGAGGAGGCTTTATTTATAGTCCAATAAGCAACACCCATCATTGTTCCTAATCCATATGAGACCTTTTCAATTTGCTTACTAAGGAGCTATACAATAAATCTCCACCTTAGCAACTTAATGATTCTCAATTGATTTCTTCAATTTCTAGATCAACGATGCTAGTGACAACTCAAATTTGTAGGATGTTAATTAAGTTCAAATATTGATTGTTGTCATCACCTTGGTCATCATATATTCTCTATAGTATTAATCTTCTGAATTAGTACTCCATCTTCTTCAATAATCTATCGCATGAAATGATAACGAACATCAATGTGTTTTATACGTGCATGGTAGACTTGGTTCTTTGCTAAATGAATAGCAATCTGACTGTCACAAAACACCTTAATATTCTTTTGACCAACTCCAAAGTCTTCAAGCAATCATCGTAACCAAATAGCTTCCTTCATAACCTCTGTAACTACCATATATGATGCTTATTTTCGCAAGTGTACGAATCGTTCAAGTAATAAAGTGTACAAAAGTCCGGATATCGAACCCACAAGGAATGGCGTTACTAAGAACCGAAATTGACTAATCCTAATTTTATTTGAAAACCGAATTGTTGAAATTTTTTAAGAAGCAAATTAACTTAAAACTAAACGCAAATAACACAATTGAATATTGTTCACAAATGATTAAAAACGCTAAGGTATTTGATTTTGCTAAATCAATTCAATCCGATTTCAAGTCATGTTATATTAGAATCAAAGCTAAAAGTGATGGTTGAAAAACCCAAATTTACCTAATACTCTCTCTCGAGTTATATTAGAATTACTTATCTATGAAAACAAACTATATTTCTATGAAGATTTAATCACAAACAAGCACATTACGATTTATGGAATTTCTAGAATAACCACATACATCATGCATTAGTTCTCACACTCGCATTCAACATACGGTATTTATCACAAGAAGCATTCATTACACATCTCCTCTCGGTCTCAATCTAATGAAAAAAATCATCTAAATCTTGGCCAGAAATTTAAAAGCATTAAGCATGGAAATAAATACTCAACTTGAAAACAATGAACTCATATAACAATAACAAAAGAAATCAGATTTTCTTGATTCAACTACATCATAGCCTTAGCAAAAATGAATTAGTTCATAATAGAAATAAGAACAAACATATTTTCAATTGAATCCATGAATAACAAATCTGAATAAAATACAGAAAATAAAAGCTAAGGAGAATAGATGAAAAACTCTTGAAGATGAAGACTTGGTAGCAACAATGGTGATGATCCTTCAAGCTTCTCCAAACTTTCTCTCCAAAATTTCCTTTTCTCTTCCAAAAATGTCTTAGAGCTCCTCTCTTTGTCGTCCTTCTCTTTCTCCATCATATTGTATATATAGATCTAGGGTTTGGGGGGCAATTTTAGAACAAAACAACATAAAAATGTGTTTTCGGACGAAACTCGCCGGTGGCAACATTATTCTCGCCGCGGCGAGATTTCTAGAAAATAAAATTTTTGGTTCTCTCATTTTGGCCGGTGGCTAGATTAATGTGGCCGGCGGTGAGATTATTTGGCCGGCAACGAGATTTGCATCTGCCAAAATCTGTCCTCTCGGGAAGATTTTCACCGTGCTCTCTATAATAATTTCGCCGGCAGCGAGAATCATCTCGCCGGCGGCGGGATTTCCAAATTTTGAAACTTTATTTTCTTTTTATTTTCACTCAATCCCGATCATTAAACTTTGTCCCAAACTTCTCCAAAATTATGATTTTACCTAAAATTGCACTTTAAACACGAAATACCCGTGAAATGACATTTGTGGAGTAAATAATCAAATAAACACAATTTTCACACAAATATCAACATTTAAATCATAACAAAAATGCAATAATTTGACTCTTATCAATAGACTCTGTTTCAGAATCATAATATCCGACTACATATTGACCAAAAATATTATCCTACTTAAATACTAAACAAACATATATAATATTTAGAGTATACTATATAATACATTTCACAGCCAAACAATGTCCTTTACCAGGATCATGCATGTACCTGCTTACAATTGCAATCGTATGTGAAATTTTAGGTCTCGTACATACCATTGCATACATCAAGCTACCAAGTGCATTAGCATACAATATATTTTCCATGTATTTTTGTTTTGCATCATTCTTAGGAGAAAATTGAGCACTAAGCTTGAAATGATGAACAAGCGAAGTACTTACAGGTTTTGTCTGTTCATTTATGCCAAAACGTTGTAGCACCATTTTCAAATATTGACTCTTGGTCAAACAAAGCTTTCTCTTCTTCTTGTCTCCGATTATCTCCATACCGAGAATCTTTTTGGCTTCTCTCAGATCTTTCATCTCAAACTCCTGACTTAGTTGAGCCTTCAACCTTTCCATCTCTTTGATGCAATAGACATATAATCTATATACAATAGGAGATAGATGAAAGACTCATCTTATCGCTTGCAAAAATACACACAATGATCATGTGTGCTTTTAGTGTACTTCTACTACAACATAAACTGATCAAATCATTTGTACCACTACCTCGGAGATTGCTTCAATCCATACAACAATGTTTTCAGGTTGCAAACCCAATTCTCTTCATCCATGACTTCCTTCCATCTTTCAACTTCAGGACTTCTGATTGCATCTTTATATATGGAAGGAACATCATCATGCACAGTATTCTTAAACTAAGTGGGTAGATATTCCTTATCCTTGTATCATGCAAACACATTGACATTTTGTCGTCATGGCCTATCAATTGTACTTTATCCTTGTTGTTGTGGAGGTTCTTGGGTTAAAACTTCTTCTTCATCTAATTCATCTCCTTCCAATAGAGGATTAGCTTCTGTCTTATCTCCACTAATGGGGTCAACGATTCTGCTTTCAAACTCTAGCTACTTCGGAATTTTCTCCACTTGCTACAAAGTGCCATCAATCTTCTTAGTTACCTTTCTCAGCAAAGTAGATTTTATCAAAGGTAACATCTCTGCTGAAGATTATCTTTTCATTTCAAGGCACCATAGACAATATCCCTTAGAAACTCTAAAAAAATAAATGTCTTGGCTCTTGTATCCAACTTTGATTCCTTGACATGGTAGTATGCAATAGAACTAAACACATGTAAGAAATTGTAATCTCTAGTAGATTTTCCAGAACATAAAAACATGCAAGCATACACGGTCACAAGTAATAATAATTGATAAGTAAGTTATCGTTCCCACGAAGATTTGTTACTACAGTTATTGAGTACTAAAATTATCTCTCTATGATTTTATTCAAAACGATCGTTGATTGTAACAAATTTAAGAAAAGAGTTTAAAAACAAAATAAAAGAAATCTAGGATTGCCATTTTTCACTAAATTAATCAACTCAAATCATATTATTTTATTTTGATTTATATTTTTTAGTACATTTAATTTGTCAACCGAAAACTTCTAATTTTATTCATATATCTCTTCCGAGCTCCGTACAAACACACCTCGTTAAATTAATTCACTATCCTTCATCATACATATCATTTTATCTATGAGCAATATACACAAAAATGCCTCTTCCAAGTTTATTTATGTGCCACAGATCATTTGATAAAATTCATAAATAATCAAAAGCATTAAGCACAAAATAGAATAAACAACTCAAATGCCTTATAAATCATTCAAAAATAATTAAAATAAAAACATCATAAATTTAGATCAAATGCAACCCTAGAAAAATTAAATTACTTCATAAATTTAAAATAAAAATTACAACAGATACAGAAAAATTAGATGAAGAAGAAGGAAAATTAAAACATAAATATTTGGCACACGCAGAACACAACAAAAGCCAAAAAATGGCTTCTGCGTGTTCTGTAGTACAAAACCGAAACTCCAAAACTCCAAAACTCCAAAACTCCAAAAAAAAACTTTTTTACTCTATCATACTATCACCTATTTATAGCTAAAAAAATACATCTAAAATATTACATATATTTTTTTTAAATAAACGCGTAAAAATTTGTATCGAAAAATAAAAATCACGCGTATTGATTTTCAATATTTAAAATATTAATTAAAATCATGCGTAGACACAGAGAGCCGTTTGGATTTTTTAATTCAAAGTGCATGCCACTTGTCATCGTCTGATTCACTGCGATGATTTAATGCGGATACATGACAGCATTTCATTGGCTGCGAGAAACGGGCGCACGATGGATTGTCGCACGGGAGACAACAGCTGCAACGCGGGCGTGATCCTATGCTTTTGCGCACATTGTAACATGACATGTGTCATAACATGATTGGCTTAAAAATAGTGTGTGACACGTGGCATCTTCTGATTCGCTGCAAGGATTAGTGCGGACACGTGGCATCATTTGATTAGCTGAAGATCCGGTTGCACGCAGAGATCAGCGCACGGGATTAGAGGTGCGCATAACATGGGGGACAACGGATGGACGCGTCAGACACGTAGGTCCCACCTGCACACCGGCCTACGCGGCAGGTGGGCCCTACTCGGGTGCCGAGCCGCGTGAAAGATAAGATTTGCACCCACTCAAGTTAGTCGGGTGTGATCGGGACGCGCGCATCATAGTCATTTCTTCTTTGATCGGACGGTCCACGTTTCGTGTGTGCTGTATGGCGCGTGATTTCTTCTCACCTGCGTAGAAAAATAAACTTTAATTAATTGCATTTTGACCCACAAATTTATTTCAAATTACATTTTAAACTTTCTTTAATTAAAGTTAATCCCTTTTCTAATTTAAATTAAATTTTTAAACTTTTAATAATTAAAATTAAGCCCAATTTTAATTTAAATTATATTTTTGACTTTTATAAATTGTAATTAAGAACTCTATTATTTGAAATTATATTTTTAGACATAAATTTGCAATTAATTACGTTTTTCGATACAAATTATTTAATTTTCTTAAAATATATTAAAAGTAGTAAAGACTAATTTATTATACTAAAATTAACTAAAAACATTAAGAACATAACAATTATAATTAATAAAATAGATGAAAATAACTATATAAAATACAGTTATCACATACCTGTATAGGAATTTTTCCTTCAAGAGCAGACGATGGTAGACGATTGAAAGATAACATGCATACGTCACAACCTCAGCCCAACATTTGACAATATACACTGAACCTTCTCTAGAAAAGTTTGGTTCATATGTTCTACAACTATGTTCTATTGTGGTGTTTTTTGAATAGTGAAGTGTCACACTATCTCTTCTTCTTCACAAACTTTCATAAATGGATCATTTTCGAACTCAGTGCCATTATCAGATATCAGACACTTGATCTTTCTACCAACCTAATTCTTGATCATCTACCTCCACTTGAGAAAAATTCCTAGCACTTCATCCTTCTTCTTCATGAGATACACCTAAAATCTTCTCGAGTGTCATCGACAAAAGTGACAAAATAATGTTTGCCACTCATGGATGAAGTTCTTGTTTGCTCTCACACATTTGTATGAATGTAATCCAAGATGCCATTTTGTATTATTGAGTGCAGTGCCAAAGCTTAATTTTTTCTGCATCCCCAATACACAATGCTCACAAAATTCCAACTTCTTGATTCTCGTGTCTTTTAATAGGCCTTACTTTACAAGAATCTGTAAAACGTTTTCACTAGCATGTCCTAAATGCATTTGCCATAGCTTGGAAGTTTTTTAATCTTTTTCTTCCTCCAAAATTGCTGCTGATGTTGTCCCAATAACTATACTACCAAGGTAGTAGTACAAATTATTCTTCCGAACACCTTTCATCACTACAAGTGCTCTAGAAGTAACCTTTAATGCCCCATTTTGTATAGTCACAATGAAGTTTTTTGATTCTAAGACTCCCATAGTAATGAGATTCTTTTTCATATTTGAAACATAATGAACATCCATCAAGACTTTGGTTGAACCATCTTCATTCTTCAAACGAATTGTACCGATCTCCAAAATTTTACAAGAATAATCATTACCTATTAAAAAAGCTCCACCGTCTAGTTCTTCAAATTAAAGAACCGCTCCTTATTAGGAGACATGGAAGGTACATGTTAAATCAAAAATCAATCACCAGGATAGGATGATGTTGATGAACTAACTAATGCAAAATCTGAATCTGAGTTGCTTTCAACTACACATGCATCACGAGTCAAAGCTTTTCCTTTCTTCTATAGCTTCGGATAGTTTTTCTTCCAATGACCTTTTTCGTGACAAAAGGCATATTCATCTTTACCAAGCCTTCATTTAGAAAGAGATCTACCTCTCCTTCATTTCCATTGTGTTTACGGATGCCCTCTTATAGATAGTTCCTCTGCTACTTCATTTCGTCTTTTTTTTTTATCTTTTTTTTCTAATTTCATAACTATACAAAGCAGTGCAAACTTTCTCAAAATATATTTTATCCTTCCCAATGAGTAAGCTCGTAATAAGATGATCAAACTCATTAGGAAGGGAGGCTAAAAAAATCAAGACTAAATCTTCATCTTTAAAAGTTGTATCCATATTTAAAAAATCTACTACTAATTGATTAAAAGCATTAATGTGGTCATTTGTTGTGGTATATGGAAGGTAATCAAAATGGAACAACTTCTTCTTTAAATAGAGTCAATTATGTCGACTTTTCTTCATGAAATTGTTCTCTAACGCCTTCCACAACTTACTTGTGGATGTCTCCTCCATGAACGTGTACTTTTTTTTCTCTTGAGAGACAAAAATGGATTGTACCACATGTCAATCGATTGACATTTTTCCACTTGACTTCATCTACTTAATTGGGTTCTCTTCTTCAATGGAAAATGTTTAGATCTTGATGAAACATAGTATCTAGAACTTCTCCTTGCCACATGCCAAAATGACTAGTTTCATCAAACTTCTCCACCTCGAACCTTGAATTCATCATATTTCTTCTGCCTAACATAGATGCTTGGCCTTTGTTTGAGGGGGAATTTTCTTCTATCATTTCTTCAATCACCCTTACAAAAGAGAGGAAGATATACAAATTTTGGGATGCTTTCAAAGTAGAGGAGAAGGCTTTATTTATAGCCCAATATACAAGACCTATCATTTTTCCTAATACATGTGAGACGTTTTCAAATTTCTCATCAAAGAGCTATACAATAGTTGATAAACTCTTGTCTTCCCATGAAATTGTAAACGTGTTCTCCACCAATTCCCTTATAACATTTTGATTGTCTCTTTCTAATTAGATAGATAAACATTAGCTTTTTAAGGCCATTTCTAGAGGAAAAAGAAGTGTAACCGTCACTTCTTACCTTCCAAATTGGTTCAAAGGATTGAGCAATGGTCAAAGCTAATTCAGTACCATAAATTTTTGGATAAGTGATCAGATGATCATTTTGGAGGACTTTTTCTATGAAAGGTTTTATATTCAAGGTATGAAGATGTTAGTAAGGTTAAATTCCATATCCAACCTTTCCAAATGATGTGGATGAAAGGACAATTAAGGAAGAGGAGTTCTATGGTTACTGGATATGAAGAACAAAGAGAGAAATCCATATCTTAAATTGGGATTCTGCTTCTTAGGTTGTCTTTTGTTGGTAAAGAATTTGAAATTATACTGCACAAAAGAATTTTGAGTTTTTCATGGATTTTTAGTTTCCATAACCTTTTCAAAAAGATTATACAGAGTAATCAATTCTCTAACAAATTTGAGTTATATAGGTAGATTTGATACTAAAAATTTATTTTTTTATATCATAGCCATCTTTTATTATCCTTTGTGTTACAAGAAGGAGCAGCTAGTCTTTGGACATATGCGATCATTTGGGAATTCCAAATACCATTTATCATCAACGAGTTTCCTTTTCCAATATTTGGATTACTAGATCACTTACCAATTTTAGAGGAGGTCATAAAGTTTGAAATTGATCATTCGGAGGATGAACTTTAAATCCAATGTCTATGGTATCCATGAATCATGCCAAATATCTATTATTGTTCCATCTCCAATCTGAAAGCAAGCACACTTTTTTAACATTTGTTGAGTGGATGAGCATTTACCCTTTCAAACTAATGAATCTGATGGTTTTTTTTATAATCCAGAAAGGATTTTGATTCTCCATGTTTGCATGTAAAAATTTCAACCCATAATCTAGGTTCATTTATAAGTTTATTTGCCTAGAAAGTCACTAACTCTTAAATAAAAGAAGGGCGAGTAATCAAGAATGTTTAGTATGTTGAATAATTAGCTCTAAAGTAAATTATATTAGGCACCTAATTTCCCTCAATTATATGCCTAATTTATGGCTTAACTTTTGGCATAATTTCCCTCAATTAGTGACCTTGATTCTTGTCCTCATTCATTGTACAAGAGGGAGAGAGATCCTTACTTCATCTATAAATATAGAGGAGTTCACACCTTAAAAGCATAAGAAAAAATCAAGAAAAAAAGAAGAGAAAGAATAGACCAACTCAAAGAAAGAAAATACTCCGTGAGTGTGAGAGTTTTCTATGAGTTTGGGAAACATCTGAGAGATATTATTAGTGAAGAAATCTATATCTGTATTCTATATATTTCCTACTTAGTCCAATAATATATATTGTCTCTCATAGACCTAAGAAAATTTCCAAACCATGTAAATTCTATGTGTTTCCTTTTATCGATTTGATATATCATATAATGTTATTCATTGCTTCCGTGCACAACAAATTGGTATCATAGCCAAATATAGTAATATTATACATCAAATCAAAGCTCTCAATGAGATGAATGCAATAGAGAGCGAATCTCTTAACTTATAGGTGAGATGCACCACCAAGAGCCACCAGAGTGCTACTGCCAACAACTTAGTCAACTCACCTAGTTGAGCCATCTAAGCTATTTGAATGAGCCATTGAGCCGTTGAACATGCCGTCAACTCAAGCTACCTAGTCTATTGACTAATCATTCTGTTGATTGTTGACTATTGACTAATGAGTCAACTCAATCATTAATGATTTTTTGGATAGAGTTGATCCATTTTTCACCCGTTTTCAAATGAGTTGGACCTATTCTTAGCTAATTGGACCATTTCGGATTCAACTATAGACTCCATTTTTTCAAATAAGGTATAAAAAACACAATTTTAAGTTATAAGTTCAAAATTTTTGTTATCCATTTATACTTATGGCTATTACAAGAAATATCGAGGAAGGTGCACAAGTTGGCCCTAGAAGTTCTATTAAACCAAGTTTTTCTACTTAAAGAACCATGTTATCTAACGCAAAGTTTGAGGTGGTGAAATTTGATGGCACTAATAACTTTGGTATGCAGCAATGTGAAGTATTAGATCTATCGTTCTGAGAATGATCTAATATTGCTTTGTAGATCAGGCCAAAAGATTATTCCAATGAAGATTAGAATTATGTCAACTGATAAGCTTGTGGCACAATTTGATTGTGCTTGGGAAATGATTAGAAGTACTTTATCATGAAAGAAAATACAGCTATAGTTCTCTAAAAAAAAGCTCGAGGACAAGTACATGATGAAAAGCAGAGAGAATCAACTCAACTTGAAGAATAGAATTTTTCATTTTTGTTATCTATGATTGAGCACTTAGATAATTTCAACAAAATTATGGCCCATCTGCAAAATTTAGATATAGAAATTATTGATGAAGATAAAGCTTTTCTATTGCTAAATTCATTAACCACAACTCTGTTATATGGAAAAGATGCGTTTAAATTCATAGATGTTTCAAATGCTTTGTAAAATAATGAGTATCGGAAGAAGGATTAATAAGATCACATAGACTCAACATCATAAGAATTGATTGCATCTAGAGGCAAGATGAACAAAAAAAATCAAGCATATTAAATAATAGAGGATGATCGAAATCAAAGTCTAGAAGAGATTCATCCAAAATATGTCCTACGAAAGACGAGTGTGCATATTGTCACCAGAACCGACATTGAAAGAAAGATTGTCCAAACAAGGACAAGTTAAATGCAAACGTTGCACAGAAGTCCAATGAAGATGAATAATTAGCCTTTATAGTTTCATCATCAGATACCTACTCAGAAAAATGGATCCTTGATTCTGGATGTTCTTCTCATATCTGTCCAGATAGACATTGGTTTTTCAAGTTCTGAGGAGCTTTGAAAGTATATAAATTACAGACCTAATTAACCTAAATGGGGTGAATATGTTATTTTTAATTTTTATCAATTTATAATTTAATAATCTAAACAAAGTGTCCAGGCATGCAATCACCTGTAAGATTAAAGTGCAGAAATAAAAGAATAACATACGATATTTTTATGTGAAATCAACCTAGGCCACAACCATGACCTAAGAGGAAAACGACTGGTCCACCAAACCACCTAACTTTCCACTGTGAAAAACAAGTGTTCAAGTACAAACTCGGTCTTATGCTACCCTCCATAGGATACCCTAATGTACCTTACTTACGAGCCTATGCTCTATTTTCATAGTTTTCAATATTAGCGTGAGCGATTTCCAGATCAATGTTCCAATAAGCTTCCTATCAATCAAATAACTTCCCGGATTAACTGTAAAATGATTAGCATAAAAACACATGTGTCCATGTGTGTTCTAGAACATATTTAATAATGAATAATCCTAACTAGATGAATCAAAACATATTTCACTAAAATCAAATCAACTAGCAAATCCAAGAGCACAAACATCAAGCACAATTTCAATTAAAATAGCTTCTTTTTAAAGATTAATAATCAAATCAAATAATTATGATATGACAAACACAATAATTTGATCTAATAATTCAAGAACAAAAATAAAGAAGAAGCTATAAGAAGATATGATCAAAATATCATAAACTAATTAGGCTTATTAATCAATCAAATATAACCACCAATATTTGATAGATTAACTAATAAAAAAGTCTAAAGAATTATGATCTTATATTTTCAAAACAAGAGAAATATTAAGAAGAAGAGAATAATGCTCTTGTGTAGTTGATTGAAACAATGAATAATGAGTTTTATTTATAGGAAAAATTAAAACCCTTAAACCCATGTAATTGATCAATATCTTTTCTATTACAAATATGATTAGTAATATTCATTAATTAAGAAAACTCTTATATAATTGATAAATATATTTTCTATTACAAATAGGATTAGTAATAGTCATTAATTAAGAAGACTCATATTTAAAGAATATATTTTTAAAATAAACCCATTAATCATGAAGATTCATATTTTAGAAAAAGTTCTTTTAAAGTATATTTTATGCTATCTTTTAGGCTAATATTTACACTTAATTTAGAATATATCTTATATAATATTTTAGCATATATCTTATTCTATATTTTAGTATAAATATTTTAGCAATAGAAATAATTCTAGATTTATAAATATGTGTAATTAAATACGTGAGTGCAATCCTATGTGTTATAGTTATAACAGATATACTTGAAGTACGACTATCTGAAATTCTGACATTTCTTCAACTTTACTTGATAGATTGATAACGAGCATAAAAATAAGTTTACAGGTAAATATTTTGTTCACGAAAATAGCCAACACTTATAATCCTTACAAACTCCCACTTTGACATTTTCGTGTGGTAAAACATCCCTCTCACGATATGACACTTATAGGAATAAGATAAAAATACAATGATGTCCTAGACTCCATAGTGGAACTATCCTATGGTCCGGTGAATTCATCTTCGTTGAAACTTGACAAGCATGTAAGAAACTGAAATAACATTGACAAAGCATACGATAACTTGTTATGAAAGTCTCATTGTATATTAGTTCAGTTTACATAGAAATAAGTAGAGTGTAAAAAATAATCATGTAATGCATGCATTCATACCAATCTAGCTTAATATAAGACAAAATGATCGAAAGCATTCTTACGCTAAATATGTTCTCCCCTATATGCATAACAAAATAAATCATAAAAGTAAAACACACTCTCCCTTTTTTTGACATACAAGAAGGACAAAGCATTGTACAAAACAATGGAGCTAAAATTCCCCAAAAGATAAAGAGTAATGTAAAAATAAATTAATGCATAAGTGCAATGTGGTTTAAATTCCCTCTAAGTTCTATGACTCTCTAGCTTAAAAACCAATTAAAAAGTTAATAAATAAGAAGAAAATGTGAATGAGTAAAAATCTAGTTTTTTTTTAGTTTTTATATTCACAAATATCCACATTATGTATTAAACTCATTTAATCAAAAATGAGTGCACTACTAATTGAGAACTCATCATTTTTAACTCAAATTTTGATTATTTATCATAAAAATAAGCAAGTAGAATAGAAGAGACACTCAAGCACACCTTGTATATATAATGACATATTGAAAATTACTTAAAAGTAGTGTATATGTTGAAACTCCACAAATATACCAATTAATTCATTTATGATTAATCAAGAAAGACTCAAAAGAAAAAAATATATCACCTATCATGTAAAATTATAATCGAGTCTTCAATCTCACAATTTAAAAAAACAATACATATATATATATATACATACCAAAAGAGGACTTCAATTTTGTTTTTCTTTATTTTATAAATAAGGAAAATGATGTTTTTTTCCTTTAACCTCAATTGGCCCTTTTTTTGTGCATTCCAAGTACAAGTTTTATAAATAATCACTTTTTTGCATAATCTTTTTTTTCACGAGTTATAAATCTAGGATGATGACTTTCACACTAATTTTGAGTTAGCCTTTTGTACTCACTATGGTAGCTTCACGCAGCATAATAGGTAGCCCTATCAATAATAGGTGTCTTCATATGGTAAAATTTTAGTAAGCAATAAATAGAACTCAACACAATTTTGCAGTCAAGATTAGTTGAAGTCCTAGAGTCTTTCAAGAGAATTTATAAACTTCAAGCATAGCATAGATGTGTATTCGTGAGTGTTTGAATAAGTTTAAGTCAACATCAATCATCACATGCACAAGAATATGTGTGTGCAAAAATCAAAATTTTGGAATAATTTATACAATAAATATCAAAATGAATTAAGTCACTAAAAATAAGGTTATATGTATGTAAATTTTGAATATGTCCAATACCTTGTTGGCCAGATAAATATTCCACTTCTCTATCTCTTTTTTAAAGCTTAACTAATAAATAAAATAAATACAAAAAATATTTCTCACCTAGGGTCATTTAAGAACTTTGGTATGCTTAAAGAATCCCAGCATTCATGCAGCCACTAGCCACCATTTAGCACATAAGTTAGCCACTGCACACAAGATGCATTCAACCACTACTTATGTTCTTTTCCACCACAACTGATGCTTATGACTTTTCTTGCTATGAATGCACCTAGTGCCAAGTTCTATAACATCTATCTTTTGTATCGTGTATGTCATGATAAGTGTAAAAACAATTTGTGTCCATGTGTCTGCTAAGTTGTCTATTTTGTACATGTGTCGGTTGCATGTTTGGTACAAGTACTAAATGCTTGGCTAACTTTTGAATGTACTTAAACATGATGAATGGCAAAGAAAAGGGAAAAAATTATAACAAAAAAACACCCTTCTTAACCCCATTTTGTTCTTCTCTGATTGGGACCTATCAATTGGTATCAGAGTAGGATTAAAATGGAAACAACCCGAGATAGAATTGAGAAGTTGAAAGCTAGTCTAGGAGGTTGGCAAGATAGCTTCACACTATTAGAATTGGGAATCCATGATAAGCTACATCAGCTTGAGGAAACCATCAATAGAATCTCAGATGTCTTGATACATAGACAAGACTCTCCTTCAAAAAAATGTAGGCAACCACCATGGAAATCAGTCTTCCAATGGCCAAAATTGTGAGCCAAGATATAGCATTAACGAGCAAGTTGAAGATACTCTTACTCATCATAAAAAAATTATTTCTCTCCTCTCTAGGAATGTGGAGCAAGGAAAAGGGATTTTCTAACCACATAAATTGCTAGATGATCTTGAGGATACAATTAGAAGCAAGGAAGCATAGAAGCTCAACGATGGTCTGTTTGGAAAAAAATATCAAATCTGCACAAGAAACTATGATTTGCCTCCACTTGTGGTAATTGTTGTTCATCCAAGACTTGATGTTTAGGAATACCTTCATGCTAATGTCTTTGAGAATAGCATGGAAAAATTGAATGCTACTTAATATCTTAAATTAAAAAAAGAACTTATTGATGGATAGGTTAGTGATAAGTATGTATTGAAGCTTGATTTTAAGCCATTCAATACAATGTTTCCTCACTCAAACCAGTCTTCATCCATTGGAAATGTTGTTCAGTTCCTTAACTTCCACCTTTTCTAAGTTATGTTTTGCAATAAGGAATCTTTGGTGCCATTACTTGATTTTCTCAAAGTACACAAATACAAAGGGCATGCATTGATGTTAAACGATAAGATAACAAGCATATTCAAACTTCAGTATGCTTTAGCTAAGGCCAAGGATAATATTTCTAAGTTTCCAATTGAAACTCCCTATTTTGAGTTTTATTATGTATTTTAGGAAATGATTTTTGAGAAAGGTTGGGGAGATACTACAACACGGGTAATAGAGACAATGCGCATTCTCTCAGATATCCTTTAGGATCCCGATCCATCTATATTAGAGACATATGCTGAGGATGATTTTCCACCCCCACCTCTTATTATCCCTCAAGATGTTTTCCCTTTGCGAGTTGAGACGATACATGAACCTGTCAAACAAAAAGTACTATGCCTGACATGACCTTGACATTAATGACAAAAAAGGCTCTATTGACTAACCACTACAAAGTTAATCTTACCAATATTGATGGTCATTTCTTTCATTATAGTGTGTCTCTTTCATATGAAGATGGTCGACCTTTTGATGCTAAGGGTGTTAGGAGAAGAGTCCTTGAGAAGGTTCATGAAACCTATCTTGATGGAAAGGAATTTACTTATGATGGAAAGTAGAGCTTATTCACTGTTAGAGCCCTCCCTCGCATCAAGCTTGAGTTACCTGTTTTATTGGAGGAGTTCTCATCGAATAAAAACAATTAAAATTTGGTTTCGGCATCAGTACCATTCTAAGACATTTTTGGTAGAGATAAACTTTGCTGCAAAAATTCTCATGCAAGCCATTGGTAATGCCCTTAGAGGTCAAGAATCAGAAAATTCACAGGAAACTCTAGGAGTGTTAGACATCATTTTAAGGAAACATGCCTCGAAATTGGGATGCCTTCTAATTCTCCAATCATTAATGCCTTGTAGATATTGGTAGTGGTATTCTTGGCTGTAGAGGTTTCCATTCAAGCTTTAGAACTTCCCAGGGTGGCCTATCATTAAATATTAATGTATCAACTAATACGATAGTTAAGCCATGACCAACTATTGACTTTTTAATTGAGAACAAAAACATGTAGGATCCTTATCAAATAGAATAGGCCAAGGCTAAAAGAATGCTGAAAAATTTAAGGATTAAAACAAGTCTTGAAGAGATTATTGAGCACTACATATTTGGATTCCATATTGATCCTTATCACCCTGAACAAGCGACTGCAAATTGGTTGAAATTCTTTCAAGAAAACAAGAAGAATACTAGTTCAGATGCACTATTTAATCGAACTAATGAGACATGTGATCCGATGAACACTAGTCAATTGCTTGCCAAATTTGTTGTTACTACTCCTAAGTTTTCAAAAAGTGATAATGAAGTTAATCAACAGATAAAAGAGCGGTTTATTTCATAGGGGAAGGTAATGTTATACTAAAAGAATCCTAGCATGCGTATAGCCACCATCTACCATAAAGCACACAGTGCAGCCACTGCACACAGGCTGTATTCAACCACTACTTACATTCTTTGCCACCACAGCTACTACTTATGATTTTTCCTACTATGAATGTGCCAAGTATAGCATTATCTAAGTCCAATTATAGCGATTTCCTAAGCTTATGGGTACGCCAAGTGTAATGTTGTCTAAGTCCATTAAGTGCCAAGTGTCGTAATAGTTGTCTTTTGTATCATGTATGTCATGATAATTGTAAATTTGTTTTGTTTCCATGTGTCTGCTAAGCTATCTATTTTATGCATGTGTGACTATATGTTCTGTATAGGTGTGGAATTCTTGGCTACCTTTTAAATGTATTTAAACATGATGAATATAAACACCCTTCTTAACCCCTTTTTGTTCTTCTCTGATTGGGACCTATCAAACTCTAACAAAAATACCTAGAAGAAGGAATAAAAGACAATCAAATGACTAGGAAAAAACAATCTTTTCTTACCCAAATTTTCTAGCATTTTGGTTTCTCTATATTATTGGGTTGGGACTCAACTAACTTAGGTTTCATAGACGTGTTCTTAAACTTAGCTTTACTTTTCTCATTCATCCCAAATGAAGATGCAGTATGCATATGCCTTAAGTTGTTCGTTTAATTTTTATATTTTTGTATTTAAATTATTATTCTCTTCTATGGCTATAAGACATTTATAAAGTAATTCTTTAGAACTTTTAACATTATATTTAGAAAGAAAAGGAAATTCAAGTTCTTCATCATCTAAGCTATAGTCCTCAATAAAATGATCCATAATAAAAATTTGTAGGACTAATACTAAGTGTATCTAATGTTGGCTATGATACCAATTGAAAATTTATAAATTACGGACCTAATTAACCTAGAGAGGGTGAATAGGTTATATTTAAGTTTTATAAATTTATAATTTAATAACCTAAATAAAGTGGTCAGACATGCAATTTCATGTAAGAATAAAGTGCGGAAATAAAAGAATAACACATAATATTTTTAGGTGGAAACAACCTAGGCCACAATCACCTAATTTTCCACTATGAAAAACAAATGTTCAAGTACAAACTCAGTCTTATGCTACCCTCCCTAGATACTACCCCAATGTACCTTACTTATGAGCCCCTACTTTGATTTCATAGTTTCTATTAGCGTGAGCAATTTCCAAACCAACGTTACAATAAGCTTTCTGCCAATCAGATAAGTTCCCGAATTAACTGCAAAATGTTTAGCACCAAAACACATGTGTCCATGTGTGTTCTAAAACATATTTAATAATGAATCATCCTAACTATATGAATCAAAACATGTGTCACTTAAATCAAATCAACTAAAAAATCCTAGAGCAAAAAGATCATACACAATTTCAATTAAAATAGTTTCTTTAAAGATTAATAATCAAATCAAATAATTATGATATGACAAACACAATTATTTGATTTAACAATTCAATAACAAAAATAAAGAAGAAGCTATAAGAATATATGATCAAAATATCATAAACTAATTAGGCTTATTAATCAATCAAACATAACCACCAATATTTGATAGATTAACTAAATAAAGAAGCCTAGAAAATTTTGATCTTATATTTTCCAAACAAGAGAAAGATTAAGAAGAAGAGAAAAATGATCTTGTATGGTTGATTGAAACAATGAGTAATGGATTTTATTTACATGAAAAATTAAAACCCTTAAACATATGTAATTGATAATATCATTTCTATTATAAATATGATTAGTAATACTCATTAATTAAAAAGACTCCTATTTAAGAATAAATATTTTAAAATAGACTTATTAATCATGAAGATTACTATTTAAAAAATATTTCTTTTAAAGTATATTTTATGCTATCTTTTAGGCTAAGATTTACGCTATAATTTAGAGTATATTTTATCTAATATTTTAGCAATAAAAATAATTCCATATTTATAAATATGTGCTATTAAATACGTGAGTGTAATATTATGTGTTATAGTTATAACAGTTATACCTGAAGTACGATTATCTGAAATTCTGACATTTCTTCAACTTTTCTTGATAGACTTGATAGCGAGCTTAAAAATAAGTTTAGAGATAAATATTTTGTCCATAAAAATAGCCAACACTTATAATTATTACAAGCTCAATGGAGGAGTTGTGCTTATGGGCAACGACAATGCCTATCAGACAAAAAGGATTGTAACAATATGAATAAAGATGCACGATGGTACAATCAGAGGACATACAAATGTGAGGTATATTCCTGATCTAAAGAAAAACTATATTTCTTTAAGTGTTCTAGATTCTAATGGTTACAAGGTAACATTGGAAAATGAAGTCTTGAAAGTTGTACGAGGTTCATTTGTAGTGATGAAGGGTACTCAGAATGCGAACCTATATTTCCTTAATGGGAGTAAAATTATAGGAAGAATAGTTGTCTCAAGTAGTTCTGAAGAAAAGACATATGATTCTTCCTACCTATGGCACATGTGCTTAAGGCATATTGGCGAAAAGGATTTGAAAGGTTTAATGAAGCAAGGTCTTTTGAAAGGTTCCAAGACTGAAAAGTTTGATTTCTTCAAGCATTATGTAATGGGAAAACAAAAAAGAGTCAAGTTTGGTACTATCATTCATCATACTAAGGTAACTATAGATTATATTCACACGGACGTCTAGGGACCTTCCAAGAATGCTTCACTTGAGATAAATGTTGGTTTGTGACTATTATGTATGATTTCTCTAGATATGTCTATATATACACCATGAGTCATAAAGATGAATTTTTGGATATCCTTTCTTCAAAGTTTGTCAAGATGAAGGGATAATCAAACATTTTTTAGTTCCTCGTACACCATAGCATAATAGAATTGCAGAATGAATGGATTGTACTTTGGTTGAGAAAGTTCGACATATGCTATCTCAATCCAAATTAAGCAAGCCATTTTGGGCTGAGGCTTTGTCATATGTAACTCATATAGTCAACAAACTTTCTACGACTGTATTATATGGGAAAACTCCTAAGAGGTATGGTCTAGACAACCTGGTTCTAATTATGATTCATTACTAATATTTGGATGTCTTATATATTTTCATGTTATTTAATCCAAACTGGATCCTAGAGTAAAGAAATTTGTTTTCTTGGGCTTTAATGAAGGAGTTAAAGGATTTTGACTTTGGTGTGGTGAATCGAAGAAGATAGTCTTAAGTTGAAATGTCACATTCGATGAGTATATTATGCTGAGATAGAAAAATTCAAAGAAAGAGAATGAAATTCCAAATACTCTTTCTAAGGTGGTGCTTGAGACTTTAGAAGATCCAAAAAAGATTGCACTGACTATCAATCGTGGTGAAGATAAAATTGATGATCAAGAAGATATCTCAGTTGAGATGGAGGTTCTCTCATCATCACCACTGATCAATCAGTACCCAAAATCTATTGCCACAACTCAACCTAGAAGGGAGATTAGGAAGCCTACCAAATACATAGATATGGTAACATTTTCACTTATTGTAATTGATGATGATGTCACATGCACTTATAGAGAAGGCGTGCATAGAGTTTATAGTATGAAGTGGAAGATAGAAATAGATGAAGAGATGAAGTCTATACACTATAATCAGACTTGAGAGTTGGCTCAAATTCCCAAAGGAAAGAAAACTATTGGTTGCAAATGGGTCTATGCTAAGAAGGAAGGTATTCTTGGTAAAAACAACATCAGGTACAAAGCTTGACTGGTAGCAAAAGGCTATGCTCAAAAAGAAGAAATAGACTATAATAAGGTATTCTCACCTTTTGTTAAGCATTCACCTATTTGAATACTATTGGCTTTGGTAGCATAGTTTGATCTTGAGTTAACTCAAGTCGATGTTAAAATAGATTTTCTCTATGGTACTTTGAATGAAGAGATCTTCATGTCTCAACCGGATGGCTTCAAAGTTCTAGGACACGAGAATTGGGCTTGCAAGTTGAGCAAGTCATATTATGGTTTGAAGCAATCACCACGACAGTGGTACAAGTGCTTTGATAGCTTTATTAGAGAGAAAGAGTACATATGTAGCCAGTTTGATCACTATGTATAATTTCGAAAACTCCAAGATGGTACTTTCATTTATTTTCTCTTATATGTTGATTGCACCTAAGAGCAAGGTGGAGATCAACAAACTGAAGGATTTGTTGAGTTTAGAATTTGAAATGAAAGATCTTGGAGAAGCTAAGAAAATTATTGGGATGGAGATCACAAGAAATAAAGTTGCAAGCACAGTCTGTTTGACACAGACTTAGTATCTAAAGAAAGTACTTCAAAGATTTGACATTGATGAGAAAACCAAACCAGTAAGTACACCGCTTGCTCCTTATTTTTAGTTGAGTGCATTGATGTCACATATCGCCGCCGATGAAAAGAAGCAAATTGAGCGTGTTCCATATGCAAATGTCATTGGTGCCTTGATGTATGCAATGGTATGCACCAAATCTGATATTTCCCATGCTATTATTATGGTGAGTCGTTACATGCATAATTTCAGTAAAAGACACTGGCAAGCAGTGAAGTGGATTCTATGGTACATCTATGATATTGTGGATATTGGTTTAAAGTTTGAGAGAGAGAAAACTAAAGTTAAGCACCTAGTCGGATATGTGGATTCTGACTATGTTAGAGATCTAGATAAGCATTGATCTATAACTAGTTATGTGTTCACAATGGTAGGAGGACCAGTTTGTTGGAGATTAACATTGCAGTCAATTATGGCTTTGTCTACTACAAAGGTAGAGTATATGGTTGTAACAAAAGCATTCAAAAAAGTTATCTGGATTCTCGAGTTGACTAAGGATTTGGGTATTGTTCATAAGAACATGGAGGTTTTCTACGAGCTAGAGGGCCATTTTTTTTTGGCAAAGAACCAAGTTCATCATGGTCACACCAAGCACATCGATGTTTGATTTCATTTTGGTCGAGAAATCATCAATGAAGGGAATGCTATACTCCAGAAAGTTAATACTGTAGATAACCCTACACTTATGCTTACAAGGATCAAGTTTCAACACTATTTGAACTTGATCAACATCTCTCGAGCTTAGAGCGCCTAGGGGGCATTTGGAGGCAACACTATGAAATTTTTCACCAAGGTGGATATTGTTGAATAATTGGCTCTAAAATCAATTATATTAGGCACCTAATTTCCCTCAATTATTTGCCTAATTTGTGGCCTAACTTTTGGCCTAATTTCCCTCAATTAGTGACCTTGATTCTTGCCCTCATTCATTGTACAAGAGGGAGAGTGAGCCTTAGTTCATCTGTAAACATGTAAGAGTTCATGCATTGAGAGCATCAGCAAAAATAAGAAACAAAATCAAAGAGAGCATAGGAAAACTCAAAGAGAGGAAATACTCTGTGAGTATGAGAGTATTCTATGAGTTTGGGGTAACACCTATGAGATATTATTAGTGAGAAAATCTGTATCTGTATTCTGTATATTTCCTACACAGTTCAATAATATTTGATGCCTCCTGTAAACCTAGACAAATTATGGAATCATGTAAATTCTGTGTGTTTTCTTTTACCAATTTGATATATTCATATAACGCTATTTATTACTTCCGTGCACAACATAATATCCTTTTGAAATGAATTACTTAATTTTTCGTTATTTTAATGGTAGCATAATTTTATTTTAAATACTCTTTTTTTATATATTTTTCAAGTGGTATTTTAGTGATATTCACATTTAATAAAATGTATCAATTACATGTAATTTTTTATTTTATTAGTGATTTACATGTGCATTTAATGATAGGTATTTGTGATATTTGTTTTTACTATTTTTTCCACTATTTCATTAACAACTTCTATTCTCATCATTTTTGAATCCTTAAATATATATTTTAATATTTTTGACTCATTTGTTTCTCTCTCTCTTTAACATGTCTTCTTTCTTTATCACCTAAAAGTTCAACAAGTTCTCTTATATTATGCTTTTTCCTATTTATCATCTTAAATAGATTTTTTTTTCTCTATCGTTCTTTTCCTTCCTTTCCTTTTATGCATTACTAATGATTCTAAAATTGATAAAAGGCTAAGGTTCATTTCAATTCCAAACAAAGAAATTGCTCGACGGTCTTGATGATATTAATATTGCTTATAATAGTGGAGGTACAGGTTTGATATATAAGACTATATATAAGTTGTGCATATAGACTATTTTTTCTACTAACTTAATCTAATTTTTTCATACAAATTGCACTTATTTTTCTATAAACAAAATCTTAAATAAAATTTAAATCAGCAACCAATATGTAATTATAAATGAGTTTGTTGAACTATGGAGTGATATATTAATAAGTAAGGTTGAATAGCATGTAAAATTAATCAAATAGCATTAAAAGATATATTTAAGGACTTAAAAATAACTGGTAAAAAAAATGTTAATGTTTTAATGAATGTAATAGTAAAAAGTACAATAAATGCCCTTAATTAAATATATATGTGATACACATGTGTAGAAAATCTTCAATAAAATAAAATAAAATACATCAAATAGATATATTTTATTAAACGTGAGTATCATCAATGTACCTATTGAAAAATATGAGTAAAAATGATATTTAAAATAAAATTATGGCATTATTAAAGAAGCTAACTCAATTACTTAGGTCCAATATTTTCTATGACAATTTAATTCACCACTAGTGAAAGAGTGACAACACATACTCATATGGTTTTATATTTTTATATTTTTATATTTTTTATTTTAATAAATTATTTTTATATTTTTATATGCGTTTGAAAAAATATAATTTTTTAAAAAAATATAAAATTTGACCTTTCGAGTTAAACCGTCGCTTTTTAAAGTTTAATGGATTAAACTAAAACAAAGGAGAAACACTTAATTTAAATGTTATAACCTACCCTACAATTGTCTCGTAAAATAAAGACAAATTCAAATTTCTAAACAAAATGAAGACTTAAAACAAACTAGACTTAAAGAGACTTATTCAGCAAAGGCTGATTCAACAATTTCTAAGGTAGAAAATATTACCCAAGTATGTTTCCAATTTGCAAGACACGATATACCATTTTTTTTTTTTTTTAACTTCGTGCATGCATCGCCCTTTTTAACTTACAATTATGTTTTACCCTCAATGATAATGTTTCATCACTCAATAAAACTATTATTTTATTACAAAAATTATTTTTATTATAAAACTATTATTTTATTTGAAAGCCCTTACCTCTTTTTTAAATGGCCACTAAAGTTATTTTTTATAAAAAATAATAAATTATATTCGAACTTTAATTTATAATAAAGAGCCATATCAGCTTAATTAGAAACTAATGACATTTTGAAAGCCCTCACCTTTTTCCGTAGTTCAGCTGTTCTTTTTCCAATATAATAACTGCAATTAAAAAAGTTTTTTTGAGGTGACTGACTGATAAAACAAGCCTAACTACTTTTTTATATATATAAACATCTAACAAGCCTAGGGGTGTCCATGGTCCGGTCCGATTTTACCTAAAAAAATTTAACCAAATCAGACCGTTCATATAGTTGAAATCGGATCGGACCGGACCATTCAGCTATCTAAAATGTTAAAACCGAACAGTTTGGTCCGGTTTGGTTAACGGTTTTGAACGGTTTTTAACAATTAATAATAAATAAATATGATTGAGTTTAATATGATATAATTTAATAGGATGTAATCAAATATAATGCTCATTTATAATCATACATAGATAGATATTATGGTTAAATACATAAATACATAAATAAGATGTTATCAAAATCTAAAATAAAAAAAAATTAGACATAAAGAAATGAATTCTAAATATCTCATTTACAAAGAATTCTTAAACATATGCAAACATCAAAACTCACAATCAACAACAATACATCATTAGATAATAATATTTAAAACTTACCCATTATTAATCATCAACGATCATTATAGTGTCTTTAATGAACTTTACAATCAAACAAAATCAACATCTTCATAAATGTCTAGGTCATCATTGTATTCTAGTAAGAGGACATTGTCATTATTAATTGAAGAACGAAACCAATTTTGACTACATACTAATGTCTCTACCGTTTTAGGATTCAAAGAACTCCTAAATGGATCAAGAATGCGCCCTCTTGTGCTAAAAGCTGATTCTGATGCAACAGTTTAAACTTGAATTGCTAACACATCACGTGCAATGAGAGAGATGATAGGAAACCTAAAAGAATTTTCCCTCCACCATTTTAATATATCAAACTTATCCAACATGACATTTTCACATGGGGTGTTCAAATATTTCTCAACCTCGGTTTTCAACTCCAAACTATTTTTCTCCTCTAATCGTTTAAGAAACTTCAACTTTCTTGCTTCCTCAGATGAAGGAATCCTTCCTATTACATCTTGTGATTGAGTCACATTAGATTGAAAATCTTTTCCATGCACTAACATATAGTAAGCTTTGAACATATCCATAAAAGTATTTTTGACATTATCTCTCAATTTTTGAACAATTTCTAAATCATAAATCTCTTCAAATAAGAATTCCAAATACTCTAATTTGTACCTTGGATCAAGTACAAATGCAACATACAACATCTTATTACTCTTGTCTACATTTCCCCAATACTTCTCAAATTTTGTTTTCATGCTAATAGCCATATTTTTCAACAACAAGTCATCAGAACCACACCATGTAAGTATTTGAGATTGAATGTTATGTAGTTCTGTAAAATATAAATTTGAAGTGGTGCATAAAGATGCACTGAATGCTAAAGTAGAGTCATAAAAAGTTTTCAAAAACTTGACAAAAACACCAGCATTCTTCCAATCATCTAATGTTGGCGGCCCAACATTTGATCGCTCCTCATGAAAATAAGAAATAAAGTTTGTTCCTTCCTCTTCTTCAAGACGATCAAATGCTTTTTGAAAATCTAAAGAATATTTTAACATTAGATATGTGGAGTTCCATCTTGTAGGCACGTCTAGCACGACACTTCCTTTGGACTCAATATTTTCTTTAATAGAACACATTTTAAACTTTTGTAATCTCAAAGGAGAGGATCTAACATATCTCACAGCGCAACGAATACTCATAATAGTACTATGAAGATCTTTAAGTCCTTCTCTTACAATCAAATTCAAAATGTGAGCACAACATCGCACATGAAAGAACTCCCCACTCATAACAAGTCCATCATTCCAATTTGTTAGCTTCCTTTTCAAGTATCACACAGCAGTATCATTTGAGGAAGCATTATCAAGTGTTATGGTGAATACCTTACATATACCCCAATCACGCAAACTCTGTTCTATCACTCTCCCAATTGTATCACCTTTATGATTCTCAACTTGACAAAATTTTATAATTCTCTTTTGTAATTTCCAATCTTTGTCAATATAATGAGTGGTTAGACAAATATAATTAATATTTTGAATTGAAGTCCAAAAATCACTAGTAAGACAAACTCTTTGCTTTTCACTTATGAAAAAGTTCTACAAACTTTTTTTCTCATCTAAATAAAGTTGAAACACATCTCTAGAAATTGTTTGCCGAGATGGCACATGAAACTTAGGAAAAATTTCAGATATAAAATCTTTAAATCCCTCACCGTCAACAAACCTAAAAGACAATTCATCAATAATAATCATTTTTGCCAAAGCAACTCTAGCACGTTTTGCATCAAATGAAACAGCAACTAATTTATGAGTTGTCCTATCATCCTCTCTTTTTTGTGTTTGAAAACTTAACATCTTTTGTCCTTTATCTACTTCTATAGGAATCTTCTTACATAAATTTTTGAAGTGATGTATCATCGAAGTAGTTCCATTCCTTGTGGGATGAGCAGCATAACGTTTTTTACAATAATTACATGTAGCTCTAGGATTTTCCACATCATAGGGTAAAATATATGAAAAATGATTCCATATTTATGACCTAAAATTTTTTGGTTTCTTCATATCAGATTCATTATCGAGGTGAACATTACTTACTTCTATTCCCCTTTTTGAAGATGAGTCATTTAAATTCTGTGGTGGATTTTCCACTTCATTCAGATGAATTTCAGGTTCAATGTCTTCAATCATAGACATAGTAAAGTCTGTAAATTGACTTGGTCCAATAAACTCATGTACATCATCACCTATATATAGAATATAGATTAATACATATTCTTAATATATTAAAATATTACTTTTTGTACTTAATCAAAAATCATTTCAAAACTAACATAATATCAGTCACCAAAGTGTAACATTCTAGCATAGGACAACAATCTAGGACATTACCTTGAATTCGAGTGCTTCACAATTGAATGCTAATAAAAACTATTTTTTATTATTTATTAACTATGTGGATTAGTTACATTTAAAATAACATTATCTACATAAATATTTAGTTTATAGCTGTATTACCTGCATATATGATATCATAAATATTAAGAACTAATATGATTTAATAAGAACCTATAAAACAAAAACACCACAATTTATGTACATTTTATGACAAAAATACAGATTATATATAAATCATATATAAAAATTTATATTAACAAATCATGTTAATAAAAAAACACATTTAATTGTAAAGATCAATGTATTCTGTGAACTGTGATTATACTAAGGCAATTTGTAAAGATCAGATTTTAAACTAACAAAAAAATGACATACCATTCAGATTTCAGAGTTCAGAATAACAAAAAAACGATATACCATTCAGATTTCAGGGTTTAGAATAACAAAAAAACGACATACCATTCAGATTTCAGGGTTCAGAATAACAAAAAAACGACATATCATTCAGATTTCAGAGTTCAGACTTCAGACTTACCATTCAGTTTATTCTGGAAAAAACTACTACCAGACTACCAGTACATGAATTTGAGCTGCAAGTTTAATTACCTTTCTAGATCAAACAAATACTGATAACAATTTGATGTGAATTGGAATCAGATCCAATAGGCAAAGAATAACTCTACCTTCTAACAGAAGATCATGATGGGTATAAGAAAGGTGGAATGCATCCTGATGATTATAATTAGCTTAAACTGAAAAATGAGTTATGTAGATGTACATATTCTTGATGACATAGATTTTTTATTCTCGGGGGTAGATCTGTACCTCTTGAAATTCATAATGATTAAACATTAATAAAACAAACTATATATACTTAATCTACAAAGAGAACTTAATCAAAATAATTAAGCTTTAAAAGAGGGGCAACATACGAACAATTTAACTGAACTTATAAGTTCTAACAGTATTAATTAGTTTCCACTTTCCACCATTTAAAAAAAATGAACTCTGTGAGAAAAAATTGTTCAAACTTCAGAGTTCACAGTTCAGAGTCTTCAGACTAACAAAAAAATGACATATCATTCAGATTTTAGAGTTCAAACTTCAGACTTACCATTCATTTTATTCTGGAAAAAACTACTACCAGACTACCAGTACATGAATTTGAGCTCCAAGTTTAATTACCTTTCTAGATCAAACAAATACTGATAACAATTTGATGTGAATTGGAATCAGATCCAATAGGCAAAGAATAACTCTACCTTCTAACAGAAGATCATGATGGGTATAAGAAAGGTGGAATGCATCCTGATGATTATAATTAGCTTAAACTGAAAAATGAGTTATGTAGATGTACATATTCTTGATGACATAGATTTTTTATTCTCGGGGGTAGACTTGTACCTCTTGAAATTCATAATGATTAAACATTAATAAAAAAACTATATATACTTAATCTACAAAGAGAACTTAATCAAAATAATTAAGCTTTAAAGGAGGGGCAACATACGAACAATTTAACTGAAGTTATAAGTTCTAACAGTATTAATTAGTTTCCATTTTCCACCATTTAAAAAAATGAACTCTGTGAGAAAAAATTGTTCAAACTTTAGAGTTCACAGTTCAGACTTCAGAGTCTTCAGGCTAACAAAAAAACGACATACCATTCAGATTTCAGACTTTAGACTAACAAAAAAATGACATACTATTCAGATTTTAGAGTTCAGGCTAACAAAAAAATGACATACCATTCAGATTTCAAACTAACAAAAAAACAATATACCCTTCAGATTTCAGACTTCAGACTTCAGACTTATCATTCAGTTTATTCAGGAAAAAACTACTACCAGACTACCAGTACTCCAGTAGTATTAGACCACATACCTATTTCGTGATTTTCGTCCATTGTTGTCATGACACAACGCGAGGAGAGATGGTTAGTTGGTGGTGGAAGCTAGACGAGGAGAGGTGGCTAGTTTCTGGTTGAAGTAATGTGTGGAAGCGACGATGGCCAAACCCAGAGCGTAGACGAAGAAGTGGCGAAAGTAGAGCGTAGACGGCGAAGGTAGAGCGTAGACGACGAAAGCAGAGCGTAGACGACGAAGGCGAGCGTAGAGGAAATGAGAGTGATTTCTCTAGGGTTAGGGTTAAGCGTTAACGAGTTACGGCTTAACCCTAAACTCAAAAACAAAATATATATATATACCCCGATTTATAATATTTTAAATAATAAAAATTATTTATTTAATAAAACCGGTCCGGTCCGGTCCGACCGGTTTATAATAATTTATAACCGGACCGGACCGTTTTAAAATCAGTTTTATTTAATAAAGACCGAACCGGACCGTTTCATTTACAAAACTGCTCGGTTCGGTCCGGTTTGGACCGGTTTTCGGTTTAAACCGGTCCGGTCCAGTTTTTGGACACCCCTAAGTTACAAGCCTAACTTAGAAGACTATTATAATCATTTACTCTTAAAACACGGCTTCAACTATAAAATTGTATTTTTAATAAAAATGATAAAAAATACTAACATTAAAACTTGTTATCATATAAATAATATTGTTAATATTTAATTTATATATATTTTATATTAAAAAAAATTATAATTATTTTACATTGAATATTATTAAATTAAATATCGTTTAAATTAAAGTAAGATTATTTAAATATTTTTAATGTTAACATGGTCTAATTAAATTATATTCAACATTATTTAGGTATTATTATATTGTTATAAGTTTTAACGATATTATTTTTAAAAATTTTCTTTTTTTTATTTACTAAAGTCCCAAAATCTCTAAAACTCTCTATTTTCTAATGAAAATATTTTCCTCAAATAACAATCCTTCTTTATTTAGTTTTAGGAAAATGATTAATGGTTAAATACTTACATCCCAATTTAGAGTTTAAAATATATTATTGATAATTTTACGAATTCCTTAATCGCAAGAGAGACAACTCATACAACCGAAAATTTTATAAAGGGTTCTCGAAGAAAAATAAATACAATTTCATAAAATCAATAAAAATAGAATATCATACTTATTATTTAGTCTTATTTTTTAAATATATATATATATATTAATTGTTGAGTACTATTGAATAGTTCTAGAACACCTAACCTCCCCTTGTTCAAAATAATAAAAAAAATTAAGTTTTTTTTGGTTGAAAATGGTGGGTAATATATAGAATAAGAATCAATTCTTACAATAAGTAATATTGAATTCCCTCAAAAGGAAGAAAGAATGGGAAAAGTAAACTAAATCGATTGTTTCTACGAGTGAATTGTTCAAACTTACATGCATTAAATGGTACAATAAATGACAATAAAATAAACAAGTGATTATCAAGTCCACAATCCAAGAAAATTGAATGGATGGTGCATACTTTTGTTGAAAAATAAGAAAAGTTAATTAAGAATTAGTTGGCAAAATATACATAATGGAGATTTCTGTATCTATAAATAAAGCACACCAATAGGTATTTTGAATTATCCTATTTGGAGAAAAGCTTTAATGAAAAAAAAATTAAGTAATTTTTTTGGGTTTAATTGAGTTATGAGTTGTGAGTGTTGTAAACACTTTGTATAATTTCTTCTTTTTTAGTAAAAAGATCTATAGCATGTCCGGAAACGTAGGCAAAATTGGTCAAACTCAGTTATCAAATTTGTGTATTATTTTGTCTATTTTTGTTTTCTCATAAATCTAGTTTATTAGGAATTTATGTAATTTCCCACAACTGATATCAGAGCATTTTGTGGTGATTTTTGTCAATTTTCTACAAGGTTACTATTCACGTGGCGTTATTGGTTTGTCGACGGAGGTGTTATAATTCATGGTGGTTCACAAGATAGTCAGAAACGATCTAGAGGAAGTCAAATTTGAGTGGAAGCAATGACCGCAGATGAAGAAAAGGTGAAACTCGAGAAATTAGATGGCACAGACTTTGGGTTTTGGAAAATACAGATAGAGGATTATCTATATCAAAGAAGTCTATATCAACCTCTCTCAGGGAAGAAGCCAGAGGTTATGAAGGAAGAAGACTATAATCTTTTAGACAAACAAGTCTTCTTAGTTATTTGATTGACACTATCTCGCAATGTTGCTTTCAACATAGTAAAGGAAAAGACTACAGCGGGTCTTATGGTAACTCATTCCAATATGTATGAGAAGTCATCGACCTCAAACAAAGTGCACCTGATGAGTCATTTGTTCAATTTGTGGATGAAAAAAGGCACATCGATAACTCAACATCTCAATAAACTCAATACAATCACAAACCAGTTGAGTTCAGTTGAAATTAGATTCAATGAAGAATTACGAGCATTGATACTTTTTTCTTCTCTTCTAGAAAGTTGGAATGCTATTGTCACAACTATGAATAACTCGTCAGGAAGCAATAATTTGAAATTTGACGATGTTCATGATCTGGTTCTCAGTGAAGAGATCTGACATAAAGAGTTAGGTGAATCGTCAACCTCTTCAATTTTGCATATAGAGTTAAGAGAAAAAAAAATTCAACTAGAGGGAATGGACGTGGTAGAACAAACTATCAAGGTAGATCAAAAGACAAGAGGTCCAAATCCAATAATCCCAATAATTTTCATAACTCGAAAACCATAGAGTGTTGGAATTATGGGAGAACCAAGTACTATAAAAATCAATGCAAGAGTGCACCGAAGGACCAAGAAGTGAAGGCAGAGAAAAATGTTACTTTCACCTCAAGAGGAGATGATGCTTTGATATACTCTTTGGAAAACAAGGAAAAATCTTGGATGTTAGACTTTGGAACATCATTCAATGTTATTTCATATATAGAATTTTTCGAGAAATATGTCCCTAAATACCTTAAAAAAGAGTATACTACTACAAAAATGGGTATTTAAGTCGATATGTAAAGTCGGTTTGGTGTAGAACCGACGCTATCCACGTAGCATAGCGTCGGTTGACGTGGTGAACCGACACTATCCACGTAGCGTAGCGTCGGTTGACACCTGGAACCGACGCTACACACGTGGATAAATTCTTTTCTCTTCTTTCTTCCCCAGGCAGAAACTATTCCAAGCGTTACATCTCTCAAAAACTTAAAATCTTCTCCACTTCTCCTCCACTCTTTCTCATTTTTCGGCCACCTACGACTACCAATTCCAATGCTGGTTAGTGGATTTTCTTCTTCTCTAACTAATTTTTTAGATCCCCTATTTTTTTGAACAAAATACTCAAATTTTTTATACTCATTTCTCACTTATAAAACACCATTTTTTTCCTTTCCTTCATTTTGTCACTTCATTTACTTTTATAAGTATTTATATTAATTTTACGCACTTATTATTCTTTTTTTCTGTTATTATGTGTTATTATTTATGTATATAAATTTTTATATTATATATGTGGGTTTGTATTATAACATCAGGAGAAGAATATGATGATCTTGAATAAAATATAACAAAACCATGGTAATTTTTCTACTATTAATTAATATTTTATTTTTCAAATATTTGTATTATTTGAACTATTTGTTAAATTGATTTTGATTTTTTTCTCTTCGAATACAGGTTTTTATTTGAGTATAATAAAAAATGAGTAAATTGAAAAAAAAAATTAAAATCGATTCACACATTGAACCGAATTTAAATTTTAAATAATTTTATTTAAAGTCGATTTTTAATATTAAAAAAAAGCTGTAACACCTTAATTAGATTGTAATATTAATTTATAATATAATAAATAGCCCTATCAGCTTTATTAGAAACTAATCACATTTTGAAATCCTTCACCTTTTTCCGTAGTTGAGCTGTTCTTTTCCAATATAAGAACTGGAATTAAAAAAGTGTTTTTTTTAGGTGAGTGACTGATCTAACAAGCCTAACTTAGAAGATTATTATAATCTTCTAACTCTTAAAACACAACTTCAAATATAAAATTGTATTTTTTTTAAAATAATAAAAATGATAACATTAAAACTTGTTATCATAAATATAATATTTTTATATTTTTAATATTAAAAATTTATATAATTATTTGACATTAAAGTAAATTATAATTATTTAAATATTTTTAATGTTAACACTTTCTCATTCAATTATGTTAAACATTATTGAAATGTTATTATATTGTTGTAAATTTTAAAGATATTTTTTAAAAAAAAATTCTTTTTTTTATTTACCAAATTCCAAAATCTCTAAAACTCTCTATTTTTTACTGAAAATATTTTCCTAAAATAACAATCATTCTTTATATAGTTTTAGGAAAATAATTAATGGTTACATGTTTACTTCCCAATTTAGAGTTTAAAATATATTATAGGAAATTTTACGGATTCCTCTATCACGAGAGAGACAACTCATTCGACCGACAATTTTATAAAGGGTTCTTGAAGAAAAATAAATATAATTCCATAAAAGGTAAATATCAATGATATCTTAAAATTTAGTTAATTATCAATTTATCTTAAAATTAAAAATAATATAGTAAAAAAAACAGCATAGTATTATTTTTTTAGTTAATTGATACTTGAAAAATAATGTTTACGTTTTTTTGTCATTGATAATATGATTTCTTTAATAATTTTTGTAACTTTAATTAGGATTATAATGATTTTATAGTGATCTTTAAATTATATATTTACTTTTTGTAACAATTTAGTGTTAGTTATTAAAAAGTGATTAGATAAGAATAAATAACTATTTTTTATGTTTTATTTTTTTCTTTAATTATTTCAGTTATAAATTATTTAATTATAACATAATTAATAGTCTCTATTTAATATAATTAAAAAAATTAATAAATAAAATAAAATAATTATTTTTTTTCGTTATTTTTTAATAACAATAAAAATAAACTGTTATAAAAAATAAATACATGAATTAAATATTATTTTTATAATAAATAAATGATTCTAACTGGATTTTTCTCATTAATAATTAGCAAAATTTTGAGGAGATGATTGATATTTACAAATTTTTAAGCTATCAAATTGTAAACTACTTAAAATAATTTTAATTATTAAAGTGATGTGATTTAAAACCATGAATTGAACTCCAGTTACATGCCTATAAATTTGAATTGTATAAAAAAAAAACAATTTATTTATTTCATGTAAAATTATATCCCAACTTGATATCAAAATATCATATTTTTTTTATGTCATGTAAAGAAAACTCATTATTTTATTCTTCTACCTCAGTGCTGTTGAATGGGAGAATTATTATATAGCGGATTCTATTTGCATAAAATAATGCCAAGTATACCATCTTACATTTTTTTTTTCTTCTTGTAAACATCTCATCGTTCATGATAGATTTCTTTAACTACTCATTAATTTTTGGCTCCCTGAATAATAATTAAAGTGGCTTAATTTTTACAAATTTCATACTTTAATTTCTTAATTTTTTTTTTTTTTTAAATTTGATCCCTAACTTTTTAATATTCACAATTATGTAATTTGGTTCAAATGTAGAAATTATGTTAAAATTATTATTTTTAAATGATTTAGTTCCTTAATTTTCAAATTTAACATATTTAATGTGTTTTAATCTAAATTTGTGAAAATTAAAAATACAGTGACTAATGGGTTTAATCTTAAAAAGTAGAAGTTTATAACAATTTTTTATTGAAAGATTTATATATGTTTGGTTTAATGAGTTTAATCTTAAACCTACTTAGAACATAAGTGCTCTCTCTTCACCTTCTTTATAGAAAATATTAATTGGATATGCTACCGAACTCTTTATTTTTTTTCAAAAAAAAAATAAAATTCAATTGTTATTAAAGTATTTAAGAATCAATAATAATTGCTCTAATAATATACTTTATAATTGTATCATAATAAATACTTCAATGTTTTCCCAATTGCTCTAAACTAATTTCGTAAGATAAATGTTTTTCATATAAAATCCAAACACTGTCTATTTAAATCATTAATTTATCCAAATAAATTATGAAATAAAATAAAATAATAATACCACAAGTAATTTTATTATTATCACAATAAAAATATATAAAATATATAAAATGTTTATTTTATTATTATTATTATTATTATTAGATAATATAACTAATGAATTATTGTTCATGAAAATAACAATACTAGTGAGTTATGACAATATCTGCACCTATAAAATATTAAATTTCCTTTTTTATTTAGCGGAGAATATAGCACATGACCAACTTAATTTATAACATGGAGCAGCTCCTGCAATTTGCTTTTTGTTTATTTTATCAACTAATACATCTTTGCTACTTAATTAACACTAAATAATAATTATATATCATATATATTTATGCGTTGTGTTGTGTTTTGGTACATATTAAAAGAATTAGAAATTTACCCATTTTTTAAATATATTGCGAGGGTATTATATATATACCCTGGTTAATCATCAAAATATTATGTTAATTATACATAGTGTAATTAATATATATTCATTTAAGTATATACATAAATTAGATATATGCCTATTTACAAGCTATAAATAATCTAACATATTATTTTAAAAGAAAATGCTTTTTATCCCAAGTTAGAATACAACTCAATTTAATTATTTATCAAATTTTAATTAGTCTTATATAGTTCCCTTAAATATCACAATGTAATGTTTCCACCGCTCGCAAAATATATGTGGATTGAGTCAACACTAAAAATATGATATATAATATTATTTTATTTTAAATTTAATTCAATAATATATAATATTTACACTTGTTTTTGGAATAATTTAATTGATACTTTGAATGGTGTTACATGCATAAGGTTGTGGCTTCAAAATTCATTAATATTTGCTTTTAAACAGCTCAAAATAACTTATATTAGCTCAAAGTTTAACTTTTTAATTTTATAAATTTAGCCGTAATTTTAAAATCAATTTAAAATTGATTATGTTAATTTATCATGTATGACTTATTTGCTTGTTAATTTAACTCAAGTTAGATTATTTTAATTATTTTTCTTCTCTCTTTTTTTTCCTTTTTTAATTCACAAACTTAATATAATGAATTTACAAATACTTTTTTTAACAAATGCTCAAGCTTTCTTCCATTAAAAAAAATTATTTTGTAAGAAATGTTAGGAGATTAATGTTTTGTAGTTTCTAACCTTGAAAGTTTAAACAATTGTTTTTAATTTCATTTTAATTTATTAGGTTTGTGCATTAATAATAAAAAAAAATATCAATTTTTTTTCACTTGAATTAAATTAATTTAATCGGAGTTGCATGTCATTGACATTTAAACATATACACATGTTTAATTTTGTTAATTTGGAGTCAACTCTTGAGTTGGTTTCATAATTAAGGAATATATTTATTAAATTTAAAAGTAAACAAACTAAATTATATGAAAAATAATAATAAGATTAAAATATAAAATTTAAAAGAAAAAAAAATATAAGGTAGTACTTAACCCATTTTACCTTGATATATATATATATATATATATATATAATGTAAATAATATAATATGAACACTTCTTTCACTTCGTATTCCAAATTGGTTCCATTCTGAGTGAGGTTGTGTTTGCATAACTGTTAACAAGAAGGTTGTTGAATTTAAAAAGTTAAAAACAATCGCTCAAAAAAATTAGCTCATGTATTATAGATTATTTTTAAGAATTCTCATAATAATTTAATGTATTTTTTTTTAATTTTTTGATTTAATTATTTTTGTAATTAATGATCATCTTGATTTGAATGAATTTTTTTTATTAACTAAATGTTAAGAACCACCATTTTACGTAATAATTAAATATATTGTTATTGTTGGTAAAAAAATTTAAAAAATTCATAAAAATTATGAAAGTTCTGTCAAAATGTTTTCTTTTCTTTTTTATACGATGTCTTTAAACTAGTTTTTTAATTGACATGTGATATTTATTTTGATTAATTAATCAAAAATTTATTAAAAAAAATGTAGAATTAATTAAAGTGCATGAAATATTTATTAAAAAAAAATTAGCTGTGATACTTTAATAAATAAATATGCAAAAGAAATTACACACATAAAATTTAAAAACTTAAGTCAAGTTAGATAACATAATAATTATTATTATTCAACGAAATCTACGTGCTAATAGAATAATAAAAAATTATGCTATAACAATTACTAAACTTTAAACTCATTAAAACAAAAGGTTTTATCTTTAAGGGTTTTTTTTTTCTTTTCTTTTTAAGAAATTTTTTAAGATTTTATTATTGAATATAAAGCATTGTTATATATAAATACACAATTTTCATACCACATGCATCATTGAGTAAAAATAATTATGTCATATTTATTGGCTTGGTATATATCTTTCAACGGTGACATCAATAAAAAAAATTGAGAGTCAACTCCAATTGTCAAATGCTAAGAATAATAAGAGTAATAATAATATAATATATTATAATTTTACATCAAATTTTTTAAAAAAAAACTTTATAGGTAAAATTAATAAAGTGAATGTGATAATTGGATAGAAATAAAAAAAATATGAATAAAATAATCATTCTTAAATTCAAAAGAAATAATCTTTTGAATAAATATAAAAACATAATAAATAGATAAATTTAATGATAAATTTTTCAAAAATAAAAAAATATTTTGGTGATTTTTCTTTAAATTTTTATCAATGATTTCCACGATACTTTGTCCAAAAAACGAAAAGATTTCTATATATATGTGTCAAAAAAATTTCAATAATAATTTTTTTTTTAACATTAATGTTCCGGCATTAGAAAAATATAAGATTTCTATATATATGTGTCAAAAATTTCAGTAGATTTTTTTATCAATGACATTTCTATATATGTATTATATATATATATATATATAATACAGTTTGAATATGGTAATTAGAAAGGGATGAAATAGTATTACTACGAGAACATTAGATTAACTGTATTTATTTACATAATTCATTTTTTTCTTTATAATATTTAATTACATTTTAATTTGTTTATCCTATTATCTCCTTCCATAATAATTTCCGTTAGAATGTCACCAATAACACTGACCTTACGCCAAAGCATGTACAATGCGACCCTTTACTTTCCTTCCAACTACATAAATTAATATAATATTTAAAGATATCATACCATATGTAGATTGTGGAACAAGAACAATATGCTAAATTAACAATAAAAATATAAAGAAAATTCTTGCGTACCTACCTCATGATTTCATAAATTATATATATATATATTCCCTACAATAGGGATGTATAAAACTACCTAACTCACCATACTCTTTACATCATTTGCTAGTTAATATTTTACAATTTTATTTTTCTTTTTATATTCAAAAATATTTTTTTTATTTAACATGCACAATAAATACTTCCATTAATATTTAATTGATTTCGTCCATACTTCTAACATTTTTCTTTTATAAAAATAAATAGTTCAAATAATTATGTTCAACCATATATCCGTGCGCTTATTATATGAAAAATTATATCAAATAAATCAATTAAAAATTGGAATATAAGGAAGAGTTTTAAATATTTTATTGCACATAATTAATGTGAGAAATAGCTTCATATTATATTTAAATAATAAATGGGGATCAGTGGATTGCACATTTTGAGTCGGCGTATTTCGAGTCGACGTATTCATTAAGGACTGAGAAATATATTATACTGGTATTTAGTTCACAGAATTTAATCAAAATGGGAATGAGAATAAGAATAGAATGGAAACATTTTTGTTTGGTTTAACTACTGAAATCAAATAAAGAATCAATATTACAATACATGTTTTGTTTACAATTGGAATGAAATGGAATGAAAAACACTGTATATTATTTTAATATTCCTATGTTCAATAAAGTTTAAATAATATCATTTAATTATTATTTTTTCATAAAATGAAATACATTATTGAACTAAAATTAAAGTATAAATTACAAAAAAAATGTGATTGATCTTTTTTTAAGTCTTTAAAACAATTGTAAAAATGTGTACTATATTTGTCAAATCATTAAAAACACAATACTTATTCATTTTAAATTTTATTAATTATCGCAAGTATACGAATCATTTATAGAAATGATGAATATATTTTCAAGGTCGATTCAAGGAAGTAATATTGTGTTATTTTTAAATATTATTAAAAATTTAAAATCAAAATTAAACCTAAACATTCTCTCATAATGATTTGTTTTTTAAAAAATTAATTTAATGCATAAAGATAAATATATACATGGATTTAACAAATACTCATAGAATTTAATACATTCATAAGTAGTAAAGAATAATGGATATAATAATTCATTAATTATGTTTGCTTATATTATTTAGGTTATTAAAGATATAAATTGATATTTATTGGGTTTTTTCTTTTTGGTATGAAAGTGTCCTTAGGTGGAACCCAAATTCTTTTGTTTTATATTAATTAACTAATATCTTTATCGGAGCTTATTAATTAATTAATTATTAAATTTCAGCTTTATTTCTAAGAAAATAGCAAATCATCTAATCAAAATTTTAGGCGGAGTCAGTTAACTAAACTTTATTCAATATATCCAAATTAAACTTAAGAATTTAAGTATATGAAAAATAACTTTCAGGTTTTAAAACTATTTAAGAAAATATGTTGTAAATATATTTTCAAATAATATTTTTTTGTAAAAAAACCTTTGAAATAGAGCTTCCCTTTAAATATCTAAATAATTAAATTTAAAATAAAATATTATTACTCCAAATTAAATCCAGGTAATTGAATTTTAATTTTAACTCTCATATTAAGTTTGTTATTAAGAGTAATGTACTCCTTTAAATAACAATTTTTATAAAAATCTTGAATAAAAATAAAATCAATTTAGTTTAAGAAATTATTTTAACTATTCAATATTTTGCAAGTATAATAATGTTATTATTATATCATATTTACAATCAGTAAGACATATCACAAACAAATAAAAAATGATACATAAGAAGCAACGTATATATAAACTACAAATAAGAATATAATTCATACCTTGATAATATCCTTACAGAACTTTAAAGAGTTAATTTTAAGAACGTAAAAAGTTTGATAGTAATTGTACTCCAAAAGAAATATTTATACTAAAATTTGATTACAATTATTATAATATATCTTGTAAAAACAACTATTATAATTAATATATCTTAAACTATTTGAAATCAATATTAAATAACAAAATAGATACAGATAAACATATTTAAAAAAAAACACTAAAAACTAAACGCATAATGGTGCACATGGCTTACTAAAATGTGTAGGAAAGACATATTGAAACATTGCATATAAATGAATATATGAAAAACTTAAATGCTAATAAAACTCTTTTTATATATATAATTTTATTGTTAACCAGGTGCTTAGGTGCTGATTATACATTCAATTTTTATATCGTTGAAAATATATGTTCGATTTTTATATTATGATAAATACATGTTTAATGCATCTTTATAAATATATATTAAATATATATTTAATTTATGTAATATTTTAAACATGTATGGTTATGACAAGTTCTTAACGTATATTTTATAATATAATTATTTTTGTATTTATATTTATGAAAACATGTTTATATAAAAAAAATTAATTAAATTAAAAGTATATGTTTCATATATGTTCAAAATTTATGAAAAAATTGATCATATCTTTATTTTTTCGAGGAAATTAAAAATGACACAAGTTAAATAAATATGTTATATATAAACTAGAAGGATCATAAGTCAAAGTCCATCCATTAGGAAAAAAAGGAAAACAACACATCTAACATATAAGGATATACATAATAATCAATAAATGAACCCATCCGACCAAAATTAAGCTTGATAGAACCATCTTTTTTGTTATATAGGTTCAAATTTGTTGTTTGAGTTTTGTTAACTTAAAAAAATAATTTTTATATTTTAAAATTTGTAAACCGAGGCTTAACCAAACTAACCCATATATTACTAATATATATTTATTTTTTTAACTTTTACACATTTATAGAATATATATATATATATATATATTATCGTCAAATTTTAGTTAAAATTTTATGTTAATTGAGAAAGTGAAATAATTTATATTATTCTTCACTAGTATTCATTTTATAAATATCTAAATTACTCTTTGTTCTCTAATTCTCAATAACTTAATCTTTTTCTCTATTTTAAAAATTGTACACAATTAAGGTTTAAATGCTAATGCACAACCATTTTGAATTAAATTATTTATTAATCAATAAATCTTTATTTATTAATTTAAGTCAAAATAATTCAAATTTATTTAAAAATAAGTTTGTATAAATCACTAAACAAACCTATTAAACTGAAATTAATAGGTTAATTTAATATTCTCTATTTGATATTGTTTAGGTCTGTTTTGATTCTTGATTTAGCTAATAGATATATGTAAATGTGGTTAGCATTTTATGCAAAAACCAACCAAAATCAAAATACAACCACTCCTATATAACATTATGAAAACTTTCAATAAAAATATCACTAATATTAATTCTTTGAATACACAATACTTTTCCCAACAATCCAATTATACTCTATATCCCAAGAATAATATTAAGAACTCAAAATGACACTCAAATCTAAAATTCAAATACACCCAAACGTCGTAATACACCTACTCTAAGTAAAGAACACAAAAATAGCTTTATTTAAGCCCCTAATCACTCTATAAATCCTAATTTGCCTCAATTAGCATAATTTTGGTCATTTTTTGAGCTAAAAAGAAAAAAAAATACAGAAAAATTCAAGAGAAGAAACAATTTTGGTGGAGATTCAAGAGGAAATTAATACTACAATTCAAGAGGAAATTAATACTACAATTCAAGAGATTGATTATATTTCTTTTTCTACTCTTTTTTTTATTAATTTTATGTCTTTCTTTATGAAAAATATGAGCTTTATGAACACAATTATGAGTAATTAATTTATTAATCTAGGGATCTTATGAACCCAATTTTCACCATGTGATGATCTAAATTTTTACCCTAATTATAATTATAATTTAATTATATTATTTAATCTAATTTTTATGATATTAATTGTTTGACCAATAATTTATCTATAGAGATATATAATTCTTATGTATATGATCCATATTTGATGAACTTAACGAGTAGTATGTAATTTAATTGACATGAGAATGTGATTAAATTAATTACTATATGATGTGTAGTAGGAGTGACCAAAAACCGGACCGGACCAGTTTAAATCGAAAAACCGGTCCAAATCGGACCGAACCGAGCAATTTTGTAAATGAAACGGTCCAGTCCTTATTAAATAAAACCAATTTTAAAACGGTCCGGTCCGGTTATAAATTATTATAAACCGGCCGGACCGGACCGGACCAGTTTTATTAAATAAATAATTTTTATTATTTAAAATATTATAAACCCCTATATATATATATATATATTGTTTTCGAGTTTAGGGTTAAGCCGTAACTCGTTAACGCTTAACCCTAACCCTAGAGAAATCACTCTCATTTCCTCTGCGCTCGCCTTCGCCGTCTATGCTCTGCCTTCGTCGTCTACGCTCTGCCTTCGCCATCTACACTCTGCTTTCGCCACTTCTTCGTCTACGCTCTGCTTTCGCCATTTCTTCGTCTACGCTCTGGGTTTGGCCATCGTCGCTTCCACACGTTACTTCAACCAGAAACTAGCCACCTCTCCTCGTCTCGCTTCCACCAACAACTAACCATCTCTCCTCGCGTCGCGTCGTGTCATGACAACAATGAACGAAAATCACGAAATAGGTATGTGGTCTAATACTACTGGAGTACTGGTAGTCTGGTAGTAGTTTTTTCCTGAATAAACTGAATGGTAAGTCTGAAGTCTGAAGTCTGAAATCTAAAGAGTATATTGTTTTTTTGTTAGTTTGAAATCTGAATGGTATGTCGTTTTTTTGTTAGCCTGAATTCTGAAATCTGAATAGTATGTCATTTTTTTGTTAGTCTAAAGTCTGAAATCTGAATGGTATGTCGTGTTTTTGGTAGCCTGAAGACTCTGAAGTCTGAACTGTGAACTCTAAACTTTGAACAATTTTTTCTCACAGAGTTCATTTTTTTAAATGATGGAAAGTGGAAACTAATAAATACTGTTAGAACTTATAACTTCAGTTAAATTGTTCGTATGTTGCCCCTCTTTTAAAGCTTAATTATTTTGATTAAGTTCTCTTTGTAGATTAAGTATATATAGTTTGTTTTATTAATGTTTGATCATTATGAATTTCAAGAGGTACAGGTCTACCCCCGAGAATAAAAAATCTATGTCATCAAGAATATGTACATCTACATAACTCATTTTTCAGTTTAAGCTAATTATAATCATCAGGATGCATTCCACCTTTCTTATACCCACCATGATCTTCTGTTAGAAGGTAGAGTTATTCTTTGCATATTGGATCTGATTCCAATTCACATCAAATTTTTATCAGTATTTGTTTGATCTAGAAAGGTAATTAAACTTGGAGCTCAAATTCATGTACTGGTAGTCTGGTAGTAGTTTTTTCCAGAATAAACTGAATGGTAAGTCTGAAGTCTGAACTCTGAAATCTGAATGATATGTCGTTTTTTTGTTAGTCTGAAGACTCTGAACTGTGAACTCTGAAGTTTGAACAATTTTTTCTCACAGAGTTCATTTTTTTTAAATGGTGGAAAGTGGAAACTAATTAATACTGTTAGAACTTATAACTTCAGTTAAATTGTTCGTATGTTGCCCCTCTTTTAAAGCTTAATTATTTTGATTAAGTTCTCTTTGTAGATTAAGTATATATAGTTTGTTTTATTAATGTTTGATCATTATGAATTTCAAGAGGTACAGGTCTACCCCCGAGAATAAAAAATCTATGTCATCAAGAATATGTACATCTACATAACTCATTTTTCAGTTTAAGCTAATTATAATCATCAGGATGCATTCCTCCTTTCTTATACCCATCATGATCTTCTGTTAGAAGGTAGAGTTATTCTTTGCCTATTGGATCTGATTCCAATTCACATCAAATTGTTATCAGTATTTGTTTGATCTAGAAAGGTAATTAAACTTGGAGCTCAAATTCATGTACTGGTAGTCTGGTAGTAGTTTTTTCCAGAATAAACTGAATGGTAAGTCTGAAGTCTGAACTCTGAAATCTGAATGATATGTCATTTTTTTGTTATTCTGAACCCTAAAATCTGAATGGTATGTCGTTTTTTGTTATTCTAAACCCTGAAATCTGAATGGTATGTCGTTTTTTTGTTATTCTGAACTCTGAAATCTGAATGGTATGTCATTTTTTTGTTAGTTTAAAATTTGATCTTTACAAATTGCCTTAGTATAATCACAGTTCACAGAATACATTGATCTTTACAATTAAATGTGTTTTTTTATTAACATGATTTGTTAATATAAATTTTTATATATGATTTAAATATAATCTGTATTTTTATCATAAAATGTACATAAATTGTGGTGTTTTTGTTTTATAGGTTCTTATTAAATTATATTAGTTCTTAATATTTATGATATCATATATGCAGGTAATGCAGCTATAAACTAAATATTTATGTAGATAATGTTATTTTAAATGTAACTAATCCACATAGTTAATAAATAATAAAAAATAGTTTTTATTAGCATTCAATTGTGAAGCACTCGAATTCAAGGTAATGTCCTAGATTGTTGTCCTATGCTAGAATGTTACACTTTGGTGACTGATATTATGTTAGTTTTGAAATGATTTTTGATTAAGTACAAAAAGTAATATTTTAATATATTAAGAATATGTACTAATCTATATTCTATATATAGGTGATGATGTACATGAGTTTATTGGACCAAGTAAATTTACAGACTTTACTATGTCTATGATTGAAGACATTGAACCTGAAATTCATCTGAATGAAGTGGAAAATCCACCACAGAATTTAAATGACTCATCTTCAAAAAAGGGAATAGAAGTAAGTAATGTTCACCTCGATAATGAATCTGATATGAAGAAACCAAAAAAATTTAGGTCATAAATATGGAATCATTTTTCATATATTTTACCCTATGATGTGGAAAATCCTAGAGCTACATGTAATTATTGTAAAAAACGTTATGCTGCTCATCCCACAAGGAATGGAACTACTTCGATGATACATCACTTCAAAAATTTATGTAAGAAGATTCCTATAGAAGTAGATAAAGGACAAAAGATGTTAAGTTTTCAAACACAAAAAAGAGAGGATGATAGGACAACTCATAAATTAGTTGCTGTTTCATTTGATGCAAAACGTGCTAGAGTTGCTTTGACAAAAATGATTATTATTGATGAATTGTCTTTTAGGTTTGTTGAGGGTGAGGAATTTAAAGATTTTATATCTGAAATTTTTCCTAAGTTTCATGTGCCATCTCGGCAAACAATTTCTAGAGATGTGTTTCAACTTTATTTAGATGAGAAAAAAAGTTTGAAGAACTTTTTCATAAGTGAAAAGCAAAGAGTTTGTCTTACTAGTGATTTTTGGACTTCAATTCAAAATATTAATTATATTTGTCTAACCACTCATTATATTGACAAAGATTGGAAATTACAAAAGAGAATTATAAAATTTTGTCAAGTTGAGAATCATAAAGGTGATACAATTGGGAGAGTGATAGAACAGAGTTTGCGTGATTGGGGTATATGTAAGGTATTCACCATAACACTTGATAATGCTTCCTCAAATGATACTGCTGTGTGATACTTGAAAAGGAAGCTAACAAATTGGAATGATGGACTTGTTATGAGTGAGGAGTTCTTTCATGTGCGATGTTGTGCTCACATTTTGAATTTGATTGTAAGTGAAGGACTTAAAGATCTTCATAGTACTATTATGAGTATTCGTTGCGCTGTGAGATATGTTAGATCCTCTCCTTTGAGATTACAAAAGTTTAAAATGTGTTCTATTAAAGAAAATATTGAGTCCAAAGGAAGTGTCGTGCTAGACGTGCCTACAAGATGGAACTCCACATATCTAATGTTAAAATATTCTTTAGATTTTCAAAAAACATTTGATCGTCTTGAAGAAGAGGAAGGAACAAACTTTATTTCTTATTTTCATGAGGAGCGATCAAATGTTGGGCCGCCAACATTAGATGATTGGAAGAATGCTGGTGTTTTTGTCAAGTTTTTGAAAACTTTTTATGACTCTACTTTAGCATTCAGTGCATCTTTATGCACCACTTCAAATTTATATTTTACAGAACTACATAACATTCAATCTCAAATACTTACATGGTATGGTTCTGATGACTTGTTGTTGAAAAATATGGCTATTAGCATGAAAACAAAATTTGAGAAGTATTGGGGAAATGTAGACAAGAGTAATAAGATGTTGTATGTTGCATTTGTACTTGATCCAAGGTACAAATTAGAGTATTTGGAATTCTTATTTGAAGAGATTTATGATTTAGAAATTGTTCAAAAATTGAGAGATAATGTCAAAAATACTTTTATGGATCTGTTCAAAGCTTACTATATGTTAGTGCATGGAAAAGATTTTCAATCTAATGTGACTCAATCACAAGATGTAATAGGAAGGATTCCTTCATCTGAGGAAGCAAAAAAGTTGAAGTTTCTTAAACGATTAGAGGAGAAAAATAGTTTGGAGTTGAAAACCAAGGTTGAGAAATATTTGAACACCCCATGTGAAAATGTCATGTTGGATAAGTTTGATATATTAAAATGGTGGAGAGAAAATTCTTTTAGGTTTCCTATCATCTCTCTCATTGCACGTGATGTGTTAGCAATTCAAGTTTAAACTGTTGCATCAGAATCAACTTTTAGCACAAGAGGGCGCATTCTTGATCCATTTAGGAGTTCTTTGAATCCTAAAATGGTATAGACATTAGTATGTAGTCAAAATTGGTTTCGTTCTTCAATTAATAATGACAATGTCCTCTTACTAGAATACAATGATGACCTAGACATTTATAAAGATATTGATTTTTTTTTATTGTAAAGTTCATTAAAGACACTACAATGATCGTTGATGATTAATAATGGGTAAGTTTTAAATATTATTATCTAATGATGTATTGTTGTTGATTGTGAGTTTTGATGTTTGCATATGTTTAAGAATTCTTTGTAAATGAGATATTTAGAATTCATTTCTTTATGTCTAATTTTTTTTATTTTAGATTTTGAGAACATCTTATTTATGTATTTATGTATTTAACAATAATATCTATCTATGTATGATTATAAATGAGCATTATATTTGATTACATCCTATTAAATTATATCATATTAAACTCAATCATATTTATTTATTATTAATTGTTAAAAACTGTTCAAAACCGTTAACCAAATTGGACCAAACTGTTCGGTTTTAACATTTTAGATAGTTGAATGGTCCGGTCCGATCTGATTTCAACTATATGAACGGTCCGGTTTGGTTAAAAAAAATTAGGTAAAACTGGACCAGACCGGACCATGGACACCCCTAGTGTGTAGTTTACTTGATAGAGGAATATATGATAGGTTAGATTTAATTGATCATGTAATTAATTGATAATTATATTGGGGGGATTTTAGCGATTCACATGTTTAGAAAATTGAGGGATTAAGTATTCCTAGATATTTTCTCATATATCTTTTTAGTCACAAAATCTAATTTAATTAACTATTTTTATTTACTTTTAGTTATTTTAATTTTGCTTCCTTAAAATAATCTCTGTGAGAACAATATTTACTTATCATTACATTACTTGTTATAATACGTATACTTGCATATTCATTGCATACACAATTTGTGTGACGATCAAGTTTTTGGCATCGTTGTCGAGGATTATAAATATTAGAAATTAATAATATTTTTTTATTTTTTCTTAATTTTTTTTTGTACTGTAAATTTAATCTTGATTTACTTATTTTCTTTTAGTAACTTATTTATTTATTTATTTACTTTAATTTATTTATTTAGTTGTTAATTTATTTATTTTATTGTTTTAGTTTTTATGTAGACATCTCCTGTAGTATTGTAAAAACATAGTTGAGTCTATTGCATGAGCAAAGTTCGTGAGGAAAAAATCTTACATTTAGATTTTGAAATTGAGCGTACTTTGAGTTCAATTAGAAATAAACAATAATGAGCTAAACTTGAATAATCAAATGCTTTTGATAGATGATAGAGATAGAGCTATGGATGAATATGCAATACCTACGTTGAAAAGGTTGAATCCAAGTATTACAAGGCCAAACATTCAAGCTAATCAATTTGAATTAAAGCTAGTGATGTTTCAAATGCTACAAAAAGTTGAATAATTCAACGGATTATCAACAGATGATCCTCATCTTCATCTCAGATTGTTTATTGAAGTTGTAGATTCATTTAAGTTCAATGGTGTGACAGACGAGACATTTAGGCTTAGATTATTCCCTTACTCTTTGCGAGATCGTGCTCGAGCTTGGCTAAACTTTTTGCCACCTGATTCCATTACAACTTGGAATGGTTTGGCGGAGAAATTCTTGATGAAATACTTTCCACCAATAAAGAATGTCAAGCTTAGGAATGACATTACTTCCTACCAATAACATGAAGGAGAGTCTCTATACGAAGCATGAGAAAGATTCAAGGAATTGCTAAGGAAGTGTCTTCATCATGATATTCCTTCATGGATTCAAATGGAGACTTTTTATAATGGTCTCAATGCTAACACAAGAACTATTGTTGATGCATCTGTTAATGGAGCTTTGCTAGCCAAATCTTACAATCAAGCTTATGATTTACTTGAGAAAATAGCTAGCAATAATTATCAATGGCCAATGGATAGAATGACAGCCATGAGAAAGTAGCCAGAATGCATGAGGTAAATGATATCACAATACTTACAGCTCAAGTTTCATCTTTGGTTAATCTTTTGAAGGTATAAAACTCGCCAGCGAGTATAAACCAGGTCTAAGATTCAATAGTGTCATATGTGTTTTGTAGAGGAGCTCATTTGCTTGAAAATTGTCCAAATAATCCTAAATTCATTTACTATGTGGGTAATATGAATCGAAACAATAATCCATACTCAAACACATATAACCCAAGATGGAGACAACATCCAAATTTCTCTTAGAGTAACAACAATCAAGGTGGAAATCAATCGTTTCAACCACCTAGTTTTCAACAACCATATCAATCACAAGTCCAAGAGAAGAAGCCATCTACTGAGGACAATACAAATGCCTTAATGAGGATGATGAAAGACTTCAACCAATCAGTAAATACAAAAGTGTCCACTCAAGAGGCTTCAATTCAAAATTTGGAGAACCAAATGGGGCAACTTGCCCAAGCCATAAGCCAAAGGCCTCAAGGTAACCTTCCAAGTGACACAATTATAAACCCAAGAAGAGAAGAGAAGAACCATTATAATGCTATAGCCTTGAGGAGTGGTAAAACTCTATAGGGAGATGAGACTCAAAAAGATAAGGAGAAATATGAAACTAAAAAGGATAAAGAGTAACCAAAAACTAAAAATGATGAAAAGGAAGTAGTGGATAAAGAGAGTAATGGAAAGTAAATAATTCAGCCAAAAAAGAGAAACCTCTACAAACCTACTATTCCTTTTGCTCAAAGGTTGCAAAAGCAAAATGCAGATACACAGTTTTCAAAAAATTTGGAAGTCTTCAAGAAGTTGTACATAAACATACCATTTGTAGAGGCACTTGAATAAATTCCATCTTATGCCAAATTCATAAAGGATATACTATTAAAGAAAATGAGGCTTGGAGATCATGAAACAATAACCTTGACTGAAGGTTGTAGTGTCATTCTTGATAGAAAAGTACCACAAAACTAAAAAGATCTAGGTAGTTTTGACATCCCTTGCACTATTGGGAACATTTATTTTGGCAAGGCACTATGTGATTTGGGTTCTACGTTAATCTCATGTCATTATTAGTCTTCCATAGATTGGGGGTTGGTACAGCCAAACCCACTTCAATAACATTGCAGATGGCAGACAAGTCAATTAAAAGACCTCGAGGTGTTGTAGAAGATTTACTAGTAAAAGTAGACAAATTCATCTTTCCGGTGGACTTCATTGTGCTAGACATGGAAGAGGACCATGACATTTCTATCATACTTGGTTGTCCATTCTTAGCAACCGAAAGAGCATTCATTGATATACAAAAAGGTGAACTTAAAATAAGAGTGCAAGATGAACAAGTAACGTTTAATTTGTTCAAAGCAATTAAATTTTCTGATTATGATCATGTTGGTGATTGCTTTCGAATAGATAGCATTGATGAGCTAACCACTGATGTGCTTTATGACATATGCCCTATTGATGCTTTAGAGTCTGTGCTTGTTAATTCTGTAAACACATATACTAATGAATACCATGACACGCATACAGGCACACAAATTAATGTCAATATCTTAATAACACTTGTTGAATCACCCATACTTATGACTTTAACATATGATGCTATGAACAAGGACATTAACTCAACAGAAAATAACTCAACTTGTTTTAATTTTAAAAATATGGAATCAAAGGTTCATTTTGTGAAATGTGTGAACTTTTTAGAGGACATGTCTCTCATGTGTGTATCAAATACAGTTGTGGAATGTCTTGAAATAAGCTCATGGTTGAAACATCCATTGAGGAGCCATCAAAATTAGAGCTTAAACCTTTACTTTTTCATCTTCGTTATACATTTTTGGGTGATAACGAGACATTTTCAGTCATAATTTTGACTGATCTAAGTATGGAGCAATTGGAAGCACTACTAAAGGTGCTAAGAAACTTCAAAAGAGCTATAAATTGGTATATTGTCGATATCAAAGGCATAAGCCTATCAATATGCATGCACAAAATCTTGCTAGAAGATGGGGCTAAACCCATCAAGGATGCACAATGCCACTTAAATCCCATTATGAAAGAATTGGTAAAGAAGGAAATTGTCAAGTGGCTAGACATGGGCATTATTTACCCAATATCATATAATGAATGGGTAAGTCTAGTCCAATGTGTACCAAATAAAAGAGGAATCATTGTGGTGGAAAACAAGTCCAATGAGTTAATACCTACTAAGACTGTCATGGGATGGAGAGTATGTATGGATTTTCGTAAAATAAATCAAGCTAGAAGAAAGGATCATTTTTGTCTCCCATTTATGGATCAAATGCTTGATTGATTAACTAGGCATTCTTTCTTTTGCCTTCTAGATGGATACTCTGGTTATAACCATATTGCTATGGCACATAAAGACCAAGAAAAGATCACTTTCACATGTCCTTATGGAACTTTTTTTTCTTCAGGAGAATGCCTTTTGGATTATGTAATGCACCTACTACATTTCAACACTACATGATGGCCATTTTCTCAGACATGGTGGAGAAGCATATAGAAATCTTCATGGATGATTTTTTGGTCTTTGGAAACTCATTTGATGAATGTCTACACTATCTCTCCCTAGTGTTACAAAGATGTGAAGAAACAAATTTGGTTTTAAACTGGAAGAAATGTCATTTCATGGTACATGAAGGTATAATCTTAGGCCATAAAATCTCAGGTAATGGCATTGAGGTGGATAGAGTTAAAATAGAAGTGATTGAGAAACTACCACCACCTACCAATGTATGAGGAGTAAAAAGTTTTCTTGGGAATATAGGCTTTTATCGTATATTCATAAAATAGTTTTCCCAAATCTCCAAACCCTTTGTGTAATCTTTTGGAAAAGGACATGTCTTTCAAGTTTGATGATAAATGTTTAACAGTATTTCAAGTGCTTAAAGAGAGACTAGTGTCAACACCAGTTATAGTCACACTGGATTGGAACAAACCTTTTGAATTGATGTGTGACACAATTGATTTTGTTATTGGATCTGTTCTTGGACAACTAAGAGAGAAATTTTTTTGTGCCATATGCTATGAAAGCAAGACACTAAATGAGGCCCAAATGAATTATGCTACTACAGAGAAAGAGCTCCTAGCCATTGTATATTCCTTTTAGAAATTCAGATCTTATTTGGTTGGCACCAAAATGACTATTTACACAGATCATTTTGCAATAAAGTATCACATGATGAAGAAGGATGCAAAACCAAGATTGATAAGATGGGTGCTTCTTCTACAAGAATTTGACTTGAAAATTTGTGATAAAAAAGGAACAAGAAATCAGGTAGTAGACCATCTATCTAGACTAGAGAGAGAAGAAAAAATGGATGATAATATGGTAATTGGGGAATCTTTTCCAGATGAGCAACTATTTTCTATAGCTCAAACAAAAGTTCCATGTTATGGAGACATTGCAAATTTTCTTGCTGCCAACGTTTTTCCATTAAACCTCACATGGAAATAAAAGAAGAAGTTTTTCCATGACATTAAATAGTATTTTTGGGATGACCCTTACCTCTATAAAGAATGTGGTCATGGTATTTTGAGAAGGTGTGTCCCTAATGACGAAGTTTAAAGTATCATTTACCATTGTCATAGCTTAGATGATGAAGGTCACTTTGGGAGCTAAAAAACTGTAGCTAAAGTACTTCAATCTGGTTATTTTTAGCCTACACTATATTTAAAGACGCTTACAATTATGTAAAGATATGTGATAGATGTCAAAGGATAGGTAATATTTCAAAAAAAGATGAGATGCCTCTGAATAGTATACTTCAAATGGAATTGTTTGATGTGTGAGGCATCATATTTATGGGACCATTTCCTCCATCATTTGGAAACCAATACATACTCGTATGATTGGATTATGTGTCAAAGTGGATAGAAGTCATTGCTAGCAACAAATGTGATGCCAAAGTTGTCATGAAATTTCTGAAGAAAAATATTTTCACTAGGTTTGGAACTTTTAGAATCATTATTAGTGATGGAGGAAGTCACTTTTGAAATAAAGCATTTAATTCCTTATTGTCTAAGTATGGGATTAAGCATAAAGTATCTACCCCTTACCATCCCTAAACAAGTGGGCAAGTAGAGGTATTCAATAGAGAAGTGAAAAGAATTTTGGAGAAAACTGTGAACATCTCTAAGAAGGATTGGTCATCTAAGTTGGATGATGCTTTATGGGCGTAAAAAACTACATTTAAAACACCAATTGGTACCACCCAGTATAAGCAAGGTTATGGAAAAGCTTGTCACTTACCATTAGAATTGGAGCACAAAGCATATTGGGCATTGGAACAATTGAATATGACCATAGATGTAGCTGGTGAGAAAAGAATGCTTCAAATAAATGAATTGGATGAATTAAGGTGGAATACTTATGAAAATTTCAAGCTTTACAAAGAAAAAACAAAACGATGGCATGACAAAAAAATTGTGCAATCTTTGAACAGGGTCAGAAATTGTTATTGTACAACTCAAGACTCAAATTGTTTCCAAGCAAATTAAAGAGTAGATGGTCAAGACCATTCATCATCACTAAGGTAACCAACCATGGAGCCATTGAATTAGAAAATAAAGATAAAGAAAGATTTATGGTTAATGGGCATAGGGTGAAGCACTATTATGAAGATCAATTATCAAATGAAACACTTGTTATAACCTTAGTGGATGCACCTTAGGGCTTGATAGGACCGTCTAATCAAGGAAATTAAACGTGACGTTGGTTGGGAGACAACCTAACATTATTTTACTTATATTTTTATTGTTTTGTTTGGTAGGTGAATAAATGTGGAGATCAATGGTACAACAAGAATGAGCATTTCAGTGACAGATGTGGTGTGCCATGATTAAGGGAGTTTTCTTTCCTTTTACCTTTTCATAATTATATGTGCACATTAGGTATAATGTGTAATTTAAGTTTGGGGGAAGAAACTTCATTCTCTACATTATTATTTAGTATGCATTTTAAATGTTTTGGGATTTTTTTTCAATTTTTAGGTTGTTTTAATCATGATTTGGGTATAAATTGATAAATATATGGAAACTATATGCATGCATCGTTGATATGAAACATATGAACTCAATAATAAAAATTGGTTGTCATGAATAGGATAAGGAATGTAACATATTTGTTAAGATTTTTACATTAATCATGTGATATGCTTGCTAGTTTTGATTGAATTGATTCAACTTTTATGCACATGTTCATGATTGATTTTGGTGTGCTTATTGAGAGAAAATTTGTAATAAGTTATGCGATTCAATTAGATCTACCAAGTTTTAGAATCTATTTGATCATCCCTTAAGGTGAAATCCTAAATAATATTTAGAAAGAGAAATGATTTAGGCCTTATTTGAATCGATTGAGCCTTTCAAGCTAACCATTGTTAATATCTTTAGTCACCCATTTGAACCTAACAAAGAACCATTCATATCTTTAAGCCACATTTAATGTCTAACCAATAAGCATTACCTTTATCCTTACACATTTATCTTGTATGAAAAGAAAAAAAAATGCAATCATGTGTTATGCTATAGAGTAAGATGAAATGTAATGCACACTATAAAAAAAGAATAAAATTTCACAACATAATTATCCCTCTAAAGAAAAAGAAAATAGAATTGAAAATAAGTTTAGGGGTGTTGTGAAGTTACAAGAGAGAGAGAGAGAAAAAAAAGATATTTTAAACAAAATAATATGAAAAGAGTGTCAAAAGAGAGTGCACTGAAATATCAAGTTAAAGCTCAATTACAGTTAAAAAGTACATGATGAAAAAAAAGAAGCTAAGGTGTGGAAAGAGCCTAAGATGTCTTCATTTATCGACCCTCCACCTAAGTCTTACATTACAACCATGTAAAGTCCTTATTGATATTAAGCTAAGTGCATATTTATATTAGTGAAAAAGGGTGTGAAAAATAGACTTATGAGACTTGTTCTAAGATTGAATTGATTAGCATGCTCATATAGGTGTTCATGAGTGCATTGGATGATATCATATGAAGCACACATACACACGAATCAATTTGTCCAAAACCTTGTATATCCTTGAATTGATGGAATGTTAATTGATGAACATGTGAACCTCTTTTTCATATAATTGTACAACTTTTGAGAGAGATAGTTTTCGTGAGATATGCATGTACTAATAGAGGTATACTTATGAACGTACTACTCAAGTTATTTTATTTAGTTATATTTGGCTTTACTTGAGGACATGCAAAGAGTTAAATTTGGGGATGTGATGACTTTATGAAAATAGAGTTATTAGCGTACTTTTTTACTTAATATTTACTTGTTTTATTTAATCAATAGTATTTTTCTTGGATAAAAAATATTAAAATATAAACTTTTTAATGAAAATGAGTGAAAATATAATTTTTGGGATTTTTATGGATTTTTAACGCATAATTAATCAAAAGTTACCACATGGCATGCCACACAAGCAGAGGAGCTAACTGGGCAAGCCATGCAAACAGTAAGCACGGATAGTGAATCACATCATGTCACTTGTGAGGAGGACAAAACACATGCCACATGTTAGCACGACGTTCAATCTAAGTTTGAAAATCGGTCAACAATCTATACCACGTGTTGCCATGTCATTGCTCTGTGCGTTCAACTCGTGCGCCACGACATCCATTTCCACGAATCACGTCGCACCACGTGTCGCACTATAATTGGCTAAAACTATCAATTTTACTTTTTTTATCGTAGCCCTTGATCTGAAGCTGATTGAACGGTCCAGATTGCACCTGAGCTTTATTTAAGACTCTAATCACTCCATAAACCCTAATTAGCATAATTTTGGTCATTTTTTGGAGCTAAAAAGAGAAAAAAAATACAAAAAAATTCAAGATCAGACACAATTTTGGTGGAACCAACTTTTTTGTTATATAAGTTCAAATTTGTTGTTTGAGTTTTGTTAATGCAAAAAAAATGATTTTTATATTTTAAAATTTGTAAACCGATACTTAACCAAACTAACCCATATAGTACTAATATATATTTATTTTTTAACTTTTATACATTTATAGAACATAATATATATATATATATATATATATTATCATCTAATTTTAGTTAAAGTTTTATGTCAATTAAGAAAAGTGTTCATTTTATAAATATCTTATATAACTAATAAAATATCTAAATTACTTTTTGTTCTCTAAGTCTCAATAACTTAATCTTTTTCTCTACTTTAAAAATTGTGCACAATTAAAGTATAAATGCTAATGTACAATCATTTCAAATTAAATTATTTATTAATCAATAAATCTTTATTTATTAATTTAAAGTCAAAATAATTCAAATTCACTTAAAAATAAGTTCACATAAATCACTAACCAAACCTATTAAAGTGAAATTAATAGGTTAATTTAATATTCTCTATTTGATATTGTTTAAGTATTTTTTGATTCTTGATTTAACTAATCAATATATGTAAATGTGGTTAGCATTTTATGTAAAAACCAACCAAAATCAAAATACAACCACTCCTATATAACATTATGAAAACTTTCAATAAAAATGTCACTTGTAAGCAAAAATTATATTATAAAATCCATGTTTTACTAATATTAATTTTTTGAATACACAATACTTTTCCCAATAATCCAATTATACTTTATATCGCAAGAATAATATTAAGAACCCAAAATGACACTCAAATCTAAAGTCTAAATACACCCAAAAGTCGCAATACATCTACCCTAAGTAAAGAACACAAAAATACAAATTGCACTTGAGCTTTATTTGAATCACTCCATAAATCCTAATTTGACTCAATTAGCATAATTTTGGTCATTTTTTGCAGCTAAAAAGAGAAAAAAATATAAAAAAATTTAAGAGAAGACACAATTTTGATGAAGATTCAAGAAGAAATTAATATTAAAATTCAAGAGATTGATTGTATTTCTTTTTCTATTCTTTTTTTTTTATCAATTTTATATATTTATTTATGAAAAATATGATATTTATGAACACAATTATGAATAATTAATTAAATTAATCAGATTTTTAGAAATAAAACGTGAATCAAGTCTTTACTCTTTCTCTCTCTCTTCATCCCTTTTTCTTTCTCTCCTTTCTTACGTGCTCTTTTTCTCTCTCTTTGTCTCTTACTCACTCTTTATTTCTCTCAATTTTATTTTTTATTAATGAAATAATGATAAGAGACGTGGAGAGAGAGAGAGAGAGAAAGAAAGAATAATGAGAGAGAAAAAGTAGAGAAAGGAAAGGAGAAAAAAACAAAGAGAATGAGGAGAAAGATGAGATTTTTATTAATTAAATTTATAATTCTCATTTTATCGTTAAAAAAAATTTAATTATTAAAATTTTTGATTTAATTGATCATAATTTAAAATTATAAAATTAATAAAATTTAGTTAAAAATTTATAGAAATAAAATATATAAATCATAAAATTAGACCACCCACTCTTAATCTTTATCATATTTTAAATTATTTTATTTATATTCTATATCACTTGACTTTTTTTTCCATTTTTTCGTTATAAATTTTTCGTTTATTAATTGACTAAACTATTGATACCAATTAAATTTTATGGAACGCATAAGAACCATAACATGCCCAAGTATAATACCCAAGTATATATAATAGTAGGTTAACTCTAAATGGAAGATGCTCATGATAAATTCTTTTAAACTCTTATTATTTTTTTAAATAATTGTGGTAGTTTTCTAAAAATTGAATGTTATAAACTATATAACCATCAATTATTTATTGAAAATGTAAATATAAGGGTTTAATAATTTTTGTGTGTTCAGATTTTATTAAAAGTTTTACTTATCGATCATATTTTAAAATACTTTTCTTTTAATATCAATGATATTAAAAAAAAAATCTATTTAATACCCATATTTTTAAAAAAAATTCACATCTTAATTTATTGAATAATAGCAGAACAAAAACTCTTATAGAACAAAAACCATTTACCCACCCCTTACTTGTTATGCTGAGCAGCAAGCTGCAGATGATGAGATCTTGAGCCAAATTAATAATCAATCAAAACATCTAGGAAAGAATAAACTTATAGAAGCTAGGCACCGTTTGAACTTGAGAAAACTAATATTTGTAACCGCATTGAACTTGGACACATGCACCTTGATGGTGCTATCTCAACATAACAATTTTCTCTAATCCAAGAAGGATGCTATCGATAATCCAAGCTATTCATACAAAAAAATTCTCTAATCCAACAAGGATTACAATAAACATAACTAGTGATCGTTATCCAAGAAGGATGACTCCATGTAAGCAAGGAGCAAAATAGTAGACAATAAATGCATATTATTAACCTATTTGTGGGAAGAAAAAATTTGCATGAATATATGGCACTGTAAATAGCCAAAAAAAAAAAAACAATATATATCAGGAAGAGAAAGAAAAATAGTAATAAATTCTCAATTTATTCTTACTCAAAAAAATCCTTCAAGAGTTTTTTATTTTTTATTGTTCAAAACAACTAAAGTAATATTTTTTTGAAAAATATGATATTAAATAAAAATTATTTTAAAATATAATCAATAAATAATTTTTTTATAAAATATAAATACTTAAAAATTACCAAACCTCAAATATAAAATGTAAAGTTTTTAAACTTCAAGATTAATTTGGACGCGAATTGATATAATAATGACAGGGAAAAGGTGACATTTAAGAAATGAAGGGTTCATGATTACATCACAATTAATTATTATTTATGGAAGCCAAGCTGAAATGGTAGCCCAATCTTGAACTGCCACGTCTAAATTTAAGATGTGCTCATATCTTATTTTACTTTCAAAATTATCATGACTAAGAAAAAAAGTTATTATGATAATTACCTTGCAAGCTAAATGAGAATCATTCACTCACCATGTGCAACAAATGGAAATAAAAGTGAAATAGTAAAAAAACTACGTATTGGGTTATGTCCCAGTTATTTATAGATTTGAATTAAATATTTGAAGAATTATTAAATTATTATAAAGATTAATAATTATATTATTTTTAAATTAAAATAATAATTTAATATAATTATATTATGTATAATATTTAAATATAAAATAAATTTATTTATAATTTTAATAAAAATGTAGATCGAATTTAGATTATAAAGAGTTTAAAATCAATCCGAATCTAAATAGATAGAATATATATTTTTTAATTTAAATATAATTTATTTGATTCTTAACTTTAAATATATATACTAATATATGTTCGTATATTATATGTTATGTTTATATATATTCTTTATGTTTATTTATATATGTACATTGTATAATATACATTTTTTATGTAAAAAAATACATAAATTATATAAAACCTGTAAATATTATATCACTTTATTATTGAATTTACAGATAACAATATTAACTATTCCTTGTCAGAAAATTTTGAACCCGAGTACCGCATATTAGCGATAAATTTATTTATTAAAGAAAATTGAACTAGAAATATGTACGTATAAATTAAAAGTAGTCAAATAATTCAATGAATTCTTTTAAATAGAGAAATTTGATAAGATTAGATACGATCTATAGTATTCAAATCGAATTAAATTGATAAATTTTATAATAAGATCAAATTTAGATAGAAAATTATACAATTCGATCGGATTTGAATCAATAGATTTTATAATATCCGATACAGATTGAATTACCATTAAATTATAAATAAATATATATTTTATTTTATAATATATTATATTTAAATATTATACATAATATAATTATATTAGATTATTATCGTAGCTTAAAAAGTAAATATAAATGTTTATAATAATTTAATAATTGTACATGAATACTTTTTATTTAATAATATTTTTTATAAAAATATCAATTCAAAATTTAAATTTATGTGTGTCGTGTTTTATATATGATAATAATTCATAAATAAATTACAATCTCAATCTGACCTTATCTGATCCGAAAAAATTTGATATGTTCGGATTCGAATTGGTTTGGGTTGATTATATTATTAAACCGAATTCAAATTGATCAAAAATAGGTAGTTTTGATATGTTGCTCACTTCTAATTTAAATGGTCATAGTTTAAACTGAATTATGTCTAATTAGATGACGTTCAATAGGGTCAGCAATGAATCAAAACTGTCTATTTTTGACCAATCTAAATCCAATCTAATTCGAACGAATTTGAAGATTTTCAATTCGAATATGAACTAATGATATAATCAATCTAAATCCAAACAAATCGGATTTTTAGATTATATAAAGTTAGATTTATATTAAAATTTATTTATGAATTAGTGTCTACATAAAACACTATATACACAAATTAAAATTTTAAATCGATATTCTATAACAAATATTATAATTTAAAATCACAACTAAAAAAATCAAAAGAACAATAAGTATATCTCTACAATTATTAAATTATTATAAATATTTATATTTATTTTTAAGTTAAAATAATAATATAATATAATTATAGTATGCATAATATTTAAATATAATATATTATAAAATAAAATATTCATTTATTTATAATTTAATAGTAATTTGGTCTAGATCAGATACAATAAATTATAAAATATGTCAATCTGAATTAGAATAGATTGTATAATTTTAATTTGAATTTAATCCGATTATAAAATTTATAAATTCGATCTTATCCAAATTCAAGGATTGGATCAAATTTATAAATTTAAACGAATTGATCGGATTATTTACTTACCCATAACGTTCGACATGAAATGATGAGTTGTATTTTTTAAACATTAAAAATATACAAACTGGATATAAAATAATGTAATATAGTGGTTACAAATTTTAAGGATACTACTATTTTTATTTTTATTTTTATTTTTCAATGAGTTATAACCAAAAGAAATTACACTCGAGAATAAGTGATATAATACTTCACACTAATATTATTTATTGTTGTTTTAAAAAAATAATGGACAGTCATTTTTTCAATAAAAATTATTGTATTTGTATTTTAAGAATGTAATATAGTGATTACAAATTTTAAAAATACTACTATTTTTATTTTTTAACGAGTTATAACCAAAAGAAATTACACACAATTATACAATTATTACTATATCAATAATGATTCAAAATTAATATATAATTTCTTTATAATTAATTAAATACGTTGAATGTTTGACATTTAAGAGTGTTAGCTTGTGTTAGGTTAAAAAAAATTATATGTCAAATTTTTAATTAATAGCAAATAAGTATGATCAGTTGTATATCGCCTCAAATCAAGTTTTTTATTTATAATTATTTTTTAACAAAGAATCCAATGTTATAATATATTTTTAAAAAGTAACACTTGGTTCTTAAGATTTCAAAAGAATGTACATTAGAGTATACCCACATGGCAAGTACTGATATACTCCTTATAATTGACTTTTTTTTTTCTTCTTCTTCTTATAATGGACTTTCACAAGCAATAATGAGTAAGGGGAAAAAAATGTGCAATACAAGCAATTAAAAAGAAATATTAATTATTATTATTATTATTATTAGCATTTTACCAAAAAGCCAAGTCATGAGAAGAGAATTATTCTGCCAAACTACAAATATTACAGCAAGAAAACGTTTGCACTTTTTTCTAGCATAGTCAGCCAACTAATAATTATATTTTGGTGATTACAAAGACAAACAAAACCTCCTAATCTCCTTTTAGATAAAAACAATACCCAAGCAACTACAAAACTACAAACTTTTGTTAGTTGGCCAATCCATTCCCCCGTCCAAAACAACAAACCCATAATTGCTTTTCTAACCAACCATTTAGAGCTAAAACCTCAAACCCAAATTCATCAAATTCCATTTAATAAAATTATGAAATTATTACTAGTTAAATTGTTATTACCACGTTTACTTTTTAATAATGAAAACTTATTTTATTCAACAATAACAACGTACATAAAAGTATAATTAATTATAGGGGTAAAATAGACAATTCATACCCTATTGTTGTTGTGGCTATAACCATGATAAAAATAATTACAAAAATATCATTATTAAAAAAAACAAATTCTTTTGCAAAAATAAATAAATATAGGAGGAACCACCTATTGCCTGGAATCCCCTTACCAATATATACACAAAGACAACCACAACACACAACGCACACTGGGGAAAAAGCAGAAATTTCATGCCCAAATATTTCTTTTCATCAATTCCAAACCAAACCCAAACAACATATCGATCCAATGGAGAAGTCTTACAAGATTATCAGAAAATCAATCTACACTTTCCTTCAAAACTATCAATATTTAACCTCAATATTAGCCTTTCTAATCTTACCATACTCTGCCTCTATCCTTGTTTCTCAAGCCTTAATATCTTCATCTTCGTCTTCGTCTTCGTCTTCCTCTTCTCTTTTCCCAACAATTTACGCAAGACTGAAAACACTCTTTGATGCTGCTGGATTTCCACCCTCATTACAATTCTTCACAATTCTCAATCAAAAACTCTCCCAAACAATCTCTTCATGTCTCTTTACTCTGCCTTTTACTCTAACCTTCCTTCTCATATCCAAATCATTCATAATCCAATCTCTCAATAAAAACAACAACAATAAGCCCAATTCAACACTATCTATTTACTACCCAATTCTCATCACATACATATACAACTCATTCTTAATTCTCTCAGCAAATGCAACTGTTTTCACATTACTTTTCTTTGCCTTCAACTTTCTTGAACAAACATTAGATTTCTATTATTCTTCAACAAGTATTTTAATCTTATCAGCTTCAGGGGCAGTTTTGTACTCAATAGTTATTGCAAATACTCTAATAATATGCAACTTAGCTTTGGTATTATCAGGTATTGAAAAGTGTAGTGGCTACTTAGCAATTTTAAAAGCATGTGTTATGATCAGAGGAAGAACTTCAACAGCTCTTTGTTTAGCTTTGCCTCTCAATTTGGGATTGGCTGCAATTGAATCATTGTTTCATTATAGAATTGTCACATCTTATCACAAGCTTGGTAAACTTGGATGTTCTTTGGTTTTGGAGGGGAGCTTCATTGCTTATTTGTATGCAATTCTTGTTGTTCTTGATACCGTTGTCAATTACATGTTCTACAAAAGTTGTAAGATTGATTGTAGTGAGTTATATGAGATCAAAGTTGTAGATCAAGAGGAAATAGACATCAATGGTGGTTACGGTAGTTGGACAACTTTAAGACCTTAGATTACAAATCAAGAAAAACAAAATGCAAGTATTCAAGTCAAATGGAATGACACAATATTTTTAGTAGATATACACAAAATTGTATCTAATAAAAAAAAAATATCACATCAATTGAGACAGTGATATACAATTGTGTCATAAACAGAAGTAATTATTCATGTTATTGATGAGACAACATAACACCAAACAAATTCAACACATAAAGATGAGGAGGTCGAAAGAAAAGTCCTTGATCAACATGAAGGCCAAAGTCAAGAAAAATTGTATAGAGCTTTAAGGATCAATAATTTCTTGTTTTACACTACTTTTGTATGTAATTTTTCTTAATTTTACAGTGTTAACGTTACAAAAGCTTCTTCCAAGTTATTTTTTTATTTGTCCTTTATTTTTTTATTTGTAACAATCATCACAAGTTAGAAACGGACCAGGTAGGTTAGGTGAATCCGTAATGACGCCTACTTATAGGGGATTTTATGAGATGTGGGTGTACCAAAAAGTTGAGATTACTTTTTTTTTTATCAACATAACAATTTTTTGAAAAATATATAATAATTAGATAATATAATTATTACATCAATTATAGTTATAACTTAATGTAAATAGATTTGTTTTAAAAACATATAGATAGAAAAAAGGTTATAAATTTTGATTTGATTTAAATGATCAATTTTATAACTTACATTCATATTCTTTGTTTTATCAAGAAGAAACTCTTTTTTATTTAGAATCTATAATGAAAATGATAATAATAGGTCAAGATTTATAAATAGTGTTTAAGTTTAATTATAAAAAAATGTGATATATATATATATATAGAGAGAGAGAGAGAGAGAGAGGACAAAATGTTCTATCTCTAAATATTTGCATTCTTTTATATTACATTTTTAAGCTTTGCGTATTTTACACAATCCCACCACAGATGACATGAAAACGCAAAGCTCTTTTAAAAACAAACAACAATTGATTTTGTGTTCCTTTTAAGTCAAGCTAGAATGGGAAGAATTTTTAAATGAAAAAAAATTTATATACTACAAGTTGTATTCTAAGTCTAGTGTAAATTATGTTTTCTAATATTATTTATAAATATAATCAGAATTATATAATTATATCGAATAAAAAATTAATATAATATATAATTTTAAGTTATGTTTTTTTTAATGTAATCGGACTAATATAACATATCAAGATTTAATATAATTGAAAAAATATATATTATTTATAAATATTCTTGGACGTTTTTTTAGGAGGATAAATATAATATAGACTTTAGCCGTCTTCATGTTATTATGAGTTGACTTCACATCGTCTCAGTTCTACAGGTATTTTAGCTTTGTATATATCTGAAAAGTTAATTCAATAGTATATTAAGTAATATTCTAAATTAAAGAATATGACCAAAATTTAATTCTACTTTAGAAGGTAGGGGTGAATTTCAATTTGAGCATATACATAATTTATATCACACTAAATTTTAGATTGATATACATTTACTAAATTTTATTATTTATAGTTATAATTGAAAAAATTAAAATAATAAAAAATATATTTAATTATTATAAAAAACTAATATAATTATGATATGTATAATATTTAAATATAACATGTTATATACAAATCTATTTATAATTTTAACAATGATTAATATAATTATAATAAATTCTAAAATTTATCAATTTATATTCTATTTAAATTTAAAAAAAATTGTATATTTTTTAATATTTGATTATAAAAATTATAATTTAATATTAGATAGAATAATTATTTTTTTCCCTACTTCACATTGTGTAGCCTACGAACATCAAATCAAACCAAACGCCAATGTAGTGTCAAATTAACAAATAAAATGCTTATGTTTGGTAGGAAAAATCCACTTGTAGCTTCTTCTTTTTCCTTCCTTTAATTTAATCTCGTCAAATATAGTATGAAAATTTTTATTTATTATAAATTATATAATATTATAATTATGTAATGCTTATTTATAAATAAAAAAATTATGATATTTTAGTTAATAATTATTTACCATATTATTTATAATTATACCACAACTTGTAATATAAAAAAGTGTTAATACACTATTTACATAAAATGTTATAATTAATTTTATTCTTATGATCCAATATATATCAAATTATTAAATATATTAAATAATATATTATTTATTAATTAAATATAAAATTAAAAATATAAGACGATAAAATATTTGTCGAACTTCTTAGTAACATAGATAATTAAATTGCGACATATAAATAGTTATATGCATTAAGTTATAATAAAATAGTTATTTTCAATAGATATTGAAAAATTTATAAGATAAACAAAAAATATATCACTGAATTATTATATTTGTTTCGAATATATTACTAAGCTAACTTTCATCACATTTATACCATTAAACTAAAAAATATTTTTTTATATCATTTCATCAATTTTGTTCATGTAACCCGTTAAAAATAAATTAAAAATATTTAAAATTTATTATTCATCGTTTTCCTCGACTAACCTTAAGAAAATAACCTTTATATTTTTTATAGGTGAAGAGTGGCTATTGACAACTTAGCACAATAATCCTACAACTCTTAAATAATTCGGATAAGTCTTGTAACTTTTAAAAAATAATACAAATGTCCCGTATTGATCATGGACCACTTTATTTGACTCAAAATCAACATGTGACCGATACATTACCAAATGTTTTAGGATAATTTGAAAATAAAAAATTGAAACACATTAATTTTCATTTCTCGTATGGACAAAATTACAAAACAAAAATATTAAACCCAATATCCTTCATTAATATGTCATTAAACAACAAATACACGTGTGAATATAAGAAAAGCTTAAACATAATCCAATATCCATTTATACATTACAAAACCCTGAATTTTTTATCAATCAATCCATAAATATGCAACTAAAACAATGCATGTAACAACTACCACTTATGACCTAAATTTCAACTTCCTAATTTGTTATTTGTTGTCCTTAATCCTTTAGAGTAACCCATTAATTGCTACAGCATTTTTATTATCAATTGGGGCATCGATCCTTTTCATATCTCAGCAAAAACAAAAGAAAATTGATTAAAAAAAATGATATAATGTATTAAAAATATAATTAATCATTTTCCTAATAGCTTAAGTTTTTTAAAAAATTGATGAATAAACTATTTAACATTGTAACATATATATCTTGGGTATCATTTGTTCATCTATCAGCCGCGCCAGACACTCTTTTTCCTATGACACTTGATGAAGGGGTTGAATCTACTGTCGATCACAGATATTATATTTGCAATTCCATATCTAAGATAGCTATTAAAAATGGCATCATTACTCTTGCTGTAAGCATCTTATCTTATCTTCTTCTTTTTTACTCATGACTTCTATATCATACCACTAAGCAACCTAAGTCCTAACCCATTACTTTTATTAATTGTATAATGTAGCGATCTGCTTTTTATTTCTTGTTTTTTTATATGATTCTGTTATTTTGTTAGTTTTTTTTTTTCTTTCCCATTTACCTTTGAATATGATAAATGACTTCTGGCATTGTGATTTTTGCTTGTTACTTTACTAATGAAGTGTTCTATATTTTATTTTTATTTTCATGCAATATCTACTTCCTTCGTTGTTGTTTGTTTATTAGGTTTCTTAATATATATTTCTAGTTTTTGTATACCATACAAAATTTTGCTTAAATTTTGTACTGTTTATTTTAAATAAATATGTATGAAGTTTCTATATAATTTACAAAATTTGGAACATATTTTATAAATTTTACAAAATTTGTACTGTTATTGTTTCATGTCCAATGTTGTTTCATTCTCTTTTCTTTTTTATATGTTATTTGCTAGATGGTTAAATTGAAAATGAAAAAGAGAATCTCTGTTTCTCCTAAAGTATTGAAGTGGACTAAACCCTATGACATTGAATACCACGTTTTTTTAATATATATTTATAGTTTCTGTACATTGTATATAATTTGGTATAAATTCTGTACTGTTTATGATAGATTTTTATGCATAAACATTTTTTAAGTGAATTCAATATGAAGTTCTTAAATTAAAAATATTGCTTATTATGAAGACGTTGATATTATAAGTTATTTTGCAATATATACAAAAATTGTTAGCTTTATAGAAATATTATTATATAAGATGTATTATTATATAAAATGTAAATAAATTTTATATAATGATAAACATTACAGTAAACCAAAAATAAATTTTGGAATAAATAAGTTATAAATTACATATCAACAGAACGATTATTTTTATAAACCACACAAAATATGAGAAAAATTAATAAGCTTTACAGTTTAGCCGGTGGTTGTCGCGGGGTCGTTATGACTTTTATATTCTTTAATAACGAAAATAATTATTTTTTTTCCAAAATTCAACTTCTTCCATGTAGTGCATTTTAAAAATATTCACAAATTTACTTCTTACTTGCGTTGATATATGACTTTTAAACATCTAAATATTAACCAAATTTCAGTCTGAAGATGTTATTGGCTCTGAATAGTTGGGACTTTAACTCAGATGGAGATATTTGATGCAAAATCAACATCATTTATTAAAATCTCCTAGTTCCCCCCATGAGGCTGAGATATTAAAATCTTCTAGTCTTCAATGTGTCGAAACCGTGACAATGCTCATTGTCATCGATGTTTCAAGACGAGAGATAACAAGTGAATCCTAAAAGACATTGCACGATAAACAAAGCAAACAATTGATGCTTTCTCTACTTGTTTGAACATAGTAAGAGATTGTTTCTTGAATCTCTAAGGTAAACCACCTATTCTGTTTCAACAAAAACGATGGAAAAGAAAAGTACACAAGCAATGGTAGTAGAGTAATACAAATATGCATGAAGCCGAACCCAATGAAATTTAATGAACTTGAATAATAAAATGATAGAAACCAGTTTTTAGTTCACACCCTATACTTTCAGAAATTTTACAATTACGCACATTTTCTAAATTTTCTTGCTCAACTCTCCCTATACAACTGACAGGACGCTATCAAAAAATTTAATCATGGATAGGAGAACTAAACATATGTTACATCAAATGAATCTCGCTAATCTAGTGGTTAGAGCTCTGTACAGGGTCATTCATGGTACAATGGGAAGGGAACGAATGATTTACAATCCCATAAGGGTACTTCGGTTCTGAAAAGTTGTGTAAAGGTAGGGCAGGTTGATCGATGCTAACAAAATTCCTCAGTACAAAGCCCACCTGGGGCAAGGGGATATCCAACGTCCTAATGAAAGTCAGTCACGTTAGCTTAAGACGTTTACTTACCGAATGGAGGTGGTTAGAGAAGATGATATTCTATTGATGAGTTTATCAGAAGGATCATTTGATGCAATAATGACTTTATCAAGCATGCACTGCTAGGCTTTTAGCATACTTCGGCCTACAGGCTCAAGCCACAAGCAATATCCCTCCTTGCTTTTAAATTTTTTTACCGTCCTATGGCCAAAATCCGGTAAGAATATGGAATGCTTTGCATCAACACTTGAGATAGGCAATCTGACCAGGATCCTGAAAGCTGCATCCTTTGCGATCACAAATACAAACCATGCAGCATATTTCTCATGCATAGCAGGAGCATGATTTCTTTGTGGGTATAAAACTGATCTTTCACCTAAATAGCTGTTTTTTTGTGAGATTATTGCCCTTGGCGTTTGTCATCTCAGCCTCCTTCTCGGCTTTCTTCCTGTCCATTTCATCCTGTTTACAATTCTCTTCATGTGCTTTACGAAACAACCTTGTAAAGTTCAAGAGAGTTGAAGTCACTGCATTTATTAAAACAGCATTTAGCACCAAAAATCAGCTCTCCAGAATTGCAACGTAAAAACAATAAAAGCATGATAAAATATTAACTGAATAAACGAGCATCCATATTTGTTAAATATCTAAAATTATTGGATGATTATTATTAGACTTCATCAAAGCATATAAAAAATTAATCCATGTATCCATATTTGTTTAAATATTGACTTCATCAACCATCCAAAAAAAAAAAACTTCTCTCTTACGATCTTTTGTATGCCTAACCTAAAATAGGGAAGGAAACTAAAGGCCACACAATACGCCAAAAGTTTGTAAGGACAATACTTGAACTAGGGACTTGGGAGTTGACAAAAATACCACCTAGTCAGTCCCCTCTACTAAAGGCCTGGTGCTGATTTCATCAAAACCCTTCATATATCGTCTTTCCAGTTTTTTTAATCTCTTAAGCCCTCAACCAACAGGCCTCCATGGTACAAGAGTTCACCCAAGGGCAGGACATACTTCCTCATAGGAAATCATAATTCCTATCTGCCAACCTAATATTTGGCCTAAATGTGTACAATTCCTGCATTAGTGCCATAGAAAATGCATATGGTCCCAAGTTCTACCAGCCAGAAAAGAAAGTTCTATTAGAAAAAAAATCTAGACACATTAATGAAACAGCACTGTTTCTTATTAAGGATATCAATAACCCCCTCGGCTGGTTAATTTATCAACCCTCAAAACAATGAAAAAAGTATCAGTTGCCTATATGACTGTTCTTAGGTGCTTTATATAACATTTGACTAACAAAAGTACAAATTCATCAATTATAGTTTTATTTTTTCAATTCCAACACACCAAACCAAACACTAAGGAGAATCTTGCATCATTATGAAAGTAAGAGCATATTGGTCAGCCCCATAGGGTACTTACCATATACAGGACTTTATTGCTAACTCCTCTGTGATGCTTACTTCTATTCACTTATTCTTGTAATGCAAGATTTTCTTTAGTATTTCTTTAGTATTGCAATTTGATGGATTGGAAAATACTGCAAAAATGATGCACTACGAATGAATGGTATTTTTGTATTTTTGTAAATCAAATATGATGAAGATAATGCATGCAAAATGAAAACAACCCCAAGTAGAGTTACATATTTATAATGTTTGACAAGGTTTACCAAAGCTTTAAACTTCGAGGAGGTAAATAATGTTTTCCACTAATATCCAACGATCAACAAGATGACTCAGATATACTAGCAAGTGACATGTCAAGTACAAAAAAGTACAATGAAACATTACATACACAACTAACCTTGTTCAAATGGGTAACGGGCAGGATCCTCACCAAAGTATAAAGCAAGCGCATCTGCATTTCTACCCTGCCCACCACAGAATGATGAGAGATATATGGTCAAGATAAAGTCTTATGCATTCTACCATTAAAAATGACACCACAGGAAATTAGAGAATTACCACCACAGTATAAAGGTTTGTTACAGATGCAACTTCCGTCTCGGCAACTGCAATGAATTCTTTTAAAGTCTGTAAATTCACAAATTAGAAAGAAAATCCATGAGGTAAGGAAACATGCAAAGTATTGAGTCAGAAACGGGACAGAACGCAAAACATGTGTAATATCATTTCACTAAATGTAATCATGCCAAGTAAAATGTGAATGAGACACTAAATCTTCCTTCCCCTAAAGTCATCATGACGAGAGAGAAGCAAGAGGAGGAAAGGAGAAGCAAGGTTTTAAAGGTTTTACAACTTGATGCATTTTTATTGCATGAGGCGAGGTGTAAGTCTCAAGGCAGTATCATGCGTAAATCTCAAGGCAATATAAGGCGTAAGTCGGTGGTATGAGACGTAAGTCTCATTTTAAGAGTCTTGAAACAATTTTCAATCACTATGCAAGTTATAAACTTAACTTAATTACTAATAACAATGAATAATCAAATACTGATAAGATAACATTCATAAAATAAATATATATATATATATATATATATATATATATATAATAACATTGTCATAGTTCAATATTGAAATGGTCATGAAAATAATTCAAAATGAATGACTACTTATTTTTGTTGGTTGTTGTCTTCTAAAAACTAGTTCTTAACCTAATAGGAGTTGGTATTGTGTCACTATGGATTTTTGACCCACACATACAAAGATAATACCATAAATAGAGAAATATTAAAGCTTATAGCCTCAGTACGCAACACTTAATTGCATAAGCCTCAACTCAATAGATAGATGAGGCATGTACGAAGAAGTACCAAAGACACTAGAGTGACCGAATCATAAGTACGAAGAACCTGATACAATATCAGTTACAGTGTAGGTAAGTGACCAACAGACATCTAATAAGAAAGGGAATACAAAAAATTATTTTTAAAATACAAGAGGTGCATTAGAGTGCAAATTAAGAACCGGTGCGAAAAAGTATGATGTGAGTCTGGTGAAATAACTGTATCAATTTGCATATGGACAAGTTCAGAGCCTTAGGAGGGAAAAGGTTCACTACGTCTCCCAGGCCAGGTGCACCTTCATTTTATTTTAGCAACAAAATTTGCATCTACTTTGTTAAAAAAAGTTGGAAGCCTTTTGAAAGTGGAAATTTGTATAAACTTGCCAACATTTAATAGAGGCAGAAACTTTGGAAGCAAATGCAACCACTTTCGAGCAGCTTTTACAATACTGTCGTGCAAAGAACTGGTCATTGTCGTCCTGGACCTTTGAGTGATAATCTTCTAGAAAAATCCAAGAGCATGAACAATGACTGAATTTTTTTTCCTCTTTTTTTCTTTTCTTGTAATGTTATTGTCATTGTTGTTGGGTTTTGATGTATAACTTGTAGAGTAGGAATTTGAGTTAATTACATTTTATACCCATATCGTATAGAATTAGTTGCAAATATGCTTAAAATGTCTACTTAGTTGTAATTATGTCAACAACTTTGGGTATAGGTGTTTTGAACATAATTACAACTATAAACATGTCCAACGTTACCCATACGTCGTGGATATAAATGCAACTAAGTAAATATTTTGAGTATATTTGCAACCCATCCCATACGTTGTGTACGTAAAACGTAATTAACTCTAGGAATTTAAAGTGAAATGACTTAAATGATGATGCTAGTGTTTAGAATTAAATGGTCTAATACCGTGTAAAAAACTCAGAGGTGGAAAAAAGAATAAAAAACATTCCTGACTCTCACCACAACTTCATGAGACCAATGAGAGAAAATAAGAATACTTATTGACTGGAGATCAAAACTTAGGACTTGGTAAGAGAACTCTTAGGGATTAACAACTTAACCACAACAGTTGCAGTAAATAAAAATACTGATGCACAACTGGCATCTTACAAAAAATAGAGAACATAATGCACAAAAATTAACCAGACATATTTCTACCCCAATTTATAAAGAAAAACCAATAAATCCATTCCAACTATCATCAAAATCAAAAAGATAGTGAAAAGTATAATGAACCTTCCGAAATGTTTCTGACACAGGACCATCAGTTTCAGAGGCAGTCAACTCCTGCTTAACCTTTTCCAATCCCTTAATTATAGCTTGCATTTCTTCTGCTAAAGACTTCAATTGTACCTGCAGGAATTAAAGCATCACATCTTTTGCAATTCAAACCCAAAAATATCATGGACTCACTAAACAATTAATTTGAACAACAAGCACCTTTGACACAGGTTCTAAACTGATAAGGTCCAGATGAAAATCAAGAAGTCCTGTCGACTTAGAAGCAAGACCCTGGGACACAAGAAGATTAAACTTCACTAAAATATGCAGGTAAGCATCACTTATTCAAAAAAAAATGATTACTGCCCATGCATATTTTTTTTAATCATACTAAGGTGATGCAAGTCAGGAATATAATCATAGGAATAAAGCTTATCTAGAGATTTTATTAAATTGTCAAATTTAGATAATTGCAGTGTTATTTAATTTCTTCATTTAATAATCACTAGGGTTTCTCATTATGCTTTAATGCATTCTTCGAACGTTTTTGGACCAACCTTTTATGAAGGATTATTGAGCAATGATTTCATCTCCAATATATCTTCAATATAGACTGATGTCCATAGATAAGACGACCAGCTATCAAAGTAGCAGATCATAGTAACATATGAGTAAATTTTCCATTTCATGATAAAAAGTTCTCCTAGGTATACTTTAGGCTAAACAGCTTCCGAGGTACCCAAACTTAAATCATTTTACACAAGGTACCTGAACTTTTTTTTCTCTACAAAAATGTACTCTTACTTTAATCCGTTTACACAAGTATTTTTTAGGATTAATGTGTACCACGTAAGCAAATTAACACTAATAATATCATGTGAATTGTAGTTCCTTATTACTCCACGTGTTAAGTAAATTAGTTAAGAATTAAAAAAATTTAAAAGAAAAAAATCCCATGCGCAAGAAAAACCCCTAAACCTAACCAAACACTCCTTGATCGAGGGACTCTGCCTGCTTCATCTCCTCCCTAACATTGTCCCAGTCACCTTCAATGGAGCATCATCCCATAGCTCTCCCAAATCCTCATCACACCAAGTCTCTAGGTCCTTAGGAAAATCAAAAAAATTCTCATCATACTAATATACACGGTCCTCTTCATCTTGTCTCTTCCTCACTCTCTTACTATTAAGTACCTAACAAAACCACATGAAGTTGGCTGTAGATGTGTTCTTTGACCTAAGCACTTCGTCGCAAGTCGAGTATGGATAAATGGTTTATCCTCTACTACTTTTTGTTTTTTCTCTCCACTTTGAGCTTCTTCATCTTTGGTGGACTCATTATATTCGTAATCAGAGTCCAAGTCATGGAGCTTACTTCTTTTTTAACTTCTAGATTGGATTCATTTCGTTGGTCATTTTTTTTTTGTTTTAACTCAATTAGGTATGAGTTTTGCTCGGCATTGTTTAGGTTTATGGGTCTCAAAAGAAGTGTTAACAAAAGAGATAAGATGGGAAATAAAAAAATGAGGCAAAGAGCAACGCAAGCTATGCAATTTTAGTCAACCATTTAAGGTTTAGGGATTTTGGTTTGATTTGAGGGTTTTTCTTAATTACAGTTACTTTATGTGTGGGGTAATAAGAAACCGCAACTCATGCAAGGTCATTAGTGTTAATTTGCTTTAAGTGAAAACACATTAATCCTAAAAAAGTACATATTATGTAAAGAATGTAAAGAAAAGTAATATGTATGTGTAAACAGAACTAAAGTATGGGAAACTTTATGTAAAGAATGTAAAGAAAAGTAATTTGGGTACGTTTGTGTAAAATTGATACTTTAATATGCTGATGGTCAAATTCCAACTAATAACTATTAATTTTTCAAACTTGTTTGATTACTGCTTTCCAAACACGTGAAAACGTCTTTCTTATAAAAAATTAGTATAAACGTAAATTGAAGTATTGTATTTATGTATTTTGTACATCTTCACACTTGTTCTACATACAAATTTATAGGAAAAACAATTATGAAAATAAAGAAACAAAATATCCTAATTAATACAAAATAGAATCTTCTAATGAACCTACATCTCCTAACCAAGTCTCTATTAACCGCAAATAAATACGCAATCAAAATCCCCAATATTTTCGATGTCAATACTCCTCTCAAGTTGGATCATAAATACTAATCATATCCGACTTGCACGTGAAATCATTGGGACTTTGCCGAGAAAGTCCTTTGGTGAAGATATCAACATTTTGTTCTTTTTTTTAGAACAAGAACCATTGCAAATAGTTTCATCTTCAATCTTTTCTTTTTTGAAATGTGTATCCACTTTCAAATGTTTTGTTCTATCATGTTAAATTGGATTAAGAAAGGTGTTGATGGTTGTTTGTTGTAGCAGTAAAGTTTAACTAGTAGCTTTACTAAATTTTGATGTTCCATCAATAATTTTCTTAACCAAATGCCTCCTAAATTCCTCATGCAACTACCCTAAATTTAGCTGCAATACAACTCCTGATAACTACATTTTGCCTCATACTTCTCCAAGTCACTAAGTTTTCAAAGAAAAATATGCAATATCTTATAATAGATCGTCTATCTTCCACTAAGTCAGTCCAATCTGCATCGATGAAAACATCTATATCTTTGGGAAAAACAAATCTCTATCAAGTGACACTTTAAGGTATTTGAGGATTTTATAAATTGTTTCAAGGTAACTTCGTTTTGGAGATGTGTGCTAAGATACTATATTCACGGGAAATACAATGTTAAGTCTAATGTAAGACAAATATATCAATTTTCTTACTAATTCTTGATATCTTTCTCAGTCAACTGATTTTCTCAAATCTTTCGATATCTTTCTTACTTCAATTGGAGTATCACTCGATTTGCACCAAGCATGCATGTTTCGGTAAGGAGGTCAAGGATGTATTTACGTTGAAAAACGTTGATTCCTTTTTTTCATCTTACAACTTTCATTCTTGAAATATCACATTTTTCACAAGTCCTTGACTTTAAATTTAGTAGACAATTTTTTCTTTAATCTCTTGACTTCTTTAAAGTCATCTCCATTCAGGATCAATCATCAACACACACAATCAAAATAGTCTTCTTCACATTTGCATTCTATCAAAAGAACATTATATTGTCTAATTATCTCATTCAATAACCTTATCTCCATACTTTTGCAAACCTAGTGAGCAATGAATGCTTTAGGTGATTGTAGTTTTTTTTTAATTTGTACTTTGTGTTTGCATCTTCTTTGTCGAATCTTGATAGTATGGACATAAAAAACTTCTTTTCTAACACTCCATTGAGAATTTAAAAATACATTTTTAATATCCAATGAATGAAGAGACCGGTCTAAATTTGATGCTAGTAACAAAAATACCCTTACTATATTCAATTTAGCCACATGTGCAAATGTTTATGTATAAATAATTCCATAAGTTTGCATAAATCTCATTGCAACTAGAAGGCTTTGTATTATTCTATTGTCCCATCATCATTATATTTTATTGTAAATACCTATTTACAACCAATTGATGCCTTCTCTTCCCTTTAGGTAACTCTATTATATTCAATGTTCTATTTTAATCCAGCGCTATTATTTCTTCCATAACAGTTTCTCTCTATTCTAGAATTTTTAAAGCCTTGTAAATGTTTTTAGAAATTTTTGTTTATAAAAGTTAAAAGTAAGCACAAAACCTAGTCAACATAGTCTTATATGAAACAAAACTAGAAATAGGATGAAGTGTACAAAACCGAATTAGCTTTCTCATAACAATAAGCTACTCAAAAGACTTTAGGACTAAGAATCATTTGGTTTTGAGATAAACTCCTATATATTTGGATTTATCTTCAACTCTCTCTCTCTTCGTACATCAAGTGTGAAGTTCCCCATGTCGTTTAATTTGGATCTTCGTGAGAAAATAACTCTTTGTTTTTCAATTTTTTTGGGTTTAAGATTCCTTCTATAGGTGGAGGTGGTAGAATGGAAGTATACGGGGCAAAGTTTCACTGTTTTGATGAGGCTAACTATTTGGTTTAGGTGGAAAATTCATGAAGGTTCAAACTCAAGTCCAAGTATTAACCTAAAGAGCTTTCTATGCTCAACTTCTCACCCTAAAGAAACAACTTTTGGTGATAAATAGTGTTTTTGAAGGAAGTAACATCACGACTAACAATGATCATTTTTTTTGTGGAGAGACCATACCTCTTGTAACCCTTTTGATTAGGGGAATACCTAACTAAAACACATTTGGTTGCTTTAGGATCTAACTTGGATTGGTCATTAGAGTGAATGTGAGCAAAAATAATACAATCGAACACTTTAATAGAGGTATGACTAAAGATGTGATACTTGGAAAAAATTTGGAATTTTAGAATTGGAGTTTTGAAAAAAGAGAACACGGTTAAGCATTCAGTTACTGAGATAGGTTCAATTAAAATGGCATCTCCTATAATGTTGTGGGCACATTTGTGATAAACGTTAAAGCTTGAGCTACCTCAAAAAGATGTCTATTTTTTCGTTCATGTAACCCATTTTGCTAAGGAGTTTATATACATGAACTTTGGTATATTATCTCATGTTTTTGTAGATAGTCTCCAAGGTATTGTTAAAGTATTTTGTGCCATTATCAATGCTATGGATTTGAATTTGTGCTAGAAATTGGATTTAAATCATTAGAAGAAAATTAATGAAACATCACGAACTTAGTTTTTTTAACATATAAATTCAACTCGAGTATAATAGTTAATAGATGTGACAAACTACTTAGAATGAGAGTAGATAGGAAAACAAAAGGATCCACCTGCATCACTATGTATTAAAGTAAAAGATTTGGATGGTTTGTAATAAGTGTTGGAATAGAAGATACATTGGTGTTTTGTAAACTCACAAATTTTACACTAAAAATTAATTGTTTTATTTGAAAACATAGATGGAAATAAAATTTTCAAATATTATAAATTAGGATAACCCATTCTATAATGCCATAAATTAATCACTAACCCTAGAAACAAATGCCAATTTGCACTCACATTGATTTCATTTTAAGTAGTAAAGTTCTTCGCTCTTTCGCACCGCAAATCGTCTTCTACGATAATTAGGTCCTGAAAATACAATGAGACGTAAAGAACTTGGATGAGCAATTTGAGCCTATTGTCAATTGCCTATAAAGTTGGTCCAACTGTTTCAGATTAAATTCTACCTTAATTTCCAATCCGTCTTACCACAATTTCTCAGCAAGAATCTTTCAAATGTTAGTATTTACGATAATCATCGCAAAAAATTATTTTTTCTTTATAAATTTGGGTCATTTTCTGTCCCCTTTTTGTAAGGCTTAAATTTGTTGAAGGTCCATTACCCAAGTAAGGCCCAATTTTTTATTAGTATCCATGGGTTGAGTTTATTGAAGCCCCAAGTCCATGAAAATTTAAATGGTATTTCGGCCTATCCAGCCTAGTTCCGACGAAACTCAACGCAATCGCTTTCCTAATTTTCAACTTTTAGGGCAGAAAAAGTAACCAAGGAAGACTCACGAAGACCCACGCCACCAAGGGAAGACTAACTCAACATGATTCGTCACCGACTCTCTTATTGTCGAACTTTGACAAGTACTTCTTAGACGAAAGGCAGTGGACAAGAGCCGATCCTTCCACAAACATCATCAAGCTTGCGATTTAGTCCGATCAAAAATTCAAAGCCCCTCCTGGCATCAATTTTTTCTTAGTACCGAGCACTATCTCTGGCACTCTCTAGCACACTCCCACACTTCTTTTGAACTCAAATCCAACTCTTGCCAAAGGAGGGCATTTCCATTTAGTAATCAATTTTCATTTTCCATAATCTGGTTTTATTTCAAAATTTTGAAATCCTCACCATCTGAATAAGTTTCTTTGACAATCTCCCACACATCCTTTGTTATTGGTAAAAAAAATACATTTTTTTGATTGTTGGTAGCATGGAATTGACGAGTCACATAAATCACCATTGATTTCTCTAAACTCCACCGTTGCAATGTGAAGGTATTGATTGAAATGGGTTTTTCTATTCACCTCGTCAAATATCCCATTTTTCCTTTCCCATTTATAAGAAGTTTGATTGATTGAGTACATTCTCTGTAACTTTTTCCATTGAATTTCTCTAAGGTGAGTTGTAGAGATGAGTTATCCAAACTACTGGAACTCATGTGGTAGGATAATATTTGTATCGGTATAGGGGATAATATTTGTATCGGTATAGGTACTTTCTAATCTTGTTTTTTGACTCTTGATTCAAAATTGAATAAGCCATGGCTATATTTTAACGAGAACCAACCTGATACCATAGAGAAAGAGGTCATGGAAAATTGAATTATTGTATTTTTGTATCTTGTATATCTTTACAATTGTTCTAAATACAAATCTATGGGAAAAACTAGGATAAAATTTAAGGAAAGAAAATAACCTAATTAACACCAAATAAATCAAACTTGAAATCTTCTAATAAACCTCAAAATCTTTTAATTGAGTCCCTAATAACTACTAATAATTATACGAACAAAATCTCAAATATTTTGACATTTGAACAATAATTATTCACTTTAATTTTTCTGCCAAGAGTGCAAACCATATTGAGAATCAACCACACTTACTTTAGAAAACAAACATAGTTGGGATATCAATTTATAAAGTTAAGTTTAAACTTTTCCAAGTTCAAGTTTACTACATAAAAAACAATCAGAATATTTTGTTGTTTCTCAAGTCAATCCTTTTGATTTCTTTAAAAATTGGATCAAAAAATTCACTTTTAATTATATCTGATAATTGAAGAAAATTTGTTATTTTCTCAAAATCAATATCATCCCAATTTGTCTATTTAATAGTTTTTTGAGATTTGATAATATAGTTGTTTATTCAGCTATTTTTTTCTATTAATTAGGTCATATGCTGTCTAAATTGTTTTACATGAGAATCACCTAAAATATGGGGTTTTCAGACTCCATTGAGTTCCTCATAGAAAACAATTTAGACAGCATATGATAATCGAAGCGTTTCAACTGTCAATTGAGTAACTGGTTTGCTCTTGTTTCATTGTATTTATGGTTTTCAATGAATCAATTTTCTTTTTTACTAGAAAAAAGATAAAATACAATTCAATGTTAGCTGGCTTACATACCTTACAAAGATAATGCATTAGTGTCATCTTACTATTAGATGCACGAGTGTCACTGAGTTTCAGAAGACTGTCCAACTTGAAACCAACTGCAGAACCTGTAAATTTCAGAGCCATTTTAAAATCTATTTCATTTACAAATCGGTCCTATGATCAAATAGGAGAAAACAATGACCAAAAATTTAGAAATTGAGGAATAATCACATTAAACATTATGGCAAGAAGTCTATAAAGGACTAAAAACTAAGTAGAAAAGGTGCACCTTTTTATGACAAAGATAAATCCTTTTTCCTAGCCTCAATATTTGACTTTAACGTTGAAGGAATCCTACTATCTAGTTTTGAACAATTGGATTCCATTTTTTGGTTGATAAAAACTAAAGAGTAATGCTTCTTTCCCTAGTAGGAAACATTTTATTACATAAGAAAAATAGTAACAAGAAAAGGTAAAGACAAAAGGTTACGCAAAAGCCTTCCAAAAACAAAACAAAAAAAAATCCACAGCAAAATTTTGATTGATTGGAAAAATATTAAATCTTGAAATATCCCAGCCACAGCGCAGCATATTCATCTTTCTTCCATACCTTCCTTTTTCTTTTATCTTCAGAAATTCTTCTAGTGCTTATAGAAACCATAGATCTCAAAGCAAAGTCAAACTCCTCCCTAATATATTCTCCTTTGAGTTTCAAAACATTGCATTCGTAATGAAATGATTTAAAGTTAATTTACATACTTCTTAAATCACATTGACCAGCAGCTACCACTTTAAATCAGAAGTCATTGGCAATTTCAAACTCTATAAGTATATATTTCCATGCAAGAAAGAATCACTATGATAGAAAAGTAGAATGAAGACTCCTTTCCTTCTTGCATGAAATACACCATTGAGATGAGAAAATCTTAGGACTCCTACTCAGAAGCAAATCATTAGTGCCAAGCCTCTCAACGGCCAAGTACCATGTAAACAATTTCACTTAAGGGTTGTTTTGGATTTGTTATTTCAAAAGCTTATTTGTTGTTTGTTATTTCCTGGTCCAGCTTTTGCCATACTTGCACTCCATGTTAAATCTTAATAAAAGTATTTTGTTACTTACCCCACTTCCTACCCAAAAAAAAAACATCATTGTAGAAATTATGATCCGTTATGACAAAAGTATGCAACTTATGCCTCCAAACCAACCAACTCAAATTCATAGTTCAGACTACAACTGTATAAAACAATTAATAAGTCATTGCATTATTTTCCAACAAAAGTAGCTTACGCTATCAGGAATTTCAATTTTAAGTCAAAGCATTTACTCAGCAAGCTCTAATCCAGGTACCACCATATGGAACTAGAATGTGTATAAATGGAAGATGTAACCAGAAAATATTTACAACGATTATAAAGCACTAAATTCTTATGCTCTCCAGTTGATAAGAACAAACCAATCATCGCTATTAGAGCAATATTATAAGCTTAGCCTCTCAATATATTCCAAAAACATGGAACTTGCCCAAATCCATGTATTATCCATTACTCTTGTATAATTGAAAGAAGCTTACCCCTTGCAGTTCCTTGATTCAAGGTATTCCCCAAAAAGAGAATTCTTTTCATGATTTCCTTCAATTTGGCAGAATTACGAACCTAAGCAGTATAGATACCAAGTCAAAATTGAAACTCGTAAAAACATGAATGTACTTAAGCAATTTTATACCTCGTCACAAGCAGAGTTAACAGTGTTTAGACTCTTTTTGAACTCTGAAATCTGCAAAATCAACATTGCATAATTAGTTTAGTAAAAACATAACTAAAAACATCACATCTTTAATATTAGGAGAAAGTAATAAAAAAACAATAAGAGAAAAAACTCAAATAAAAATTAAAAACCAAAACAAAAACCAACCTGGGAACCAAATTGAATCTTGAAAGAAAATACTCTTAACTTCGACTCCACCCTGGGGACTTTCATCAGCTCCATAAAGTACTGAAAGAATCAATTGTAAATATAACGTGTCAAAACTGAGATTTGGTTGAGCCTAACAAATTCAAAGGAAAATAGGACCCAATATGACCATGCAGACATCATGCATATATATTTTACCAATGTTCTCAGCATAAGAAGTCTATTAAACAGAAAAAAAAATACAGTAAGGCAAACAATTAAAAGTGATATGCAATAACTGAACTCTAACAAGTCATATATCTAGAACAACATTATTAGAATGTGAACTCGTATGTCTGCAAAAGCACTAATTTATCATATCACAAGTCAATAACTTCTATAACAATATTATACCATTCCCTTGCATCAAGGATTTCAGCACCACCACACTCTTCATTTTTGCAATCCTAGTTCTTGCTTGTCATGCCAAACACCCAGCACAACCTTGTCTTCAGATAGCACATCTAGATCAGCATTCACATGTCCATTGAATGACTGAACCTTGGAAATTGTATTCTATGGGTAATATGAGGTGGAATAGAACCTAAATACTCAGTATAATATGGAACTGAGGACTAAAAGAAATCCAGGTTTACCATTTCTGTAAGTTGACCCAGTGTTATGTGTAATATATAGCATAAATGTCCATGAAAAATAAAACTTCCCTTTCCAGCTTTCCCTCCCTCCCTCAGAGAAGCATACTACAAGTACAATTGACAAGAAATCTCATTCTTGGGCATTTCTAGTAAGCTTTTGAGCCAATGAAATCTCCATACTTCATTGATATGGGGCTTGCATCATATGCATAATTAATTTTCTTCTACAACCGCTCACCTAAATAGGCATCTTTTTAAGACATCCTAATTTCAATCTCTACCAACCTTAGAACCCTATTTCAAAGGCCACGGCTACAAATTTTTCTAACCAACAACTCTCTGCTGGAGCAATTACAAAGCCATTCACCTCTAAAGGGCTAATACCAAAATAGCTTCCATTAGTGCCACACTTTAATTGTTTTAACATGGATAGCATCACATAAATGCCGTATAATAGGTGACACAAATTAATCAAATGTTATTGAATCACTAGACATTTCCAAAAGACTAATCATCCAAAATTTAGCAAGCCATCATAGTTCATTAAAGACCCAAACATGCTTTAGACTCACTTCACTTAGAAAATGCTAAAGATACAGAATCATTAATAATTTACCATGAAAATTATTCACTACAAGTCCAAGTCAATGATAAGGAACTTGTATTTAAAAAATTGAGTAAGACCCAATCTTTTACATACCTGTTCACACTTTCCCAGACTGTTCTTGTCACCTGTGTAGGCCTAAATAATTACACCAGAGAGAAATCACAATAAAGTAATTAAAAGTAATAGTTATGCCTGCTAATCACACATAAGAATGGCTAGGGATCTCAATGATATCAAAAGGCACAAATCATTATTTTAACTAACTGTAAAAGCAAAATACATTTACATTAAAGCTTCACCTTGAGAAGCTCCATCTCCTCTTTAGTAGGACAAAATTTTATGAGATTTTCCACCTGGTCAACATCCAAAACTGACTCATCCATAGCAAGTACTGCAGCCTGAGAAGAATACACTAATACACTGTTACATAACCAAGACTCAAGTTAACAAATGAAATGCTACATTGTTGTAGACTCGAATTAAAAAATCCAATTTGCTTGTAACAAGATGCTCTTGTAAGAAATACGATACAATATTGTCACTACCCTATTGGAATCAAAGCTCTAATACAACTTTTTGGAATTAATTTAATTAGTTAGTATTAGAGAAGAGAATTGCTCATAAAATTCCACCCTAATGGGAAGGGGGAATTGTTTAGGCAAAAGGGACACATTGGTCCCCTTATCAACACGAACATTTAGCCCTTTGTTTCAAAAACTGGGGCATTTAAGTTTAATTAGTATATTACTGTTGCAAAGTTGACATAAAATATCACGTGCTTGGCATGTGCTTATCATTTCAAAGGTATTAAAAATGACGCATTCGAAAAATTTATTTTGAAACATTAAGGATGTGCCAAAAATTTCAGATGTCTGTAAATTTCTAAACACGAAAAGATCTTAAAGCGTATATATTGAGGAAGGAAAAAAGAGTAATGTGTCTCTTTTACCTAAACGAATGCCCCTGTCCCTCACCATTTGTCAAAATCACTTTGTGAAAATCTTGGTGTATGTGTATTGTTTGTATAATAAGGTTTAAAACTTTATCATATTAATCAACTTTCAAGAAACTCCTAAAAAACAATTGTGAATATCATGAAGTCAAAATCACTTTGTGAAAACCTTGAAGGGTATGTGTATTGTTTGTATAATGAAGTTTACAAATGTATCATATTAATCACTTTATAGAAACATTGAACTTTCTCTTTGTTCCCCTTGAAGTAACAAGGGCAAGTATCCAGCTTCAAGAAAACAACCATAAGAACATCATACAATATACTATCCACAGAAACTTTAAAAATACAGTCCCCGTATAAAATAGAGGAAAATGAAATGGAAGTTTTTTTATTTTTTATTTTGATAAGAAACAATATATTAAGGGATGAGCAAGTTATTCCTCAGCTTACCATCATGTCAGAAAGTGGCATCTTAACTTTTGTAAGCATAATTTCGGTGTTGTTTGCCCTCCTAAGATCAATCTACATAAGTATATATATGGAAAAAAATTCAGTATGCTAGAGAACTAGCATCAAAATTATATTAACGAAGGTATGCTTGAATAAAACCATGTCATTAACAGCCAAGTAAAAACAGTCCGGCTAATAAAAAGCATCATTTCCCTCATGAATATTCATTTAAGTTTAAACAACAAAAGCAGCAACAGATGGCAGAATAATATATATGAAATTCTAATCCCCAAAAAAAATAATGATCACCTCAACCTCTATAGGTAGTATATTCTTTTTAATGATTATGAAATTAAATTAATGACACTATTGCCTAGAAAAGCTTTCCTTCAAGTGCTGCATTTTCATCAGTACAAAGATACACCATGAAATCAAAATTAAAAACCACCTATATTGTGTTTTATAAGAATCAAAAGGTCCAACAAATTCTATCAAGATATCTTTTCGATTTTTCTTTTATAATTACTGAAAGAGAGAGAAAGAAAAGAAAAGAAAAGGAAAAAAAAGCATAATCACAGGATTCCCAGCGTCTTTGTTGCACCCAAGAACCAAAATCCTTTTTCTATGTATACCTATGGCAAACACAAAATACTTTTTATTTCTTATTTTTAAATTTACCACTGATGTCCAACAGTTCCTCACTTTGCTCTGATAGATTTAGAAGATAACAACTACAGAAAATTCATAAAATGTGATTGCAGGTAAGTGCCCCTATATGATAAAAGTTGATACTTCAGATCACGACTCTTCCAAGAACCCCAGAACCCAGAGGACATTAAACCAATAATTTCTAATTTGAACCAAAAGTAGCCAGCTCCAAAAACTAAACCTAAAAATACAAAGGTTCAATAATACTACAAAATCAGTAATATGAATAAAAAATGTTAAAAAACGAATAAAGAAAAACAAAACAAAAAGCAGCAGTGTTATGTCTAGAGTTGTACCTATAAAACACATTAGAAATGAAATGTCATTTGCAAGTATTATGCTACAACTAAAACTTAATAAGAATACGTTCCAACACACTAATGTTAATTAATAAAGTCTCCTGTGAGTTGTGGCCATAACCATAAAACTGAGGTTTTGGGACTTTATGCATAAGAAACTACAATTTAAAGATAAATCAAATTGACACATAGCGAGGAAACAAATATTGTGCTGAAAGTGATATGCTTTTTCATTATCTTAATAGAAAGTAATGAGCCTCCCAATACATCACGTTTTCGCATGATAGGAATGCAAAACAATACTTAACAAAAAGAATCACATTTTGCAAGAATTCATAGATTGATAGAATAAGTTCATTTTTCTTATTGAAAAAATAAAGATAAAAGTTCATTTCATATAATATTACCAAGTTAACTTTGTCACTTTTGGATCCAGTTGAATTGCGTCGTGCACCAGATTTACCCCCAGAATCAGCAGCCTTTGGCACTGTTGCTGAGAAAAGTCTCTCAATCTCCGATAAATCAAACTCTGGAGCACTGAAACAAAAGGAAGCAACAATTAAATAAAACAAAACATGGGAAAACTAAAAAATATATAAAAATTTGTGTTGCTAACTATAGAAAAAATAACATTAATTTGACAGACACAAAATGCAATAACTTAATTAAGAATAACAGAATGAAAATATCAAGCACTTACATTTGAGGCTCCCCATATCTTTGCAATTCCTCCCACAAACTTCCTTGCAATGCCCTTGTTACCTTGCTCCAATGCAGTGGCTTTAATGAAGACCTTCGAGGAGTGGTAGTAGAAGGTCCCATCCCAAGACGTGAAAACCCACGCCCTCTACCCATAGATAAGCCTCTTGAATCAGCAGCTGCTCCTTTGGCACCTAAAGGTGGAGGTGGAGGTGGAGCACCATGACCTCCAGAAGGTGGTGGCGGTGGTGGTCCTCGAGGGCCTCCACTTGGTGGAGGAGGTGGTGGTGGAGCTCCATTTCTAGAAAGAGGTGGTGGTGCCCCATGAATTGGAGGAGGTGGCGGTGGTGGTGCCCTATGCATTGGAGGAGGTGGTGGTGGCGGTGCCTTATGCATTGGAGGAGGTGGCGGTGGTGGTGCCCTATGCATTGGAGGAGGTGGTGGTGGCGGTGCCTTATGCATTGGAAGAGGTGGCGGTGGTGGGGCTCCTCTACTTGCAAAAGGAGGCGGTGGCGGTGGTGGTGGTGTTGATGTCCCACACATTGCATGAGGAGGGGTTGGGGGTGGTGGTCTCCCACCCATCAGAGGAGATGGCGATGGTGGTGGTGGTGGTAGTCTCCCACCCATGAAAGGAGGTGGTGGTGGTGGTGGTGATGGTGCATGTCCCATCAAAGGAGGAGGAGGAGGTGGTGGTGGTGATGGTGCATGTCCCATCAAAGGAGGAGGAGGTGGTGGTGGTGGTGGTGGTGCATGTCCCATCAAAGGAGGAGGTGGTGGTGGTGGTGGTGGCAACGACGGCCCATATATAGAAGTTGTCTGTGGTTTGGGAGTTCCATATACTGGAGGTGGAGGTGGAGGTGGAGGTGGAACTTTACATAAAAGAGGTGAACCTCCAAATGAAGGAGGTGGTGGTGGTGGTGGTGGTGGTGGAGCTACTCGTGAAATTTTTATGGGAGGCAAAGGTGGAGCTTTCTGCATAAGAGTGAGAAATTGAGCTCTATTCATTCCAAAAGGTGGCAGAGGAGGTGGTGGTGGAATATGTACACCAACTCTATCATGTTCTACATATTTTGATGAAGTTTGACTACTAGTGGAGAGCGGAGGAGGAGGCGGAGGCGGTGGCGGTGGACGAGGTGAAGAGCTTGTAGTGGTAGTAGGAACAAATAAAGTATTATTATCCAAAGGTGACAATGGAGATGGAGGAGTCAGCATGGTTTCACTATTATGTCTACTAAGCAATGGTAGAGGTGGCGGTGGAAGAGATGAACGAGCCTTTAAAGAGATACTGCTACTTTGAAAATATAGCGGCAGTGGAGGAGGTGGAGGAGGTGGTGGAGGTGCATTCAGACTTGAGGAAGCTGGAGATGAGGATCTAGGAGAAAGCATGTCTATCATAGAGCTATTAGACACATGTGTTATGGCATGAAACTGAAGCGGGGCTAGAAGGGGGGGTGGAGGTGGTAATGAGGAAGGAATGGAAACTATATCAGGAGGCGATACATCTGCCTCTGCTGGAAATAAACCAGCATCATCAGTATCTAGGACTGGTTGAACAGGCAATGTTGGACTGGACGCAGACAATTCTAGCAAAGACTGTAAAGGTTCTACAAGGTCCACCTTGCGAGTTTTTATTTCATTAGTTGCATCTTTAGGAACTGTATTACCCACAGAAGCAGCAATAGAAGGCATCTTCAATTTGACATTTGTACTAGACTCCTTTGCACTTACAGGAGAAGTTGGCATACTGTTCTTTGGATGTGTCGCGTGCACTGAATTTGGCGGATATGAGACATGCATTGAATTCATATAAGAGCCCTTGTTTGTGGGTATCCACTTAGATACAGGCTTTGCTATCTTCCCTGAATTTGGTTCTTGCTGTTTTGTCTTCTGTTTTCCTGCTACTGTATCCACAGTGGGTTTTGTGCTAGTTAATAGCTGTTTCCTGGGAGCAGCAAACTGTAATTTCTCAGATTTTTGTCTGTTGATGTCAGCACTTGATTTTTGCTGTGAAACTTTGCTTTCAACCTTCTTACGAGGAGCAATTTCTTCTCCACCAATTTCATCTTCCATTGATTCCAATTTACCAGACACATCCTCAATGACTTCCTTTGCCTCTGGATTTATCAGGTTATCAGCAGCAGTTAACATGCAATTTGACTTGGTATCCCCATCATCCACAGCAATGTCTTTAACTATGTTACAATTTGACTCCAACTTGGAATCAAGCCTATATTTTACATCGTCCACAGTAATGTCTTTTACTGTATCAATATTAGAATCAATTTTTTTGTCCTGTTTCTGGTTTCCATCATCTGATGCACAATCTTGATATGTGTGAGGATCAATATCCTCCTTCCAGACTTCTTTATTGTCTAAATCTTCTGTTAAATTGTTGTGAGCTATAGAAGTATCAGATTCCCCCTTTCCTTCCTGGCCATCCATTGCGTTGCTAAAGATCTCTTCCACCTCAAAAAATTCCTCCGGTGAAGCACTTTCTGCCTCATTTCCATCTTCACTTGCCACGTCTGTGGTGAGATTAGGCACAACAGCATCAGCGTCCAGAAAAAGTACCTATACAAATATAAATAAACATTCAACTCCTACAGTTCCATAAAATGACAACTAGAGGAGTATAGTAGTAGCCTACCTCTGCTCTAAAGTCCCTTGGAAATTGATCTTTGGCATCCCACATGATATCAATTTCATCACGGTTGAAAACCAATACATTCCCCCGCACAAATGCAGTATTAAACATAACTCTAAACATCATCTCCTCATGTATCAGATCTTTGTCCAAATGGAAACATTCAAGAACAATATCCCCTTGAACACGACAATGAACATTAATTTTCACCAGCATACACTCTTCCTGCAGGTCAAAGATAAACAGATGCTTACAGTTTCCTTTTGCTCTTCCATACTCAACTGCATGAAATAAAAGTTACCTGAGAGTAAAGGGGTATGAGCTTTCTAGTCTTTCGCATTGAAAACAGAAGCTTCGATCCTCTATTGGCTGGTGTTGAAGGGTCCTGCCCAAAAACACGTATAGAAGGTCTGCAACCTTTACCATCTTCAAAAAGAGGAAGAACCCTGAGTATCAGGCAGTCTAAAAGAAGAGGTGTATCTAATGGAGGCCAATCAGAACCCAAGTTTCTTCTGGAGATGTATTGTAGATATCTCAGTTGGGAAGTTTGTGAGTTTATAGGGGACAAAAGATGGAGAAGTTGCTTAGGAGCCTGCTTGTAAATCATTTCAAGAGTTTTTTGCTCTCCACTGTATTGTTTTCTGTATAATAAGAGACCTGCAAGCATAAATGCAAGAACAGGCCATCCACCTCTTTCACAGTGCATTAACAACACATTTTGCTGTCCCTCCAATGACAACCAGCTTTCACTTGATCGAAGAAAGTGGTGGATCATCTCAAGCTGAAGAAGTGGACAACCCTCGTATTGTCGAGGGTATTCCATAACTGTCATGTCATATTGGGACAATATATCTGATATATAGCTACGTCTCTCCCCTTCTCTGAAGTTGAACACCATGAAAGAAGCATCTGGATAGTGATCCTGTAGCTGTGCTACAATGCCTCCCAAGTACACCTTGTACTCATCTTCTTGCAACACATCCGTGGAGAAGCAGCAATCAAATACTGTATCACAACATTTCAAAATGAGCACTTCTTTTTCTTATTCACTTTTCCCCCCCTCCAAATGTTGGAATTGCAGTGCAATCATATAAATCAAGAGCCTATTTATCTTCAAAAAAATAGCAAATAGCTCAAAATAAAGTTTAAGACTAATGATATTTCTATGCTCCCCACCCACAATATAAGTATTGGCTACATGCAACAATTAGGGTGAGGCTAATGGGTTTTGTCCTCCAGCTGTGAACTATGATACTATGATAGAAGTTGTTGATAAACTCCAAAAGCACAATAATACTTTTCTTCATGTATCATTCACAACACAAAACAAATAAATTACAGTATTATGAACGATATATGTCACTCAACTAAAGTTTGGCTACTTATTAAATTATCTCTCTGGGTAACAATATAATAAATATAAGCTCAAATCATAATACCAACAGTTTAACTAAGCTTACGAACTAATGTACTACATTTACAGTGAAACTCTTAAGCAAATTTTCTCCAGAAACAAACGGGGATAACTTACCGTAGACCCGCTCGGAAATTTCTAGAAGCCGATCTGGAGGCTTCCGGTAAAAGAACCTTCTAAACAGCGCCATTAGATGGCGCTGTTACTCCCCCGATCGGATCCAAACCGCTCAAATGAACTTAACCACCGACCAGATCAAAAAAGTCCAACAAAAACACACATAGATCCTGCAAAATAGCAATCAATCCGATCGCAGCGAGTTGAATCCTTACCTCTTCTTCTTCTTCTTCTTCCCGAAAAAGAGAAACAAAAACCAAAATCCAGATTCCAAAAATAGAAATCCAAAAACGTAAAAGACCCACAAAATTGAGAACAAAAAAAAATTAGAAATCTTCAATCGAAATACACAAACTAGCACATTTCCGAAGAGAATTGAAACTAATTAATTATGAAGCATTTTCCCAGAAAAATAGGGGTTGAGATTCGAAAGGTAAAATTAAAATCATGACAGTGGTAGACAAGTGACAGTCGGAAAAAGGAGATTAGAAATGTGGTAAAAGAAAAGTCGTGGAATTTAAGCGCATTAGGAAATCTGAGAGTTTAGAGAGAGAAGGAGAAGCGTAGTGGACTACAAAAGGAGAAATATAGAACTCATCTTTCACCTCGCCTCTGCCTTTTGTCTCCCTAAACACCCTGCAATAAACAGCTTTCAATAAAAGCAGCTCACAAACGAAAGTTGTCAAAAGCTCACTCTACGGAGTAGTTATTGATTGTTAATTGTAATTAAAATATGTTTTTCATCCATTAAATTAATTGTTTTTATAATTATTTATATTTTTATTTTTAAAAAAATATTATTACATTAATTTTATATTACGTTATCATATTTTCAATATAATATATATATATATATATTAAATTTTGATATAATATTATTAATAAATTAAAATTGTGATACGAGAAATTATGAAGTTAATTTTAAATATAATATTTTTATTATATTTAATAATTTTACTATATTAATTAAAAAATAAATAACTAAGTATTTCATATTAAGTTTTAGTGTGTTTTAATATATGAATTATAAATTATTTTTGAGTCACTACATTTAATAAAAATAAATCATTAATAATAGTTAATATTATTTTAATAATTTTTTATTAAAATATTATTCTTATATCAAATGATTTTAAAATTTAATTCTTTAATGATAATAAATTAACAATTATTACGAAACTTTTTTATAAAATATTTATTTTAATATTTGATGGTTTTCATAAATTTTGTTTCAATATTTTTATTGATTTTTATTTATAAAAAATAAAAATAATGTTTTTAGATAATATTTTGTTACAATATTATTATTGTTAATTTTTTAAATAATTTAATATTAAATTTTACATATTTATTGTTCAAATAGCATGTTGTATTTGTTTTAATCCTTTATATAAAAAATTAATATTTTAATAAAAATTATTAAAAAAATATAAGCATCTAAAACAATTAAACTTTTCCTTAATTAATTAATTGAATAAACATATTTTTTTTCAAATAATCATTGTAATGAGAAATTAATGATTGTTATCATAATATTACATTGTACGTCGAGATTACCAAATTACAAAATTATAACAAAAGTTTTCATGAAAAATCAAAGCTATTTTCTATTTTATCAAACAACCTAACAATATAATAAGTTCAAAATACAAACATAACATATTCAATGAATAATAAATCTTCCTAGTAAAATTAACATGTAATGTTCAAATTATTATATCAAACTAAGTGGTTCGGTTGGTTAAGAAAGAGCAATTCAATGTTTTAAGTAAATTTGCATCAGTGACATGTATTGGTATGCAATTTGTATTCATTATATAAGTCAAGACATATTATAAATCTATTGTTATTAATTAATTAAAGTAAAGTGAGTTACTTGCAATTTAATCTTTCTACCAAGCTCATTGTTTAAATACTCAAAGTGTAAGCATTTGATAAATTACTTTTGCAAAACATTGAAGATTTTATTGTTGTACCAACAATAGATTAAGGGATGAGTTTCTCGATTCAAATGGAAAGAAACTTGTTGAGAGTGATTGAAGATTTTATTGTTGCACCAACAATAGATTAAGGGATGAGTTTCTCAAATCAAATGGAAAGAAACTTGTGGAGAGTGATTGACATAAAGACTCTGCTTCATGACACTTTCATATGAGTTGGAAGAAACACACGTAGACATAGAGAACATGTGATGTTCAAAATGTGATGAAAAATAAATAAATCACATAAACTTTAATCAAGACCATCCAGAGCTCAAATGCCTCAATATCATATCCTATTCTGGTAACTCTGTTGTTGTCACCGAAGACCTCATTGTCATAAAAATGCAAACATAAATGTAGCCCAAAAGAAAAAATAAAATTCATTCATCAAAACTTCAAATAGGTGTTCTTCTTTTACTTCTTCACTATTAGACACTTCTTCTTCAAATTTAATTCCAAGACACAATAATGGCATTAATAAGCTTGATAGGATTTGTTTGAACAATTGCTAATTTGTTAAGGTTTTTAGAGACAAGTGAGAGAGATACAAATTCAAATTCTTTTTTATTGATATTAAGAGGATATGTATAGATAAATAAGAAAGTAGGTGTCACCATTACAATAGTGGGTGCTTTGTTCGATCTGCGTGATAAGACTACAAATAACATACTAATATAAGTCATTTTCTTCTAGACATCTTCTCTAGTTATCCTCCCAAGGTCGTTGAATATGGATTTCGATAGCCAAAGATTAGGTTGTGTCTAACAAACTGAATTCCTTAGGTCATGGCTCGTTGAATTGACTCATGGTCTTCTAGAACTAGATCACCTTTATATCTCTATAAACTAGGTCTCTAACTATAGGTTGCAGACCATTACCCAATCATATGACCTCCATGTGTGTCGGATTTATCACCAACTTGTTCCTAAACGAGGTGATATAGGTCACTTAGATCGTGTCCCTACCAGCTGAATGATACCAAACATTAACTCCCAAATTCTTTTAACTTTGAAAAAGTTAAAGAGAATATTTAAGAACCAACTACTTTTCACCTATTCAAAAAAAAAAACTAGAACTTTTCACCTTTCTAACTACTTGACTCCTTATAACTCTCATGGAATAACTAGTCTGGACCCCTTATAAATAGTTAAAAAAAATTACCATTTACTTATATTTCTCGAACTTAGTCTGATTTTCACTTTAGAGAAAACCAACCCATTCGAGAGAAACTTAGCCCATTATTCTACTTTTTAGCCTGCTTCCTCACTTCTTCTTCAGATTGAACTCTATTTACCTTCAATCTGCACCATCCTTTCCATATTTAGTTCACTCTTACATAGTTCATAATAGATGACAAGTGTACAAAGTACATTTACCAAAAAGGACATAAAATATGTCTATTACAAAAAAAAAAACTCTTAAAGATTAAAAAATAATAATAAAACAAGTCTTGATCATAGGATGCCTTCCTCAACCTACCCTTCAACCCAACCTTTCTGAGAAGGTTCATCTAAATGAGGTGAAGGAACTGGGGTGCTAGAGGGAGATTCTTTTCCTCTACTACTCTGGAAAGTCATATGCAACTTTTAAACCCATATTTTCAAATTACTAACAAGTCCATTCCATTGTGGTATGCTTTGATGAACTCTACTTTGAAGGTGTCTATCAAGTCAGATAATGAGCTCATTTGATCTGTCAAGGGGGTCGTGAGGGCCTTTGCTTCTATGACATCCTCTTCACAGCGAGCTACCTTCATATTTTGCTTATGGGTAAAATTATCCTTTTTCTTCAACTTTTCATATTTGTCGAGTATATTCCCTTCAAGTCAAAGTATCTTGGCCTTATTCTCCAATAAGAGGCCATCATTGTCTCTCATGACCTTCTGATACTTTGATATAAGTAATCAATATTCATGCACCTTATGCTTGTGTGACTTGAGTGAGAGTTCGCCTTCTCTAGCAAGTGCCAACAACTAAAAAAAGATTTTTTAAAAAGGCAAGAAATATAAAAACGACTTGTATAAGTTTTGAAGTGGAACAAGGTTACCTATAGGAGACTATCAGTCACCATCTTCCCGTTTGAAGCTTGTTACTCCCTGCAAGCTTCTCTGACTCTAGCACGTTTAGCATCACTTCCAAAGTGATGATATAAGTCTTTCATAAGGTCAGATCACCCAAGGATACACACATCAAAGTAGGTCAATGGGGTATTAAGTACCATGACATTGTTAAAAAATAACTTCGTCAAATTCAAAGTTATTAAGATCCATGGCGTGAATACGAAAGCTTGGGTTCAATATTTTTCCTCTTCTTAAAATTCAATATATAAGGTTGTAAATTGGATGAATTGGGAATGCAAAGCAAGACAGTTAGCATCAAGGGTGTATCCTCTTGGATGAGAGCATCGTCTTGACAAACTAAATCTTCAGTTCCATTTAGTTACACAATGGGCTCTCGACATGTCAATCAGGTTTTCGAAGTTAACATTTTTATGATCATACTTGCAAAAAATGTATTCATTCAATATATTATTCAACTCATAAAAACTTGTGCAACTACCACCAGTAAAAACCTATCTGTTCCTTTTAGCAATCCCTTCATACATTGGAGTTCCTCAAATGGTCTAGAGTATGAATGCACCTATATATCTCTTTATTTGTAATTTAGAGCTTAATTTTCCTTATTTTTTACCATCAAATCCCAAACTATTTAGGAGCTTATTGGCACGAGATTAGTTAGTGTTAAAATAATGGTTCCACGTTGTATGAACTAGAAACTCTACCTCATCATCCCAAATATTACTAGTAATGTACAAATACTTATTTTTCCAACCCCTTACACTATTGGAGATGTGACTCGAGATGGTTGAGATGTACGTCCATCATTTTTCAAGTCCATTTTCCTCCAAGTTGTAAATAGCCCATATATTCTTTGTCAATCAACTTTATTCCCATTTCCTCAACAATCACGAAGAAACAAATGAGATTTCGTCATCCATTGAGGTTAACATGAGTCAAATTGATGTTGAAAGTATTTAGAGCATGAGCTATTAATCGCAGTGATAGACCACTTCCACTAAAGAGATCGTATTTTGAACTAACTTGTTACCTGATACGTACCAAGAAATTGGTCTTTAATTAGCCATTATATAAAAGGTCGATCAGGTATATCTTGTTATCCAAAGTGGTGTAACCAACTTAACCCGAGTATGGAACATCATCTATTCTCTCTTTAAAAGGATGACACAATTTTGGACACTCATGCTCGTTTCGAGAATATATTGCTAGGTTACTTCTTGGATGAGATTTGGGTTTGATTCATATCCTTATTTCAAGATAGAGAGATGAAGAACTCTAATTTGGGATATCCCTAATTTTGAATTAGAGTTTAACCCTAAATCCTAACTTGTCATTAATCTCCCAGGGAGTGTGAGAGTTTCAATGAAATTTTTTAACCATCTAATGATTGTATTCTATTTTGTCATTTAAATGAATATACATGATGTCTTATATAGGAATTACAAGTAACCTAGATAGGTCTAAAGTAAATAGATATACATTAGTAGATATATATATACATTAATATGTTACTAGATATACATTAACAGTCACCCTCAAACTCAAGGTGGATGTGAGACCAGCTTGAGGTTGTCAACCAAATTACGAGTGCATCCTTTCGGAAGTGCCTTAGTGAAGATATCTACAAGTTGATCATTGGAGGAAACGGGGAAAATCTTGAGAGCACCATGGATAAGATGAGAGCGAATAAAGTGACAATCAATCTCGATGTGTTTAGTCGGTTCATGGAAGACATCGTTGTGAGTAATATGAATGACACTTTGATTATCACAATAAAGGGGAGTAGCAGAGCATATGGACACGCCCAAATCCTTAAGAAGCCATCGTATCCAAATGAGCTTAGATGTGGTATCACCAAGAGCACAATATTCTGCTTCAATACTGGAGCGGGCCACGAAGGTTTGTTTCTTACTTCGCCAAGAAATCAAAGAAGAACCAAGGAGAAAGCAATAACCTATAGTGGACCTGCGATCAATGGGATCTCTTGCCCAATCAGCATCAGAGAATGCACGAAGTACTAGAGGAGACTGAGCTGAGTAGAAAAGGTCATGGAAGATAGTGCCTTTCAAGTGTCGTAGAATACGCAGAACAACAACATAGTGAGTCGATCATGGAGTAGACAGATAATGACTCACCTGATGAACAACATAAGAAATGTCTGGACGAGTAACTATAAGATAAACCAAGCTACCAACCAATCGTCTGTAAAGAGAGGGATTGGACAATGGTTGCCCCTTCGATGGTGTCAGATGCGCATTAAGTTCAATTGGAGTGTCAACTATCTTGTTATCAATGAGTCCAGCTTGAGATAAGAGGTCAGATGCATACTTAGCTTGAGTAATATAAAGACCATCTGTAGAACGAGTAATCTCAAGACCCAAGGTAGTTGAGATGTCCAAGCTCTTTCATCTCAAATTGTTGACTAAGAAAATCCTTGAGTTCTTGAATGTCACTGAGGTCATCACCAGTTATGATCATATCATCCACATATAAGAGAAGCAAAATGGTGCCTTTATCATTGCGATGAAGAAATAAGGCAAAATCATAAGGATTGGTAGTGTAACCCAAGCGAAGGATGGTGGAGCTGAACTTGGCAAACCATGCTCGTGGAGCTTGTTTAAGGCCATAAAGTGCTCGTCGAAGGTGACAAACCTTATTTGTTTCAACAGAAAGACTAGGAGGAGGTTGTATACAAACTTCTTCATGCAAATCCCCATTAAGGAATGAATTTTTAACATCCATATGAAAAAGGTCCCATTTACTAGTAGTGGCACCAACTAAGAGGGTAAAACAGAGGAAATACGGGCAACTGGAGCAAAAGTCTCTTCATAATCAATCTCATACTCTTGTGTAAAACCTTTTGCTACAAGATGAGCCTTGTAGCGATCGATAGACCCATCAGAGGGAATCTTGATCTTATAGATCCATTTACGACCAACCACAGACTAACCAGGAAGGAAAGTAACCAAATCTCAAGTATGGTTTTTGGTTAATGCATCAATTTCTTCTTTCATTGCAATCTGCCAAAAAAGGTTAGTAGATGCCGCATGATAGGTGTGAGGCTCATAGAGTGCAACAAAGGTAGTGTAACAATGATAATCAAGTAAATGTGTAGGAATGGATCTTACTCGAGTTAAGTGGCGAGGTGGAATGTCTTGTGGAGGATCTTCAGGCAGAGCAGGAGCAGGGGACCTATGTTCAAGGTGGGGTAGCTCGTTATCAACCTGTTCTTCTACAACCTGTTTAGGATAATCATCAAAAATATCTGAAGATTGAATAGTGAAGTCTAAAGGTGGATTAAGAGTATCTGTAGAAGGAACATGAGATTCATTTGGAAAGATTTCTAAAACATTTGAATTAGTTAGGGAAGAATGAAAGTGAGAAAGTTCAACAAATAAGCGGTGTTCCCAAAAGACAACATTTTGGGAAACACGAAGACGACGTGAGACAGGATCATAACATCGATACCTTTTTTGAGTTTCACCATAACCAAGAAAACAATAAAGTCTAGATCAAGGCTCAAGTTTTTCGTGTTCATGAGGCTGAAGAAGAACGAAAGGTAAATCCAAATGAGCAAAGGTAATGATAGTCAGGAGATGACCCAAAAAGGCGCTCATACGGAGTCTGATTATGAATGACAACGCTTAGAATGCAATTAATGGCATGAACAATATGAAGAGCAGCTTCGCCCCAAAATGGGGCAGGAACTTTGGCAAAAAGAAGAAAAGCACGAACAATGTCAAGAATATGACGAAGTTTTCTTTCAACTCGACCATTTTGTTGAGAGGTTCCTGGACAGGTTAGATGATGTACAGTGTCATAGGAGTGTAACAGAGCTTGAAAAATATTTTGAGTATATTCAAGAGCATTATCAGATCGAAAAGTTTTGATATGTTTGGAGAATTGTGTTTCAACCATTTTTACAAAGTTATTATATATTGGTAAGATTTCAAAACGAGATTTCGTTGGAAAGATCCAACTATAACGAGAATAATCATCAATAAAAACAACAAAATATCGAGATACACCAATACTAGTAACATGAGAAGGTCCCCAAACATTAGAATAAATTAACTCAAAAATACTATTACCCCATGTTTGGTTGGAGGGAATGGAAAGGAATCAGTATTGATTCCTTCCATTTTGTGTGTTTGGTTGGACGGAATAGGCGGACAGAATGGAATCGATTATTAAAGGAGAAGAAATCATAATTCCTACTCCCCCCTTAGTAATCATAATTCCATTCCCATCTAATTTTTTTTCCAATTTAACCCTCACCTAAAATATAACCTTAAACTCAAATCCCAAATTCCCAAACCCAAAATTCCAAAACTTTAAACCAAAAATTCTAAAATCCTAAACCCTAAATCCCTAAACCCTAAAACATAAATCCCAAAACCCAATAGACCTTTAGAAGTTAACTGTTGTACCCGAGTAGATGGGGCATAACCAAGACGAGAATGTCAAAATGTGAGAGAAGGTAAAGAAGAAACTGCAGCAGTTGCAGCAGCAACAGAGGTAGGAGCAACAGGTGGAAGATGAAGATTGTTCACGGGAAACATACGTCTGACCCTAGGACCGGTCCCAAGCTCTTGCCCCGTCCTCAGATCCTGCACAATACACCCAAAATAGTCAAAAATAAGGTGATATCATAGTTCAACTAATTGTCCCACAGAGCATAAATTATAAGATAGGTCAAGTACATGGAAAACCCCAGGAACAGAGAGGGTAGAGGTCGAAACAAACCTAGACTATTCCCATGAATGGTGAAACCATCAGCTATATGAATATTAAAAGGATGTGGTGCAGGGTCACGTTTGGAGAATAAAGATGAGTGAGGTGTCATGTGATTACAACATGCAGAGTCAAAAAACCAAGTTTGAGACTTACTGGGCAAAATTGAAAGAGTAATGGAAAGAGATGCATTACCAACCATTTGAACAGCCTGAGTTATGATCTTCTGTAGTTCAGTGGAAGAGAGGTTGATAGTGGATCCAAAAGACTGGGACTCTACTGAACTATAAGGCATCAACGAAGTAGGCTCAGTATTAGCAACAACAACAGTAGATTTGTTGAGACGGTAACAAATCTCAATGGTGTGGAGTACCTTTTAACCAACATATCTCATGCTGATTTGGTATCATCAAAACTGCCTAACAAATTAGAAATGGAAGGAATGAAAGTATTCTGAATCCATGTGAGGATCATGTGGTTGTGACTATCTCATTCAATCATGCGACGAAGGAAAGTAGCATCTTCTTCACTTGTTCCTTTAATAGGAATGATAATTACACCAGTACAATAATGCCAGAACATACGACCCTTAAGAAAACTGCGCATAGTTTGAGACCATGATAAGTAATTCTTGGTCCCACTCCAATATAGTATTAATAGGGCAAGAAAGAAAAACATCATTTTTATCCATTTGGAAACACAATATGAAAAAACGGACTGCAAAAACGAAGTCTACGTAAAAAACTAGGTAAATAGGATCTGTATTGCAAAAGTCAACGGTCAGCATGGTCAGCGAGGGTCTCTGTGACGTCAACTGAATGCAATGATGCCATCAACCCTAGGCAAGTCACTGATGACATCATGAAACCAGAACGTGGCTTATGTGGTGCGTGAATCTGACGCGCTGTTGTTATTGACGGCACGTGCGGAGGAAGATAATTGTGATACGTCCACCGTTGTGTAGATCTGGTCGCGACGATCACAGTGGTATGTACAGAAAGGTCATCGAGTTAAGATTCACGACGACGTTTGGTTTCAATGGCAACGCATGAAAGAACGTGCAGATCTTTTGAGCTGCCCGTGAAGGAACATGTAGAGTCTGATGGTTGCAATACTTTCACGATTGTGTAGATCTGGTCAATCCAATCACAATGGTATCTACAAAAAAATTATCGGAGCAAGATGCACGACGACAACGGTGATTACAGTAGTCTATGTAGTACAAAACTCCTTAACAACGACAACCGTAGGCCTAAAACCTAAAGACATCGACTGAAAGACGTTGGAGGTTCAACGATGAGTGATTGCAACGACTATTGTGACGACGAAAGCTAGAAGGGTTAAGTAACACCAAAAAAACAAAACTACTAGAAAAATAAGAGTAATGGCTATGAGACCATGTTAAAAATATTTAATGATTATATTCTATTTTGTCATTTAAATGAATATACATGGTGCCTTTATATAAAAATTATAAATAAACTAGATATGTCTAAAGTAACTAGATATACATTAATAGATATATATATATACATTAATATGTTACTAAATATACATTAATAAACATGTTGTATAATTTTCCTTTTTGACTCCTACACTTTTCATTTTCTGAGTTCTACTAAGTTTATACTCAATAGAACATGTCTTAAAAAATGAAACTCATTTGAACACATGCTCAAGAATAGTATATATAATCCAAAACTTTTCTTAAGACATCATGATTTATCAGTATTTTAAGTCAGACGATTTTAATGCTTTTGAGCACATGCACGAAAAGAAAATATTTATGAACTTGAGTTCAAAAGTATTAAGAAGGTCAACAATAATAGTATCCCTTCGAGAGGTAATATTCCATATTATATTTATAATTGTTTTAAAAAAAAAGAATTACATAGAAATTATTTTAAAAAATGGAATCTTAAACATCATGTAGCAACTACAAAGCCGGGGAAGTTGTTACTTGTTAACAATCACCACAGTGCAATACTCTGCCATCAACCATGCCAAAGTAACTATGAGACCAACAGCTGCTCAATATTGATTTTTGCAGCTTACTTTGGAGTGTTCAATTTTCAGTATAGCAATGTATATGTCCTTTAGGAATTGGGATGAATTCTACTTCTTAACTATCCTGCAAACTTTGTTTTAGAGGGCAGACTTTAAAAGATTAGAGGAACGCTATTGAAACCAAACCTGATGCATCAAAGCTTATCAACTGTAAAAATATACAAGGCTTTTCTCACAATCTATTACAACTGACCTATACCAGAAGGAAGAACATTAGAAAATAAAGAAACTAGAATAACCCAAAAAAAGAGAGAAGGGAAATAAAAGGGAGTGAAAATACCAATTCACCCTAAACCTTTCTTGTTTCCTTAATTTCCCAGTAAGAAGGAGAGCTCTGTTCGTGATGAGTGGACGGTGTGCTTTTCAGCATCTCCTATAACTGAGATTGTACTGGAGATTCTAACTCTTGACTAGGGGTATGCACATTTGTGGGACATGAGATTGAATTCTCATGTTATCAGCTACAATCTCATAGGTCAGTTTTCTTTCCATGTTTTTCAAACCAAGATTATCAAACTACTTTCCAAGCTTCTTGCCTGCAATTCAGTCAAAAGATGGTGATAATATTAGCCAATATGTCAAGCATGACAATTGCTAAAGGTCGGCTTGTTTTCATATAACATAAGGGCTCATTTAGGACCTGAAGGATATCCCTTCGATTCAATGGTAAGACTGCATTATGCTGTATTTCAAGCCCCTCATTGATCTTAATATCTTGGTACTTGTTACAAAGTAGGAAGAAAACAATTATGGAAGGTGTAAATGAATTTAAAATTATAAATAATTGTGTCCAATGAACAGTTCAACTCAGTTTAACCCAACTCATTTAAAGTTGATGCAAGGAACTGATGAGTTAATAAAGTCCAACTCACCTAACTCATGAACTTAAATATAAATTGTCTCGTCTAGCTCATGCGCTCATTTAACAAAATGTCTTTATTGAAAAATAAAGATTATAATGTCATTATGAAAAATACACTTATAGAAACATATCATCAAAAGATAACATTTATTCTAAAAAATTTGTTTTTAAACAAAATTATAAATTATATATTATCAAAAATGTAAATAAACCGGCTCGTGAGCTGCTCAGACCAACTCATTTAAAAGTGATCTAAACTAAACTCAATCCACTTAAAATTTAGATGAGTTAAGTTCAAATACAACTAACTTAAGTTGAGTTAAACCTAAACGAGCTAGGCAATTCAAATCATTTGACACCTCTAACTATAATCATCATATTGTTTAAGGAGTCCATTATAACCACTATTACACTGTTCAACTGCAAATTACTACGAGGTCTAAGAGTATAAGGTCGGCCAAAAGGAACGAGAAACAGAAGAAGTTAACAGAACACAGGAAACAAAAAAACAACATAGCTCAAGGATGAGACAACAACTTAAAAGGGATAAAAAGAAGGATCCATTGTTAGCATGTAGATAGAAAGGGGTTCAACTAATAAGGGTAACCAAGTCTACTCAGAGCATGCAAAAGAAAGATCAACATATGAAGTGTTATTTGGTCTCAATCCCCAATAAGTGCATGAGGATAATCGACAAATTTATCTCTCAGATTTTGAAAATCTAAAAAGGAAAAGAAAAGTCTTTAGAGGTAGAAATGTGATGCAGTTAATAAAGTTTCAATTAGCATTATTGATATACTGTTGCTTCCATGAAAATATTTATTGAAAAAATGTTATACCTTTCTGAAACCATGAATTTCGAACTGCCTGGCGGATCTGGCGCTCATGTCTCTCTAACAGTTCATCAACTCTGTGCGATTGAGACAATAAGGGTCCAGAAAATTCAACTTTGTCTCCTTCATCTGGAAAACCCTGTCATAAGAACAATATGATGGAAATTAAGAAGTTGACTTGAAAATTCTAATCAGAATGTACAAGAGACATTTTTTGTGGGTATTACCAACTTAATAATTCCTCATAAACTTGCTCGCTCATTTTCATATCTATCCCAAAGACATTTCAGGTAACACTAAGACACCTTAAAGTTGAAAATTCAGATTTAAGTAGGAATTGAAACAGAGTCAGTGTTTAATCAAATATGACAGTAATGGTTAAATTAGTCTCCAACCTCTCATTAAACACTTTATTCCTCAATCTTTATGTTTGTGATTAGTCCTCAAACTATTTTCAATTTCAAAAACATCAAAGACAGTTGAAAGACTTGTTTAATTAACAAAGAAGGCAAGGTTCTTGTCACATCGTGTCATTTTAGGGAAACAGTGTCTTTTATAAGTTTGCTGCGCAAAATACAAACAAACCAGAGTAGAAACCGCGAGTTCACATGCAGGGGAGGCCAAAAAACTGCTGTTTGTAGATGCTTTGCATGTATTGTAAAGTGAAGAGATGAAAAGAGACAGTTAAGCTATTAAACTGCCGGCAATGAAGGAAAAAAGAAAAAAAATGACTTCTTACATCATAACTGAACTAACATTTTCAACTGGCATTGATCTGTTTAAAATTGAAAATTTTGTTAGGAAAAACATATCGAAATTAAAATGTGGAGACTAAATTTTTGATCAATTTGGCCATTTACCCTCATTTTCAATGTTAAGAATACATTAACAGTATCAAGTTTTATCTCTCTCATCACTTGCAAAGAGCTTCCTTTTCAAATGTGATTATTTGCACCTATGCTTCTGCCTAAAATAAGCAATTAGAGATAACGAAATTATTTACTATGATCCTATATTAAACAAATTCAGCAACTAAATTTCCATCACACAATTTAATAGTTTTCAGTTGATAAGGTCTCACTAATCTATCCATAAAAAGATGTATGAATAAAAGACTACTCCGATATCCAAAAGTTGTAGATATTATTGCATGCCAATTGTTATGGATGGCATTGCAGAATTTTTCAATTCCAGCCTTGATGTGTTGCGGTCTGTTTGTAGCCACATCCCAATTTTTGATGAACTCAAAGTTAAAAACAAGAAAACAAAATTCAATACCTGGTAGTTGAAGAAACAAACTTACCACATCACCTTTAGCAACTCCTATTTCTTGTTGGTAATTTGCTAAGGATAGTTCTTGTGAATGATACCCATCAGAACCATCAAAAGAATCTGGACGCTCAAACTTGCCCCAAGGGTTCCTGACTGCAAGCTTGGATATTTCATATGAGCCATGCCCTCTTGAGTCAGTGCGTGTTCTGCATACAACATCGCTATTTTCATTCGAATCAAGGTTATTGGAAGCTTCTACTGCATTAGAGATGTTTCCTCTAGATATAGACCTAAAATGGGATTTGATGGAAGCATCATCTCTTCGTCTTCTTGCCCATGCAAAGCCACTTGATGTCGAAACCTGTAATGGGCCGGAAAATGGAATGTCACCCTGAGATGCATTTTTCACATGCAAGGGCTCTTCCACTTTTTCTAATGATGACTTTGGCACCTCCCCAAAAGGCATGGAATTTTCTTTCTTATGAAAATGTGGATAACCACTGTTGTTTTTTTGCACATCTTGGGTTCGGGATACCAAGTCCTGCAATATACGATTGAGCTGATAAGTTACTGGTAACTTTATGCAGTAGGGAACTAGGGTCAGCTATTCCAAAACTCAACCATATTAAGAGAGGGACAGACATAGAGACCTCTGATGGGGCCAATCTATTGGTTTCAAGGGGTTTTCTTGATGGCTTTCTAGTTTCAGGTCCACGAATCCTCCCACTAATCTTCTTTCTGCATGTTAACAAGAATATTTTAACATTTCAAAAGCAACATTATAGATCATTAGAGTACACATAACTGGAACCTATAACAATTAAGTTTAAGACTGAAATTACAGACAGTTGAAAGGTGTCAGTATATATATCGGGAGGATTTTCAAATAAGTGATTACGTTCATCAAATGGTCACCTAGAGGTTCCATTTAAATGGCAAGTTTTACAGTAAATACCTAAGTCATGCTGTTTTAGCAATTGAACCTTTTTTTCTAATTTAATGTCTGGTTTTAACTATTTGATAATTTACCCGGTATAGACAAGTGCTTCCTTGAAAATTGATGATAAAAGAGTCACTTGAAAATTGAGACATTACAGGAACCTTATCCGTCATTTTGGGTACATTTTAAAAGTTGGTTTCCTCAATGTGAATACATAACATGACTAAGGCAAAGAAGGCCTTTCAATTCATATGTGTCATAGCTGTCTGAATAAGCTATTTTATTTATATGTTTGTCTCATTCTGAATGAGAACCTGTTGAAATCTCAAATGAAAATACAGAGATTTGATTGTAAATTAATGAGATAGATTATGGTCTTTATTAGAATTGTTCTTACCCTATTATCAGGAGTTTTATTTTTTATATTATTTTAGCCATAATTATTGGGAGATTTTCTTTCCTTATTTTCTACACATAATTTCCCTATAAATATTGTAACATTTGATGTACAAAATATAATTCAATATACAGAACAACAGTTTCACAAAAAAATCTCTTTAGAACCACACCTAGTTTGAAGTAAGATGTCAGAATTTTTACCTTTTAACCTCCTCTCTATTTTTCGCATCAATCTCTTTACTTGGAGGGTATATTGGCAAGTTTGATGGATCACATGCATAAGGCTTTGATGTGAAATACTGAAGGACAGAATAATACCATGTAAGGTAATCTCGTGATCAAAGTGATTCCTTAGATAGCTTGAGTTTCGAATATTTTAAAGCTACATATGATTCATATTAGCCTAAATAATATAATAAGAACCATCAATAAATAAGAAATGCAACAGAAAAAAGCCATAATTGAAAAGAATCACCAACTTTATGAATATAAATTTTAAGGGAAAGTAACAACCCATACTTATTTCAAAAGTGACACTTAGACTCCCTACTTATTTTTTGTTATAGTTTAGTCCTATTATTATTAAAAAAATGACTGCATAAGGACAAATGGTCATTTTTTTATGTTTTTTTCTGTTTTATTTAATTTTTTCAATTTTTCAACTACATTTATTCAAATCAAAACAACATCTATCTAACGCAATTGAAAAAATAAAAAAGATTCAACTTCGTCCTTATGCAAACAACTGGACTAAACTAACCAAAAAAAAGTACATGACTTAAGTGCCATTTTTGTAAAAGATAAAGACCCATTGGTATTTTTCAATTTTTTTAAAGCAATCAAAGATCACGTTCAACAAGTTTGCAATAGGTATCCTTGGTAAACCCCCATTGATTGGTAATGCATAAAACAATAATCAAGTAGAAAAGGTAAAATATGTTCTGCATAATCACCTCTGATGCAAGAGCAGAAGAGGCTGTCCCGCGCTTGTATGGTTCTATAGAAAGAAGAGTCTCTAGTAGGTTCACGGTTGTCGAAGGTAAATCTTTAAATGTCTCCTTAAGACAAGAGTCATAAGGTTGTTGTGGCTTGAAGAGAGTAGATCGAGGAAGTTTAGATTTTTTCCAATAATCATCAGTTGGTGAACCACAAAGCTTGAAAATCTTGTGTAGTTGTTCAACCTGTAAGATAAACAAGAATATATTGTCAGAAATTGAAGAAGGATAGGCCGAAAACAACAACATGACTTCTTCAACGGGTTTTTTTGTTTGTGTACAACCTTTGCTATAACTCTCCATGTATCTTGAGATTGACTAACTATTTTGGCATAACATAGAGTGAGAGCTATATCTAAATCACTCTAGAATGATAGTTAATTCCACTGCTGATGTGGTTAAGCTTACCCCTACAGCCCTACCCCTCCCTCTTCAAATGGGAGAATTTTGAGTCCCCCTGTTATCAATTGGCCTAAATAACTTTGAGATTGGCCTTTCACGAAAGATTCTTAAGAAGCAACGAGATGGATACTACATGACATATGATCTACATGACACATGATCGTAAATTTAGATTTCTTACACATACAGAACAAATATAAAGTGCATCAAAAACATATTTGAAGGTTGATGGGCACATATAGTTAACAATAACAAAGAAGACAACAGATAGACACAATTATTGTTTATTTCACCCATGCAGGATAAGAATTACTATTGTCTTCTACCGTCTTGGCACAAAAGTCTGAGAGACTACGCCAGTGAATTACCACTCTCAACACTTTTTATTTTCTGTTAATTTTTATAAAAAAAGAAAACAGAACTGATAAAAACTTTCTGTTTGGTTAAAAATAAGCACAGATACAAAAACACAGATATCAATGATAAATAAAAATATTAATGGAATAAGGATATGACCTCTGTTCTGCCTTGAAGGATGGGTCTTCCAAGGAGAAGTTCTGCAAATACACAGCCAACACTCCAAAGATCTACGGATGCCCCATAGTCAGTTGAACCCAGCAGAAGTTCAGGAGGGCGATACCATAAGGTAACAACACGGCTGGTAAGGGGTTGCTTGTGCCCAAAGCTACAGAAGTTTGCTAATCCAAAATCAGCCATCTTCAATATTCCTTCATTGTTGACTAAAAGATTTGATCCTTTTATGTCCCTATGCATTATCCCTCTTGAGTGACAATGGTCAAGTCCCATTAGCAATTGCTTCATGTAGCACTTAATCTGAAAAGTCAAACTCAGACTTGATAAAAAAAAATGCAAAGTAACTTTCAGGTTATTTGCTATTTTACATGTCAAAGATTTCTTTTTGACCAATACGTAACAGAACATAATAGTATCCATATGAAAACTACACTATCCTCATCGATAATTCACCAGATTCTTCATCTGATAAGTTGGATTTAGAAGTTCAAAAACTCAAAATCATTGCAGCATGGTCACAGACTAATGCATGCATTGTTAGGGTATTATGAATGGAAAGCAAGCAGACCTGTGATTCGTTGAACTTAATATCAGGGCAAGATAGGAGCCCAGTAATGTCATGCTCCATATACTCGAACACAAGGTATAAACTGCATGAGAGTCGAGAAGTGATTAAGCCTTCCAGTTTGATGATGTTTGGATGGTCAAGCCTCCGAAGAATCAGGATTTCTCTAGCCATAAATCTAACGCTCTCTGGCTCAAAATTGTCGAACCGCACCTTCTTTAGAGCAACTATCTTCCCAGTGTCAAGATCACGTGCTCGAAAAACACTGCTATATGTACCCTGTCCAATCTGCAGATGAAGTGAAAAAAGAGGAAACAAATTTTAAGCAATTCAAATCAACAAGCAGCCAAGCCTTAATTGATAAAAAAAAATAAGAGAGAAAAAAGAACAGTAACTCTTAGATACCCAAACAATAACATCTAGAATTGAAACAGAATATCAGAAATGAAACAAGATCATCCTTATAATTGCTTATGGGAAAAAGAAATGTAAAAAAAAGAAAATTCACAGGCTCCAAAACAAGTCCTAAACATTGACACAAACAAAAAGAATGAAAAGATAAACATAAGCAGAACAAACTTTGGAATTATTTTCTCCTGCATATCTCAGATTGCAAAATTATCATCAAATTGACATGCGTGAGTGTAGAAAAAGAACCTTCTCTAGTTTTTCGTAGGAATCAGCTCTTTGTGGAACCCAACCCTGAATGGCTTCTCCGGCCACAGCACTAAGCCAAGCAGGCCACCCAGCACCCACTTGCTCTCCCTTAACATATTTTTGAAGGTTTCCCAATCTGAAGCTCAAAGACTCACCATTTCCACTACCACCACCATAGCCACAATTAGAACTCGCTCTCCCAGACTCACCCAGCTCGCTCCCACTTAGACCCACCACCACATCACTACCACCCTTGTTGCTCTTCTTCTTCTTCTTCTTCTTTTCCAACTCAGTACCCGACCCGAAATTGTCGTTGTTCCGAATCTGACCCGAGTTCCCCACATTGTCCCTGAAAGCGCCCGAGTGGTCCAATGCAGGTGTCACAGACACTGCTTGCTTCGAGCTCACGCAACCCATGTTGACTGTCGTCCTCCTCCTCCTCCTCCTCCTTCACAGCCCACACCACCATAAAACCCACTACTCACTGTTTACCACCAACCCGATTAGACGCAGATCCGATAAGCGAGTGAAAGCGGGTTTCAGTTCCAAGTTCAGACCCACGAGTTATAATTAGCTCAAATATAAGTGGCAGAGCATGAACAGAGGATCACAGAGAAAGGAACTTTATACCAAAAGCTCAAACATGGAACATTATTTCATTTTAATTTATTTCCTTTTTCATAATAATTATTATTTTACTGTTCTCATTTCACGCCATTACTGCTTTATTCACTTTTTTTTCTTTTATTAAATAAAATCTTATATATATAATATATATATATATACTTTTAATCAAACATTCTATATAATCTAACCACGTAAATTTATATTTAATTAATATAAACTACGTTATAAAGTAATTTTAAAAATACATTTAAATTTTTTTTGTTAAATAACATATTATAATTGAATGTACAATTCTAACTTTTCTTCATTTTATAAATACAATATAACTCATATATTTTACACCTCCTGTTTATTTATTTATTATTATTATTATTATTTTCACATATATCTCTCTCTCTCTCTCTCTTGGTTTTCTGATTTCCTCATGTTGTCATCAGTTTGCGACAATTGCGGGAGAAATGGAACCGTGGGAATTGGTTCTGGCTATTAACCAGCGAAATCATCGCAAAATTTATCTCGTGGAGGTCATTATCTTCCAAAAATGTCTCTTTCTTTTTCTTTAGTCTTTATGTTTTTTTTTTATTTCGCTTTTCACTTCTTTTCTTGTTTATTCTACTCATTCTTGCTTATTCTCTTTTCATATAAAATTTAACATTATCAAAATCTATTTGAACAAATAAAAAGATTTAATTTTTTTTATTCTAATTACATGTATATAAATAATATAATTATTTTTAAAAAAATATATTACGTTATAAATTTCATGTTTTTTTCAAAGTTACAGTTAAATTTAATTTTTTTTCTTCTTTTTTTACCAAACATAAAATTTACACTTCTTTCAGCTTCAGCTGCAATTCACGTGACTCTTTTTATTTTCACTGCTCAACATTACCTCACATGTATTTATAATTAATGTGATTTTCAATTCACATAATCAAAACTTGCCAAAAACGTATACAGGAAAAAAAATCACATGTACGGGTAGATTTTTAGTATTTGTATTTTTAAATCTTGAATTCCATATTTTTACTTTATATCATGGTATGATATCCCGTTTAATTACAAAATTATTGATTATCAAGTAACTTTTTAAAGATACAAATTGTTCATTTTTAGTATTTATTGAAAAAAAATAAAAATATTTTGAGAAATCACTTTTCATAGAGCATAACTATTTTATTATAAAAATAACTTTTTTTAGCAACATTATTTTTACCTCAAAATCACTTTTATCATAGAAGCCAAAACACTTGTGTTTAAAAAAATTGCGAAATCACTTTTTGTGAATTATTTTATCTTAAAATCACTTTATCTCATATCCAAAACAATTTTATTATAAATTTTATGTGAAACCATCTTTCGCAAAATTTACTTTTATTTCATAAGGTAAAATAGTTTTATTATAAAATAAATAAAAAATTTGGCAAAATTATTATTTTTATCTTAAATATCAAAACATTATTATTATTTCAATTTTTCTTTTTAAAAAGTTGTGTGATTTACACTTACAAAAACTACATTTTTTTTTTGGGTTGATGAGAAATTAAACTTTTAAGTGTATAGCTACGGTTCAAAGTTATATCACTTAAGGTAAAAGCTAAGAAACTTGTGGAATACTAGACCCATACCATATCGTAGTGGTCTTTACCACATTCTACCATTTTTTTTCCTTTGAATCTCTATAAACGTATCTTGTTACTCAAATTAAATTAAATAACTATAGTGAGTAATTTTTTTTTCAAATACTACTTCTTATTTGTCAGGAGGATTATGTTTTTTTAGAATAAAATAGAATATATTCATTAACAAAACATAGCAACACATAAATCCATGTCATAAATGAGTAAGAGCCAATCAATACCCCCCTCAATCAAATTAAAATCTCAATTACAAGAAAGTGGGGCAACTACATTGATAATAGTAACAAAACCTTGCATTTCTAGCTAGATTTTTTTTCATTTCTTTGATAAGCATACTCTCTGCAACCAAAGACACAATAGAAAGTCTAATTCCATTCCAAATGTGCAGCAACTCTACAACCAAATATGAGTGGAAATACTCCTATTTGTCTATCATAAAATATGTGCCACAATTTATACATTGTTATACTTTATATATGAGAAATTTACATGTATTCATATCACTGATCGTCACACAACACATTAATGAATACACAAGTATATGTATCATAACAAATAATATAATGATAATAAACTATTGTTCCCATTAGGGCTGTCCAAAAACCGGACCGAACCAGTTTAAACAGGAAAATCGGTTCGATCCGATCCGAAATAAGTAAAACTGATTTTAAAACGGTCCGACCCGATTATAAAATATTATAAACTGGTCGGACCGAACCGAAGCGGTTTTATTAAATAAATAATTTTTTTTATAAAATATTATAAACCGAGGTATATATATATATATATATATATTGTTTTCGAGTTAAGGCATTAAGTCGTTAACCCTAACCTTAGAAATCGCAATTCCTCATTTCCTCTGCGCTCTGCGTTCGTCGTCTAGGCTCTAGGTAGTGGGTCTCTTCGTTGTCACTTCCATCAGCAGCTAGCCATTGTTCCTCGTGTTGCTTCCATCAGCAGCTAGCCACTGTTCCTCGCGTTGCTTCCACCAGCAGCTTGTCATTGTTCCACGCGTTGCTTCCACCAGTAACTAGTCACCTCTCCTCGTGTCGCTTCCACCAGCAACTAACCACCTCTCATCAAGTCAGTTCGTGTCATAACAACCATGGACGAAAATCACGAAATAGGTATGAACTCTGAAATCTGAATGGTATGTCATTTTTTTGTTAGTCTAAACTCTAAAGTCTGAACATTTTTTTCTCACAGAGTTCAGTTTTTTTTAAATGATTGAAACTAATTAATACTATTAGAAGTTAGAAGTTAGAACTTCAGTTAAATTGTTCGTACGTTGCCCCTCTTTTAAAACTTAATTATTTTGATTAAGTTCTCTTTATAGATTACATAAATATAGTTCATTTTATTAATGTTTGCTCATTATGAATTTCAAGAGATACAAGTCTAGTAAGAATAGAGGTAACAAAGGCATCATTTTCTACCCCTGAGAATAAAAAATCTATGTCATCAATTTGTTCATCTACATAGCTCATTTTTCATTTTAAGCTAATTATAATCATCAAGATGCATTCCACCTTTCTTATACCCACCATGATCTTCTGTTAGAAGGTAGAGTTATTTTTCGCCTGTTGGATCCGATTCCAATTTCCATCAAATTGTTATCAATATTTGTTTGATCTAGAAAGTTAATTAAACTTGCAGCTTAAATTCATGTCTTGTTGATGGTCTGGAGAGTGTTCTCAGGGCTGGTTCTGAGTGAACAACAACCACTGTGGACTCGTTTAGATAATAAATTTCTCTTTCCAAAAAAAAATCACAGGTTTAAGGACATTTGTATCTAATATATATTTATTTATTTCTATGACTATTCTCCTACATTTAAAAAGTGTTTAAACAAATTGCCTTAGTATAATAACAGAATATATTAATCTTTACAATAAAATGTATTTTTTATTAACATGATTTGTTAATATAACTTTTTATATATAATTTATTAACATGATTTATTAATGTAATCGAATAAATTGATTTTTACCATTAATTTTTTTTTATTAACATGATTAGTTAATATAACTTTTTATATCTAATTTATTAACATGATTTGTTAATATATATATATATATACCTACTAAAAAGAAATTAAATTTTCAAACAAAATATATCAAATAAATAGAAATAGAAAAACATAAATATTATTTATCTTACAAATTAGTTCATTTTATTAATGTTTGATGATTATGAATTTCAAGAGTTTAAGGAGTTGGTTTCATATGGTTTAATATATGAACTGACATTTTGTTGATCAAACTGTAACTAATCGATTAAAATTTTAATTAATTAAATTTAAATTGTGGTGATTTATATAGATGAATTAATCTGTATTTTTGTCATAAAATGTATATAAATTGTGGTGTTTTTGTTTTATAGGTTTTTATTAAATCATATTAGTTCTTAATTTTTAAAATGTACATAAACAATGTTTAAATTAATATTGTTATAGATTGAATAAAGTTTCTGAATACCAAACTGTATTATTAAATCATTAACGTCTGATATCATATATGCAGCCATAAACTAAATATTTATGTAGATAATTATATTTTAAATGTAACTAATCGACAAAGTTAATAAATAATAAAAAATAAAGTTTTTATTAGCATTCAATTGTACAAAATTACCAGCTTTGTAATGTAGTGGCACCAAACATTTTGTGAAGCCCTCAAATTTAAGGTAATGTCCTCGATTGTTTCAGTATGTGAGTCGTGTAAATGCTATTTAAAAAAAATTCACAAAATGTCCTTCACTTTAGGTTTCCTTTATAATTAAGCTTAGTTGAAAATAAAAATAAATTCTTTAAACTTTTTATAATATATTAATTACTTAAACTTCAAATGTTCTCGCATATATGTGAAATATCAGTCTTAAAATATTATTTGTTACACTTTGGTGACTGATATTATTTTAGTTTTGAAATGATTTTTGATTAAGTACAAAAATTAATATTTTAATATATTAAGAATATGTACTAATCTATATTCTATATATAGGTGATGATTTACACGAGTTTATTGGACCAAGTCAATTTACAGACTTTACTATGTCTATAAGTGATGACATTGAACCTGAAATTCATCCGAATGAAATGGAAAATCCACCACAAAATTTAAATGACTCATCTTCAAAAAGAGGAATAGAAGTAAGTAATGTTCACCCCAATAACAAATCTGATATGAAGAAACTAAAAGATTTTAGGTCAAAAATATGGAATCATTTTTCATATATATTTACCCTATGATGTGGAAAATCCTAGAGCTACATGTCATTATTGTAAAAAAAGTTATGTTGCTCATCACACAAGGAATAGAACTACTTCAATGATATATCACTTCAAAAATTTATGTAAGAAGATTCCTAAAGAAGTAGATAAAAGACAAAAGATGTTAAGTTTTCAAACACAAAAATGAGAGGATGATACGACAACTCATAAATTAGTTGTTGTATCATTTGATGCAAAATGTGCTAGAGTTGCTTTGGAAAAAATGATTATTATTGATTAATTGTCTTTTAGGTTTGTTGAGGGTAAGGGATTTGAAGATTTTATAGCTGAAATTTGTCCTAAGTTTCATGTGTTATCTCGTCAAATAATTTCTAGAGATGTGTTTCAACTTTATTTAGATCAGAAAAAAAGTTTGAGGAACTTTTTCATAAGTGAAAAGCAAAGAGTTTGTCTTACTAGTGATTGTTGGACTTCAATTCAAAATATTAATTATATTTGTCTAACCACTCATTATATTGACAAAGATTGGAAATTACAAAAGAGAATTATAAAATTTTGTCAAGTTGAGAATCATAAAGGTGATACAATTGGGAGAGTGAGAGAACAGAGTTTGCGTGATTGTGGTATATGTAAGGTATTCACCATAATACTTGATAATTCTTCCTCAAATGATACTATTGTGTCATACTTGAAAAGGAAGCTAAAAAATTGGAATGATGGACTTGTTATGAGTGGAGAGTTCTTTCATGTGCGATGTTGTGCTCACATTTTGAATTTGATTGTAAGAGAAGGACTTAAAGATCTTCATAGTACTATTATGAGTATTCGTTGCACTGTGAGATATGTTAGATCCTCTCCTTTGAGATTACAAAAGTTTAAAATGTGTTCTATTAAGGAAAATATTGAGTCCAAAGGAAGTGTCATGCTAGACGTGCCTACAAGATGGAACTCCGCATATCTAATGTTAAAATCTTCTTTAGATTTTCAAAAAGCATTTAATCGTCTTGAAGAAGAGGAAGGAACAAACTTTATTTCTTATTCTCATGAGGAAGGAACAATTGGAAGAATGCTGGTGTTTTTGTCAAGATTTTGAAGAATTTTTATGACTCTACTTTAGCATTCAGTGCATCTTTATGTACCACATCAAATTTATATTTTATAGAACTGCATAACATACAATCTCAAATACTTACATGGTGTGGTTCCGATGACTTGTTGAAAAATATGGCTACTAGCATGAAAACAAAATTTGAGAAGTATTGGGGAAATGTAGATAAGACTAATAAGATGTTGTATGTTGCATTTGTACTTGATCCAAGGTACAAATTAGAGTATTTGGAATTCTTATTTGAAGATATTTATGATTTAGAAATTGTTCAAAAATTGAGAGATAATGTCAAAAATACTTTTATGGATCTGTTCAAAGCTTACTATATGTTAGTGCATGGAAGGGATTTTCAATCTAATGTGACTCGATCACAAGATGTAATAGGAAGGATTCCTTCATCTGAGGAAGCAAGAAAGTTGAAATTTCTTAAACGCTTAGAGGAGAAAAATAGTTTGGAGTTGAAAATCGAGGTTGAGAAATATTTGAACACCCCATGTGAAAATGTCATGTTGGATAAGTTTGATATATTAAAATGATGGAGGGAAATTTTTTTTAGGTTTCCTATCATCTCTCTCATTGCACGTGATGTGTTAGCAATTCAAGTTTCAACTGTTGAATCAGAATCAGCTTTTAGCACAGAAGAGCGCATTCTTGATCCATTTAGGAGTTCTTTGAATCCTAAAATGGTAGAGACATTAGTATGTAGTCAAAATTGGTTCCGTTCTTCCATTAATAATGACTATGTTCTCTTACCAGAATACAATGATGACCTATATATTTATAAAGATGTTGATTTTGTTTGATTGTAGAGTTCATTAAAGACACTACAATGATCGTTGATGATTAATAATGGGTAAGTTTTAAATATTATTATCTAATGATATATTGTTGTTGATTGTGAGTTTGGATGTTTGTATATGTTTAAGAATTATGTGTAAACGAGATATTTGGAATTCATTTCTTCATGTCTAATCTTTTTTTGATTTTAGATTTTGATAAAATCTTATGTATTTATTTATGTATTTAATAATAATATCTATCTATGTATGATGATAAATGAGCATCACATTTGATTGTATCTTATTAAATTATATCATATTAAACTGAATCATATTTATGTATTATTAATTGTTAAAAACCATTAACCAAACCGGAATAAACTGTTCGGTTATAACATTTTAGATAGCCAAATGATCCGGTCTGGTCTGGTTTCAACTATATGAACGATCCGGTTTGGTTAATTTTTTTTAGGCAAAACCAGACATGATTGGACCATGGATACCTAGTTCCCACATAAATTAATTTTTAAAACTAAAAAAAATCAAATTTTTTGTGTTTTTATATTTTAAGGAAATAAATTAAAATAACTAAAAATAAATAGTGATAATTAATTTAATCAGATTTGATAACTAAGAAAATATATGAGCAAATATCTAAGAATACTTAATCCCTAATTTTCTAAATATATGAATTGTTAAAATCCCTTCAATATAATTATTAATTAATTATATGATCAATTGAATCTAACATAACATGTATTTCTCTCTCAAGTAAACTACACATCATATAGTAATTAATTTAATAACACTCTCATGCTAATTAAATTGCATACTGCTCATTAAGTTCATCAATTATGAATCATATACATCTCTCCCTAGAAACTATGCAAGTTATTTAATAAAGATAAACAATTAAATAATTATCTCAAATCTATTTAATTGTCTCTATAAATAAATTGTAGGTCAAACAATTAATAACATAAAAATCAGATTAAATAATATAATTGAATTAAAATTATAATTGAGATAAAATATTATATCATCACATGATAAAAATTAGGTTTATAAGATACATAGTTTAATAAATTAACTACACATAATTTTGTTCATAAAACTCGTATTTTTAATAAAGAAAGACATAAAAATTGATAAAGAAAAGAGTAAAAGAAAAAATATAATCAATCTTTTAAATTGTAGTGCTAATCTTCTCTTAAATATCTACCAAAAATTGACCAAAATTATAATAATGGCAACTCATTAGGGTTTATAGGGAGATTAGGGCACTACTACAAAAAGTACATATGGCGTTGGTTTTTAACCGTGACCATAAATCTATGATCACGGTTATAAGAATCGAAGCCTAAGTGAGAGAGACCATAGGTACACCCAATAGCCTCGGTTTTTCTAATAATCGAGGTCATAAGGTATACATAAATTTTAAAAAAATACAATTATTAATTACAATATTAAAAATTAAATCAATATAAATTACAATAAATTTATTAAAATCATTATTAAAATCATATTATAGTAAAATTAGATTATAGAGTTTATTATACACTAAAAATTAATACACACAGTGTACAATAGAAGTAACTTGAGTATAATATTTATTTTTATCTATTTTGAGACTCAAAACAGTGTGCCTACTGCCTAGTGCCCTGGTGCGTGGTGCGTGGTGCGCTGGTGCACTGATGCGCCTAGTGCCTGGTGTGCCTACTGCGCTGGTAACAATAGATAAAATAAGAATGAACCATAAAAACTGTTCACAATAGACTCAAAACACAGTCTAACATAGCATAGCATAGCAAGCAAGCTAAAATGTATCACCAAAGGATTTTGAATCCTATCACACAGAGGACTGATATATCAATGTATAACCAGAAACTTAGTTAGCACTGATATAACTAAAATGTAAATTCAATACCTGAATTCCAAGATGAAGCAAATATGGAATGAGGACTGACCTTTCCATACGTGTATAGATCAATGCAAAGATGGTGATATAAACTAGAAAGATTTTCCAAGCACTTATAAGCAATAAAAGAGGACAAATGTGACAACACACTTATATCTACAAACTGAGTCAAACAGGACATGGTATCATATATTGTGAACAAGTAGATAGAGAAGTAACAAAAATAAAGCCCAAAAGAAGCTTGTAGGTTGAATCTGGTTTACCTCATAAGATTTCAATAATTGATCAGTAGCTTGTTTACAAATCACAGTATAAATCTTTAATTGCAATAATAGAAAACCCAGATTCTACAACTCAAAGAAAAAATGTTATAAGTTCATAAGAGATAGAACTTGGACACAAAATCCACAAAGAACGTACCTTGGATATGATAGGATGAGAAAATATGAGTATGGTGATCGAATAGAGGAAAACGATTGCCTAGCAAAGTTGACAATATGACCATTTCTTCCTTGAATGCTAATAAAGAAGACCCCTACAAAAATATCTATATCAATCAAAGCATTCATTTTGAATGTTAAAACCAAAAACGTGAAGCTATAATAGAACATCAACTGTTGATGGAACACTACAATTAATATCTTAATATGTATTTGGATTTTGGCGTACTCATTATCATGTCAAACTTATACTCACAGTGATAACAACTGTAAAAAGAGACGTGCATGTATATGCAAAATCAGCCTGAAAAGATAATATAATTCGAAGGGTAATTGGATCACAACAACAAATAATCTCATTTGTACCCCCTGAAATACATATATACTTTTTGTACAAACCAAACAAAATTACGAAATAAGATACCATACTTGGGATAGGAACCAAATTCAAGAATAAGATTTGAAATTTGTGATCAAAAACAACCTTATCATAATGAGAAAGCTAAAGGGTATTTACCCTACTACTGAAGAAGCCAAAGAACATCATAAACAGCCTCCAGTAGTAACACACGTTTAACCAACACAACTGTACAAGAATTATGACATTTGCATCTAAAGCTAATAAAAGAAAATTGAAGAATGAGCATTAACTTACCCTTACCAATATATGGTTAGAGAATACATCAATTGTTGGCAAAATGCCACTGTAATAGTATAAACAAAAAAAAATTATAATCAACAACAGAACTTATATTTTTTTATCATAACAAAAGAATTTATATGAGAGCTCAAATAGTAAAATGAATTTACTTATCTTAGGATTAAACAATTGAGGATTAAATTATGGGATTCCATAAATTCAGACCAATTATCACCCATTAGAGCATAATTAAGATAGATAAAAACAGGGCCAAATACCTTCTTCCAAGGTTCACCAACTCTAAACTTTAGATCTAGATCTTGTCCAGCATAATGAGAACTAAGAAAAATCTATCAGACAAACAAGAGCCAACATGACTAGAGATTACAACTTCAATGTAAACTAAAACAAAGAGTAATGATATGATATCCCAAAAATTAAAACCTGGGTTCCATTAATCAGATCAAAGTCATCCCAAAAATTATAAACAAGAATTTTCAGTAATGGGTTCATCGCTGAGACAAAACAAAAAACAAGAAATAATGACATATTGGCAAACAAAGAACAGATGTTACATTAGGAAGGAAAACAAGATGCAAACCATCCATGGGATGATTACCTAATAAACAAAATTTGAATATATGTACCTCAGCTAGAGTGAATTCAAAGAGCAGATTAGTCGCACGATGAGGAAATATATATCCAGCACGCGAGGGGGAAAAGAAACAAGGGAATAAGAACGACGAGATGAGGACGACAAGATGAGAACGACGAGACGAGGATGGATAGTGAGATGAGGACGAACGTGAGACGAGACGTAGAGCGGAAGCTGAAGACCATCTTTGAAAAGAAAGTATATATATATATGCTCTGTACGAAAACCCTAGGATATATTAGGGTCGAGAAAGGAAAGAAAAGGAAGGAAAAAAGAAAAAAAGGAAAAAGGAAAAAGGAAAAAAATTGATAAGAATTTTGGTGTAAAGGAGAAAAAAATAATAGGGTATGTGTATACCCTCGGTTTTTAAATAACCGAGGCCATAGGATATGTCTATGGCCTCAGTTTTTAAATAATCGAGGTCATAGGGTATGTCTATGGCCTCAGTTTTAAAATAACCAAGGCCATAAGGTATGTCTATGGCCTCGGTTTTTTTAAAAACTGAGGCTAAATGTACGAGACTATATGTATGTATTGTAGTAGTGGGGGCTTAAATATAGCTTAGGTGCTATTTGGACTGTCAGATCAGCTTTAGATCAAGGGTTAAGATCAAAACAAGCAAAATGAACAACATTAACCAATCACAATGTAACATGTGGCACATAGAATTCACTAGGAAAATTAGAGCACGACGTGTAACATGGGAGACCTATCCGAGTCAATGCATGCTAAGTCAACACCACGTGATGCAATATGATTTTCGATAACATATGGTGTGGTGCACAGGTGGAATGTGGGGAGCAATCACACGATGACACGTAGTGTGAAGGTTTGATTAAGTTGTGAACTTGGATTGAACGTTATGCTGACATGTGGCATATGATTCGTCACTCTTCACACGCAACACAATGTGATTCGTTGTCCCTACTTGTGTGGCATCCTCTTGGCTTGCTCAATCAGATTCTTTGGTTACGTGGCAGGCCACATGGCAATTTATAATTGGTCATGCGTTAAAAATTTGTAAACAATCCATAAAAATTTCAAAAATTATATTTTCACTCCTTTTCTCCTAAAAAGTTTAAATTTTAATATTTGTAGCCCCAAAAATACTATTTATTGAATAAAATAAGTAAAAAATAAGTAAAAAAGTTCCCTAATGACTCTACTTTCATAGAGTCATCACACCCCAAACTTAACTTTTTGTTTGTTCTCAAGTAAAACCAAGTATAACTAAATAAAATAACATGGGTAGTATATTCATAAATACACTTATATTAGTATATGCATATTTCACGAAAAGTATCTCTCTTAAAAGTTATACAATCTTATGATAAAGAGGTTTACATATTCATCAACAAATGTTCCATCAATACAAGGATATGTAAGGTTTTTGATAAATTGATTCGTGTGTGTGTGTTGCACATGATATCATCCAATGCACTCATGAAATCAACCTATTTGAGCATTCTAACCAATTCAATCTTAAAACAAGTCTCATAAGTCTAATTTTCATATCCTGTTTCACTAATATAAATATGCATTTAGCTCAAGATAAATAAGGACTTTACATGGTTGTAATGTAAGGCTTAGGTGGGGGTCGATAAATGAAGACATTTAGACTCTTTCCACACCTTAGCTTTATTTTTAATCATCATGCCATTTTTAAGTGCAATTAAGCTTTAACTTGATATTTCAGTACACCCATTTTGTCATTCTTTTTATATTCTTTTATTCCACATCTTTTTTCCCTTTTCTTATTGTAACTTCACAACACCCTGAAACTTACATTTCACCTTACTCTAGCATAACACATGATTGCAATTTTTTTTCTTTTCATACAAGCTAAAGGTGTAAGGGTAAAGGTAATACTTATTAGTTAGGCATTAAATGTAACTTAAAGATATGAAAGGTTCTTTGTTAGGCTCAAATGAGTGACTAAAGATATTAACAATGGTTAGCTTGAAAGCCTTAATCGATCCATATAAGGCCTAAATCATTTCTCTTGCTAAATACTATTTAGAATTTTGCCATAAGGGATGATAAAATAGATTCTAAAACTTGGTAGATCTCATCAACTCGTCTAACTCACTACAAATTTTATCTCAATAAGAACACCAAAATCAATCATGAATATGTGCTTAAAAATTTGAATCAATCCAATCAAAACTAACAAACATATCACATAATTAATGTAAATACCTTAACAAATATGTTACATTCATTATCCTAGTCATGACAACCAATTTTTATCATTGAGTTCATATGTTTCATATCATGCATGCATTTAATTTTTGTATATTTATCAATTTCTACTTAAATCATGATTAAAAACATCCTAAGAATTAAAAAAAATCCTAAAAATTTAAAATGCATTCTATATACCAATGTAGAGAATGAAGTTTCATACCTCAAACTTAAATTACACATTGTCCCCAATGTGCACATATAAATATGAAAAGGTAAAAGAAAAGAAAACTCCTATAGTCTTGGCACAACAAGAACACCACATCTGTCGTTGAAACTACTCAATCTTGTTGTGTTATTGCTCTCCATATTTATTCACCTATAAAGCAAAAACAATAAAAATATAAGTAAACTAGCATTGGGTTACCTCCCAACTAGCATCACGTTTAACGTCCTTGACTATACAGTCTTATCGAGTCCTAAGGCACATCCCTTTGAGTCTATTTACTTTTGAGTTTGCCTGAAAATAGTTTGAGTCTTGATTTTTTCAATAATACTTCATGTTTTAGTTTGCAAACATGGTGCTCAATCCTCTTCTCATGCCATTTTTTTTCCTTTTTAGCATTCTTATAAGCACTTCACCGTAACTCATCCAATTTATGTATTTTCAATATCTTTTAACCTCTCCATTGGACTCTTTCACTTGCCTACTTGCTTGGGGATGGGATGGTAAAAGTGTAGGGTCTAAACTTAGTGTCCCTTCAATTGATGGTTTGAGTTTAGATCCTATCTCAAAAAAATTCATAATCACCTTTGATACACACATGAAAGGCACATCCTCCAAAAAGTTCACATAGTCCACAATATCAACCTTTAATTCCATACTTTCAAAGTTAAATCAAGTTGAGTTGTTTTCTAGTGAGTTTATATACTTGTTCATAGCATCATGTGTAATAGTCTTAAGTGTGGGAAACTCAAAAGATTCTTTTAAATTGTCCACACATTCAATAACATTTATCCTTAAGAATTCATTAGCATTATCAATGCTTAAGGATGTCAAAATTACCTAGATCTTTCATTTTTTATGGTATTTTTCTATCAAGGATGGTACTAAAATCTTCAGTCAAGGTTATTGTTTCATGATCTCCAAGCCTCCTTTTCTTTGATAGTATATCTTTCATGAATTTGGCATAAGAGGAAATGTTTTCAATTGTCTCTATAAATGGTATGTTTATGTAAAACTTCTTAAAGACTTCCAAAAAATTTGAAAACTACTTATCTGACTTTTTTTGTAGTCTTTGAGGGAAAGGAATAATGGGTTTGCAAATGTTATTTTTCTTTAGTTGAATTATTTCTTATTCAGTGCCCTCTTTATCCATTAGTTCCTCCTTATCCTTGTTAATTTTCTATTTCTCCTCATCCTTTTCATTCTTATGTTCCTATTCTAAAGTTTCACCACTTCTCAAGGCTATGGTGTTGCATTGGTCCTTACCCACTTTTCGTGGGTTTACAATTGTGTCAGTTGGAAGGTTACCTTGAGGCCTTTAACTTATAGCCTGAGCAAGTTGCCCCATTTGGTTCTCCAAATTTTGAATTGAAGCCTCTTGAGTGGAAACTTTTATATTTACTGATTGGATAAAGTCTTTCATCATCCCCATTAAAAAAATTGTATTGTCCTCAGTAGGTGGCTTCTTTTCATGGGCTTGTGATTGATGTGGTTGTTGAAAACCAAGTGGTGGAAATGATTGATGGTTGAATTGATTACCACATTGACTATTGTTATTACTTCAAGATAAATTTGGATGTTGTCTTCATCTTAGATTATATGTGTTTGAGTATGGATTATTGTTTCAATTCACATTACCCACATATCATATGGATTCAGGATTAATGGGATAATTATCAAATAAATGAGCTCTTCCATAAAACACACACAACACTTTTGAATTTTGGACCTAGTTTATATCTATTGGTGAGTATTGAGCATTCAAAATATTAACCAAATATGAAACTTTAGCTGTAAGTGTTGTAATATCATTTACCTTATGCTCTTCGACTACTCTTCTTATGGCTGTCATTCTGTCAATTGGCCATTGATAACTATTTCTAGCCATTTTCTCAAGTAAATCATAAGCTTGATTGTAAGATTTGACTAGCAAAGCTCCATTAGTAGATGCATCAATAATAGTTCATGTTTAAGCATTGAGACCATTGTAAAAATCTCCATTTAAATCCAAGAAGGAATACCATGATAAGGACATTTCCTTGGCAATTCCTTGAATATTTCTCATGCATCATATAAAGATTCTCCTTCGTATTGTTGGTAGGAAGTAATGGCATTCCTAAGCTTGACATTCTTTGTTGGTGGGAAGTATTTCATCAATAATTTCTCAGCCAAACCATTCCGAGTTGTAATGGAATCAGGTGGAAAATAATTTAGCCAAGCTCGAGCATGATCTTGTAAAGAGTAAGGGAACAATATAAGCTTAAATGCCTCATCGGTCACACCATTAAACTTCAACGAACAATCTAAGATGAATATGAGGATCCTCTATTGGTAATCCACTGAATTGTCCAATTATTTGTAGCATTTGAAACATCACTGGTTTTAACTCAAACTAATTAGCTTGAATGTTTGGCCTTGTAATACTTGGATTCAGTACTTCCAACGTAGGTATTGCAACGTAGGTATTGCATATTCATTCATAGCTCTATCTCTATCATCTATAAAAAGAATTTGATTATTCAAGTTTAGCACATTATTGTTTATTTCTAATGGATTAATCATTTTTTCCTCTTAGGTGACTTGTTGTTTTCTAATTAATCTTAAAGTACGTTCAATTTCAAGATTTAAAAGTAAGATTTTGCTCTCACAAAATTTGCTCGTGCAATAGACTCAATTATGTTTCTACAATACTAAAGAAGATGTTTAAATAAAAACTAAATAAAAATTCAAAAAAAACAAACAAATATATAAATAAATTAAAACAAAATAATAATAAATAAATCAATAAAGAAGATAATTAAAAGAAATTAACTAAAATAAATAAATAAGTCACTAAAAGAAAATATGTAACTTAAAATTAAAATTAAGAAAAGATCATTCCTATAGAGATTATTTTATTAGAAATTAATTTTTAAAACTAAAAAAAATAAAAATCAATTTTTTGTGTTTTTATATTTTAAGGAATCAAAATTAAAATAACTAAAAGTAAATAAAAATAATTAAGTAAACCAGTTTTGGTAACTAAGAAGATGTATGGGAATATATCTAAGAATACTTAATCCCCAAATTTTCTAAACATGTGAATTGTTAAAATTTCTCCAATATAATTATCAATTAATTTCACAATCAATTGAATCTAACCTAGCATGTATTCCTCTCTCAGGTAAACTACACATCATATAGTAATTAATTTAATCACACTCTCATTCCAATTAAATTACATATTACTCGTTAAGTTCATCAATTATAGATCACATACATACGAATCATACATCTCTGCCTAAAAATTATGCATGTTATTTAATCAAGACAAACAATTAAACAATTCTCTCAAATTTATTTAATTGCTTCTATAGATAAATTGTTGGTTAAATAATTAATAGCATAAAATTCAGTTTAAATAATATAATTAAATTATAATTATAATTAGGGTAAAATATCATATCATCACATAGTGAAAATTGGGTTCATAAGATCCCTAAATTAATAAATTAACTACACATAATTGTGTTCATAAAACTCATATTTTCATAAAAAGAGTAGAAGAAAAAATATAATCAATCTCTTGAATTTTAGTGTTAATCTCCTCTTGAATCTCTACCAAAATTGTGTCCCTTCTTGCATTTTTTTGTATTTCCCCCCTCTTTTTAGATCCAAAAATTATGCTAATGATGACCTCTTAGGATTTATAGGGTGATTAGGGGCTTAAATATAAGGTGTAATCTGGACCGTTAGATCAACTTCAGATCAAGGATTGAGATCAAAATAAGCAAAATTGACAATGCCTGTCAATAACAGCATGACACGTGGCATAAGAAATTTACTAGACGAATTAGAGCGCAACGCATGGTAGGAATGGTCGGTCAAACTATTAAAAGGTTTTAAACTATCATTTCATTAGTTGGTAATATTGATTTTTTTTATAATATGGTAATACCATGTTTAAGATCAATGGTAGGTTTAAAACATTTTTAAGAGTTGTTGTTATATTTGGGAAAAAATTTAATTTAGTGGTACATTCTTAAAAAATCCAAATAGTTTGATCGTATTTTTGTAGGTTTATCAATTTTTTATTTTTATTTTTAATAACACACATGGATGGAGAATTGATAGAATATTATGAATAAACTTTTTGTAGTTTGATGGTATAAATTGAACAAAATTTAATTTGATAATAATTTTAAAACAAATACAATAATTTTGATGTGTTAGATTTGTTAGGAAATCAATTTTTTTTAAAAGCTTTAACTGTTCGAATAAAGGTGAATAATATTTTTATACATTTATTATTCTTCACAAATGTTGTTTTTATATATAAAGCAACTTTTACAAACAATTCATGAATGGGGTGGAGAAATTATATATTCATTATTTTATATAGATGATCAATTTTAATATAAAGAATAATAATATATTATTGAAATTATCAAAATACACATAAGGTAATTGGTTTGACTTATAATTTATAGATTAAATATTTACAATTTAAATAATTAAATTTATTGATTTTTGATTATATGATCTTTAATTTTAATATTACTTTAAAAATCATCGAAGGATTAAAGAATTAATAATATTTTTATATTTTAAGTTTACCTAAATAAAAACTATGATTAAAAAGAAACATCGTGAACCGATAGTGATTAGGTTGGCGATACAATTTGGGGCCCATTTGATGACGAACCAATAGATTTGTGAAATAAGTTAATTAAGTTGGGTTGGTGGTTAGATTAATTGGTCTTGCATGCAGTTGTTCCTAGGAGGCTATTATGAGATTGTAACAGTAGTCAATTTGTTTTATTCAAATATTCTATTTTGATTAGTTGTTCTTTAAATTTTGAAAATATTTTTAATTATTATTCTTAGGCCGACCTAGGAATACTCGGATGACACCAATAGGACATATAAAACACTGTAGAGTCGCAGTGTTCATTTTAGGGGTTTCAAATAATTTCTCTTTAACAGGTTTTGTGCATGCGTTTTTAATAAGAAAAGTTCTATTTATTTCATTATTATAATTGATATAAAAATTAATAATATTTAAAAATAAAATAAAATAATTATCTATCATATTTATTATAATTAAATCATAACTAATAATATATAATTTTTTTAATAAAAATTTCAATTAATTTTAAGTATAGTTAACTGATTTTGTTAGTTTCAAATTCAAAACAAAAATTAATCATTAAAAATAGGTTATATTAACTACTGATTGAGATATATTTGTTTAATCATTTATATATTATCATTTTTATATATATTTATGGTTTTAAATAATAATATGGTAAAATAAATTCTAAAGTCTCGTGTCTTTTATCAATTATATATTTTTATCACCTAATATTTTTAATAAGAGTTAGTCATTTAATTTTTCAATTAAAAAAATTATTCCAAAATTTTAAATTAGGTTGAAATTTTAATGTAAGTTATAATTAATGTATTAAAAATGATTTTTTTATTATGATTTATTCATCTAACTTTTAATTTTAACACATTTTGTTCTTTTAGATTATTTTTAATAATTAAAAAAGTTAAAGGATATAATTTTAAAAATATATATAAAACCAAGTATAATATTAATAAAAGTTAGAATATCATATATTTGTTCTTTATTCTAATAATAAAATATATTTTAAGATATTTAATTCATATTGTCATATTGTGTTATTCTTGACACATTTATTAAATAAATTACACGTGATGTATGAAAATGTATGGTGCTAGCACATGACTTAACTCAATTGGCATTTTATCTCACAAAAATGGATGTTTAAGGTTGTGGGATCAAGGCCCACCAAATGCCATGAAGTAGCCTAACACTTACTAAGTTGCCTCATTATATATTATATTGAATATTGTCATTTATTTGTTTTAATTGTGGTTGCTATATTACAATTATAAAGCATGGCTCTTAACGATTTTTCTCTTGTTGTGTCTAGTTAACAATTGTGCGGTAAGCCATGCTAATGCATGATGGAATTCTATTGAGCATATCATATAGGCATAGACATATGTTTTAGTAATTATCTTATTCTTACATTTTGTGAACACCAGCTTTGAAATTTAATACAATATAGATAGTAACCAACAAATTGCTTCCTTACCTCTATTTTTGATTGAGCACATAATTTTTTATTTCCTTTTTATATTAGAATTGGTTTCAGAGTAAAGAATCCCCTTACTTAGATGGCTAACACAAGCATTGGTAATCAGAACGAAGGCGATGAAGCTCAAGACCCTAGAATATGTGGGTAGAAATGGCGAGCATGTAAAGTTGATTTGAACAAAAAATTAAAGAAGTGTCACAAGACCTCCACCAATCTCTATAACAAGTTATTTATCAGCTCACTTCTCACATGAATGAAATCTAGAAGATTTTAAGAACAAAATAGAATTTTTTTATCAAGACCCATTTCTAGTCCTCTCTGATCATTTATCGAAGTTCATTTGCACTCATTCTTACTCAAGATTTAGATTCAGAAGTTATACATCTAAACAGAAACAACTACAGAGGATTTGGGTTTGATAGTGGTATACCAAATTGGCCTTTACGAGATTAAAGGTATGAATGTTTTAATTCTAGTATCTCAGATTATAAATCGAACATTGACCTTCATAGTCTTACTGGCCATATGCATATAGAAGAGTTTATACCTGGTTGAATAATGGGGATAATTTTTTGTTTATACTGATATTCCAAAAGACAAAAAAGTTAAATTAGCTGCTTATAAACAAAAGGGTGGAGCCTTAGTTTATTAGGATCACATTCAAAATGAATGCATATTGGTGAAAAAATTTCCTATCATTACTTAAAGAACATACGAGGAAATTGATGATACAATAATTCTTGCCTATAAATCATGAAAAAATCCTTTACCAAAGGTATCACAAGTGTCACAAAGGCCAATACACAATCACTGAGTACACTGAGGAATTTATGCGTCTAGGCATTAGAGCTAACATGTGGAAATGAGAACCTCAAAAGGTCTCAAGGTATGTCTAAGGCTTAAACTCCTTAATCAAAGAAAGATTTCAATTAAACCAAACTTTATGAACCATGAATCAAGCTAACAGTTTAAATTTAAAGGCAAAAAATAAATTTGTTAGACACACGAACCAAAAAGGCCATATTTTAGTGAATTTTCTAATGATAACTCCTATATCAGATATCCTAAACAACAACCCACCACCTTAAAAACACCTACTGTAAACCAAAAAGTAAAAACCCAACCCCTATAAACTAACATTCTAATACAAAAGTCCAACCCCTATGCTAAACCCCTTTATATAATGTGCTTTTGTTGTCACCAATAAGGATATTGTTCCAATGAATACCCATAATATAGATAAGCCAATGAATTCTAGCATTTAGATGATGTATATGACTCTTTATCATTGGATGAAATTGAGGATGTTGAACCTATAGTGGTGGTTCAAAGTGAAAAAGTTTTAAACTGCATAGTACAAAAAGTTCAATTGTCACCAAAGCAACGTTCAACATCATAATGTCTTTAAAAAAAGTTGCAAAATCTAGAAAAATAGTGGAAGCAATAAAAACATAGTGTCAAAGGCCCCAGTAAAAAAATTGGCATTGAGCACCAATCAACACCCTAATCCTCATAGAATCAGTTTGATAAAAAAGGAAGTGAAGTAAAAGTCCAAAAGGCATGTAGGATGTCTTTCTTTATTGGGAAATTTTACAGTGATGAGGTGCATTATAAAATGACTGATATTGATTCATGCCAATTTTTTCTTGAATGACCTTGGCAATATGATGTAGAAGTAGTGCATAAGAGGAGAAAAAATATTAATGTTTTTACTTGGAGAGGCAAGAAAATTGCTATCTTACCTACAAATGAGGTTCCACCTTTACTTGGAAATGCCTCTAGTAAATAGATGACACTATTCAACACTATAGTTAGTGAGTTTGAAAAAGAAGTGAAACAAGCTAATATTGTGCTAGCACTTATGGTTAAAGAACAATCTTGTAGCCCAATTGTTTTGTCTGTGTAGTAGATTAGTTGTTGGAATTTTTCAAAGACCTTTTTCCAACAAAATTGCTAATTAAACCTTCTTCTTTAAGAGATGTTCAACATCATATCAACTTTATTCCAGGTAGTAGTCTTTCCAACCTTTTTCAATATAAGAGTCCAAGAGACAATAATGCATTACAAGAATCTCATACATAAGAGTAGGATTTTTTATCTAGTACCAATTTTGTTGGTTCTTATGAAAGATGGATCAATAAGAATGTGTGTTGATAGTGGAACTATCAACAAAATCACAATCAAGTATAGATTTCCAATTCCTTGACTACAAGAAATGCTAGGCAAGTTACAAGGTTTAAAAGTCTTCTCTAAGCTTGATTTGTGTAGTGACTACCATCAAATTTGAATTAGAGGGAAGATGAATGAAAGAATGCTTTTAAAACGACCTTTATTAATGGTTAGTGATGAAATTTGGGCTATGTAATATACCTAACATGTTTACGAGGTTAATGAACCAAAAGTTAAAACCATTTCATGAAGGGTGTATAGTTGTCTATTTTGAAGACTTATTGATTTATAGATAGTCAAAAAGGAAGAAATTAGAGAAATTAAAGACAATGTTGCAAACTTTAAGGAAAAACATGTTATATCTCAACTTGAAGAAGTGTGAGTTTATAACTGAATAACTTCTCTTCTTGGGTTTTATTATAAGCTTAAAGTTGTTTCAGTTGATAACAAAAAGTTTGAGGCAATTAAATCTTGGCCCTCACCAAAGACTATCCAAGAAGTAGGAAGTTTCCATAGACTAGCCACATTTTGTAGAAGTTTTGTAAGAGATTTTAGTTTAATTATAGCTATGATTACCAATTTTATGAAGAAAGGGTAGTTTATATGGAAGGAGGAACAAGAGGATAGTTTTCGATTAATCAAACAGAAGTTATGTTTTGCTCCAGTCTTAACATTACCTGACTTTATAGAGTTTTTGAGGTAAAAATAGATACTTCAATGATTGAGAATGTGACAGTTCTCCCACAAATGGCAAACCAATTGAGTTATTTAGTGAGAATTTTAATGCAGTTATTCAAAAGTGATTCACATATGACCATGATTTTTATGCATTTGTAAGAAATTTTATACACTAGTAATATTAGTTTATTTCTAAAGAATTTGTTTTTCGTAGTGATCATAAAACTCTCAAGTAGATTAATTTCCAAATAGATATCTCAAGAGTTCATTCAAGATGGATGACCTGTCTACAAAGATTTACTTATGTTTTCAAGTATAGATTAGGTCAACATAATAAGGTAGTTGATGCACTAAGTTGTAGACACACATTAGTTACTTTATTATACTCTAAGATAACAAGCTTTGATTCATTGGCTGAAATGTACCCAATCGATGAAGACTTTCTTTTAATTTGGGAACAAAGACAAACCCATAGGGTTTCAAGTGACTATCATCTACATAAAAGGTTACTTATTTAAGGGTAATCAATCGTGTAATCCAAAAATCACACTTGGGGATTTTCTTATGAAAGAGTTACACATTGGTGGTCTCTTTACCCACTCAGGAAGAGACAAGACCATTGTACTGGTTGAAGAGATGTATTTTTGGCTCATCTATGAAAGAATGTTATAAGGTTCATTCAAAAGAGCTTTATTTGTCAAAAGTGCAAAAGGTGGTGTTCAAAACACTGGACTTTACGCTCCTTACTTGTTCTTAAGAAAATTTGGGAAGATCTAAGTATGGACTTTGTCCTAAGAATCTTGTTGACTCGGAGACATGTGGACTCTATCTTCGTAGTAGTTGACAGGTTTTCCAAAATAAGCCATTTGATTCCTTGTAAAAAGGTCAATGATGCTAGCCAAGAAGCTAATTTGTTCTTTAAGAAAATGGTTAAGCTCCATGGTATGTCCAAATCCTTCACATCATATAGAGATGTCAAATTTATGATCCATTTTTGAAAAGAACTTTGGAAGAGATTTGATACCATTTTGAATTTTAACAGTGCATATAATCCTCAATCCAATTGACAAGCTTAGGAAATTAATTTATCAGTGGAGAGCATGCTTCAATGCCTAGTTTGTGAAAAACCTAAACAGTGGGACAAATATCTACCTCAAGTGGAGTTTGCTCTTGACAATGTTTTTAATCGATCTGCTAGTTGTTCTTCCTTATCTATGGTATACATAAAGATACCTAATTTCTTTGTGTATTTACTCATTATTCCAACTCTTAAAAGCAAAGCAATTGGTAAGCAGGTGATAGATTATGCTTAGTTTCATTAAGAGATCAAAGAACACATTGACAAAATAAATGCCTAGTAGAAGCAACAAGTTGATAAGTATAGGAGGTCAAAGCAATTTGAAGAGGGTGAGCTTGTAATGGTTGATTTGAACAAACACAGGTTAGGTTCTAACTAGTGTTATAAGCTACGACTTAAGAACTAGGATCTTTTTTGTGTCTTGAAGAAGATTAATGATAATTTGTATATTGTTGAGATACCAAGTGAGTGGCATATCTCTTCAACGTTCAATGTGGTTGACATTTGCTCCTATTTTCCTCCTAAAGGTGCTACTATCATTAAACTGACAAATTCTAATGAAGTGAAGTACTATAATCCAGTAGCCTAATAATTACTAAGTTGTCTTATTACATGTTTTATTCAATAATGTTCTTTTACTCATTTTAATTGTGGTTTTTATATTATAATTGTAAAGCATAAAACTTAACGATTTTTTTCTTGTTATGTCTAATTGACAATTTTGTTGTGACCCATGATAATGCATGAGGAAATTTTATTAAGCATAGCATATATGCATGGACTCATGTTTTGGTAGCCATCTTCTTCTTGCATTTTGTAAATACTAGTTTTGAAAATTAATACAATAAAGGCTTGAGTAACCAACGAGTTGCTTCCTTACCTCTATGGTTTATTGAACACATAGTTCGTTATTTACTTCATGTGTCAAGATATGTGTGTCTCAAACTTGACTTTAATAAAAAAATGAAAATGTAAAGTGTTTCGTCTTATCACTCATGGATGAAAAAATCAGGATATATCCATGAAAAAATCAATAAAATCAAATTATAGATATCAATATGGGTTAGAAATTGATTTCATACAAAATATCAGTAAAAATAGTGAAATATCAATTTCAATAATTTTGCTTTGTTATTTTTTATAATGTCTTTAAAACTTTAAAAATATCGATACTATATTGTTAAATATTAGTTAAAATGTATAGAGAAAAAAATTGCAACAACTTTTCTATGTGACGTGATAACATTTCTTTTTGTTTGTTGTAATAATAATTAAAATTTTGTTAAATAAATATTTTACTTGTATTTTGATATTATTATATATCCATAATGTGTGTAACATATGATATAAATATGTCATTTCAATGAAAAGTAGTTAAATTAATGTATTATTATTTATTTTAATGTTTATTGAAATTTTATGAAATAATTCAAAAAAATTAAAACAATTTTTATATATTTTTATAATAATTTTGACATTTTTTAAAATTAAAATCTTAATATTTTGAACGTTATTGTTATTGTTATTTTCGTTTCGTTCGTTCACTAAAGAAGAGAAGCAAAGAAGAAAGACAGAAAAAAACTACTTTGAAAGGACATTTACGAAAACAATTATGGCACTTTTTCTCTTTCTTACTTCGATAGGCCATATCACTCAATGTAACACCGTTCACGGTCTACTCCACTATCTCTTGCTCTCTTTGTTTTAATTTTGATTGTTTTTCTTTTTTCTTCAAAATTTTGCCCCTTTTTTAATGTCTTCTTTTTGTTACGTAAAAACATGTTAATATGTAATTGTTGTTCAATAATTACATTAATGGTTTATAATTATCAATTATTAGTAGGAGAGTTATGTTATATTTAAAAAAATACTAGATTTCATACTTATTTTTTCCTCGATAACAAAACACTAGTCATATTAAGTTAAAAAAAAGAAGTTTATATTAATTTATAAGGGATTTCATTTTTATCCTAACTAGAATGTGCAAAGTATTTGCAACTGCATGTTATTGTATATACACAACATTATCCGATACGTATTAAAAGATGTGAAAAGTGGAGAGAAGAGCTTATATTAAAAATAATAAAAATAGTGGAGAGGGTGTGAGAAAGTAGAGATATAAAACTTAATTGAAAATACTGAATATAGTGTAAAGAAAAAAGAAAATAAGATATAATAATTTAATTAGAAAAAAATTGAAATGAATTCTAATGGGTGGTTGGTGAATAAATGTTATTAGCATATTTAATGGGAAAAAAATCAAATTTAAATGCTTAAAATTAAGCTAGGGAAAAATAATTATACATGTTTTATACTTAAAAGTATGTCTCACAAATACCCCCATTACTTTGAATCCAAATTCAAATTCCATCCATGTCATTTGTTTTTGAAAAAAAAAAAGTTAAGAAAAAGTAACTGTACATGTTTTATAATTGTTCTAAAAGTAATAATTAGTTTTTATCTTTTTATGATAGTTTAATATTATAATTATTAAAAAGTGATTGTAAATTGAAAAATAATTTTCTTTGTATTTTTATTAATTTTTTTATAATTATTAAAAAGTGACTATAAATTAACAAATGATTTTCTTTGTATTTTTATTAATTTTTATAACAATATAATTAAACTATTATAAAAAATAAATTTAAAACCTAAATATTATTTTTATAGTAAAAAAAACTCAACCATATTTTTCTTTAAAAGTTATTGACAAAGAAAACTATTTCTCTATTAAACCCTACCCCACTCTATTTTTTAATGTAAATTTTCTTATATTTTAAGTGTGGTGCAGATGATATGACTCTTAAACACTAACATAAGAGATCTAATTTCAAATCTCAATCAATATGTTTTCTTTAATTAATAAAAAAAGGATTTTAGTGTATCTTGTTTAAAAAATAATTAAAAATATATTTATTAATATGTAATAAAGTCAATAAAAATAGATATAAGTGGAGAAGAAACAACTCATTTTTTTTGTGTTTACTACGTGAGAAATCCAAATAAAGAATATTAATTTACTTAAATATATTTTTTTAAATTAATAATAAAAATAAAAATATGAAATTATTAGAATAATTGATAAATAAGTACATTTAATTTATAAATTTAAAAAATGATATTAATAACAAGGAGGAATAAAAAAAATGAATGGAAATTATTCACTTTTTATCATATGTTTTAGGAAGTAAATAAAGGAATGGAAATATATTTTTTTGTTTTTTAAATTTTGTTACTAGTAAACACGTCACTAAATATTCATTACTATGAGTCATCCACGGGTAAGAACTAACTGTTGGCGTGTGCAGTGAAAGTGATAGACAACAATGTTAGTGGAGTAGGGAAATGACAAACAATAATGTTTAGTGGAGCAAAAATTATGGATATACAGCAGCTGTTAGGGTTAGGGTTTTATATTCGTTTTTCTTAGTATACATAAGAGATGTTTGTACAAGAAACCTTAGAACAGAGAAATACAGAAATACAATCATAATAATTTGACATGGTATCAGAGTAGGTTACCTAAAGAAAGAAAATAGCTACGTTGCTACCTGTTACGTCGTATTTTCTATTCTCAAGATACTGATTTTTTGGCCAATCTGTTTTGGAAGATCAGTTTCTGATCTGGGATCAGGGGTGATGTTTTTTGTTTTGTTTTTGGCCGATCTGGTTGACTTTACTCCGTTCGTCTCCTCGGCAACGATGATTTTGTGTACTGGTGTCCCTAAGCAGCTCGTCGAACCTCCAGTTAGTCAGCTCTTGTAGCCTTTTCACTCTGCCCATTTGTCTTCAGTTCTATTTGTGTAGCTCAGAATAGAATCCCAGATCAAGCGCGTGCGAGAATGAAAGCAAGATAGTTATTTGACATTATTAACTCAGTGATTCGCTCCACCAACTCAACCAAGAACCATAGAAAGTGGGTCGGACCCATTGGAAACCGAGTACTCACAATCGGCAGTAATGGGTCCGGCGATTTCAAGTCCATACAAGCAGCCGTTGATGCAGTTCCTGAGAATAACAGAGTGAACGTTACCATCCTGATCAGTCCAGGATATTACATAGAGAAGGTGGTGGTACCAGCGACAAAGGTGTTGATGCTGTATTCTTGAAGCTGATATTTCTAGCAGAGAAATAGTGGAAAAAAACAATAACAAAGCAGTTTGTAAGAACGAAGTTGTTATGCGGCTAGAGAAAGAAAATTAGGGTTACAAAATGTTCTATATATAGCTAGTGTACGAAGTGTAAAAAAAAGGAATATTTTTTTATATGGTAGAATCTAGAGATTTAACCACCAATTTCATATTGGAAGATTTGACTACAAAAATGACGGAAGTTCTAACTAGAGCTCAGATCACCTCACAACCTCCGCTAGTTGAAGCATCGACTACTCCCATTAGTATCAAGTTGGGAGGATCTAACTATGCCTTGTGGTCCCAGGTGGTGGAGATGTAAATCTCTGGCAAAGACAAACTGGGATATATTAATGGAGATTTTCCTCAACCTCCTGAAACCGACCCCTCATTCAAGAAATGACGCACTGAAAATGCCATTGTCAAAGGATGGTTGATCAATTCGATGGATTCCTCCTTGATTGCAAATTTTATTCGATTCCCAACTGCGAAACAAGTTTGGGATTCTACTGCTATCACCTACTATGATGGGACAAGCATATCTCAAGTGTATGATCTTCACCGTCGAGTTACTCGTATGAAGCAGGCGAGTGGATCCATTGAAAAATACTACAATGACCTTCAAGGGTTGTGGCGAGAAATTGATTTCCGTCGTCCTAATCCAATGGAGTGTGCGACTGACATACAAAAATACAACTTCATCGTACAGGAAGATCGAGTGTATACCTTCCTCGATGGACTTGATGACAAACTAGATAAAACTTGAAGTGATGTGCTTCAAATCTTTTGCTGTGCTAATTAATCTTGTTGGAAGGAAGGGCATTGTGTTTGGTCAGATTCAGATTGTATGGAACCTGTAAGCAAAATGGTGGAGTAAGACAATGTAGAGGATGTAATGACTGTGGAGGTAGCAAAATAGAGAGAGCTCGCTTATAGTAATAAGTTGGATCGTTTACAATTAAAAGCAGATGAAGAGTTTTAGAAAACGCTACTCACGTCTTTGCAGGTGAAAACTTTTACTTTGATCTACTCTCCGATTTATATAATGTCAACTTATATACCCACATTCTAGCCTTTTTTTGATGTGTTCTTATTGATAATTGTATGTCCTTCCCATTCTTCCTTTTGTTATCTTAAAGAATCAATAATTTGATTCTCTGAAATATACCTTTGCATTTTTATGATGTATGAATCAAGATTATAAAGTTGAATTCGTTGTAGCTTTGAATTTTGTGGCGAACTCACTAAATATGGTCTAGCTATAACAATATTGATAACTTTGAGTTGGTTTTAGTTTTTAATATGTTTTTGGTCACTAATCATATTATTATCACTAATTACTTAATATAAGATCGTGTTTCACAAAAAATTACAATGTAGTTTGAGTTAAATCTATTTCGCAACGAATATTTTCGAACTTTTTTACACATATCACATGTAAAACATGGTTACACGAGTGTAAACGATTTAAGAAATTTTCAAGCAAAATAGGTCTAATTCAAAAACTAAATTGTGAATTTTAGCAAAACTCGTTCTTATATCATGATTTTTTCCTATTATTATTATTCATAATTTATATTTTTATTCCTTAATCTTTACTTATATGCAACTGTTATATACCCGTGTGAAAATATCATACACATGTAACAGTTACAAGTGTGAGTGAAGTTAGTTGTGTCGAATTGAAAATTAGAAAAACATGATCAGTATCAAAACTAGACCCTTTTGTTTCTGTGTAATTTTTCTCTAGCTAATTAGAAGATGTTTATATTTGAAAGTTTAAAGTTACAGATCTAATTAACCTAGAGGGTTGAATAAGTAACTTTTCAAATTATCTATAATTAAAAAATCACAAGCTATCAAACATGAAATCGTGTACAATAAATATAAAACAAAAGTAAATAAAACTTGAATCTCGATATTTTAGGTTAAAACAACTTAGGCCACACTAATGACCTAAGAAAAAAATCACCTGTCCATCAGCCCACCTAACTATCCATTATGAAAATAATGTTCAATTACAAGGCCAAGACTTAAATTACTCTCCAAGAAAATGCCCCCGAAGTAATCTACTTATAAACAACTACTTTCTTTCACAGTCTCAATAAGAAAGGTGTTCGAATCCAGACCAACATTTCGATAACTCAAGTCACACAAGCAATCGAACCCGTTCAATCAATATCTAAAAAGTTAGTATAATAAATAGAATATTTGAATCAATGTGTTCTCCTTCATAGTGCAATCTCTCCATTTATAACCACTCTCTCATTTTTTGTCACACTAAAAGTTATTTAAATTTGAAGCTTAAATTCAATATGAGTAGGAATGTGATATATACAATGAATGAATTTATCCTAAGTTCTATGACTCTCCGAAATAAAGTAGAATAAAATAAGAATTTATAACAACTAATATATATATATATATATATAAATTTTTTTTGAATTGAGTGTAGTGCACTTATTTAAATATAACTAGAATAGAAACACTCATTTGAGAAATTACTCTTGTTTAAAATTTGACTATCCATTGAAGGTATAAGTATTTTGACAAGATATACAGATATACTAACACATATATTGATATATCAACAATCATTGAAGTGAGATGCATGTTTGAATTTCAAAAATATGTCATTTAATTCATTTATGATCAATCATAAAAGGTTCAAAAGAAAGAGTATCATCTATCATGAAAAACTACAATTGAATCCTCAATTTTACCAAATAAAAATTATCTACCAAGAAAACTTAAAATTTTTGTTTCCCTTTTTTATATATATAGGGATTGGTTATTTATTTATTTTCTTTTTGTATGACTTTTTACTCTTTCTTTTTATGCATGCTAAACTTTTGTTGTTGTTAAGGACTCATGCATGAGCTAGAAACCTAGTATGATGACTTTCACACTAGTTGTAAGATATTGCTCACTGCGGTAGCTACACACATCACAATAGATAGTCATCTCAAAACTAGGTGTTTCTCTATAGTAAATTTTTATAAAATTTTAAAAAAGAGCTCAAACACAATTTTGAATTTTGCAATCAAGGTTAGTTTAAGCTTTAAAATCTTACGAAATCAATCATAAATTTTAAGCATGATGTACATATGAGTTTAGTGAGTGTGTGAGTAAGTTCTTGTTAATAGCAATCACCAAATGTGAAAAATATGTAAATGTACAAGTTGAAATAGTCAATTACACAATGAAAAGTTAATCAGAATAAATCAAGTTTGTAAGGAATGTAATATGTAAAGTTTATTTCATTGTTAAAACAAATTTACTCCCTTTTTTTAAAGACTAAAGAAATATCAACAAAAATAAAAGATAAAATAGCAACAAAGGAATCTAATAAAGATGCTTATATAGGATTAATTAAACACTTAAACAAAGATACCTAGGTGAACATTAAAGAACGGTCAGGTGATCGAAAAAAGACAATCTTTCTTAACCCAAATTTTTTTGAACTTTGGTTTTTGAATTTCTTTTAGATGGGATTCCAACAACTTAGTTGTCGTAGGCATGTTCTTAAATTTATCTTTAGATTTTACATTCATCCTAAATGAAGATATAGCATGCATGATAGGATGATGATAATTAGTCCTAGAATTAAATGTGTTGAATTTCAATTCTCTTTGAACCAACATTTCATGCTTTCTAGTATAATTATTGGATATAATATTTATAAATAGATGATAATTATGAGTTCTATAGCTAAAAGCATGGAAAGGATTACGACATGGGTAGCAGTCACAAAAATCTACACTGTTTTTTAATATGACATTTCTTACCACAATGATTATATAAGGGCACAAACTTAACGGTTTTATGAGTTAAGAACTTTGTTTAGCCTTTTAGCTTCAATTTTTAGACTCTTCATGACTTCTTTTGATTTTTCAAGTTCCTTCACAAGATTCTTGTTTTCTTGTTTAAGATCTACAAGACTTAAATTCAAACCATCAACAAGTTAAGACAATTCAATTTTTTCAATTTTTCCTTTTCTATGATTGAGACATTTAAATCATAGGATTTAAGTTTATCATTTAATTTGGTTACTTATACAAGCAACCTATCACTTTCCTTTTTAAAGCCTACTAAATCTATAAATAGTTTATCAAAACTATAAGCATTAAATTTATTTAGTAGGAATTTAGAATCACTTTTCTCATAATTTGAATTAGTATCAAACTTACTAGAATGTCCACCATTAGTTGTAATAAATTCCAAATAATTGGTGACACTGGTTTTTGATTAATCGGGATTGCGTTTCACTTTCTGAATCACTAAGTGTAGCATTGAAAACTTTTACACTCAGTTGCAATGTGACAATTCCCATTGCATTTAAAACATTTTGGTCTAGTGGGTTTAATTTTCTTACCTTCGAAACTCATTGGCTTGAGTTCTCTTGGATTATGATTCTTTGAACGATTTAGCTATCAGTTAGGCTATGAGTTGTTCCTGTTGAAGATTCTCTTGAGATTTTTGGCTATGAGTACTAACTTTTCATCACCTTTATTATTGACATTGTCACCATCATCAGTCATGGAAGTTTTGAAAGTTACACCCTTGTTCTTTGTAGGAGTTCGAAAGCTGATCTCAGAGGTTTGAAGTGAGTTAACGAGTTTCTCTATTTTGATGTTGTCAAAAGCGTAGTGACCTTTTCATGAAAGTGATATGGTAATGAGCAAAATATCTTTCGAATTAACTTGAATTCCTCAATTTTCTCTCCAAGATTTGTAAAGATGTTAGAAATATCATATAATTTAGCATAAAATTCAAAGAAATTTTCTATTTCTTCTATCATAAGGTTTCCAAACCTAGTCATGAGAATGCAAAGTTTTGTTCTTATAACTTGGTTTGTGCCCTCATAGGTAACCTTAAAAATATCCCAAGACTCCTTAACAGTATTAATATTAGAGATACGCCAGGACTCATCAACGGACACAACACTAAATATAACATTTATTTCTTTTTGGTTCTAGTTACTAATAATTTTATCTTAGTGGTCCATTTGTTCTTAGGTTTTGGTGTGATAATATAATCTTTGGTAACTGTGGATGGTTCCCAACCATATGTAAAAGAGTTCCACGCACCCTTATCTAGACAATGTAGAAAGGCAACCTTCCAATATGGGTAGTTAGACCCATCGAAGAAAGGTGCATAGGTTATAGATAAATCTTCTCTCAAATGATCCATAACATGGTCCTAGGAAAACACTAATTATATCTAGTGACCGGTTTTCGTACCAATTGAAAGTTTAAAGTTACTGATCTAATAACCTAGATGGAATGAATAGGTAATTTTTTGAATTATCATTGACTAAAAAATCAAAAGTGGCCAGACATGTATTCGTGTATAATAAATACAAAGAAAAAATAAATAAATCTTGACACAAAATATTTTAGGTGAAAACAATCGAGGCGATATCATTAACCTAAGAGAAAAACCACCAGTTCACAGAGCTACCTAACTATCCACAATAACAATAATGTTCAATTATAAGGCCATGATTTAAACTACCATCCAAGATAATGTCTCAAAGTAATCTACTTACAAGCAACTTATTTCTTTCACATTCTTCGTAAGAAGGGTGTTTGAATTCAGACTAATATTCCGATAACTTGAGTCACACGAGAAATCAAACCCATTCAACCAGCACTTGAAAATTTAGCACAAGAATACAAGTATAAAGTGTGTTTTAGAATAGATTCAATAATGAATAACCCTAACTAGAAGATTCAAGATAATATTAGTTAATTTTAAATTATCTAGTGATTCTAGAATAAACAGATTAAGTACAAGTTCAATAAACATCGTTTCTTTAAAGTTAAATAATCAAATCAAATAATTATGATCATACACATAATTATTTTATCCAATAATTCAAGAACGTAATTAAGAAGAAGTTATATGAATAAGTAATCAATATATTATAAATTAAATAGGTTTATTAATCAATCAAACACAACCATATAATATTTGATAGATTTATTAAAGAAAGAAGTCTAAACAAATATGATATTGTTTTTGTAAAGTGTTTTGAGAGAGAGAGAGCACAAAAACAATTAGAACTTATAATGAATGTAGTTCCTTTAAAATATGGAGCATTGGGTTCTTTAAATAAGAAAAATAAAACCCTAATGTTAAGTTAAAGTCCAATTATCAATTTGTCTATAATATAATTCATAGATCAATAATTAATAAGGATAATATGGTTAAAGATTAAGGTGGTTCGTTTAAACAATTAGATAATAAGTTAAAATCCTAACTACTCGATCGATTAAGTTCAGGGTTGAATGAACAATCAAAAACTTTTTCAATCGATCAAACAACGATTAAAATAATTTCGAGACCAGGTAGATCGTATTAGTCCCCAACACTTACATATATCTTACAATATTCTACTAATATTCGACTCGGAGATGTTAGATATACTTCTTGAACCAAGAGATAATTAGATGCTTTCATTTTTCAAAATTACTAGCATATAAACAAAATTTCAGAGAGTAATCAAATTTGAATGACTTCAAATGATACAATTAGATAGTTTCAGGCACTGGCTTTAGTTCAAGGAAATTAAGAGATTAGCTAAATTAATGGTGTGACCATCAATGCTCAATACATTTTTGTTATTATAGTTTTGTTTGTAATGTGGACTCAATAAAACGACATGAATTCTGCGCCTTAACGTAATGTGCCAACAAATAGAAGTTATACCTCAGCATGTGATTGATCTAAGACATGTAGCATTAGTTGACTAAACTGTGAAATAAATGAAACTGATACCAACTTATGATTCTCAGTCTCATTAACCCAAGTTATTTACTTTCTAGTTTCTAGTAAACCTTTTACACTGTTATTTATACTTTTTTGTTTTCCGTGAAGTACCAATATCTAAGCGATATGACATAGACATCCAATTTAGTGAAAATTTTAATAAAATTGAGAAAAATAGGTGTATCTAACACCAGATATATATTCAAAAATTTACGACTCTTGACATCTTAAAAAAATTCGTATAACCTAGCTTGTTTGCTTGCGGATAAGATACATTGGAATATTGGGTATAGGTCTGTTTTAGTGCATCACTTAATTATAATATTGCAAATTTGTAATGTGAATCTCTTGAAAGTTGACATTTACTTATGTTTCTTTCATGTTCTACTGTATATTTTGATTCTTTTAACATATATAATTGTAGCTTCAATTGTAGTTATACTAGTTAGAGTAAATGTGAGCTGACATTGTTTACAAATTTGTAACAGGTGCAACCCCCAATTCATAGCAGTTCTTGCTCAAGTCCAATTTCTGGTCCATGTGTTCCATGGCTAGGGTCAAGTCCATGTTTCTCAGTTACAAAGCAAAAACAACCAACTAGTACCTCCCTGTGCCAACCACAAGAGCAAAAACTATCATCTAACACAAGTCTTATGATAATAAATCAGACAGACAGATTTTATTGTAAGATCTGCGACGTTCCTTGTTCGTCTGAGTCTAAGCTACAGCAACATTTAGCCGGTCACAAACATAACACTAAATTATTACAGCTGCAATATGATCAGAAAATGTCATACTGTAAGGTCTGCCAAGTGCTATATTCAAGTCAGTTTAATCTCAAACAACACTTGAACAGGTCAGAAACACAAGAGTAAAGTGAAACTGTTTCAATTTGGTTAAAAACATGGAAGCGAGGAAGCAAACTAGCTGCGATGGTGCGAAGTTTGTAGAATTTCATGCATGAATAAAACCTTGCTCAAGCTACATTGTGAAAGTAAAAAGCACAAGGCTAAGCTCCAAGATATGGAATTGAGTAAGAAAAGTGGAGGGCAGGTTACACAAAAATGAAAGTGGTGTGAATTGTGTCAAATATGGTGCATTGACGATTATTCATTTAAGCTGCATGTTGATGGAAAGAAACATCTAGTTCTGCAGCATGCTATTGTCAAAGAGAAAAGGGTTCAAAGCAAGAGGAATGCTAAGGATGGGCCAATTTGCACACACCAGTTACCAGTTTTATTGCGACATCTGGCAAAATTATATTAAAAAAATGAATTACTTATCTATTTTTCAAAAGAATTCTGCAACGTGTCACGATACATGTGGTGTGTGTGCAAAAGTATTTACAAATTTGTGTATTCTTAGCATTTCTCCTAAACCATACTTTGATTTCCAAATCTTGCTGCAAGTTATCATATTGGAGTAGAATGGAAATAAATATACAAGTAATGTTTACTTGGTCTTTAGATTTGGTAGTATACTTCATATCAAATTGTCTATTATATTGTGTTTGCCACTTGTAGTACTCTTTGATTTAGGTGTCTTTTGTACATGCAAAAGATGACATGATATTTACTTCTAATGAATTCTTGCAATTCATTTGAAAATAAGAGCAACTTATATCCTGATACATGGTAGAAAATATTAATTGGGATTGAAGATGGAATTTGTTGGAGTCAGTGGCTAAAAAGACATTAAAAAAAAAACAATTGAAGAGGGTGGGCAGTTGAAGACATAAAACCAAACCACTTAAATACTATATAGTGTACTGGGTAACATAATAAAAAAATTGTATTCAAAATATAATATTAGTAGAATTTGAGACTTTGGGATTGGATTAGACTAAGCAATTTGTCAAAATTCTTCTGTCTTATTTGCTTGGTTTCATTTCTTCTACCTTTTTGTTTTGCTCTGCTACCCCAACGAGTGGTATCAATGCAGGTGGTTGGTAAATCTTAGTTTAAGAAAGATATAACAACAAAAATGTTTAAGACTCAGAATAATAATAATAAGAATCTTTTGGTACAAAGGGAATTTTTAAGGTGTATTTAAAGAAGGAATTATATTACTTGAGGATGATCAAGATGGTGACATTAAAGATCATATAAATAGGTTTAGACAATGTGTTAATAAATTATATTCGTTGATGTAAAAATACACAATGAAGACAAGACAATAATATTGTTATCTTTATTGACCAAGTCATATGATTTATTAGTGTTTTTAATGATTGAGGAAAAGATAACCTTGATGTTGGATGAGATGTTGATGTAATGGATAATGAGACATAACCTAGTAGTTCTGCACGAGGAAATGATCTTGCTATAATGGATGATTCAAGATAAATTTTTAATACAAAAAAAGCATATCTAGTGTTAGATATCTTAGTAAAGATGATAATTATTCAAGTTTCATTAACATGTGATATTAAATGTTTATATTTTCATATTATGTTACCTTGATTTGGTACTTTGTCTCACCGTATTGATATCAATGAGATACGACATTGATACTATTACGAAATATGTGTATGACATGTTTTTATGAAACTAGGCTCTATTGCACTAAGAAAAGGAGAAAGAAAGGAAAGATGAAATGATGGAGGTGGAAGTACACGTCGATTGCTTACTGAGTAAATAGAGGCATAAGAGTAGTAGTAGTTTTGATGGAAGAAAAAAGAAACAAGAAATGATAAATAAGGCATCACTTAAAAGAATATGAGCCGACCTTTTCTAACTTATTATAAAAGGGTTGAAAAGTATATGTATATGAACAAAATAAAATTAATCTAATTAGTATATTTTAATAATTTTTTAGACATTTGTATACATCATTATTCAAATAATATACTTATATATTATAAATATATTAAATTGTAATTTATCGTCTAAAAATTATACACATATTCATGTGTCTTAAAATTTAAAAAAATATGAATCACCTATATATGCATCAATATCCAACATCTTACACCAAGTTCAAGTAACATAGTTTTCATAAGAAAGTTCAAATCAAGAGATATCCCAAAGAAATAGTAAATGCAATAAGAGACATTAATGAAAAAAATAAAGGGAAAAAGTAATTGCAATTCATAAGAAAGATCAAATCAAGAGATATCCCAAAGAAATAGTAAATGCTATAAGAGACATTGATGAAAAAATACAAGTTGTTAAAAGTGAAAAAGTAATTGCAACTTAATATACAAGTTTGAAGTGATGATATGTGACAATTGGTGATACGTGTGACAATTGGTAAAGGTTATTTGAATGATTTGATTCTGCATTTTGCTTGCTTATTTATAATGTGTGGAAACAAGGATTTATTGGTAGAATAGAAGCAGCTATTTACTTGATGCAAATATGTTGTATTAATTTTGTGATTATGGAATAAATAAAAGTAACATCCTCCAAAGACCTTTTGTAGTCCTCTCATGCATGCTTCACCTCTAAGACAACATAACCGTGAGATGCATAAACAGAACCGTGTTCAATTTGAACGCCCGAGGAAGCAAAACACTGAAGGATTTTGCACAGTAACACGTGTCTCTGTTACCACTTGTGATTTAGGAAGTTTTTTATAAAATCAACCAATAAGTGAACTGGCAATAACACAATGAAAAATGCAGCATCCATCAACACCAAAAGCATAAACAATGAAAGATGAACTTAACTATTTAACGAGATTCAATTAAAATCAGCCTGCGCACACACCCAAGTCCCCAACAATAATTTGTGTTATACACATGGCGTAATGGCTTTGCCCTTGAATGCAAGGGAAATATCATGAGTTCAAACATCAGTAAAATCCTTTTGTCAATACCCCTACCAAGTTTACTAGTATTTAAAGAAGTACTAATACATATTAGAATCTATAAAAAAATCAACATAATGTCTCTTATTTTTCTACACTAAATTAACTTGTATAAAACAGAATATAACATTATTTGTTTTACTTCATCCAAAAACTCACTACTCATATAAGTATAACATATCATACAAGGAAGATAATACTCCACTAATAATTAACATTTGCCTATTATACATTCTTTTATTATTATAGGGTTATAAAAGTGTTTATAACACAACTAGGTTACCAATAAATTGAATAAACTTTTATTAACTCTAAAAAAAAAAACGAAATCATATAAAATAAAATCAATAAACTGATTTAAGTTTCCTTTTAAATAGTATTTAAGCCTTCAATCAAAAACTACTATTGTTTCAAAGGTAAAACTTAAAAGAAAATGTGTGGAGTAAAAAATACTCAATGACTTGATAAGTTAAAGAAAATAACAATTATAGAATATATTTATTTAATCTTTAATAACTCAATTATAAAATAGATACAAATCATTACATGAAAATATATACATATTTTATTAGAAATTTTGAAGAAATAAATATAGCTTGAATTTTATTTTTGCATATAAAATAATTATAAGTAATTTATATGAAATAATTTACTAAAAAAAACCTCACCAAACTCACTCCCTAGAAAATATTGATCATAAATGTACAAACATTTTTGTACACACGGACAAAATATATGCGCTGGTTATACATGTACAGATAGGAACTTATTAATTAATTGTTTATTTTTTTTTATGTTAATGTTGAATCTGAGAAGGAAAAAGTTGATCATACGTATATACAGAATTCTTTGTACATATAGACGAAAAAAATTTCAATTACATGTGTGCTAGTCATATGCCCACAGATAGTAGCCCATTAGTTAATTATTTATTTCTTATGTTACTACTATATCTAAGGGATGATGTTTGTTTGATGGTTTAAAATTAATAATACTTACTAATATAAATAATATTCTAAAAAATTAATATTTAAATTAGGATATAAAATTGAGTAAAGTCATCTAAACTGACATAATAATAATATTCTAAAATATTGATGTTAAAAGTTGAATATAAACTTTTGTGTTATAATCAAAATCTATAATTATGTTATAAATCTGAATAAAACTTTTGAGTTCACTTAAAGGCTAATTATCTTCATTTTATAAGAAAGAACTAAACTTGAGAAAACTTAATAAACTTAAATATTATGAATACAATAGACAAATATTTATAAAATTAGTAAAAAGTGTCAAACTCATATAACCACAAGAGCTCCACGTTCAAAAACGACCAATAGGTTCCTTTAAAGTATCACCTCTTATTAATTTGACGGTTGTAAAATTAGATAATTTTAATTTTCAAATAATTAAACTTTCCAAACAAGCCAACTCATACTAAAAAATAAGTTTTAAAATAAAGTTTCATAATCTCCTTCTAAATCTTCATAATTTCTAAACTAATATCATATTTACTAGTTTTCTAAAATTAAAATTACCTAAAAAGTAATAGATACTAAAAATAATCAATTTATACAAAGATAGATAAGAAAAATACACTATTTAATTATTACTCATATTTGTTTATAAATTATAAAATCTAGGGGTTTTTTTCTAAAATAATTAATATACAATAAATCATGGGTAATGATAATATAGTGACAATAACATCAAATTCATACTTATTCATAAATTAAAACTATTAAAAAATAATATCTTAGCGTGAACTTTTAAAGAAATATTTAAGTCAAATATTCTTAAAATAATAAATATTAGAAAAGGAAAATTATAAATAAAGAAAGAGGATGAAAAGAAATTTAATTTGTTACCTCAAATGCTACAAATGGTGAAAAATTGTACAAAATGCTATAAAACCCACCATTCCCTTCTTCGATTTTTTCTTCTTCTTATTGTATCTCTAATGACCGAAAGGCCTTAATCACCACTTATTATTAAAGGCCATATATGGCCAGCTGCTGTTTTGTTTTTGTCTTTTTTTTCCTTTTAATAAATAATAACTATTAATTTTATTAAAACGTGACAAATTACCAATTAACCTTTGGACTAAATAACTAGCATTATTAATTTTGGATGAAAATTTTTTAGTCTACTAGAATTAATTTTCAAAAATATCAATATTTAATAATAATTACAAGAAAAAATATAATTAAAAATGAATATATATAAAAATAATTTATGTAATTAAAATTATATAAAAGAAAAGTAGGGTCTCACAATTCAGTCTCTTTTAAAAAAAATTTGTCTATGAAATTTATTGATCTAACTCTGAAAAATTTATGGATACTTGGTGTGTATTAAATCTTCTAGTTTCCAAGTAGATTCCTCTATTGCATAGTTTCTTTAAAGAACTTTTACCAAATAGATTGTCTTGTTTTGGAAGACCTGGTTCTTTCTATTAAGAATTCATATTGGTTTCTCTTCTTAGGTAATGTATTCTCTTAATTTAATAGGTTGAGGTCCCAAAACATGAGAAAGATGAGTTACATACTTTCGAAGCATACAAACATGAAATACATCATGAATTCACAAAAGTTTAGACAATAATTCCAAGCAACAAACAACCAATCCAAACTGTTCTATAACTTCGTATAGACCTAAATATCATAGGCTCAACTTGTTGCTTTTCCCAAAGCAAAAAATACTTTTTCAAGGAGATAATTTAAAAAATACTCGATCTTTAACTTCAAATTTAACATCCTTTCTTTTGGGATCTGCATAACACTTTTGTCAAACTTGAGAAATTTTCAACCTTTCCCCAATTATTCAACCTTATCACATATGGTGTCAATATATTTAGGATGTAAAAGTATTTGTTCACCCATTTCTTCTCAACATATAGGTGTCCTGCATTTCTTACCACACAATGCTTCGTAATGAGCCATCTTAGTATTCCAATGGTAGCTATTATTGTAAGAATATTCCATCAAAGGTAGAAAATCATCACAATTACCTTTAAATTGTAAATTACAAGCACATAACATATTTTCGAGGGTTTGAATAGTTCTTTATAATTGGCCATTTTTCGATGGATGAAATGCAACACTAAATTTCAACTTCATTCCCATGGATTTTTGTAGGCTTGGCCAAGACAAATATGTAAAGTGCAAGTCTCTAACTGACACAATGAAGATTAGAACTATATTTTATCTAACAATCTTCTTCCAATAGAATTTAGCTAATCTATCTATTTAATTAGTAGAAAATTGGCCAATTTAGTTAATTTGTAAGCAAGAACCCAAATGGTATCATTACCCTTTTGAATATAAGGAAATCCTATTAAGAAATACATAATGATGTGTTCCCATTTCCATTCAAGAATAGGTAGTGGTTGTAACTGTCCAACGGGTCTCTGGTGCTCTGCCTTTACTTGTTGGCATATTAAACACCTAGATACAAATTTTGCTATTTCTCGCTTTATGCCTTTTCACTAATAATGGTGCTTCAAGGTTTGATACATTTTAGTACTGTATGGATGCATGGAATAACCAAAATTATGAGCCTCTTATAAACTCTCTCTATTTAAGTCCTTATAATCAGAAACACACAATCTACTGTTAAGAACTAAAGCACCATCATATGAATGGTCAAGTCCACTCATGAACTATTTTATAGCTTATTTTTTAATCAAACCAGCATGGGATCTTGAGATTGAGCACCACGAACTTGATCAATTAAACTAGGTCTTACCCAAAAACTATCCAGTAGGGCTTTTGAGTTATCAACTCAGAACTATACATATGATTTTTCAACTCAACAAGTAAGGAAAAAAATACCTTATCTTTAAATGAGCTAAGGAATTTGTTATTTTTCTACTGAGTGCATCTATAACTACATCGGCCCTTCCTAGATGGTAGTCAATAACACACTAATAATCCTTGATCAATTCCATACATCTCCTTTATCGTAGGTTCAACTCTTTTTAAGTGAGAAAATATTTCAAACTTTTGTGATCAAGGAACGTAAGTTCCGTTATACTCATGTCTATGTATGACTTTTTGTGTACAAAACACAATGTCTATTATTTTACTTAGTGTTTTATCTTCCTCTATGCAAGGTTGGTTAATGTGGATCGGTAATTCATACACACATATAGTTAGTTATACTTTGTATATGAGCATGTTTACACACACCACAAGATTAGTTTTCATAGTATGTATGCTAGGTTGAGAGTACTTTTTTACTTATGGTTTTTTGTTTGTTTTAGGTGCAGGTATTTATAGATAGTACTGAAAATTTTTGGAAACAAAAAATATAATCTTTTAGCACTATGCCACCACCATTACCATCACCCTTGGCAAGGTGGCTAGTGAAGTGGAAAATTCGAGTGCCATAAATACCCCAACCATTTTTTTCTCTTTATCCCTTTTTTAAGAACTAAAACTCTACCAAAATTCACTCTAATATTTATATCTATTTTTGAAATTATTATAGTGAGCATACATTTCAAAGTGGACCATTTTGTGAGTTTAGTAATCAAATCGTAGACTATGTGTGTATATGGTTTGACTCTATGTCTCCCGTACATGATTTTATATTATTGTTGAACTGTGTATCCCTTGAGAGTATGAGTCGATTCACTTCTACTTATTGATCTATTGTTTCTAATCATACCATAATAGGTAGTATTGGCTGTGGATTATAGTCGAGTTCAAGTGTTGAACCAAAAAATTTGTGAAAGCAGTAAGTGAAGCAGCAGTGGGAAGTTAGGATGGTGGACCCAACTGATAGAGGCAATAATGACTTTACTGTCTATTAGAGTTGTAACTTGTTATGCATGATATGATATTGTGCTAGTATAATCTAAGTTTAAGGTATGTATGTTTCAACATACTAAAAGCTTAAACTTAGATTATAAGGCTTTTACATTTTTTGCTTAATTTATCTTTGTGTTATATTTAATATATGTTATTAAATTTATCTTCTTTTGTTATTATATGTTTTATACTTCTATTGTGTGAAATGTGTAAGTGATTTACTATTCTATTTTTTGCTAGTTAGTTCAGAGTCCTTTAAAATTTTGTATCTTCTTACCCTAGTCATTTACCGGGACGTGGTTGTGGACTCTTTCAATTGTTATAAGAGTTGGGGCACTATTTTGGGCTTAACCACTCCAGGGTTGATCTTGTTAACACATTATTTCACACACACATTTTCCTTAATGGAGTCAAGAGAATGAGGAAATCTAGGCAGACTTTTGATGGACTTAACTATGCCTCATAGAAATCTCAAATGAAGGCCTTTTTGTGATCCAAAAGAGACCTACCTTACCAAAACCATACCTAACAATACTTTTATCCCAAAACCTATGATTGAATGGGCTAAAGATGAATCCAAGGAATTTGAATGGAATAGCAAGGGACTCTATGCTAGATGAATTTTGAAGGATTCAGAATTGTATTTCTTCAAAAAAAGCATGGGACATTTTGGAGAGCTCTCATGAAGGCACTTTATTTGTAAAAAAAATCCCAAATTATGAAGTCGAACAAATGTTTTGAACTCTATATCATTCAAGAGGATGAAGATTTTGACAAATTTTATGCACGTTTTTCAATCATTTTCAGTTGTTCCTACAACTTGGGTAGACCTATTAGTGAGGAAAAGTAGATTGAAAAAATCATTGCTAGCCTACCTTATCATTTTCATGTCAAATTTATCATGCTTGAGTCCATGTACAAGCCTAGTAAACTTATTATTAATGAACTAGTTGGTGACATATAAGTCTTCAAATTGCATCACTTGTTGCCAAGATTAGAGTTGAATTACATCACCTGTTACCAAGACGAGAGAAATTTGCTTATGAGAATGGAAAGATCTTGGCTCTCAAGATATCAAAGGATAATGGTTCGAAGAAAGTTGTTTTTTCCATAGTTGTTGATAATGATGATTCTGACCCTAATTAGGAGGAAATGACATTCCTTATTCAAAGATTTACTAGGTTTTCAAGAAGAAGAAGCGTCATTTCAGGACTATTGAAAGAGATACTTCTAGTTCCAAAACCTCAAGATCTACTAAAGATGATATGGACTAAAAAATTAAGAAATTGAGTAAAGGTCACTTGAATAAAATAAGGTGCTTTGAATGTGAAAGCAAGGATATATTGCTACTCAGTGCTTTCAAAAACTAAAATGCACAAACAAACTTACAATGAAAGCTGAGGTCACTATTTCGGATAATACTAGTAGTGATAATAAGAATAATACTAACTTTATGGCCTTCGTTGTGTCTAGTAGTATCGTTGATCCTCCGACTACTACCTCAGATATTTAAGAGGAGATTGATAAATATGATGAAGTTAAAGATTAAAAAGATGAATTTCTCGATTCTTACAATGCTTTACTCTTGGAGCATATTTAATCTAGAAAGGGATAAGACAAAAGACTATGGAGGGCCTTGAGGAAAAATAATGTGAGATCAACGCTTTGAAGAAAACTCTAGAGGAAAGGAAGTCTTTTGTTGATGAACAACAACATGATCTCACAAGTAGGTGTAAGGTCATTCAAAAAAGGCATGATGATTTGCTAGAAAAGTTAAATGCTAATCATGAGAAAGTTGAAAAGCTTAAGAAGTATATAATACTTCCTACTTGTGGTAAAGCTACTGAATGTTTGGTCAATTAAATGCCTTCTTGATCTAAATAATGAACTTGAAGAATTAAAAGGATAGATAATTGTTCTTGATAGCTTAAAGGAATTTTTAACTTACTCACTAACAAAAAAAGATGCTAAAATTGAACAACTTTATAAGAGAGTAAGATCCTTAATAATTTGACCTCTTATCTTGAATCCTTCCTTAGAGAAAAGGAAGACTTGGTTGCAACCTTGAAATAAAAACTTAGCATACGAGAGAAGGAATTGGCTCATTCCACCATCGCTATCAATAGAATGACAACAGATTCAAAAATGTTAAATGATATAATCAATAATGTCAATTTCTTTGGTGACAAGCATGGCATGGGCTATAGTAAGGGGTTTTCAACTTCTATGGTGGGTCCTACAAAGTTTGTCAAAGCTTCAATTCAAGAACCAAAGTTAAAGCTTACTTTTACTGACTCAAGAAGTAAATATTTTGCATGGTTTTAGCCAAATTCCTCTAGCAAGATGAACCCTTCCCCTAAGGCTAGCACTTCTTGTTGCTCCAGTAGTGGTCAAATGCCTTTGCCTACTGTCGCTCATACTTGTCACCACTGTTGTGAACTTAGGTATTTGAGACCATATTACGGGAAATTGATTTCTCATCCTTGTGTGAAAGTTATTAGTGTGAGATATTCTTCTTCTTTTCCTTCGCATACTACTCCTCGGAGTCAAGGATCCCATTTTCCTAACTTTATAGTTCATACTTGTTATTGATGTGTAATTATTGGCCACATTATTGGGAAATGTCCTAGATATTTGAGGAGTACATCTCAGAGTTCTCCACCTTGCTCTTCCCCATCTACTTTGATAGGATGTAACTATTGTGGCTCTTTTGAACATGTTCTTGTAGGTTGCATTATACACTTGAGGCACAAATCATAAAGAAATAAATCTATTAGAAGAAGTTTGCATTGCCCAGTTTATATGGATGACTCGACTAAATTTTCTAGTAGCTACAAAATGAACAGATCATGAGTTTCATGTACACCTCATGCTCACATGAGTCAGAGACTATCTCGTAGCTCTATTACTCCTCACAAATTCTTGAAACGAAAGGATGCAGTTTGATCACTATTTTTGGGCGATCTGTTGGGGTTAAGTTGCTTAATTTCTTTTCCCTCTTTGTTTCTCATTTTTATGTATATGAATATATGTCTTTTGTTTGTGTTAATCTGTTTGACACTTCTTCACTCTCTCTTACTATTTCCTTGGTATTCACAATATATTAATTTTCACATCATATGTTTTTCATGTAGTCAAAGTATTAGGATTATGCTTTTTTCTATCTTATCATGCATATGCCATGTCATATAGTATGCATCTCATCTTTTTAATTAGGTTCTTTGTTCTACACCTAGCATGTTTTGAGTTGTTTCCCTGTTTGTTTTTTGTTAGCGTTTGTCCTTCTTTTACCTTTTTTTCCTTCTACTATGCTATGGTTGTTTTCTTTGAAGTTAATTGTGATGATTTTATAAGTACGTGTTCATGAGTATTCCACTTTTATGTGCTTAATCTTGCTAGCCATGTGCATCTACATGTCATTTAGACTTTATACATGTCTTTAGAACTTTTGACATACTTACAACATCATGTTTATCTTGTGTCTTCTAGTGACACTCCTATTGTTTATGTTGTTTTCCCTATCTAAGACTATTTTACTACTATAATACATACATATGACCTCAACATTTAACCTGACAGTAGGTCTATGGCCACAATTATAAGAACTGAGGCCTAAGTAAGGGAGACCATAGATTGTTACCTATATCCTCGGTTTTAAAATAACTAAAGCCATAGGACATGTCTACGACCTCGTTCTTTCAATAACTGAGGCCATAGGATACGTTTATGACCTCAGTTTTTATAAGATCGAGGTCATAGATATACTCTATAGCCATAAATTAAAATTAAAATACAATTATTAATTAAAATATTGAAAATCAATATAAATTATAATAAATTTGTTAATTACAATATTAAAAATCATATTATATTAAAATTAAAAGTACAATCACATTTGAGAGTTTATTATACACTAAAACATAATAAAACCTTATTATTACAAACTGAATTTTTATTACTACAAGCATTTATAAGTGTACTTCAAATCAACATAATCAAGTCCACAACGACTTCAACATAAATTTAAAGAAAAGGAAAATACCATAGGCACTGCTGCACTGGTAAGCTATATTGGTGCACTAGGGTGGTTTGTTGAGAAGCTACGCTGGTGCTAGTGCGCTAGGGTGCTGTGCTAGTGCTGGTGTGCTGGAGTGGTGCGTTGGGGTGGTACGCTGGTGCTAGTGTGCTAGGATGTTGCGCTGGGGTGGTACGCTGGTGTTGGTGCTAGTGCGTTGGGGTGGTGCTGTGTTGGTGTTGTTGAATATTGCATGTCAAGAACCTCAATAAGCTTATTGGAAATAAAAGTTGCATAAAAAGATTGAGTCTTCAAATACCTGCAAAACTAAAAGAAACACAACTAAGCCAATAACATTTGATCACATAGAGAAAGCCTAACCACATTGAACATATGATCATTGAAATAAACATATATGGTTAAAAATACAACCTTACTGTTGTTGTAGCAATCATTAATGTTTCCCTGGCAACATGGGTCATATGCTTAATCTACAATTAACATTTAAAATAGACAGATAAGTTAGAGACAATTTATAGTGAAAGTAAAGATATTATGCTAGATGCTTATATATTAAAGAAATACAAGTAGAAAGTAATGATAGAGATTTATCTGTGAGACCATTTTTTGAGTACCAGACACCAACACAAGTACTAGCATCGACACTAGGCACTAGTATAGGTATAGCACCAGACATGCTAGCACCAATGCCAAGCACAACACTAACGCCTATGCACTAGCACCAACACCAACAATAAACTACTAAAAAACCATAATCCTAACTCCATTAATTCCATTTGTTCCTTGATCTTTTAATTTGACCATACCTTTTGAATTGTTGGGTACAAGTCCCATAAAATAACTAACCAACTATATATCAAATTACATACTTATGAGCAGAAAAAGACAAATATGATTTTTTGAATCTTTTAGACAATATTGAATAGAATGATAATTTTTTTTTATATATATATATATATTACCTAAGTACTCAAGAATTTGCATCAGGTTCCCAAACCTAAAGGGTTCTGATACTTACCTTGACAAAAAATAACTTTAGAAAAATTAAAAAAAACATTTTAAGGGAAATTGTACACAAACAAATACAAAACAAATTAAAAGGGAAACATACTTTGTTAAAGGGAATTTGCTATAGCTTTAACAATGTGAAGGAAAATCTAAGTTGTATGTAAGTAAACATTTAAGTGAACATGAGATAAAATCTTAGTTTCATCATTAATCAGTCATAAGGATTGTATTATTTTTCATGAACTATTACATAAAAGGGCATTTTCTACAACTTCAACAAAAAATAGCATAGTGCAATTTACACTAATTCCATAAGATGATTAACTGAATTTAAAATATAAATAATTTAAACATTCAATGGTAACCAAAACTTGGAACTACAAACATTCAAGAGAAGGGCTTTCTTAAGATAAATATATATGACTAAGTTCAAAAACACAAATACTATAAACCTGACCTCTACCATCCTCATCTTCACTTATCTATATGGGAAGACTTTGTAGCAGCTAGATAACCACTATTTATAAGTTTTCTTACAAAATTAATTTCTAGAAAAACACAGAACTATTAGGTTAGCAAATGAGAAGAAACGTTTCTAAGTACAACACTACACTCAAAAAAAACATTTATGTATGAATATAAACCTTCATGAGTAACCGAGTAATAGATTTGAAAAGGATATCCTAATGTAATATGTATAATATCATGAGTAACTGAGTAATAGATTTGCAAAGAAAATATATCTTCATTGAGACATAGATAAAAATAGATGATGAGTATTATTAGTATTATTATTATTATTGTGAAAATAAATTGAATAGAGATCTAGTACCTGGCTTCTAGAGTTATCATCATGGAGGAAATAAAAAACACTATTAGGATGAATAGGAAGCCAAAAAGAAGTAGCAGTACTAAGCATGATGCCAGAAGGCTTGCCTGGATCATCCATACTCTTCCTTGTTATGACTCTAACACCATCAAAACCTGTTGCTGATAAGGTTTTCCAAGCATGTGCTATTCATCCATAATTATACCCGGATCTTGGCGAGGACTCCTTTCTTCTCAAGGGTCCGAGTGACGAGGGTTTTAAGGTACATCATCTTCCTCATGTAATTGTCCACCTTTCTTCACCTACACTTTGAAATTTTTACAAATTGTAGTGAATTTTCTCTCGCTCTCTCAGATCTTTATCATTCTTCTTGTGCTTGCAACTCACAACTCATGTTCGTAGAGAAAAACCCTAATTATTTCGCGCTTGCCCTCATACTCGACCTCACACTAGAAGGAAAAAAGATCAGGTAGTTGGAGAGGATTAAAGGGAAATGAAATTGCTTGATGCGCTAGATGGAAAATGAGGTGACTAGAGGGGATGCAAGGGAAACAGATTAATAAGAGAGGGTATACATGTGTGGCTGGGAAAATAAAAGAGAAGAGAAAAGGAAAAATGGGAAAAAGAGAAGAGAAAGGGAAAAGGGGGAAAAGAGAAGGGAAAGGGAAAAAGGAAAAAAAAGGGTGGAAAAAAGGAAAAAAAGATAGGGAAAAAGGAAAAAAAAAGAAAAAATTGATAAAAAATTAGTATTTAGTGTAAAAGAGATAAAATTGATAGGATATGTCTATGACCTCGCTTTTTTTTTTAAAAAATAAGGCTAAATTTTCCAGGCCAAAGACATGTATTGTAGTACTGTTTCATGTTTTAGTATTGGAACTCGTGCTTTTCTTGCTTGTTGTGTAGTTTAGTAGCATTTCCTACTTCTTCCTTCTCTTAGGGATGTGCTATTCACTAGTTAGACTAGCGATGATGTGAGTTTAGTTATTTGTCTCTATTAAGGCATTTTTTCCCTTTTCTTGGGCATTGTTTTTCCTTAAGGTCTTCCTTGTCTTCTCTCTTGGTAGTTATCTTTTTTGCATTCCTTGAGACTGACATGTTTTTTCTTTTCTATCCTATTACATATAAAATGGGTTTTATAGGGATCATATTGCTATATGTTTAACATACATTTGACCTAAACTAAAGTCTGAATGTTTTGACATGTGTATTCTTTGAGAGCATGTATGGCTAAATTTTTCTTGTTTGTTTTATCAGAAATACATATTTCCTTTGCACGTACTATATCTTTGTGAATTTTTATGGTTATTTTGAGAAGCTTGTGTGAGTCTCCTGCTTTGGTGATTTGTATTTATCTAACAAACTGTAGAATCTACCATTAGTGTCTCTCGAGGCAAAATTCTTAGTATTACTTGGTTTGAAAGAGGATTTAGGCCATCTTTAAATCATTTTGCTCCCTTTTTGCTACCATTGTTCTCATATCTTTAGTCTCTCTTCTTTGAGCCTTTATATAATCCCTTCATTTCTCTACACCTAAATATTGGATTAGCTCAAATATTTATTTCCACTTACCTTTTCCACCCTTTGTTGAGCTTGTTTATTTTGGGTTGTCAGTTTTTCCCTCTTGATTTCTAGAAAATAGAAAAGGGGAATGAAAAAGGAAAAAAGGTTGAAATTGGATCGATAAATTTATAACAAAAAAAATGGGAAATATGGGGGAAGGAAAAAGAAACTTAAGTCTTGAGATTTGTTTGTATAAACAAAAGGAAGGAGAAAAGAAAAGAAGTAGTAAATTGAGGCAGTGTTGTATTAAGATCTAAATTTTGTGTATTGTTTTCTCAACTTCTTTGGTTGAATTTAGAGAAGTAAAGATAAAAGAACATGTGTTTGATGGTTTGAGTATCTTGGATAGGGACTTATCTATTAGTTTGGGTCAACAAAGATGTGTTTACGCCTAAATGTCTTCACTCCCCTACCCTTACCTTAGGTTGTCATTGCAATTTTTGAAATACCTATTGGTTTCTTCTTGGTTGGAACTTACATTAGTAGAGAGGGAGAGACTAATTGTAGACATATCAAGCTTGGTTCAACTTGAGTCTATATTTCAATTTACTTGGTTTGCATAAGCATACCATGATGACATATAGAGTAAAAACAATTTGCATACTACACACAATAAATGTCATAAAAATTTCTTTATACCTTTACATGAATGCATCATAGATTGATAGATATGTAAATATTTGTGTTAAATATACTGTTTATTCTTTACGGACCCTCTAATTCATTAAACATGTTTTGTTTGCTTCATTCTTTTTGTATTTCTTATTGTCTATTATGTGTAGATGCTTCTTTGTTGGGGTAGTTTTTGTAAGTAGATTGCATAGTATGTTTATTGTATCACATACATACTTTTAGGGTGAGAGGTGTATGTTTTTTGTATGCTTCCAAGGGAGGTGATGTGTTTGTTTTACTTCCTGTTGTTTATCTTATTTGTGATTCTTTATTGTTGTATTGTTGAGGTGATACTTTCTTCTCTTTAACTTTACATTTTATGAACCATTCATAAATACGATGTTAGTATGTCTTGTTGCATACATTGTATGCAACCTCTTGTCTCACATGACCACTTATATGTTATCTATTATCATGTTGTAGTGAGTTAGTGCTTATTTTTAACTTGTGGTTAATAACTTGGTATTTATTGTTGGAATGCATGATACAAGTTTCTGTTTATGTATTTAGGTTATTGCTTGTTGCATGCTTATATGTTGCTATTGTCTTGGTGTTATTCTGTGTCATTTTTGCATGACTATATGTGGTGCTTCTTATAGTGTCTCCTTTAATCTTATCTATAGTGTTGCATTAGTGTTAGGATTATAACACATTTATATACCTTCTCTCTCTCATATATGGGTGCTCTTTTAATTTTCTATGTCAAAAAGGGGGAGAAGTTTATGTGCACAACTATATGCTTGTTGTCGTGGGGTGTGTTGCATGGGCTGTAAGTGTAGGATTACACTACATATTGTTATCTAACTTGCATGTATTCAAGGGAAGTGTTGCATGAAGTTAGGGGAAGTTGTGCATGTTTACTAGTATTTGTGCTTATTATTGTGTACCTGTGTAGGGGTACTGGGATAGTATACGGTTTGACTGTATGTTATTTCTACATGATACGTTCACATGACATGTGTTTGTTTCGTATGTGTAGGATACAAGTGTAGAATGAAGTATTAGTGCTTCTAGTTTGCAGTATTGCTAAGACACTTTTGTTTCAAAGTGGAAGATTGGATGAGTTGATTCATGAAGTTGTATGGAGCACTCAAGATGGATTCACTTGGAATATATATGTCTTTTTGGTTTTAGCGCATGTCATTATGTTGTTCATGAGAACAAACAAATTTAGGATGTCTTCATGATCTTCTCATGTTTGATAAGTTTATGTATCTTGCGGTGCAATATTTTGACATGAAAAGCCAAAGGGATAGAATGTAAGTCCCATTGTAGTTATGTCTGTATATTGGCTTCCCGTTTACAAAATAGGTGTATGTTATTTTACTTAGTGTTTTATCTTCCTCAATGCAAGTTGGTTACTACAGATCAGTAATTCACACTCGCACATAGTTTGGTACACTTTATATATAAGCATGTTTACACACACCACATGATTGGTTTTTATAGTGTGTATGCTAGGTTTAGAGTATTGGAATTTTTTCTTATGGCTTTTGGCATGTTTCAGGTGCAGGTATTTTTGGATAGTATTCATACCTAAAGCATACCAAAAACCACAAGTAAAAAAGTAAGCTCCCTCGAATGCTTGCTCGTTGAAAACCAATACTATCAACCTAGCATGTACACTACGAAAACCAACTCTGTGGTGTGTGTGCGTGTAAACATGCTCACATACAAAGTGTACCTAACTGTTTACGTGTGTTAATTATTGATCTGTAGAAACCAATTTACACAGAGTAAGATATAACACTAAGTAAAATAGCAGATACTGTGTTTTGTACATGAGAAGCTAACACATAGACATGAGTACAATGAAACTTACATTCTCCCCCGTTGGCTTTCCACTGGAAAATACTATACAACTAGATACATAAACTTATCAAGCACGAGAAGATCTCATAAAGTTGTTTGTTCCTATGAACAACTTAATGCCACACATAAACTAAAAAGACATACATACTCCAGGTTCATCCATCTTAAGCGCTCCATCCAACTTCATGAATCAACTTATCCAATCTCTTACTCTAAAGCATGAGTGTCTCAGTACCACAACATCATTGAAAACTAGAAGTATGAAGATTTCACTCAGTGTATCATATAAAAGCAATATGTAGTCAAACCATAAACTATCGTGTTACCTTTATACAGGTACACAACAATAGGCACAAACACTAGTAAATGTGCATAACTATCCCTAACTTCATACAACACTCTCTCTGAATGTATGCAAGTCAGACAACAATATGTAGTTCCATCCTACACTCACTGTCAGTATTTTACACTACGTGGTTTGAGTGTGTGTCTTCCATACATGATTTAAGGTATTGTACTCTCTGAAAAGAAAGTAGTACTTGCTCAACAAAAGATTGAATACTTAGGGTTGAAAATTGAAGATGGAAAACATAATCTACCACCTCATATTCTAAATAATATTCAAGGTTTTATTAGTGAATTAAAAGATAAAAACCAATTACAAAGATTTTTAGGATGATAAACATATGCAGAAGCATACATCAAGAATTTGTAGAAATGAGAAACCATTACAAGTAAAATTGAAAAAAAGATCATATCTAGAAATGGATTGAAGAAGATACTCTATATATGGATAGAGTAAAAGTAAAAGTAAAAAATTACCAACTTTATACTATCCAGTACTAGATGACAAGATGATAATTGAAACAGATGCTTCATAAGAATATTGAGGAGTAGTTCTTAAAGCAAGAGTAGATGAAAAATATGTATATCTTTGTAGATATACATCAGAATCTTTCCAAAGTTCAGAATTAAATTACCATAGTAATGAAAAAGAATATTTAGCTGTTAAAAAAACTATTAAGAAATTTGTAATATATGTTATAAAGCCCAGATTCATTGTTAGAACAAATAACAAGAATTTTGGTTACTTCTTAAAAACTAATATTGTAGGTGATTATAAACAAGGAAGATTAGTTAGATGACAATAATGGTTTAACCATTACAATTTTGATGTTGAACCTCTTTTAGGCCATAAAAATAGCTTAGCTTATGCTCTTATCAGAGAATTAGCACCTCTAACTATTTTTATGCTTTCAGGAATGGAACATGTTGATATCAAAACAAAGATAAAGGAAAAGAAGATAAAAAATCTATAGGAATAACTCGAGTTGCTATATCTCGAGAAATCTCTTATAGAGAGAGGAAAGAAATAGGAAGAACTTAATTATTCAAAATAACCTCTAGAGACCATAAGCTCAAACAAGGAATCTTCATTAAAAAAAAAGAACCTAATAATTCACAAAAACTTTTGAAACCACAAAGCTCAATTGGGTAGATGAGGTAGAAAAAAAAGAGCAGAAAAAAGTTTATGTGGTCTATAATGGCCTATAACCAGGAATTTATAACAACTGGGTAAAAGCTAGAAAATCTATTCTAGGAATTAGTAGAGTAACTCATAAATCCTTCACCAACAGAATAGAAGTAGAAGGTAGTTATGCAACTACAAAACACCAAAACTAATAACTCTAGATGAAATAGTAAGAAATTATTCTGCAGCATTACAACAACAACCAACAACTCTAAGCAGGTTGATAAATCTTGGAAAGATAGCAAGGCCTCCGATGCTATTTATAGAAACATATCCTCCAGAGACATCAAAAATAGTAAAGCATTAAGTACTATTTAGGGAGACATTTCTTAGAACTACTCCAGTCATTGAAGATGAAAAAGTCCAATCATAATAGTTGAGTCTCTATAACTTGGCCAGAAAATCTACCCAAGAACATATTGAAAATATGAAGTTCTATACTAAAGACGAGAAATTTTCTACAGAAAGTAAATTCAATATATTGGAAAGAGCTAATCCAATATTTGTGTATAAAGCACTTCATGTAAGACTAATAGAAAATATATATCTAGGAATTACTTTAAGTGAATTAAATTATTTCCCATAGAATTTTAAAAGAGCAATTAAGAACTTTAGAAGGAAGATTAAAATAGGTGCTAAATCTGTTTATCTTAGATTTTTCAATTCATTAATGGACTCGAATAAGGAAGAAAATATTAGTCCCTTCCACTTTATCAAGATATGGATTTCTACTAACTGTATTTTATACAGTTATTTGCGTCTATTTTATTAATTATAATTGCTAGTTCTTTACATTTTTAGTTAATTTTTAATTAATTAAATTAATATTTAGTATTAGTTTTTAATAAATATATTTTCAAGTAAAATAATAAATTTTAATAAAAAAGGGACTTAATTGCAATTATAAAAGCTTAAAATTTAATTTGAAATTAAAAATGGGTAAAATTGCAAATATCAAAAGATTAGAAGTTAATTTGAATTAAATTTGTGGGTCAAAATGCAATTAATGAAAGTTGAATTTTCTGTGCAGGAGAAAGAGGCACTCACGACATTCACAACGCCTAACACACACTGTTTGATAATCCAATCAACGGTCAAGATCGGGCGCGTGCAATCCAGAGGCGACAAAAGCGGGTACACCCAGTATTCCTGAAGCACGCGACTCGGCACCGAGTGGGGCCCACCTGCCGCGTAGGCTGGTGTGTAGAGTGGGACCCACGTTTCGATTGCGTAGAATTTATCCCGAGGCGCATCACTCACCGTTGAATCTATTGAACGATCCTGATTTAAAACGCATGGAAGCAAGCTGTCGCGCACCGAGCAGCTCACCTACACTCCCATGCGACGTGGTTCATCGCATCAGAGTGCGTCATCACGTTCCACCGAATAAGAAGTATCCACGTGTCTCCTCAATATTCCATCCAATCATATGAGGACACGTGGTATGCATTTGGTAAAATAAAAACGCAGAAATGATGCCCACGTGTCACTATCAGCTGCCACGCACTTCCGACACACTCATATCCCGTGCGACTTGGTTCATCGAAGTAGCGTGCACCCTCGTGTTCCACCCAATACAAAGTTTCCACGTGTCCCCTTAATCTTTCAGCCAATCACATGGCGACACATGGCATACATTTTGTGAAATCAAAACATAGAATTTTGTGCGCTGTTTATTCTCTCTAACGCGTGTAGTTTCAATTATGCTCAAAATTTGTCCCCCACATGTATTTTTTTATAAATAAAAATAAAATAGTTGTCTGGGGGGATATATTTGGGACGCGAGGAAAAGAGTGGAGTTTTTAGTTTTGAATTTTCAGTTTACATTTTTTTTCTCTTCAAGTTTTTGTTTCCTCTCTGCATGTTTTCTACAACACGCAGAACTTTTAATTAATAGTTTTGTGTTGTAATTTCTTATGAAAAATAGAGAGAAAGAAGACAACGAAGAAGAAGTTAAGGGAAGAAATTTATTTTTTCATTGAGGAATCGTGAAAAAGTTTTTCCTAATCTTTTTTTCTTTTTAATTTTATTTCTCTGAAATGCTTTATTATTGTTGTGTTGTAATTTTAATTTCTGCTATGAATTAATTTATTTGTTCTAGGGTTACAGTGTAGCTTAAATTATGAAACTTGAATTAATTATTTTTGAATGATTTATGGAACAGTTTTAAGTTGTTTATTTTATCTGTGTTTAATGCTTTTAATTATCGGAAGATTAATTAATTGATCTGTGACACTTAAATAAACTTGGAAAAGACATTTTTGTGTGTTGCTCGTGATAAAATAATGTATATATATAAGGGATATGAATATACTTTTATTGTATGTGTAACTCCTTGAGAACGTAGAACTTAATAAATCTGGTTGAATTTAATTCTCATAGGAATATAGTGAATTATTTTAGCGAGATGTGTCTGTATGGAGCTCGGAAGAGATGTATGGTTAAAATTAGAAGTTCTTGGTTAACAACTTAAAATACGAGAACATAAATCAAGAGAAAATAAAATGTTCAAGTGGATTAATTTGGTGAAACTGCAATCCTAGAATTTTCTTACAAACTGTTATAAAAATTAGTTAGTCAAACGGCATCAAATTATCAAATATTTGGATAAACTCAGGTTGAAATAATTTTAGTAATTAACGAAAACTAGTAACAAATCTTCGTGGGAACGATATTTTACTTATCATATTATTACTTGTGACCATGTATACTTGCACGATTTTATGTTCTCCAAAAGAGACAACAAGTTTTTGCTAACACAAATAAAGAAGTTCCAAAACCAAGGGCACTTCCAGAAAAGGAATTCAACATAGAAGAACTCTGTGTACTAAGAGGTCAACTACAAGGCCAAATTTACTATGAACTCAGAAAGATTGACAATTCTTTTGAGATTAAATTAAATTATTCAACTAGTAAAGTCATCATCATTTCCCATAGTAGCATGACTTTATTAGAAGAAGATAGTGAAAAAATTACCAAATACGAAACCAATTTTAATTGCAGCAACTTAGAAATTGGTCAAGAAACAAGGAAGGTATTCTGCTTCTATGCCAAAAAAATCATCAAAGACCACAAATGCATTCTCTGTATCAAAGACTAAGAAGATGAAGATGTGTTATCATCAATTTCATCAAAGGAACCATCGGCGGAAAATGGCAAAGAAAAATACGAAAAAAAACTGTCGAAAGAAGACGACAAAAGAAATAAATATGTAGACCACACATCGTAATCGGCAGCATGTGCCAAGGAAAAAACTAGTGATTATCCTTTAAATTAGAAAAGAAGATGAATTATTAAAGTAATGGTCAAATAATAATTTTCGTCTTGTAAATAGGAATTCCTTGTTCTATAAAAGGAACCCTTATTATCATTTCAAAACACACACGAATACACAGAAATCCAAAGCTCTCTACTCTAAAACACTCTAGCATAGAAAACCCCTCCATCTAGAAATCTCAAAACCAATAATGTTATACCGAGTAATTATGAGCGGCTAAGCACCCCTTCAAGGTTTTTAGTTGGCCTTAAGTTATAATAATTATTATCCTATGAATTAAATAGAGTTTAGTTACTCTTCTCTAGTAAGTCAACTATTGGACACCATTTATGTAAGGATACAGAAGACTCACCATTGCTAAGAAGGCATTGAGGTTCGAGAAGAGCTGAGGCATAACAGGTGTAACAAAAAAAGACGAATAGAAGGGAAGACCGTGGTGAACCCATCAAATTCAAGTATAATAATTATAAATTTAAGTCAATTAAAAATATTAAATATTTAAATATTTTCTTACAATAAGACATAATACTGCTAAAACAAAAAAAATGGAAATTGTTTTTAGAAATAAACAACTAATAATTCCAAATAAAATCAAAGATAAAAATCTAATTTTATTAGAAATATTTGATAAAGGTTATCTCTATCATTTAAATGAATATTTTAAAGATGAAGATTATGAAACTTGTCTTGAAAATTTTGAAAGATTTAACACCTTATTAGATATCCATACAGAATATATTAAAGATATCACAAACATCATAGACCATTATGTTTCAAGGACATTAAAAGACTATTTTAGTAAAAAATATATATGAATAAAGGAAGAAAAATTCAACAACTTAATGTTTGGATATTACTTATTTGAAGATTATAAATAAATTGTATGTATACAAGAAAAATCTATTTGTATACTACGAATAGGACAAAATAATATGCATTCAACACATATGATTTATCAAGATAATACTATATGAACATCGAATAATTAGTACATAAATTAGAATTATTAGATTTAACAAATGAAAGAATAATTTTTAATTTTAAAAGACAATTAATAGATTCAGTATTAGAATTAAGTAACCAATATAATGAAAAACATAATATACTATGTAATTATAATGAATATAAAAAAAATTAGATTTATACAAAAAAATAATAAGTTTTTTAGAAAAATTATTACCTTTAGTAAATAAACAAAGACTATTAACTAGGTCAATATTAACCATTGATTAAAAATTGTATCAATCAAAAATTGGTATCAGAGCCTAAGTATAATAGTTTAAATAGTAATAGATGAAAAATTAGCACCATTAAAGTCTAAAATCATTTTTGATATTTTATAAATCTTGAGGATATAATTAAAAATATATCAAACCTCGGGGATATTTGAAATATTATTCTCATATAAACTTGAATATATTCCCCATCAAGAAAAGGTAACATTCTTAACTTTTTTCTTCTTCATCATGATGTTATCACTACTTAATTACATAAATTATAATATTTACTTATTATATTGTCTTCATAAATAATACCATAAATACTATCACCTCTTAATGAGAAATAATGGTCCTCATAAATAAAATATGATTTATTCTTTATGAAACTTTTAACCTATAAAAAACGTACAAAATCTCATGGGTCATCCATATTTTAGTTTTTTAATATTATTTAACACTAAATTAGAAAATCATTACCTTACAATTATCATATACCATAATAAGATTGTTCCATGTTTTCAGGATCTAAAACCTATGCTCTGATATCAAATTGTTAGGATCTGCCATAAGTTTACTGGAGCTTAAGGAAGTCCTAATACATATTAAAATCTATAAAAAAAAAATTTGACATGGTGTCTCTTGTCTTTTTACTCTAAACCAACTTATATAAAATAAAACATGACATCTATTTGTTTTACTTCATCTAAAAACCGACTACTCATATAACCAGTTAAACAAGGAAGATGATACTCAACTAATAATTGAAATTTTCTTATTATACAGTCCTTTGTCATTATGGGATTACAAAATAGTTTATAACACAACTAGGTTACTAAGGAACAAAATAAACTCCTAGTAACCCCAAAAGAAAAGGAAATCATATAAAGTAATATCAGTAAATTGATTTAGGTCTCCTTCTAAATAGCATTCAAGCCTTCAATAAAAAATTACTGTTGTTTGGGGGGGGGGGGGGGGAATTAAAATAAAGTAGGATGAGTAAAAAATACTCAATGGGTGGACAAATTTAGGAAAAGAAAAATTATAAAATATATTTATTTAATCTTTAATAACTAAACTGTAAAATAGATACAAATCATTACATGAAAGTATAACATATTTTATTATTAATTTTAAGAAATAAATGTAATTAGAATTTTATTTTTGCATTTAAAATAGCTATAAGTTGTTTATATGTAATAATTTGCTAAAAGAAAAACCTTATCATCTTGTACTTGAGGAAAAGTTGGTCATACATGTATGAAGTTTTTTGTACACCCAAAAGGAATAGTTTTAATTGCATATGTGTTGGTCATACGTGCACACACAGAAACCTATTAAGTAATTATTTATTTCTTATCTTATTGCTAGAGCTAGGGGATAGATAGTCATACTTGTACAAAATTCTTTGTACACGTAGATGAATTTTTTTTAATTACAAATGTACTGGTCATACATGATAGACAAAAGCCCATTAATTAAGTTTTTATTACTTGTGTTATTTTTGGATTTATGGGATAATTTTTGTGTGATGTTTAAAATTAATAATATTTACTAATATATATAATATTCAGAAAAATTAATACTTAAATCAGGATATAAAACTAAGCAAAAAATTTGTTGACATAATAATAATATTCTGAAATGTTACTATCAAAAGTTAAATATATGCTTTTGTATTTTAATCGAAATCTATAGTTATGTCGTAAATCTGAATCAAACTTCTGAATTCGTGTAAATGTCAATTATCTACGTTCTAAACATAAAATACTTAATTTTTTTAATAAAAGTAATTAAACTTGTAAAAATTTAATAAACTTAAATATTATGAACATAATAGACAAATACTTATAAAATTTATTAAAAAGTGTCCACTCATATAACCAAGTGAGTTCCATGACTCAAGAAATCAATAGCCTATACAAAAGTATAATTTCCTATTAATTTATAGTTATAAAATTAGATAAATTATAATTTTTAAACAACTAAGTTTTTCAAACAACTCACGCTAAAAACTAAGTCTTAAAATAAAGTTCTATAATCTACTTCTAAATCCACTTAATCTGTAAACTAATATCATATTTACTAATTATTTAAAATTATCAAAATTAACTAAAGAGTAATAGACATTAAAAATAATCAATTTACACAAAAATAGTTAAGAAAAATGAACTATTTAATCATTATTCATATTTGTTAAAGAATTCAAAAATCTAGAGTTTTTTTCTAAAATAATTAATATACAAAAATAAATCATGGATAATGATAATATAGTGATGAGAACATCAAATCTATACTTATTAAATTAAAACTATCAATAAATGATATCTTGAAATGGGTTTTTAAAATAACTATTTAAATCAAATACTTTTCAAATAATAAGTAATAAAAAAGAAAAATTATAAATAAAGAAATAGGATGAAAAGAGCTTTACTTTTCTTCTTCTTCTTCTTTCTATCTTTAATGGCGAAAGGGCTTAATCACCGCTTCCTATTAAAGGTCATACTTAGCCCATTGTTTTTTTTTCTTTCCTTTTTTTTTAATAAATAAAAACTATTAATTTTATTAAAATTTAATAAATTACCAATTTAGCCTTTAGTTAAACAATTAATACTAGCATTAATTTTTTAAAAATATCAATATTTAATTACAATTGTAATAAAAAATTAATATATATATATATATATATAATAATAATAATAATAATAATAATAATAATAATAATAATGATGATGATAATTTATATAATTAAAATTTTATTAAAAAAGAGAATAAGGTATTACACTTATACAATAAGCCCCCAACTATAAATACACTAATAATCAAAGAATTCATTCAATGCAAGATCAAATTACCAATAATCCAATCTTGTTCTCTCGATCAACCAATCATAGAATCCTAAAAAATTGCATCACCAATTTACTTTGGTACTTTACTACATAAAGGAAAGAAAACATAATTTTTTTTTCATGAAAGAAAACTAAATGCTTTTATTTAATAAAAACTCCTTTAATTTATTTTTTTTCATTCCCTATTGTTCATAAATAGAGGAAGGCACAATATACTTCATACTTGTCCATATAAACTTTTCTCCTTTTCAATTTAGGTGGGAATATTACATATACTCAAAACTCTATTTTCTAAGATTTATAGGGAAATATATATATATATATATATATATATATATTAAATCTTATGTAAATTAATTAAGCTCGTCTATAACAACAATACAGCTTGTTGTATTCTAACCAACCAAAATCAACAATAATATTATAAAGCCACCGGACGAGTGGTAGATGAGACCAATTATACTTAGAGTAGTAGTAGTAGTAATTATTAATAATTTGGTCCGTGACACACACAAAATGAGTTGTACGTACGTAATTAAAAGCTTTTTTACAGCTTGAAATTAAGCTCCATCTCCAAGTTGAGTGAAATGTGAACTTTGAAGAGCCTCTTGAAGCAATTCATGATCTTCATCCCATGAATCTCTGTAAGTCTCTAAGTTGTTATCAGCATTCTTCAAGGCTGAAATACACAACTCTTTCCTCCATTCTTCCAAGTGTGGAAATCCAACTTGGTCTCCATACTTATCACAATACTGTAAAAATAAAAAAAAATAAAAAAACAATAATAACAAAATTCATGACAAAACATGGTTAAAATATGTGAATTTCACTAATATTTATCTTTGTTTTTAAAACATCGGCCTCATTGTTAACTTGTTACTAGTTTTTGTAAAATAATTATACAAGCATATGTAAGAGTGTAAAATATATATATATATATATTCAAAATAATATATTAATTGTATATAACATATATTTATATATAATTTATTTACTGTATATACATAAATAAAATTAATTATATTATATATTATAAAAATTTATAAATACTGCTATAAATTAATAATTTATGATAGTTCTCAAAAGTTGTTAATGACATAACTAAATTATATTGAGTGAGTTACCCATGCATCGCCCTCACATGTCAAACTATATAATGACATGACAGCTTCAGTAGTTATCATTAAACTTGACCGCTCAGTTGGAAATAAAAGAATCCTTTTAGCTGATAAATGTAGGTGATAAATGTATTTTTTATTATTATTTAATTTTGATAACGAAGTTATATCGAATTTTAATTTATTATTTTTATATTATTAAATTTTATAAATATAATAAAAATATTATTAATATACATATAATTTATTATTAATTAAAATTTAATGATATAAATTTTTTAATAATATTTTTATAATAATTATAAAATTTAATAAATCAAAATTAATAAATATTTTACTCAATTTATAATAAGATCCACTTACAATCAAATCTCCTACTTATAACATTTAATATTCCAACCAATTATTAATGAATTCAAAATCCAACCTGTCATAAAAACTGTTACCTTTCTGAAATCTAAAATTATAATTTTAATTATAAACTTTTTTTTTATAAAAAAATTATTATTATATATATATCATATAATAATTTATCATTTAATACTATTTAATAAAATCATTCTAATTATCAATAATATTATACCATATTATTTAACTTATATTTTAAATTAAATATATATATATATATATATATATATATATAACATTTTTCAACAAAAAAATATTTTTTATCAAACATTCAATTCTATATTTTAATAACACAACTACTTATTATTTTTTAAAAATAATAAAATTAATACGGAGTTTAATATCACTTATATTTATACCAATGTTAAATTATTATTTTATTACCCATTCTATTTTACATCTTAATTATACATAACTTATTGAAAATTGCTGGTAAAATATTGTTGGATAATCAAAGAAAGAAGTCTCACGAGTAAAAGACTATATAGTAGAGCTTACGAGTATAATGAGTCTTTTTATACTAGGAAGCCGTTGTAGAGACTATTTATATTAAATTATTAGTATTTTTTACTTTTTTAAATTAAAAATAATATCATTTAGTTTCATTATTTTAAAAAATAAAAAAATTCAAAACAAAATATATTATTTTAATAATGTTTTTTAATTAAATATTATTTTTTATTTAATTTTTAATATAAAAATATAAAAATAATATAATTTATTTTTAATTAACCATTTTTAAAAATAAATAACTAAATGGTATCACTTATAGTTTAAAAAATCAAATGAAAGAAATAACATAATGTAATAAACATCTATTACACTTTTTAAATATATATGTGTATATACATATACTATCGTTTTCCTTGTATACAAATATTTTTGAAAATTTTGATCAAATTATTGATTTAAGTTTATATGTTATTGTTTGATTTGATTTTTTCTTTTACTTAATTTAGGTGTTATTTATTAAATTTAAATTTAAAAATATAATATAATTTATAACATTGATTTATATTATTTTATGATTACAATAAATAAGATAATTAAGATTAAAGTTTTGAGAGGGCAAACTTTGGTTTCTCTTTTTTTTTTTTCATCCTTTGATCAACTAAATTATTTAACAACTAGTAAAATATACTTTTATAGAATAAATGTTTAGCTAAGATTGCTTAAGAAATATTAATTTAAAGTCTAAAATTGAAAGAAAAATATAGAAAAATTAATTAATTTACTTTACTTAACTATTCTCAAGTATTTTTGTAGTTTTTGAAATATATATATATATATTCAACTGAATTATTACCTCAAATTCTGCAATATCATGAGTGTTATGCTTAGGAATGCCAGCCAGATCCCTTGAGTGATAAAATTGATTAATAGAAAACATCATTTGATCCCATGATGGCAATGTTCTTTTCCCAGAAAGCAGTTGGGCTATCCATTTTGCTTGTGATTCAAAGAACGGGAACCCAATTATCTGCATCCCATCACACATCAACCCATCATGGATCAATGTATTATTTATTATCATACTTGTAATACAAGTATACAATAATTCTATATATATATATATATATATAACAATAAATACATAATATTTAGTAATGCATGTACCTTTCTAGGAATGCCTATAAAAGAAAGAGAAGGTGCAAGTGATGGAGGGAAGGTATGTTCGTATAATGGACCCACTCTGTCATCATCAACAACTACTATTCCTTTGGTGTCAAGAAATGGAAATGTGTATGAATATCTGCAATACATACAACCCATTTCTAACCGTTATTATTATAACAATTATATATTATTTTTATCACAACTACTTGTATATATAACAATTCACATATCAATTTTATATTTAATTAATAATAATAAAAAATATTTATTATAAATTTATAATAATACAGTAAAATATTATTCATGATTATAATTGAATGCACCTGTGTCGAATCATACATGGCTATACCAACTAGTATACTTTTAAAAGTTTTTATTTATTTCAATATGAAAACGTGGGATCCACAGAAAATCTCTCAGTCAAAAAGTCATGCATATATAATCAACCAATCAGGAAGTCTTTTGACTGAAGACTCTTGTTCAATTTGGGATTTGGGAATCCACTTTTAAAAATTACCACTTTATAATTCATTTAAGTTTAAAAAATATATCTTATTATTTTAATCAATATATATATATATATATACGATTTTCCCAAAAAATTTAATATAATTTTTTTTTAATTAAAATACGGGTGATATGAAAATGTTATTATATCAAATAATTAAGAAGCCAAACTATTGTTATCATGTTTTGCCCAAAAAAACAGAATGTGTTTGAATGAATTTACCCTGTGCAGTATATAACAGTGTCAGCAATTATGGAAGATCCATCCACAAATAAAACCTTCCCATCTTCATGTAGAGACTCTATCTGTATATTTTCAAAAAATGTTATTAAAATTTAACCCAAAAAAAAAAAGGAAACAGATAATACAAAAGGTTAATTAGCAATATTACTTGTGAAATATATATATATATATATAAAATTGTAGACAATTTTTTATTTAAATATTCACAAAAACTTACTTGTGGGTAGAGATGCAAGTTATGATGTTTGGATATGACTTTTGATAAGCCTTGTGAGATATCAAGAGATTTAGAACTCAAATACACTTGCTTAGAAACTTCCACCAATTCCATTGATATATCTTGTCCACTTAGTGAGTTTCCAATAATCACAACCACCTGAAAGATCGATCGATCATACAAAAAAGAGATTCAATCCTCTGTTCTTCTGATTATGGTGATTAAAGTTGTTCTTTGTAATAAATATATACCTCATTCCTAAATGGCTCAGGAACTCTATATATGTGACTGTGCATTTGCTTTCTCTTCCATGTCTCCATTCCTATATAATTTGACCAAAAAACAAAACAAACACTTAAAAGGGTATTATTCCCATACTCTTCTTACTAGACATGTTTATTCCTGCAGTAGCATGTTTTTCAATTAGAGACTCGTAATGTCTGTGTTTCGACTCACTTTTGAGTGCATGAGATTCGAACTCACGTTTTCTCAATTCTCACAAAGAACGTAACCATCGCATTACAAGGTAGTACTGATGATAAAAAAAAAAGAAAAAAAAAAAAAAGGAAAGCATTGACATACCTTTAATTGAAGGCAATCTTGGTTTGGAATAATGTCCAGAAGCTACAACCACAGCATCAAAAATCTGTTGATCCGAAATCTTATTTTGTAGAGTCTTAACAACCCATTTCAAGTCTTTAGAATCAACACCACAATTCAACATACCCACATACTCAACCCTTGTATTAAACTTAATCAAATCTCTTAAACCAAAATAATCACAAAAATCATTTAAATACATAAGAATTTCTTTATGACCAGGAAATCTCCTCATATCTCTACCTTTTTTAACCAAAAATGGAAAATCTGTAAAACCCATAATTTCCCTTGGAGATATTAATCTCAAAGAAGCATAAACACTGCTATGAACTTGTAAAAAGTTTCTTCTTCCTAAAGGCTCTTCTCCATCTGTATTCGCTTGGTACAACCATTGTCCTCCAATGTCTTCATTTTGTTCCAAAACTATAACATTGTGTCCTTCTTTTCTCAATTCTCTAGCAGCAACTAGTCCTGATGGTCCTGCCCCTATCACACACACACTTTTCTTTTCAATAATTTTCTTTAAAACCATTTTGATTGGAAAAAAAAAATTATGAAATAGCTCAATGTTGGTGTGGATCAAGATAAATGGTGAGTTTTATACAATTACTTTGGAATTTTATGTTTTGAGAGTGTTATTGAATGTTATATATATAGATGGTTTGAATGTTGCACTTCACGCAAAAGAGGAGAAAAATCATATCATTTATAACAAATTAACAATTTTTTTTTTCTTTTTGGGTTGCAAATTGATTGGTAGTGTAAATGGTCATATATGCGGCACATTAAGATTGTACGTTTGAATTGCATCTAATGTAAATAAATATGTGAATGTGTTCGAACTTTATTTTATTTCCCTGATTTATTGAACCATTTGTAAATTCGTCCTCAATTTTTTATTTGTTAAAAAATATCTCTAATGTAATTATCGTGTTATGTTTAAGAATTTTCATCCATTATGTTAACAAATATAACAGAAAATGATCGCATGCTATTTAATTTCATGCTATACTTGTTATTAATGTAATGTATATCATATCTGTTAATAGATATATATGTTATGAACTTTAGCCACATCTAATTTACTTATAACTCCTACGTAAAGACACCATTTATATTCTTTAAGAGAAAGATAATAATATAATTATTCAGTATTTCTAACATGATATTAGTGTCATTGCTCTAACATTTCTTTTGGTAGTATTGTCTCTTCTCGTGTTACTCCACCTTTATCGCTTTCGTCGTCACAACAACTACTGCAGCCACTCAATGTTGAACCTCTGATGTCTCTCAACCGTTGTCCTTGAGTTTTGGGCTTACAACCGTCGTCGTTGAGGAGTCTCACATCACACAGACCACTGCAATCATTGTCCCCATCGTGCATCTTGATTCAATAACATTTTTGTAGGTACCATTGTGATTGGCTTGCCCAGATTTACACAATCGTGGAAGTTTTACAATCATAGGAGCCTGCACGCGCTCTCATGCACCACCAATAGAAGTAGCGCGTGCAGATTCACGTGCCTCACACGCCACACTCATGTCCTATGATGTCATACTACCATGTCAACTAGGGTTGACATCATCATAGCTTCTACTGACATCACCCATCGCGTCAACTGACATCATCGTTGTCATCGTTGACCGATGTTGCTACCGTTGACCGATGTTGCTACCATTGACCAAAGTTGACTTGACCACCGTTAACCGTGACCATAGTTGAGTTAATCACCGTTGACTAGGATTGACTTTGACCATGGACTTTCTATAGGGTTGACTTTTGTAAAACAGGTTCTCCTTACCCAATTTTTCGTGTAGACTTCATTTTTGTAGTATATTTTTGCATATTATGTTTCTAAATGGATAAAAAGATGTTTTTCTTCCTCACTCCATTAATGGAAGGGACGAATAATTACTTATCTTGGTCTCAAGCTATGTGTAGTTTTCTTAAGAGTCGCATGCTCTAGCATTACTGTATTGATACAATTACCATTCTTGTCAAAGGAGCAAGTGAAGAAGATGCTACCTTTCTTGGTCACATGATTGAATGGGATAGTCACAACCACATGATCCTCACATGGATTCAAAATACTTTCATTCCCTCCATCTCCAATCTATTGGGTAGCTTTGATAATGCAAATTTAGCTTGAGATATGTTGGCCAAAAGGCACTCCACTACTCATGGATCCATGAAATATCAGTTAGTAGTTGAATTGCATCAACTCCGATAAGAAGCAAGGTAATCCATCAATGACTACTATGTTCAACTTCGTTTTCTTTGGAACCAAATTAACCTTTGTGATCCAATTTGGGCATGCTCAAAGGATGCTCAATAATATGATGCAGTTAGAGATGAATTTTGTCTCTATGAGATCCATATGTCACTTTACAAGGACTTTGAGCCCATATGGGGTCAACTTCTCAATCGTAGTTATCCTGTTTCTCTTGATACTGTTATAAACGAGTTAGTTAGAGAAGAAGTTCAGCTTGTAACCCTTCAAGCTCAGAATAAGTTCAATGTTTTAGCTATTACTTATTCTACTCCTACCATTGAGCAACCTCAGGAGTCAGGTGATTCCTCTAGCTCTAGCAATTGTCGCAAGTAGACCAATAATAAGTTATGCAATTATTGCAAGTGTCCTAGCCATACGATTGAGACTTATTACCATCACAATAAATCTACTGCTATTATTGCTAATACTAAGCCTACTCTGCTGATGCCTTCCATTTCACTGAGTCCTAGTCTTCTGGATCGACTATCAACCTCTCCCCCACTGAAGTACAAAATATCATAACTCAGGTTGTTCATATGGTTGGTAATGCATCTCTATCCACTACTCCCTCAATTCTACCCGGTAAGTATCAAGCTTGGCTTTTTGGTTCTGCCTATTGTAATTACATGAAACCTCACTCATCTTTATTCTCCAAACTTGACCCTATACCACATCCTCTTAATATTTATATAGTTTATGGTTCCACCATGCATGAGATTAGTCTAGGTTTTGTTTCGACCTCTAACCTCTATGTTCCTGGGGTCTTCTATGTACTAGACTTATCCTATAATTTATGCTTTGTGGAAAAATTAGCTGAATTAGGATATTGCCTTATTTTTTATTATTCTAGGTTTATTGTGCAGGATTTGAGGACGGGCAAGAGCTTGGGACCAATCCTAGGATTGGGCATATATTTCCTGTGAACAATCTTCATCTTCCACTTATTACTTCTGTCTCTATTGTTGATGCAGCTGCTACAGTTTCCTCCTTACCTTTTCTCACACTTTGACATTCTCATCTTGGTTATGCCCCATCTATTTGGGTACAACAGTTAGCTTCTAAAGATCTGTTGGTTTCTGTGTCCAAAGATAATTTTGATTGTACTTCATGCCAGTTAGGAAAACAACCATCTTTACCTTTCAATAATAGTGAATCTCTCTCTAATAGTATTTTGAGTTAATTCATTCTGATGTTTAGGGACCTCTTCTTGTTACTAGTATTGGTGGATCTTGTTATATTTTTTGTTTTTATTGATGATTATTCTCGTTATAGTTGGATCTTTCCTATGAAATCTCGTTCTAAAATCTTACCAATATACAATAACTTTGCAAAAATGGTTGAGACATAATTTTCCACACATATCAAAACTTTTCGATCTGATAATGCTCTTGAACATACTCAATATGCTTTTCAAGCTCTATTACATTTCAATGGCACTGTACATCATCTAACCTATCCAAGTACCTCTCAACCATTGAACCTCTGACGTCTCTCAACCGTTGTCCTTGGGTTTCGAATCTACAACCGCTGTCGTTGATGAGTCCCACACCACATAGACCATTGCAATCACCATCTCTATTGTGCATCTTACTCTGATAACATTTTTACAAGTACCACTATGATCAGCTTGTCCAGATTTACACAATCTTAGAAGGCTTGCAACCATCAGAGCCTACACGTGCTGCCAACAGAATCCATGTGTCATATTCACACGCTTCACACACCACACTTAGGTCGTGTGACGTTATACTGCCACATCAACTAGGGTTGACATCATCATCCCTTCTGTTAACAATACCCAACACGTCAGTTGACAACATTGTTGTTGCCATTGACCAAAATTGACTTGACCAACGTTGACTGTGACCAGATTTGAGTTTACCATCGTTGACCAAGATTGACTTTGATCGTTGACTTTTCTATAGGGTTAAATTTTGCAAAAGAGGTTCTCTCTACCCAATTTTTCACGTTAACTTCGTTTTTGCAATCTATTTTTGCATATTGTGTTTCTAAATGGATAAAAAAGATGTTTTTCTTCCTCACCCTATTAATACTGTATTGGAAGTGACAAAGAATTACTTATCTTGGTCTCAAGCTATGAGCAATTTTTTTAAGGGTTGTATGCTCTAGCATTACTATACTGGTACAATTACCATTTTGTCAAAGGAGCAAGTGAAGAAGATGCTACCTTCCTTGGTCGCATGATTGAATGGGATAGTCACAACCACATAATCCTCACATAGATTCAAAATACTTTCATTCCCTCTATCTCCAATATATTAGGTAGCTTTGATGATGCAAATTCAGTGTGGGATATGTTGGCCAAGAGGTACTCCACTACTCACGAATCCATGAAATATCAGTTAGTAGTTGAATTGCATCAACTCCGACAAGAACCAGGGAAATCCATCAATTACTACTATGATTAACTTCGCTTTCTTTGGGACCAAATGGACCTTTGTGATCCAATTTGGGCATGCTCAAAGGATGCTCAACAATATGCTACAATTAGAGATTAATTTTGTCTCTATGAGTTCCATATGTCACTTCACAAGGACTTTGAGCCCATCTGGGGTCAGCTTCTCAATCACAGTCATCCTCCCTCTCTTGATACTACTGTAAACGAGTTGATTAGAGAAAAAGCTCGGCTTGCAACCCTTCAAGCCCAGAATAAGTTCAATGTTTTAGCTATTATTCCTTCTACTCCTACCATTGAGCAACCTCAGTAGTCAGGTGATTCCTCTGGCTTTAGCAATCGTCATAAGTAGACCAACAATAAGTTCTACAATTATTGCAAGTGTTTTGGCGACACCATTGAGAGTTGTTACCATCACATCAAATCAACTACTGTTGTTGCTAATATTGAACCTATTCCGCTGATGCGTTCCATTTAAATTAAGTCCCAGTCTTCTGGATACATTATTAACCTCTCCCCCACTGAACTACAAAAGATCATAACTAAGGTTGTTCATATGGTTGGTAATGCATCTCTTTCCACTACTCTCTCAGTTCTGCCCGGTAAGTCTCAAACTTGGCTTTTTGGTTCTACCTATTGTAATCACATGAAACCTCACTCATCTTTATTGTCCAAACTTGACTCTACATCACATCCTCTTAATATTCATATAGTTTATGGTTCCACCATGCATGAGATTAGTCTAGGTTTTGTTTTGACCTCTAACCTCTATATTCTTGGGGTCTTCCATATACCTGACCTATCTTATAATTTATGCTCTATGGAACAATTAACTGAACTAGGATATCACCTTATTTTTTATTATTCTAGGTGTATTGTGCAGGATCTGAGGATGGGAAAGAGCTTGGAACTAGTCCTAGGTTTGGGCGTATATTTCCCACGAATAGTCTTCATCTTGCACCTATTGCTCCTGTCTTTATTGCTGTTGCAGTTTCTTCCTTACATTCTCTCGCACTTTGGAATTCTCGTCTTGGTCATGCTCCATCTACTCTGGTACAACAGTTAGCTTCTAAAGCTCTGTTGGGTTCTGTGTCCAAAGACAATTTTGATTGTACTTCATGTTAGTTAGGAAAACAGCCAACTTTACCTTTCAATAATAATGAATCTATCTCTAATAGTATTTTTGAGTTAATTCATTCTGATGTTTAGGAACCTTCTCTTGTTACTAGTATTGGTGGATCTCGTTATTTTGTTGTTTTTATTGATGATTATTCTCATTATAATTGGATCTTTCCTATGAAATCTCGTTCTGAAATCTTACCAATATATAGTAACTTTGCAAAAATGGTTGAAACACAATTTTCCAAACATATCAAAACTTTTCAATCTGATAATGCTCTTGAATATACTCAATATGCTTTTCAAGCTCTATTACATTTCTATGGCACTGTAAATCATCTAACATGTCTAGGTATCTCTCAACAAAATGGTCAAGCTGAAAAAAAACTTTGTCATATTCTTGACATTGTCTGTGCTCTTCTTCTTTTTGCCAAAACTCTTGCCCCATTTTGGGGTGAAGTCACTCTTCATGTTGTTCATGCCATTAATCGCATTTCAAGGGCTATCATTCATAATCAGACTTCGTATGAGCGCCTTTTTGGGTCATCCCTTGACTATCATTACCTTCGCTCCTTCGAATTTGCTTGTTTCATTTTTTGTCAGCCTCATGAGCACAACAATCTTGAGCCTAAATCTAGACTTTGTTGTTTTCTTGGTTATGGTGAAACTCAAAAAGAGTATCGGTGCTATGATGTCTCTCATCGTCTTCGTGTTTCCCATAATGTTGTCTTTTGGGAACATCGCTTATTTATTGAACTCTCTCACTTTCGTTTTTCCTTAACTAACTCTTATGTTTTAGAAATCTTTCCAGATGAGTCTCCTGTTCCTTCTACAGATACCTTTGATCCTCCTTTGGACTTCTCTATTCAATCTTCAGATTTTTTTATGATTCTCCTAAACAGGTTGTAGATGAGAAGGTTGATGATGAGCTACACCACCTTGAGCTTAGGTCTCCTGCTCCTGCTTCTACTTCGCCATAAGAGCCTCCACAAGACATTCCACCTCATCCTTCAACCCTTCACTTTATTCGTTCTCATCTTGTCTATAGTGCTCTAAAGCTTTTCTCCATCTCCTCAAACGATCAACTTGTAGATATCTGCACTTCCTAAGAGACGAACTTATAATTTGGTTGACAATCTCAAGTTGGTCTCACATCCACCTTGAGTTTGAGAAAAAAGTTGTTAATATAATGTATATCTATTAATATATATCATATCTGTAAATAGATATACATATGAGTTTTATACACATCTAGTTTACTTATAACTCTTATATAAAGATAACATGTATATTTATTAAGAGAAATAATATAATATAATTATTTAGTATTTTTCACATTAACAAAATGATAAACAAAAATTAAATGAAAGTTGGATAAAAAAATTATTAAGTTGGTGATTTTTTTAATAAATTAAGAATCGAGGATAAATTAGAAATTTTTTTCCGGTCACAAAAATTATGTTAAAATTTGATTAATTTTTGACACAAAGCAATAGTTTGTGATTTGGACAGTTTCATGAAACTGTGACATAATTAATAATTTAATGAAAGGATATTTAGAAATTAAATTAGGGGTATTTTGTAACAGTTTTGACAAGGTAACTTTTTATTATTATTATTTTGTAAATAAGAGAATTTCTTCCTCATCTTGATATTTTTATACTAGTACTTTTATATTAACTTTACGTTAGTAGATAAATTATACAGTTAATAAGGTTTAAATAAATACCTCTCATTTAAAAAATTAAAGTAATATTTTAAATTCCGTTCAATTTATTAACTAAACTGTTACTCTATAATTTTATTTTCATAATAATTTCGAAGATATTGTTAACATCATATTAATATTTTTTTTATTAAAATAAAAAATTTATTTAAATAATAATAACATCATAATAATTATATTATTATCAGAATAAAATATATACAATAATTATATTTTATTATCATCATTATTAAATTAAATTAAATTATTTTTAAAATAATAATAATTTATATTTTAAAAGTATCGTTACTCTTTTATTTTTGTAATATCATAATGGTAGTAAAAAGGAACGGTTTGCTAGTAAGGAGACACACGTGACATATTGAAATCAATATTGCTTTTGCGTTTGTCTAGTTTGAACTGAAAGTTTCATTTTGGAGTGTCAAAGATTGTTCTTGAGAATCGTAAATTTTTTGTCATTTACCTACTTATACTACAAAAGGTTGTTTCTGCTTTTTCAATATAACCCTGTAATCTGTTGTGACGAGGATTCTTAGGTTTTTGTATTAACTTTACTCTTATGCTACAATATTTAGGCAACAATCTTCCCTTGATTAAGGAATTTCAAAATAAATTCCTCTTATTTATATTCTTCCTATAAACATATTTTATATAACATGTATTCATATTTTTACTTATATATAAAAGATATTATTTAAAATTTTAATTTTAAGAAGATAATACTTAATTTTTTACTTATAAAAAAAGATATTTAATAATTTTAAATTTATTTAAAAAAACTATCCAAGTTATTTCAGTTAAAGGGCCGGGATAAAAGACGATAATATCTTTTTTAATTTTGTTTGTAATTTTTTTGTTTGATAAAATCGAATAAATAATAAAATTAATCTCACTAATATTTATTTAAATTTTTTTATTAATAATTTTTTTATTATTCCTTTTTATAAGTAAAATGATTATTAAATATATATTTTATAAGTAAAAAAGTTAATAAATATATTTTTTTATAAATAAAATGATAATATTTTTATTTAAATAAAATGTACTATGATAATATTTTTTTACTTTTATATGTTATGAGTTATGTGTTTCTAGACTTTACGGTAAAGTTGCCAAAAAAACAAATTAATAGATTTGGAGTAATGTTATATACTTTATGTCAAATGTTATTTTGTAATTGATTAATACGTTCATTTATAGGTATATATATTTGTTGCAAAATAATAATAATTTATAATATAAAATCAATTAAAAAATACGCTAAAAGAGTTGAGTATATTTCATAGATTTACCATCAAATTAGGGCGTATTTCAAGGAAAGAGGAAAACACCATTTAAATTTTGTATACAGTGAAGTTCTTCCACGTAACTTTATATTGTTTTGGTCAAAGAAAGGTATTTTCATGATTAATATCCTCTTAATATATAGTAAAGTTTTAATCTATTATTCTACAACAAATTAATTGGTTAACTAACAATTATATATTCACAATTGATCATGACCTATATAAGAAAAATTAGTTTTATTTTTTAACCGCTTACATTACTTTACATTTTTTACTCATTTATACACAAAAATAAAAGCATATAAAAATAAAACTCATTTAATTACATGTATTTTTTTCTTTTATAATAATGAATCTTATATGTTTTCTTAAGAAAATAAATTTATCTATTTTTTAGGGTCTAAACGGTAGTGAAACACATAAGAACTATTAAATAGTGATGGGAAGAGAATTTCTATGCTCCAAAATTTTTCATATAGACATATCTTAATTCATCGATACTCTAATAGTTGTGTCTCGTTGAAATTACTTAATTTTTGGTGATTTTTGTATTTTCAAAGGAATTTACATCTAAAAATAATTTTTTTAATATATATTCAAATTAAGAAGGAATGAGATATTAAAACAATTAATATATCATCTCATGCAATATTTTTTTAGTATTTTTTGAATCTTAGTATTTAACATGGTTGATATTGGTGCACGGGTATTACGATACTTATATGCACATTTTTAGAGGTGATAATTCATGCGAGTTGTGTTAGTTAAAACTTACTTGAACTAATTCAACCTAAATTGATCCAACATTAACTCAATTCATATTTAACTCGAGTTGGTAAAGGTGAGTTTAAACCTAAGCCAAACACAAATGAGCTGGTACAAATTAGGCCAAATTAGCCTGAATTGTTAATTGTATATATTTTTAGTTAATTAGCCTAAATTACTAATTGTATAAATTTGGTTAAATTAGTAAAGTCTACGAAGATAATACAACGTCTAACACACCCATGTTATATTATAATAACTAGTTAATTATAAAACAAAAATACTAATAAATATAAACTAAAGAAAGCTAATTCTTAAATCAAAAAGTTTATTTCTAAATAAATTTGAAAAATGTAAATATCATCAAACCCCTTCTATGTAAAAATTAGAAGCCATCGTGTCTTAATAAAAACTCATAGTTTGAATAAAGAGCTCCAAATCTCAATAGAATTTTTCCCAATCACTAAACAAAAAAATATATGAGTAAGATTAAATAAATAATTTCATCTAAAACTGACCACACACACACATATATAATAGTCTTTTAATGTATTCAAGTAGATCATACAAAAAAAAACCATCTTTTAAGGATAACACGAAAAATACTTTAACATGTTTCAAGGAATGTAAGGTTGGTGCTAGAGAAGAGTTAAATAATATTGACATAAGACTATAGCCGGAGAAGCAGAGAGTTGAAGAAGTCAGACTGAGTCGGTTAGAAATTAAAAAAAATGTGTTTATTTAATTTTAAGTTTTTAACCTAGTATGTAAGTTGTAATGTTTACGTATTATATATATATTTTTAAATATTTTAAGTTAACAAGTTGGATCGAACTCAGTCCAGTCCAGATCAATTTTTTATTATTATTTGAATTGACTCGAATTTAACCCAAATTTAATTCGATTTGTATTCAATTCAAATTCTACGATTTAGATTCGATTCGATCAATCGAATTATGACACAAATTATCACCCTTTACACATTTTCAATGACACATTAATAAAAGTAATTCTATATAATTCAATTAGGGTAACAATATTATTAATATAGATACACGTATATAATATCATTATTTAAATTTTATTAAAATAAGTGTTGGTGTGTGTTGTGGTGCATACTGCAGCAGTGTGACAGACAATAATGTTTAGTGGAGTAGGGAAATAACATACAACAATGTTTAGTGGAACATAGAAGTATGAGTGTGCAACAACTGCTAGGGTTAGGGTTGTTTTTCGTTTCTTAGTATTCAAATACAATCACTCGTGTACATGAAATAGAGATAAAAAATATATGAAATATATTGATAATTAACAGAAACAAAAATATTTGTAATGGTATCAAAGCAAGTTATTGCTGCCTAATGGAACAAGATAGCTACCTGCTAAGCTGGTTTTTTTCCTTCTCGACACCGGTTTGATCTGGTGTGCTAGCTTGGCTGGTTTGGCCGATTTGGTTTGGCTCATCTAGATTTTTGCTGGGATTTGAGATGGTTGTTCTGGGTTTACTCATTGGAACCGTACCGTTCTAGCTGCTCGTTGGAGCTGTCGTAGTCTCTCTACGTTCTAGTTCTATCTACTGTAGTTGGTTGGGTCCAACGTCGGTTGCTTGTTGGGGCCATCGTAGTCTTTACATTCCAGTTCTATCCGCCGTAGTTGTTGGGTCCAACGTGGCTCGCTCGTTGGAGTCGTACCATTCTAGCTGCCGTTGTGGGTCAACCTCATAATCCACCGGAAATACCTATTTTCCAGAGAAAATCATCATTTTCGAAAAGAAATAGAATACGACTCAAACTTTCAGGCTAGAGTTCGCATGTGTTCTCTCTATGTCTCTCTCTGAAGAGAAAGAAAAACTTGAAAAGCAGTGATAAATGATGCTGAGGTTGCGTTTCTGTATCTGCGTGTGAGGTCACAGATTGTTTATCTGTGTTCATTTGGCTGGTGTATGAACTCTCATAATTTTTTATTGTGGTTTCTTGACTGGAACCACACCATTCTAGCCGCCGCCGTGGGCAGCCGTACCATTCTCCTGTCTCGAAGAAACGTGTTCCACATTGATAAAAATGCCGCTCCACAACCCTTACAACGTGAAGTGAATGTTATGCGAATAGAGAAAACGAATTAGGGTTATAGTGTTTCTATATATCCTGTATATATTTGGGTGGTGTACGAAAAAAAACAGAATTAATAGATTTCATGATAGAATCTAGAGATTTAACCATCAATTTCATATTGAACGATTTGACTACAAAAGTGACTGAGGTTCTAAGTAGAGCTCAAACCACCTCACAACCACCACTAATTGAAACGTCAACTACTCTCATTAGTATCAAGTTGGGAGGATCCAACTATTCCTTATGGTCCCATGTGGTAGAGATGTATATCTCTGGCAAGGAAAAACTGGGATATATTAATGGGGACTTTCCTCAACTTGTCGAAACCGACCCCTCATTCAGGAGATGACGTACTGAAAATTCCATTTTCAAGTGATGGTTGATCAATTCGATGAATCCTTCTTTGATTGAAATTTTTATCTCATTCCCAACTACAAAATAGGTTTGGGATTCTACTGCTACAACCTACTTTGATGGAACAAACACATCTCAAGTGTATGATCTCCACCGTTGAGTTACTCGTATGAAGCAGACGGGTGGATCCATTGAAAAATACTACAATGACCTTCAAGGGTTGTGGCGAGAAATTGATTTCCGTTGTCCTAACCCAATGGAGTGTGCGACTAACATACAAAAATACAACTCCATCGTACACGAAGATCAAGTTTATACCTTTCTCAATGGACTCAATGAGAGACTAGATAAAACTCGAAGTGATGTGCTTTAAATCAAACCATTCCTTACGGTGGAACAGGCCTATGGATTCGCCTATAGGGAAGAGGTCATGTAGACCATGATGATCACAGGTGCAGATACGACTACCAGAGTAGTTATGGATTTCAAAGGGATCAAGGGACACCATAATCCGATGCCACCAAAACCAGGACCTCTTTCTTTGGGTAGCAAGAAATTCATGAGAAATCCACCTTTTGTTGACATAAAATGTACCCATTGTGGAAACTCCAAACACACCCATGAAAACTATTTCAAACTACATGGGTATCCAGATTGGTGGAATGATCTTCAAGCACGAAAGAAACGGGAAACCACTGGGAGAGCTGTTGTGGGTACCAATAATGCATCATTGTCCCTTATTCCTCAGGTCGAATCTTCCCAGGATCTAGGTACTTCAAGTATAGCATTTCATATCTCTACTCGTAGTGATAATGAGGATTGGATTCTCGACTCTGGAGCTACAAATCCTATGACATTTGACGCAAAAGATCTCTCTAATACAACCAAGCCGAGATAGAGTTGTGTTGCCAATGCCAATGGGATCACTTTTCCAATTACAAGGGCTGGAATAGTGACTTTATCTTCTTCATTATCATTATCTAATACATTACTTGTACCCTCTCTTTTAAACAGACTAATGTCTGTAAGTCAAGTTTCTTTATATCTTAACTATGTAGTATTGATGTATTCTATCTTTTGTCTTCTATAGGATATTCTCCCCAAAGAGATCATTGGGTGTGATACTAAGAGATGAGGTTTATATTATGTGGATGATCTCAGTTCAGGAAGATCCAATCACATGCAAAACACGATTAGTAACAAGGAGCAGCAGATTTGGTTATGTCATCGTCGATTTGGGCATCCATTATTTGGGTATTTAAGGCACTTACTACCTAGTTTATTTTCAAATGTTACACACTTAGATTTCAAATGTGATACTTGTATCTTAGCAAAAATTCATAGGGTATCTTATCCTATGAGCATGCATAAAAGTATGATTCCTTTTGCTTTAGTACATTCTAATGTTTGTGGACCTTCCCCGGTCACTATGTCGTCGGGTCATCATTGGTTTGTAATTTATGTTGATGATTGTACACGAATGACATGGATTTACCTTCTTAAACATAAAGATGAAGTATTTTCTACGTTTCACTCGTTTTACACCATGATTCAGACACAATTTTCAGAAAAAATTAAGATCCTTAGGTTTAATAATGAGAGGGAGTATGTTAATCAATAATTTCGGACATACTTGGACAACCATGGTATTCTCCATGAAACCTCATGCCCATAAACCCCACAAAATAATGGGACTACATAGAGGAAGAATATGCATATTTTAGAAACTGCCTGAGCCTTACTAATCAGTGCACATATGCCTAGTAGATACTGGAGTGATGTTGTTACTACAGCTATGTATCTACTGAATAGTATGCCCATAAAAACCTTATAATTTCAGACTCTATTAAAGGTGTTATCTGATCATGTTCCCTTGCCTACTATTTTGATGCTTCCGCCCCGAATTTTTGGATGTGTTGTTTTTGTCCACCTCCATAAAAATCAACGAACTAAGTTGGATCCATGTGTTGTCTGATGTGTATTCTTGGGGTATGACATAAAAAAAAAGGATACTGATACTATGATTCTATTACTAAAAGAACCTACATTACCATGTATGTCACTTTCCTAGAATCTGAATGTTTTTTCCCATCACCAGTAACCAATCTCCCTATTCAGGGGGAGAGTTATGGTGAAAAACGAAATTGACTTGATGTTGAAGTGTTAGACATTAGTAACAATCCAACATACTCAAATAATGCCAACAATATGGATGAGCTAGTACCTAGACCCGAACTTGAACTTCTAAAAACTGAATCTGAACTAGTGACTGAATCTCCAAAAGATGCAGTGGTTGATGCACCCCTCCACTCTCTAGTACCTAATGATCCTCTTGCTAAGAATACACCTAAGGTAAGCTATCCTATCACACCTTTACAAACTAATGCTATAGATACATCTCTGGTTATGTTCTACCTTTAAGACACAATCGAGGCAAATCTCCAAATCGATACTCTCCAGATAGAGAAGAACGACAATCCAAGTATCTAATAGCCAATTATGCATCTACTCAAGGGTTATCAGAACCTATCAGGGCTTTTGCACAAACACTCTCCTCATGTCAAATTCCAAGTAGCGTTGAAGAATCCTTATCCGATCCAAACTGAGCTCAAGCTATAAAAGAATAATTTGAGGCATTGTAGAAGAATAACACATGGGTGTTAAGCGAGTTGCCTCAAAGGAGGAAGATGGTAGGATGCAAGTGGATTTTCTCCATTAAGTATAAAGTAGATGGGTCAGTTGATCGATACAAGGCGATGCTAGTAGCAAAAAGGTATACACAGAAAAATGGTATAGATTATCAGAAAACCTTCTCACCTGTGGCTAAACTAAAAACTGTTAGAATTTTGTTATCTCTTGTAGCAAATTTAGATTGGCCATTGCACCAACTTGACGTAAATAATGCCTTCCTTCATGGTGATCTTGAAGAAGAGATTTACATGGATATCCCACCAGGATATATTGTTACATCAGGAAAAGAAACTGCATATAGATTACAACGAGCATTGTATGGACTAAAACAATCACCTCGAGCATGGTTTGGCAGGTTGAGTTCAACAATGAGGAAATATGGGTTTCAACAAAGCAACTCTGACCACACTCTCTTCCTAAAACATTGACTGGGAAAAATAACAGCTCTTATAGTTTATGTAGACGACATGGTCATTACAGGGGATGATAAAGAAGAAATCTCTAGGCTTCAAGAACAATTGTCAAATGAGTTTGAAATGAAGAACTTAAGAGGGCTCAAATACTTCTTAGGCATTGAGGTAACAAGATCAAAACATGTCATATTTCTTTCCCAAAGGAAATATACTCTAAACCTACTGGCAGAGGCAAGATTACTAGATTATAAACCTGTCGATATTCCATTGGTCCAAAATCATAAACTTGGATAATATGTGGACCAAGTACGAGCAGATAAACAGAGATATCAACCGTTAGTGGGTAAACTCATATATTTATCTCATACTTGACTTGATATTTCTTATGTTATGAGTGTCGCGAGTCAGTTCATGCACTGCCTAAGTGAAGACCATATGGATGCTATCATGCGAATACTTTGTTATTTAAAATCCTTCCCTGGGAAAGGACTTCTGTTTTCAAAGAATGGTCAATTAGAAGTCATTGGATATACAAATTTGGACTGGGTAGGGAATACCAAGGATAAAAAATCTACTACTGGGTACTTTACTTTTGTGGGGGGAAACCTTGTTACATGAAGGATCAATAAACAAAAGGTAGTTGCTTTGTCTAGTGCTGAAGCTGGGATTGATATTGCTCCTAATTCTAAAATAAACTTATTTTGTGATAACAAGGTAGCCATTGCGATATTCCATAATCCAGTTCAATATGATCGCACGAAGCACGTTGAAGCGGATCGGAACTTCATCAAACAGAATCTTGAAGAAAAGATTATTCAGCTTCTATTTGTTAAATCAGAAGATCAATTGATTGATATACTCACAAAATTTGTGTCTGCAAAGAACTTCTACAACTCACTTGACAAGTTGGGCATACGAGACATATATGCACTAACTTGAAGAGGAGTATTGGTGTGTGTCGTGGCGCATACTGTAGCAGTGTGACAAGCAACAATGTTTAGTGGAGTAGGGAAGTATGGGTGTGCATCAGCACCCATATGTGCAACAGTTGTTAGGGTTAGGTTTTTTTTTCGTTTCTTAGTATACATATATAATCACTATTGTACAGGAAATAGAGATAAAAAATATATGAAATATATTAATAATTAACAAAATCATAATATTTTTCAGAACTAATAAATATATAATGTTAATAATATTGAATAGTTAAATGATGTTACTAAATATTTTTCTTTAATTAATAAAGTTAAAAAATTAAAATATGAAAGAGTTAAAATACGGCTGCCACCAACTTATAATTCTTCAATGAGATATAACCTATTTAAATATAAATAATGTTTTGAAGTAAATTATATATAGTTGAGTTATAATTTTTTTTAAAAAATTCTGACAAAAATTTACTCCAGAGGAAAAATAAAATAAAATTGACAAGCGGTGATACGAAAATATCACGCAGCATATGTGAAGCCTTATCTCTTCAAATCTCTTTTCTTTTACTGTAAGATGTACTATATAGTTTTCTCTCTCAAATCAATTAAGCCCTTGATATTTTTTCATTGAAATAAACCAAATGATTTGTTTCCTGCTCTTGTACCACCAATTGACATAAATGCCACCATAAATCTCTCTCTCCTCTCTCTTCCAAATAAACCATTTATATATAAAATCTTTAATTTAAAAAGAATCAAGATACAAGTAAGAAATAACTTCCAATTCTAGATTCGTCACTTGGGATATATGGCAATTTTATGCTTATAAGGGTCAGTAAATAATGATAAATGCTTTAAATTAATATTAATTATCAACCTTAATTATATGTTAAAAGTGGTTCGTTTAATTGGTAAAGATGTATGGTTCAATTTAAAGATGAGTCATGGTAAGCAAAATTTATGATCTAAATCATAATTGCCTAAAATGGGACATCTTGCACTTTTATTAAAATCATTATTGTAGAAGAACATATAAAATTATGTTTCTTAATAAGTATATATATATATATATATATTTCTTAACAATTAAGCCCTTGATGATTGTCATTCATTACAATAAACTCATAATTTGAGAGCACAAATAGAAAGAAAAAATTGGATTGTATTACAAACATTGTTTGACATAATGCACCTAATGAACATATAATAGATACATCAACTGTTAATTGATGCTTTACAATTGGTGTAATCATGTGTTTCATTATTTGTAACTTAGCAACATCATGTAATACAATTTTTTTACATTAATGTAATTTTGAGGAGATGGTACCGTACATCCTCTCAATTAAAATAATTTATTTATTTTTGTTATTTTTGATTGTAATTTTTTTGTATTTTACAAAAAAAAATAATGACATTACGAGAACAAATAAATAAATTTTATATTTCATTATATTCTTTTCTTACGTTGTTTCATGTGATGATATATTGTGTTTAACATATACAATAATAATTATCAAATAGATTAAAAAAATTAAAAATTTATTATTTATTTTTTTAACGCGACTCTTTGTAAGAAAATGATTAAAAAAAATAACAAATAAAATAAATTATTTTAAGCGTCATAATTAAGCTACCTTACTATGTCTTTAATTTAAAACTATAAATATTCACAGTATTTCGATCCGTTCCCAAAGAAGTTGATGAATATATAAATATTTTTAAGAATAATTTTATGGTTATCTTTTCCGTCTTATTTAATAAAAAAATCTAAAATTTAATACAAAATTAAAGAACAATAAAAGTAGAGTTGCACTTACCTTCTTAATTAACTAGTATATTTATAATTTTGTTGTAACGTATTCAACAAAAGCTTAATATCTTTAGGGAATGACATAATTATGGGTGGATACTGAATGACACCACAAACTTTTTAGTTATATCAATAGTTTATTCATTTTATTATTAATTTTTTACTAATTTAATCATTTTATTTTCAAAAAATAATACAAAAAAAAAAACAAATGATTAATTAATTTTTTCATTTTTTTCCATATTTTATTAATTTCGTAAATTTATTGTAGAATAAACAATAATCATCATAAATAAAATAAAAATTTTAAATTTAATTATTTATTATTGTGCTGTAACTTTTACTTAAAAAATAAATTATTAACAAAATAATAATAATAATAATGATAATAATAAAATAACAAAAATACTGTAACTCACGTAATTAAATAAAGTTTGGTGCATTTTTCTCTATTAGTAATTACTGTTTTAAAATGAGAAACGGTGGCAAAAGCTGTCATTGCTTAAAAGCCATTTAAACCAATTAAAGATGTATGTATGACTTTGAAACAGAACTTCATAATGAAGTCTTCAGCTTGCTTAATGAAATATTTTATTTTATTTTATTTTTATTAGACAAGAGAAAGGGTAGGCTAGCTACGTAGTCAGAAGTGTTTAACTAGTTCTTTAAAAGTACTCAAAAGTACTTTTCTTGTTTGCTCAATTGCTTTGCATGGCTACCAAGATACCTACCATTCCTTTGGTCAGATCTGGACCTTAATGACAGTGGGTGATGATGACAGCCTATTCTTCATCATTATCATTTGGTTTTGGTTTCTTTGATATAGTGTCTTGCTTTCGTTTTCATTTTTAGGGTATTGCAGTGTTTTTTTTCTTTTTTTTCTTCCTTTTGTCATAAGAGATATGTAGTTGGTAATTTTGTTAACAAATACGTAATGTATAATTGCTTAATTTTTAGGTAATGTACTCTGGTCTTTTAAGTTTTTGAGTTGTCCCAGCTGCAATTGTTGAAGAGTTAATTTTGAAAATTAAAATTTTAATTATGAATATTTTAATTTTTTATATTTTAAGCTTCAATTTTCTTGTATTTTGATTTTTTAAGGATTAAGAGTTAAATTAATTGTTGGAAAATTAATTTAAATGGCACAAATCAAAACAAAGAACGGTTTATTGTATAGAGATTTTGAACGTACTTTGTTAAAAAATAAAAAAAATGAAAACTGAGAAACTTATTCAAAAATAAAAATAAAAAATTAAATAAGATGAGCACTTATAATCTTAAATATCATCATTTAACATATTGATAACGATAAAAATATGTTTAAATTTGAACATAATTGTATCGTTATTCATACATTATAAACATAATTATAACTTTAAAAATACAACGGTGTTAAGAAAGTAAACGTTTTTGATATTTTTATAAATTATTACATACGTTATAAATATAAAACGTAATTAATCATTTAAAATTAATACTAAAGGAAATACATCTATTAATAAAATAAGAGCAAACTATTCTCGTTACCTTTACTTATTGCAAAAATCAAACTTAGATTTGTAATTATTATTTTTTGGTAACAATTTAGTCTATTGTTATTAAAAAGTAACGCACAAAAATAAATGTGATTTTTTTTAATTTTTTCAACTATATTAGATAAAGATTATTATAATTTAAATAAATTGTAACTTAAAGAATCAAAGAAAAATAAAAAAATATATAAAAAATAGTTATTTTATCTTGTATTTTTTTTTATAAAAATAAAACTAAATTATTATAAAAGATAAGTATATAAATATATCGCCTTTAGAATCAACTTCTCATGCAATAAATATCAGTAAGAGCGGACTCTGGCCAAAAATTCTCAAGTATAACAAAGAATGAAAGCATATATATAACCCTCTTAATTATAGTTGCATTCATTATTTAAGCTAAGCTATTTTGTTGTAGTATATATGTCAATATTCTGTGTATAACAATGACATGTTCAGAACAAAAATACTAAACTCATGACTACAAAAATCAAGTTCATTATCAGCTATAAACTTGCCAGTTTGATTTTCAATCATTTCCAACTAACTTTTAAAATAATTGAAGGTATCATGCTTATTCTTTAAAACATAAATTCAATTTTTTCTTGAAAATCATCAATTAAAGAAAATATTTCCTTTCATTTAAAGACGCAACACACGACTCCACAAATTAAAATGAACATATTCAAGAATGCACTTACTAGTATGCTTGGCAGTTTGAAAATTGACTTTATGTTATAAATTAGCACTAACAATAAAATTTGGATCTAATTTGATTATACAAATATATAATTATAGGTAATAGTAAAATGATAAGCAATGAGAAAAATAAATTTCACACAATGATTTAAGTGGTTTAACTTTTTAATGTGAAAAATCTACTCCATCGATGATGACACATCGAAAAAAATCTACTAATAATCAAATGGAGATACAAACAACAATCTTCTTGAGAGCTTCACAAAAATATACAAAAAACCCAAATATATCTAGAAAATAATTCCCTCTAATTTATTGGTAATATACAACAAGATAAATTAACAAACTTACTATTTAATCAAATATTACCATACAAATGAGCTTATTGCATGTGACCTCTCTTCTAATATGCTCTTGATGAAAACTTGAAGAGTGAAGACAATATCAATGGTGAATATGTAGCAAGGAAATAATGGAAATTGGAAAACCCCTCTTTGGAAGGAGATGGCAATGAAAATTAGAAAAATACCAAGTGAAAAGTAGGAGACCAGCGACTAGTTCTTTGGCTGAAATCCCACACACTTTCTACTCTTCTTTTCTATTTGGAAACATTCTACTTTTCTTCTCAATTCACGCCAATGCTGCTGAATATATATATATAGAAGGTAAGTAATATGGATAGGATTTTTAATGAATTTTGGGTCTGAAGTTGGCCTTATAGAAGGTTGGGGTGAAATCTATCAAATCCCGTTGGCATCTTGCATTCACACCCCCGTTTGATTGCCGGATTTTTAATGAATTTTGGGTTTGTAGTTTTTGGACTACAATTTAACAAATCTCCACATTGGCTCAAAACGGAAGCAAGTTTTTCAAATATGAAATTCCTTGGATTACCAAATAACCGTTGTCCAAAACCTCGAAGGGTGATCATCTACTACAAACACCAATCAAGTTAAGCAATGCTTAAACTTGTTAAATGAAACTTGTTTGGTTAACATATCAGTTGGATTCTCTATAGTTATTATCTTATTAACAACAATAGCACCCTAAGATACAATGTCACGAACGAAGTGATATTTGACATCAATATGTTTGGTTCTTTCATAATGCATAGTATTCTTGGTCAAGTGTATCGTACTCTGACCATTACAAAATACAACAGAAGTATCCTGTTGTAAACCCACACAAACCAAACCTTTAAGCAAAATAACTTATTTCACTGCTTTTATTGCTGCCATATATTCTGGCTCTGTGGTAGAAAAAGAAACTGTAGATTGTAAAGTAGCCTTCTAACTAATGGTACAATGAGAAAGAGTGAAGACATAACTTATCAGAGATCTTCTTCTATCCAAATCACTAGCATAATCAGAGTCCACATAACCAATAACACTACAACTAGTATTAGAACTTCCATCATATACCAAACCAAAGTTAGATATGCCTTTCAAATACCAAAGTATCAATTTCATTGCTTGCCAATGACCCTTTGCTAGGATTACCCATATATTTGTTAACAACACTAACTGCATATGAAATGTCTGGATGAGTACAAACCATAGCATACATAAAACTACCAATAACACTAGCATATGGAACGTGAGACATGTACTACTCTTCTTCTTCTGATTGTGGTGACAAATCCAAAGAAAGCCTGAAATGCGCAGCTAACGGCGTACTCACAGATTTAGATTCTTTCATACCAAAGTGTTCAAGAACTTTTTCAATATAACTTTTTTGAGTCAAATAAATATTTTTCGCTTATATATCCTTGTAAATTTCTATGCCCAAAATTTTCTTCACTGCATCCAAATCTTTCATCTCAAACTCACCACTAAGTTGACACTTTAATTTATGAATCTCAGACTTATTCTTAGAAGCAATAAGCATGTCATCAATATAAAACAACAAGTAGACAAATGAACCATAATAGAATCTTTTATGATACACACAACTATCATAATTACTCCTAGAGTAACAATGATCAATCATAAAAGAATCAAACCACTTATACCACTTCCTAGGGGATTGCTTCAACCCTTACTTGGAAGAAAAAACCCCTTTAGTTAAAACATACATATTTTTTCCTCAAGCTTATCATGTAAGAAGGATATCTTGACATCAAGTTGTTCTAATTTCATGTCAAACAATGCAATCATAGCAAACAACACACAAATAGAGCTATGTTTCACAGTAGGTGAAAATACTTCATTGAAGTCAATGCTTTTCTTCTAACAATAACCCTTTGCAATAACCCATGCCTTGAACCTAGCTGTTTCAACCTCACATATACCTTCCTTTTTCTTGAAGACCCATTTGTTTCCAACAATCTTCTAGCCTTTAAGAGATTTCACCAATTCCCAAGTATGATTCTTATGAAGTGATTCAATCTCTTCATTCATAACAACCAGCCACTGAACAGACTCATCACAAGTGATAGCTTTATGACAACTAGAAGGTTCATGCATCTTAATAGACTATGCCATAGATATTGTAAAAGAAACTAAGTCTGGATCTGTATACCTTTGAGGGCATCGAATCTCTCTTATTCCTTTACCCTTAGCGATACTATATGGTTGTTCATGTTTCTCTTATGCTACATCATGAGTAGAATCATCAATCTCATCCACAGATTGCTGATATAAAGTGCCATTTTGCACTTGACTAGGAGCTCCACTCTCAAGCTCTACCTGCTCACTAACATCATGGTCTTTATTTGCAACAATATACTTCATTTTCTTTTCCAACATGGAAAACTCATCAAACTTAACATCTCTAATAATCAAAAAATTAGGTGACTTGGGTTTAACACACCATAATTTATAACCCTTCACCTTAAAAAGATACCCCAAAAATATGCATTTCAATTCCCTAGACTCAAGTTGACCATAATTCACATGAGCATAAGTAGGACAACCAAAAACTTTCAAAGTAGAATAATTAGCATGAGTACCCGAGAATACATCAAATGGAGTCTTTAACTCAATTGCAATTGATGGAGACTAATTCACCAAATAGAAGGCTTGGCTATAAGCTTTAGCCCAAAAGAATTTATCCAAGTCAGCTTGAAAGAGCATACAATGAGCTCTATCTAAGAAAGTCATATTCATATGTTTTGCAACTCCATTTTGTTATGGAGTACGACGCATAGTGCAGTGTCTCACTATGCCATTTCTTTCATAGAACTCATTAAACTGACTTTCACAAAATTCCAAACCATTATCAGTCCTCAAATGCTTGATTTTCTTGTTTGTTTGATTTTCTATACAAGCCTTGAATTTTACAAATTTTACAAATTTTGAGAACACATCATTCTTGTTCTTTAGAAAATACATCCAAACATGACGAGAGAAGTCAACATATACTAGGCACCACCCTTAGACACAACACGAGAAGAACCCAAAAAATCTGAATAAATATAATCAACAGTACCTTTCATTTTATGGATGGTTTTATTGAACTTGACCCTGCGATGCTTTCCATAGACATAATGCTCATATAAATCAAGCTTCCAAGTTTTTTGACCACTAAGGAAATCATGTTTGCTAAAAATAGACATTCATGCCTCACTCATATGCCCTAGCCACATATGCCATAATCGAGTAGTATCCTTATCTTGATCTGATGAGGATGAAACTGAAACACTTCCAATAACAATGCTACCCTGAAGCACATAGAGGTCACACAAAAATTGTCCTTTAATAACAATGAGAGCACCCTTACTAACTCTTAAAACTCCATCTATACTTGTAGCCTTGTGAGTTAAGAGTACCCAAAGATATCAAGTTCTTTTTCAAATCTGGAACATGGTGAACATCTTTCAAAGTCCTAACAAGACCATCATGCATCTTAATTCGGACAATACCAATACTAACAACCTTGCAGGACACATTGTTTCCCATTAAGACAACACCCTCATTAATAGACTGATAAGAAGAAAACCAGTCCCTACTGGGGCACATATGGTAAGTGCAACCCAAATCAAGAATCCAAACATCTCCAAGAGAACCAATAGATATTGATAGAACATTTTCACCATTGGAACTAGAACTATATACAACACCAACAACATTATTAGTATCAGAAGATGTTGTGGTAGATTTTTCTTTACCTTTGAGTTTCAGACAATTTACTTTCTAGTTCCCTTCCTGATGAAAATAATTACATTTATCTTTTCTTTTTCTATATTTGGATCTAGAATTGCCTCTATTATTTCTTGTGCTTTTTTCTTGATTTCTACATTTGACAAATAAGCCACTACTATTATCATTGTTTCTTGTAGACACATTTTTCTTCAACTCTTTGGAATTCAAAGTTACTTTGACATTCTCCAAAGAAATAGGGTCTCGCCCATATAGCATGGTATCAATAAAATGTTCAAATGAATGAGGTAAAGAACATAATAGAACTAAGGCATGATCCTTATCATCAATTTTAACATCGCCATTTTTTAGATCACGAATAATTTTAGTAAATTCATCAAGGTGGTCGTATAAAAGTGTACCTTATGATATTTTGAATATATACAAATGCTACTTCAAATATAACCGACTTGTTAAAGACTTGGTCATTTACAAATTCTCCAATTTAAGCCATAACCCAGCAGGAGATTCCTCATTACCAACCTCACGTAATACCTCATCAAACAAGGATAACTGAATTGAACTGAGAGCATTTTCTATCAATGCCTCTTTTTCTTCATCAGTCATTTTTCTGATAATTTATCCTTACCTTAAGTATCTTAACGAGCCCTTCTTTAATTAATACGGCCCACATCTTTATTCACCAGAGACCATACCATTGAATTTCTTAATTTCATATTTTTCCGCCATTATAGAAAACCCAATATTAAATAAAAAAACACAATCCAGAAAATATGAAACTAAATAGATAACCAGAAGCTCAAAATAAATCCAAAAGAGAAAATTTGACCAGTTCTAATAAATAACATAATAACTCAATTCTCTGATACCACTTTGTTATAAATTAGCACTAGTGGAAGAAAAATTTGGGTCCAATTTGGTTGCACAAATATATAATTATGGGTAACAGTAAAATGATAAGCAATGAGAAAAATAAATGTCACACAATGATTTAAGTGGTTCAACTTTTCATTGTGAAAAGTCTACTCTATTGACGATGACACATCAAAGAAAATCCATTAATAATCAAATGGAGATACAAACACTAATCTTCTTGAGAGCTTCACAAAAATATACCAAAAACCCAAATACACCCAAAAAATAATTCCTTATAACTTACTAGTAATATACAAGATAAATTAACAAACTTTCTATAATCAAATATTACCATACAAATGATCTTACTACATGTGACATCTCTTCAAATCAGCCCTTGATGAAGACTTGAAGAGTGAAGACACTATCAATGGTGAATATGCAACAAGGAAATAATGAAAATTGAAAACCCCTTCTAAGTTACCCGTAAAGATTAGGAGACTAGCAGTTGGTTCTTTGGTTGAAATCTCACGCAGCTTTTACTCTTTTTCTCTATTTGGAACCACTTTGCTTTTCTTCCCAATTCATATAGTTGCTGCTATATATATATATATATATATATATATATATATATATATATATTTAGGTAAGACAGAGAGATAGAGTTTTTAATGAATTTTGGGCCTGAAGTTTTTGAGCCACAATTTAACAATTTAACAATTTAAGATCATAAATTTCATAAAAACAATTATTTTTGTTCAAAATATGCAAACCTTTAGAACTAATGTGTCATAAACGCCTATGCCATAACATAATCTCATTAGAATGATTATCAAAAGCTATCATATTAGTCCATTTTTTTTAACAACTTTAATAGCAATCAAGACTCATTATAGACATTCATCGTACCAACCTCATCTAGAGTTCTTAAGGATACTAAATTTTTCCTTAACTCAAAAATGAACTTCATATTATCTAGAATTAACTCAAAGCCACATAATTTTCCCCAAACCTTTGAACTCATGGTTATCACCAAAGAGAACATAACAATTACCACACTACTTAAAGTAAAAAATTCTAGTGGCTATATAGATTCATTTAAAAACTACACCCAAAATTTAAGGTACACTTTAACTCAACCTATGGAAACTCTATCACTCTATCAAAAATATGAAATTTTTTATAAAACATCAAAAATATTAATTACATATATTTAAAACTAATTTTTTATTTAATATATGTATTTTTAAATACTTATAATATTTATATTAATCAATAAGTTGATCAATTGGTTAAAATATTATTCAATAAAATATAGAAAAAATGTTATAAAAGTCCCTTAAATTAGGTTATTTGTAATATTTAGTTCCTTAGATTAGAAACGGTATTATTTAGTCTATTAATTTTGTGAAAATAGCCAATTAAGAACAAATTATATTGTTTTAATAATTTTTTATAATTATTTTTCTTTCAAGTGATTAGACACGATTAAAATACTAGTATTTAACAAAATAAAAATCATAATTAAAATATGAAATTCACAAAATATTTATTTTTTAGTATTTGTTAATTTTCACTCTTTTATTTTAATATTTTATTAATTTTAATTTTTTTAAAAAAATTTAAAATATATATTTAAATACTTTTTATTTGAATTTTATTATTATTTATTTTTTAAAAATATTTCATATTAAATTTTATTTTTATTCTTTTTACAGACTTGTATTTTAATCGTGTTTTGATTTCTTGAAAGAAAATGATAATATTTTTTAATAAAAAAGCATTAAAATAATATATTTATCCTTAATTGACCATTGTTTTTAAAGTTTAGGGATCAAATGACACTTTGTTTAATGTGAGGAACTAAACAACATAAATGACCTAATCTATGATACTTTTGTTGACACACAAATCTTAACTAACAAAAAGAAAAATAATTGAGAAGTCAAGCTGACGACTATAAATCAAGCGCTTCTTGGGAGGCAACCCATGTGTTTTATTTTATTTTATTTTTCGCATTTATTAGTTTTTTTTTATATATTTTGTTATGTTAATTTATTTTCTCTCGTAGGTGCAATGTGGAAGAAATGAAGCTATTTTTAATTAATCATTCAAACAAACCAGGAAGTTTCTTTAAACCATTCTCATATGTTCTTTAACTTTCACACATTGAGTACAATGTGTATATTAAGTTTGGGGGTGGTAGATATATTAAACTTAATTGAAATATTTTCTGGATGTTATTGCTTGTGAAATTTTTTGTTTGTTTGTTTGGTTGATTGAAGATATTATGCGATGAATAGTGATTTAATTTTATTTCTTTGTTTTAAATGATGCATAGCGCCTTGAAAAGTTGAATATTGTCTAAGCGATGAATAATTTTTACGTATGTTTCATTTTTACAAGATTAAAATATTTATGATCACTTGTCTTGAATTTTGAATTGCTATGGTAATTTAGAAAATGTTTATGTGAGTATGGAATTCGATTGATATTTGTGGTGTCATAACTTTTAGAATTTATTTGATTTTCTCTCTCGGCGAAATTATAGATAACATTTAACTAAGAAAATGATTTAGGCCATCTTTGGATCGTTTGAGCCTTTCTATCTACCTTCACATGCTTTATCCATAGTATACCCCTTTGAGCTTTAAAGTTCTATATATATTTTTATTTCATTTCAAAGCTTACTAATATATATATATATATATATATATATATATATATATATATATATATATATATATATATATATATATATGGAGATATGTCTATTTTTCTTATCGAACTAACATGTGACAATTGTTAGTAAATATTTAATGATATATCGGAAAAAAAAAGGATACTTGAAAAAAAAAAATCTGAAAAGAAAAAGAAAAAAAATAGAAAAGAATAGAAAAAAAAGAGAAAATAAAATAAAAGGGTTATTGTATGTGATGTTAAATCCCAAATTAGGAAGTATTTATTGTGATGATAGAATATCTCTTGTTTCAATCCTAAAATGTTGTTTAGGAAAAATTGAGCTAAATATATCTTTTATCCTACCTTCACCTAAGCCATACATTACAAGCTTAATAAAGTCCTATTGATTTTTGGTTGTGTTTTTCTACATTAGTGGAGAGAGAAATGAAAAATAAACGTATGAGATTTGTGATTTCATTGAAATTTGTTTGATTTTATATTTGCATAAACTGATCCGGATTGCATGCGACAAAAAAAATATGAAAAGACGTCTCACAAACACTAGAATTCATTGTGAAAATGGAATATATTTTTAAATTGATTTTGATACTTAGATAAAATTCTTTTATTTCTTTGAATTATGTAAATCAGACTCACTAAAAAGAAATATTTTGAAAATCCCTATTTTAAATCCAGTTATCTTTGTTTTATTTCTTTTGCTCAAGGACTAGCAAAAACTTAAGTTTGGGGGTGTTGATAACTGTATTTTATATAGTTATTTTCACCTATTTTATTAATTATAATTGCTATGTTTTCAATGTTTTAAGTTAATTTTAGTTTAATAAATTAGTATTTACTGCTTTTTATATTTTTTAATAAAAATTAAATAATTTGTATCGAAAATGTACTTAATTGCAAATTTGTGCCCAAAAATATAATTTCAAATAAAATAGTATTTAATTGCAATTTATAAAATTCGAAAATATAATTTAAATTAAATTCGTGCTTGATTTTAATTATTAAAAGTTTAAAAATTTAATTTAAATATGAAAAGGGCTAAACTGTAATTAAAGAAAGTTGAAAATGTAATTTAAAATAAATTGGTGGGCCAAAATCCAATTAATTAAAGTTTAATTTTCTGTGCAGGTGAGAAGAACCACGCGCCAATATGCACGCACGAAGCGTGGACGGTCCGATCAAAGAAGAAACGGCTGAGATTCGCGCGTGTTATTCACGCCCAACCGATCGCATGGGTGCAGATTCTTTTACGCGGCTCGGCGCCCGAGTGGGGCCCACCTGCCATGCAGGTCGGCGTGCGGATGGGACCCACTTCTCTGACGCGTCAGCCGCTGTCCCCCACGTACGCGCGCCTCTGATCCCTTGCACTGATCTCAGCGTGCAACCAGATTTTCCTCCAATCAGAATCTGCCACGTGTTCACTCTGAATCCCAACCTCTAATCAGCAACAACCACGTGTCCCGCTCTATTTTCAGCCAATCAAATGATGACATGTGGCATGTTATGATGAGCGCGAAAGCGCAGGATCACGCCGCGTGTAGCCGTTGTCCCCTGCGCGACAAACCATCATGGCACCTTTCCCTGAGCGAATCAAAAGCTGCCACGTGTCCGCTTTGATTCCTTTCAGCGAATCAGACGCTAACACGTGGCATGCATAATGAATTTAAAAATGCAGAATCGGTGCCCCTGTTTCACGCGTGATTTAATTAATATTTTTGATTCGATTTTCGATACAATTTTGTCCCCCACGCGGTTTTATTTATTATTTTTCGCACACTTCTCTGTCCCCCGCGTGTATTAAATATTAATATTTTTGATGTATTATTTTGGGTATAAATAGGAGATAAGATGATAGTGTTAAGGAGTTTTTTTTGAGTTTGTAATTTTTGTGGTGTTTGTGTGTTGGATGTGGAACACGCAGAAGCCATTTTTGGCTTTTGTTGTGTTCTGCGTGTGCCAAAAATTTGTTCTAATTGATGTTTTAATTTTCCTTCTCCTTCATTTTAATTTTCTGTATGTGTTGTAATTTTTATTTTAATTTTATGAAGTAATTTAATTTTTCTAGGGTTACATTTTATCTAAATATATGATGCTTTTATTTTAATTATTTTTGATAGATTTATAAGACGTTCGATTTTTTCGTTCTATTTTGTGCTTAATGCTTTTTGATTATTTACGAATCTTATCGAAACGATCTGTGGCACATGAATAAACTTGGAAGAGGAATTTGTGTGTATATTGCGCGTAAATAGAATGACATGTATGATGAAGGATAGGAATATACCCTAATTGTATGTGTGGCCATTTGAAAACTTAAAACATAATGAATTTCGGTGAATTTAATTCTCATAGAGATATAGTGAATTAATTTAACGAGGTGTGTTTGTACGGAGCTCGGAAGAGATGTATGAATAAAATTAGAAGTTTTCGGTTGACAAATTAAATGTACTAAAAAATATAAATCAAAAGAAAATAAAATGATTTGAGTTGATTAATTTGGTGAAAAATTGCAATCCTAGATTTCTTTTATTTTGTTTTTAAACTCTTTTCTTACATTTGCTTCAATCAACGTACGTTTTGAATAAAATCAGATTGAGATAATTTTAGTACTCAACAAACTATAGTAACAAATCTCCGTGGGAACGATACTTTACTTACAAATTTTATTACTTGTGACCGTGTATGCTTGCACGTTTTTGTGTGTTGTAAAACACTCAACAAGTTTTTGGCACCGTTGCCGGGGATTTGGTAACTATTTTCATTGTTGATATTAATACCAATTAATCTAATTTTAATTCAAAAAAAAAATTATTATTGTTGTTTATGTTTTGTTTGTTTAGTTTATTTTTCAATTTTCTCGTAAGATGAGATTTTGTTCATACACAAATCTTAACTTACAAAAAGAAAAAAAAACAACATTTTTATTTTTGCTTGTTTAATTTATTTTTCAATTTTATCGTAAGTTGAGATATTGTTTGACACACAAATCTTAACTTACAAATAGAAAAATAAATTTCTTTTGTTTATTGTTTCTTATTTTCTGTATTTTTCAAGTAAGTTGAGATTTTGTTTGACACACAAATCTTAACTTACAAAAAGAAAAAAATTATTTTTTTGTTGTTTTGCTTATTGTTTTTTGTTTAATTTATTTCTCCATTTTCTAATAAGTTGAGATTTTGTTTAACACACAAATCTTAACTTAACAAAAAGAAAAAATACATTATTTTTATTTTTGTTTGTTTAGTTTATTTTTCAATTTTCTCGTGAGTTGAGATTTTGTTTAACACACAAATCTTAACTCACATTAAGAAAAAAAATGTTCTTTATTGTTTTTATTGTAGGCTTAATTTATTTTTCAATTTTCTCGTAAGTTGAGACTTTGTTAACACACAAATCTTAACTAACAAAAAGAAAAATAATTGAGAAGTAAAGCTGACGACTATAAATCAAGCGCTTCTTGGGAGGCAACCCATGTGTTTTATTTTATTTTATTTTTCGAATTTATTAGTTTTTTTTATATATTTTGTTATGTTAATTTATTTTCTCTCGTAGGTGCAATGTGGGAGAAATGAAGCTATTTTTAATTAACCATTCAAACAAATCATACAAATCAAGTTTAACATAAGACAAAATGATGCAAATCATGCTTATCCTAAATATATTCTCCCCATATATGCATAACAAAATAAAACATGAAAGTAAAACACATTTTCCCTATTTTTGACATACGAGAAGGACAAAACATTGAACAAAGCAATGGAGCTAAACTCCCACTAAAGATAGAGCAATGTACAAGAAGATTAATGTAGAAGTGAAATGTGGTTTAAAATCCCCCCAAGTTTTATGACTCATTAACTTAAAAATCAATTAAAAAGGTAATGAATAAAAAGAAGATGTAAATGAATAAAAATATATTTTTTTAAATTTTTTATAAATAGCCACATAGTGTATTCAACTCATTTAATCACAAATGAGCACAAAAAAAATTGAAAACTCGTCATTTTTTTAAACTCAAATTTTAATTATCTATTGTATAAATAAGCAAGTAGAGTAGAAGATACACACAAGAAACACAAGCACATATAATGACATATTGACATTTACTTAAAGACATTATATATGTTTAAACTCCACAAATATGTCAATTAATTCATTTGTGATAAATCATAAAAGACTCAAAAGAAAAGAATATCACCTATCATATAAAATTATAATTGAATCTTCAATCTCACAAAAATAAAATACATCTACTATATGAGGACTTAAATTTTTTATCTTTATTTTATAAATGAGGCAAATGATTTTTTTTTAACCTTTATTGGCCCTTTCTTTTGGTGCATTCCATGTACAAGTTTGATAAACAATCGCTTTTGGCACAATATGTTTTTTGCATGAGCCATAAACCTAGCATGATGAATTTCATACTAGTTGTGAGGTAGCCCTCTTCACTCACTATGGTAGCTTCACACATTATAGTAGGTAGCCCTCTCAATACTTGATGGCTTCATACAGAAAATATTAGAAAGCAAGAAATAAAAATCAACACAATTTTACAATCAAGATTAGTTGAAATCCTATAGTCTTTCAAGAGAATTCATAAACTTCAAGCATAACATATATGCGTGTTTGTGAGTGTGTGAATAAGTTTATGTCAATATCGATCATCACATGTACAAGAATATATGTGTGCATAAGTCAAAATTGAAGAATAATTTATACAATAAATATCAAAATGAGTTGAGTCACTAAAATTAAGAGTATATATATAAAAGTATTAAATAAGTCTGATATTGTGTTGGCTAGATAAGGATTCTACTTCTCTTTTTTTATGTAAGTTTAATTAATAAATAAAATAAATACAATAAAAATTGCTCACGTAAGGTCATTTAAGAACTCAAACAAAAATACCTAGATGAAAAAATAAAAGCCGGTAACGTGATTGGGAAAAAACAATCTTTCATTATCCAAATTTTCTTGCATTTTGGTTTATCTATATCATTGGGTTGGGACTCAACTAACTTAGGTTTCATAGGTGTGTTCTTGGACTTAGCTTTACTTTTCTTATTAATCCCAAATGAAGATTCAATATGCATAATAGGATGATGATAATGAGTCATAGCAATAAAAATACTGAATTTTACTTGCTTCTTTGAACTTAAGACTTCATGCTTCTTAGTAGAATTTCTGAACAAGTTATTATAATTTCCATTCATCCTTGAATATGATGTAGCATGCATATATGAATGATTCTTATGGATCCTACTATGTGAAACATGGAAAAATGATTAGGTTTTAAGTATTCATCAAAAAATTACATTTTGGTCTTATATGACCTTTCCTACCACCATGATGATAGACAAGCACAAACTTAACAACTTTTTCTACCATAGGTGCAATAGTTATTTATGCATAAGTAGTAATGATAAAAATAGAGTTTAAGGGCCTTACAAATATGGTCTTTGATGTTGAAGGCATTGACTATTCATCTATGTATCCAAGACCTCTCTTATCTCTATGTGGCTTTCCATAGTCTACTCATTTGGAAAATATTTCAACACCTGTAGTCAAATTCATCACTGTCTCTTTAGCAATACCAAGTTCTTGTCTAAGCTTTTTGTTTTCCTTATTTGTTTCTATAAGACTTAGATTTAGAGAATTAATATGTTCAAACAAATCCTTTTTATCTTTCTCTAGGCTAGAGAAATTTATTTTATGAACATTAATGACATCATTAAGTTTAGTTACTTCCACAAGTTGTTTATCCCTATCTTTTCTAGCACCTAGACAATCTATGAATAGTTCATCGTAATTTGATATATTAAAATTAGACAGTAAGAAAGAAGAGTCTACTTCCTCATTTTCTTTATTTCAGCTAGAGTCAGAGTCATTGTGGCGTGCTTTGGTAGTTGCATTGAAGGAATAATAGTTAGTGTCATCATCTTCTAAGTTACTAGCATTATCATGCTCACTTTTTGTATCAATGAGTGTAGCATTAAAGGTTTTTCCAACTTTCTTTTTATTGTTCGTATATTCATTAGAAATATGACCAAAATCCCCACAAGTAAAGCATTGAGGACCAGTGTGCTTAGCTTTCTTACCATCAGAACTAGGAGGCTTGATTTCCCTTGACGTTTGGTGCCTTGAACAACTAGATTATCCCTTGTTAGATTCATTATTATGTTAACCTTTATTTTTCAAGAACTTTTTAACTTTTTGTGCTAATAAGATTAGTAACTCATAATTCATATCCTCATCACTACCTGTCCTTTTTGGAGCTTTTGAATGCCACATCCTTGATTTTCTTGGGTGTATCAAAAGTAACCTCATAGGTTTGGATTGACCCGATAAGTTTATCAATGTTTAGTGTGTCCATAGTCTTTCTTTCCTCTATCACTATAACTTTCATCTTGTAGTTTGTTGTTAATGAGCTTAGGAGTTTGCATACTTGTATAGGTTGTGGAATTTTCTCACCAAGGTTAGAAAAAGCATGGGTGATATCACAAAAGTGAGCATAGAATTGTCCAAAAGTTTCAGTGTTCTTCATTTTAATGAAATCAAACTCAGATGTTAGCAATCTCAATTTTGTTTGTTTCACTTGGGAAGTTCCTTCATGAGCAAGAGAAAATGTATTCCATGCATCTTTAGTGGTCTCACAGTTAGAGATGCAATGAAACTCTACAGCAAATATTGAGCTTAGACCCTTTTGGTTTTCCCTACTAAGGGTACGTTCTTCAATGGTCTGGTATTTTCTTGGCTTTATGGTTGTTACACCATTTTTCATTACCGAAGATGGTTCCCAACCATTAAGAATAGCATCCCAGATGTTTTCATCTTGTTTGAGAAAGGCTTGCATGGAGGCCTTTTAGTAAGAGTAATTATACTCATCATAGAATGAGGGGTCTAACATCTAACCCACCTTGTTTCATTTGATCCATAAGTAGAAGTGTGTGTACCTAAGGATCAAACTCACTAAGTGTGTCTAGCGTTGGCTTTGATACCAATTGAAGGTTTATAAAATATGGACCTAATTAATCTAGAGAAAGTGAATAGGTTATTTTTAATTTTTACCAATTTATAATTTAATAACCTAAACAAAATGGCTAGGTATGAAATCACGTGTAAGAATAAAGTACAAAAATAAAAGAATATCACACAATATTTTTAGGTGAAAATAACCTAGGTCATAACCATGATCTAAGAGGAAAACCACTGATCCACCGGATCACCTAACTTTTCAATATAAAAACCAAATGTTCAAGTACAAACTCGGTTTTATACTACCCTCCCTAGGATACTACCCCCAATGCAATTTACTTATGAGCTCTTGCTCTGTTTTCATAGTTTCTAATATTAGCGTGAGCGGTTTTCAATCCAACATTCCAATAAGCTTCCTGCCAATCAGATACGTTCACAAATCAACTGCAAAAAGGGTTAGCATAAAAATACAAGTGCTCATGTGTGTTCTAGAACGAATTTAACAATTAATAATCCTAACTAGATGATTCAAAACATGTACCACTTAAATCCAATCAACTAGTAAATCTTAGAGCAAAAAAGATTAAGCATAAGTTCAATTAAAATAACTTCTTGAAATTTAATAATTAAATAAAATAATCATGATCACTAATATAATTGTTTGATTTAAATATGTAAGATCCTAATCATAGAATAAACTATATGAATATGGAAAATATGAAACAAAAATATTAAAAAAAAATAGAAATTTAGAAAAACGATCATCAATTTATGATTATATCAATTAATGTCCCTTCTCATAAATTACTTGACATGAATATATATATAACCTATATCTTTGACCAAGCTCTGTACCTTAGCTACCGTCGATGTTCCCTAATGATAGAGATAATAAGATTTTATATTTTCTTTTCGGTAGGTTTGCTTCTTCTTTTTTCAAATTCATTCGACAACTTTGCTTTTTTTTCAAATTCATTCCGTAGGTCTTGCTTTTATTCAGCCACACAATTACTCAACACTAATGTGTCTATATATAAAGATAATAATAATAACTTAGTGGTATTAAGGTTAAATATATTTTGGATTTAATTTTTTAAAGTCCATTAAAAACTTTAATATTATAAAAAAATCATTTTTAAAACACATCTTAAAAATATTAAAACACATCTAAAAAATATTTGATTAGTAATTTCATAAATTGATTCAAAAAAATTTAAAAATATTTTAGCAATAAAAATAATTCCAATTTTATGAACATGTCTTATTAAATACATCCGTGCAATCATATGTGTCATAGTTATAAAAGATATACATGAAGTACGATTATCTAGAATTCTGACATTTTTTTTAACTTTACTTGATAGACTTGATAACGAGCTTAAAATAAGTTTACATGAAAATATTTTATTCACAAAAATAACCAAAACTTATAGTTATTATTTATTTTAAAAAGTAGTTATAGTTAAAAGGGACATAATGAGCCTTACATTTAATGTAATCTACATGTTATAGTATTAATATAAAATAATAGAAAATAAAACATACATGCAATGACTACAACAGTTACTAAATATCAAACTCATTAAAACTAAAAATAATTACTAAACATCAAACTTACTACCACTAAAAACTTTGTCTTGTAGCTTTAATGATTGGATATGAATTGTTGTTATCTACAAAGGCACAATAGTTATACCGCATCATCAAATAAAGATAATATTATCTATAGTTATTAACACGCCATGTGTATGTAACTTGATTCCTTCAAACTTTGACACTAATAAATCAAGAATTGATTAGAAAGAAGAAGAATCGAAAATTGATATTTTGATGTTTTTTTCTATTTCTGTCGACATTTTCGCAATAATAATTAGGATATTTTAGCCAAAAAATATTTAAATAAAAATTTAATAATGATGATATTTAAGTGATAATTTGTCAACATTCTTAATAATTTCGCAATAATTTAGTCAAAATATATGGATATTATGTTTTAATGTCAGGATGTGTAAAATAACAATATTATCGTGATAATGTCAATGACATCATCAAGGTTTTCATCGTTGCATCTACCTAATGATCAATAGAAGATAAATCACTAGTAATCCTTTTAAATTCATCATGATTTGATTTAAGATTTTTAGACGAATTCATTTTAAAAGTATAAAATTTCAATTTTAAATGGACCTTTTTAGAAAGAGTCTTTTTCAAATAAAGATCATCAAGTTTATAAATTACCTCCTTTGATGTAATATGGTAAGAAGCCTTGAGAAGAAATTTATCATAAAAATTAAGTATTATGGCAATATAAACCTTTTTTCAATTTTTTTATCACTTTCAATTGCAATATCAGGTATATCATTAGGGTTAGTGACCTCATAAGTCTTTATTTGCATTAAAAAGGCATACATCTTTTTCTAGAGCATGAAATCATAATTATTACCAAACTAAGGGTTTACAAAACGTACTGGAATCAACTCAATCCAACATACCCAAAACAACCAAACACAATATTTTCAGTTTTAGGATTTTATTGGTTTGGGTGAAACTTTTTTTTTTACAAAACTGATTAATATTGTGTCAGTTTGGTTTTCAATTCTTTAAACCAATTACAAAAAGAGCCAAAACAATCCATTTATTTTATTATTTTTATTTTTGTATTCTTATTTAGGGTTTATATCACAATCATGTTTCATTCTAATATTTATATTCTATGAATATATTAAAAGCTTATGTCGTGCTTAGGGAGGGATAATATCTGAAATTCCTCTAGGGTTTAGCATATCTTCACTTATGCCTTCGATGTTTATAAAATATTTAAAATTCCCTAAGACTTTATAGTTAATACCATTGGTATCCTTTATTCCTAATGGTGTTAATTTTCCATCTATTACTATTTAGAATACTATTCCTTGGATATATACAATTTTTAATCGAGGGTTAATATTAACTTAGGTGATGGACTTTGTTTATTTATGGAAAACAATAATTTGTTTAAAAAACTTATTATTTTTGGTATAAATCTAATTTTCTTTTATATTCATTACAATTGCATAATATATTATATTCTTCATAATGTTGATTACTTAAATCTAATCCTGAGTCTATTAATTGTTTTTAAAATTAAATATTATTTTTTTATTTGTTAAATCTAATAGTTCTAATTTATGTACTAATGATTCGATATTCATAGAGTATTATCTTGATAAGTCATATATGTTGAATGCATATTATTTTGTCCTATTCGTAATATACAAATAAGTTTTTCTTGTATACATATAGTGTACTTATAATCTTTAAAGAAGTAATATCCAAACATTAAATTGTTGAATTCCTCTTCCTCTATTCTTACATATTTTTAACTAAAATAGTCTCATAACATCCTTGAAATAGGATGGTCTATGATGCTTATGATAGCTTTAATATAATCTATATAGATATCTAATAAGGTGTTAAATCTTTTAAAATTTTCAAGACAAGTTTCATAATCCTCATTTTTAAAGTATTCATTTAAATGATAGAGATAACTTTTATCAAAAAATTTAATAGAATTAGTTTTTTATCTTTAATTTTATTTAGAATTAGTTGTTTATTTGTAAAACTCCATTTTCCTATTTTAGCAATATTATAACTTGATGTAAACAAATATTTAAAAATTAAAGATTCTTAACTGGTTTAAATTTATAATTATTATACCTGAATTTGATGGGTCCACCACAGTCTTCTTTCATGTTCGTCTTCTTTTATTACACTTGTTATGCCTTAGCTTTGCTCAAACCTCAAAGCCCTCCTGACAATGGTGAGCCTTCTACATTTGTAGATAAATGGTGTCCAATAGTTGAATTATTAGAGAAGAGTAACTGAACTCTATTTTATTCATAGGATAATAATTATTACAACTTAAGGTCAACTAAGAACCTTGAAGAGTCACTCATAATTAATGGATATAACATTATTGATTTTGATATTTCTAGATTGAGGGGTTTTCTATGCTAGAGTTTTTTTATGTTTCAGAATAGATAGCTCTGGATTTCAATGTATTCGTGTCCTTTGAAATGAGCATAAGGGTTTCTTTTATAGCACAAGAAATTTTTGATGACCTTAATAATGACACATTTTCATCTTCTCAGTATTTGATGCAGAGAATGCATCTGTGGTCTTTGGTGGCTTTTCTGGCATAGAAGTAGAACACCTTCCTTGTTTCTTGACCAATTTCCAAGTTGTTGCAATTAAAATTGGCTTCGTATTTGGTAATTTTTTCACCATCTTCTTCTGATAGAGCCATGCTATTGTGAGAAATAATGTTGACTTTATTAGTTGAATAATTTACTTTGATCTCAGTAGAATTGTCAATCTTCCAGAGTTCATAATAAATTTAGCCTAACATTTGACCTTTTAGTACACAGAGTTCTTTTGTGTTGAATTCCTTTTTGGGAAGTGCCCTTGGTTTAGGAACCTTTCTGTTTGTGTTGGAAATCCCTATCTTGATGAAGTGGTAAGGACTAATATATTCTTTCTCATTCTAGTCCATTAATGAATTGAAAAATCTAAAATAAATAGGTTTATCATCTATTTTAATCTTCCTTCTAAAGTTCTTGATTGTTTTTTTAAAATTTTATGGAAAATAATTTAACTCGCTTAAATTAATTCCTGGATATATATTTTCTATTAGTCCTATATGAAAGACTTTATACAAAAATAATGGATCAGCTCCTTCCAAGTTATTGAATTTACTTCATGTACGAAATTTCTTGTCTATAGTATAGAACTTCATATCTTTAATATGTTCTTGGGCAGATTTTTTGGCCAATTTATAGAGACTCAACCATTGTGATTTACTAAGATTTCTATATTGGTCATTCTCATATTCAATGATTGGAGTATTTCTAGGGGATATCTCTCTGAATAGCACTGAATGTTTTACTATTTTTGATGTCTCTTGAGGATATGCTTCTCTAAATAGCACTGGAGGCCTTGCTATCTTTCCAAGATTTTTCAATCTTCTTAGAGTTATTGGTTATTATTGTAATGTTGCAAAATGATTTCTTACTATCTCCTCTGGAGCTATTAGTTTTTGGTGTTTTGTAGTTGGCATAACTACCTTCTGTTTCTATTCTGTTGGTGAAGGTTCTATGAGTTACTCCACTAATTCGTAGAATAGATTTATTGGCTTCTGCCCAATTGTTATAAATTCTTGGTTTTGGGCCATTATAGACCACATAAACTTTTTTTTGTTCTTTTTTTTTGCCTCATCTACCTAATTGAGCTTTGTGGTTTTAGAAGTTTTTTGTGAACTGTTAGGTTTTTTCTTTTTATCTTTAGAAGTTTCACCTTGAATTTTTAATGAAGATTCATCTTTTGAGCTTATGGTCTCCAGAGGTTGTTTTGAACAATTAAGTTCTTCCTGTTTCTTTCTTGTCTCCATAAGAGATTTCTCAAGATATAGTAGCTCAAGTTGTTCTTGTAGGATTTTTATCTCCTTTTCCTTTATCTTGATTTTGATGTCAAGATGTACCATTCCTGAATACATAAAAATAGTTAGAGGTGCTACCTCTATAGTAAGAGCATCTACTAAGCTATTTTTATAGCCTGGAAGATGTTCAACATTAAAATTGTAATGGTTGAACCATTGTTGTGATCTAACTAATCTTCCTTATTTGTAATCCCCTGCAATATTAGTTCTTAAGAAATAACCAAAATTCTTGTTATTTGTTCTAACCAAGAATCTAGAGCTTATAACATATATTGCAAATTTCTTAATGGCTTTTTTTACATCTAAATATTATTTTTCATTACTATGGTAATTTAATTCTAAACCTTGGAAAGATCTTGATGTATATCTACAAAGATAGCCATCTTTGTCATCTACTCTTGCTTTAAGAACTGCTCCCTAATATTCTTGTGAAACATATGTTTCAATTATCATTTTATCATCTGGCCCTGGATGGTATAAAGTTGAAAAAAATTTACCTTTACGTTTACTCTATCCATATACAAAGTATCTTCGGCTATCCATTTCTAGATATGATCTTTTCTCAATTTTTCTTGTAAAGGTTTTCGCATTTATGTAAGTTTTTTTGATATATGCTTCTGCATATGTTAAACATCTTAAAAATCTCTATAATTGGTTTTTATCTTTTAATTCATTAGGAAATTCCTAAATATTATTTAGTATATAGGGTTGTAGGTTATGTTTTCCATTTTCAATTTCCAACCCAAAATATTTAATTTTTTGTTGAGCAAGTACTGCTTTCTTTTCAGAGAGTACAATACCTTTTTCCTTACATTCTTGTAGAATATTGATAATATCGAAATAATGTTTATTTAATTCATTACTGAAAACCAAAATATCCTTTATGTAAACACAACAAACATCTATAATTTCTTGAAAATGTTATCCATATATCTTTGAAAAATACTTAGAGCTTGTTTTAATCTAAATGATATAATTTTCCATTAGAATTTTCCTTGGGGGAAACTAAATGCTGTTAGTTTTTAGGATTCTTCATCCAGTCTTATTTGCCAAAATCTACTTTTGCAATCAAAACTCAAGAAATATTTATTTTCTTTTATTAATGATAGTAGTTCTTCCTTTTTTGGAATGAAGTATCCATCGTCAATGGTTTCTTTATTTAGTGCTTTAAACTTTATTACCATTCTCTTTTTTCCTCAACTTTTTTCCAACTAAAAATGTTGGATAAGAATGAGGTGAATTACTTGGTATTATGACTTTTAATTCCAAAATTTCTTAAATTTGTTTTCCAAATTCAATCATGTCTTATGGAGTATAAATAATTGATTTTACTCTTATGATCTTGTTAGGATATCTTAATTTTATATTGACTATTGTTTTAGACTTATTTATTTTTAGATCCAAAGGATTTTCTATATTGTCTATTTTTAATAGTTTTCTAATGCCTGTTAGGGCTTTGTCTTCTTATATTTCATTGAGAAAATAGTTTTTTTCTTCTATATCTAATAAAATATTTTCTAAATAAGGTTTTTTCTAGTCTATCTCACCACATTTTCGCTTTTTATGTTGTTGCATAAAAGTTAGGTTTGAGATAGTTAAAGCTTTTCTTATTTTTGAGACATAGATAATATCGCCTTTTAAGGTTGTGAGACTTATTTTGTCGAAATATTGTGTGAAAAGTTGATACAAGTTTAGGAAATTATTTCCTATTAACAAATCAATTCATGTTCCCTCTTGATATATGGTAGGAATGTGAAACTTTTTTTCCTCCTATCATTATATCAGTATCTTTTAATACCTTATTAAGATTTATTGTAGTATTATTAGCAATTCTTACAATTAAATCTTTTGGTTCATGTTTTCAGTTATCTTCTAAAAATACATATTTACTGGCTACACACATACTAGCTTCTGTATCTATATATGCATGTAAATGATAAGTGGTATAACCATTTAAATTTTAGTTTTACTTTAATGTAAGTACTATTTGGATTTTTATTACTATACAAATCATTCATCTTCTAATTAAGAATCTCTATAATTCGAGGGTTCATATTCTGAGTCTGTTATTTCTTCCTCAATTTCTTTTAATAGATAGATACTATAAGTATCATCTATATCAGATTCCTTGATTTATTCTAATTCCATTTTGAAAGCTTCTTCTAAGATTTTTGTTTTTTATGAAAATTCCTTTTTATGTTGAAGTCTACTTGGACATTCGTTGGCATAATGCCCTTCTTCATTACAGACCCAACATTTATATTTTTTCTTTCCTAAATAGCAATAATTCATGTTTTCATAAGGTTTATACTTTTTTCTTCTAAAATATATTTTCTTGTAGGTTTATCTATTAAATATTTTTTTATATTTTTGGAAACTTTGTTTTTTGAATTTATATTTTTAAAATATTTTATATTTTTTATATTTTTATATTTATATTTTTGTTTATACGATTTTATATTACATCCATCTTTTCCTGGTATTCTAAAATCTTTTGTGTTACAATAGATTTTATTATTTCCTCTTATAAGCTTATATTATTTTATTTCTTGGAATTTAATAATGATCCAATTTTTAAAGCTTTTTATTCTTCCTCATAGAGTATCTAGTATAGTTTCTCTATTTCTTTGTTCTTTGTTAAGGTCTTATGTAGTGTTCTACGTAATTTTTGGAAAAACATTTATTTATAAGTTGTTTGCATAAAGGGTGGTAATTTATGGTAATACATTTCATATTTAAAAATAAAAGAATCTATGTAACACATGTTACAAATTTTCATATTTTTTAGATGTCATTTAGCTTCATTGATTTCATTTTCACTGGATTTAGTGATAGTTCTTCCTTTATTTTCTCCAATAAATTCTTTGTATATTTCATTTATTATTGTATCTAAGTATTCCCTTCTTGTGGAAACATTCCCTTGCATTAACAAATATTGTTGGTCTTTTAAGTTTGAAAACCAAACTTTAACATTTTCTGTCATTTTTTGTGCTATAAGTACTTTACAGATTGAAGGATTTGTTTGGGTAGTTTGAGATATTTGTATAAGCACACTCATACCACTAGCCCATTCATCTAAGGCTTTCTTCCTATCTCTTATATAGTCTAAATCTAGAAGATCATACTTATAATTATCATGGAGTTTGAATTCTGGTGGAATACTACCTCTAGTTCCCCAATGCAACATTTCCTCCATTTTAGGAGGTTGTCTTCTTCTATCTGTGGTATGAGTTTGTTCTGTTATTTGCCTATTTTTTTCTTCCCTGTGTGGGTCAGAAGTTTCTTCTTAGTAAGAGACTGGTAATAAAATTGGTTTCATATGACCTTTTGGGGTCATGTTTTCTAGTTGAGAATCACTCTTATTGATTATTGTTATATCATCTTCTTCTTTATTCGTACAATTTTTTTCATTATAATGTTCTTCTATTTCTTCATTAGTTAGTATCAATAAATTAACTAATTTTTCTATATCCTTATTTCCAAGGTTCATGAATTTTCTTTCTAATTCTTTTTATGCATCTATTATTTCCTGTAGATATGTTGTGTTTGATTCTTGGACTAAATCTATTTCATTTTTTAATAATTTTACAGTTTCAAATAATATTGCTTGATTTTTCACTACACCTACTAGGCTTCCATTTACTTCCAAATGAATATTTTTTATTTTATTTTAAAACATTATTATTATTATTTTTCCTAATATACAGTCATGAACTAATGTCTTCATTATTTTAACTTCATTTTTTAGTTTTTTAAGTTCTTCTTAGTTAGAAGTTTCTCTTTCATGGTCTATAAAAGTAAAAATTATCATGCTATTATTTTTAACAACATTACTTTTTCTCAATGTTATCAAGAGTTTTTCTTTGATATCTAATTGTCATTCTTCTAGTATTTCAAAGTCTGTTAGTATTTCAAGTTTTATTATTTGTCTAAGTTCCTTAAAAGTTTTGTCTATTTCTATAAATTTATTTTATCCGTATATTGAACTATTATGACTATTGGTTAAATAATATGCTTCTAGATAATGTATTGAAAATAAATGATTTCATTCTTTTATTAATTCTCCTATTTCAAATTCATAAGCTAAACTTAATACTTGATTTTGATTTTTATCATGTATATTGATAGCAAATCTAAGATATGTTATAAATTTTAACTTTTGGTATCCTAAGTTACTATGGATCATTCCTAATAAAATATTTTTCATATTTATTATTATGTTATCTAATAATACTATTTTTATTGGCGTATTTATTCCTTCTCTAAAATGAGTTTTTATTAATATTTGAATTCCTCCTAAATGGAGATATCCAATTTTTTTTATCTTTATGAGGAATTTTTGATAGTTTGCTTAATATAATTTTTTTATCAATTAATAGTATATTATACATTCATTTTATATCTGTAATCTTAATATTCATTTCTTTATTACTTATGCCATAATAAATTATGTTTTTCCTATGAAATAATTTTCTTAATAAAAATAACATGTCTTTAAATACATCTCATTCTTTAAGATTTAATTTTGTTTTTTGAATTGTTTTCAAATTTGTTTTTTACTTATTATCATTTCCTGTGAAAAACATCATGAGATGTCTTCTATTTCTATGTCTATTATTTCTTAGTTTATTTTTTCTTCCATTTTAGGAATGTTACTATTTACTTTCGTTAGATTTAATTTTTGTTATGTTTAAAGGGGTATTTTTAAATGTTTGAAACCTTAGAAATATTTTTGAAAATTCCCCAAAACATATGGATATCTCTTATATTAATCGCTTGAAACATGGTTGGAATTTAGTTTTTTGTATGCTTTTTTTTATAGATAGATAACTTAAGTATTTTACTCATATTCTCCATGTTGTAATAGACAATATATACTAGGTATTTGAATTTTTGTCTTATTTTGTTATTTATTGTTATGTTTATAATTCTATATTATACTACAACCTTTTTTATTTGAGATAATATTTTAAAATTAGATTTTATATTCTAGTTTATTATTGTATGATAAACAAGTTTTGTCTATTTTTATCATTAGAGTTTAAATATTTAAGCGAAATTGATGCAAGAATTTTAAACTAAGTGCTTTTTCTTTTTTCTTTTTATCTATGTGATACATTAGTTTTATACTATTTAATTATTTATCTATTATAATTTATGAGTACATTACTTTTCATATTTTTACTGCTAGAACTTGCATCTCATAAACAATATTATGAATAACTTGGACATGAGAATTAGGAAATTTTTGTTGGATAAATTATAACCATTTATTATTATCAATTTGTCATATTTTCAATTTTTTCTTACATTGATATGAATAATGATATTAGGTAAGTATTTGAGATCTAAATTTTTAAATTTAAAGATTATAATAAATTACCATTAAAAACATTTGAAATTATAAAGAGATAAAAATATTAATAAATAAAATCTATCAACACAAAAATGGGAAAATTTTCCTTGATCCAATCCAAATCAATAAAATTAATTTGAGTTGGACTTGTTTTTTCAATTTATTATTTCAAGAACCAACGTATTAAATCAATTTAAATTTAAATTTAAACTCAAACCAACTCATATATGCACACATCTACATTAAATTATAATCTTTTGTATTTGAAAGTGGTCCCCAACAAATTACTAACCTTAGCAAAACACATGGTGAAATCATTGAATCAATGAGTTAATCACAAGAACCAAAAATTGAGTTTCAAAAAAATAAAAAATAGAAACATTTGTCCAATGAAATATTACACAAACGAACCCTAATCGCACAATGAAACGTCCATATATAGCTACTTTGCCATTTAAGCAAACCCTAAAGTATTTCTAATTTTCCCAGAAGTAAATAAACTCCATATATAGCTACTTCCATCACGTTACTGCATTGCTGAGGATCTATAATTGCCATAAGACATATAACTCTAAAACCAAGTTTGCTGTATCATTCTGCCAAAGTGCTTCACAATTCATGCAGATCAAAAGTCAGGAACAAGTAGGAGCATCAAAGTTGGGGATTACTACAAACTTCATAGACATAGGAGTGATGAAGATTGGAGAAGTTGCATCAACAATGCCAGGTTGAAACTTAGGGATATCTGCACCTTTTGTAAGCTCCAATGGAATTCCATTAAGAAGCATTGTTTTACTTCTCAAGTAACCATTTTTCGGAGTTAAATGGTACTCTTCTCTGTGCACTGTTTCATCTAATGCTTTTCTTCCGATCCATGCAACCATTCTCTTAACATGTAACACAAGAGAACTTTGCTTGTGAAGCACATGCCGTGGTGCATGTAAATTGATGTTCATATTATTTTCAACATTGAGAACAAATTCAGTTCGATTGCTCAGATTGATCAGAAGTAGAGTTATACCCGCCTGTACCATGATAGCAAGAATTAAGTTTAAAGTAAGTTAACTTGATTGCATTATTTGAAAAAGAAGAATGGCAGGATATGCTGAATATTTTAACAAATGGAAAAACTCAAGAAATGAAGGCTTACAAGGCATTATGACATTTAGAAGCGGGTGTACTATGTTTTATGTTCCCATCCTATTGAACTAGTTGCAAATTTGTCCCTTGCTTTTGATTTGATTAAAAAATGTCCCTGACGGTCATGCCACATTTAAGGATTTGTATTCATTTTGTCAACAAATCTAACAGAAAATGACAGGCCGTTCAAATTCTCGTGACAAGTGCCATTTTACATTATCTTTGTTATCAGAATGAGCAAAAATTAGACAAAGTCCTTTAAATGCAATTGCAGACCATGAAGTTGAGAACATGTTTTCAACAAATTAAAGCTTTGGGGCAAATTTGTAACTGGTCCAATAGATTGGGGACATAAAACATAATGAACAGTGCTAACAACACTCATTTTCACTTGGTACTATTCTTCAAGTGACACATGTAAGCTTTAATTCATTTTATACATTAACTTAAATAAATATGAAAATAGTATCTAAAAAATATGATGTAATTGAAAATGAGAGTGTAATTGAAAGTGTTGCTAACACTTCCCAAAAGATAATTTACTCTCCGGAACAGAAGATTGGTACTGATATGTATAACAAGTCTAAAGAAAGCTGGAAAGAAAAATATGTAAGTGTTTCATGTCTAAGGTTCTATGTATGAGCTGAGTGACTAATCTTGTAACTAAAGATGCTGCTAAAAAGAGTCAGAAACAATAAGAAAGAGGAAGATGACAACAAATCTCTATCTAGCGGAAGCAAGAAAAGAGGCACTGAGGAAGATATTTCTCAGACTCCAAAACCTAAATGTTCCAGACTCGATTTTTCTTGACAAAAGTCTAATAGAAGGTTCAGGACAGTTACTACCACAGAAGCAGGCTGCAATTCCTTACGGATAATGTGCTCATTTAAAAAAGATGAACTATTGAAATGTGCAAAAGAAGCAAGGCAATGCATCCCAATAGTCGTTGAGGAAATTAAAACAAAGGAACATCTATTGAGGGCAAGGAGGCAGCCCCTGACATGTCCCCACTCAACCATAACATTTGAGGCACAATCAGAAGTGCTCAAATGGAACTGAGTAAATTGGTAAAGACATCAAATCCTGCCTGTATTTGGCTTATGGAGCCGAAGGTCTCTAGTGAACAAATTGTTAATTTGGCTTCTGTTTTAGGCTTTAGACTTTCAATTACTTGTTCTTCTTTTAACTCTGCTAGGGTTATGCTTTGTTCATCAAGGAGGAATTGATTTTGTAGTTTTTGAAATGTCTGATAATTGTGTTGTGGAAGTTAAAATTGCACCTAGAAGAAGGCCAACTAACTAGTAGATATGTTGTGTATATCTCCACCTGATCCCTATTATAAAGAGAGAACTATTCTGGTCTTACCTCTCCGGAGTTCTAGCTTCTTATGATGGTGAATAGCATACTATTGGAGACTTTAATGAAATAGTAAGCTCAGATGAAAAATGGGGAGGAAAACCAGTTAATTTACAGAGAAGTTTCCTAAATCAACTAATGGATGGTGTGCCTGACTTAGGTGCTTCTAGTCCAAAATTCACTTGGAAAAATAATCAAAGAATGCAGAATAAAAAATAAAATAAAATAAAAATATTAGACCATGCTATTGCAAGTCATGGTTGGTTCTTAGAGTATTCAAGAGCGGCTGTAATTAACAAGCCCTCAGTGACTGGATGTGCATGGTGAAAGCAACTTCCTACCAAGACCTTTTCACTTTCTTGAAGCATGGTGAAAAGGGCCCACTTGTAAGACAGTTGTTTCTCAGGCTTGGAGTTCATATGTAAGGGGTAATTGGTCTTCATAATTATGCAAGAAAACTTAGGCTTTGGAACAAGCAACATTTTGGGTTATGCCATGAAAAAAATAAAGCAGACTGAAGCAAAGCTGGCAACACGACAAGAAAATGATACATCATCAGAGGATCTAGACCAAATACAAAAACCTCAGGAACAACTTTAAGATTAATTAACTAGACATTATCTCATCTGGAAGCAAAAATCAAGAGAAATATGGGTTAAGGATGGTGATATAAATATAAAGATCTTTCATCTATCTACTTTATAGGAGGAAGAATTCAGTTTTGGCTCTGCAAAATGACAATGGCCAATGGATGTATGAGAGAGATCAGATTGGTGATGAAACTTTGTGCAAGAGTTCTTTACATCATGCATCATGATTCATGAACCCATAAATGAATTTAACAATGATTATCATCTTACAAAAGAAAAATCAGCCCCCTCATATCACCCATAATTGATCAATCATCTTATGTAATGTATCTTATAAGATTATTTCCAAGATACCAGTGAATAGAATGAGAACGTTATTGGATTAATGAATGTCTCCATTTCATGCTGTATATATATGCCAAGCAAATGCATCTCTGAAAATACAATTTTAGCACAAGAGTTGGTTCATTGCATGAAGAGAAAGCAAGAGAACAAAGTTTATGATAAAAAGGAATGGGATTTGATTATGCACATTTTAAAGAGAATGGGTTTTTCCGAGCAGTGTTGTAATTTAAACTTCCAATGCCAATCCAGTCTCATATTCTATCCTCCTCAATGGATCTAAATATGGATTTATCAAACCTACAAATAGTTGAGATAAGGAGATCCAATGTCTCCATATTTGTTCATAATTGCATTTGAAATCTTCTCAAGATTGATTGCTAAAGCTGAATCACAAAGCTATACTATGGAATCAAGATTGAAAAAAATAATATCTCATTCTGTCATCTATACTATGATGTACTAATATTTTGCAAGGCTGACAAAGAAGCAAGGCGATTGTTGTCTCTCTTGCAATTATATGGACAATGCTCAAGCCAAACCCCAAATTTTAATAAATTTGTGATGTTCTTCTCAAGAAAAGCTTCCCTATAAGGCACACAATGGTTTTTACACTCCATTATATCATTCTGTGGCGTATAAGCACAGACTGTGATAGAAGATGTCATGAGTTTTGAACAAATCAGTAAGAGATTAACTAACAAACTCGTGACCGTTATCAAAATGAAAAAATTGAACAGGAGTTTGAAATTGTGTGAAAATCATATAATAAAATTAACGAATGACCAGTATAATGTTACTCTAAGATTTAATCAAATAAACCCATGTAACTCTTATGACCAGTAGGAAAAGAAAAAGACCCCCACCCATCAGTGTAAACACACAAAACAAGCATAACTTTATTTGAACTTACTTTAAAAGGAATGCATTGATTTTTGGCATAAATGCATTGTTCACACTTTAAACTATAAGCAGAAACATTGCAAAACAATTTTGGGAATAAACGTTTAATGGAAAAGATGGATGTCCTAAAATCCACAACTAGGATTGTTTGTCCCCTTAACAAAATAGTAAAGACCTCTCTCCCACAAGTGTTAATTGTCTTCTTTGTTAGATTGTCTTGAAACACAAAACACACAATGGTAGAATAAAAGGTGACAAAATAATTAACACTTTTGGTTATTTTCTTAATAGACAAAAGATTATTGGACAGACTTGGTGCAAGTAAAAGAAAGAAAGTGAGGGTAATAATGAGACATTTCAAACCCTATAATTAATATAGATGTCCCATTGGCAGTCTGAACAGACTTAACAGAATAGAGTATTAGAGAATCAAGAATAAAAGAATTATTAGTCATGTGATCAGTAGCGTTTGATATAATAAGCAAAGTGTCAAAAGCAGAAGAAACAAATATTAAACCAAAATCACATCCTAGAGTTTATCATTTGAGAAACATGAGAGGTACAAGAAGAGTCTATAGATGCAAACATTGTGGCTCAAACAACAAGACGAAAAAACACACACGCAAAAATAGCACAAATAACTGCAAAAGTATTGCTAACAATAACCAGGTAATGATACTCCAAATAAAGGACAACTGCATCCCCAAGACAGTAAGAGTGACAGCAAAAACTTTCCTGGAAAATCAGCAATAAATTCTGTAGCAACAAAGAATTGTATCGCAAAAAGTATGGTAAAAAAACATATAACTTTCCAAAAAAATACTGGAAAGAGATAGTATAATATTAGTCAAACCAACGACGAGAGAGGACTGATGGTGGTACAAGCTGATCAGCATTGCAAAACCACCCAGAGTAAAAACAGATCGTTGGCAGGAAGATGACCAAATCCACGGCCAAAACAAGACAAACGAAAGTGGGACATTGGGAAAAAAGGGCGGCAATAGCAACCAAGATAGTGGTGGTGGCGTAGGCTAAGTACATTCAAATCAACAGTGCAAACCTCCCTGCAAGAAACAGATGACAGTGCCAGAAAAAACAGGGCAGGCAAACACAGATCAGGCCTGTTGCAGCGAAGGTAGCTAGGGGGACAGTCGACATTGGCACAAAGCAGGGGCTGGTACTGGTGGATTGTCAATCCAATGGTTATCAATGTGTAGGGTGTACGAACTCCAGCCAACTCACCACGGAGTTGGCTCTGCAAAAGCTGGATGGGAATCATGGGATTTCACTTCATGGAAAAGCAATTTTTTTCTTTTGCATTGATACCAAATTAAATTATGAAAGTTAATTTCTTTGTTTTATTAACCAAATTCAGTATTTATATACACGTACAAGAAGAGTTCTCAATTAGGAAGGAAAGTTAATCCTAATTACAATCAAATTCACATTGACACCTAAGATAAACTATACAATAATAAAAATAATATGAATAATAACACGTTCCAAAGTCCTCAGTTATGAGTGCTTCTGTTAAAAATGGGGACTTGTAAAGGGATTTGTGGTACCAAACAACTCTAAAGGCAAGGTTTATGTTTTCAAATTGGGAATGGAGCTAATATCAAAGTTTTTAAAGATCCTTGTGTCCCTGGCTAGAACATTTTGTACCTAAACCAGTGATTGATATGAATGATATATTATTTGAGTTGATAGTAAAAGACCTAGCAGATCAAAATAGAGGTTGGAACTGGGGTCTCTTGAACTAACCAGTAGACCCTACTTCAGCTAATTTAATTGGTAGACTCAGAAGTCCAAATGAATTGTTGAATGATAAACTCATTTGTATTCCGAATAAATCTGGCAGTTTTTTAGTGAAGTCAACTAATAAAAGATTGGTTTCACATTCAGGTAATATTGGAGAAAATCCACTATGGAAGTCACTGTGGAAAGCAAAACTACATGAAAGACATAAGTCGTCTTGTTTTGGTGAATGCTTGCGGTAAGAGATAATATTAAAAGGTTTTATTGATGATAGGTTCCTCTATGTCTACAAGAAACAGAAGCTATCTAACATCTATACAAAAAGTGCGACTATTTTCATGCCTAATGGTCCAAATGGAGAGGTGGTCTTAATCTGAGGTGTTTCAGAGATCTAGAGCTACAATTTTTCATTTACATTTTATTGGAACCTCCAAATTCCTGAGTTCATGGCCAAACCAATAGGAAGGAGATTGCTTTAGCTGTGACATTAACCACGGTTGCTGCTAGAATTTATTGGGAATCAACTCTTCCAAAATCTTAAACTATTGAGAAAAAAGTCAACTATATTTTTATACATCTATTAATCCCCCACAAACGTCGGCTTGATGACCATGCATACTAATTACTTATAATTCAACAATTGATGTTATTGAGATTTGAACATAAGATCTCCAGCTTTGGTATATATTATAAGTTGTTAGGAAACCAAATCTCCCAAAAGCTTAAGCTATTGAAAACAAGGCCAAATATTTTGTATACATTTATCAGTTACAATATAGAGTTGGAGAAACAATATGATATTCAGGGATTCATATCCTGATTTTAAAAGAACATTTGCATGGTTAACCATTGCTTTCCAAGAACTCAGATAGGAGTAGGTTTTGTACAAATAAGTATGAAAAGAAATTAATTCTTTTTTAGGAAGCAATTAAAAATTGTTAAGACCCAAATATAACATATAAATGATAATTAGATTACCTCCTAACAACTCGAGTTTTTAGAAGAATTGATTGCTAATAATCTTCTAATGTGATATCAAAATGTAAGCCCTGAATTCAAATCTCTCCCATTCTAAAATTTTCACTTGTATGAGTTAATATTTAATGGCCCTCTACTCCACTTCATGAACCTTCTAAACTATTTTCTCGACCCATGTGGATTTAAATTCGAGCGGGCTAGACATTGAAGGCCCATGTATATTTTGAGATCAGGATGGACTGGGCATTCAAATTAAATGAAAGTGCAAAATCCATCCCTAAAATCAGTCAGTACATTTAGGCCTGACTTTTTTGAAATTTTAATTGACTTAAGTTAGCATCCAAGTTTAAATATGCAAGAATTCATAAAATAATGTTATGAAATTGTCAAATGTATAAATATTTTCTAAAATTTAAACTTAACTGCATTTTAGGTCGTGTTCAGGCTAGATATATAGTATAAATGTTTAGCTCTAAGTTCGACCCAAAAATAATTCGGGTAGAGTCGGGTTGAACTTCTTCAAACCTAATCGAGCTTCAAGTCAGATTGGATCAGGCCGGATCAATCAGACTTTGAGCGGGACAAGCTAAATTTACATACCTATTAGCCCACAAGTGATTCATCTCAATCATCAACTCATTTGAAGTGATTTTATCTAAACTCCATTTGATGGGCTTTAAAAACTATATTCTCGGCCCACAATTGAGAACCCATCACAATCGTTTATACAACCCACAAGTGAGAGGCAATATTAAGACCCAAATATATCATATAAGATAATAGTTTACCCACCTCATGATAACTTGAACTTTAAAGAAAATTTGTTGCTAACAATCTTCTAACAAACTAAATGACAAAAACCTCCTCAAGACTATGTTAAGATTAATTGTGATAGAACAATGCAGTATAGTCTCAACTCAATAGTTGTCATTGTAGGAGATTGTTATGGAAATGTGCTAGGCATCTTATGTAAATTCTTATAGGCAATTCGACCTAAGAAGGAGAATCAGGAGCTTTTACATTTCAATTCCTCTCAACCTATTTCAATTCTTTAATATTCGCTTCAGCTCATTCTTATATCTTTCGTTACCTATTTTATTCTTCTATTGTTCTCATAAGACTCCATTGCAAAAATATCACCCTCTTTTCAACAAAAAAAGCAAGAAGCAAAGCCTTACTGTCCGTTTCGAACAATGAGCATAAGTTCGTAAATATAATGAAGCCTGCTCAACAGCTAAAACACCTTCTCCCATAAGTTGATGCCATAATAGTGCACTGTTCAGTTGAAAAATTAAAAAAAAATTTAGATAGCATGGCACACAGGAAAGAACTTCTATAAGAACCTCCAAATAGTCTTACCTAAAGTAATCGGGGTTGGGGGAAAATGTAGTTCTGTCGAGGAGACCATAGTTCCCACCAATTAGAGACTGTCTGCAGTATACCTTAGAATTATGCTTGGCTGCCATTCCAAGCTGATCTAAGTACCTAAGATATATGTATGCAAAAGGACCAATACAGTAATCGATAAAGAACCAAACAAAAGAATAGTCCTCTATTATGTGAAATTAAACTTATATAAAAAGAATCATATTATGGAACCCATGGCATTGTGAAGATTACCAAAAACTGTCCAAAAATGTGTCCGACACATTACGACCACCACTGTTGTAAGCCCCTCCAGACTCTCCAACCCATGCAGAAGCCCAAGGACCATGCTTTTTCATAGTCTGTTGGAGATCAACAAAAGTTCCTGATATCTTGTTTAAGTAATTTGGGTCCACTATTCTTTTTACAAGTTTAGGATCATCACCTGCAAAACAGAAGTCTTTGTAAAACATGAGATCGATAGCTCCAATAAGTATTTCTATGTGAAGTTCTTCAATGCAATTTAGATTTAAATGCTGCGCATATGCAGGTAGCATAGGTAAAACAGATTAGATAAATGTGTACAAGGCTATCCGCATGTCTGTTTTATATGCTGCAAACAAGTAGGATTGATGGGGTTAGGTAAGCGGGATCAAAATATTACACGTTCTGTAATAAATCTCCCATGCCATAATCTCTATTGAGTTGGATGAAGCAAACCTGCTGGGAGGTAAGTGGAGTCATATGTTACATGTGTTTTTTAATTAATGTTCTTCGCTATAACCAATCATTGATGCTGAAGTGTGAGTTGTGACTCACTTCCACTTAATACAGATTTGAATAAGACAACAATAAAGCACAATAAAAGAAAATTTAGTAGTGTCCATCTAAAAATGTTAAAAAGATCCACGATATCTTACCTGCACCCAAGTTGTAGATGTGATGAGAAATAATATCAACCACACGTGGACCTGTAACATCTAAGAGCTTAGTGAACCACTTCTGATCATAAAATCCTCCAGGTGCCACAAGTGAAGGTTTTAAGAGGGACTTCTTATACAACTCATCAATAATCCTTTTTAGTTTGATCAGGTCTTTTCCATATTGTTCAACACCAACCCTCGCTCCAACTCCATCTCCACTCAACTCATTACCTACAGGGGAAAAGGCATAAGCAAAGTGAAGCAAAAAGATTAAAGGAGAAAAATAAGCTTGTTCCTACTATTCATACCGAACTCCCATGAATCTATGTGGTATTCTTTTGAAACGGTATACTTAATAAAATCATAAGCATTATTCGAGTCCCATTCTCCTCGCCAAACATCTTGGTGGATTTTGTATCTCCCATGGAGTGCATTCAAGCCAAATGTTACAACAGCCCTGAAAATATACGTTGGAAACAATATCAAGTCACATGCAACAACCACCTTCTTAATTCCCTGTCCCATCCACTATCCTCGAACCCCAGCATGTTAAAGATCTTCTGTCACAGCCCACAGGAAGAAACTAAATATAAACAATACTAATGTTATAAACACATATAAAGGATACCAACTCCTAAAGGCACTTTGAACTTGTTAAGTACTATGCCTAAAAAATGGAAAAATGAAATTTGGAACACTCTAAGTAGAACCTAGAAAAAGTGCTTTAAAGTTATGATATTCAGAAACTTTCATTTGATTTACATAGACATTACCTTTACGCTAGACAAATGATTAATCAAACCTGAACCTAACACCAAGAAATGCGGCATCTTTTAAAAACATTTGCCATATTGAATAAGGATAAACAACAAATTGAAAAGGTTATTACTTTTCATGCATTACCAGGAACTAACAAGTAACCTTGCATTATGAGAAATATTAGTTCTTTGGCAAGAAGTAACTAATAATTTCGTGAAGAAAAAACATAGAAACTAGAATCTTACCCTGTCTTGATGAATAAATGGTTCAGCTCATCCCACCTACTCATGTGCAAACATCCTTTTGAAAATCCAAAGAGTCCGTCTTTCTTCTTTTGAAAGGGATGACAAGGAGCTTTCAAACTTTCTACATCATACAGTACCCGATCTTGCAAGGAACCTCCAACTCTGATCCTCAATGGTTTGAAAGCTATGAAGCCGCCATGTTGAAAATGCAAATAAATGGAACATTAAACATATAAAGCAAAACTGCATTTATAACATGGTGATGAAATTCTTCAGCAAATGATTCTCGGATGTTGAAATAGATATTCACTTTTTGTTTAGATGATTAACACATAATAGTAGAGCTTACACACCTTGGATAGCCTTGGAAAGTAAAGGATGGGACAAGTTCTGAAAAAATAAACCATACTCAGCAAATAACAAACTGGTTTTTGTGATAGATTGATGAAGAAAGAAAAAGAAAAATGCACAAAAGTAAAGTTTCTAAGAGCTCTAACCAAATTTATGGCTGATGAATATCCCCATGGACATTGGTTGTAGTTACATTTATCGTGAGGCCACCAATCAATTGTGGCACAAATGAAGTTCTTATCAATCTCAGCAACAGCAGTTGTACCATCCACTACTATATTTGCGTGCGCAACTTCATGTTCTTGAGCCAAAATTGCAGAAAGAGAAATCAAAAGGAGGAACAAGGAGAAGCAGAAGTCCATTGATTTTACTTGAGCTGTCTCACAACAAACTCTACTGATTGAAAATCTGTGTCCTTAAGAAGAGGAATTGTTTAATCATAATCTAAATCTTGCCCAGCTTCCCATGAATGTTTCTAACAATTGGTTTAACATTTCTCATAAATGGGATGATAAAATGAGAAGTTAATAATAATGTCATCAAGAAATCTTTTTCCACCTTTCAGCAAAACTTTAAAAATCAACTATTTGGAAAGTCATGGTGGAAAAATCAACTGAAGAATGAACAAGGGCTAACAATAAAGTCAAGATATTGAAATCAAATGTCCACAGTGACAGTTTGAATGAAATAACAAGTTACTGATTTGGAAAAGAAAAATAAACAAAAAGAAAAGTGTAATGATACTGCCAAAAACAAATCGTATAAAATGTCAATTTTACACCTATTATTAGTTACGCCTTAGTGTTATTATTATTGAACAAAGTTGTCATTAATGAATTATTATTGTGACAATAACAATTTGAGTTATGGCAACCATCCAAAAAATTAACAATTTTTATCCTTGGCTTTAGCAAGAAAAAACAAAGCAAAATTCAAAATTTGTGGTAGTGGGTGAGATGTAAATGCTTAAATCCACAAGTAAGAGATGAGCCAGTAGATAAGTTGTGAAGCAAGGAAATACAAGTAAGAAAAGCACTACAAGTCTGAAAGTGATTGCAAGTAGCATACATAAATAGCCCCAACCACTCTGTCTGGTCGGTAATGGGAGTACCCCACACCAAAGAGATCGTGAGTTTGAGCTAGGCAGATTACACTTAATTTTGTAATCATATCTATCATATGTCAAAATTATTTTAATAAACAAAAAAATGATAAATAATAACACATGTCAAGATTTAGGGTAAATCTTAGCATTTTTGGGAGTAACTATTATCCAAACAAAATCATACATAAATGGCCACGTCTACATCTTAACTACTCAGTACCAGAAGTTAAAGCAACACCACCGACAATAGCATTAGCTTAATTTGAAGATAAAATTTAACGGTGTAAACAAAATTAGATCTTAAAAATCAATATAATACCGAATACATATCAAAATGAAGGAGAAGAAGAAGCAGTTCACACACTACTCGAGATCTCATCATAAATGAAAGGAACTAGGACTAATTAACACAATTTCAGAAAACACGGTCTCATTTCAGTTCAACATGCCACAACTGAAAGATGTTCATAAACAGATACAGAAATAGAAGATTAGTTCTAAAGTGGGTTGATTGCCAACGCGCATATGAAATATCAGTCTACAAATTATAAGACAAAAAAAAAAAAAAACCCAGATGTAGTTCAATTATAATAATAAAATAAAATAAAAACTAACCTCAAAATTACAAAAAAATTGCCATTAACGTCGATATGTGAACTTGGACCTGGAGTGTTAGTGCTTTGCAAAAAAAGCAAGCTTTCTATCTCCCTATCTTGGAGTCTGCAAATTTCTCGGACCATTGAAAAAATATTATAAATAATAATAATAATAATAATAATAATAATAATAATAATAATAATAATAATAATAATAATAATAATGTATTTGGTGAAATGGGACACTCTTAGATTTGTCGTTTTGGGCCAAATTGACAGCTAAATCAGTAAAATTTTGTTTTCGGAGCAAATGCCTGGTCAGAGCATATGAAATTTTGTCAGAGTTTAATAGATGGCATGAAATGAAACAGTTAAGTATCTTATTGCGGAAAGGTTAAAAAAAAAACAAATTGGTTTAAGGGTACTGATAATATTCAATTAAATAAATTTATTATTATAAATATAATAATTTTATTCAATAATATAATTAATAATAAAAATAGAAGTAAAATAAATATTTCTAATATTTTTATTATAATAATAATAAAATTAATTAACTAATGTGAATTTGTGATATTTTTTCTGGTACAATGTGAATTTGTTATATTAATAAAGGAAAATATGGGTTTTAGGATGACAGGTGTTTAATTTGAATTGGCTGTCTTAACATGTCTTTTTTAAAAATAAAAATAAAACTGTTTGCTTGACTTCATGTGGAAGTTATGCTTATACCAGAAGGGACGTCAGGGACCAATTAGGTTGACCGAATGAAGCAAGTTGTTCCTTGTTTATAGTGAGGGGGAGGAGGAGGAGATTTGTGAGGGAAGCTCAACCATTTTGGAATTGATAGATTGACTCCACAAAACCACATTACTATGGTCAAATGGATAATTTTGGAATCGAAAATGCTTAATGGATTCAAATTGGGATAATTCCAATTAGCCCTTTCCTTCTTAGAATTTGAAGAGCAAATAGAACAGGGATATTATTGTTTGTTTAAAAATAACAAAAAATTATCAATTATGTTATGAGTTTTAGTATATATTCATAGATATTCTTAATTTTTTATAAACATATCTTCAAGGTTTATATTTAATATTAAAAATATTTTTAAATAGTTAACAAAGTTAACTTTTTCATTTAACTATGTATTTTATTTTTTATGTTTTTTATACTAAATAATTTTTGGCTTTGATTAAAATAATTTTAGACTATGGTTAAAAGTGATTATTTGATTCAAGAATTTTAAACAAATAAAATATTATTTAATTTTTTGGTTTTAAAATTTTAAATAAATAAATATTATTTTTAATAAATGAAATCTAGAATTATGTTTGATCTTATATTGTTTTAATGAAATAGGTTTACTTTTATCTTTCACTACTTTGTATTTGATTTTTAGTTACCTTGTTACTTGTTAGAGGCCTCACTCTCGGGATTGGGAACAATGATTTTTTGCCTTCAACCAATGATAGGATATGTACTTCTATCAAGATATAAGAAAGATACTGAATTTTAGTGAAAATATAACTTTTATTTATTAAGGAAGTTAGATCATTATAACCCTAGTTTAGTCCATGTGAGTTTGTCTATACATAATTTTTCTAAGAAGAAATGAGTGTTTTACTTCTATGCTTAAACTTGTTATGCCATTTTTCCTTATACAAGAGTCATTTTATAGACATAAAAATAATTATTTTTCATACCTATCATAAAGACATGTTGATGCAAGTTGTTAAAACAATGATGGAACAATATTACCGATAACTTGAAATGAACTGCTTGGGTTGAGTCGCGGATTAGGTCGCTCTCTTTAAGACGTTTCGCGGCTCTGCCCAATTTTGTGCAAGCAAATACAGCCCTGTCGTCCCCAAGATAAAACAGTCCAGAATCTTTTTATATGTCTCAGAACTTCACTACATTGATGAAGATCGAAATGCTACACCTGAAAAATTTGTTGCTCGGAAAACTGAAATGTAACTTAGAATTGCTGAGAGAATTTTTTTTTAGTGAGATAAGTTTGTAGATTGTTTTGTAGAAACTGAGAGTTAAGGCCCTCTATTTATAGGTTTCAAAAACCGTGTGACCATTATAATAATAACAATAATGTCTGGAGATGGAGAGCGTAACAGTCATTCTGAGTAATGAAGAGTAATGGTCATTTTCTGAGTAACGACCATTTTTCTGAATAAAGAAAAGTAACAGTCATTTAACGGTCATATTTTGAGTAAAAGAAAACAATGGTTGTTTTTTTCTGAGAAAAAATGTAACAACCATTTTCTGAGTGGAAAATGTTTTTTTTTTAAATTCCAAAAAATAAAATGCCACCTTACACACACGCACGCACGCACTCGGACTCGGCTCGACACGGCCGGACGGCGGTGGCGGCACGCGTGTGTGGTATCACATTTACCTAGGTCATTTCCCCTTCCATAAAGATGGGTACCCCTTGGGACTCAATCCCAATAGCCAACTCTTTACTATTTATACATTTTTTTAAGTAGTGTAGAAAGGCAATGTGAGACAAGGATATACTAGTTTTTTTTTAAATAAACATTCATCTTTTTCCAATAATCTCCCACTTGAATTTTATATAAAAATAATTTTCATTGAGCAACCGATCAATTAAAAATATAAGATTGTGCATAAGCAAAATGTATCTATCGACTTGAACCTTTGCATAGTGTTGATGCTTTAGAATATACTAGAGTAACTCGTAGTTTTGAACTCTATCTCTAACAATCATCACACACAACCTTTCCAAAGTGTAGTTCGAAAAGCCTGTGTTTTACGATCATGCACGTGTATCCCAGTATAGTGAACGCTCTAGTAAATTTTGCCCAAAAACTTTCCATAGGAAACAACCACACTTTCACATTCACATAGGTGAGTCTATCAAGAGCACTCATGTAGCTATGTACTCCACTCCACATAGACTATAGAACTCATTAAGAGTTTAACAATTAACTCATCCTTTTCTATCGCTTCAGGACTTCATGCTTCTAACAATATAGAATGGGATTTGAAAATAGCATGATTCATCTTATATCACTTCATGACTTGTTATTACTTTTTGAACTTATTTCTTGGGATCTCCAGTCTATAAGTTGGGTTACCATCACAAGTGACTCTTCATTCTAAGGACATTAGTCTCATTCTTTTTGAGGTTTTGAAAAACTTCTCTCTCGGTAATCCTTTTGTCAAAGGATCTGCCAAATTTTCATCAGAGGATCTACCAAATTTTCATTAGAACGCATATGATCCACTCTTACAGCTCCCGTAGAAAGGAATTCTCTAACAGTACTATGCTTACAACATATTTGTCATCTCTTGCCGTTGTAGTAACGGTTCTGAATCTTTGCAATAGCCGCGGTATTATCGTTGTGGATCAAGACAGCTGGTATCGGTCTTTCCCATAAAGGGATCTCAGCTAACAAACTTCTTAACCAACCTGCTTCTTCACTAGTAGTGGCTAGTGCTATCATTTCAGACTCCATTGTAGATTGAGCCAATATTGTCTGATTCTTAGACTTCCAAGAAACAGCTCCACCAGCTATGTTAAATATGTAGCCATTAATTGCTTTGGAGTCTTCTGATAAAGTGTTCCAATCTGCATCGTTGTATCCTTCTAGAACAGCGGGAAACTTTTTATAATGTAATCCAAGATACATAGTTATCTTAAGGTATCTCATAATCCTTTCAATAGCATTCCAATGCTCTACACTAGGTCTACTGGTAAACCTACATAGTAGTCCCACAACATAAGCTATATCTGGTCTAGTGCAATCAGTAGCATAACGCACGCTACCAATGATGCTCGCATACTTAGTTTGTCTAACACCGTCTCTAGTGTTTTTGAACAACTTTACACTAGAATCATAAGGAGTACATGCAGGTTTGCAGTTAAAGTAATTATATTTCTTTAAAATCTTCTCAATGTTGTGAGATTGATATAGAGAAATTTCCTTTTCAGACCTAGTAATCTTTATACCAAGGATTACACTCACTTCTCCGAGATCTTTCATATCAAAATTAGAGTTTAACAAAGTTTTCACATTGTTCACAACATGAATATTTGATCCAAAAATAAGCATGTCATCCACATATAAACATATAATAGTGCAAATGTTATCTTCTAATTTATAATAAATGCATTTGTCACTTTCATTTATTTTGAATCCATGTGAGATAACTAGATTATCAAATTTTTCATGTCATTGCTTAGGTGCTTGTTTTAGACCATAAAGAGATTTATCTAGTTTACAAACTTTATTTTCTTGACCTGGGATAACAAAACCTTCAGGTTGATCCATGTAAATTTCTTCTTCTAAATCACCATTTAAGAAAGTAGTTTTAACATCCATTTGGTGTACTACTAAATCATGGATAGCAGTAAGAGAAAAAAAAGTACACATATGGAAGTTATTCGTGTGACTGGTGAAAAGGTATCAAAGAAATCTACATTTTCCCTTTGCCTATACCCTTTAACTACAAGATGAGCTTTGTACTTTTCAATAGTACCATCGAGTTTTAATTTCTTTTTTAGTATCCATTTACATCTAATGGTTTTGCAACCAGGAGGTAAGTCAACTAAATGTCAAGTCTTATTATACTCAAGAGAGTCCATTTCATCATTTATGGCTTCCTCCTATAAGTTGGCATCTAAAGAAGATAATGCTTCTTTAAGAGTTTGGGGATCTTCCTCTAAGGTATAAGCATAAAAATCAAACGCAAAATCCTTAAGGGTTCAAGCTCATTTACTTATTCTAATTTCAGTGTTTAATTCCTCATTTTGTTCACTAGTTCTAGTTATGGGTAAACTACTAGAAGACGAGCCCCCACTATTTTTAAATTTAAAGGGAACCTATGTTCATAGAAGTCAACATCATTTGATTCTATAACTACATGATCATTTAAGTCATAGAATTTATAAGCTTTACTATTCACAGTGTATCCTATAAATACACACTCATATGCTCTACTAGTAAGTTTATTTATTTTAGGATAATGGATCCTAACATAGGCTAAACAACCCCAAGTTTTAAAATAAGTTAAATTAGGTTTCTTATTTTTCAAAATTTTATATGGTGAAATTTTATTTGTAGATTTAGGCACTCTATTTAGCACATAGCAAATAGTTAATAAAATTTCTCCTCATCAATGGGAAGCAACACCAGAGTTTAATAAAATTGCAACAACTGATTCAGTAAAAGTTCTATTTTTTCTTTCAGTTTTGCCATTTATTTCAGGAGAATAAGGTGCATTTTTTTCATAAATGATTCCATGAGTTTTATAAAAATCATTGAAGATATTGGAATCATATTTAGTGCCTCTATCACTTCGAAACCTTTTTATTTTTCTGTTAAGTTGATTCTCAATCTCAGTCATAAATATTTTAAACATGTCAAACGCTTCACTTTTATTTTTCATTAGATATACATAAGTGTAATCTGAAAAGTCATCTATAAAAGTTATAAAATAGTGTTTTTCATTTCTTGTTAAATTTCCATCAAGTTCACATATGTCAGAATGTATTAATCCTAAAGGTTCAGATTCTCTAACTACTGATTTATGTGAAATTTTGGTTATTTTAGCTTGACTACAAAAATTAGATTTTTCAAAATCATTCAAAGATAGTTTAGGAATTAGTTCTAAGGTACTCATGTTCTTGATTATGCATTTATTAATATGACAAAGTCTAGCATGCCAATAATTAAAAGAACTCAACATATAAGCAGAAGAAGAGGTTTTATTGATTTCAACATTTAATTTAAACACGCCATCAGTGGCGTACCCTTTCCCTACAAATATATTATTTTTAGTTATAGTGTATAAATCAACTCCTATAGTTTGAGTAAACCCAGCTTTGTTACGAAGATAGCATGAAACTAAGTTCTTTCTCACCTCTGGAGTATGCAGGACATTCTTCAAGATGACAGTCTTTCCAAAAGTAAACTTTAATACCACCTCACCAGTTCCAGCACTTTAGTGGAGTAGGAGTCACCCAACAACACTTTCTTATCCTCATAATCAGAATAGGACTTGAACATGTCTCGATCATAGAAAACATGGCGAGAAGCACCAATGTCCACCCACCACCCCTCGGATCCACCAACAAAATTAACTTTAGATATCATAGCAATAAGTTGATCTTCGGTAAGGTTTGCCTGTGGAGTAGGATGATTCCTGTTCCGGTAGTTCCTAGCGAAGTGGCCAGGACTGTTACAACTATAACACATGAATGTGTTATTCCTTAAGGGGGTTGAGGTCCATTCTGGGGAGGATAGTTTCTATTTCTATTTTGGTGGTTGCGGTTTTGATTATTATTACGATTTTGAGTTTTCATATTTCAACCTTTAGGTTTCAGAATTGCAGAAGAGGGTTTCTTATTGGTACTATTGTTTGAGACTACGAGTACTTCATCTCTTTGGTCTTGTTTTCGGGCTTCTTCTTCTATTATTAAACGAGTTATAAGACTTTCTAAAGAAAATTCCTTAGTTTTATGCCTAAGTGTATTCTTAAAATCTTTCCAAGCAAGGGGTAATTTATCTATAATAACAGCTATATGAAATTGTTCATCTAAAGTCATACCTTTAGAAGTTATTTCGTGTGCTATCTTCTGCAATTCATATGATTGAGTTTCCATTGATTTTCCATCAATCATTTGAAACTTCATGTATCTACTGACAGCGTACTTCTTAGTTCCAGCTTCCTCAGTGTCGTACTTCTTTTGAAGTGCTTCCCAAATTTCCTTAGCAGACTTATTAGTGTTATAATAATCATACATGTCAATAGCTAGACCATTAAGAATATAATTTTTGCATAGAAAATAATTTTCCATCCAAGTGTCTAAATCCTTAGTTGCAGTTTTAGTAGGAGGATTAGACTGTATTGGTTTTTCAGTATTAAGAGTAGAAACGATTTTTTTCATGGTTTAGAAACATAGCATTTTTTGTCTCCATCTTTTAAAGTATAGTCCTTCAAAACGGAATGGTTTGTTTAGATCAGCAGTTAGCATTTCAGTAGACATGGTAGATAGAATATGTCTTAAAATTTTTGATGCAAGTTGTTAAAATAGTGATGGAACAATATTACCAATAATCTGAAATGAATTGTTTGGGTTAAGTCGCAGACTAGGTCTCTCTCTTTAAGACGTTTCGTGGCTCTGCCCAATTTTGTGCAAGCAAACACAACTCCATCATCCCCAGGATAAAATAGCCCAGAATCTTTTTATCTGTCTCGAAACTTCACTACACTCATGAAGACTGGAATGCTACACCTGAAAAATTTGTTACTCGGAAAAATGAAAAGTAACTTAGAATTGCTGAGAGAATTGTTTTTAATGAGATGAGTATGTAGATTGTTGTGTAGAAACTGAGAGTTATGGCTCTCTATTTATAGGTTTCAGAAACTGTGTGGCCATTATGATAATAATGGTAATGTCTAGGGATGGAAAGCGTAACAACCATTATGAGTAATGAAGAGTAACAACCATTTTCTGAGCAAAGATGAGTAATGTCCATTTTTTGAGTAAAGACGAGTAATGGCCATTTTTTTGAATAAAGAAAAGTAACAGTCATTTAACAGTCATATTCTGAGTAAAAGAAAACAACGGTTGTTTTGTAACAACAATTTTCTGAGTGGAAAAGTTAAAAAAAAACAATTTCCAAAAAATAAAATGCCACCTCACATACGCGTACTCGGACTTGGACTCGGCTTAGCTCGGCACGGCACGACCGGTCGGTCGGACGGACGGGCGGCGGCGGTGCGCATGTGTTGTATCACATTTGCCTAGGTCCTCTCCCCTTCCACAAAAGTGGGTACCCGTTGGGGCCCAATCCCAATAGCCAACTCTTTACTATTTATACATCTTTTAAGTAGTGTAGAAAGGCAATGTGGGACAAGGCTATACTAGTTTTTTTAAAATAAACATTCATCTTTTTCCAACAAGACACGTAGAAGGATAAGAATTTTATCTTATTTTTATCTCTTCTTTGATCTTCTAAAATAAAGACACATGAAATGATAAGAATTACATTTAACTTATATTTTCATTCCTTTTAAAAATTTATACCAACACTTATTTATTTAAAATCACTTGTCAGCATACTTCTACTTGATCGTAGAGATGTAGATCCATTTCTATCCTTTATACAATAAAGGTATTTATGGTCAGCAATTCACTTTTTGTTAGTTGGTAAAATTTCTAGTTGGTACCTTTAGTCATGTCAAACTCATTGTAGTTGAGTGGTGGCTCATAATTGAAATTATTTTCAATATCTTCTTAAATTATATTTAAATTACTATGTAAGATCATTATGATCTTACTTGTGAAATACTTTATCTTGATTTTAAAGGATGTTTCTATTTTATTGGTTTCATGGTATATTTAACTCAATATGAATGCTTTCTCCTAGTTAAAAGCTTCTTCATAAAACTCTTCTTCTAGTAGAACCCTAGATTGGTTTATTGTTCTTGTTGATAAAGATTGATAGGTTTTCCTTTATACCAATCCATTATGGAACTAAAAAACCTTAAAAGTACTGGATGGCCATTTACTTTTACTTTTTTTTTTCTAAAAATAATTAATGGATTTTTTGGATATACTCCCTTAATAATGTTGAATCTGTTACATGTGATTAATTTTCTTCCTGGCGTATGAACTTTTTCTGTTGTGAATAAGTTCATAGTTTTGAGTGGATCTTTTCTTGATTTTCTTGCTAAATTATAAAGGTTTAACCATTGATATGGATTTATGTTTCTTTGTCTTTTATTTTCTTCCTCGGGGATAAGAAATGTATCATCTGTTTCTCTAAGGATTATCGATCTTGGTATTTTTCTAGTATTATTATCTTTCTTATAGGACTCTTAGCCTATTATTCAAAGGAAATAAATTATATATTAAAATTTACTTAATTAGTTCTTTTAAGGATAAATTTATAAATTTTGTTTGTTTATTATCATAAAATTAATTTAAGGATATATAAGTAATTTAGTTAAGATTTCTTAAAAAAATAGACAAACAAAATACCAAAATCATGTACTAGTTTTGGGATTTGGGTGGTTAATTAAGAGTTAAAACAAAGAAACAAAAGAAAATGCAAAAGGTTTTTTTGAGAGAAAGAGATAGGAAAAAAAAGGAAAGAGCGAAGAAGGGAAAAAGAAAAAGGAGAGAGGAAAAAAAGAGAGAGAAAATAAACATCCATTTATTGCTCTTTCATTTCAATTGTGATAAGGTAAATTTCTATGATTTAAATCTTAAATCTTCTTTTTTTCATAGTTAAAATAAAATTCTAATATTTATGTTATTGATCGGTGCAAAACTGCATAATATCATAGTTTTATAATAAAGTGATAAGAAGATTATCGTTCTCATGGATTGGTAACTTACTTTTGACAAATATTAAAATTATATTAATTTAATTTTATCAAGAAAAATCACTACGGTTGCACTATGCCAAAATCATGCATTAAAGTCATTTAGGTGAACCGACTTTAAATTGAGAGTCTCTCAGTTTAAAGTCGATTCAACGCGTAAACCTACTTTAAATTCTGTATTTTTTTACACATTTTACTCATTTTATACTATACTTAGAACCTATATTCGATCACATAATAGCATAAAAACCAAAATCTGTTTAACAAATGTTAAATAATACAAATAATTGAAAATTGAAATATTAATTAATTACTTGAGAATTAAATTTATTACAAAAAATAATTTATATACAATACACACACACACACACACACACACACACATATATATATATATATATATATTTAACTTACCTTATAAATAAAATGATGTCATCTCTTTTGTCATAGATTTTGCGATATTCTCACTTTATTTCAAGGAGAGGAAGCTTGGTTTGCTTAGAATCACCAGCATATTGACCAAGAAACTAGGCAAGAGATATGAGATTAAGTTTGGGTAAAAAATAGTTGGTCCACATAAAAATTCATTCCCCTAAATATATGAGCACATAAACATCCATCAAAAAAGCAACTCAAACTTTAGAGACACGAGAATAGAGAAATTAAAAAATTATAAAAATAACCATGGTGTTGTCCTATGTTATTCAAGATCATTAGATTCTTCTCTTGATTCTTCTTGTGATGTTATAATTTGAACCATGTGTTATGTCCATTCTTCTCGTAAATCATCAAAACTTTGCATATCATAGCCCGACTTGTTCCAACCAAAGAACTATATGTAATTAAATTCAAAATAGGAATGTAATATCATAAATTCACAGAAAATAACTTTATCCCTCTGAAATCATATTAGCATTGTATTAATCTTTTGTCAATAAATATGAAGCTATTTGGAATCAAGTTGGTATTTTTAATGTTATAATGAGCTCTAAATATGAAGTCAAGTGTAACTCCAATTTGTTATTTGGGTTGGTTGAGTTTTGGTACCCATAAACTAATACTTTTTGTATTTCCTTAGGGTGAAACAACAATTACTCTTTAAGATATGATGATTCTTGGTGGTTTTCATGTACTTGGCTAGCCAATGACTACCATGTTGTTGTCATACTAAGGAACTAGGAAAGAAAGATGAGATAGAGTTTGGGCAAAAAATAAGTCCATATAACAATTCATTCCCCTAAATACATTAGCACAAAAATATCCATCAAACAAGTTGCCCAAACTTCAGACACAGAAATAGAGAAATTAAAACATTATAAAAATTACCATGATGTTGTCATATGCTATTCAAGATCATCAGAATCTTCTCCTCATTCTTCTTGTGATAATATAATTTGAACCATGTGTTCTACCCATTTCTCTCATAAATCAACAAATTTTGCATACTGCCCGACTTGTTCCAACCAAAGAAATACATGTATTTAAATTCAAAATATGAATATAATATCATGAATTCATGTGTAGCATCGGTTGACACATAGAATTGACGTTACGTTCTAGGTGTCAATTGATGCTACAATCTACTTATTTTAAGTCGATTTTTCAACGAACCGACTTAAAATTTATTATAAATTGATTTCCTCCAAAAAAAACATTAAATCTCGACTTAAATACCAATTTTTATAGTAGTGTTGTTCTAATTGAAATTTAAAATAAAATCAATTTAAAGAAAATATGCAAAAGAAAATAAAGATTTTCGAAAATCAAATTAATGGGAAGAAAACTTCAAGGAAATTGATTTCACATAATCCCTCACCATGTCTTATTCATCTAGCTAATTGAATTTAATTCTCTTTGTTTGTTAGCAATCTCCAAAAACATATCCAAAAGCCTCTTTTGATAGTCAATTAGAAACATTCTTGTTCATCAATTTGCACAAGAGTATGTAATTTAATAAAGCAAGAAAGCATTAAGATGAATGATTTTAATACTACACAGGTTCATATAAGTCTTGAAAGAAAACTGATTCGCAAAAACAATTTGCTTTTGCGTTTCCATAGTGCTCTCCAATCTGCTTTGTCTTAGATTGCATCACTGTTCTTTTTTTTTTGTTTAGCGGCACTCTGTTCCTTTTCTTTTCTATTCTCGTTCCTACACTCTCCATTTTTTTGTTTTTTTTCACTGTCCTCTCGCGACTCTCTTCTATATATATATATATATTAAACCATCTCCAAGCGTTATTTGTTTTCTTTATATATATATATATTATTTTAAATCTTAATTTAATTTAAGAGTCTTTAGATGATATGCTTATAAAATTTTGGATTTTCATTATCTTCAAATCTTTAATAAAATTTAAATAATAATAATGAAGTCTATAATCAATAAAAATAAATAAAATTAGACTAAAGTTTAAAGTTAAGAAGTGATAAATTATGTCAAATTATGCAAGTCATCAAACAACCCTAAACTTAAAAAAAAATTTCTTCAAACAAAATGAAAATAAAAGAAAAGACAATTATAGACAGTGTCAACAAGACCACATAGAGAACTACCATCACTCACCAAGCCATGATTTGAATTTAGATTTCATCACTAATAACTCACTCTTTTTACATCGAATATAGCACGAAAATCAATCAAAATTCAGCAATTGGTCAAGCAAGAGTTAAGCACTTACTTCAACCTAAAGCTAAGTCCTCGAGTGTGTGTGTGTGAAACAGTCAATTTAAATCCAAATCACCAGCAAATTTAGATAAAAGTAGAACAACTGAAATCAGAATAATTCTCTCAAAAATTAACCTATTTAGTCCAATTTTCAAAAATCCTCTCTACTATTGTAATTAAATACCAAATTCAGAGATAAAAAAGTCTTTAATCAAGGTTTTAATGATAGGCCATAGGGTTAGGGTTAAGAAAAAATTGATATGAAAAATCAAAGCAAACTAGGAAAATACTTAGTATAAAAAACAATAAAAACAATATCCACATGATTCATACCATAGCTCTTTCTCGACAATATGCTCATATTGTTGTCATACTAAATAAGTAGAGTGCTTTTTTTTGGTGTGGTTGCCTTGATACTCATAGTCTTTACTAATTTCAACTACTTTAACCCTTTTTCGATTCTTGCCTTTCAATTTCTCTTTTTTTTACACTTTGATCAAATAGAGCAAACATAATATAGATTATTAAATTTGAAGTAATTTTCTTTTTAAATGCAAATTTTTACGAAAAACATTTCTCAAAATTTAAGGTAAGTTCATGGTTTTTCAGGCTTAGAATGGGAATGATTTATGTAGTTAAAAGAACAAATAAAATCTTATGTAAAATAAGGCTCAAGGGGTTGACTGTGGGAATACACCATGCAATGGTGGTGTGGTAATTAGGATGGCTGTAAAATCTTTTTGGTTGTAGCAAAAAAATTGCGTAGATCATTTCTCTAATATTTGGTATTAATTAGGATTTCGCCTCAAGGATCAATCAACGGATTTAGAGTAAAGCAAGATTGAACTTTCTTGACCCAATTAATTCAACTCTCCTTCTCTTCATAGGCAAAATGGAGTATAGAAAAATTTACTACGTGCTCAATTATTTTCAAGGACAAAGATTGAAATCAAAGTATCCACAAAACTCTGACTAACATAATAGTAGATTTTGAAAACAAATTCTCAAGACACAATCACAAATTTCAGAGTCATGACGAATTCAATCATACTAAAATACATGTTTGATAAGATAATTCAACAACTCAAGACTATAGGAGTTGACACCCCCAAACTTAAACCAAACAATCTCCTCATTGTAATTCAAAAGTGAGATAGATTGAAGAAATGAAAGAAACTACTCTGGTTTTATGGTGAATCCGCATTAGTTTGTAATTTTCAAATTTTTATTCCTGCAAAATAAATCATCATCAAAATTCAAATTGTTCAAATAGATAATAATAAAATAAAATAAAAGAACAAAAGAAAGTTTTATGGGCTACCTCTCTAAGAATTTTATAGTCTACAACCAGACTTTTCAATCTTCATCAATTAGGATTTCGAAGAGGAATAAATACACAATTCCTCTCCACTTGTTCTCCATAATAGTTCTTTAATCTCTGATCGTTAACTCTGAATATATTCTCTGCCTTGTCCTTTAAGTCTATTGCTCCAAAAGGGAAAACTTTGTCAATTGTATAAGGACCTACCATGCCACTTCTTTGTCCATTCTTTGTAGATCTTTGCATTTTTATAAACATCATTCCAAAACTCATCCATCTCATTCAATTGAAGAATTCAATTTTCCCTTGCTGCCTTCAAATCAAAATTAAACTTCTTTACGACCCAATAAGATTTATTGGAAGTGGAAAATGATCCTTCCTTGTTGCTTTGTTCAACTTTCGATAATCATTGTTTTCATTTTTCACCACCGTCATTCCACCATTTTTTCGTACAATATGCACTGGACTTACCCATGAGCTATCTAAAATAACATAAATAATTCTAGAATTGAAGAGCTTCAAAATTTCAACTCTCATAACGTCCTTCATCGTTGGATTTAATCTTCTTTGGGGCTCAATTTATGGTTGGTAAGGTTCCTCCATTAGAATCTTATGCATGAAAATGGATGGACTTATACCTTTTATGTTAGAGATAGTCTATCCTAAGGTTGTTCTATACTCCCTTAACATACACAGTAACTTTTCATCTTCTTTATGTGTAAGTGAAGCCACAATAATCACTGGAAAAATGTCACTATCACCCAAGATCGCATAGCAAAGACTCAGGCAATTGATTCAACTTTGGAGTTGCAGTTTGCTGCACTTTTTTTTGTAGAGATTATAGAATCTATCTTTGCTACCATTGGCTCTAGCCTTTCAATTTATTTACTAAATGATGTAACCTACTACAATGCTTCCAAGGCAAATATATAGTGGAGAAATTCTTCACTAAAAAAAGGTAAATTAGATTCATAAATAGTATAGTTATTGAAATTATAAGCATGAGATGAATTGGTGATACATCGTTCTAGGTAATCAGTTGACATATCTTCTTGAAAGGATTCTAACTACTTCACATTATTCAATGATATCTACCCGAGAGCAAGTGCTTAGATCATTTGGAAATCTCATGGCTTTATAGATGTTGAAAGTAACTTCTTCCTTGTTCACTCTCAATGTTAAGTTACCCTTTTGAACATCCTAAAAATTCCTTCCTATAGCCAAGAATGGTTGGCCAAGAATTAGTAGGACATTTTGGTATTCATCCATATCTAACACCAAAAAATCAGTAGGAAAAATAAATTTATCCACCTTTACGACTACATCTTCTATGATTCCCTGTGGATACTTGATGGACCAATTTGCTAGTTGCAAAGAAATTATTGTCTATTTCATCTCTCTAAGTTCTAATTTCCTATAAACAGACAGTGGCATAAGATTAATGCTAGCACCAAGATCACATAAAACTTTATCAAAAAATGCATTTCCAATAGTGCAAGGCAAAGTGAAACTCCCTCGATCTTTTATTTTTTGAGGTAATTTCTTTTGATGAATTACACTACATTTTTAAGAAAGCTTCATTGTTTTGAACTCTTCCAATCTTCTCTTCTAGGAAATGATGTCCTTTAGGAATTTGGCATCTGTTCCAAGGCATCTACAAAGGAATATTTACTTAAATTTCCTATAAAATATCCAAACACTTAGAAAAGTTCTTATCTAATTTTTGTTTTTGAAAGTGTTGAGGATAAGGAAGTGGAGTAGAGAGAATAGGAAATTGTCAGGAAATAAAATTGATGGAGGAATGTCATTCTCTCTTAGTGTATCATCAACAATCTCTTCTTCTTCTACTTCATTATTACTTTGGCCATTGTTTGGAGTTATAGGGGTGGACTTGGTTTCCTTTTATGGTGACCTATCAATTTATCTTTCACTCCTAAGTGTAATGGCCTTACATTATTCCTTTGGATTCATTTCTATATTACTAGGAAAAGTTCCTCTTTGTTGAGCATTGATGGTTATGGCTAGTTGCCCAATTTGCACTTCAAGATTTTTCATAGTGGCTCCCATATTGTTAAAATGAGTCTTAATGTTATCCATCCGTGAATCACTCTTTTTAAACCTTGCTTTGATCTCCTCAATAAAGGAAACCATGGCATCCTTAAGTGACATCTTTTTTTCACTTGGTTAACTATCAAACCCTGGATGAGGTTGTAACACATTCTTTATGTTTCCATAAGAAAAATTATCATGATTTCGATGCCCTGGATGATAGTAATTTGGCAAAGGATTACCACAATAATTATATTTTTGATTGTTGATGTATTGAACCTGTTCTTGACTTGCTTCATTCATCGAAACTATCGTACTTGAAGTTTCAACATATTCTACACTTTGTGGTATTCTTTGGATTGTCAAAGGTAAAATCTGATGAGATAGAGAAACTACTTAAGCTGAAAAGGCAACAAACGGCTCCAATTTATGAATCTTAGAAACTTTCTTAACAATATATCTTTTAGTTAGCCGTTGATAGTTGTTTGAGGCCATTTCTTTCAAAATAGAAGTAGCACCTTCAACTATCCTTGACATAAAATTTCCACCAGAAGCAACATCAACTATGGTTCTAGTTTACGTATTTAACCTATTATAGAACATCTAAACTTGCAACCAATATGGAAATCCATGCTGAGGGCAAAACTGAATCATATCTTTATACCATTCACATGCTTCATAGAGTGTGTCAAAATCATTTTGTTTAAATTGACCAATCTCACCCTTGAGTTGGGCTATTTTTACAAGTGGAAAGAATTTAGTAAGAAATGTTTCTACCATGTCTTGCCAACTAGTGATGCTTCCCGGCTGTAGAGATTGTAGCCAACCTTTAATCTTATCCCTTAATGAAAAAGGAAACAATTTCAGTCTAATGGTATCTTCAATAACACCATTCATCTTTACAATGTCACAAATCTCCAAAAACATTGCCAAATGAATATTGGGATCATCAAGTGGCGATATGCTAATTTAGGCATGTTGCACCATGCTGATAAATGCTGGTTTGAGCTCAAAATTATTGGAATTAATGGTCTGGCGTCTTACACCTAAGTAATTGTCATTCACAATTGACCTTACATAATCCTTCAAGGTATGTGACAGTACATTTTGTTATCCTTCAACCATGGCTAGTACTTTCTTCTTTCTTCATGATCTAAAGGTTATTTCAATCTCCAGATCAAAAGGAATAATGTTTCGAGTTCTAGCACGACACAATATCGTATTTTTATAAAAAAAGTGATAAAAATATTATCGTCCTCAGGGATTGGTAACTTACTTTCTTCAAATACCAAAATTATACTAATCTCAATTTTATCTAGAAAAATCACTAAGGTTGTTGTAATTGAAATTTAAAATAAAATCACTTTAAAGAAAATATGAAAATAGAAATAAAGATGTTCGAAAATCAAATTAATGGGAAGAAAACTTTTAGGAAATCGATTTCACCCAATCCTTCATTATGCCTTACTCATCTAGCTAATTGAATTTAATTTTCTCTCTTTGTAAGCAATCTCCAAAAAATATCTAAAAGCATTTTTTGATAGTCAATTAGAAACATTTTTATTCATCAATTTACACAAGAGTATGCAATTTAATAAAACAAGAAAGCATTAAGACCAATGATTTTAATACTACACAGGTTCATATAACTCTTTCGATTTCTATATTTACCTATGTTGAAATATTCCAAATCTATCATATAATTCCCTCTTTCGATAGTAAATCATCTAATTAATGGAAAGTTAATTAGAAGCATTAAACTCAGAATAAATAAGACAAACATGAAGAGAAATAATTCAAATTAATATAGAAAATCAAGTGTAGTTTGGAATTAAATTACATAGTTTTCCTAGAATAAATAAAAATAATTCATGCTAAAAATTAAATTTAACATAAACGAATTTATCATAATTTTCTTAGAGGAATTGAAAGAAAACTGAATCGCAAAAAGAATATATTTTCATGTTTCCTTATTGTGCTCCAATCTTCTTTGTCTCAGCTTGTGTCTCTATTTCTTTTCTTTTTTTCAATCTGGTGGCGCTTTGTTCCTTTTCTTTTCTATTCTTGTTCTTGTGCTCTCCCTTTTTTTCCTGTCCTATTATAGATCTCTTCTATCTATCCTTCATTTATATATATATATATATACCAAACCCTCTCCTAGTTTCTTTTCTTTATATATATTAATTTAAGTCTGATTTAAATAAATATTAATTTAAATTTGAGAATCCTTAGATGATATGCTTCTAAAATTTTGGATCTTCATTATCTTCAAATTTGCAATAAAATTTAAATACTAATAATGAAGTCTAAAATAAATAAAATTAGACTAAAATTTAAAGTTGAGAAGTGATAAATTATGTCAAATTATGCAAGTCATCAGTTATTTAAGCATATTTTCATATAATGTTGTTTATTTTATTCATCTGTGTGTATTAGAATTTATGCATGTAGGTTTATAAAGTATTTTAATTTTTTTAATATTAATGTGGTTTGAATTTTTATTTACATGTTGTTGTAATGGTTAAACCACCACTGTCATCTGATTAATCATCCATGTTTGTAATCTCTTGCAATATTAGTTCTCAAGAAATATCTAAAATATTATTGTATGTTCTAAGAATAAATCTTGAGGATATTACATATATAACAAAATTTTTATTACCTTTTTTACACCTAAATATTCTTTTTTCATTACTATTATAGTTTAGTTCAATTTCTTGATGTAAAACTCAGAATTCACTCTACTTATTTTCATTCAAAGACACTACATATTTATATACAAAGTTAGGGACATTCTTAGGTGACATACACCTAATACACAACTAATAGATTCACCTAGTGATAGACATCTAATACACAACTAACATCTCTAACAATTACTATGATAGTTTAGTTCAAATTCTTGAAAAGCTCATGATGTAAACGTATACAAATATTTATCTTTATCATCTACTATTACTTTTAATATGGCTCCTCAATATTCATGTGAAACATCTGTTTTTATTTTCATTTTATCATATGCTCCTAGATGGTAAAGTATTGGTAAATTTTTTATTTGTGCTTTTTCCATTTCCATGTACTGAATATCTTGATAAGTCCATTTCCAAATATAATATTTCTTAAGTTTTACTTTCAAAGGTTTTCTCATTTATGTTAATTTTCTAATATATGCTTTTGCATATGTCAAACATCTTAAAAACCTTTGTAATTGGTTTTTATCAGTGATGACATTAGAAAATCTTTGTATATTATTTAGTACATAAGGTTGAAAGTGGTGCTTTTTCATCTTTTATTTCAAATTCTAAATACTTAATCTTTTATTGAGCTAATACTGCCTTTTTCTCAAATGATATTATTCATTCTTTCTTACATTTTGTTAGGATTTTTAATATTTCAAGATAATGTTCGTTGATATAATCAATAAAGACTAATATATCATCAATATAAACACAATAAAAGGAATAATGTTCTTTAAAAATGTTGTCCATATATCTTTACAATATTTCTGGTGCCTAATTTAATCCAAATGATACAATAGTCCATTGTAATTGTCCTTGTGGACAACTAAAGACTGTTAATAGTTGAGATTCTTTATTTAATTTGTTTTATTAAACTTCACTCATGCAATCAAAACTAGGAAAATATTTTTTTTACTAAGGCCAATAACTCTTCTTTTTTAGTGATAGTATCAATCGTCTATTGTTTCTTTATTCAATGATTTAAAATTTATCATCATTCTTTGACTACTTTGTCTTTTCTCAACTTCTTTTTCTACCAAAAATGTCGAGCTTAAGTGTGAACTCATGCTTGGTTCAATTACTCCTAGTTTCAAAAGTTTTTGAATTCGTTTATTAAACTCTTTTCGATCTTTTAGAGTATAGACCATAAGTTTTACTCTTATAGCCTTATTAGGGTTTTTTTTCATTTTATACTTCTTACATATTTAAGTTTATTAATATTTAGATATAAAAGATTTTATGAGCTTACTGTCTTAAGTAATTTTCTTATTTCTAGTAACCTCTTATCTTCTTGTATTTCTTTTAAGAAAGTATTTTCCTAATTATTAAACTCTAGATCATCTTTATCTAGTAATTTTTCTTCCTGTATTATATTTTCTAAAAATGGTTTTCAGTAATTTTTTTATGACACATTTTTGGCATTTCTAACATTTGAAATATATATATTGTTTATCATTCTAATGTTGTTATACTTATCATAACTATATATTAAGTAAATGGTTTATATAGATTTAAGTAGTTATTTCCTATCAAGAAATCTACTCATGTTTCTATTGATATATATTATGAATATGAAGCTCTTTTCCTCCTATTATAATATCAATATCTTTTATAACCTTATTAAGATTAATTGTTGTATTATTTATTATTCTTACTACAAAATCCTTTAGGTTTATAGTCCAAAGTTCTTATAGAAATACATATTTGTTTGCTACACACTAATTGACTCTACTATATATATATATATATATATATATCTTAAATTTGCAACATATTTTTATATGAGTACTAATAGGATTAGTTTTCTTTATAGATCATTTATCGTCATATATTTCCTTTGAATCGATTTATTCTTCAGTTTAGCTCATTAAATATATTGATTACGTTTCATCGGTATATATTCTTTTATATGTTCTAATTCCATCTTATAGGCTTTTTTCTAATATCTTTAAATTTTTCTTATATTCTTTTTATGAGTTAACCTATTAGGACATTCATTAACATAATGACCTTTTTTTTATCACATATCCAACATCTGTAAGTTTTCTCGCCTGATGGACAATACTTTTATCTCATAAAGTTCCTAATATATCTTTTCTTATATTTAGAAAAGTTTTGTTTTTTGGATTTATATTTCTTGAGAATTTAACATTTTTTTATACTTTTAATTGTAATACTTTATATTACATACATACTGCTCTTGCATTTAAAAATTCTTACTATTCACAGCATATTTTATAATTTCTTCTAACATAACTATATTCACTTATTGTTCAACATTGTAGAATTATTAAACCTTTTAGTTATTTTATTCTTCCTCCTAAAGTACTTCTATTTTTCTAATTTTCTCCAAGAGTTTTATATAGATGGTAACTTTTGATAAAATATTTTCTTAAATTATTATTGTTGTATTTTAGGTGTCTTGTGATAATACATTTCATATTCACACATAAAAGAATCTATGTAGCACATATAACATATTTTCATATTTTCTAAATGCCATTTAGACCTTATTAATTTCAAGTTCACTTGTTTCGGTAATATTTTCATTTATCTTCTCCTATGAATAATTTATATATTTTATTTACTATTTTATCTAAATATTGTCTTCTTGTTGCAAAAATCTCCTTGCTTCCTAAGATGTATATCTTTTGGTATATTATTAAACTATATTTTAATATTTTTAGTCATTTTATGGTTTAATAATACTCTACAGATTGATAGTTTTGTACTAGTAGTTTTAAATGTCTGTATTAGTACGCTTATTGCATTAGCCAATTCATCTAATATTTTTTTCTATCCCTAATATAATCTAGGTCTAGTTAGTTAGTTTTATTATTATTTTCGTGAAGTTTGAATTCTGGTAGTAAAGATCCTCTAATACTCTAATATAATCCTTCTTTTAATTTTAGTTGTTGCCCTCTCTAGAGGATTAGCTTCATATAGTCTTTGCCTATTCCTTTCTTTTTTGTGAGGATTGGAAGCTTTTCCTTGAGTTATAAGAGTGTTACCATGTTTCTTTCTATAGTAATTTTAAAATTTTATAGTTCAGAATTTTTTTAATTGTTTATTTTCATATCATCTTCTTCTTTATTAGAACATATTTTTTTCATAATATTTTCTTAACTCCTCATCTGTTAATGTTAACAAACTTATCCATTGTGTTAGAACTATAGATTTGTTTTTTCATTCTTCAATTATTTTAAAGTCTGCTAATATTTTTGGTTTTATTATTTATCCAATTTCTTTGAAATTTTTATCTAATTATATGAATTCATTTTTCCCATATATTGAAATATTATGGTTGTTTGTTAACGAATATTCTACTATGTAGTATACTAAAAATATATAATTTTTTCTTTCATTAAATCTTCTCTTTCAAATTCATATACTAAACTTAATATTTAGTTTAAGTTTTTATCATTAATATTAATGACAACCCTAGGATATGTTGTGAATTTTAATTTATGATATCCTAGATTTTCATGGTTTATTCCTAATACAACATATTTTTTATTTTTTATTCAATTGTCTAGCAATGCTAGTTTTATTGGTATTTCAATTTTATCTCTAAAATGTGAATTATTAATATTTGGATTCCTCCTAAATGTATGTATCAGAATTTCCTTTTATCATTCTGTGATAGTTTATCCATAATAGTTTCTTTGTCAATTAATGATATATTATATTTTCCTTTTGCATATGTAATATTAATATTCATTTTTTATTACATATTCCATAATAAATTATATATTTCCTCGGAAATATTTTCATTATTCTAGAGAATGATGAATCTTTGAATCCATCTTCTTCCTTAATATTTTTTTTTTGTTTCTTCAATTATTTTCACTAATTATCATTTCTTATAAAAAACATCATTAGATGTTTTGTGTTTTTATTTCTATTATTTCTTGATTTTCTATTATTTTTTCTATTTTTTTAGACAATGTATAAAATATTACAATTAACTTTCATTAAATTGGAAGTATTTTATGATATATTTAAAACCTTAGAGGTATTTGTGACTTCAAGCCTTAGGAGTATTATTGATATTATCCCCATTAATACATACATAAAATAAAAACATTACCTTAAGGGTATTATTGATATTATCCCTATATAACATGCACATGAAATAAAAACATTAAAAATGATTTTTTATTACAGTGATCATTTTTTTAAAACAATATGACTAAACTATTACAAAAATAAGTATAAAAGTTAAGTATTATTTTTAGAATAAATATATTGAAAGAGTCTACAATTTGATACACTACCAAAGTAAGGTGATACGAGCTCTTTAACGACTCAACTCTTACTAGCACAAACATAATAGGGAATATTAAAACAAGAAAAAGTAATAGAAACACAAGTAATACAATATCAGATAAGCAAATAACTTTTAGTAGCAAATATTGTATATGAAGCAAAAAATAGGAAATAAGAAATGTTTTCTAATCAGAGTTTAAGCTACAATATGGTATAACATACACACCTTAAACTCAAATTATACTAACACAATAATGGTTCATGCACAATAAGCAATATAACGAGAAAAACCTATATAAAGACCGTACCTATGTGGTAATATTCTCGGGTTGCTTAAGGCAACCGCTCAGCAACAAACAATTCACTAATCAATAAAACAATTATAACTATAAAAGAAATAAAACCACTAGTACCTCTAGCAGTTGAGACCACTGTCCGAATTTCCTTTTACTACTTTTTCTTGCTACTTCCATAACGATCTAGTTCAACACACGAACCTGCCTATCCTCTACCACCAACACCAACAAATTTGGTGTGATTAGTAGCCATAAATTAGTATTATGAAATATATAGAACGGGACACCTTAAGAATTAATCTCTATCTCAAGGGTACGGTAGACACATTGTCAAACCACGTACACATACAAACTACAATTTGATAACTAAACTCATTGAATGACCCACACTCTAAAGTAAGCTTTTCAAAACGATTTCAAAAATATATATAAATCTCAATATAAATTTTGACAGAGTTTTGGCACAAAAAACATAAGTGAATAGTTGAGAGAAATGGGAGATATTTATAGAGTCTTGATTGGTCACCTTGCCAGTCACCTCGCGAGAAACGTGGTGGAAAGGGTGGTGGTGAGCTTGTTGATGAGGTGCTAAAAATATAATTTTTAATTTCCAAAATATCGAGTAAAATTCACATATACCCACACCCGAAACAAACAAAAACATGAGGGACAACGTCAGCTCACTCATACATTTACTTTCCAATAATCATAACTCTCAACTTGTAAACATACTACGTCAACCAAACCCATGGTGTGTGTAAAACATGCTTTTAATTACAGTGTTCCTAGAAATGGGCTTGTGTGCATTACAGATCTACAATAATCAACCTTACATAGAGGACAACATAATACTTGTACTACTATATACAGGCATACATCTATCACGAGATGATCATAAAGTTGATCTAAAGATGTTCTTTTCCCATGAACAAAACATCGATGCACAATTAAACACGAACATACACGTATACGAAGTGCATCCATTTTGCGTGCTTCATCCATCTTCATGTATCAACTCATCTACTATGTCACTTTAAAACACAAGGGTCTTAACACCACTACACACAAATACATATGATTCACACATGAAACAAACACACACTCCACGACCATATTATGTAGAAATAACGTCCATAACTATATCATGTAGAAATAGCATGTAGTCAAACTACATACAACCGTGTTACCTTTACACAGATGAACACCGATAGACAAACAACACAAGAGAAGTACACAACTCCTCCTGATTTCATACAACACTCCCTTTAAATGTATGCAAGTCCAACTATAATGTGTAGTGGAATCCTACACTCACAACACATACAGTACACATCATGGCAATAAACACATAGTTGTGCACAGAAAATTCTCTACCTTTATGACATTGAAAATTCAAAGGAACACCCCTATATGAAGGATAAAAGGAATACAACTATGTAATAATTCTAATAAGGCAAATAAAACCAGTCATAGATGAAAACAACAACATTAAACTCATATTCTTTAAACAAACTTTATTTTACAAAGATAAGTTCAGAAATGAACTAAAGCAATAGGAAATAAATGAAAGTAAAAAGAAACAGGTGAACCATGAAAAAGGGGTACAATAGGACGATAAGAAGTCGTAACACCTTGAGGAAAAACTTGAAAATGATGCATATCAAAGACATTCTTTTCAATGTTTATAACTCATGAATAACAGTAGACAAAAGATGGGTGGATTTCGTATCTAAAGAGACAAACGTGGAAGGAGTAGAAGAGATAGGATTCTATTCATAATGAGTAGATTGAGTAGTGTTCATGAAAGATGAGGAAGAAAGGGTAGCAGGAGTATATCGAGACTGACTGTTAAAAATAACAATGTGTGTGAGAACAAGCCTTCTCAAAACATTTAAAGAAATGTTATTAAAAATAATGGAATCCACCTGAAATTCAAAGATGGATAGTGGAGCGTAAATGAAAAAGGAGCGATGATACAAAAAAATGATAGTTCTATAGCTCATACTAGTAAGATATATATTATTATTGTTTAGAATAGCATAAAAGAAATGTCCTCAACACAAAAGGATAGTATGAAGATGGGAATGGGGATGAATAACGACACTTATGATAATATTAAGAGAAGAACCAAGGGAAAAAGAGTTAACAACAAGGGCATTACTAACATACGTGTGGTTAGGCACGACCAACTGATTTTCCATCTTAATAGTGTTGTGAGCATTCATACTATTAAATTGAAAGAGATATGTGGCAGAAATATTATCAAATTCAAATGTGATGACAGGGAATGTCGAAAACTAATCATCAGGAAGAGATAATAAACTATGAATATCATCTCAGGAAAAGGTAAATCGTCTTTTGTGAACAAAAGAGTTAGAGAAATTAGTAGTAAAGACACGAGGAAGGGAAACATAAAATTCCCTACAAACTCATCATTATAGGAATAATTTAAAGAATAGAGTGAAGGCCAGGAATAGTAAGCAAACATTTGCTCAATATCAAGATACTCATGAATATTAACAGGATGCTCTACCAGAATGGGCGCACTATAAGAAGGATTGGTAGGCTTAGGTTGCTTTGACTTCTTACTACTTGTAGTATGCTTTGGGGCCATATATGGTAACAATTAAAAGATTGGATGTACTAGTAAAATAAGAAGAGAAGGAAACTATTCAGAGGTGAGAGTAAAGTAGGCACTAAGGGTTTCTATATATAGAAAAAAAGGTACCTTGTTACATACCTCGCCATCCAACTTGTTGGAGCATTTGGCGAGCTATTTAGTAAGGTCATAGTGAGCATATGGAAAGGTGGGGGTAAAACGAGACCACACAATTTAGCAAAAGAAACTGATACATACAATGTACACATCCACATGACAATCAATCCATAAAGCATTCATTTAAGAGTATGATTAAATTTTTGAAGATATGCATTGTATGTGTTATGGTAAATATTTTTACTCTATATGACATCAAGATATGCTTATATGAACCCAATAAATAAAAATATAGACTCAATAAACCAAACTTCATAAGTACACTTTTAGCCTCTCTCTCCATTAATATAGGTGCCAACCAAGATGAAATCAAAAGGTATTTCAAAGTTTGAAATGATAAGCCGAAGTTTGGTAGATGAGAATAGACATTTATAAGCTTAAATGCACCTTTAGATGATCAAAACATACACTTTAAGAAATGAATTCACAACCATAGGTAGTAAACCTTTAAACTTAGGTTCTTTTTCTTTTACTTTTCAATTTTCATACACTTAAATTCCCAAACATAGGATCTCTTTCTTTCACATCTTAACATTCATTCATTGATAGCCCTCATTTTTTCCTTTTCTTTCCCTTTAAACATGAGGATAAAGTAGACAATCCCAAATCATATGAATTCAATAAATAACACACTTGAAACTCAACAAAAGATGTACAAGGTAAGTAAGATTTATCATTTGTGCTAAGCTAGTAGATGCAAAAAAAATGAAGGGATACCATAAAGGCTCAAGCGGGAAAACTAAGGATAAGAAAACATTGGTGGTAAGAAAGGATGAAATGATTAAAAGATGACCTAAATCCTCTTTCTATACAAGTAGAACCTAGGATTTTGCCTCAAGAGACACTAAAGTGGACTTAAGAGCTTGTTAGAGACATATAAATCATCATAACAAGAAATCCATACAAACTTCTCAAAATAACCATACAAATTCACCATGTTATTGCATATGTATAAAGAAAAGTTCTTTTTAAATTCAACATAAGAATTTAGTCATACATACTCTCAGGGAATACAACAAAAAAACACACAAAGAAAGACTAAAAACATAAGAGAGAAAAGAAATGAATAGTTCAATCCTAAATAGATCACCCAAAAATAGTGATCAAACAACATCCCTCCGTTTAAAGTATTTGTGAGGGGCAACTGATTCAGGAAATAGTCTTTGTGTTGTGTGAGTGTGCAGAATATGTGGCACTCAAGGTTTGTTTTTTAATTATTATTTCTTGAAAATCCTGTAAAGTTACCCATATAAACTGGACTAGGTGGACTTTTAAAAGCAGACTTAATTCTTTCCACAATATGTCTCAAGTGTATAATGCAACCTACTTGGAGATGTTCACATGAACCATAATAGCTACAGACCATCATAGAGGATGGGGATGAATGAGGTAGAGAATCCCAAGTAATACTTCTTATATATCTAGAACACTACCTAGTAAGATGGCCAGTAATGCCACACAGATAAAAAACATAAATAGTAAAGTTTAGATAATCTAGGTCCCTGACTCAAAGAAGTAGTACATGGAGGAAAAGAGGAGGAATTGCTCACATTTACTTTCACACGAGGATGAATGGTCAATTTCTTGTAGTGTGGTCTTAAATGCCCAAGTTCACCATAATGGTGACAAGTAAGAACCATAGTAGGTAGATGAAATAGACCACCACTAGAGTGATGTGAAGTCTAATAAGGAGAGAGATCAAGGTTAACAAACAGTTGTATGACTTTACTAGAGATAGGAACCTTCATTTTTTTCTCAAGGTTCTTCACCTTTTAATGTTTTGCATTAAGTTTCTCAAGTAAGCAAGCTTACCTCTAGGGTCGATAGGAATAGACTTCACCTTTGGATCTTGATCGAAAGCTTTAACAAATTTAGTATAACTAACCTTAGATGTTGAAACCTTTTCATTGTAACTAATACCATGCTTTTCCCTAAACATCTTTGTGTTGTTGAGGATTTCATTTATGTTCTTAGAGTTAGTCATCATTTTGTTCAATCCAAAGGTAGAGTGAGCCAATTCCTTATCACTAATTCTGAGTTTTTTCCTTTAAGGCAATAATTAAATCTTCCTTTTCTTTGAGAAATGATACAAGATAAGCTGTATAATTGTTTAGAATCCATTGGTCAATCTCAGTTTTCTTTATAGTAAGAGAATAGGCCATATATTCCTTTGTACTCTCAAGAACTATAATCTATTTCTTCAATTCTTTAATCTCAAAATTTTGATCAGGAGAGAGTTTAGGGTTAACAAATAGCTATGTAACTTTACAAGAGATAGGAACCTTCATTTTTTCCTCAAGCTTCTTCACATTTCATTATTTGCATTAAATTTCTCAGGAAAATTTGAATATCTCGTTTGAATAACCTTACATTTTTTGGTGAGATCAAGTTGTTAACCATCAATAGAGAACTTCTTTTCCTCCATATTTTTCTTCAATACGCATATCTCGCACTCTTTTTATCATGGCTTTCCAAAGACTTTTCCTTTGCCTTTTAGACTTTATATTCTTCAAAAGAAGCACATTGAATGAATCAAGCAATTCATCTTGTTCATCATCATCATCATCAGCTTCAGTTGTCACCCTTTGAACATCTTAAGCAGTAGCCAGAGGATCAAGAACACTACTAGAGGCAATGAAGGCGAGAAAATTAGTATGATCCTCATCATCACTACTGGTACTATCCAAAACAATAACCTCAGCTTTCATAGCACGCTTGTTCATGCAATTTGGTTTCTGAAAACACTTTACAGCAATATGACTTGGCCTTCCACATTTGCGGCATCTGATTTTATTCAAGTGTCTTTTGCTTGGCTTCTCAAATTCATTTTCTAAGTCTTCATCAACTTTAGTAGATTTTAAGACTTTGGAACTTGAAGTATCTCTTCCAGTAATCACATATGAAGGTTTCTTCTTTCTAAAGAATCTGGTGAATCTTTGGGCAAGGAAGGCCATTTCCTTCTTCTCAGGATCAAAATCATCATTACCAGCACCTGTGGTACACACATCTATGCTTGATTCACTTTCTTTGGTTGTCTTAAAGGCTAAGCTCTTTCCCTTTTCTGAAGCAATTTTCTCTAATCTTGGCAAAGGGTGATGCAATTTAAAGATTTATAGGTCACCAACTAGTTCATTCACTGTGAGCTCACCTGATTTGTACATTGATTCAAGCACTGTAACTATAGCTTGAAACCTATAAGGTAACCTGGAAATTATCTTTTCGATTTGTTTTTTTTCACTAATGGGTCTACTAAGATTGTAAAAGCAATTGACAATGTTGGAGAATTGTGCATAAAATTTATCAAAAGTCTCATATTCTTGCATAATGCATAGTTCAAAGTTTATATTCAACTTTAGCATTCTAGACCTCTTAACTACTAATGTACCTTCATGAGTTATATGATTGACATGAATTATGTGTAAATGAGTATGCAAGTATACATATCACAAATAAGTAATATAATGATAAGAAAATATCATTCCCACAGAGATTATGTTATTAGAAACTAATTTTTGAAACTAAAAAGTAAAGATCAATTTTTTTTTGTATTTGAGAAAGCAAAGTTAGAATAATTAAAAATGAATAACAACAATTAATTAACTCAAAATTTGTAGCTAAGATATATGAGAAAAATATCTAGGAATACTTAATCCCAAAATTTTCTAAACATATGAATTACTAAAATCCCTCCAATATAATCACCAATCAATTACATGATCAAATGAATCTAACATAACATGTATTACTCTCTCAAGTAAATTACAAAACATATATTAATTAACCTAATAACACTTTTATGTCAATTAAATTGCATACTACTCTTTAAGTTCATCAATTATGGATCACATACATAAGAATCATACATCTCTATCTAAGGAACTATGCATGTTATTTAATTAAGAAAAATAATTAAATAATTCTCTAAAATCTATTTAATTGCTTCTATAGATCAATTGTTGGCCAAACAATTAATAGCATAAAAATTAAAGTAAATAATATAACTGAATTGAAATCATAACTCGGGTAAAAATATTAAATCATCATATGTAAAAAATAGGATTCATAAGACCCATAGATTAATAAATTAGCTAGATATGATTTTATTCATAAATATCATATTTTTCATAAAAAAAAGACATAAAAATTGATAAAGAAAAAAGAAAAAAAAATAAATACAATCAATCTCTTGAATTGTAGCACTTATCTTCTCTTAAATCTTCACCAAAATTGTATCTCCTTTTGACATTTTTTTTGTATTTTTCTCTCTTTTTGGTACCTAAAATTGATACAAAAAATATTACATTAAACTTCTTAGGGTTTTTGGAGCAATTAGGGGGTTAAATTAGGCTCAGATGGAATATACATCGTTAGATCAACTTCAGATCAAAAGTTGAGATGAAAAAGAAAAATTAAATAGCGCTAGCCAATGAGATTGTGACATATGGCGTGGCAAGGCGGGCAGGTTATGGTCAATGCCATGTGGCATGCTGCAATTTTCTAATTCGAATTGTGTGGTTCCCCTATTGGAACGAATAGACGAATCATGTGACGACACGTGACACAACCATTGATTGCTTGGAAAAACTCAGAATGAATGATATGTCGACATGTGGCAATGCTTGCATGACCTGGTACACGTGGCGCACTCCGATTGGCTCCCCTTACTTGCATGGCATCCAAGTGTTCTGTTCTAATTGGTATTGCATTAAAAATTCATAAAAAATAAAAATTCTAAAAAATTTCAACAAAGTTTAAAAAATATATTTTCACCATTTTTCACTAGAAATTTTATATTTTAATATTTTTAATCCCAAAATTACTAATTATTAAATAAAATGAACAAATATTAAGTAGAAAAGTGCATTTATGACTCTACTTTCATAGAATAATCATTATCTCAAGAATATCTAAAGCTTGTTTAGAATTTATACAACTCTGAATCCTTCTATACTCATTAGGCGTCACATCCCTGATGATAGCATATAAACTTTTACTATTCCATTTGGTCTCCTTGGATTCTTCCTTAGTCCACTCAATCATTGGTTTACGTATAATAGTATTATCTGGTCGGGCTTTAGTTGGGTAGATCTATCCATTCTCAACAAGGAACCATACATGGTCTCCTTATTATCACAAGAAGGTTCTCATTTGTAATTTCCGGTTAGCATAGTTTAACCGATTGAAAATTGTAGGTCTACCTATATTACCTCCTTTTCTCGAATCCATCAAAGAGAGTGTATGTGTGTGAAAATGTGAGTTAACGGAATCAACACTAGAGCGGTTAAACCCAAAAGGGTGCACCTGGTCTAATACCAATTGAAAAAGTCTACAACTACTACCAGGGTAAGGAGATATAGACTCCTTAATGACTCAACCCTAACTCGCACAAATAGAATAAGGAACACTAAAATAGAAAAAGCAATAGAAACACAAGTAATTTAATATCAGATAAGTAGATAACTTTTAACACCAGATATTATATATCAAGCATAACGTAGGAAATCATAAACACTTTCTAATTAGAGTTTAAGCTACAGTATATTGTAACATACACACCTTAAACTCATATTATACTAACACAACAATAAATCATGCATAACACGTGATGTAACGAGGTAAACCTACATAGATATCGTATCTATGTGGTAACATCCTCGGGTTGCTTAAGGCAACCACTCAACAGAAAACAATTCACTAATCAATAAAATAGTTACAACTTTGAAAGAAATAAAACCACTATTATCTCTATCAGTTGAGATATCTATCCAAACTACTTATCGCTGCTTTCGTAATGACCTAGTTTGGCACTTTGAGGATCACTCTCGATCTCAAGGGTACCAAAGGGCACACTATACGCCACAGAAATCAAATAGTGTACGGGAGACACACTGTCAAGCCATGTATGCACACAAATTATGATTTGATAACTTAACTCACTAAATGACCCACACTTTAAAGTAAGCTCTCCAAAACAATTTCAAAAACAGATATAAATCTAAGTATAAATTTTGATAGAGTTTTAACATTAAAAACATGGGTCTAAAAGTTAAGAGAAGTGGGGATATTTATTTATAGAGTCTCGACCGACCACCGCACTAGCCACCTTGCCAAACGTGATGGAAAGGGTGGTGGCGAGCTTGTTGAGGTGCTAAAATAGATTTTTTTCATTTTCAAAAATGTCAAGTAAAATCCATAAATATCCATGCCCGAAATGAGTCAAAAACACAAGCGACAAAGTTAGGTCGTTCGTCAAAAACCACAACTTTTGACCTAGTATGCTCACTACAACAACCAATCCCGTAGTGTGCGTAAAATATGCTTTCAATCATAGTGTTCCCAAAAATGTACGAGTACCTTACTCATTTGAAGTAACCAACCTTGGACAAAAAATGACATAATATTTGAGTAAAATAAAACAGATGCCATATTTTACACACAAAAAGCTAACGACAACATAAAGACCTACATGATTTACACATGATTAAATAACAATCAATTAAAACTTTAACCAAGATATCATACAATGGAAAAAATAATTGTGTTCTAACACCACAAAACAATTATTCCCAATTTTTTTCTATGAGTATCACAATCAAAATTGAAAAAAGAAAAAATAATGAGAGATGAGGAATATCAAAGATCCCATAGTTTTTATAAAACAAACAATCTGATCCCTAATTTGAGCATTTTATCTTAATATATTTTTTAAAAAATATGCATGATGTCCTAAATTTCCAAAAATATGACTATATTATAACTTCTACACCCACAAATACATAACTAAAGTGTATATTTTTTAAACTTATTGAATTAAAACACTTCAGATAAAAACAATGATATTAAAACACTCATTTGCGTGAAATTAATAACCTTCACGGCTTCACCAATAAAAGGGGCTGTATTTCTCATGAGATGAATGATATTTGAATTCAAATTCTTCACAAACCAACAAAATAATTAGAATTACAATAACCTTTACCAATTTATTAATTGCTATTCCTAATCAATAATTTATGCTACGTAGATCGACATTATTTTTGAACATTTCAGTAAATTATTGTTAAAAATTCATGTGTCATGACTTTACAATTTTACTCTAGGTAGGTTCTCAATGTATTTCCTTCCCTTAATTTGAAGCAACACGCCAAAATTAATGAACAATCAGCCTATGTTCAAGGTGCAGTCACCATCATCATACACATGAATTCCAAGTACAAACCAAATGCCTGAGCTATTTCTTTAAACATCTTATAAAGGTACAGCTGAATTTAAAACAAAAAATCCAAAATTACATTTTTAAAAAGATATTCAAATCAAGGTAGAAAATAAAAGCAGGGTAGTCCGAGTCTCCCCCAATCTGATGGGCAATGTTGTCTACTTTCCAAGAAGACGATGACCACGTTGATTGGCACCTTTGACACGGTAATCTAGCTCATCAACATCATCATACAAATGATCAATAGCTTTGTTATGCCTGCAACATTCACAACACAGTATCAAAATTATCAGACAATCTTTGGCATTCAAGTAAGGTTCATGTGCATGAAGAATAAAATCGTTCTTCCAACAAATTTAAATGCCCACTTTACTGTAACCAACCTCTCGATTTCGACACCCATGTCAACAGCCATATCCTTCAGCTCTCCCAACAGATTACTTAGGTCCGAAAATGCATCATCCTGCTTTGCTTTCTCTACCTGCAATTGAAAACAAAGTGATAATGAGAAAATGATATAGCATCAACAAAGAGAAATCACATCTCGGGAACCGAGGAAGACAGTGGTTGGGGCTGGGGAGTGGGAGACGAGTCTAATTTCCCTGAGCTATTTTTGTTGTGCCACCAATAAGCAGAAAACATGTGGACAAAAGTTGTTGAAAAAGTGGGTTTTTGACTCTTTGTTGCATAAAAAAGTGGGCATTTTGTCAATGTGTTTTATCACATAAGTGGCACACCAAAATTGACACAGGTGATTTGAATTGGTGGGAGCGGAAAGGGAGTTGTTCAAGCAGAGATTTTAGGGTTAAAAAAAACTAAATATAGCATTTACATATGATGAAAGATTAACAAATTAACTTCTTTTTAAATTTTTTCATCTCCCTTTACACTCTGAATACCCCTTTGCACACCGAACAGAAAAACTACTTTACTTCTGTACCAATCAACAGTATGTAATACAGACCTCAACTTTTTGAAGTGCATCAGTTTGCTCAGGATGCGAACTGTGTGTGTTTGACTTAACCTTCGGCATAGGTGTCAAACCCAACTTCTCTCTTTGTTCTATGTGACTACCCCTTTTTCCGATTTCATCACCTGTGCAGTTGAGTGTCCAAGAGATGGAAAACAAGACAAAAACAAAGGTTGCATTAGGAAAACAACAGGGTAAAAAAAATGTTTCTTCTGAAGCAATGTTCTTTTCCATTTTTTGAATTCCAAGCACTGCTTTTTGTTTCAGAAGATATATATCGATCAGTCTGAGAAAAGCACATGGAGCAACTAACCTCGTGTTACAATAGGGCCCCTTATTGGACGAGTCTTCTTAGGTTTCCAAGTCTTTGAGAAGATTCCGCCAAGACTTCCCAAAAGCTTCTCGCCCTGCAATAAGCGTTTCAACAAGTGTTACATTGTTCAATTCACTTCAGAATATTATCAGAAGATACTGAAGTAGTCTTTCTCTTCTTGATGAATGCATAACTATCCTTGTTGAATGTATCAAAAGCCCATACAAAGTATACTATCATTGTAGTAACAATGTTACCAAACAAACTAGCAATACTAAGTACTTTCTAAAGCATAATAACTTACCGCATAAGCATGAGAACTTGTGACAATATTCAACAAATATAGTTTACATCACTCCAAATTTCCAAGAACTGAAGTGAACTGTTAAAAAAAATATTTTCTTGATTTTTGTTTGTTCTCAGAGACCGGGCACGAGGTGGGATAATGAAAAGAATTTAGCCACATATATGAATGCAAGATTTAAAAAAAAAAATAGTGGACAAACATAAAGAAGTTCAGTTTTTCATTGAACTTCATAATGGTTCAATTAATAGAACCAACACATGTATCCCATAATATCTGTGCTCTGTTTTCTCCACAATCTTTTGATATAATGATAGACATAAACACGACTTCCAAATCACATAAAACCTAGAACCACTCTTTTAATTTAAAGTCCATGACATGGACTATCTTATTTTTATGGAGATGAGCATACAGGTCTGATTTTTAAAAGGACTGCTGAGTGTCCAAAATAATATTTCATCTATTTCGTACGTTTAGAGAGTATACTTTAAAGCACTTGATTTCTTATATTATCAGATTGTCGTGTCCAAGTAATAAAAGCAAGGTACAAGTATCTTAAAATATTTTTTTAAATGGCATGTATCCTACTTAAAGATGCTTTGACCCTTACATAAGCTTGCAAACTCAACAATCACTCTCAAATCTAAGTAAGATAACATATTACAAGCAAAAACAATGGTGAAAGAACAAAAGAAACGCCAGCATTGGAATCTTGCACCTTGCACCGACTATTTTAAACAAATTACGAATTTTACTATTAAAGAAACTAAAGAAAAGACAGGCATATGAATATGTAACATAGAGACATTTAAGTGATGGTTCAGTTGGGGAAAATGAAATTTCCATATTTTAAAATTTCCTACTTTGATCAAACAAAATTAAGTGCAGTCAGCATAAGAAAGCACAACTAAATGGTGGCAGTTGCGGACTGATGATTGACATGGTGAAGCAGGTAAACCAGTCATGAAACTGGTTCTTGGCCAAATGTCACATGAGATGGAATTAGGTAAGATCCATGCAAGAACAAAGGTCATCAGCATCAATGGTTCAGAAGCTGGGCTTGGGGAGAATGGGGATTCCCCAGAATAAATTTATTTATGTTAACTAAGTAAAACTAAAAAAATAACAATATCTAACACTACCACAAGTTTGTTAAAATTCCATCAGAAAAAGATTCTCTTCCTAAATAAGAAGCAAATTTGCTGCATTTACCACAATATCATAGATTGTTATTATCTATTTCTCACATTTAATTTACAATACCAGTATGCTTCACAATTAAAATCTGAAATATATAAATGTAGTAGATAATCATGGTCCAAAAAATGAGAAACTAACCCGGCTGAGATCATAATCAATGTCAGCGGCAGCCACATGGGTACGAGTAATTTGTTCACCCTGCTGATGCAACGCAACCAAAGTCGTAGTAGCATCCTCTCTAATGTCCTCAGCAATCTTTAGACATCCATTGACAGCCTTTGTAGTCTCCTCAGCCTTGTAAACAGCATAGTTCTCCAACTCTTGAACTGACTGGTTCTCCAGTCCACCTGAGTGGCGGAAGTCATTCTGATACTTGTTTCTCATTGTTGAAGAAGAGATTCTTTTTACTTCATCGTCATCAAAAGGGTTGGTACTAGAAACTGGTTTATCTGAAGCAGGTCCAGACGAGGCCTTAGAGCTATTATTTTTTTGCTTCCTATCCATCTCATTATCAGAATCAAAAGGATTCGCGTGAGAAGAAACAGGATATACAGGGTCAACTGCACTGTTTTTAGCGATTTTTATAGGAGATTTCCTTAAACCAAACATTATGAATGGATTTGCGAGTTACTTGGCAGTAAATCGGATTGAAGACCAAGGTGTTAGACAAAAATGAGAAGCAATACTCTTGAATGTTTAAGGAAATCAATCACGATCCTGTAAAAAAAAAATCTAAGTTTGAGATCACAATGTAACCAGTAATATAAAGCATTAGTGCGGAAAAAAAGAAAGAAAAGAACGAAAATTAGGTCATGTAAACATAAGTGGACAAAGTCCTAATTTTTAAGGCTCACTAAGAGGAAGAATAATTGACATAATCAAACATGAGGAACAAGATAAATACACGGCATGATCAATTTCACATTGAAAAAACAAATATCTCACATCAGATGCATCAAAAGAACGTAGGCTTCCCAGAAATGGTTTTTGAATTCCTAAAGCAAGAGTTGAGTTATCATTTACCACAGCAATCTTTACAAGATGACCAAACGAAGTTTGTAATCTTTATGAGAAAGAAATTCGGAGATTCCAAAAATAAAGGCCAAGAAAACTATGAAGCCATCCACATGTAATTAATCTCGAAATACCAGAATTACAATTTGTATAGTAACTGTAGAAAGTAAATGAAACCAAATTCAAGAAAAAATCTTCATCCTATAACATCGTAGAAAAACCGTATGAACCAAATTGAACCACTTGACTCGATTGACTTCCTCCATTTTCACAAACTCCAAAATCAGAAACGTAAGTAACAAAAATTCCACCTTTTCCTTCCTTTCTTCGTTCTATCAGTTATCAAACATAGGGTTGTTGAAGAATTGAAATAAAACAAAAACCCATCAACAGAATATAGCAACAAGAACAAAAAAAGAAGAAGCGAGAATCGCGTAAATACCAGAAAACAGAAGGTGAATCGAGAAATGGGTACCTGAGAATGAAATAAATTTTGGGAAAAAGTTAATACTAAAAGTCAAAGTCGAAACTCCAAGAATAGATAGATCTCTTTTATGCACAAGAGATGGAGAGCGTTGTCAAAGGAAGATGAGGCTTAAGGGGAAAAAAAACACGTAGAAGGCCAAGTCAAGTCCTGTGCAGAGGGTGGGATAAGTAGAAACGGGCAAGAAGATTCTTCATTTGACCTTTGAGACATTCAAATTATGCGTTCCCCATTTGTTTGCCATTCAAAAATTGGAATTAACAATAAAGTTATCAAATATTTGAGAATTAAATTATAAATCTTAAAATTATAGGTACTTATGAGCAAATTTTGAAATTTTTGAAGTATCTATCAATCACCGATTTAATTATTTATCAATTTATTTTTAAGAATAATGTTTATATGAATCCCATATTTAAGATTTTAAAAATTATCAAAGAATTCTGAGGATCATTGACATATTATATTTTAAATATTATAATCTAAATCAAAAATTTGTATCTTTAAATTATATAAAATATATAAAAATATAATAACTAAAGAAGATTTTTTTTTTAAATAAACTAATGATGTTTAAGTCTCGTAGTTGGTGTGAAAGAGCGCAAGCTTTAATTTTATACTATTATTTTTTCAGAGAAAGGTGATAGCTTTAAATTAAGGTGAAAGATAGATATTATTTAATCCCACGAAATTAAATCATGGAATCATAAAATGTTTATGAAAATAAAATATAATTAAAATTTTCATAAAATAAAAATAATATTAAGATCAAAGTAAAGTTTAACATTAAATAGATTTAAATAATAAAATCAAGTTCAATTTAGATAACATTCAACTTTAATGTAAAATATAATCTAATCATAATAAATGTTATTTTGTGATTATATGTTTTAAATGAGTTTATAAATTTGTTTTTCATTATAATTTTAACTAATCTTTTTTAAATGAAATTTTGAATCTGTATCTCATCCTCAACCTAGTCCTAAATTAAGTTACATTGTGACTCATGTTCAGGAAACCAGCAAGATAATACTTGCAAAAATATAGATGTAAAAAGAGACGGAAAAAGAAATAGGCAAAATAATTTTTTTTATAGATAAATTAAGATTAAAGATTATACAAATTTAGAGAGAAATAGACTATTTGAGTATAATTAATACTCAATTCATATTTTTAATTTGATTTTAAAAATACAATAACATGGTTTATTTATAGAACTTCCTTAAACAATACTCAAAATTAAAAGATAATAATGAAAATTCAATTTATTTTCAGAAAGATCTTATAAATGATAAAAAATTTATCTAAATAATCCTAATTCAAATTTCGAAATATCTTTATTCTCATCATTTCTTCCCATCTAAAATAACTCTACTTCTAGCGAGTAGTAAAGCCATAACTAAGAAACGAAATTTCAAATATGAAAACCCCTGTATTTGAGATTCTTTATGATGAGATGACAAACAAAAATAACTAATAAGACAAAACATCAGGAAATATGAGCTTGTATTTGAAATTCATAAACTTGAAATAAAAAACTTCTTTTAAGATTACGAGAACTTCAAACAACATTCTTTTAGAGTAATTATGCCTTTTAAGCCCTACTTACAATTTGTAAATTCTTTTGTAGTTAACATACCTCAAATAAGTGGAATCTATCTTTATTTTGACACTCTTTCTTGATGTTAAAGGATTTATACGTCTCATGATTTTGGCAAAGAATGTTATCTTTAATCTTAGTTAATTACTTAGCCTTCTCCACACTCCTCAACAACCATGTCTTAAATCTGATTCTAGTCAGGATTTGTATATTCGGTCAAAGCATCTACAAGCGAAGTATGCTCCATAGGGATTGTCGAGCACAAGCCGATAAAACATATACCATGTTACCTGTATAATCCTTGAGAATACAACCTCCACCAACCGGACCTGGGTTTCCTTTGGAGGCGCCGTCAGAGTTCAACTTGATGGAATTTGTTGGAAGGTTAATTTTATTTGAATCATATCTATAGAATTCTGCATCTCTTTTGTAAGGTTTATGAGTGTTGTCAATATTCGTGAACAAAACATTTAAGTGTAAACTAGTTCGTAAGAGTGTGTTTTCATGTCCGTTATTTAAGTCGAAGAAAATTTCGAACTTCTAGTTAATGTGTTTTAGGTATACACTTTTTATTTAACACATTAGAATTGATTTCAAACACATAGAAATATTTGGTTTATATATGGTCGATCGATCAATTGATCGAGTAATGGACCGATCGATTATAATGGTAGATCGATCAAGGATCAATTATGTACTATCTATGTGCTCTCGAGTTGAGAAACTAGATCGATTAAAAATTGATCATGTTTGATCTATCTACTGTCGAAATTTTATTAATTATTGCTAGATTGATCGAAAAGGGTTTTGATTGGTAGACCTTATTGGTTAGATTGATTGAGCCTAGTTTGGATCGATCGAGTTCATAAGCTTTTGACTTAAAATCTTTTTATTTACTCAAACTAAACTTAATGATTATCATATTGCCCCTATTTATTACTACTCTATGAAATGCTTTATGGATAGAATGGTCATTTCCTTATGACCTAGTATTAGGGTTCTAATTTTCCTATTTAGACAACCTAATGCTCCTTGTTTTCAAGAACCATATCTATTATATTCATCTAATTATTTTTGCTTTCTCTCTCAAAAATTTATATCAAAATTAGATCATATTTCTATAGGCTTGTTCATGATTTAATCTATCAAATATTTTATGGTTATGTTTGATTGATTCATAAGCCCATTTGTTTTTATGATACTATGCTTTTAATCTTTATTCTAGGGTTTGATAAATGATTTAATTTATTTGATTTTTATCGTGAATCTTCTAGTTAAGATTTTTCATTGTTGAATCTACTCTAAAAAGTTATATAAAAACTTCTTATACAAAAGTTATTTTTGCTTTCTCTCTTAAAAAGTTATATACAAACTAGATCATATTTCTATAGACTTGTTCATGATTTAATCTATCAAATATTGTGTGGTTATGTTTGATTGATTTATAAGCTCATTTTTTTTATGATACTATGCTTTTAACCTTTGTTAGGGTTTGATAGATGATTTAATTTATTTTATTTTCACCATGAATCTTCTAGCTAAGATTTTTCATTGTTGAATCCACTCTAAGACACACTTTGTACATGTGCTATTTGTGCTAACTTTTCAAGTTATTGAATGAATTTGATTTCTTGTAGGACTCGAGAGATTGGAATGTTAGTACAGATTCTTACACCTATCTTATGAAGACTATGAAAGAAGTAATGGCTTGTAAATAGATTACATTGAGGGCTTTATCTACGAAGAGTAGTCTACGACCTATCTTTGTAATTGAAAATTGATTTTCATACTCGATAATTAGGTGGTTCGATAGACTGGTGGTTTTCTTTTTTTGGTCATTATTGTGACATAGATTGTTCCAGCTAAAATATTGTGTGTTATATCTGTCACTAATTTTGCTTTATTTTATTTACACACGATTGCTTGTCTAGTTGCTTGATATTTTTTAGTTAGACTTAGCAAAATTACCTATTCACTCCCTCTAGGTTAATTAGATTCATAACTTTAAATTTTCAATTGTATCAAAAATGGTCACTAGATATACTTATTGTTACCTAGGACTTTGTTATGGATCATTTGAATGAGGGTTCTTCTATAACCTGTGCCCCTTTCTTTAATGGGTCTAACTACTCATACTAAAAGGCTCGTATAAGAGCCTTTTTATGTTCTTTAGATGAAAGTGTACAAAATTATGTTATTTATGGCTAGGAACCACCTATAGTTATCATAGATAATATAGTCACACTTAAACCTAGGAATGAGTGGACTATTGAGGATAAAATTGGTAGTAACTGGAATAAAAGAGGAATAAATGCTATCCTTAGGGTTGTGTATGTTGATGAGGTCCATTGTATTTCTAATGTTGATAATGCTAAGTGTACTTGTGATATTTAGAGGTTGCCCATAAGGGAACCACCCAAGTTAAACAAACTAAACTTCACATGCTAAGTATTAGGTTTGAAAACATTTGAATGGAAGAAAATGAGACATTTTTTAAATACTATGTTAAATTGTGTGATATTGCTAACACCTCTTCAAATTTTGGAGAGAAAATTGATGAATTCATGTTAGTTTAGAAAATTCTTTGCTTATAAACAGATTGCTTCCATGTAAATGTCACTACCATTACTAAAAAAACGATGCAGACACCATCAAAATTGAAAACTCATTGGTTCACTTCAAACCTTTGAGATGAGCTTTCAAACACCTACAAAGAACAAATGTGTCACTTTAAAAACCTTCATGACTAATGATGTTGACAATGATAATGATAAAGTTGATGAATAATTGGTACTCATAGCTAATAGGCTCAAGAAGATCTTTAACTAAAACAACTTACAGTCTAACTGGCAATCAAGCAGTTCAAAAAGATCAGAAATCACTCAAACTTATGAGTTCAAAAGGTAAGAAAACTAAACCCACTAGATCACAATGTTTTGAATGTAATTAAATTGTTCATTTTGCACCTAAGTGTGCTAACAAAACGAAGGGAATTGGAAGTACATTGAATGCTACCCTTATTGAATCCAAAAGTGACAAAGACCATCCAAATGAATCAAAAAAATAGGGACACTAACTATTTGGCATTTACTGCAACAATTGGTGGACACTCTAGTAACTCTAGCATTAGCTCATATAGTAAGGAAAATGATTATGAATTTCTGCTCAATAAATTTAATGTTAATAGTCTTGATGAACTTGATGACTTTATGAAAGTAAAGTCATTAGCACACTTTTTACTTCATATTTGCTTTTTTTATTTAATAAATAGTATTTTTAGGGTTAAAACTATTAAAATATAAATTTTTTAGTGAAAAGGGGTGAAAATATAATTTTGGGATTTTTATGAATTTTTAACGCAAAACCAACCAAAAACTACCACGTGGTACCACACAAGTAGAAGAGTTGACTGGGAAAGCCATACGTATGCCATGCTAGTAGAAACGACAAATCATACATTTTTGAGTGTGAAGAGTGATGCAGTGTCTAGACACGTGTCAACACAGTGTTCATTTTGAGTTTACAGTGTGGTCAAACCCCCTCTGACATATGTCGTCACACGATTGGTCATTACCATATGCTAGCGCGCCACGTCATCTGTTTCTGCGAATGTTGACTTGGACTAGTCTCCCTTACCACACGTCACTCTTTGATTTGCCTACTAAATCCATGTGCCATATGTCTGATCTTGATTGGAAAGCGCTGTTAATTTTGCTTCTTTTGATCATTGCCCCTGATCTGAGGGTCTAGATTCCACTTAAGTTATATTTAACCCCTTCATCACCCATAAACCCTGACGAGCCATCATTAGCACAATTTTGATCAATTTTTGGAGCTAAGAAGAGAGAAATATACAAAAAAATTCAAAAAGAGATACAAATTTGGTGGAGATTCAAGAGGATATTAGTATTACAATTCAAGAGATTGATTGTAGTTCTTCTTCTTCTCCTTTCTTTATCAATTTTTATGTCTTTATTTATGAAAAATATGAACTTTATGAACACAATTATGTGTAATTAATTTATTAATCTAGGGGTCTTATGAACCCAAGTTTCACCATGTGATGATCTATTATTTTTACCCCAATTATGATTTCAATTTAATTATATTATTTAATCTAATTTTTATTCTATTAATTGTTTAGCCAACAATTTATCTATAGATGCAATTAAATCGATTTGAGAGAATTATTTAATTGTTTGTCTTGATTAAATAACATGTATAGTTTCTAGGCATAGATGTATAATTCTTATGTATGTGATCCATAATTGATAAACTTAATGAGTAGTATGCAATTTAATTGACATGAGAGTGTGATTAAATTAACTACTATATGATGTGTAGTTTACTTGAGAGAGAAATACATGTTAGGTTAGATTCAATTGATCATGCAATTAATTGATAATTATATTAGGGGGATTTTAGTGATTCACACATTTAGAAAATAGGAGGATTAAGTATTCCTAGATATTTTCTCATATATCTTCTTAGTTACCAAATCTAATTTAATTAATTATTGTTAATTATTTTTAGTTATTTTAATTTTGTTTTCTTAAAATATAAAAAACACCAAAAAATTGATTTTTTTAAATTAGTTTCTAATAACATAATCTTTGTGGAATAATGTTTTCTTATCATTATATTACTTGTTGCGATAAGTATACTTACGTATTCATAGCATACACTTTGTGTGTGACAATTAGAACTGTTTATAGATTTAGTAGGTTGTAAGAGATAAAAGGATCGATTACTAGTAGAAGTAACCAAATTAAATGATACAAGAGCTATCTAAAATTATTGATGTTTTGAATTCAAGTCTTACAAATCTTAATGATAAAACAAGAATCTTGTGTAGGAAATTGAACAGATAAAGGAAACCATGAAAATGTTGACCATTAGAGGTGAATGGCTAAACAAAGTTCTTGACTATGGAAATTGTTTTGGAGATAAGTGATGACTAGGTTATGTAGATCAACACTATACACCATCATCTTTAAAAATAACTCAGTTTGTAAAACCATTTAACCATTCTTCTTCACATGCTACACATACACCACTTACACCCATTTCTAAATTTATTCCTATGTGACATAATTGTGGTAGAAAGGGATATATTAGAACTAGGTGTATATTTATATTGTCTTCTAACTACTTTGATCATAACATGCATGTACCATATTCAAGAATCAATAATCATGACTATATAAATAGGTCTTATGTGTCTAGAAATAAATACATGAGTATGAAATCAAAGAAAAACCATCCTAGGAAATATGAGATTGAGACATCCAAATCATTGTATATAGGTCTAGCTAAATCTAGAAAAGGTTAGGTTAAAGGCCTCATCTACATTTTTTGTAGCTCACATTACATTTAAAGAAAAATATTTTACTGCTTGGTATTTTCATAGTGGTAGTTCAAGACACATGACTGGTGATCATTTTATTTTTAAAACTCATAAAGATTATAATGAAGGAACGGTTACTTTTGGTAGTGGAAATAGATCTAGGACTATGGGAAAAAATACAATTCAGGTTGAAAGCATACCTAGATTGGATTATGTTTTATATGTTTATGAACTTAAGGCTACTCTAATAAGAATTAGTTAAATTAAATTTGTGATAACATCTATAATATACAAGTTACCAATAATCACTATATTATAACTGAGTCTAAAGGTAGGTATACTTAGAGAAACCAAGTCTTGTGGTAATTGTTGCTACATTGATGTAGCTCATAGTATTACTTGCAATTTAGCCAATAATGATTTTGCTTTCTTGTGGCATCAACAGATGGGATAAACTTTAAAGATCTTATTAACTTGAGAAAAAAGGAAATTGTGTGTGGTTTACTTACACTTTCTGAAAATTTAAAAACATTTTTTGGACCATGCCAACTTGGAAAATAAAATTGTTTGAGCATGGCTCATATATGTCAGGATATACGTGTGAGGCCTAGCCTTGGCTGACACACATTTCTTTCGCTCTCCCTAGCTCTCGAATCTGATACCTAGCCCTTAATCACCTTATTAAGAAGCAAGCTGGTAATATCTGGACTACTTAGGGCAGTTGGTACCAACCTCTAAGAGCCTGAGATACTTAAGGGCTAGGTCCCAAGTTCGAGGCTAAGGAAGGGCAAAAAGGAATCCATCCACTAGTCAGGAACTAGGACCTATGAAGATATCCCTTCCATGTGTGAGAAAACAATCTCAAACAAAAATCACCCTCCTTATAAGAAGATCAAAGGAGTTCACTAAGTAAAATACTTGAGTTAATTCACATTGACCTGGGTCTAGTGAGAATTGGGAATTTGGTGAAAAGAAATATATTATTATTATTGTTGATGATTTCTCTCGTTTTATATGGGTAAGTTTTCTAAAAGAGAAATATGATATATTTGAATTCTTTAGTTTCTTTTGTCTTAAAGTGCAAATTGAAGCATGTGACCAAATAGTCAACATAATGAGACTAAAGATTGATCATGGCAAGGAGTTTGAGAACACAAGATATGTTGAATTTTGTAAAGAATATGAAGTAGCTCATGAGTTTTCTGCACCAATCACACCCAACAAAATGGTATAATTGAAAGGAAGAATCGAGTATTACAAGAGATGGCACGAATCATACTACATGTAAAGAATATCTTAAAGAAGTTTTGGGCTAAAGTTGTAAGTACTTGTTGGTACACAATGAATCGTGTATATTTATGTCCAAGTACAACTATGATATATGAAACGGTAAGAAACCTAATCTTAAGCATCTATATATATTTGGAAGTAAATGTTACATCCTTAGAGATCATGAACATTTAGGTAAATTTGATTCTAGAAGTAATAAAGGTATTTTCCTAGTTATTTATCAATAAATAGTGCATTTAAAGTCTTTAACTTGAGAACTGACACTGTGATGGAGTCTATCAATATTGTTGTAGATGATGCAAGTACTAGTTCTCCTATCATTGATGATAAAAATGATCTTTTGTGCATAAGTTTGTCTATTAAGGGACAAAATGATGAAACACTAGACATTGAAAAGGTAGAATCTGAGATAGATGAAGACACATGTTTGTATGATAAGGATTCCATTCCCAACACTATAATTCAAAAATTGACATGTACTACCATAAAACACCTTATTGAGAACATCATTGGTGACCCAAATGTAAGCATGGAAACTAGAAGATGATAGGTAAGTGAGGTAACTCATCTATGTTATATTTCCCAAATTGAACCAAAAAATGTAAATGGTGCTTTGAAAGATGAAATTTGGATAAATCCTATATAGGAAGAGTTAGATCAATTCACTAGGAATGATATATGGACATCAGTACTAGTCCTAATGATAAGAATATCATAGGAATTAAATGGGTGTTTAAAAATAAATCTAATGAATACAATGTTGTAATTAGGAACAAAGATACATTATTTTCTCAAGGGTATAGACAAGTTGAAGGAATTGATTTTGATGAAACATTTGCTCCTATGGTTAGGTTAGAATCAATTTGGATCCTACTTTCCATTGCATGCTTTATGAAATTTAAGATCTGTCAAATAGATGTGAAGTATGCTTTCTTAAATAGTTTTATTAATGAAGAGATTTATGTTGAACAACCTAAAGGGTTTGTTGACCCAAAATACCCCGAGCATATCAATAAACTCAATAAGGCTCTTTATGGATTGAAACAAGATCCTAGAGCTTGGTAAGAGAGACTTATAACTTATCTCTTGCATAAGAGATTTGTTCAAGGAGAAGTTTTTAAGACTCTTTTTGGGTCAACCTCCATCTCACTTATGCATGTAACGACTAGTGAATTTGAAATGTCTATAATGGTTGAACTTACATATTTCTTTGGTTTACAAATTAAACAATTAAAAGATGGATATTTTTTTCTCAAACCAAGTATGCATATAATATCATTAAGAAATTTGGATTTAAATCAAGTAAGCATTTATGAACTCCCATAAGAATAAGTGGAAAAAATTTCATAGAAGAGTTTAGTAAGAGCATTGATCAAATGTTGTATGGAAGTATGATAGGAAGCTTACTATACTTTACAGCTAGTAGCCCTAACATTTGTTTTAGTATTAGTGTATGTGCTTTTCATCAGTCAAATCCCAATAAATCACATATTGAACATGTCAAAAGGATTATCAAGTATGTTTGTGGAACAAATAACTGAGATGAATGAATTTTTGGTCATAAAATTTAATTTTCTATCCTCCTCTTCCTATACTTATATATATATATATAAACTTTGGCATTTGGTTTACTAATAATACTACCTATGAAATTAATGGATACAGAGATGTAGATTGAGTAGAAAATTAGGATGTAAGAAAAAGTACCTCAACTGGATACTTTTATATTGTTAATAACCTTGTATCCTGGCACAACAAGAAATGGAACTCTATCTCATTATATAGTACAAAGGAAAATATTAGTATTGGAAGCTCATGCACATAACTTCTATGGATGAAAAACATCTTTAAGGAATATGATTTTGAACAAGGTACAATACCCTTTTACTGTAATCATCTATCAAGGGTATTGTACCTTAATTTATCTAGATATTTTTTATTTTTTAAAATTAAGGAATCAATTGCAACTTTTCCATGCTAGATGATGCTTCTTCCTTAAAATATTTTATGACTATTGATAAATGAATTAATTGACATACTTCTGAAGTTCAAACATGTATCTTATTTTGGGTGATTGTCAATATGTCACTATATGTGTTAGTATATCTGTGTGTTGTTTCCATATATTTATGGTTACAATGGATAGTCAAAATTTGAATAAGATTAATTTTTCGATTGAGTATTTTGTTCTAGTCATGTTTAAATAAGTTTACTAGTCTCAATTAAAAAGAAAAAAATCTACTACCTTCAATTAAAAAGAGAAAAATATATCAGATTTTATAAATTTTTGTTTTATTCTTTATTTTGAGGAGTTATACAACTTAGGAGAAGTTTGTTCGTCACATACATTACTTGTTTGCTCAAATGAATTTTTTGTATGATAAAAAGAGGGAGAATGGTTATTAATAATTGGAGAGTTATTGTACATAGGAGAAGAACTATAAAATGTTTAAATGTTCTATTTGATTTATTACTACTCATTGATTATGTTTTCTTCATTTTACTATTACTATGTACACTAAACTAAAAAATAATAAGTCTTTTGAGACAAATTGCATGCCTATTTGTCTGTTTTTTTAATGCACATATGAGTTGCTAAAGATTCAAACAAATATGGTTTCACCGGATCATAGGATAGTACCACTATGTAAATTTATTTTTCCTTTGAGCGTTATGTAGTGAGAGAGAGATTTCGTCAAACAAATATACCAAACATGGAGAATTTAAGGTCTATGAGTATTGGTAGTATCCGTAAACAAAATGTTCAAGAGTAACCTTATTTCTAGGTGTGCATTTTCATATATGTTATTCAACTTAAAGAAACTTTCGAGGATCTAGTTAATTTGTTTCAGGTATACACTATTTACTTAGCACATTAGAATTGATTTTACACATATAGCAACATTTGGTATATATGATAATTGATCGATAATGTAGTAGGTTGCTAGATCAAAGTGGTAGATCGATTGAGGATCGATTATGTACAATATATACAATCTCGAGTTGATTTTCAATTGGAGTAGATCGATTGAAGTTAAATTTGATTCATTGAGAGACCAGATTGATCAAGCATTGATCATATTCAATCTACCTATTCTCAGGTTTTTATTATTTACTAATGGATTGATTGACCTTGGTTTGGATCGATTGAGTGATAACTTTATAACAATAGAGTCATCAATGCACTTTTCTATTTAATATTTGGTAGAGACTCAAGAGAATATTTGTGCTATAATTCATAAGATTGATTGTATTTATTCTTCATCTATCTCCTTTCTTTATTAACTTTATGTCTTTCTTATTGAAAAAATATGAGATTTATCAACACAATCATGTCTGACTAATTTTTTAATCTAGGAGTCTTATGATCCCAATTTTTTATATGTGATGATCTAATATTTTTACCTCAATTATGATTTCAATTATAAAGGCAATAAATTAAATTTGAGATAATTATTTAATTATTTTTTTATTAAATAACATGTATAGTTTCTAGACAGAGATGTATGATTCTTATATATGTGATTCATAATTGATGAACTTAACCATCCGTATGCCATTTACTTGACATAAGAGTGTGATTATGTTAATTACTGTATGTAGTTTACTTGATAGAGTAATACATGTTAAGTTAGATTCAATTGATCATGTAATTAATTAGTAATTATATTGGGAGAATTTTTGTGATTCACATTCTTAAGAAATTGGAAGATTAAGTATTGCGAGATATTTTCTCATATATCTTCTTAGTTACTTATTTTTAGTTAATTAATTACTACAATTTATTTTTAGTTCTTTAAATTTATTTTCTCAAAACAAATAAAATTAATCTTTAATTTTTAATTTTAAAATTAGTTTTTAATAATATAATCTCTATGAGAACAATATTTTCTTATCATTATATTATTTGTTTGCGATACGTATACTTATGTAGCCATTGCTCATAATTCGTGTCAATTAAGTTCTTGGCACCGTTTCCTTGGATTATAAACATTAGAAATTAATTTTTGTTTTATTTTTATTATGGTTATTTTTTGTAATTTTAATTTATTTATTTAATTATTTATTTTTAATTTTAATATCTCCTTTAGTGCTATTAGAAATATATTTGGCTCTATTGCTTGAGAAGAGTCTGTAAAGGAGAAATTTTGTCTTTAGATCATGAAATGAAGCAAACTTTGAGATCAATAAGAAAACAATAAGTTGTCACCCAAGTGGAAGAAATGACTAATCTATTAGAAATAAACAATAATGAGCTTAATTTGAACAACTAGGTTCCTTTAATGAATGATTGGGACAGAGCTATGAATGAATATGCATTATCTATATTGGAATGGCCAAATCTATGTATTATAAGGGAAAACATTTAAGCTAATAATTTTGAACTAAAGCTTGTGATGTTTGAAATGCTATAAATAGTTTGACAATTCAGCGGATAACCAATAGAGGATCCTCATTTACATCTTTGATTATTTATTGAAGTTGGAGATTTATTCAAATTTAGTGGTGTGATCGAGGAGGAATTTAGGCTTAGATTGCTCCTTTACTCTTTGCGAGACCGTGTTTGAGCTTGGCTAAACTCTTTACCACCTAATTTCATTACAACTTGGAATGATTTGTTAAGGAAATTCTTGATGAAATATATTCCACCAACAAAGAATGCCAAGCTTAAAAATGACATTACCTTCTACAAATAAATTGATGGGTAATATTTATATGAAGCATGGGAAGGATTCGAAGAATTGCTAAGAAAGTGTCCTCATCATGGTATCACCCATTGAATCCAAATGGAGACTTTCTAAAATGGTCTCAATTCTCAAACAAGAAGCATTGTTGATGCATTCGCTAATGGAGCTCTACTAGCCAAATCTTACAATTAAGCTTATGATTTACTTGAGAAAATGGATAGCAATAATTATCAATGGTCGATGGATAGAATGATAGACAAAAGAAGAGTAGTCGGGGTGTATGAGATAAATGATATCATGGCACTTATAGCTTAAGTGTCATCTTGGGTGAATCTTCTGAACGTTCAAAACTCACTAGCGAGTATAAACCACGTCCAAGATTCAGGGGTGTCCTATGTCTTTTATGGTGGAGCTCATTTCTTTGATAATTTTCCAAATAATCCTAACTCGGCATGCTACATAGGTAATATGAACCGAAACATAAAATGCATACTCGAACACAAATAACCCACTATGGAGACAACATCCAAATTTCTCTTGGAGTAATAATAATAATCAAGGTGATAATCAATTCAAATGTCAATCATTTCCACCACCTGATTTTCAACAACCACAAAAATCACAAGCCCAAGAAAAGAAGCCACCTACTGAGGACAATACAAATGCTTTAATAGGGATGATGAAAATTTTCATACAGTTATTAAATACAAAAGTATCCACCCAAGAGGCTTTGATTTAGAATATAGAGATAAAAATAGGGAAACTTACCCAGGTCAGAAGTCAAAGGCCTAAAGGTAACCTTCTAAGTGGTAAACTTATAAACCCAAGAAGAGAAGGTAAGAAGCATTCTAAATCCCTAGCCTTGAGGAATGATAAAATTTTAGATGAGACTAAAAAGGATTAGAAGAAATATGAAACTAACAAATATAAGGGGGAACTTGTGGATAAAGAGGGCACTGAAAAGGAAATAATTCAGCCAAAGAAGAGCAACCTCTACAAATCAATTATTCCTTTTTTTCAAAGACTAAAATAAAAGTTATATAGACAATATTCAAAATTACTAAAAATCTTTAAGAAGATACACATAAACATGTTATTTGCATATGCACTTTAATAGATGTCATCTTGTGCCAAATTCATGAAGGATATACAATCCAAGAAAATGATGCTTGGAGATCATGAAACAATAACCTTAACTGAAGGTTGTAGTTCCATCCTTTATAGAAAACTACCACAAAAATAGAAAGATGCAAGTAGTTTTGACATCCCTTGTTCTATTAGGAACATCCATTTTGGCAAGGCACTGGGTGACTTGGGTTCCGATATTAACCTCATGCCATTATCAATTTTCAAGAGATTGATAAGGAAGTTCCCATATTCATCAATTAATGTTCCATCAATATAAGGACATGCAAGGTTTTTGAAAAATTGATTCAGGTGGGTGTTGCATATGATATCATCTAATGTACTAATGAAATCAAACTATATGGGTATGTTGATCAATTCAATCTTAGAGCAAGTCTCATAAGTCTATTTTTCACGTCCCTCTACACTAATAAAAAATTGCATTTAGTTAAAGATCAATAAAGGCTTTACATACTTGTAATGTACAACTTAGGTGGGGTTCGATGAATGAAGACATTTAGGCTTTTTCCACACCTTAGCTTTCTTTTTATTCATCATTCACTTTTTTAATATAAATATGCACTTAGCTAAAGATCAATAAGGGTTTTACATGCTTGTAATGTATGAATTAGGTGGGGTTTGATGAATGAAGACATTTAGGCTCTTTCCACATCTTAGCTTTCTTTTTATTCATCATCCACTTTTTAACTACAATTGAGCTTTTACTTGATATTTTAGTTCACCTTATCTTATAATTCTTTTCATATTCTTTTATTCCACATTTTTTTGTAACTTCACAACATCCCCAAACTTATTTTAATTTTTTTTCTTTTTCTTTAAAGGGATAATTATGTTGTGAGTTTGTTTTTCATAGTGTGCATTACATTTCATCATACTCTAAAATTGCAAGGGTAACCATAATGCTTAATGGTTGGGCATAAAATGCTGCTTAAAGATATGAAAGGTTCTTAATTAGGCTTAAATGGGTGACTACATATATTAACAATAATTAGTTTAAAAGGCTCAATTGATAGAAATAAGGCCTCAATAATTTCTTATACTAAATACTATTTAGGATTTCGTATTAAGGGATGATCAAATAGATTCTAAAATATGGTAGATCTCATCAACTCGTATAACTCACCATAAATTTTCTCTCAATAAGAATATCAAAATCAATCATGAACGTGTACATAAAAATTTGAATCAACCTAATCAAAATTAGCAAGCATATCACATGATTAATTGTAAGTATCTTAACGAACATGTTAGTTTCCTTATCCTAGTTATGACAACCAATTTTCATCATTAGGTTAATATGTTTCATATCAAGCATGCATGTATTTGGTTTTCATATATTTATCAATTTCTACCTATATCATGATTAAAAACATTCTAAAAATAATATAAAAAAATTCTAAAAATTAAAAATACCTACTAAATGTTAAAGTAGATAATGAAGTTTCGTTCCCCAAACTTAAATTACACATTGTCTTCAATGTGCAAATATAAATATGAAAAAGTTAAAGGAAAGAAAACTCTCTTAGCTTTAGCACACTACATCTGTCGTTGAAATGCTCAATCTTGTTTTATTTCTCTCCACATTTATTCAACTATAAAATAAAAAAAATAAAATATATGTAAAATAGCATTCGGTTGCCTCCCAACCGACATCACATTTAACGTCCTTGACTAGACAGGCTTATCAAGTCCTAAGGTACATCCCTCTATATCTATTTAACTCTTGAGTTTGCTCGAAAATAGTTTAAGTCTTGATTTGTTTAATAATAATTTATGTTCTAGTTTAAAAACATGTTGCTTAATTCTCTTATCATACCATTTTTTTGTACTTTTTGGCATTCTCATAAGAACTCCACCATAGCTCATCTAATTTATGTATTTCGAGCATCTTTTTCACCTTTCTGTTGACCTCTTCTGTTTGCCCACTTAATTAGAGATGGCAAGAAAAGCAATGAGGTCTAACCTTGGTAGCCCTTCAATAGATGGTTTGAGCTTATATCCTATCTCAAAACTCTCCACAACCATATTAGGTATACATATGAGAGGTGTAGCCTCCAAATAGTTCACACAATTAATAATATGAATCATAGATTCCATACTTTAAAAATTAACATAGATTAAGTTATTTCTTAATGAGTTTACTTCATTGTTCATGGCATTATATGTAATAGTCTTAAGTATGGGAAATTCAACAAATTATTTTAAGTTATCATTATGATAAGTAGCATCTATCTTAAAGCATTCATTAGCATTATCAATATTAGGGGGTTCCGATACTTTAAAAACTTTAAATGTTACTTGTTCATCTTTCACTCTCATTGTAAGCTCACTTTTTTGTACATAAATGAGTGTTATTCTGGTTACTAAGAATTGATGACCCAAGTATGATAGGAATGTTACAGTCCTCTTCCATGTCTAGTATAATGAAATCCACTAGAAAGATGAACTTGTCTTCTATTACTAGCACATCTTCTACCATACCTCGAGGTCACTTAATTGATCTATATTCCATTTGTAATGTTATTGAAGTGGGTATGGCTTTACAAATCCTCAATCTCTTTAAAATTGATAATGACATAAGGTTAATGCTGGAACCTAAGTCACTCAGTGCTTTCTCAAATATCATGTTCCCAATTGGGCAAGGAATGACAAAACTATCCAAATCTTTCAATTTTTGGGGTAGTTTTCTAGTAAGGATGACACTACAATCTTTAGCCAAGGTTATTGTTTCATTATCTCCAAGCTTCCTTTTCCTAGATAGGATATTCTTCATAATTAGACATAAGTAGGCATTTGTTCAAGTGCAACTGTAAGTGGTATATTTATGTGTAGCTTCTTAAATACACCTAGGAATTTTGAAAACTACGTATCTAACTTTTTATTTTGCAGTCTTTGAGGGAAAATAATAGTGGGTTTGTAAATGTTATTTTTCTTTGACTAAATTATTTCCTTTCTAGTGCTCTATTTATCCATTTGTTCCTCCTCATCCTTGATGAGTGCAAAACTGGCATTAAAATACTGATATTGTGAAATCTTTTGGTTTTATAATTTATAAAACTATTGCAAGTGCACGAATCATTTTATAGGAAATGATGAGTATACTAATAAGGTCGATTTAAGGAAGGAATATATGTGGTTTTTAATTTATTATTCAAAATCTTAAAAATGAAATTAAATCCTAAACATGTTGTCACGATATTTTTGTTTGTTTGTTTCCTAATCTAATAACATAAAAATAAACATAAATATAGATTCAATAAAAAATAATGCAAATTTCTATCATTCATAACAATATATTATTTAAGGATATAATAATTAAGTTAATTATACTTGCTCATATTATTTAGGTTATTAAATATATAAATTGATATTTGTTGATTTTCTCTTTTTGGTATGAAAATGTCCTTAGGCGGGGCCTAAATTATTTTGTTTAATATTAACTAACTAATATCCTTAGATGGGGCCTATCAATTAATTAAATATTAAATTTTAGCTTTATATCTAAGAAAATAGCAAACCATCTAATCATAGCTTTAGGCAAAGTCAAATAATTAGACTTTATTCAAGGTGCCCAAATTAAACCTAAGAATTTAATTATCCAAGTACTAACTTTCAAGTTTTAAAACCATTATTGAAAATATGTCGTTAATACATTTTCGAATAATAGTTCTTATTAAAAACTTTTGAAATAGAGCTTCACTCTAACTACCGGGCGATTGTATCAACAAATAAAAGAGCACTACTCTAAATCATACTGGATAATTAAACCTTAAAGTTAATTTTTAGATTTAAGTTTGTAATGAAAAATAATATATTTCTCTCTAACATCCTTAATATAAAATCTTGAATAAAAACAAAATCAATTTATTTTATGGAAATGTTTTACCTATTTAATATTTTGCAAGCATAACAACGTTGTAATTATATTATATTTACAAACAACCAACCATGATAAATTTAATCACAGACAAATTAAATATAACATATAAGAATAAAACATAAAAAAAAGATAATTGTAAAGAATCCATTAAAATAATACCTTAAAAGAATCCTTACAACAGTTTGATGTTAATTCCATTGTTGGAAAACCTCCAAACGGATTTACATCTTCGCTTATTGAATCAAAAACTAAAAATCTATAAAACATAGCTAATTCTTCTCAAAAAGAGACAAACTTAAAAATTAAAAACTAAAAAAAATGATAACTTCCTAAGGAGAGAAAGTGCTCAAAAAATTGTGTTTTACAATGGGAAAGTGCTCAGAACATGGTAAGGAGTGTGCTAACACGTGTAGAAATCGACGTGGCGTGTGTTGGGACTGTGTGTGTTGGTTGGACCTGTGCTGGCTACGTGCGGGTACATGTTGGGTGTGAACCGAGTGTACATGCAGGACTCAATAGGAATGGGAGGCTACGCGCGTGATTTCGACCCTTTTTGACATTTTTTACTGTTTTAACCCATTTTGTCCAATTTTTCCATCATTTTGACTTTTCCTCATATCTTTTCTCAACATATATTGTGATGTATTGCCTCCAGTAGTTTTCTTTGAGTTTTTTTAAGTTATTTTTTTGAACAAAAATACCTGGAAAACAATAAAAAATACTGGTGATTCCGAAAAGACAGATTTATATAAAAAATAATAAAATCATACAAATATGAATCTATTTAATCAATTCAAGTACATTAAATCATAGTAATTTTAGTGATTTTTAAGCACTCATCAATCCCTTTGAGTCTCATGTCCCTTATCTAAAGTTTTACCACTTCTTAAGGCTATGAAATTGCAATGCTCCTTACCTTCTCTTCTTAGGTTTATAATTATGTCACTTGGAAGGTTACCTTAAGGCCTTTGACTTATGACCTAGGAAAGTTTCCACACTTGGGTTTCTAAGTTTTGACATGAAGTCTCTTGAGTGGACACATTTGTATATACTAACTGGATGAAGTCTTTCATCATCATCATGAAAGCATTTGTATTGTCCTTAGTAGGTGGTTTCTTCTCTTGGGCTTGTGATTATTGTGGTTGTTGAAAACCAAGAGGTGGAAATGATTAATGATTGAATTGATTACCACCTTGATTGTTGTTATTCCAAGAGACATTAAGATGTTGTCTTCATCTAGAGTTATACGTGTTCGAGTATAGATTATTATTTTGGTTCACATTACCCACATAGAATACTGATTCAAGATTATTTAGACAATTATCAAATAAATAAGCCTAACAAAAAAACATATAAGACACTTCTAAATCTTGGACCTGATTTATACATGCTGGCATGTTTTGAGCCTTCAATAGATTCACCAAATATGACACTTAAGCTATTAGTGCCATGATATCATTTACCTGATGCATTCCAGCTACTCTTCTTGTGGATGCCATTTTGTCTATTGGGCATTAATAATTATTGCTAGCCATTTTCTAAAGTCAATCATAATCTTGATTGCAAGATTTGGCCAGTAGAGCTCCATTACAGGTGCATTAACAGAGGTTCTTGTTTAAGTATTGAGGCCATTGTAGGAAATCTTCATTTGGATCTAATATGGGATACCATGGTGAGGACACTTCCTTTGCAATTCTTTAAATATTTCCCATGCTACATATAAAGATTCCCTTTCATATTATTGGTAGGAGATAATATCATTCCTAAGTTTGGCATTCTTTTTTGGTAGGAAATAATTCAACAAGAATTTCTCTATCAAATCATTCCAAGTTGTAATGGAATCAAGTGACAAAGAGTTTAGCCAAGCTCGAGCACGATCTTACAAAAAGTAAGGGATAATCTAAGCCTAAATACCTCCTCGGTCACTCAACTAAATTTGAATGAATCGCTAACTTTAATAAACAATCTAAGATGTAAATGAGGATCCTTTATTGGTAATCTGTTGAATTATCCAACTGTTTGAAACATTTGAAACATCACTAGCTTTAGTTCAAAAAGATTAGTTTGAATGTTTGGCTTTGTAATACATGGATTCAACCCTTCCAAAACAGGTAAGGCATATTCATTCATAGCATGGTCCATATCATCCATAAAAGGTATCTAATTGTTCAAATTTAGCTCATTATTAATTATTTCTAATGGATAAGTCATTTCTTCTCTTGGGTGATTGTTTTCTTATTAATTTTAAAGTATGCTCGATTTCTGGATCTAAAGGTAAAATTTCTCTCTTACGGACTCTGCTCACGCAGTAGCATCAAATCTATTTCTAATAGTCTAAAAGAGACGTACAAATTAAATATAAATAAAAATTACAAAAAATAAATACATAAAAAAAAATTAAAAAAAATAGATAAAGAAAAATAACTAAATAACTTAATATATTAAAATTAAAATTACAAAAAAATAAAATAAAATAAATTTTAATGTTAATAATCCTCGATAACAATAACAAAAACTTGATCGACACGAATTGTATGCAATGAATATGCAAGTATATGTATAAGAAAAAATAATATAATAATAAAAAAAGATCGTTCTCACAAAGATTATGTTATTAAAAACTAATATTTAAAATCAAAAAATAAAAAATAATTTTTTTGTATTATTTATGTTTTTTAGAAATCAAAATTAAAAGAACTAAAAAGTAAATAACAATAATTAATTACCTCATAATTGAAAGCTAAAAAGATATATGAGAAAATATCTAAGAATATTTAATCTCTCCAATTTTCTAAACATATAAATCACTAAAATCATCCTAATATAACTACTAGTTAATTGCATGATCAATTGAATCTAACCTAGTATGTATTCCTCTCTTAATTAAACTATACATTATATAATAATTAACTTAATCACACTCTCATGTCAATTAAATTACATACTACTCATTAAATTCATCAATTATGGATTACATACTTAAGAATCATACATCTTTGCCTATACACTATGCATGTTATTTAATTAAGACACAACAATTAAATAATACTCTCAAATCTATTTAATTAATTCTATAAATAAATTGTTGTCCAAATAATTATATCATTAAAATAAGACTAAATGATATAATTAAATTAAATCATAATTTTGGGTAAAATATTAGATCATCACATGTAAACAAATTGGGTTCATAAGAGACCTAAATTAATAAATTAACTAGACATAATTTTATTCTAAAGCTCATCTTTTTCATAAAGAAAGACATAAAAATTGATAAAAAAGAAGAAAAAGAAATAAAAGAAATAAAATCAATCTCTTGAATTGTAGCACCAATCTCTCTTTGAATATCCACCAAAATTGTATCTCTTTTTGAATCTTTCTATATTTTTCTTTCTTCTTAGGTTCAAAAATTAATAACAAAATATGTAAATTTTGACTCATTAGGATTTATGGGACAATTATGGGGTTAAATTAGGCTCAGGTGAAATTTAGACTATTAGATCAACTTTAGATCAAAGACTAAGATGAAAAAAGAGAAAATTAACATAGGTGGCTAATAGAAATAGGAAAAGTGGAACAGGGATTCACTAGGCATGGTGTAGATGGATTGCCATGTGGCATGTTGTGATTTGCAAATATGGATTGTGTGGTGCCCCATTGGGAAGAATGGATGAATTAGATGATGAAGCGTGGCACGCCCATTGACCATGCTATGAAACTCCAAATGAATTCCATGTTGACACGTGACAATGCTTGCATCACTCGGTACATATGGCGTTGCATGATCGACTATCTTTGCTTATGTGGCATCCATATGGCATGCCTGTTAGTTACCCTACTTACATGCCATCAATGTGGCATCTTCTAATTAGTCCTACATTAAAAAATTCATAAAATTTCAATAAAAATTTCATTAAAAATCCCAAAAAAAATTGAAAAATATATTTTCACTCATTTTTACTAAAAAAAATCATGTTTTAATATTTTTAACCCCAAAAGTATTACTTATTGATTAAAATGAGCAAATATTATCAAAAAAGTGAACTGATGACTTTACTTTCATAGAGTCATTACATTCCAAGTGCTTAAAAAGAAACTAATGTCAACACCAGTTATAGTCACACCAGATTGGAGTAAGCCCTTTAAGTTGATGTGTGATGCAAGTGCTTTTTCTATTGGAGTTGCTATTGGACAGTGAAGACACAAAATGTTCCTTGCCATATATTATGAAAGCAAAACACTAAATGAGGCTAAAATGAATTATGCTAATACAAAGAAAGAGTTCATTGCCATTGTGTACTCCTTTAAGAAATTTAGATCTTACTTGATTGGAACCAAAGTGACTATCTACATTGGTCATTCTGCAATAAAGTACCTCATGAAAAAGAAGGATGCCAAACCAAGATTTATAAGATGAGTTATCATTCTAGAAGAATTTGACTTGAAAATCTGTGATAAAAAGAAAAAAAAAATCAGGTAGCATCCCTTTGTCTAGATTGGAATGGGAAGCAAAAATGGATGACAATATGGTGATTGCGGAATCCTTTTCATATGAGCAATTCTTTTCAATAGCTCAAATAGAAATCCTATGGTATGCAGACATTGCAAATTTTAATTGCCAATATTCTTTCATTAGACCTCACATGGCAAGAAAATAAGAAATTCTTTCATGAGAATAAACAGTACTTTTAGGATGAACCTTACCTTTATAAAGAATGCAATGGTGGTATTTTGAGAAGATAGGTCCCTTATGATGAAGTTAGAAGTATTCTTTATCATTATCATAGCTCAGACTATGGAGGTCATTTTACGAGCACAAAAATAGTAGCTCACGTACTTCAATTTGGTTATTTTAGCCCAAACTATTTAAAGATTCTTACATTTATGTTAAAAAGTGTGATAGATGCCAAATGATAGGCAATATTTCAAAAAAGAGATGAGATGCTCCTAAATAGTATACTTCAAGTGGAATTGTTTGATTTTTGAGGCATTGATTGTATGGGGTAATTCCCTTCATATTTTAGTAACCAATATATACTTGTTGGGTAAGCATTAAATGTGATGCCAATGTTGTCCTAGAATTTCTGGAGAAAAATATTTTCACTAGGTTTGAAACTTCTAAGATCATTATTAGTGACAGAGATAGTCACTTTTACAATAAAGCCTTTAAGTCCTTATTGTCTAAGTATGGGGTTAAGCATAAATTTTCTACTCCCTACCATCTCCAAACAAGTGGGCAAGTGAAGGTGTTCAATAAAGAAGTGAAAATAAATTTGGAGAAAACTATGAACATCTCTAAGAATGATTGGTCATCTAAGTTGGATGATGCTTTATATACGTATAGAACTACATTTAAAACACCAATTGGTATCTCATATAAGCTAGTTTATGGAAAGTCATGTCACTTACTGCTAGAAATGAAACACAAAGCATATTGGGCATTAAAACAATTGAATATGTCCATAGATGTAGTTGGTGAGAAAAGTAAGATGCAAATAAAGGAATTGGATGAACTATAGTGGAATGTTTACGATAATGCCAAGCTTTACATAGAAAATACAAAAAGATGACATGACAAAAAAGTTAGGCACCATATCTTTTGAACCGGGATAGAAAGTATTATTATATAACTCAAGACTTAAATCTGGGCAAATTAAAGAGTAGATGATCAAGTCCATTCACCATCACTAAGGTAACCAACTATGAAGCCATTGAATTAGAAAACAAAAATAAAGAGTGGTTCATGGTCAATGGACATAAAGTGAAGCACTATCATGGAGATTAATTATCAAATTAAACATCTTTGATAACCTTGGTAGATGCATTTTAGAAGTTGATATGACCGTTTAGTCAAAGACATTAAATGTGATGCTATTTGGGAAGCAACCCAAGTTATTTTATTTATATTTTATTGTTTTTATTTTGTAGGTGAATAAATATGGAAAGCAATGGTGCAAAAGGATTGAGCATTTCAGCAAAAGATGTGGTATGCCAAGACTGAAGAAGGTTTCTTTCCTTTTAATTTTCAATATTTATATGTGCATATTGGGGACAATGTGTAGTTTAAGTTTGAAAAAGGGAACTTCATTCTCTACTTTAGTGTTTGGTACACATTTTCAATTTTTAGAAATTTTTTTAGTATGATTTTAATCAAGATTTGGGTAGACATTGATAAATACATGAAAACTAAATGCATTCATGCTAGATATAAAACATATGAAGCCAATGATATATTTGTAATCATGGATAGGGTTACATTTGTGAAGATACTTACATTAACTATGTGATATACTTGCTAGTTTTGATTGGTTGATTCAAATTTTTATGCACATATTCATGATTGATTTTGGTATTTTCAATGAGAAAAAATTTGTGGTGAGTTATGCGAGTTGATGAGATCTACCATGTTTTAAAATTTATTTGATCATCCTTGAGGGGAAATCCTAAATAGTATTTAGCATAAGAAATGATTTAGGCCTTATTTGGATCAATTGAGAATTTAAAGCTAGCCATTGTTAATATCTTTAGTCACATATTTAAGCTCAATAAAGAATATTTTATATCTTTAAGTCACATTTTATACCTAACCAATAAAAATTATCTTTACCCTTGCACCTTTAGTTTGTATGAAAAAAGAAAAAAAATGGAATCATGTGTTATGCTATAGAGTTAGGTGATATGTAATGTACCCTATAAAAAATCACAACACAATTATCCCTCTAAAGAAAAAAAAGTTTTGGGGTGTTGTAAAGTTATAACAAAAAAATATGTGAAATAAAAAATATGAAAATTATGATAAGCTAGGGTACATGATCAGACACGAATTGTGTTCAATGAATACACAAGTATATGTATCGCAACTAGTAATATAATAATAAAAATAATCGTTCCCTCGGAGATTATGCTATTAGAAACTAGTTTTTAACACTAAAAAAATAAAATCATTTATTTTGTGTTTTCATGTTTTAAGAAAATAAAATAAAATAAAAAAATAATTAATTAAATCAGATTTGACAGCTAAAAAGATATATGAAAAAATATCTATTAATACTTAACCCCCTAATTTTCAAAACATGTGAATCACTAAAATCTCTCCAATATAACTATCAATCAATTACATGATCAAATGAATCTAATCTAGTATGTATTCATTTTTCAAGTAAACTATATACCATATAGTAATTAACCTAATCATACTATCATGTCAATTAAATTGCATACTACTCATTAAGTTTACCAATTATGGATCACACATATGAGAATCATACATCTCTACTTAGAAACTATCTATGTTATTTAATCAAGACAATTAATTAAATAATTCTCACAAATATTTTGTATTACCTCTACAGATAAATTGTTAGCCATACAATTAATAACATAAAAATCAAATAATATAATTAAATTGAAATTATAATTGGGATAAAATATTAGATCATCACATGTTGAAAATTTGGTTCATAAGACCCATAAACTAATAAATTAACTAGACATAATTTTGTTCATAAAACTCATATTTTTCATAAATAAAGACATAAAAATTGATAAATAAAGGAGTACAAGAAGAAATACAATCAATCTCTGGAATTGTAGTACCAATCTCCTCTAGAATCTCCACAAAAATTGTATCTTCTTTTGAAATTTTTCTATATTTTTCTCTCTTCTTATCTCCAAAAAATGATAAAAACTATGTTAATTATGGTTAATTAGGATTTATGGGGTGATTAGGTGGTTAAATATATCTCAGTTGGAATCTAGACCATCAAATCAGCTTCAAATCAAGGGTTGAGATTAAAACAAGCAAAATTAACAATGCCATCCAATAATAGTGTGACACGTGGCATAATATGATTCTTTGTTATGGATGGCATAGTGCACGGGAGGAATGTATGGACGAATCAGGTGAAGATGTGTGGCAAGCGCATTGACCAAGCACCGAGCTCGAATTGAACGTCGCTCTAACACATGGCCTAGTGTTGTGGTACACTACACACATGGTAGTCTATTATTTGGTGTTACCGCTGGCATAGAATCGTCGTAGCTTGCCCAGTCAACTCATATACTTATGTGGGATCCACATGGAAGCTTTTGATTGGTCTTATGTTAACAATCCATAAAAATTCCCAAAAAACTCCAAAAATTATATTTTCACCCTTTTCACTAAAAAGTTTATATTTTAATATGTTTAACCCCAAAAATACTATATATTGAATAAAAAATAAAATATTAAATAAAAAAGTTCACTTATGACTCTGCTTTCATTGAGTCACAACACCCCCAAATTTAACTCTTTACTTATCCTTAAGTAAAGCCAAGTCTAAGTAAATAAAATGACATGGGCAGTATATTCATAACTATATACATCTATTAATACATACATATTTAGTAAAAACTATCCCCTTCAAAATTCGTACAATTCTATGACAAGGAGGTTCACATATTCATCCATCAATGTTCCATCAATATAAGGATATGTAAGGTTTTTGATGAATTGAGTCGTGTGTGTGGGGCACATGATATCATCCAATGTACTCAGGAAATCAAGCTATATAAGCTTGCTAATAAATTGAATCTTAGAACAAGTCTCATGAGTCTTATTTTTACATTCCTCTCCACTAACATAAATATGCACTTAGCTAAAGATCAATAAAGACTTTACATGGTTGTAATGTAAAGCTTAGGTGGGGGCGATAACTAAAGACATTTAGGCTCTTTTCACACCTTAGCTTTATTTTTATACATCATGCACTTTTTAAACGTAATTGAGCTTTAACTTGATATTTTAGTACGCCATCTCTTATCATTCTTTTCATATTCTTTTATTCCACATCTTATTTTTTGTAACTTCATAACACCTTCAAACTTATATTCAATTTTATTTTCTTTTTATTTATAGGGATAATTGTGTTATGAGTTTTGCTTCTTCTTTTTTTCATAGGATGCATTACATTTCACCTTACTCTATAGCATAACACAAGATTGCATTTTTTTTCACACAAGCTAAAGGTACAAGGGTAACGGTAATGCTTATTAGTTAGGCATAAAATATGGCTTAAAGATATGAAAGGTTATTTGTTAGGCTCAAATGGGTGACTAACGATATAATAATGGTTAGCTTGAAAGACTCAATCAATTCAAATAAGTCCTAAATCATTTATCTTGCTAAATACATTTTAGGATTTCTGCTCAAGGGATGATCAAATAGATTCTAAAACCGGGTAGATCTCATCAAATCACATAACTCATTGCAAATTTTCTCTCAATAAGAACACCAAAATCAATCATAAACATGTTAATAAAAAATTGAATCAATTCAATCAAAACTAGCAAGCATATCACATGATTAATGTAAGTATCTTAATGAGCATGTTACATTCCCTATCCTAGTCAGGACAACCAATTTTTATTGAGTTCATATGTTTCATATCAAGCATGCATGTATTTAGTTTCCATATATTTATCAATTTCTACCCAAATCATGATTAAAAACATCCTAAAAAAATCCCAAAAAATTTAAAATGCATACTAAATACTAAATTAAAGAATAAAGTCTCCCCCCTAAAAAAAACATAAATTGCACATTATCCTTATAGTACATTTATAAATATAAGAAAGTAAAAGGAAAGAAACTCCCTTAGTTTTGAAACACCACATCTTTCTTTGAAACTGCTCAATCTTGTTACGCCATTGCTCTCCACATTTATTCACCCAACAAACAAAAAAATAAAAATATAAGTCAAATAACATTCGGTTGCCTCCCAACTAGCATCACATTTAATGCCTTTGACTAGAAAGTCATATAAAGTCCAAAGGTACATCCCTTTGTGTCCATTTACTTTTGATTTTGCACGAAAATAGTTTAAGTCTTGATTTGTTTAATAATACTTTATGTTTCGTTTAAAAATACAGTGCTAAATTCTCTTATCATGCCATATTTTGTTTTCTTTTTGTACTTTTTGGCATTCTTATATGCACTCCACCATAGCTCATCCAATTTATGTATTTCTAGCAACCTTTTTACCTCTCTATTGGATTATTCCTCTTGCCTAGTTGATTTGGAATGGTAGGGTAAAGCTATGAGAACTAAACTTGGTGGCTCTTCAATAGATGGTTTTAACTTAGATTCTTTCTCAAAACTATCCATAAACATATTTGATATACATATAAGAGACATGTGCTCCAAAAATTTCACACAATTCATAATATCAACCTTTGATTCCATACTTTTAAAAATACAGTGCTAAATTCTCTTATCATGCCATATTTTGTTTTCTTTTTGTACTTTTTGGCATTCTTATATGCACTCCACCATAGCTCATCCAATTTATGTATTTCTAGCAACCTTTTTACCTCTCTATTGGATTATTCCTCTTACCTAGTTGATTTGGAATGGTAGGGTAAAGCTATGAGATCTAAACTTGGTGGCTCTTCAATAGATGGTTTTAACTTAGATTCTTTCTCAAAACTATCCATAAACATATTTGATATACATATAAGAGACATGTGCTCCAAAAATTTCACACAATTCATAATATCAACCTTTGATTCCATACTTTCAAAGTTAAAACATGTTGAATTGTTTTATGATGTGTTTGTGTCCTTGTTCATAGCATCATGTGTAACAGTCTTAAGTGTGGGAAACTCAATAAATTATTTTATGCTATCTTCACAATCAGTAACATTTATCTTAAAGCATTCATTAGCATTATCAATATCAGAGGGTTTAGGTGCTTTAAAAACTTTAAACATTACTTATTCATCTTGCACTCTCATTGTAAGCTCACCCTTTTGTACATCAATGAATGTTTTTCCGGTTGCTAAGAATGGACGACCAAGTATAATAGGAATGTTACGGTCCTCTTCCATGTCTAGTACAATGAAATCAGCCAGAAAAGATGAACTTGTCTACTTTTACTAGCACATCTTCTACCACACCCTCAGGTCTCTTAATTGATTTATCTAACATTTGTAATGTTACTGAAGTGGATTTGGCATTACCAATCCCTAATCAAGGTAGTTTTCCAATAAGGATGGAACTACAATCTTCAGTCAAGGTTATTATTTAATTATCTCTAAACCTTATTTTCTTAGATAGGATGTCCTTCAAAAATTTAGCATAAGAAGGAATCTATTCAAGTTCATCTGTAAATGATATGTTTATGTGCAGCTTCTTGATGACTTCCAGGAATTTTGAAAACTTCGTGTCTAACTTTTGCTTTTGCAGTCTTTGAGGGAAAGGTATATTCGGTTTGTAGAGCTTGCTCTTTTTTAGTTGAATTATTTCCTTTCCATTACTCTTTATTTCCATTAATTCCTATCTCTCTTCATCCACTAATTCCTAGCTCTCTTCATGTTCTTCCTTATCCTTTTTAGTCTCATGTTCATCCTCTAGAGTTTTACTACTTCTCAAGGCTATGGCATTGCAATGCTTCTTACCTTCTCTTCTTGGGTTTACAATTGTGTCACTTCTAAAGTTACATTGAGGCCTTTGGCTTATAGCTTGGGAAATTTTCCCCATTTGAGTTTCTAAATTTTTAATTGAAGCCTCTTAAATGGAAATGATTGACGGTTGAGTTGATTACCACCTTGATTGTTGTTATTCCAAGAGAAATTGAGATGTTGTCTCCATCCTGGGTTATATGTATTCAAGTATGGATTATTATTTCAGTTCACATTACCCACATAGAATACTAATTCAAGATTATTTGGACAATTATTAAACAAATAAGCTCCTCCATAAAATACATAAGACTCCTCTGAATCTAAGAGACATAGTTAATACTCATTGGCAAGTTTTTAACTTTCAAAAAATTCATCAAAGATGACACTTGAGTTGTAAGTGTTGTGATATCATTTACCTTATGTACTCCATCTACTCTTCTTGTGGCTATCATTCTGTCCATTGGCCATTGACAATTATTGCTAGTCATTTTCTAAAGTAAATCATAAGCTTGATTGCAAGATTTGGCTAGTAGAGCTCCATTATAGATGCATTAACAATATATAGTTCTTATTTAAGCATTGAGACAGTGTATAAAATCTCCATTTGGATCTAATGAGGGATACTATAGTGAGGACACTTCCTTAACAATTCTTTGAATCTTTCTCGTGCTTCATGTAGAGATTCTCCTTCATATAGTTGGTAAGAGGTAATATCATTCCTAAGCTTAGCATTCTTTGTTGGTGGGAATTATTTCATTAAGAATTTCTTTGCTAAATCATTCCAATTTATGATGGAATTGGATGGGAAGGAGTTGAGCCAAGCTTGAGCAAGGTCTTGCAAAGAGTAAGAGAACAATCTAAGCCTAAATGTCTCTTCAGTCACACCACTGAATTTAAATGAATCTACAACTTCAATAAACCATCTAAGAAGCAGATGATGATCATCTATTGGTAATCCGTTGAATTGTCCAACTTTTTGTACGATTTGAATTATCCCTGACTTGAGTTCAAACTGATGAGCTTGAATGTTTGGCCTTATAATACTTGGATTTAGCCTTTCCAACGTAGGTATTACATATTCATTTATAGCTCTATCTCTATCATCCATCGAAGGTATCTAGTTGTTCAAATTTAGCTCATTATTTATTTCTAATAGGTTACCCATTTTTTTTCACTTGGGTGACAACTTCTTGTTTTCTTATCGATCTCAAAGTGTGCTCAATTTTGGGATCTAAAGGAAATTTTTTTTCCTTACAGACTATGCTATTAGTTCTTTAGCCATAATTGATCTATAGATGTAATTAAATAGATTTGAGAGAATTATTTAATTATTTGTCTTGATTAAATAACATGCATAGTTTCTAGGAAAAGATGTATGATTCTTATATATGTTATCCATAATTGATGAACTTAATTAGTAGTATACAATTTAATTGACATGAAAGTGTGATTAGGTTAATTACAATATAGTGTGTAGTTTACTTGAGAGAGGAATATATGTTAGGTTAGATTCAATTGATCATGTCATTGTGGTAATTATATTGGGAGGATTTTAGTGGTTCACATGCTTAGAAAATTGAAGGATTAAGTATTCTTAAATATTTTCTCATATATCTTCTTAATTGTTAATTTTGAGTTAGTTAATTACTGTTATTTATTTTTAGTTCTTTTAATTTTGATCTTTACTTTTTCGTCTTAAAATTAGTTTTTAATAACATAATCTCCATGGTAATGATTTTTTCTTATCATTATATTACTTGTTTACTATACGTATACTTATGTACCCATTGCACACAGTTCGTGTCGATCATTGAGCGCATAAGTGTTTAACATAAAATCTTTTCGTTTAGTATAGCCAAATCTATAAATTATCATATTTCCCATATTTATTACTACTATGTGAAATGTTTTATGGATAGAATGGTTGTTTCCTTATGACCTAGCATTAGGGTTCAATTCTCTATTTAAACAACCTAATGTTTTTTTTGTTTTCAAGAACCACGCCTATTCTATTCATCTGATTATTTTGTGTTTTTTCTCTCAAAAAGTTATATAAAATAGATCATATTTTTTAGGCTTGTTCTTAATTTAATCTATCAAACATTGTCCAATTATATTTGATTGATTCATAAGCCTATTTATTTTTATGATATTGTGATTTTAACCTTTGTTCTAGGATATGCTAGATGATTTAATTTATTTGATTTACATCATGAATCTTTAAGCTAAGGTTTTTTGTCGTTGAATTTTCTCTAGGACACAATTTGCACTTGTGCTATTTGTGCTCATTGAACAGGTTCAATTTCTCGTGGGACTCAAGAGATTGGAATATTGGTATGGATCCGTACACCTACCTTATGAAGGCTATGAAAAATGCAACGACTTATAAGTAGATTATATTGGGGGCTTTATCTGTGAAAGATAGTCTAAGACTTGACTTTGTAATTGAAAGTTGATTTTTATAGTTGATGGTTAGATGGTTCAGTGGATCGATAATTTTACTCTTAAGTCATTGTTATGACTTAGGTTATTTAGACTTAAAATATTATGTGTTCTACCTACGTTATTTTTGCTTCATTTTTTTACACACAACTACTTGTCTAGTTGCTTGATATTTTTTTATTAGATTTAATTAATAAAATTATTAATTCATCTCCCTCTATGTTAATTAGATTCATAACTTAATTTTTTATCTTAGAGTAAAATTACTATAATTTGAAAAGATTTGTGTTCTAATTCCTCTTCGGCCATCAGAGGAGATTTTTGTGCTTGAAAAGAATAGTACTATTGTAAACTGGGTCATAACCAAACACATAAAATTGATAGTAAAATGGGATTCACATAACTAGAATAACAATCGATAAAATCATGAGCAAGTGAATAATGTATGGGAGAAAACGAACATCCATAGTTACAAATATTATACCCATATAATGATTAAGGTTGTATTTCATACATTTACGTTACCCTTTATTTTATAAACTATTTTTAAAAAGTTGAAATGAATTTAGGTTTTTTTAATAGAAAGTGATATGATTTTTTATAAGAAAATAAAATAGGGTGTCTTTGATAATTGATGTAGAATGAGAAGAATATAGGAGAGAAAAATTTCAAACAAATTAGGGTTATAGATAAGATGAATAGAAATTAAAAGGAAACAAACAATTGGAGGAGAAGTAACACTTGTACATATTCTTAATTTGATTTTAAAAGTACAATGAGATGTAATATTTGGAAGACTTTCTTAAACAATATTCAAGATTAAAAGAATAGTTAAAGTTAAATACAAATTTAAAAATATCATATAAATAATTCTAATATAAAATTTTAATTATATTATTCCTATTAATTATTTTGTAATATAATGATATATGTTTTTTTTTGAGACGAGCGTGTGTTTTTACCTAGCCAATGTATATGTATATAAGCATGTGATAGCGTAAATATTTTTTTAAAAAACAATTATCTTTATTCCTGTTATTAGGTTTCGGTGCATATTATAATGGACTTTTCCAAGTGGATTACCCTATGAAAAAAAATTAAGAAACAGGCGCTCCAAAGGCCCGATGTGGCTCGAGCCGGTGGCGGAACCATAAAGTTATTCTTGAATGAAATAATATATTATTTTACAAAACATTTGATTATGTGAGAATTTTTTTAGTTATTAATAAAATAAAAAATTATACATAAAATAATTTATGAATAACATAATTCTTATTGTAAAATATTATATTAATGTTATAAAGATAGTAAAAGTACAATTAAATGTAACTAAAGTTGTTTATCTACGGGTGTGCATTTTTTCAAAAATTGATTAATCAATCTGAGTTCATAGTCACAGAGCTTATATTTTTTTAAGAGGATGGTTAGTCCAAATAGTGTAAAAATTATGTAAACCTTCATGGTAAGTTTAGTTGTAAGTTTCAAAAATGATAAAATTCACACAACCAAACCGAACTTACTTTTTTAACAGACTATTCTTTAAGTATTTTTTATTATTTGTTTATTTATTATTTATATATTATAATTTTTATTTTTATTAAATACAATTATAATTATATTAATATTTCATCTAAATTGTACTTAAAATAAAAATGTAACTTAAACATGGCTTAGATTGTTATCCATGGAATATCCAACTCTAACATTTCATGTAAATATTAACAAGTTCTTTGGCAAGATATCCATAGCTTACCATGAATCACTCTTAAAATGAATTCTAGTGTTTTTTTATGTCAACAAACATATTATTTATTATGTTTCCTTTTTTCTTAAAAATATTATATGGTATGTATTATTTGTTTCAATTATATAAAATATGGACCTAATTAACCTAAACGAGGTTAATAGGTTATTTTCAATTTTTATTAATTTATAATTTAATAGTCTAAACAAATAGGCTAGGCATGTAATCGTGTGGAAATGAAAGAATAATACGCAATATTTTTAGGTGAAATAACCTAGGTCACAAACATGACCTACGAGAAAAACCACTATTCCACTGGACCACTTACGAGTGCTTAAAAAGCACTAAAATTACCATGATTTAATGTACTTTAATTGATTAAAAGGATTTATATTTATATAATTTTATCATATTTTTATATAATTTTTTCCTTTTGGAATCACGAGTATTTTTATTGTTTTTTAGGTATTTTTACTTTAAAAACTTAAAGAATAATACTAGAGGTAATACATCACCAATATGTTGAGAAACAAATGAGAAAAAGTAAAAAAATTGAAAAAAAGGACAAAAATTCCCAATCGCGTGCGAATCACGTCGAAAGTCTAAAGAACAGCCGTAGCAGCGCCCATTTCACACTGTATTATTGCGTGCCTTTGTGCCTATTCATGCCGCTATTTTGCACGCATCCACCCGCACATTAGCTCCTACATCAACACCCAATCATGTTGAGAATCCCGCACGCATCAGTGCATTTTTGGCCGCAAAACCCACCTAGTCGCGTGGGTCAGTGCCCCAAACGTATACCAGCCTATCCAATATGCGTATATCATCATTTTTTAAGATATGTTTCAACTTTTTTAGCCTTTTTCTCACCTATAAAAAGCCTTTATCCCCCATTGTAAAAAACATACCTTAAGAAACAATTTTCTCAGCTCTTTCTCTCTCTATCTTTTTTTTAGTTTTCTTTTTGAGAAGAACTAGCTATGTTTTTATAAATCACTATCTTTTGATTCAATAAACGGAAATGCAAATATGTTTGGAGGTTTTTGAGCAATAGAATTAGCATCAAAGTGTTATAAGGATTCTTTTAAGGTATAAATTTTAAAATGAACTCTTTACAGTTATTTTTTTTATGTTTTATTCTTATATGTTATATTTAATTTGCCTATGATTAAAATTAACATGGCTAGTTGTTTGTAAACATGATATAATAACAATGTTGTTATGCTTGCGAAATATTAAATAGGTAAAACATTTCTATAAAATAAACTGATTATGTTTTTATTCAAGATTTTATATTAAGGATATTAGAGAAAAATATATTATTTTTCATTACAAACTTAAATCTGAAAATTTATATTTTAAGGTTTAATTATCTGATTTGATTTAGAGTAGTTCTCTTTTATTTATTGGTACAATTGTTCGATACTTAGAGTAAAGTGAAGTTCTATTTCAAAAGTTTTTATAAGAACTATTATTCGAAAATGTATTGACAACATATTTTCAGTAATGGTTTTAAAACTTGAAAGTTAGTACTCGGGAAAATTAAATTCTTAGGTTTAATTTGGACACCTTGAATAAAGTTTAAAATGTCTAACCCCACCAAATGTGGCATTTAAATGGTTCATTTTCAATTTCTTAGAAAAAATGAATTAATTTAATTAAGTAAATTAATTATTGACACCACCTATAAATGTTAATTGATTTATTTAATTAGCAAATAATATCTAACCCCACCAAATGTGATATTCATATAAAAAAGAGAGAATCAATAAATATCAATTTATATCTTTCATAACCTAAATAATATGAGCAAGCAAAATTAACTTAATTATTATATCCATAAAAACTCAACTGTTATAAATGATAAAAAATTTCATAAATTTTTATTGAATCTATATCTATGTTTATTTTTTTGTTAGATTAAGAAACAAAAAAACCAAAATATCGTGATACGATGTTTAGCATTTAAATTTGTTTCGAAAAGTTTGAACAATAAATTAAAAATCAAATATATTTCTTCCTTAGATCGACCTAGTGAGTATACTTGTCATTTTCTATAAAATGATTCATGTACTTGAGAGAGTTTTACTAATATAAAACCAAAGTATTTGGAGGATCGACATTAACGATTTTGTCCATCAAGTTTTTGACGCCGTTTTCTGAAAATGAATAACATTTTTAAATTATTGATCAAAATTTTGAAAACTTTTTGTGTTGTAAATAATTGTGATTTTTTTATTTATTTTTGTTAAAAAACTTTTTAACTTTTAATTTTCATTTAATTTTAAATTTTTTAGTTTTAAGTTTTAATTTTATAAATTTTTAATTTTTAATTTTCATTTAAGTTTTAGTTTAATTTTTCTTTTTTTATTTTCTCCTAATTTTTAATTTTTACTTTTAATTTTAATTTAAAAAATAACTTAATTTATTAACTTAATTAACCTAGATTTTAACTTAATTTATTTACTTAATTAACTTAGATTTTAAAAGCATAAAAAGTAAAGATCTAATAGAGTTTTGTCTATGAGATTGGTTCTTTGAAGCCTTTGTGCCTCTAGTCTTTCTTGGGAACGTTGCTATGTCTAGGAGGATGTTTTTTAAAGAGGTTTTGTCCCATCATTATTTCCTGGAAGCACTCTTAGTTAATTCTCATTATGTTATTTAACTAAAAAAAACAAGTCTGAAGCTATCCCTAAAATTTCAAAGTTTTTAATCACAATTTATGACAAAATGCGTTAGTTGTTTTGTTAGATTTAGGTATAACTGTTTTTTGATGCCTTAATTATTTTACTTGTATTTAAAAGTGGGTTATCTAATACCCACAATCATGTCCCTAGTTTTAATTAAATAAAATTTTAAAAATTCATAGGACATAACTTAAAAAGTATAGGTAGACAAACTTGTCCTACCTGCAGGTTTGAGTAACTCAATGATTTGGAGACATTGAGATTACTTAAAATGAAATCCCTTAATTTATGTTTTGCTAAGATATTAAACTAAGCATTGGATGGGACACAACCTATTATTTTAGGTAATTTTCTTTTCTTTCTTTTATTTATTTAATTTATGTTGTTTATTTTAGTTTAATTGCATGTGAATAATTTTAGAATTGTTAAAATTAAAAATATTTGTTGAGATGTTAGAAGTTCATAACGATCTGTCTATGTGAACTTTAATGATGAACATGATGAATGAACTTACATTTCTTCATCACTAGTTGCACATTCTTAGGAAATAGGTAAGTTTTATTCTCTTTTCTTTTTATCTTTAATTTAAAATTGTTACATTGAGGACAATTTAAGTGCTAGGTTGGGGTGGTAAAAATTTATCATGCTTAAATTCAAAAAATTTAACAATTTTTATTTTTATTGTGTTTAATTTTTTTTTTGTGGTTTAGTAATTTTTAGAATTTTAAGATTAATTTTAAAAACATTTCTCACAAAAAATTATCATTCTTTTAAATCAAATTTAAGTAAATAGTTAAGTTTTTTACACTGTTAGATTAATTTTTGAAAACATATCATGGAGTTTATGGTTTAGTTAGTTTTTGTCATAACTAGTATTTCTTGATAAGATGTGGAAATTATATTAAACCCAAAATTGGTATTTAGGAATAAAATAGTTGAGACTATCCTTGTGAGGTATAATTTGAGCCTAATTTCCTTTACTCTGAGTAAAATATATTTTTTCTACTCCAAACACATTTCTTATTTCTTCAAATTTTTAGATGATCTCTATAGGTATTAGCATTGAATGTATGAATTTTTTTTCATCTTAATAGAATGTCGTATATGTTTTTTTATTGGCTCAGATTAAATTATTTAAGCAGAAATTCATAGTATATGCCTTTATTTCATTCATGCATGACTTCTACCAAAAAAGAAAAAAATAGAGGCATATTTGGGATTACTTAAACCAAAATCAAACAGAAAAAACACAAAATTAACCACTTATCAAATTCCTACAAAAATGTAAAATTTTTACATGGGTTCACTATCTAAATATATATATATTTAAAATCTCTTAAAAAATAGAGAGATAAATAATATATAGTATAATCTACATACTATGACTCACACAGTTGACAAAGTTGTGAGTAAAGGATAATTACAAAAGAAAGTTATAGGAAGTAAATCCATAGAAGTTTTCTACACTTCAAAAGGCATATAACTTGAAATTTTTGCTTAATAAGTTTGATTGATGCATGAAAATAAGTTTTATATATGATATCTTTATAATATATACATTCGATTCCTTTCATGAGATCAACGCTAAAATAACACTTTGAGCCTTTCTTATTTATACATATGCAAACATAATAGTTTATTTCTATACATTAACTATTTCACATATAAATTAGTATGAGTGTTTTTAGAGTATTGACTTGTGAGGAATAGAGTCAAAGCAAATTCGGATTCCTGACACTAAGTTTGGGTGAAATTAAATTGATACATTTTTTATATGAAATATGAAAATGATTTTCAACTAATTATCATAATAAATCATGAATGTTTAGGAAGTTGAAATAATTTATGCTTAATATTTTAATTATGAAATTTAAAAGAGATTATAAGCATGATATATTTTTGTATTTCATTTCTTTATTTTAGTCTTTTACTTTATTTTAAATTTTAGTTAACTTCTTATTTTTTTTGTTTTTTTTTTGTTAATGTTTGTGAGTATCATTATTGAAAACACTCACAAGACTTAAACTCACCCACTAGGGAAACTTAAGGGTTTAAAGGCTTGTTTCATACGCTAAATGCAACCGTGTCAATCCACAGAAGTGATTTATGATAGTTTTAATTTTAGTTTTTATTTCTTCTCTTACTAAGAGACTAGCAAGAAGCTAGTTGGGATTGACCTAACTTTCCATTATAAAAACAAATGTTCAAGTATAAAATTGGTGTTATGCTACTCTTCCTAAGATACTTCCCTAACGTACCTTACTTATGAGCCCTTACACTATTTTCACAATTTCTAACATTAGTGTGAGCGGTTTCCAGACCAACATTCCAATAAGCTTCCCGCTAATCAAATATGTTCACGAATCAATAGAAAAAGAGTTAGCACAAAAATACAAGTATTTGTGTGTGTTTTAAAATGGATTTAATAATGAATAATCTTAACTAGATGATTCAAAATATGTCACTTAAATCAAATCAACTAGCAAAATTTTAGAGCAAAATAATTAAGCACAAGTTCAATAAGAATAGCTTCTTTGAAATTAATAATCAAACCAAATAATTATGATATGACATACACAATTATTTGATTCAACAATTCAAGATTAAAAATAAAGAAGAAGTTATAAGAACATATGATAAAATGTCATAAACTATGATCTTACAATCAAACACAACCATTAATATTTAATAGATTAACCAAATAAATAAGCCTAAAGAATTATGATCTTATATTTTCAAAACAAGAGAGAGAGATTAAGAAAAAGAGAATAATTCTCTTGTGTGGTTGATTGAAACAATGAGTAATGAATTTTATTTATAGGAAAAATTAAAACCCTTAATCCTATGCAATTAATAAATATATTTTCTATTACAAATAGGATTAGTAATACTCATCAAACAAGAAGACTAATATTTAAAGAAGAGTTTTTTTAAAGTAGACTCATTAATCAAGAAGACTCGTATTTAAAGAAGAGTTCTTTTAAAGTAGATTCATTAATCAAGAAGTCTCTTATTTAAAGAAGATTTCTTTTAGAGTATATTTTAGGCAATATCTTATCTAATATTTTAGCATATATATTATATTATATTTTTTATCATAAATATTTTAGTAGTAAAATAATTCTAGATTCATGAATATGTGCTATTAAATGAATGAGTGCAATCTTATGTGTTACAGTTATAACAGATATATCTGAAGTAGGATTATCTAAAATTATGATGTTTCTTCGACTTTGATTGATAGACTTGAAAGCGAGCTTAAAAACAATTTACATGCAAATATTTTGTCCACGAAAATAGCCAACACTTATAATCCTTACAAACTCCCTCTTTGGTATTTTCGTATGACAAAACATTTCCCTCACTACATGACACTTATAGGAATAAGATAAAAATACAATGATGTCCTATACTCCATAGTGAAACTATCTTATGGTCCAATGAATCCATCTTCGCTTCAACTTGAAAAGCTTGTAAGTAACTGAATTAACATAGACAAAGCATACGATAACTTGAATTGAAAGCGTCATTGTACATTAGTTCAAATTATATAGAAATAAGAAAAGTGTAAAGAATAATCATGTAGTGCTTGAATTTATACCAATTACTCTTAACATAAGACAAAATAATGGAAAGCATTCTTATCCTAAATATGTTCTCCCCCTATATGCATAACAAAATAAATCATGAAAGTGAAACACATTCTCCCCATTTTTAACATATGAGAACAACAAAGCACTTAACAAAGTAATGGAGCTAAACTTCCCCTAAAGATAGAACAATGCAAAAGCAGATTAATATAGAAGTGCAATGTGGTTTAAATTCCTCCTAAATTCTATGACACTCTAACTTAAAAATCAATTAAAAAGTTAATAAATAAGAAGAAGATGTAAATGAATAAAAAAAATTTAAAAATTGTTTTTCATAAATAGCCACATAAGATATTAAACTTATTTAATAATAAATGAGCACACAACCAATCGAAAACTCATCTATTTTATAAATAAGCAAGTAGAATAGAAGAGGCACACACACATACTTTGCACATATAATGACATATTGATAATTACTTAAAAGAAGTATATATGTTTAAACTCCATAAATAAGTTGATTAAGTTATTTATGATCATTCAAGAAAGACTCAAAAGAACAAATATCACCTATCATGTAAAATTATAATATGGTTTTCAATCTCACAAAATAAAAAATATCTACCAAAAGAGGACTTAATTTTTTTTTGTAAATGAGGCAAAGGATTTTTTTCCTTTAACCTTGATTGTCCCTATTTTTTTGTGCATTCTAAGTACAAGTTTTATAAGAAATTTCCTTTTGCATAATCTTTCTTTCTTTATTTTTTTACATGATTCATAAACCTAGCATGATGACTTTCACACTAGTTGTGAGGTAGCCCTATTCACCTATTACGATAACTTCACACACCACAGTAGGTAACCCTCTCAATACTAGGTGCCTGCATACAGTAAAATTTTAGAAAGCAAGAAATAGGACTCGACATAATTTTACAGTGAAGATTAGCTGAAGTCCCAAGGTCTTTTAAGAGAAATCATAAATTTCAAGCATAGCATATATGTGTGTTAATAAGTGTATGAATAAGTTTATGTCAACATCGATCATCACCTATACAAGAATATGTGTGTGCATAAGTCAAAATTATAGAATAATTTATACAATAAATATCAAAATGAATTAAGTCACTAAAAATAAGGTTATATGTTTGTAATTGGTCATATAAGGATCTACTTCTCTCTCCCTTTTTTTCTTTTTGAAATAAAATTTGGAATTAAATTTAAGGGAGAAATTCCCAAGGCACTCCTAAGATACTCAAATCTTTGAGTGTCCATAGCTTTGGTGAATATATCAACTAGTTGTCTCTCAATAGGTACAAACTCAAGTGTCACTACTTTCTCTTCAACTAATTCTCAAAAAAGTGATGCTTAATGTCAATGTGCTTAGTTCTAGAATGTTAAACTAGGCTTTTAGAAATACATATATCACTATAGTTATCACAATATAAGAGCTTTATACCTTGTGGTTGATTTTAGTCCTTAAGCATGTTTTTCATCCAAAGCATTTTTGTGCAAGAGCTTCCTATAGTAATGTATTTTGCCTCAACTATAGAGAGTGAGGTAGAGTTTTGATTTTTACAATACTAGGATACTAAGTTGTTGCCAATGTAGAAGTAACCACTTAATGTGTTCTTCCTATCATTTTGGTTGTCTGCCCAATTGGCATCTATATAACCACTTACTTCACAAGTAGTGTCAATAGTAAAACATAGACCATAATTACTTGTTTCTGAAATACACTTGATAATTCTCTTTACATTCTCTAAGTGTGATTCCTTAGGGTCAACTGGATAATGGGCACACAAACCAATGCTAAAACATATGTCAGGTAGGAATAGGAAAAAAACTATGGGTTCGATTATCCTCGGTTATCCACACTATCGATTCGATTTTTATCTGATAAATTTCGAGAACGGGTACAATTTCGGGTAAAAATTGAACATGAAACAATGAGTATGATTATACCAATAACTGTACCTAAAATTAATTATATTTATTTAATTAATTTATATATTTATTAAATTAAATTATATATTAATTAATAATTCGAGTTTATTAAGAATTTTTTTCAAAAAGTTTGGAAAAATGATTTTTTAGGTTTTTTAATAACCACACTGAACCGTTACCCGCAGGTAACAAAATGTCCCCAAACCATAATGGTTTTCAGGAGGTTTTAGGGACATATTTTATAATATGGTTCGGGGATAGTTATATAAAAAATCATCTCCACCCGTACTCATGCATATCCCTAATGTCAGGCATACTTGCAGTGAGGTAAAGTAAATTGTCTATCATACTCCTATAAAGGGTTTGATCAACACTTTTACCTTGAGTGTCCTTTGTAATTTGTATATTCGTACTAAAAAGAGTCCTTAATGGCCTGCTAGTTTCAAAATCATCCACTAATGTACTAGACGTGGATCCAAAACCCATGTCATCCACATAAAATTGAGCAATAAAGATCCCATCACTACTCCTTTTAATGAATAGTCTTATCAACTTTCCTTCAAATAAATCCCTTATTCAAGAGATAGTTGGTAAGTCTCTCATACCATGCTTGAGAAGCTTGTTTCAAACCATAAAGAGTTTTGTTGAGTTTGTAAACATGATTTGGAAATTTTGGATCAACAAATTCTTTTGTTGTTCCACATATACCTCCTCATTTAGAAATCCATTTAAAAAGGTAGACTTAAAATCCATTTGACATAATTTGAATTTCATATGATAAGAAATGGAAATTAAAATCCTAATTGACTCTGGCCTAGCTACAGGTGCAAATGATTCATCAAATTCAACTCTTTCTACTTACGTATAGCCTTGAGCTACCAACCTAGCCTTATTTCTAACAACAACGCCATGCTCATCATATTTATTTTTTAACACCCATTTAGTTCCAACAACATTTTTGTTTATATGCTGAGGTACTAATATCCACACATGATTTCTTTCAAATTGAGCTAACTCATCATGTATGACATTTTTCCAAAATTCATTCATAAGGGCTTCATTCACATTTTTTTGTTCAACTTGAGAAATATAGCATAAATGGGTTACATCACTTATTTGTCTTCTTCTTGTTACCATGCTTGAATTAGGATCTCTAATTGTATTCTTAATATAATGATTTTCTAAAGTATAGGTTGGATTTATCATTTATGAGGTTGATGCTTCTTCCTTCTTTTCTTCTCTTTCCTCAAGCTCCTCTTCTTTTGTTCCAATTGTGTCACTGGTCATTGCTAATTGAGGTGCTATGAAATTTACTTCATTATTAACTTCTTCACTTGTAATTTGCTTACTTGTATCATCTACCACTAAATTTATGGATTCCATAACAACATTAATTAGTTCCAGAGTTGAAGACTCTATAGGCTCTACTGTTTTGGATATAACTAATAAGAAATATAACTTTATCACTTCTTGAATCAAACTTACCCAACTGTTCTCGAAAACATGCATGAATTTTAGATTGGGTTTTTTATCTCTCCATATCTCATAGGGATTTTCATTTTTACTTGGGCGAAGATATACACAATTTATAATGTGGCATACGGTGCTTATAGCTTAAACCTAAAACCTTTTAAGACTCCCTTCGCATGCAACATTACTCTTGCCTTCTCCTAAATTATCCTATTTTTTTCTTTCAACTACTCCATTTGGTTAAGGTGTGATGGGAGTAGAGAATTCATGAAAGATACCATGTTCTTTACAGAAGTCAACATACTTGGTATTTTCAAACTATTTTCCATGGTATGTTCTCAGTCTCTTGATGGTTACTATTTTTCACCTGTTTTAACCTACACTCTTGTACAATATGAGCTGAAGAACTCAAAAGCATCTGACTTGTCTTTAAGAAAGTCTACCCAAGTGAAGCGAGAAAATTCATCTACTACAACTATGATACATTTCTTACCTCCAATACTTTTTGTTCTCATACGACCCATGAGGTTAATATGTATCATATCCAATACTCTGTTTGTATTGATACACTTGATCTTCTTATGAGTTATCCTAGTTTGTTCACCCAATTAACATGGTCCACATACAAGTGTTTCAATTTTTGGAAGAATAGGTAGACCACGCGTAGTATCAACTTTACTTAATCTAACCAGATATTTAAAATTCATATGACCTAGCTTTTCATGTCATAAGGTAGGTGAATCATTGCTAGCTAGGTTACATGTCATTGTGGGTGATGTGTCAATGCATTAACAATTGTCATGTGATCTAATTCCCTTAATCATACATTCACCCTTTCGATTTGTTACAATGCAATAATTGTTTGTAAATTGCACATTGAACTCATTGTCACATATTTGACTTATACTAATCAATTTTTCCATAAGTCCTTCCACATATAAAACTTCATCAAGTTTAGGGATACCCTCTATATGAATAGAGCTTTTCCCAACAATTTTAGATGTTTTACCATCACCAAAGATAAATCTCACTTCATTGTATTCTTCAAATGTTTTATACAAATAAAGGTTCCCAACCATATGTCTAGAGCATCCACTATCAAATGTGATATATGTAACTTCACAACACCCCAAAATTTATTTTCAATTCTATTATCAATTAATTTCATGATCAATTGAATCTAATCTAGCATGTATTCCTCTCTCAAGTAAACTACACACCAAATAGAAATTAATTTAATCACACTTTCATACCAATTAAGTTGCATACTACTGATGAGAACAAGACCGACATCAAGTTAGAAATACCAATCTTGCCAGATACTTTGGTTTTATAGTTGTAAAACTCTCGCAAGTGCACAAATCATTTTATAGAAAATGACAAGTATACTCCCAAGGTCAATCTAAGGAATGAATATATGTGGTTTTTAATTTATTATTAAAAAATTTAAAAATAAAATTAAGTCCTAAATATCCTGTCACGATATTTTAATTTTTGTGTTTCCTAATCTAATAACAAAAAAAAATAAACATAAATATGGATTCAATAAACAATTATGCAAATTTTATCATTCATAACAATGGAATATTTATAGATATAATAATTAAGTTAATTATGCTTGCTTATATTATTTATGTTATTAAAGATATAAAGTGATATTTATTGATTATCTCATTTTTATATAAATACCACCTTTGGTGGGGTTAGATATTCTTTCTTAATCAAACAAATCAATTAACACCTATGGGTGGGGTCGATAATTAATTTAGTTAATTAAATTAATTTCTTCTTTCTAAGAGATTGAAAATGAGTCATTTAAATGTCACCTTTGGTAGGGTTAGACATTTTAAACTTTATTTAATGTGTCCAAATTAAACATAAGAACTTAATTATCTGAATACTAACTTTCAAGTTTTAAAACCATTACTATAAATATGTTGTCAATACATTTTGGAATAATAATTCTTATAAAAACTTTTGAAATAGAGTTTCACTCTAACTATCGAGCGATTGTGCCAAAAATAAAAGAGCACTACTTTAAATCAGACCAGATAATTAAACCTTAAAATCTAATTTTCATATTTAAGTTTGTAATGAAAAATAATATATTTCTCTCTAACATCCTCAATATAAAATCTTGAATAAAAACAAAATCAATTTATTTTATAGAGATGTTTTACCTATTTAATATTTCAAAAGTATAACAACGTTATCATTATATCATATTTACAAACAGTAACCATGTTAAATTTTAATCACAAACAAATTAAATATAACATATAAGAATAAAACATAAAAAATAATTGCAAATAATTCATTTTAAAATTATACCTTAAAATAATACTTATAGAACTTTGATGATAATTTTGTTGCTAGAAAACGTAAAAAAAGATTTGTATTTCCATTTATTGAATCAAAAACTAAAAATCTATAAAAGCATAACTAGTTCTTCTCAAAAAGAGAAGAACTTTAAAAATAAAAAATTAAGAATTAGAGGGAGAAAGCTACAGTCAATGTTATTGTTCTTGATCTCCAAGCCTCTTTTTCTTTGATAGTGTGTTCTTCATGAATTTGGCATAAGACGACATTTGTTCAAGTGTCTCTACAAATGGTATGTTTATGTGCAGCTTCTTGAAGACATCGAGAAATTTTGAAAACTATGTATCTGACTTTTTCTTTTGTAGTCTTTGAGAGAAAGGAATAGTGGGTTTGTAAAGGTTGTTTTTCCTTGGCTGAATTATTTCCTTTTTAGTGCTCTTTTTATCCACTAGTTCCTCCTCATTCATGTTAATTTCATGTTTCTCCTCATCTTTTTTTGTATTATGTTCTTGTTCTAAATTTTTACCACTCCTTAAGGCTATGTCATTGCATTGGTCCTTACCTTCTCTTTGTGGTTTTACAATCATGTCACTTAGAAGATTACCTTGAGGCATTTGACTTATAGCCTGAGCGAGTTGCCCCATTTGGTTCTCCAAATTTTGAATTGAAGCCTCTTGAGTGGAAAATTTTGCATTTATTGATTTGATTAAGTCTTTCATCATCCCCATTAAAGCATTTGTATTGTCCTCAGTAGGTGACTTCTTCTCTTGGGCTTGTGATTATTGTGGTTGTTTAAAACCTATGGTGGAAATGATAGATGATTGAATTGATTACTACCCTGACTGTTGTTATTACACCAACAGAAATTTCAATGTTGTTTCCATCCTAGGTTATATGTGTTCAAGTATGGATAATTGTTTCGATTCACATTCCTCACACGTAATAATGATTCAGGATTATTTGGACAATTATCAAACAAATGAGCTCTTCCACAAAACACAAACGACACTCTTGAATTTTGGACCTACTTTATACTCGTTGTTGAGTTTTGAGCCTTCAAAACATTAACCAAAGATGACACTTGACCTGTAAGTGCTATGATATCATTTACCTCATGTACTTTGGCTTCTTCTTGTGGCTATCATTCTGTCTATTGGACATTGACAATTATTACTAGCAATTTTCTCAAGAAAATCAAAAGCTTAATTGTAAGATTTGGTTAGCAAAGCTTCATTAGCAGATGTATCAACAATAGTTCTTGTTTAAGCATCGAGACCATTGTAAAAAAGTCTCCATTTGAATCCAAGAAGGAATACCATGTTGAAGAAACTTCCTTTGCAATTCCTTGAATCTTTCTCATACTTAATATAAAGTTTCTCTTTCGTATTGTTGGTAGGAAGTAATGTCAATACTAAGCTTGGCATTCTTTGTTGGTGGGAAGTATTTCATCAAGAATTTCTCTACCAAACCATTCCAAGTTATAATGAATTAGGTGGCAAAGATTTTAGCCAAGCTCAAGCACGGTCTCGTAAAGAGTAAGGGAACAATCTAAGCCTAAATTCCTCCTCGGTCACACCATTAAACTTAAATGAATCTACAACTTCAATAAAAAATATGATATGAAGATGAGGATCCTTTGTTGGTAATTCACTAAATTATCCAACTGTTTGTAGCATTTTATACATCATTGGCTTTAATTCAAACTGATTAGCTTTAATGTTTGGTATTGTAATACTTGGATTCAGCCCTTCCAACGTAGGTTTTGCATATTCATTCATAGCCTTATCATCCATCAAAAGTATCTAATTATTCAAGTTTAGGTCAATATTGTTTATTTATAATAGATTAACCATTTTTTCCCTCTTGGGTGAAACCTTGTTTTCTAATTGATCTCAAAGTACACTCAATTTCAAGATCTAAAGGCATGATTTCTCTCTCATGAACTCTGCTCGTGCAATAAACTCAACTATGTTTCTACAATACTAAAGGATCTATCTAAACAAAAACTAAATAAATATTAAATTAATAAATTAAAATAAATAAATAAAATTAATTTTTAATATTTATAATCTTCAGCAATAGCGCCAAAAACTTAATCGCCACACAAATTGTGTGTTCAGTGAAAATGCAATTATATGTATCGCAACAAGTAATATAATGATAAGAAAATATCGTTCCCACATAAATTATTTTATTATAAACTAATTTTTAAACCTAAAAAATAAAAATCATTTTTTTTGTGTTTTTATATTTTAAGGAAGCAAAATTAAAATAACCAAAAGTAAATATCAATAATTAATTCAATTAAATTTGGTAACTAAAAAGATATATAAGAAAATATCTAGAAATACTTGATCTTCTAATTTTATAAACATGCAAATCACCAAAATATACCCAATATAATTATCAATTAATTACATAATCAATTGAATCTAACCTAGCATGTATTCCTCTCTCAAGTAACTACACACCATATATCAATTAATTTAATCACACATGCATTCCAATTAAATTGCATATTCCTCATTAAGTTCATCAATTATGGATCATATACGTAAGAATTATACATCTCTTCCTAAAAACTATGCATGTTATTTAATCAAGACAAACAAATAAATAATTCTCTCAAATCAATTTAATTGTCTCTATAGATAAATTGTTAGTCAAACAATTAATAGCATAAAAATAAGATTAAATAATATAATTAAATTAAGTATAATTGGAGTAAAATATTATATCATCACATGGTGAAAATTGGGTTCATAAGATCCCTAGATTAATAAATTAACTATACATAATTTTGTTCATAAAGATCATATTTTTCATAAAAAAATATATAAAAATTGATAAAGAAAATAGTAGAAGAAGAAATACAATCAATCTCTTAAAATGTAGTGTTAATCTTCTCTTGAATCTCCACCAAAATTGCATCTCCTTTTGAATTTTTCTCTCTTTTTAGCTCCAAAACTATGCTAATGGTGAACATTAGGGTTTGTGGGGTGATTAGGGGCTTAAATATAGCTCAGGTGAAATCTGGATAGTCAGATCAGCTTCAGATCAATGGTTGAGATCAAAACAAGAAAAATCAACAACGCCAAACAATCACAACATGACGCATGACACACAGAATTTACTGGGTGAATCAGAGTGTGACACGTGGTAGGGGAGATCGGTTCGAGTCAACGCATGCTAAGACAATGCCATGCAATGAAAAGTGATTCGTGGTAACGAATGGCGTGGCACACGGGTGGAATGCAAGGATCAATTACATGACGACATGTGGCGTGAAGGTTTAACCTCTCTCTAAACTCGGATTAAATGTCATGCTAACATGTGTAATGCTCTACTTTGCTTCTCACACGCGATGATCTACGATTCATTGTCCCTACTTGCGTGGTGTTTGTGTGACTTGCCCAGTCAACTCCTCTACTTATGTGATAGGCCACGTGGTAGTTTCTGATTGGCCCTGCATTAAAAGTCCATAAAAATTCCAAGCAAATCCCAAAAATTATAGTTTCACCCATTTCACTAAAACGTCTATATTTTAATATTTTTAGCCCCAAAAATGATATTTATTGAATAAAACCCAGTAAATATTAATTAAAAAAGTGCACTAATGACTCTACTTTCATAGAGTCATCACTATATGGGCCAAAATACAGTGCAATTTGAACTTCTTAACCCATCCTCTTTTAATTTTGGAAGTTTGAGCTACTAGTTTCGTAGGTTCCTCTTTTTGTGATGTTCTTGTAGTAAAAACTTTAAATTGAAAACTTTATCAGGTGTCCTAGAAATATTTGTATTCATGATAGAATCATAGATATAAATAAATCTACACTTACATCTAATGTGTCATTTCCTACCACAAGGATGATAGATGGAAACAAACTAAATTTGCTCTAGGAAAAAATTAACTTCCTTGTCAAAACAATGGTGGGTTGTACAAATTGAGTTTTGAATGATGAAGGTGTTGACTGTTCATCTATGTATCCAAGACCTATCTTATCTCCATGAGGCTTCCCATAGTCTAGGACTTTGGTCAATTTTTCAACACCTATGGTCAAACTCCTTACCATCTCTTTAACAATACCAAGTTCTTGCTTAATCTTTTTGTTTTCCTCATTGGTTTCTATAAGACTAAATTCATAGCATTAATATGTCCAAACAATTCATTTTTATCTTTCTCTAGGCTAGAGGAATTTTTTTATGAACATTGATGATATCATTAAGTTTAGTTACTTCAACAAGTATTTTATCTCTCTCTTTCCTGGTACCTAGACAATCCATGAATAGTTCATCGTAATTTGATACATTGAAATTAGACGGTAAGAGAGAAAAGTTTATTTGCTCATTTTCTTCATCTGATTTAGAGTCAGAGTCATTGTGGTGTGCTTTAACAGTTGCGGTGAAGGCACAATAGTTAGTGTCATCATCCTCTGAGTTACTAGCATCATCCTGCTCACTTTCTGTGTCACTGAGTGTAGCATTAAAGGCTTTTCCAACTTTCTTTTTATTGTTCACACATTCTACAAAAATATGACCAAAGCCCTCATAAGTAAAGCATTGAGGACTAGTGGGCTTATTTTTCTTACCATCAGGGCTAAGAGGTCCGATTTCCCTTGACTTTCAATCCCTCGAATGACTGGATTTTCCCTTTTTAGATTGATTATTCTGTTGACCGTTATTTTTTAGGAACTTCTTAAATTTTTGTGTTAACAATACTATTGTATCATCATTCATATACTATTGGATCAAGAGTAAGCTTATAGGTTTGGATTGACCTGACAAGTTCATCAATGTTTAGTGTGTCTACATTCTTGTTTTCCTCTATTGTTGTAACTTTCATCTTGTAATCCACTCTTAAGGAGCTTAGGAGTTTGCATACATGTATAAATTTTGGAATTTTCTCACCAAGGTTACAACAAGCATTAGTGAAATCACAAAAGCGAGAATAGAATTGACCAAAAGTTTTAGTGCTACATAATTTAATGGAATCGATCTCAATTTTGTTTGTTTCACTTGGAAAGTTCCTTCATGAGAAAGAACAAGTGCATTCCATGCATCTTTGATAGTCTCACAATCAAAGATGCAATATCCATCGACACTACAATAAAGATTGAGCTTAGACATTTTTGGTTTGCCCCACTAAGGATGCATTCTTTAGCAGTCCAGTTTCTTTTTAGTTTTATGATTGTTACACCATCTTTCATTATCAAAGGTGGTTTCAAACCAACAAGAATAGCATTCTATACTTTTTCATCTAGTTTGAGAAAGGCTTGCATGCGAGCCATCCAATAAAGGGAATTATACCCATCATAGAGTAGGGATCTAACAGATGACCCACCTTCTTTCATTTGATCTATAAATAGGAGTGTATGTACCTAAAGATCAAACTCACTAAGTGTGTCTAGTGTTAACTTTGATACCAATCAAAAGTTTATAAAATATGGACGTAATTAACCTAGAGGGGTAAAAAGGTTATTTTTTATTTGTATCAATTTATAATTTAATAACCTAAAAAAAGCGGCTAGGAATGCAATTGTATGTAAAAATAAAGTGTAGAAATGAAATAATAACATATGATATTTTTAGGTGGAAACAACCTAGGTCACAACCATGACCTAAGATAAAAACCACTGATCCACTAGATCACCTAACTTTCTACTATAAAAAATAAATATTTGGGTACAAACTTTGTCTTATGCTACCTTACATATGATAATGTCCCAATGTACCTTACTTATGAGCCCTTGCTCTATTTTCACAGTTTCTAACATTAGCATGAGCGGTTTTTAGACCAACATTCTAATAAGCTTCTTGTCAATCAGATATGTTAACGAATCAACTGCAAAAGGGTTAGCACAAAAAAAAACAAGTATCCATGTGTTTTCTAGAACATATTTAATAATGAATAATCCTTAGATGATTCAAAACATATGGCACTTAAATGAAATCAACTAGCAAATTCTAAAGAAAAAAAATAAGAACAAATTCAATAAGAATAGCTTCTTTGAAATTAATAATCAAACCAAATAATTATGATATGACACATACAATTATTTGATCTAACAATTCAAGAAGAAAAATAAAGAAGAAACTATAAGAACATATGATCAAAATATCATAAACTAATTAGGCTTATTAATCAATCAAACACAACCACCAATATTTGATAAATTAACCAAATAAATAAGCCTAAAAAATTATGATCTTATATTTGCAAAACAAGAGAGAGAGAGAGAGAGAGAGAGAGAGAGAGAGATTCATAAGAAGAGAATAATGCTCTTATGTGGTTGATTGAAACAATAAGCAATGAGTTTTATTTATAGGAAAAATTAAAACCCTTAATTCTATACAATTGATAAATATATTTTCTATTACAAATAAGATTAGTAATACTCATTAATCAAGAAGACTCATATTTAAAGAAGTTCTTTTAAAGTAGACTCATATTTAAAGAAGTTCTTTTAAAGTAGACTCATATTTAAAGAAGAGTTCTTTTAAAGTACACTCGTTAATCAAAAAGACTCATATTTAAAGAAAATTTCTTTTAAAGTATACCCATTAATCAAGACGACTTTTATTTAAAGAAGAGTTCTAAAGTATATTTTAGGCTATCTTTCATGCTAAGATTTAGCTTACACTTTAGGTTATATCTTATCTAATATTTTAGCATATATCTTATTCTATATTTTAGCATAAATATTTTAGTAGCAAAAATAATTGCAAATTTATGAATATGTGCTATTAAATGCATGAGTGCAATCATATGTGTTAGACTTATAAAAAATATACCTGAAGTACGCCCATCTAAAATTCTGACATTTTTTTTATTTTGCTTGATAGATATGATAGTGAGCTTAAAAAAAATTAAATGCAAAAACTTGTGCCACAAAAATAGCCAGCACTTATAATCTTTACAATCCTCAATCTGACCTTATAAATGGGCTTGAAAGTTGATTTTTGGGATCAAGGGTCCGCTAAGATTTTTAGTTTTTTCAAAAACACCAAAATAAGGTCGACTTCTAAAATGATTCAATAACCAACCTATGCACACCCCCAATTTATGCGATTTTTCAAGCCATAAAATTAATCTATTATAATATAGTAGTAATAATGCTATGTACCAACCAATTATAAAGATGAATAGTTCAAGTACTAGTAAGAGTTAAGAAAATGAATGAGAAAAAATGGTAGTAAAATAAAAAAAAAGTAAGATTTTTTTTTACTTAAATAGATTAAAAAATGTAAGAAAAATTAATAAATAAATAAAAGAATAAAAAGAAAACTAAAAAATGGAGCATAATGAAAAAAGATTTTATGGGATTTTTTTTAATATTTGTTGCTCATTTAAAGGAAGTTTTTTATTTATACTTGCATATACTTTATTTTAGCATTTTAATTTAATATATTTTGAAAAAGAAACTCTATTACTGATATACACGTAATTGAAGCTCGAATCCCAATAATTTTACATGCCTAAGTGATTTACATGTTATTGATCTACAAGTTGGTTGACTTTTACTTTCTTCTGTTAAATAGGGATTAGGTACAACATTTAATTTTTAATTTTTTTAAAAAATAGTATGTTTATATACATAGTTTAAAAATATATCCAAAAATTAGACTAGGCTTCAGCATATCCCAGTCCACACTACCATCCGCCCTTACCTCGGGCCCATATTTGCTAGTATGTACACATTTTTTACTCCGGTTCCAATCTTTATTCTTGTGGAACATGAATCCTAAGGTGTCTAATGCTATATATACTTACATAGCAGCTCTTAGGACCAAACTCTTTCCTCTTAGCAATTAGGAGAAGAATAAACATTTTATGACTTAAATCTTCTCTCACACACAAAGACCATTTTATCTAACTCTTTGATTGTATGTAGTTGTGTTAGGATCTTAGGCATACCTTAGAAGGCAGAAAAATAAGCTTGAAGAATTAATTAGGTAATACATATGCCTAGGTATTTATGTTTCTTTTTTGCTCAGTATATGTGTATTAACATAAGTATTGATTTGTTATTTTCTTCCACTGCATATAATTAAAAAACATTTCCTTCATATGCATGATTTTACAAACCAAAACCAACATAAAATCATCTACCTCATCCATAGATGGCTAAATTGAAGTGCTCTTTTATACTTGACTAGGATCTCTACTTTACCTTTAACATGCTCATTTTTATTTTCCAATGTTAGAAACTCATAAAATGTAACATCTCTACTCATCAAAAAATTAGATAACTTGGGTTTAACACACCATAATCTATAACCCTTCGTTGTAGAAGGATACCAAAAAATTATGTATTTCAATACCCTAGGCTCAAACTTATCATCATTAACACAAGCATAAGAAAGACAACCAAAAACTTCTAAATCAGAATAATTAGCAAGAGTATCATATAATATCTCAAAATAAGTGTTCAACCCAATTGTAGTTAATGGAGACTGATTCATCAAATAACCAATATGGTTACAAGTAGGGTGTGCGCGGTCGGTTTGGTGGGTTATTGGCTTATTTTATAAGGCGATCATACCTTGATAATTTTGAAAAACCCAAAACCTTAGCAGAATTATAAACTCCTAAAAACCAACCTTCAGTCCTACCTATAATGTCAATTTAAGGGTAGTCGCTATTACTATTTTGGACCTATATGTTAAAAAAAATCTTACAAAAGCATAACCTAGAACTAAGGAATTTTTTTTGCATGATGAATCTTCTCTATATGTTGTTATTTAGAAATGTTTAACTTTGTTAAAATTTAAAGTAATGTGCACTATACCTTAAGTCAATATGGAGTGAAAAACAATAATAAAAATTATCAAAGTGATTGAAATTTCGAAACAAATAAGAAATAAACCTCATGCAAACCTATTAAGAAAAAATTGTTAAAAGAAGTTTACCTCTACTTCCCAAAAAGAAAAATGTTGGTTTTCATGCATATGATTAGATTTAGATATTAAAATTTATGAAAAATGAAAAATATATAAATTAATATGTATAAATATTATAAATTAAAAAAAATAAAAATTATTTATAATATAGGTAGGTTGATTAAGTTGTTATCGGTTTTATAAAATAAAAATTCCTAACCAATCCAACTAGGTCAGTTTTATAAATTTTAGGACATATACTAGGGATCAGCAAACTCGTAAAAAAGTGTAGGTTTAGTTTAGCTTTAGATTCAGTCGGTTGGGTAATTTTGAAAAAATATACCCATCCCTAGTTACAAGCTTCAATCCAAAAGGATCTATCCAAACCAGCTTGAAGAAGGATACAATGAGCTATTTCTAAGAGAATCTTAATCATATGATTGGAAATGTCATTTGGGTGTGGTGTATTATTCAAAGTGTGGTGTCTCACTGTGCCATTTTTGCAAAACTCATTAAACTGGCCCTAACAAAATTTCAAGCCAATGTCGATCCTCAAATGCTTAATCTTTTTGCCAGTTTGATTTTCTTTACAAACCATAAACTTTACAAATGTAAGAACACATCATTCTTTTTTAAAAAATAAACATATACATGACAAGAAAATCCAAATAAAAGTCAACGTCTATTAAGCACCAACCTTTGGCACAACATGAGAAAGACCCTAAAAAATTTGAATGAATATAATCAACAATACCATTCTTTTTATGGATAGATGTACTAAAATTAACCTTGAAATACTTTCCATACACATAATGCTCACAAAAATCAAGCCTTACAACTTTCTAACCACCAAATAAACCTCGCTTGCTCAAAATAGATATATTTGCCTCACTTATATGCCACAATTAGTAGTATTTGGATCTAGATCTAACAAGGATGAAATTGAGATGTTGCCAATGATAGTTCTACTCTGAAGCATGTAGAGGACACGAGACAACTGTCATTTAATGATGACTAGAATACCTTTACTAACTCTTAAATCTCCACATTCAACTATATAGCTATAGCCTTGTGAGTCAAGAGTATCCAAAGATATCAAGTTCTTTTTTTCAAATCTGAAACATAACAAACATCTTTTAAAGTCATAACAATACCATCATTCATCTTAATCTGGATAATACCAATACGAACAACGTTATAGGACATATTGTTTCCAATCAAGATAACACCCCCTTCAACAGACTAATAAAAAACAAATCAATCTCTATTGGGAAACCTATGGCAAGTGCAACCCAAATCAAGAATCCAAATATCTCTATAAGAACTAACAGATACTAATAAAAATTCTTACCATCAAAACCAGAACTATCTATAACACTAGCAACATCATTAGAAATAGAAGATGATGTGAAAGATTTTCCTTTAGGTTTTTGTGGAATGCATAATCCTTTATTTGAATTAAAAGAAATAAATGACGTATTAGAATGTAATTAATTAGTTCTTTTAAGGGAAAATTGTAAATTTTACTTGTTTATTATTATAAACTTTATTTGAGGGTACATAAGTAATTTGGTTAAGATTAAAAAACAAAAAGATCGAACCATAAAACTATAGGCTAGTTTAGTGGTTAGGTGGTTAATTAAGAGTTAAAAAATAAAAGAAAACGCCGAACGTGGTTTGGTAGAGGGAGGGAAAGAAAAAGGGGAAAAATAAAATGAAAGAAAAGAGGAATAGATGGAGAAAAGGAAAAGAAAAGAGAAAGGAAATTTCCTTCAATCATCTTTCAAACTCTTTCGATTCATTTGTGATCGGGTCAATTTTTAAAACTTAAACCCTTATTTTTTTTTTTGCCATAAGTAATAAAAATATGATCTTTGATGTTTAATTAGTGAATTTTCTATATAAAGTTGTAGATTTTACTCATTTTTGTATGCTAGAATTCATGCATATGGATTTATTGTGTAACTTCAAATTTTTAGTAGGAATGCTGTTTGTATTTTCAAAATGTCAGTTGATTTTTTAATTGCACATTGGTTTAAACAAATTATTAATATAATTTTTATATTTAACTTTCAAATTAAATATAATAATTTTAATAAAGTGATATTTTTAGCCTTTTTAGTGCTTATGTCAATTAATTGGTTTTGATTTGAGTATATAGCAAAAATATTATTTATTGAATATTTTAAAGAGTTTTGGAGCTCTCAGGGAACTTAAAAATTATATTTTTTATTAATAAAAAAATTAATTATACCATGCTTATATTATTAGGATTTTATGATAAATTATGTTTTAAAATTATGTAAATAGTATATTTTAGGCTTGAGTGCTTTATTTTTGGATTCGAATGTAATATCAAGCATTTATATTTGAGATTTTTTTTAACTGCAATTCTTATCTATGGTTAAAGAAAATAAAAAGGGATATATGTAGGTTGAAAATGAGTTTTATCATTTGTTTGAATGACATTTGTGACCCTATATTAAGTATATCAAGTGTGAATTGGGTGATTATTCAAATTTATGTATTTCATGGATCATGGAAACAATTTGGTGAATTATAAAATAATTAATGATTGAAACTATGATCCAAAGGAATTAAGACTTTTGTGAAACCTAAGAAGGAAAACTTTGTGACTAGAGTCAAAATTCAAGTGAGCGATTTTTCAGGTAGGATTACTCTAAAAACAATTTCTAAATATTATATTTAAATGTATTAATTGATAGATATGAATTTTGATTTTTGTGAATATATTTGAGAAAGAATAAGTCCGTAAAGGTTTTAAAAATCTCAACGAGTTTAAAAGTTAAATATTTACTTTGCAACATGAGTTTTAAAAGTATGAAGTTTATAATGTATATGTGTAATACTGATATGTAATCAAATATTTTTGAATGTTAGTTTTAAAGTGTTGCAAATTTGTCATATTTTATAATATGTTCTATAAATATTGGGGTAAATGTTTTACAATGTATGTATCAGAGATCAATTTGGTAATGATAAGGTCAAGCATTGTACCTCAAGGTTTATACATAGTCTTGGGACACAGAATGATCTATCTTAGGACAAAAGATAGTGAGTATGTAGCTCATAATTCGAGGATCGAGGACAACTCGTTATGGGACACGGAACGAGGGATCAACGGTACGTGTATGTATGTTTTTCATGTTAATTTTTACTAGTATGATTTACCATAAAGATGTAATATTTATGCAGTAAAATTTTTATTTATTATCATCCCAAGATTTATTTGGTTTAATTCTAAAATGAAATTTTACGTACTTTGATTACCTTACAAACTATTTGAAAAGTTAAATTTTAATAAAAGGTGTTTATATTCAAATATAATCATTTAAATAGTTAAATTTATATTTATTTTAAGACTACTTATGTATTTATATGTTTAATTATACTAATGATAATGATTGTATAAATTATATATTGGAGTAATTATTGGGCAAAATTTCATTCTTTATTTTCTATCTTTTTAGATGACAAGAGGTAGATAACTTAGAGTTTAACAAGATCGTTTGAACACGAGAAAGTTTCTTTTGTCTATAGTTAGTAGAAATTGAGAGATTGAGAAAGTTATATGGATGACTATATAATTATTATTGTTATTTTGAAATATTTTGAGGTAGTATGGCATGTTTGAGATTATTGGATATGATTCTCATACTGGATTTTACTTTGATTTGTTATTTTCTTTTATTCGACTCCTTAATTTTGATTTTCATTCCTATCATTTTTTTTCTCATGAGACCTTCAACTTTGTTAAATGATAATAACTCACTTACCTCTTCCTTGTTGATTTTTCACAAGATAAGCTAAGTATTACCCCTTATTTGTATATAATTATTCTCTTTAAACTTACTTGAATCTACAAGTTAATCTTTCAATTATTCTCATGTGAATATTTGATGAATTCTTGATATTTAATCAAACCAACTTTGTTGTGTTCTATTTATACTCCTATTGTTCTAGGTCTCAACTCATATTTATAATTTTCTAAATTTTATCTAACCTTGTCATGTTCTTGTATTACTTGATCTTGCATTATTAAACCCCATTTAATTTTTCTAATCACGTCCTTAAATTTTCAAGGCGTGACATTTTAAGTTTCGAACAATTTGTTTTACAATACACTTCCTAATAGAAATAGTTACATTTATCTTTTCTCTTTCTAGATTTGGATCTAATCTTGATTCCATTATTACCTGAGCCATTGTCTTGAGTTCTACCTCTAACAACTACACCACTACTTCTATCATTGTTACCAGAGGCACATTTTTTTCAACTCTTTAGAATTCAAAGTGGGTTTAATTTCTTCCATAGAAATAGTGTACCTTTCATATAGAATGGTATCAATAAAGTGTTCAAACGAATAAGGTAAAGAACATAATAGAACTAAGGCATGATAATTCTCATCAATTAAACACCAATATTTTTCAAATCATGAATATTTTTTTTAAGTTCATCATGGTGCTCGCAAATGTGTACCTTCTAACATTCTGAATGTATACAAGTGTTGCTTCAAATATAATCAACTAGTTAAATATTTCGCCATATGCGTCACCAATCTCACATAGTATCTCATTAGACAAAGATAACTGAATTGAACTAATCTATCAATGCATCATTTTATTTATCGGTCAATTTTGCTAATAGTTTATCTTTACATTCAAGTGTCTTAATAAACCTTTCTTTAATATGGCTCACATCTTCGACATTTATCATTATATATATATAAATTAAAACAATATGTTGCAATAGTTGATGAAAAAATAATAAGAGCCATCATAGATTAAGAAAATTTAGATAGTCGTAAAACAATTATAAAAATTGAAAAAGACTTCTAAATATTTTTGATGTTTTTTAAGGGAGAGAAGAAAATTATATACTACATGTATTAACAGAGGCAATCATACTTAAATCAAGAACACATGCTTAACAATACATACATATTATATTGATAGATTAGGCAGCTTAGCCGGCCATATTATAATTACAAAATAAAATCCTTAAATAAAATAAAACTTATAACAAGAAATAAAGAAACTAAAAATAATTAAACAAACTTACTTATGATTAAATTAAAACAGGTTATAAATTAAAACAGAATCAGAGGGAGTAGAGAGGTTTCTAGTGTAGAGAGAAAACTCAAAAAATAGGAACCCCTTTCTTCTGATCTCGTTCTTCTTAAATAATCGAGTAATAAGCACTGTGCAGATGCTTTTACTATTCAATGAACAATAGTTGGTCTACCACTTGTTACTATTTGGAGATGCCTACAGTATTTGAACAGTAGTTGTTTCATCATTCCAGACAGGAAATAGAACAGTACTATGTCGGGTACTATAGGGTGATTAAAACAATAACCTTGTCAGCACCGTTTACTAATTTGTCATTTAGTGAAAATAGTGGCCGCTTGTTTTTTGACAACCTTAATGGGCCTAAATTGGGCAAATAAACAGTAATGGACATACAGGCCCAATAATAAATAGTAATGGACACATAGGCCCAATAATAAAAATTAATGGACATGTGGGCCTAATAATAAATAGTAATGGACACGCAGGCCCATTAATAAACAGTATTGGACACGCAGGCCCAATGATAAATAGTAATGGACATGCAGGCCCAATATTAAATAGTAATGGACACACATGCCTAGTAATAAATAGTAGTGAACCTCATTTTTGGGGGGTCTAAAAATTCAAATCTATAGTGGAGGTCTCTAAATCTATTAGGTCCTCTTCTGAGTTTTGTGAAGGAGTTACTGTTTTATCGGGTGATTGAGTTTCATCCGAATTTGGTAGCTCTTCTTTCTGAACTTGGGATGTTTGTCCAGATGATAGTTGTTTGATGATTTCCAAGAGTTCCTCCTGGGTTTTGGCTTGAGATATTAAGGCATTAGTGTGTGCCTTTTGTGCTAATAAAAGTGAAGAAGCTTGTATTTCTTTCACCTGGGGTTCTATGTGACCCTTTTGGGTTAGCCATTTTTCCACAACTGGTAATAAGAGTGTTTTTGGGATCGTGAATGACGACCATCATTTGATCTGAAATGAACGGGTAATGGTTATTACCTCCATTTCCACAGGGTTTAATACCCATTGTCATACTCAAGGAAGGTAAAATTTTGAACAAAATATACACAGGGGAGGGAATCTAGTTTCCTCTGTGGATGGTTTATAATGTGACCGAAAAGATTCATAACTCTATTTCACAGGTGATATCAGAATACAACTAAGGTTTCCAAATAATCTCCACCATTTTGAAAACCAAGATGGAAATTGAGATGGATTAATTGATTTGTTCACAAAGAAAAATAATCAAGAATGTTGGTTATCTTTATTTTGGATTAGAAAGGCATTAAACCATACCTGGTAATAGTCCCAGTAATTATACAATGTACAATGTGGGATGGAATCTGTTGAGCTAACCGAAAAATTCAATTGTTTTGATCAATCATTCTTCCAATCAGCTGGAGATATGACCTTGTGAAGTTTGGCAGTTGAAAATGGTACTTCAGATGATTTAGGGTAATGGAAATGTTTAAATTCCACATTCCCAGTGATCTCCAAAACACTTTGATAGTATTGTGGATTTTTTGAATTTCCAGATGGCTTGTAAAAAATCTCTTTTCCAAACATTTTTTGGATGGCCATATAAGGGTTTTGGTCAAAAAACTGTTTTTCTAAAATGGTTACCTCCTGAGTTGGTTGTTTCTTAAAATACTCAGAGGTAATTTTGGGTTTGGGAATCATATCCCTTTCTCCCTTAGGAGGAAAATATGTTGAAGATGTTACTCTTCTTTTTGGAATAGAAATTGTTCCAGATGATTTTTGAGAAAATGTTTTTGATTTGGAAAGTATTAATTCCAAATTTGATGAATATGTTGGACCCCCTAATTCTAGGATACAACGAAATGCAGATCTGATTTTTTTAGAATCCATATTTTGCAACCATTGTTGGATGCGTTTATTTAATTCTATGTCCTCAGAGGTTAACTGGGGTGATGTTTCTTCCAATTTAGGTTGGGAAGATGATGCTTGGTTTTGGGTTGCCTGAGACCAGGTCATAATAGGTTTAGCCGATGAGAGGCTGGTGATGGTAAGGTTTGGAAGTTCCTTCTTTTCCTTATCTTTCTTTTTCTTACTCATCTTGATACATGTTTTGAAGAAATTCCCTAGTTAGAAAATCTAGTAATGAATTATTTTCTCCTCTGTTAAATTCAATATCAAAATAAAAAATGCTTAATATTGCTTGCCATCTGGCAAAAATTTGCTTTGATGTAATGTTTTTAACATCTTTTAATAAAATTTCTTTTGCAGATTTGCAATCAATTCTTAATAAAAAAAATTAATTTAATAAATCTGATTGAAATTTGGAAATAGAAAGTACTATTGATAATACTTCTTTTTTTCACAGTGGAATAATTATTTTGACAATCATTCCAATGCCAGAGACAAACTGAACAATTTGTTCACTATTATCTTGGACTTGTTTTAATATCCCACCGTAGCCGAGTTCACTGGCATCGGTTTCTACTACCTTAGGGAGTGTTGGATTCACAAGGTGTAAACAGGGAATGTTTTGGACTTATGCTTTTATCTGTTGCACAATTTTGGTATGTTCTTCTGTCCAAGGCTCAGGTGTTTTCTTAAGCCTATTATGGAGTGGTTTTTCCAATCAGTTGATATTTGGGCAAAAACTTAAGACATAATTTAAGCTACCAAGGAATCTTTGTAGTTGGGTTTTGTCGATAATCATGTCAGGAAACTTTGTAGTAAACTGAAGTGATCGATCGATGGAAATAACTGTTCCATTGGATATGTTATGTCCAAGAAACCTGATATTTGTTTGAAAAAGAGTCATTTTCTTGGCTGATAAATCCAGTCCACTTCTCTTGACAAGATAGAAGAAAGTTTTAAGATGTCTGATGTGTTGTCTGACATCTTTGGAAAATATAAGTACATCGTCGATGTACACGATACATAATTCTGAGTAGGTATTGAATATGTCATTCATAATCCTCTGAAACTTAGAAGGTGCGTTTTTGAGCCCAAATGGCATAACATTCCACTCAAACTGTACCAATGGAATAGTGAATGCATTTTTGTACTTATGTTGAGGCTCGATTTGAATCTGCCAAAAGCCTGATTTCATATCAAACTTTGAAAATATGCATGATGAGTATAATTTTTGAAGCAAGTCTTTTTTATTGGGGATAGGGTACCTAATCCATTTTAAGGCTTGGTTCATTGGTTTATAATTAATGACTAGCTGAGGAGTTCCTTTTTCAATCTCGGTTGATTTGTTGACATAGAAAGCCGTACAACTCCATGGCGATCTAGATTTTGAAATTAGTTTCTTAGGTAAAAGATTTTTGATATCTTTTCTACAGAACTGTTCAAGGTCACCATTCATTTGAATAGGCCTTAATTTTGTAGGGATATCCTTTTCATTGAAGGATGAGTTCTTTCATGTCCTAGAAAGCACTGGGTAATTCAGAACAAACCTTTTTTTCAAAAGAGACTTGTAATTTAGAGATTTTATCTTTGATCTCTGGGATTTGAAGCTCTTTCTCAATAGTATGAGACTGAACTTTGGTTTTGAGATAAAGAAGGTCATTTTCTCTATGATTTATAAGAACAAAAATCTCTTTTGGAGAGATTGAATAGATCTTGATGAGATTAAGATCCCTGGTTTTTGGTTCTTCGATGAAAGGGAAGCTGAGAAATTATGTCATGTTTGATAGAATATGGGGTAATGATATCCATAAAAGGAGTGCCTAATATGATAGAGTAGCCTATATCAGATACTAGGACAAATGGAGTTTTGATAAGATATAATTCTTTCAAAATAGATACCTCAATTTTTCCAATAATGGTCATTTGAGATTTATTGGCTGAATTGATTCGTTCTTCAGTTGGTTTATAAAACCTTCTGGGAACTATTGATGGTGTGATGCAATTAAGACCAGCTCATGTGTCAAACAAAGCAATGGTCTCAAGTTTTGAATCATCAGGGAATACTAAGATTATTTTAATTTTATATTTCCTAGTGGTAATTTTTCTCAAGTTTTGAATTTCTTGATGGTTTTGAATAAGATCATCATCAGAATCACTCACATAAGTTGATATTTATTTCTCCATTATTAAGTAGTTCAAACTTAAAATCATGTTCTTTCTGTTTTTCTTTAAGTTGGTGGAGTTCCAGTTTAATAGTTTTGATTTCCAGTTTTAAGTCTTGAATTTGACTTTCTGGTTTGATGATTTTATTCTTTCGTTCCAGAACAGCAGTGAGGTTATAATAGCCTATATTGGTATTTGGAAGTTCAGAATTTCTTTTTGTTGATTTTTCCCAAGATGTAGTTAGGTAGTCTACATATAATTTGGTTATTGATCATTAATTTAACTTAAGGATTTTATGTTGAAGTTGTTCATCTTCTTCCTTAGTTAATACATTAATATTTTTATTAGAGGAATCTGAATTGATGGTTGCAAATTCATCATCCTAGGGATTTGATTCTTCGTCTATCCATTTTTCAGACTCAGATGATGAGGATGTGTTTGCCATTAGGGCAGATATTTTGGCAAATGTGTCTTTTCAAGTTTTAATTCGTGAAGTTTTTTAGACATTTTGTAGAAATTGGCAGTGTGGCCTTTCTTACCACATTTATAACATTTAAACTCTTTAAAGTTTTTAAAGGGTTTTTTATGTTGTTTTGATTCCTTATTAAAATTTCGTTTATATTGTTATAAAATTTCATTCTTTTTTCAAAGAATGGTTTTCTTGATTTTAAAAATTTCTTATAAGTTTTATGGGATTCCTTATAAGTTTTTGATTTAGTTTTACTGCAAGTTCCCTCGCAGGTTTTATCAATAGAGAGATTAACATCAAACTGTTTGCAGAATGATCCAATTTCTCTTTTAGAAACTTTTAGTTCCAATTTCATATGTTTTTGGATTTCAAATCTTGACATATTTGAAGACCCTGGCTTTGAGCAAAACTGATCAATTGGTCGTATGTTAGTTGATCATATGGGATGATGTGATTCCCATAAGTTTCGTGAATTTTGTTTCTGTTTTTCTCACCTAAGAGGGGAGGAAGACTTGCTAGGAATTTCTCCTTCTAGAAAGGTTGAATACAGTCATCTCTTAACATAACTCTAAACAGGAATGTAGTTTTATAATTTTTAAAATCGCTCATCTTCCTACATTTTATGCTGGAAAGAAGATCAGTATTTTTATCATTTAAATGGGATGGATCTCCCATAAAATGTTGTGATATGGTAAAGAGTAATGTGTAGACTGCATCCTGTATAGGAGCTCCTTGATGTGAAAGTATGGGTATACCACACTCATCAGTCAATATTGCATTGCAGATATTTGACTGTTGTTGTTTTGAAAGATGATGATCCCACCATCCTTTTAGTTGGCCTGAGATGCCAACTATTAATAATTCAACAACTATTTTATCAGTTGTACCAATTTGGATTTTATAAGCATTTGATGTCATGGTCATTTGTTGTAAGATATTTAATATCTCATTATCTGCCATTCCATCAATGTTCCAAACATAGATAGAAGACACGTTATATTTAGATTGGATTACCTGACTAGGTTGGGTACCTATGGTATGTGGGTACCTAAATGTGCTAGGTTCTTGCCAAGCTAATTTTTGAATATGAGGAGTTGGTTCAGAAAGGGTTTCCTGGGAACTATCCTCAGATGATATATTAGATCCTAGTTTACTAAGAATACTAAGATCATGTAATGGTTTATTGGTTGATTTTGAGTTTGGTGTCTCTAGAACAACTAGTCCTATTTTGTTTGAAAATTGGTCTTCTAATTGGGACCTAAGGGTACTATTCCAATTTTGAAGTTTTTCAAATTTTGATGTTATTTCTTCCTGGGCTGGTTTGGAGACCTATAATGGTTTGAAGATAGGGTTCTTAACCTAACTATCTAACTTTTGATATGAGGTAGATGGAATATCTATTCTTATATTTTTCTCTATCCTTAGGAGTTGTTTACCAAAAGTATTTAGGTTGATGTTTGTGAAATTATTTTGGGTAATAATGTTTTTAAGGTTTGTTGCCTGGTTCTCTTGAGGTTTCTTAAGAGGGAAATCTTCTACCTGACTATCCTGGTAAGGGATGGTAATAGGTCTTAATGGTGGATGTTTAACTTCAACTGAACCATCTGGAGTTTCCCATACGAGTAACTTCTTTTTAATATTAACCATGTTAATTGTACTAACTGGTTCATCAATTTCTTCTAATAGTCTATCAAAGTCAGCCTCTGTGACTTCATCAGTACTAATATCTGAAAAGGTTATGAGTTGTGGAGTCAGAGCTATTGGTTCTTTAGCTAAAGACTCTACAGGTTCATCTACTAAAAGCATATTGAAGTTAGCTTCTGTGACATCTGAAACACTAATTGATGGGAATACCTTATAATGTGGAACTGTAACTATAGGTTCTATAGTCACAGGTTCTACAGTAATGATGACCGGTTTAGGGTCAATTTGAACTATAGGTGTAACTATAGGTTCTAGTTTTGGATCTGTTATAGTAACTGGTAGGTTACCTATTAAGATCGTTGATGGTTTGACTAAGTCAACAGGTTCTACTGTTTGGCCTAGTGGTTCTGAGCTAACTGATTCAGGGTTAACTGTTGATGATGATTCAACTATGTTATCTTGGGTAAGGTCAACAATGCGATCTATTAATGTTTCTACTTTATTAATTTTATTAATAAAGGAATATCTTGTTTGATCGATGACTATAGATGCTAGTCCTTTTGATTTTCTATAGATTTTTAGCCAATCTATAAAACCTATGACTTTGTTATGTTCTTTAACGTAACGCTCATGTTTTCTATAGCAGCCTGCTCTAGATTTTTCTAAGTGTGTGTTATAGAACCAATATTTAATTTTTGTTATTATGTGGTTGATGTAAATCCATTCTTAGGAGTCTTACATCCCAAGGCTCTTCTTCATCTTCCACTATTAATGCATTTAACTCATTTATCCTAACATGTTCGCTAGGTGCTTTGGATTGAGTTGGTGATAACTGAGATGAATTGCTCATCTCAGAGTTGTCAATAGTGTAAACTGGTCTGGGTACTCTAGTACTACCGTCTACTCCTTTGAGTTTTGTTTTCCTAAGGATATATGAGGTTGATAACCTAGGGTTTATTTTGAGTGGTAGATCCACGACTAAAAAGTCAAAGGCGCTCGAAGAGCATCTCATTGATGAAGATCTATTGAATCCTATTTCAATATTTCCATTTTTATATCTTATTATTTCCGTAAGTTCTGTATTTTGTACAGGTTCTTCCGGTTGATAATTTTCAGAGGTTGGCTGTGAAATTCCTTTTAAAAGCCATATATCTGGGTATACTACGTATCCCAACTTATTGGTTTAGGGATGGTAATATTTGATCTAGACAAATCTGTCTATAATAAAATAGCTTCTCTTTTATCAGAGTTATGAATGTTCCTAGTGTCCCAAGTGGACGTCATAATTTTGTAATGAACCCTATATAATAAAGCTACTGGAATTGTTCCTGGTAAAACATTAGTATTATGGTTTTGGATTAAGAGTGTTAATGTTTTAATATTAAAGGATCTCTTAAAGATACTATGATGTTTGGGAAACAGTTAAAGGATATTGGTCCTAAACCTAAGCCTGTTTCAACCGTTCCTAATAAATATTCCTTGAAATCTGTTAATCTAGCATCCCTTAAGACTGCTAGTATTGATGAACTTAACCCTAATCGGGTTAATGGTCTTAATCCAATCTGAACTAAACCGAAATGAACATACTTGAATTGCTTATCAAAATATTTTTGTAATGATTCTTTTGAAAGAAGTTGGATTGATTCAAAAGGTAATGAAACTTGAAGATCTCTTTCTTTAGTTTTAATGATGTAATCAGTTTTAAAAAAATTCATCATTTTTGATTGATAAATTTGATTTTTATTGATCTTTGGGATTTTCCAACTATCAATTGATTTTTCAAAATTTTCAATAGTAACTTCATTACTATTGGTAATATAAGACTTCTTTTAAGAAGATGATAAAGTTTTGTTTAATAAAGGTGATGATGTTGTAAAACCTTGTTTTGACATATTTAAGTTTAAAATTTAAATCAATTTGTAAATAATATGGATAAAACTAATCATCAATATAATATGTATTGCATGATAAATATGATTCTTAAAAAATAAATTGCAGTCTATTAATAACAAGCAAGATATAGAATATAAATCATGAAATTTGAGTCACGGAATTATTTTAAACTAGTAATACATAAAGCATTTAATATTTAAGTTCTTGTTCTATCTCTTATAAGAATACTTATAACTCATAACACTTACCTAACATAATTGTTCGTTTGCTAAACCACCAGTATTTATAAGGTATTATTGCCCTGAACGCCTATCACGCGGCTTAAGTGAGACTTATAACCCTTCACTCGGATCTATGCATTACTACAGTAACCTTACCTCTTCTATTAGTGTGACCAGTTGAGTTATATGTATTAGTACAAGTTAGTACTTTTAGACTAATAGTCAGAGAACAATATGAATGAATATTCACCCGGATTTATATATATATATAAATTAAAACAATATGTTGCAAGCCATCATAGATTAAGAAAATTTAGATAATCGTAAAACAATTATGAAAATTGAAAAATACTTCTAAATATTTTTGAGTCTTTTAAGGGAGAGAAGAAAAAAAAACTAAATCCTTTAACTTGTTAAGAATTTGTAGTCTTATTTTGTAAACATACATCAATCTTTTTATTTTAAGAAGAAGAAAAAAGAATAAATTCGTTTGTCCCTTAATTATATAATTAAAAATTTATGGTAAAAAGCAAAGGAATAAAGAAAAGGAATAAAAAGTCATACAATAAAAGGAAGAAAGATAAAAAGGAGAACGATGAATAGAATTTCATTAAAATATATTATAATTTTTTTCAATCACATAACTAATTAATACATTATTATATCAAAAATTTAAGAGGGACGAAGAATTATAATGAAGCTAAGAAACTTACAATTGTTTCTTAAAAAACAAAAATTGTTATAATTGTTCACTAATTATCATAATTCTGAACAAAATATAACCACTTAAATATTTTAAACCTCCTTAAATTTTAAAGCTTTACTAATTATTTTATACGAGGTCAAAATTTAAAATGTTAATGTTTAAATAGCCAAAATCAAAAAATTGATGATACAAGTGTAACTTCCTTTCAAGAAGTGAAATGTCATATTTTATATAATTTATGCATTTTTAATTTCTAATTAAATCATTATGTTTACTATTTATTATTTCAAAAATAATTAATTTTAATTAAAATATTAAAATTTTGAAGAATGTAAAAAGATATGATATGTTTATCATAGATAATTTGATTAAATTATATAAAAACAATATTAATACTTACCGATCAGAATGCAAGTTGAAATTAGGAACTCATTCCTTTATATATATATACCTATGGCATTCAAAGAAATGTGAATTTGTCCCGCTAAGAGGAAACAAGATGGACCAATAAGCCTATTAAATGAAATCATATTTACCAAATTGTCATCCATAATTTATGACGCCTAAATAACACCATTCGAACATAATTATCATGTTTTTATAGTTTCATTCCAATCCGAGGGTTGACTTTGTTCTTCAAAGAGGATATACTTGCCATTAGTGTATCGAAGTTCTAATGATTGTCTGTTTCTCAAAAAGGTTAGGTCACCAAATGCCTTTTTGCCTCATCTTGGTCCTCCTTTGTGCACTTCAGTACCCACACCATTGTCTTGTTTTCAATAGAGGGAGACAATATCACCAAGTAATAAAATTGATCACATTATTTTATGCTCGAAATTCTCTATAATAATGAATAGACAAACAGATAAAAAAACAATTATATATCCATGGACCAATAAACACGAAAATCACACAAGAAAATAATGTTTACATGGTAGCAAGAAATGCATCAAAACTTTTTAATTGATACATTTTGTCACGCATAGTGTTTGATCTACATAGAGACAAACTGTTACTAGGGATAAATATAAGTACGGATAGTAACAATTTTTGATATAACCATCCTCATATCGAATTATAAAATTTGTACTCAATCGCTCAAAATCCATTATTGTTCAGAGACGATTTTTTACCCACAAATAACAGTTCAAAACGGTTATTAAAAAACACCCAAAAATATATATAATTTAATTTATTAAATATATAAATTAATTAAATAAATATAATTAATTTCCGGTATAAATGAATACAATTTTCAATATAACCATAACCGAACCCTACCCGTTTCATGTTCAATTTATACCAAAAATTGTATCCATTGTCAAAATTTACTAGGTAAAAACCGAACCTACAATTTTTTGCCCATTCCTAACCATTACACCTAGTCAAACACAACCCTTTTGGGCATTCCACAAGACAACCACAAAGAGATAGGATAAAATAAGTTTTTTGCCTTTAAAAGGGCCTAAAGTAGCAAGAAAGAGAGAAAATGAGTATGAACAAGGAATGGTTGCCACAATTGGGCGGTCATAGGAGGAGCCGCAGCGCCTGAGAGAAGAGAGGACTGACTTTGTTTTCTCTACTAAAACTAATTTCTTACATTAATTGGCTTTTTCAACAATGTAACTGAAAAACGTCATACAGGACATCAGAGAGTGCCTCGTTAGCAATAATGGTAATGGTTGATGTATTCTAGAACATTCCACATGAAGACGTATAAAGCAATGCAATTTTCTTGTTTAAACATTGACTTGTACGACATCACTACCATAAGTTTCCAAAAGCCTACATGGCTATACAACTCCACAATCAGATTGACCGAATAGCAAATGGACAACTTTGAGACCCTATTGTGAAATGGAACAAACTTCAAGTCCAACATACCTAGCCAGTTCCCTGGAAGTCTCTGGTGCTAAACAGTCAACTATAAGCACTACCAACCATGCCAACACCGAGACCATAGGCTCCATATTGAAGCTGAGTCCCAGGCATAACAGTAGCAGCCTCTTTGACTCCTTCGAGATTCAAGCAGTAACTCAACAACTCAACAAGGCCATTCAAGGTTCTAACATGTCCTTGTCTCCTTATATACGACCACGAAGATTAGCCCCCTCTACCAGCAGCAACAACTACAAATTTACAGGGAAAACATCAAAATGCCAAGGAGATTATCATCTTCCAAGTTCTCTACAGCACTTGACAACAAGCCAAGCACTAGGGATGCCTCAATGGAGACTAGAGGTGTTGTAACGTGGTTGTGGAAGAAGGTGAGACAAGGATTTTTGAGGAATATATAAAGCAACTATGGTTAACTGAATAGCTATCTTAAATATTATGGTGCAGTTTCAACAATGGCTTATCTATCCTATTTCAGTGTGTATCTCATAGGCGTGTATCTTCAACCTTGAAAAGCATGCTCAGTTATGTCATGGACAATCTTACCTGAATAAAAACAAAATTTTCTTTCCATTGATGTTGACCAAGGTTCATATACAAACATGCCTCACGTTATAGTTTCAGTAAACAAACATAGACAAAGAAAAATGCAGATTTTGATATCGGAATGAACATAGAATGGTAAAAATATATTTCACAAACCAAACCTTACTGTGATTTTTCATTTTAAGACAACTTTATTGCCATTTCTTGAAGAAGAGCTCGTTTTTGTGAAGCATTGATTACATGGTTAGTTTCAGCATTCTCAAGGACATCAGCAATAATTGAAGCTGCATGACCTAATGGTTCCTCAGCAGCCCTTTTCAACATGAAGGCCTGCAAATGTTAAGCATCTTCCTTTACACTACTACAACTAAAAAGATCACTTGAAGTTAAAGATAAGTGAAGGAATACAAAAAATAATAGGGAAGTGTGATAAAAGTCCCCTAGATTAGACCATTAATGTTATTTGGTTATATTAGAAATTGTGTAATCATTTAGTCCAAAGGTCAATTGAGGACAAAATTACATTATGTTAATGACTTACATATTAAAATATTATTTTTGATAAATGATTAAAATGCGATTAAAATACAAGCATTTAACAGTAATAAAATGACATTTAAGATGAAAAAAATTCACAAAAATATTTATTAATTATCACTATTTTATTTTAACTTTTTATTATTTAATTTTTTAATTAAAATTTGTATTTAAATAATTTTTTATTAGAATATTATTATTGTTAGAATTTTTCTAAATAATTTCATATTAAATTTCACTTTTACCCTAATAAAAGTCTTGCATTTTAATCGTATTTTAATAACCAAACATGAAAAAAAAAATTAATAGAAAAGTTATTAAAATAATGTAATTTGTTCTTAATTGATCTTCCTTTTTTTAAAGCTTGAGAACTAAATGACATCATTTTTAATCTAGGACTAAAATTCACCTATAACCTTATTAAAGACCTATACAACCCCACTCCCATGATAATAAATAAAATTATTAAAGACCTATACAACCCCACTCCCATGATAATAAATAAAATAGTTATTGATTTTAGAAAAGAAGAAGGCATTAATTCAACAATCTGATCGATCGGTGAGATGTGGTTAATGAAATGTCTATGACACAAAATGTCTATGACACTTCAGCAATAAACATGCATGATAAGCAGGAAGGATAATACAAACAAGAAGAGAAAGGACCTGGCCATGATGAGATATGGTTAATGTACATGGTTGCTGAAACCAAGGCTCCCCGTCTACTTGAACAGGCAATGCAGCAAAGAGCTGTATCTTAATTGCCTGCCCCTGTGCAAGCCTTCGAGCACGAGAAAGCCCTATCTGTTCCAACACAAAGCAAGATTTCAAACATTTCAGAAATATTTGAAACCACAAAATCTCACTATTTCTGGAACACTTGCACACAATGGATCAAGTACCAAAAAATGAAAGGCTTTAAACACATCACTTTTCTGCTAAACCATCAATAGTATCGGTAAAATTCCAGTAGATCCTTATGCTATACAAAGAAAGAAAAGTAAAATATAGATAACTGTATCAAATGTCAAGGAAGAAAAAAAAATAGATAGGCATAAAAGTACATCCTATACCTGAAGTTTCCCAAGATGCCATGTTCCAGATATGCTCACCACCTCAAGTACTTTATCATGCATAGATTGTGGATCAAAATTATCATAAGTTTCATCCTCATTTTGCCACAAATCCACTCCACCCATGTAGCTTCCAATGTTTGCAACAAGCACCCCTTCAGCATCCTGAAATGGCGATCCATAAAATTTACAACCATCCAGCACCCAAAAAACTCAAAATTAGTCAAAAATGCTATGATGACTATTTAGACATCAAATCCCAATGCTACCAGAATTAACCAAGGGAGCATTTGATCACATGATTTTGATTTCTGATAATTGTTAAAATGATTAAACATGTATGTTTTATAATGATTTCAAATTGTGATTTCAACTTTATATAGAAAATATTTACGAAATAACCCCTGGTTATTTATTCTTTAAAGTTTCAAAATAAGTTTTTTAATCAGATTTCTGAAATTTTTTTTTTTCCATTTTCATAAAACACTTTTAAGAATGTATCAAGTCTAATGGTATTTTATCAAATGTTGAGAAAATATTATTCAAAAAGCTAAACTTTATAAATTATTACCAAAAACAATCTTGTCTTTTTACTTGGTTGGGAAAAAAAATCGGAAAATCACAAAACGTCATCAGGCAACATACATGTGATTTTTATATTTTATCCTTCAAATCAGTAAAAATCATTATCAAGCATATTGATAATTAATTTTTAAGGAATAAAAAACCCAAAAATATTTTATTTAACCATAAATCAAAAATCATTAAACATAGCCCAAGGTAATATACATTTAGAAATCATACTTAACAACTATAGAAACTTTTGAGTAAAGTATTTTTTTTTTCCATGCATTATGTACCATTGGATGAAATCACATTCATTCTCACCTCAGGGACCTCTATCTCAACACCATCAACTTCAACTCGCACTTGCCAAGGGAAGTCTACAAATGTCCTGTCCATTATATTTTTTGCACCTTCCCTTGCATAAAGAACTTTATTCATAAACTGCAATACAAAAGTAACAACTTAACCCATGTCAAAGTCGCAGTGTTTTGTTCTGTCTTGTTCTCCCATAATAACCATATGAGAGATGGATTCTAAATTTCCCAGCTTCATGGACTAGGTAACTTAATTCTTACTATATCCTTTCCTGTGAGATATATGCATTGGCCTTTTAAAGTCCTATATCATTATTTTATGTCTGTCACAAGCTTTATCGTCTTTCAAATCCATCCCATCCCATTTTTCTCCTGTAAACAGAGAAGAGGGAAAAAAAAGGAAAAAATGCAGCCTCTAATCTATTACCTGGTTATAAAACTTTTCTGGATTTTCCTCCCTTAAATTATGAATGTCAAGAGCAACCTTCGCATCACAACCAACTCCTGCAGATGAGCACTGTGAGAGTTGACCACCATAATGCACACAAATAAATAAACCTAAGTAGTTTGACAGCCAAAAAATTTAATTGGTGAATGTCTTAAAAATATAACCGTGCAAAATAAAGCTCAGTTAAGAATCCATGTAAAACCATACTAAATGAATTTGAAGCACTGTAACCAAGTTTGAGGTCAGAACCCAACCAAGTAAAACATCAGTTGTGATGAAAGCATACTAGTTTGCACCTGCATTGAGCCAGATCTCAGGTCGACACGCACGACCAAGAAAAAGACCCAGGCTAACCAACCAAGCTGCCTACCTAAGTATATGCTATTCATAAACAAATCCAGCATGGGTGCTTGAATACTACTGTGCAGATATATAATAATGACAAGTACTATTTTCATACCAAGATAGTTGTTCATAAATTTTGGAGGTTGCAGATGCTTTCCTTGTTGATTAACAATTGCTACCTTCCACCGGTCAAGAATGGTTACTGCAGCATGTTCTATGTCATGCAACACTGTGCATAGGCCTCCTTGTCTCTCCACTGAGCCCAGCCCACCTCCCCAAGACAGAACCCTAGCCAAATCATTTCCTGTTCCGGCAGGAAGAATTGCAACAGGAGGAGGAGAAACAAAATTTTGCTTGTCTATAGCATTCAGCACCCAGCCAACAGTACCATCTCCCCCACAAGCAAGAACTCTAAAGTGAGACACCTTTCTGAATAAATAGAGACCTACCTCTGGTCCTTCCGTGGAGCTCAACTCAAAAACCTACGTGAAGCACAAACACAGAATTTTGAGAAGCAGGTTTCTATTTACCACACAAAAATCCATTGGCCATATCAAGGTTTATATATGTCCACTTCTAAAGCCATAACGGCAAATTACATTCAAAATGAGATTTTTGAAGGTTATTAATCGGTACCGACTGGTACCTTACCTTTAGGAAAGGTACACAAAAGTATTATATTTCTAGGAGGTACACTAGAAGTTCTTTTCTTTTGAAAAAAGTTACAATTTAGTCCAAAATGACCATAAAAAGACAAGTTTGACCAATGTAAAATATTAATGAATAATTTTTTTTAAATAATAAACTTACTATTTTATCATTGTCAATTCTCACGTGTATTTCATTTCATATTTTTTAAATTTTTTCAAGAAACAACTAATGGTGTACCCCTTTATAAAGTAAGGTACTAATGTTATACCCCTGTATAATTTTGGTACTAATCTATACCTTTGCAAAAAGGTAAGGTAGCATATAAAACTTTTACCCATTATCAATAGGATCCTATCAACCCATAGTTTACCCAACATATCAAAGTTTTAAGCAGATGGAAACATCAATTGCTCAGAGTTTACTGATTTTCAAGACTCTACATCGAGTGACAAAAGTTCAAAGTGCATATTTCTGGAGATCAAAGAAACAAGCGACACGCCACCACGTGCTGCTGAGGGTTACTGCCAATTTTGGTTTTCCTAACACTGCTCCTAATCCATCTCAGTTTGGTGAACCCAACCTAGTAGGCTTAACCAGACCAGTTTGATATTACTCGATTTAGATTTTTTCTTCAGCCTCAGTTACAACATTTGAAGCATTATTTATGTCTTTGGATATTTTTTAGATGTAAGTAAAACCTATTATTTGTATGATGAACAACAAGTTGTTTACTATGATTTGTATGATGAACAACAAGTTGCTTACTATGAGGATTATGATTATTCAAAATCACCAAACTATGATGAATTTTTTTTTAATTTCAATGAAGAATATGATATCATAAGATACAAGGAAGTTAAATGGGTAGAAGAAATCGACTTTGTTTTTGGACAAGATAAAGATTCTCCAAATCCAAATTTGATTCTTTTTTGTCCAACTTTGCACCTATTCACTCATAGTTCTTGTTGTAATAAAGATAAATACAAGAATTCCAAACCATCAGAACATCCCAGGTATGTGTTGAAAAAGTAACTTGCAACAAGAATGGGAAATATAAAGTGAATGCATACAATAATCCAAAAAATTTCACTCAAAATAAAACTTGAGCATCAGAGGAGTCTGATACAACATAAAATTAGAAAATTATACAATACAAATTTTAAAATAATTAGGATTCTATATTTTACAGTTTTATTGTTTTCCTAGTTTTTATCAGAATATGACTTATTATTGCATTATGATAAAGTTTATTAGAATTTGAGTACTTATAGAACTGGGTTAGTGGTTTATTATGCCTAAAATAGGCTTATTTACATTGTAATCAGACTTCTACTGATTTTGTTTATGATAATTCATTATTGTGAACTTCATTCTCCGATTATCCCTTGCATGTCTTCTTGCCTGCATCACACGTTGAGGGATCAATCATTTTAGACTGAGGGTTTCTTGTCATACCTATTTCTTCTATCCTAAGGCAATGATTTATTGAACAAATTGGTAATCAATAACCAACCATACAAAATTTCACCAATCTATACCACTGAAATAAAATTATGATATCATGAACCACATTGTTTAAATATTTGTGATTAGTGTGCATGTAGTCCAGGAAATTAGTATAATGCTTTCCTATTTTACAGTTCCATTTCTTACTCACCAAAATAAAAGGGTAACATCAATTAATCTTATATTATCACTTTTTAACTAACAAATATGATGCACATGTACATTAACTTAATGACAAGAGATCAAAGAAATAAAAACGTTGTAATAACAGAATTTCACAGGATGCATGCATAAGTAGGAAAGCTACATTGCTTCATAGTAAATAATTCAAACCTGAACTGGATTCAGAAGAATATTCAATCGTTGCTTCAGTGTATCCCCACGCTGAGCCCCACTCTTATTATTTATAAAAACCAACAGAGGCCTTGCATCTGATGGCAAATCTATCAATTCATATCTTTGTTTCATCACCAACATCTGTGATTCATCCTTTCTACTTGCAGAGGTTCTTTTGGAACTAGGTTTGGAATCATTCTTTTTATCTATGTCACCATCTTGGTGCTGAAAATCTACACTTGTTTTACCATTACAGATTTCCTCCATTCCATGAGAACCATTAACAGCTTGATGAGTATCAGATGAGCTTTCTATGGATGAATCGACAGAACTACTACTATTTCCTGATTCAGCAGATGCTTCATTTACATGTTTGTACTTCTTGCTTTGACTCCTAATTGTTGCACGTACAGAAGATGCTATCTCATTGGCTCCATGTGTAAGTGAGCTCAGAAATCCACCTGCTGGAGTTCGATTCAATTCCTTGACATAAAGTGGCGAGAGAATCAGCCTTCTAAAAGTACCTAAATCACATATGTCACCGGTTTCATTGGACATACTGATATGGCAATCAACATGCACCAGTCGTTGACACCACAAGCAGCACCATATTGGGGATCCACCAAGAAAGGACCCACTGCAAGGCTCTTCACAGTAGCTACAGAAAGAAGTTTCATCAGGTTGATCTGCAACCTCAGTCCACCGAACAGCCCACTGGTGCATCACATGCTCATATCCGATCATGGATACACATTTGCAATCCTTTTGTGCATTAGAGGAGCAACTCAGGTGAGCAGCTGCACCACATATGCTACAACGGTGAATAAAACTATCTGAAAGCACCATTGGTCCTAGAGTTTGAGAAGGAGACATTGAATTTAAGCACACACAGCAGTTTAAGTTCTTTCCACGTGATACTGAATCCAGCATCCATCTATGAGGAGCTAGAGGAACTTTGTGTCTTGTCTTAGGGTTTTTCTTTGACTTGGCTATGGCTTTCATCCAACTCAAATTAATATTTCTCCTCCATTGGAACGCTGTATATGCTATAGTTAAAATTCCAACTAAGGCAGCTATAAAGAAAGAGATGATAAATAGACGGTCTGTTGGATTCTTGTTGTTCCAGTAGGGAAAGGATATCTCAATTTCTCTGTCATCGTCCATTTCTCCGGACCCCTTGTATCTTCTAAATGCAAGAGATTATACAATAATAATGCCAAATCACCGAAATATAACAGACAAACCTAACTGGTACAAGAGTGAACATCCCCCTGTACAATTAGATGATTCAATAATATGATTGCAAACCTGAAATTCATTTCCAAACTAAACTTAGTATTTTAGTTTCCCATGGAGCAACAAACTATTTGCATACTTTTTTTATATATTCTGTAAAATATTGAGCAGCCTGCCCTTTATCAGAGATCAAGGATGCATAAATGGTATTTTGGTTTTTCAACAGTCTCCCTAAGATGCCGATCGTGGCCAAAACGGTGAACTTAGCAAGCAACAGATAGAAAACCTGCAATTGAAATTAGCTCTGCCGTGTCAAACTATATTGGAAATGATTTAAATAAAAAAAAATTTATTATTTTATGACCGTTATTTCATAAATTATATAAGTGTCATTTTCATAATTATATGATCATTATTTTTATGACCGTTATTTTCATAATTATGTAACCGTTACTTTTATGACCGTTATTTTTATAATTATATGACCGTTACTTTTATGACCGTTATTTTTATAATTATGTGACCATTATTCTTATAATTATGTGACCGTTACTTTTATGACCGTTATTTTCATAATTATGTGACCGTTAATTTTATGACCGTTATTCTCATAATTATGCGACCGTTATTTTCATAATTATATGACCGTTATACATATTTTTTCCACTACAAAAAGGGGTAATAGCTCTCAGTTTAGAATATAACTTAACAACTCAAAAACAGTTCTACGGTTTTCATAACAAAATCAAGAAAAGAAAATTCAGAATTGTTTTCTCAAATTTCCGAGCAACATAAATATTTAAGAGGTGTAGTATTCTGGACTTCATCAGTGCAATGAAGATCCGAGACAGAAAAAAGATTTTGGGTTGTTTTATCCTGGAAACGACGAGACTGTGTTTGCTTGCACAAATTTGGGCAGAGCCGCGAAACGTCATAAAGAGAGGGACCTAGTCCGCGACTCAACCCAAGCAGTTCATTTCAGATTATCGGTAATATTGTTCTTACATAGTTTTTTACATATTTGTTCCAACAAACTACAGTAATCAACCATACTTTATAGAATGAAGCATCCTTTATAATTGCTTTCCAGTTATCTGAAATGATCGCAGATAGCTTCTACAACCCAAAGGCAGCTTATAACAACACAGATTTGAGCATCCTGAACTTATAGGTAGTCAGAATAGAAAATTTCTGTAGATATCAAAAATAGTAAAACAAAAAAATAAAGAGAGAGGTAAAAGAAGTTCGTCTTCCTAGAAATGGAATTCCCATCATTAAAGTTTAAAACAAACGGATCATACAGAAACGAAATAACCAGAAAATCAAATGTTAAATGCAAAGTTCAGCTTTGGCTAATGTTCATAAATTATAACTAAAACAAAACATAATAATCAACAAAAGGAAAGAAAAAAAAACTAGTTTTATTTCTCATACATATAAAACCTTTCCTTGTTATAAAAACCTAAGCAAAGAACAACAACTATCTCAATGCTTGACTTCATTTCTTTTCGAAACTCTCATCATTCAAACAGATCGTGACATATAAATTTCTCTACAAATTTGCAAACACATTAAATGTAAATTATCATGACAATAGATTCGAAGAAAACTCACAGTAAGGCGGTGCAGATGACAAAGCAAATCGGTGGAGTCGATCAGAGATAACCCTAGAAGTTTGATGAACACAGAAAATGAGTGAAGAAGAAAGAGGAAAGAAAAAAAAATAGGTGGGTTTCGTAACCTTTGGATACGCACAGAGAAAGAGAGTGCAAAATACTGAGAAAGAATCATAAGTTAAACCCAAATCCAAGGCAATTCGATATTCGTTATTTATTTTTCTCTTTTATTTATTGAGGTAATACTATTAATTTCTTTTTCGCTAAATAAGGTAATAATATTACGAAGCATAACATTCTTGTAGATATTATTTATATTGTTTTCAATTATTTTAAAAATTAAAAAATAATTTATTTTTTAAATAATACAGAAACATAATAAAATATAAAAGTATAAATATAATATAAATTCATGGGTCTTACATTCACTTTTTATTATATAACCTTTGCTTAAATTGAAGCTCTATTCTAATAAACAAAAAACAATATAAATAATTTTTAATTGACTCTTTAATATTTAGTGAATTATCAAGTACTATAAAAAAATATATAAAATATCTATTTTATTTTTTATATTAATTATATTTTATTATTATTATTATTATTATTAAATAAATTTATTATTAATAAAATATTATTAGATTGTGTATCATTATCCCAAAATAATTTACTAAGTTTGGAGATGGGGTCGATAAATACCCTTATTAACTTTCTTTCTTTATTTTTAATAATAATACCCATATTAACTTGGTTAAATTAAAAGTTACATCAAATTCAAATTGAAAAAAAAAATACATAAATGATTCATTAATACTTATTCATGGAAAATTTATTGTTCAATCATATAGGTAAGAGAATGGAGATATATACAAGTCCACACATTTTTATCTCTTATTACTTAATTTATCTAGATATATAGTTAAAATTTAATAAATATAAAATAATATTAATTATTATTATTATTTATTTTATTAAATAAAAAAATTAAATATTTATATATAATACAAACATGAGTAATTTATTATTGTAATAATAATAATTACATAATTTTTTTAATAAATAAATCAAATATAACATAACAATATATGAACTTATTCAATTAATATTTTTATTATCTAAAAAGTTAATCTTATATGAAAGATAAACATGACTTGAATGAATTTAATAAGTATTTTTACTTAAAAATAATTTATATTAACGACTATTTTTAATTTATATGAGATATGATAATATCTTGATATAAAAATTATTAATTTAAAAAAAATATGATATTCATAAATAAATTAGTCAAACAATCATTAAATTAGTAATTATAATTATCATTATTAATGTAATAAAATATTTACATTATTCAAATTAATCATTCATTAAAAAATACTTATTATATAATTATTTTAATATTTTTTAATGTGCAAAAACTAAAAAAAATAAAATTTAGTTTATAAGTAAATTCATCAAACATCTATTAAATAAGTAATCTTAAATTGTATAGATTTTTACCCTTAATATAATAAAAATAAGGTTTTATACAAAATAATTATTTAAAAAATATTTATTATATAGATACTTTAATATTTTTTAGTGTAAAAAATTTAAAAAAATTAAGAAAAAAAGAACTTGGTCATAAACCAAAGATTAAAAAAATTTAATATATTAAATGAGTGATCATAAATTATATAAATTATTACTTTAATATAATAAAAATAATATATTTTATAAAATAAATATTCATAAAAAATATTTATTATATATATTTTAGTATTTATTAATGTAAAAAACTTATAAAAAGGATAAAAAATTATATTCATTATATTAATATATTGGTCTTTATGTGTATAAAATAACTAAAAAATAATTTAATGGTTAATCAAAGATCGTCCATTTTATTTATAAAATTTTGTATATTTCAATATTTTTTAACTTGCTGATTGGTTGTGAACATTAAAGTGTGATCATCATACTAACTAATAATTTTTTTATTTTTTAAAATAAATATATCCACAACACATACAATGATGAAAATTTTGATCCAAACTTTTTCAATATTTTGAAATTTTAGATTACCGACGGAAAAAATTGAGTAAAAGTTAAAGGTTGATTGGACTGATAGTACATTAAAATTTGTGTGCTAAAGCTTGAATTTTTTTTGTAAAATAAAATAAAATGTTTAATTTATTATAACAATGATTACAAATTTAACTCAAATAATATGATAAAATATAAGTTATAAATTTTTAATATTTATATTAATCTATATATTATATTGGAAGCTATTAGAGACTTATTTTATAAAAAAAATGTCTCACACATATCCTCCATTAAATTAAATTAAAGGAGTTATTTTTTTAATGATGTTATTTAATTTTTATTTTTATAAAAAACTAAAAAATGATAAAAATTATTTTTATTATGATATTTTATAATAAAAATTATTAAAATATTAAATAAATAGTCAAATTTGTTATTCTTTTATACATTTTGTAAAATATAAATGATTAAATGAATTTTTTATAATATAAGAAATTAATTAACACAAATATATCAATATAAGTGATATTTATGATACTTCTTCTTATTTTATATTAATTATTTAAATATTTAAATATATTATTTATCAAAATAAATATTGTGTCATGGTTTAGTTATGATTAAAAAATTAATATTATATTTTATTATAAATAATTAAGATATTTTTATTAAATTATATGTTATGTGTATAACATGAAAGAGAAAGAGAAGGATAGAGTACCATATAAGTAAAGATACTTATCATGCATATGTTTATAACAAGTTATTTTCCTTAGGAAATAAAGAGAAATAATGCAATATCTATAATTTTAAATGATTATAAAGTTTAATTTTTCAATAAATTATAACTTTTTTTAAAAAAAATTCACCCATATCAATATAAAATAGATTAAAAATATATCATAATGAAATGTTTCATATAATTAAAATACCAATATTTGCATCCAGTATTGGTATTATATTTTTTTATGATTTATATTATATATCTAGAGATTAAGAATAGTAAATATTCAAATCCTGTTATTTATATTTTATAAAGATAAAAAAAATTATATCTTTAAGTTTTTTTAAAAAATAAAAATGTGAAAACAAATACCATAATAATTTATAATAAATGATGTCATCGACAACTATCAAAGCGATTCTCCAAAAAGAAAAATAAATAAATAAAAATATGAAAGAAAATGATTCCATGGGGTGGGGTAATGGAAAGTTTAGAGATACGAATCCAATTCCAAAAGACCCACTCCACGAGGTCGGCACATGTATAAAGCGTATAATACGTAATATTTAAAATTAATATAATTTAAAAAAAATTAAATACTCAATATAGAAGAATTATCATGGGTCTCACGATCCCCAGTTACCTTATGTTGGTTTTGGCAAATCACTTTACTCATAATAAATTAAGTAGAATGTTAAAGCATTTGTTAATATACGTAGGGGGAAAAAACAGAGGCCTTGAAGTGACCAAATTTTGAAGTTGATATTATGCTTTTTCATACTTAAAAAAAAACTTATTAATTAAAAATAAATTATAGTAATTTCATATGAATAGATTAAAATGTGATAAAATATAAGTAGTTAATATAGGTAAAAGTTAAAATAAATATGAAATTATTTAATAATGATATTTAAATATAAAATTATTTAAATTTATCTTTCTAATGGAAAAAATAAAAATAGAAATATAAGTTGTGATAATCAATAAATATTATGTGAAATTTTTTATATTAATTATTAATTCATTATTGTTAAAGCATTTCAATAGTATGATATTTATAATAGTTATGCACAATAAATTATTCTCTCTTTTTTAGCACGATTAGAATGTCTCTAGTACCATCGAGTACTTTCGTAGGACAAGACATAAAAATTTAATAATCATAAGAAAATTGAATTGTGTTAAGTATCTTTGTCCCATATCGATTAAGAATAAGACACCAATACTTTTATAAACTTGTGTAACTTTTAACTCAATGAGATTTTATTGGGTTAAGTTAAGCATGAGTTTCTAACATGGTATCATAGCTTTGCTCTTAGTTTTTATGTGCTTGGATTCTGAGTTTTACCACAGTCTCACTGTGACGTTTATGTCCACCTCTGTACGTCGTGTGGAAGAGGGTTGTTAAATATCCTTAACCAACATCAGCTAAGAGTAAGGTATCAATGTTACTTATAAGTCTGAACAATCTTTAACTCAGTTACGCCTAAGTTTCTAACAAATTTATCAAATAATTTAAAATAATTCAATTCAATTTGTATCGTTGAATTTATAAAAAAATTAAATTATTGGAGTTGAGGGAATCATTTATATTTTTATATAAACAATTTTATAATTTAAAAATATAATGATATATAATTTGGGACTAAATTCAAATATAATATTGTGTAGCTTGGAAACTTGAAAAATAATTTTTTATTATTATTTTACTAGAATAAATAAAAATAATAATATTAAAATTGAATTGTTGAAACTATACTATAATTAAAATTATTTTATTATATATTCAATCTTTTTTTAGTTTAAATGTTCTTAGTTGGACACAATCAAATAAGATTGATTTTTATTAATCTATTTCAATTCAATTTAATACTATAAATAATTTAATCTAATTTATTTAAAATATATAAAATTTGAGTCCAATACCACTATCTCCCCGTTGCTAATGAACTTGAATGGAAGGCGTGGGCATTGTTTTTCTTTTAATGACAGCTTATCCTTTTGGTGGTAAAGGAGGTCTTCTTGAACCATTGAGAGAATATAGACAACAATTTTTTGTCAACTTTATTATATATATTAAGATCGGTGTAGTTTGATTTTTATGTATCGTTACCTAAAATGCTAACCAACTTGATATATATAGATTTTTTAAAATAATAATCGAAACCGACTCATTAAATGGGAATAATATTAAAGTAACTTATTTATATCAACTTGGTATTTTCCATTCACAGTTTAGATTTATTTATTTTTAAAGTAAACTCAAAGTATTCTAATTTTATGTTAATGTTAAATACTTATTTTTAAAATATATTTAAATTATTCTAATTTTATGTTAACGTTAAATTAATAAATATAAAAAATTTATATATTAACATTTAATTTAGAAATGTGTAATAAATTTTTAAGTAAAAAAATTATAGAAAATGAATAAATCATTTAAAATTGATAACAAAAAGTAATTTATATATTTTAAAAATAAATGCATTTATTTATTTGTAATATATAAGTTATTTTGATTAAATGTATTTTGATTAAATTTACATGCGTAATGTCACGTCCCGTTCAAAATGCCCCTAAAAATCCAAATAAATGGTGCTTGCCTAAAGAATTTAGACTTTTCTACATGAGAAGGTTATAGAGTTGCCTAGAGATGTCTAGAAAGAGTTAGAGTTGGATGGACTCAACTCAAGCTAGAAGACCCTAGAATGTTCTAGAGCACGCTGGAGAGTGCTAGAATGAACTGGAATATTCTAGAACATGTCGGATGGTTCATGAAGGATGTAGAAGCTGCTAAAAGCTTACGGAACATCCCGGAACATGTATGAAGGAACTAGACAAACCTAGAAGACTCTAGAGTTGTCTAGAAGATCCTAGACCCTTTTGGCATATTATACATAAACCTAGAACTCTCTTGTACATTCTAGAACTAGAAGAATCTAGAAATTGGTGGCATAGCCTTAAGCTTATAGCCACACTATAAATAGACCCATTGGTCTTCATTTGTATTCATCTTGGGAAATCTTGGGAATTCTTAGCATCTTGTAAGATAAACTCTCTCTAGAGCAATACAAAGCATTCTTTGCAAACTTTCTTTCTAGTCTCTTTGGAGTTTCATTCAGATTCAAAGGCAGACTTAGTGCAACAGACGGTGCTAAGTGCCGCACTATCTCTACTTGAAAAATAAGGTCGTGACAGTTGGTATCAGAGCTTTCGGTTGAAGCATTTCTACCTTTAGCATAATGAAGAACGCTGCTCCATCTACACCAAGCGTCGATGTTCCACCTATGGAATGTGGGAGTGAGGAAACCTAGAAACCATCAAAGGAATCTCGAGCCAAGTCAAAAGACATACTCTCTAGCTTAGAAACACGTGTGAGGAGTGCGTAGGACAGCTGATGAGTGCTCAAAATGCACTAAAATAACCATGATTTTATGCACATTAATTGATTAAAAATATATATATTTATATGTTTTATCATATATTTATATAAATTTGTCTTTTTCGGAATCACGGGTATTTTTATTGTTTTTCAGGTATTTTGGCTTAAAAATGCAACTTAAAGACTCAAAGAGGAATACTGGAAGCAATACATCACAAATATATTAATAAATAAATGCGGAAAGGTCGACAAATATGGAAAAATTGGACAAAATGGGTCAAAAAGGTCAAAAAGGAGAAAAACGCGCCGCCGCGCCGCCCAGCCGCCGCTCCCCAGCGCCCAGCTCCGCCACAAGCAGCAGCGCGCGCACTGTTCATCCGCGCAGCACTGCGCGCGCGGGGTTACTGTTCATGCGTGCAGCACTGCGCCGGGGGTACTGTTCATGCGCGCAGCACTGCGCGCGGGGTTACTGTTCATGCGCGCAGCACTGCGCGCGCGGGTTACTGTTCATGCGCGCAACACTGCGCGCGGGTTACTGTTCATCCGCGCGCGCCGACACTCATTTTTCACGTGCAGCAGCCCCATGACGTCATGCTGACGTCATCAATGACGTCAGCATTTCCATTACGCGTTTTTACATTTTTTTTACATTTTTTTACTCATTTTTTCTCTCCATCCTCACCTATAAATACCCCCCTTCCCTTCACTTCAAATCACACCTAAAAACACCTCCAAATACATTCTTTTCTCTCTTTTCTTAGATTTTTAGGATTCTTTAGTTTTTCTTAGTTTTTCTTATGTTTTCTTAGTTTTTAGCTTTTCTTAGTTAATTTCTCTTAGATTTAGAGTTCTTCCCTTTTTGGGAAGAACTAGTTATGTTTTTGTAATATTTTAGCTCTTTGATTCAATAAATGGGAGTGCAAATTCCGCTTGGAGTTTTTCCAGCAACGGGAATAGCGTCGAAGTTCTGTAAGGATTTTATTTTCTTTACAGTTATTTTTATGCTTTATTCTTACATGTTATATTTAATTTGTCTGTGGTTAAATTTAACTGTGCTGGCTGTTTAGTAAACATGATGTAATAATGATGTTGTTATGCTTGCGAAATATTAAATAGGTAAAAATCTCTAAAATGAATTGATTTTGTTTTTATTCATGATTTTATATTAAGAATGTTAGAGAGAAATATATTATTTTTCATTACAAACTTAAACCTGAAAATTAGATTTTAAGGTTTAGTTATCCGGTCTGATTTAGAGTAGTGCTCTTTTATTTGATGGTACAATCGCCCGGTAGTTAGAGTGAAGCTCTATTTCAAAAGTTTTTATAAGAATTATTATCTGAAAATGTATTGACGACATGTTTTCAGTAGTGGTTTTAAAACTTGAAAGTTAGTACTCGGATAACTAAATTCTTAGGTTTAATTTGGACACCTTGAATAAAGTTTAAACTGTCTAACCCCACCAAAGGTGGCATTTAAATGGTTCATTTTCAATCTCTTAGAAAAAGGAATTAATTTAATTAGGCAAATTAGTTATCAACCCCACCCATAGGTGTTAATTGATTTGTTTAGTTAACAAAGAATATCTAACCCTACCAAAGGTGGTATTCATACAAAAAAGGGAGAATCAATAAATATCAATTCATATCTTTAATAACTTAGATAATATGAGCAAGCATAATTAACTTAGTTATTATATCCATAAATACTCCGCCATTATAAATGATAAAATTTGCATGAATGTTTATTGAATCTATGTTTATTTTTATGTAAGTAGATTAAAAACACAAAAACCCCAAAATATCGTGACAGGATGTTTAGGATTTAATTTCTTTTTAAAATTTTGAATAATAAATTAAAAACCACATACATTCCTTCCTTAGATCGACCTTGGGAGTATACTTATCATTTTCTTCGAAATGATTCGTGCACTTGCGAGAGTTTTATAAATATTAAAACCAAAGTATTTGCGAAGATCGGCGATGCCGGTTTTCGTTCATCAAGTTTTTGGCACCGTTGCCGGGGAAGGAATAGCGTTTTTAAATTATTTATCAAAATTTTAAAACACATTTTTGTGCTGTAAATAATTGTGATATTTTAATAATAATCAAATTTCAAAATTCATAATAAATAAAAATAAATAAAAAAAATAAAAAAATAAAAAAAAATAAAAAAAATAAAAAAAATAAAAAAAAATAAAAAAATAATTTTTTTTAATTGTAAAATAATTTAGAAATTTGAAATTTGAAGTAAAAAAAAATTTTTTTACCGTTCATGAATAGTAAAAAAAATATATTTTAAAACTTAAAAACATAAAAAAAAATTAAGATAAAAAATAGTATAGTGTAAATAGTCAAATAAAATTACCGTTCATGAATAAAAAAAAACAAAAACAAAAATTTAAGTTAATAAGAAATAATATAGCGTGAATAGTAAAATAAAATTACCGTTCATGAATAGTAAAAAAAAATTTGAAAAAAAAATAATAAATAAAAAAAACATAATTTTTAATTTTCATTTAATTTTAAGTTTTTATTTAAAATCTTAACTTTATTTTATTTTATTTTATTTTATTTCAATTTTAATTTTATTTATTTTTATTTTATTTTTTTTTTATTTTATTATTATTATTTTTTTTTTCTTTAACTATTTTTTTTTTCTCTTAATTTTTATTAACTTAGATTTTTCATTAACTTAATTAACTTAGATTTTTAGTTTACTTAACTTAATTAACTTAACTTTTTAATTAACTTAGATTTTTTTTTACTTAACTAACTTAGATTTTTAACTTAGTTTTTTAATTAACTTAACTTAATTAACTTAAACTTTTTAATTAACTTTGATTAACTTACCTTTTTAATTAATTTAGATTTTTTTAACTTAACCAACTTAGCTTTTTAATTAACTTAACTTAATTAACTTAGATTTTCTTTTACTTAATTAACTTAAATTTTTACTTAATATAACTTAATTAACTTAACTTTAATAACATGAAAAGTAAAGATCTAAGGGAGTTCTGTCTAGGAGACTAGTTCTTGGAAGCCTTTGTGCCACTAGTCTTTCCTGGGAACGTTGCTCTGTCTAGGAGGATGGTATTTAAGGAGCCTTTGCCCCACCATTCTTTCCTGGGAGCACTCTTGGTTAATACTAATTATGTTATTTTAACCTTAAAAAAAAATAATAATTTTGAAACTATCTCAAAACTTTTAAAGTTTTAATCTCAAGAGTTAGTTTCTTTGCTTGATCTAGGTACAATTGTGTTATGAAGCCTTAATTATTTGATTTGCACCTAGATGTGGGTTATCTAAAACCCTCAAGCATGCCCTTAGTTTTTGGTACAGAAAAATTTAAAAGTCAATAGGGCATGTTTGAAACAGTATAGGTAGACAACATTGTCTTACTTGTAGGTATGATTGACTCAATGATGAGGGGACATTGAGTTTACTTAAGAGGCAATCCCCAAGTTACGTCTTGCTAAGACGTTAAACTAAGCGCTGGATGGGAGGCAACCCATCATTTTAGGTAATTTTCTGTTATTTATTTTATTTACTTAATTTGATTGTTCATTTTAGTTTAATAATTTTTAAATTGTTAAAACTAAAAATATTTGTTGAGATGTTAGAAGTTTACAGCAATCTGTCTGTATACACTTTAATAATGAATATGATGGATGCACCTGCATTTCTCCATTACTACTTACACATTCTCAGAAAATAGGTAATATTTCTTCTCTTTTCTCTTTATCTTTAATTTACAGTTGTTACATTGAGGACAATGTAAGTTCTAGGTTAGGGGTGGTGAAAAGTTACCATGCTTAATTAGAAAGAAAAAAAAAAGATTTAACAATTTAAAAATTAAAAAAAAAAAATTAAATATTTTCTCACAAAAATTTATCATTTCTTTAAATCAAATTTAAGTAAATAATTAAGTCTTTTGTACTGTTAGATTAATTTTTGAAAACATATCATGAAATATTTTGTAATTATTTTTGATAATTAGTTAGTTTTTGTCATAACTAGTATTTCTTGATAAAATGTGGAAATTATATTAAACCCAAAATTGGTGTTTATGAATTTTTTTTTTAGTGGAGACTACCCTTGTGAGATATAATTTGAGCCTAAATTCTTTTATTCAGAGTGAAATATATATATTTTTTCTACTCCAAACACATTTCTTATTTATTCAAATTTTTAGATGATCTCTATAGGTATTAGCATTGAATGTATGAATTTTTTCTCATCTTAATAGAGTATCATATTTTTTATTTATTATTTTTGTTTAGATTAAATGATTTGAGTAGAAATTGATAGTATATGCTTATATCTCATTTATGCATGACTGCTACAAAAACAAAAAGACATATCTAGGGTTACCTAAACCAAGATCAAACAGAAAAGCCACAAAATTAACCACTCACCAAAATCCAAAAAAATGTACAATCTGTACATGGGTTGACTCTCTAAAAAAATACATATATTGAAAAAAAAAAATCTTCAGAAAAAAAAAATAGAGAGATAAAAAAATTATAGTATCATCTACATACTATGACCCACATTGCCTACAAAGTTGTGAGTAAAGGCTAATTACAAAAGAAATATATAGGAAGTAATTCCCTAAAAAGTCATTGCAATTTCTTCATTTGTAAAAAGCATATATCTTGAAATTCTTTCTTAATGAGTTTGATTTATGCATAAAAATAATTTTTATATATGATATCTTTATAATTTATACATTCGATTCCTTTCATGAGATCAATGTTAAAATAACACTTTGAGCCTTTATTTTTTTATACATATGCGAACCTATTAGTTCATTTCTATACATCAACTCTTTCGCATATAAATTAGTATGAGTGTTTGAACTCATAGGATTCAGTGCTTTGAGAGTATTGACTTGTGAGGAATAGAGTCGAAGCGAATTCTGATTCATGACACTGAAATTGGGTAAAATTAAATTGATACATTTTTGAAATGAAATATGAAAATAATTTTCAACTAATTATTATAATAAAATCATGATTGTTTAAAGAGATTAAAATAACTTATGCTTGAGATTTTAATTATGATCTTAAAGGAGATTAAAAAGTATGAGATATTTTTGTGATATGTTGTTTTCTTTTATTATTAAATTAATTATTGATTGTGTTGTAATTGTAGTTTTTGATTTGATTGTTTTTATAGTTTCTTTTGATTTTTACAGTTAGTTCAATGTTTGTGGGTATCATTACTGAAAACCCTCACGAGACTCAAACTCGTCCACTAGGGCAACCTAGGGGTTTAACGGCTTGTTGCATAGGCTAAATGCAACCGTTTCAATCCACGAAAGTGATTTAGGATAGTTTAATTTTTTGTTTTTATCGCTTCTATTGCTAAGGGACTAGCAAGAAGCTGGTTGGGGGTTGTGATGAGTGCTCAAAATGCACTAAAATAACCATGATTTTATGCACATTAATTGATTAAAAATATATATATTTATATGTTTTATCATATATTTATATAAATTTGTCTTTTTCGGAATCACGGGTATTTTTATTGTTTTTCAGGTATTTTGGCTTAAAAATGCAACTTAAAGACTCAAAGAGGAATACTGGAAGCAATACATCACAAATATATTAATAAATAAATGCGGAAAGGTCGACAAATATGGAAAAATTGGACAAAATGGGTCAAAAAGGTCAAAAATGTCAAAAAGGAGAAAAACGCGCCGCCCAGCCGCCGCTCCCCAGCGCCCAGCTCCGCCACAAGCAGCAGCGCGCGCACTGTTCATCCGTGCAGCACTGCGCGCGCGAGTTATTGTTCATGCGCGCAGCACTGCGCCGGGGGTACTGTTCATGCGCGCAGCACTGCGCGCGCGGGTTACTGTTCATCCGCGCGCGCCGACACTCATTTTTCACGTGCAGCAGCCCCATGACGTCATGCTGACGTCAGCATTTCCATTACGCGTTTTTACATTTTTTTAACATTTTTTTACTCATTTTTTCTCTCTATCCTCACCTATAAATACCCCCCTTCCCTTCACTTCAAATCACACCTAAAAACACCTCCAAATACATTCTTTTCTCTCTTTTCTTAGATTTTTAGGATTCTTTAGTTTTTCTTAGTTTTTCTTATGTTTTCTTAGTTTTTAGCTTTTCTCAGTTAATTTCTCTTAGATTTAGAGTTCTTCCCTTTTTGGGAAGAACTAGTTATGTTTTTGTAATATTTTAGCTCTTTGATTCAATAAATGGGAGTGCAAATTCCGCTTGGAATTTTTCCAGCAACGGGAATAGCGTCGAAGTTCTGTAAGGATTTTATTTTCTTTACAGTTATTTTTATGCTTTATTCTTACATGTTATATTTAATTTTTCTGTGGTTAAATTTAACTGTGCTGGCTGTTTAGTAAACATGATGTAATAATGATGTTGTTATGCTTGCGAAATATTAAATAGGTAAAAATCTCTAAAATGAATTGATTTTGTTTTTATTCATGATTTTATATTAAGAATGTTAGAGAGAAATATATTATTTTTCATTACAAACTTAAACCTGAAAATTAGATTTTAAGGTTTAGTTATCCGGTCTAATTTAGAGTAGTGCTCTTTTATTTGATGGTACAATCGCCCGGTAGTTAGAGTGAAGCTCTATTTCAAAAGTTTTTATAAGAATTATTATCTGAAAATGTATTGACGACATGTTTTCAGTAGTGGTTTTAAAACTTGAAAGTTAGTACTCGGATAACTAAATTCTTCGGTTTAATTTGGACACCTTGAATAAAGTTTAAACTGTCTAACCCCACCAAAGGTGGCATTTAAATGGTTCATTTTCAATCTCTTAGAAAAAGGAATTAATTTAATTAGGCAAATTAGTTATCAACCCCACCCATAGGTGTTAATTGATTTGTTTAGTTAACAAAGAATATCTAACCCCACCAAAGGTGGTATTCATACAAAAAAGGGAGAATCAATAAATATCAATTCATATCTTTAATAACCTAGATAATATGAGCAAGCATAATTAACTTAGTTATTATATCCATAAATACTCCGCCATTATAAATGATAAAATTTGCATGAATGTTTATTGAATCTATGTTTATTTTTATGTAAGTAGATTAAAAACACAAAAACCCCAAAATATCGTGACAGGATGTTTAGGATTTAATTTCGTTTTTAAAATTTTGAATAATAAATTAAAAACCACATACATTCCTTCCTTAGATCGACCTTGGGAGTATACTTATCATTTTCTTCGAAATGATTCGTGCACTTGCGAGAGTTTTATAAATATTAAAACCAAAGTATTTGCGAAGATCGGCGATGCCAGTTTTCGTTCATCAACAGCTTAGGGGAGCTGTTCGACAGGGTGGACAACTTGGAGGAACGTTGTAATGGCTTGGAGGCCGAGGATGTGGAGATCCATGCAGCGGTCAAGATGTTCCTTAACGAGCTAGATGGTGGATTAAGGCAAGAGATTGATGGGCTAAAAACTGAACTTGCCAAGGTAAGGGATCTTATCCAAAGAGAACTTGCTAATGTCTTGCTTAGAGTGGAGGACATGGGTGGTGATCTAGCTCTATGTAAGCGGGCTATGGCCGCGGGAACTAGCGCAACCACTGTTATTGAGGCTAAGAGGGTGGATGTTCCCAAGCCTAAGACCTTCAATGGTGTTAGGAACGATAGGGAAGTGGAGAACTTCCTATGGGGGCTGGAACAATACTTTGAGGCTACTGACATAACGGATCATGCCAGCAAGATCCAAACTGCAGCCATGTACTTATCCGACACTACGATGTTGTGGTGGAGACGGAGGCATGGAGATATGCAACGAGGGGTTTGCACAATTGATACCTTTGAAGATTTCAAAAGGGAGTTCAAAATGCAGTTCTTTCCCGTTAATATTGAGGAGGAGGCAAGGGGCCGATTGCGACGGTTAAAGTAGACAGGTAGCATAAGGGATTATGTGAAGGAGTTCACAACCTTGCTGTTGAAGTTCCTGACACATTAGACAAGGATGCCCTATTCTTGTTTATGGACGGTCTCCAATTGTGGGCTAACCTTGAGCTCAAGCGACGTGGTGTCCAAGACTTGTCTTTGGCCATTACGACTACAGAAAGCTTTATTGATTACTCTACAAACAAAAATAGCTCCAAAGCCACAGATAAGAAGTTTGTTGGAGGAAAGAGTGGGGAAGCCACGGTAAAAGTCAGGGGCCTAAGAATCATAAAGATAGCTCCTCGTTCAAGCCACGAGATAAGGGGAAAAAGAAGGAGGATCGGAATGCCTTGAAGCCCCGTGTGACGTGCTTCATTTGCGATGGACCGCATTGGGCACGTGAATGTCCAAAAAGAAAGGCATTGAATGCCTTAGTCACTTCCACTCATGATCAAGATGGAGGCAAGTCGTACGAATGTGCAAAGATCGGTTCTTTACGCCTATTTGGTGCATTGCAGAGCGTCCCAAAGACCCCCAAAGGCTTGATGTATGTAGATGTAGCCATCAACGGGAAGGTCGCCAAGGCTTTGGTCGACACAGGTGCATCACATAACTTTGTTTCAGTGGAAGAAGCAAAACGACTCGGCCTGAAGGTAGTCCATGGAGAGGGATCTCTCAAAGCGGTTAACTCGGCGGCACTACCATTGCATGGAATTGCTCGTGGACTTAAGTTCAGTCTTGGTGCTTGGACTGGCCAGGTGGACTTATCAGTGGCGCCTATGGATGACTACTCAGTAGTATTCGGCATGGAGTTCTTGGACTAGGTTAGAGCTTTCTTGGTCAGATGTTCAAACTCTATGTGTATCATGGATGGTTCGAAGGCATGCGTGGTACCGACGGACAGGACCACCAAACGTACGACCCAAGCTCTCTCGGCACTTCAATTCAAGAAGGGATTAAAGAAAGAAGAAGAGAGTTACCTGACCATCTCAAAAGAATATGACGAGGAGGAGGAGTCGCCAAAGCCAAGCTTGCCGATGGACATGCAAGTTGTCTTAGATAAGTCCCATGAGGTGATGCGTGAAGCGTCGCCCAAACGGTTACCTCCAAGGAGGGAGATGAACCATAAAGTTGAGTTGGATCTTGATACAAGACCATCAACAATGAGTCCTTATCAGGTGGAAAAATCAGAGTCGCGTAGTGGAAGCGTTGTGGTTGACCCACCAAGCCGTAAGGCGAAATTAGCAGCCTTGAGTAGGCCAAGCAGTCCTTTGCTGGAAAGGATCAAAGAAGGGTTAGAGCATGATGCCCTTGCTCAAAACCTCATTGCCCTCATCAAGGAAGGAAAGACGAGGCGATATTGGCTGAGTGACGGACTACTCTACGCCAAGCAGAATTGCATCTTTGTGCCGAAATAGGGGAGCTTAAGGAAAGAGCTTATCAAGGAGTGCCATGATTCGCTATGGGCTGGACACCCAGGAATGAGGCGCACCCTTGCTTTGATCAAGTCAATCTACTATTGGCCTCAACTTCGGGATGATGTCGAAGCTTATGTAAGAACTTATCTTGTGTGCCAACAGGACAAGATAGAGCAGCATGCACTTGGAGGTTTGCTAGAGCCGCTGCCTATTCCAGAGAGACCATGGGAAAATGTCTCTATGGATTTCATCACTTGTTTGCCAAAATCAGAGGGCTTTAGCAGCATAATTGTAGTAATCAACCACTTCAGCAAATATGTGACATTCATACATGCCTCAACGGATTGCATGGCAGATGAGACGACACGGTTGTTCCTCAAGAATGTTGTGAAGCATTGGGGGATTCCATCCAATATCATGAGTGATCGAGACCCACGATTTACTGACAAATTTTGGACGGAATTGTTCAAGCTGTTGGGATCAGACTTGAACTTCTCTACAAGCTTTCATCCACAAAGTGATGGACAAACGGAGCATGCCAATGCATTACAGGAGTTGTATCTTAGGCACTTTGTTAGTGCCAACCAACACGATTGGGCTAAGTTGTTGGATGTAGCCCAATTCTCTTACAACTTACAACGGAGTGAGTCTACCATGAAGAGTCCCTTTGAGATCGTCATGGGGCAGCAACCCATGACTCTTCATGCCTTGGCCACGAGTTATTAAGGGAAGAGTCCTACTGCCTTTAAATTTGCCAAGGCGTGGCATGAACAAGCTGAGTTGGCCCGAGCCTATCTGAATAAGGCATCTAAGAAGATGAAGAAATGGGCTGACAAGAAAAGGAGGATGGTGGAATTTCATGAAGACGATTTGGTCCTTGTAAAACTATTGCCGCAACAGTTTAAGTCCTTGCGGAAGGTTCATAAGAGGTTAGTGTGGAAGTATAAAGGACCATTTCCAGTCCTCAAGAAAGTCGGTAAGGTGTCCTACAAGCTAAAACTCCCTCCAAAGCTTAAAATATATCCGATCTTTCATGTAAGCATGCTAAAACCTTATCATGGAGACAAGGAAGACATGAGTCGAGGAGAATCCAAGAGGACGCCTACCACAATGGTAACCTCCTTTGACAGGGAAGTGGACTCAATCTTGGCGGATCGCCTGATCCGACGTAGAGGTGTACCAAGTTATCGGGAATACTTGGTCAAATGGAAGAACGCTTCGGATGTAGAGACAAGCTGGGAACCTGAGGATTCTTTTTGGCAATTCAAAGATGACATAGAGAGGTTTAAGCTTGAAGGCGTGACGAGGGCGTCGTGAACTTGAGTGGGGGAGGGTGTCACGTCCCGCTCGAAATGCCCCTAAAAATCCAAATAAATGGTGCTTGCCTAAAGGATCTAGACTTTTCTACATGAGAAGGTTCTAGAGTTGCCTAGAGATGTCTAGAAAAAGCTAGAGTTGGATGGACTCAACTCAAGCTAGAAGACCCTAGAATGTTCTAGAGCAAGCTGGAGAATGCTAGAATGAACTGGAATATTCTAGAACATGCCGGATGGTTCATGATGGATGTAGAAACCGCTGGAAGCTTACGAAACATCCCGGAACATTCATGAAGGAACTAGACAAACCTAGAAGACTCTAGAGTTGGCTAGAAGGTCCTAGACCCTTTTGGCATATTGTACATAAACCTAGAACTCTCTTGTACATTCTAGAACTAGAAGAATCTAGAAAGTGGTGGCATAGCCTTAAGTTTATAGCCACACTATAAATAGACCCATTGGTCTTCATTTGTGAATTCTTGGGAAATCTTGGGAATTCTTAGCATCTTGTAAGATAAACTCTCTCTATAGCAATACAAAACATTCTTTGCAAACTCTCTTTCTAGTCTCTTTAGAGTTTCATTCGGATTCAAAGGCAGGCTTAGTGCAACGGACGGTGCTAAGTGTCACACGATCTCTACTTGAAAAATAAGGTCATGACAGTAAGCTTTAAAACCGATACAAATTAGTTTTTACATTTTAAAAACAAAACCAATTTATTTGTATAAAAACATGATTTGATTTAATTAAAATTTAGTTTGATAAGTTGATTTATTGATTATTATATCTATCCTAATATAAAATATTACAAAAAAATATTTAAAAGATATTAAATGAAAAAAAAATATATTATATAATTTATCCAACATTATTTTACATATTATTTACTAATTAAAAAATTAACATTACATGTTATTTGACTCTTAATTTCTTATCTAAGGAAAAATAAAAACCATACGTTTGAAAGTTTAAGACTTTTAGTAGTAGATTTGGTTGAATTATTTGTTCTATTTAATCATTTGTTAATATTGTCACATTTTTTCTTAATTAATTTAGATAATAAAATAATAACTCATATTTATTGTTAAAAATAGTTATTTTCACTTTTAAATTTTATCTTGTGTATATATATTTGTTTTATTTAAAAATAAACATGAAACTTATTTCAAAATTTTCATTTTACTTCATATTTTTTTCTCAAATCAATTACAATACGTTGTCAAATTTTATTTCTATAAAATTAAAAGAAAAATTGTCACTTTGTTTTACAAAATTCTCTTCACATTATTTTATAACAAATTTGAGTTGAATATATTTATTTATTCATCTTTTATTTTTATATTTTATTTAAACTTTAAATTTATCATTAATATTTGAAAAAACATTAATTATTTATTAAATTTTTATTTTATCTTTTATATTTGACAAAAAAATATATTAAGAATCATTATCTAATGCTATAACTTTTTATCTTTTATTATTTACTAGTTTTTTTTATATTCAATGTATAAACTCCTTAATAATTTTTTTATGCTTTATTAATGATGTATACTTATTTTGATTTGTGTCGTTTGAAAAAAATAATTCCATTAGTGTTCACAAAACAAAATATATACTGGTAATTTATTTGATATATATTGTATATTTTTAAATAAATTGTTAAAGATGAAAGTAAAGATTTATTTGTATTATACAATATAAAAAATACTTAAGGCTACAATTTCATTTTTCTCCATTGGTCTCCATACTTCTTAAGTCACTCCTGACTTCTTTTGAGATGATCAAGGTACAATATTTTCAAAAAATTACGTGTGGTGCCAAGATTTTTCCCAAAAACTATTTGCAAAACCAACCAATAAATTTTTCATACAGTAATTTCTTTTTTATTCTAAATTTCAAGTGATACAATTTCATCTCACAAAATTTATCTCTCAATTAAATATAGAAATTTTCACAAAATTTTAAGGCCAAATTCCAAGACAAATATGAGTATATATAGTCTATTATAGGTCAACAAGAATAACATTAGGGTGATTCTACTTACATTTAACACACATTACTAAATACATACTCCTTATAAGTCTACCAATAAACTATTTTTAAAAGGGGTGCTATACACAAAAATAGTTTTATTTTTCATTAGTAGAAAATCAAGAAATATTAGAAATAGAAACACAAGACATCTCATTATATTTTTCACAATAAATGATAATTATCATAAATAAATTTAAAGAAATACAAAAAGTAAAATTAAATCTTAAGAAAGAAAATAGATTCAAAGATTCATCATTACCAGGAATAAGGAAAATATTTCCAATAAAATATATAATTTATTATGGGATAAATAATAAAGAAATAAATATTATTATTATAAATGCAAAAGGTATAGAGACCATAATTGATGTTAGCTTGAATAAGAATGTGATGGTGAAGAATAAGGTGTTATGCACAAGTACAAACTGTCAAAAGAAATGTTGTATTATCAACAACATATATAACAATGTCCAAGGAAGGGTGAAGTAAGTTATAACCCTTCATGAAAATACAAGGATGTCAAGTGCATTATGCTGGCAAAGATGTGTATATAGAATATTAGTGAAATTGTAAAACTGTAGGAGTGAACCATTAGTGGTTAGACACTTGTAACAATCTCACTTGATTATGAGTTTGATTCTTGCATTGGATTTTACTTTTCTCTTTTCTATTATAATAGAATGATAGTATAAAAACTAGATGTATGATTTGTGTTAAAACTAAGCTGAAAAAGAAAAGAAAAGAAAATTAGCAATTCAATAAAGTTCTTGAGGTACTTTTTATCCAAAGTCTTTCATTCAAGTTTAATTTTTTTTTAACAAAAGTTCATAGATTCAAGAAAAAACACATGGTATCAAAGTAATTGGCCAACGCAAGTTGAAGAATAATGGAATATCAAGAAGCAAATGTAAACAGAAGAAGTATTGATCAAGAAATAAATGGAAATCAAAGGATGATCAATAAAAAACTGATTGAGTTCAAATTGATAACTTTTTAGAATCAGGTTTCAATTTTCAAATTAGATAAAGACAATTACAATGTATGAAAGAAACATACAATGATAATTCTTAGAATTTATAACTTAAAGGGCTATGTATATGACACTGTCAAGTGTTCTAAGAAATTTGATGCAAATGGCATGATAAATCCTAAAAAGAAATTCTAGTTACACCAAGATCAAATGATTGGATCTTGGTTGGTGAGTGCAATGGAAAATGAGTTTGTAAAGAAAGTTTCAGACTGTGACACTAGTTGTGATATCTGGTTATGTCTTCAGGGCTAAGATAAGTTCTTTGAAGAAAGATAGATTAACCATCAGTGAGTATGTGCATCGTATGCAAACATTGCACCTTGCAACTAATCTTTGTTTCATATAGTGTATCAAATCATGACATTCTTAAATGAGCCCAATAGAGAATATGACTCAATGGTGTCAAATGTTTAAGAAAACCATGTGACTCTTCAAGAAGTGTTGCACAAGCTCCTTATTCATTAAAATAGGCTTTAAAAGAGGAATATAAGTGTTTCTTTATTACCAAGTGCAAATCTTGCAAAAGTAAATAGTGGTACAAATCTTACTATTATGAATAGTAATGCACCTTCTTGTTCTTCATCTAATATGATTAATTTTGGAAATAGAACTCATATGGTAGTCCCTCATATAAATAATGGCTTTGGCTTTAAGTCATTTCATCCATAAATCAATCAAAAGACTCTATAACCATCGTCTATTTCTCAAGTACAATATCCTTCATCATTTGTGTATCCACATTAAATTTTCTGGTAATTTTGACCAAACATATAGATAGTATCTATTATGGATCAACTGGTTTTCATAACTCTCAGAATTTTAATAAGGGAAGAGGAAGAAATTTCTTGAATATAAAATCTCAGTGCCAGATATTGGGAGGTTAGGCCATTATGATAACAAGTGTTGGCATAGGTTTGATAACAACTTCTCTACCTTCAATCAACCAGATAACCAACCGTATCAAGTCATTTCAAAACTAGCCTCAACAAATGTTTCAAAAAAAACTCGTTCTTCAACCGAGATCTATGAATCTTTAAAATATTGTACCTATTTCACAACCTTATCATAACAATGTATATCCTAATGCTATTTAGACTTCACCTCAAGCACAATTGTTTGTTATGATTTCATATACTTAGCCTATGCAAAACACTACCATAACTTAAATGAAAGACACTCAAATAGCTCCACAAACTAACTATTATGCACAAAAATCTTAAATTGTTTATGATGAGTGCTTAAAAAGCAATAAAGTTATCATGATTTAATGTACTTTAATTAATTAAATAGATTTATATATGTATGATTTTATCATATTTTTATATAAATTTATCTTTTCGAAATCAAGGTATTTTTATTATTTTTCAAGTATTTTCATTCAAAAATAACTCAAAAACTTGAAGAAAAATACCGGAGGCAACACATCACAAATATGTTGAGATAAAAATGAGGAAAAGTCAAAATATGGAAAATTTGGATAAAATGGGTCAAAATGGTCAAAAACGTAAAAATTTCGAGTGTAACTGCTCGTTCATGCCGAGTCTCATGCGTGTTAGCATGTGCATGCTCAACATATACTTGTGTGTGCCCAGTTAGTGCACGCAACCAGCACACGTTGTGCTGATTTCCGTGCATGCCAACACATGCCTACAACTATCCCACGCACGCTAACGGGTGCTAGCCTGACTAAACATATCCAAAATCAATTTTGGAAATATTTTCTCATCTTTTTGGAAATTTTCTCACCTATAAAAGGACTCTCTCCCCCATTGTAAAAAACACAATTTTCTCAGTTTTTTTTTTCTAGAAAGTTTTCTTAGTTTTTTAGTTTTTAGTTTAAATTTCTTCTTTTTTTGAAAAGAACTAGCTATGCTTTTATAGATTTTTAGTTTTTGATTCAATAAACGGAAATACAATTCTGTTTGGAGGTTTTTCAGCAGTAGAATTAACATCAAAGTTCTATAAGTATTGTTTTGAGGTATAATTTTAAAATGAATTTTTTATAGTTATTTTTTATATTTTATTCTTATATGTTATGTTTAATTTTTCTATAATTGAATTTAACATAGTTGATTATTTGTAAATATTATATAATAAAAACGGTGTTATGCTTGCAAAATATTAAATAGGTAAAACATATCTATAAAATAAATTGATTTTTTATTCAAGATTTTATATTAAGGATGTTAGAGATAAATATATTATTTTTCATTACCAACTTAAATTTGAAAATTAGATTTTAAGATTTAATTATCCGATGTGATTTAGACTACTAGTCATTTTTTTATTTTATTGATACCAGCGTCCGGTAGTTAGAATGAAGCTATATTTCAAAAGTTTTTTATAAGAACTATTATTCAAAAATATATTGATAACATATTTTCAGTAATTATTTTAAAACTTAAAAGTTAGTACTCGGATAATTAAATTTTTAGGTTTAATTTGGACACCTTGAATAAAGTTTAAAATGTCTAACTCCACCAAATGTAACATTTAAATGGTTTATTTTCAATCTCTTAGAAAAAAATGAATTAATTTAATTAACCAAATTAGTTATCGACTCTACTTATCGATGTCAATTGATTTATTTAATTAAAAAAGAATATCTAACTCCACCAATGGTGGTATTTATATAAAAAAGAGTGAATCAATAAATATCAATTTATATCTTTAATAACCTAAATAATATGAGCAAACATAATTAACTTAATTATTATATCCATAAATACTCCACTATTATAAATAATAAAAATTTGTATTATTGTTTATTAAATTCATATCTACGTTTATTTTTTTATGCCATTAGATTAGGAAACAAAAATCAAAATATTGTGATAGGATGTTTAGGATTTAATTTCATTTTTAAAAGTTTGAATAATAAATTAAAACCACATATTTTCCTTCCTTATATCGACCTTGGGAGTATACTTATCATTTTCTATAAAATGATTTGTGCACTTGCGAGAGTTTTACAAATATAAAACCAAAGTATTTGTAAAATTGATCTTGTCGATTTTGCTCATCAGCTTCCTAAGAAATGTGTCATCTGTGAGGATCCATGCTAACTCAAACATAGGGAATATCACCTATTGCACATATGACATATTTTAATCCAATGTGTGATCACACATGGTTTCCTTATAATGGTGTCATTCATCATGTCACTGCAGATTCTTTGAATTAGGCTGTAATATCTGAGTTTGCTAGAAATGCAAACTCCAAGTGGGAAATGGCACTAGTGTTCATATTGCTAACATTGCAATGTCATCCATTTCTCCAACATGCAATCAAGATACATAGTTTATTTTGAAAAATATCCTACAAATCCTTCTATTACCAAGAATCTTCTATGTATATCTCAATTTAGAAAGGATAATAATGTATGCATAGAGTTTAATGCTAATTGTGTACATGTGAAAGATAATGCTACATGCCAAAGGTTAATACAATGGAGTCTTATAAATAGACTTTATGCATTTGATGTTGCAATTCACAAGCATCTTCAAATACATCATTGGTATCAATCAAGAAAACTATAGGCACAAATTAGTGAAACACAAGGTAACATTAGTGTTGACTCTGATTTTAATAATAACACTTGTAATAGAATTTATAGTATAGACCTATGGCACGAAAGATTGGGACATCTCTTTTTCACACTACAAAGAATGTAACGAAGAGTTGTAACATTATAAGAGTTTATCCAGGTACTAATAGTACTAAATCTATTTGTAGTACTTACCAATTAGGCAAGAATCACAAGTTCTCTTTTGACCCATCTTTGAATAAAGCTAAAATACCTTTAGAAGTTGTTCATTCTGATGTATGAGGACCCTTACCTTATATGTCTAGTTTTAGACATCAATGGTAGGTGCATTTTATTGATGAATTCTCAAGGTTTAGTTAAATCTATTTTTTTTTTAAAGAAAAGCCTAATTGTGAAAAATTAAATTCCTTAAATCTAATGGAAAGGGGTAAGTATGATGGCATGAATCCCTTGCAATAAGCAACTGGTGTTTCAAGAAAAATATCTTGTCCATACATAGTTTAGCAAAAGGGCCTGGTTGAGAGATGTCACATATAGATAGTTGAAATGTGCTTAAGTATGCTAGCTCAATATTCCATGTCATTAGATACTAGGATGAAGCATCTTATGCATCAACCTTTCTATTAAATCGATTACCTAGTATAGTACTTGATCAAAGAAGTCCTATGGATGTATTATTCCTAAATAAGATATATTATCATTTTCTAAGAACCTTTAAGTGCATATGCTTTCCTTTAACTAGAGTATATAATCAACATAAGTTTGATTTTAAATCTATCCCTTATGTTTTTGTTAAGTATAGTCCTTGTCATAAAGGGTATAAATTCCTTACACGTGAAGGAAAAATTATCATATCTAGACATGTTGTCTTTGATGTTGAATACCAGTGTCCTTTTTCTAGCACAAAGGACATTGGTATTCAACATTCATATAACAGGATATGTTTACCCATTGTATCCAAGAAAATTTTATCTATCTATGTCTACTATCAATCTGATACACCTATTTGTACCAGTGAAATTTCACTTTCTAGACTCACTTATCCAAATCCTGTTGAAAGTCTATCATATATCTCAGAAAATGTGTTGACTAATATTAATCAACCTAGTTCTAAAAATCTTCAACACAACACTTCCATTCTGATGTTTATGCTCCTCATTACTCCCACTTTATCCCATAATCATTTAATAACTGCACAAATACTATTTCCTACTCTAAACCAACCTATCAAAATAATACTTCACATGACCTACTAGAGACATCTACAAAGCATTCTTTACCCAAGTCTAATACATATATAATCATAACTCGATCTAAAGTTGTTGCTTTAATGCCAAAGGTATTCCATACTGCTAATAATTTTACCTTGCCCAAAATTGTCAAATAAGCACTAGCTAATAAAGCCTAGTTTCAATCTATGAAAGATGAATATGATGCCCTTATCAGAAACAACACATGGGATTTAGTTCCATGTCCCAAAGACATTAAGGTGATTGATAACAAATGGCTATTTAAAATCAAAGAACTAGTGGATGGTTCACTCAAAAAAAATAAAATCTAGACTTGTTTCCAATGGATATTTACAAGTTGCAAGCTATAATTTCTTGAAACATTTAGCCCTATAATTAAACAAGACACAATCAAAGTTCTTATCTCTATAGCTTTAAGTAACAAATGGGTACTGCGATAGATACAAATAATGCTTTTCTCAATGATACACTATATGAAGAAGTGTTTATGAGGCACCAACTGGATTTGTTGACAAGTCTTACTCTGATTATGTCTACAAACTCAAAAAGTCACTATATTGACTTAAACAAGCCTTATGTGATTGATTTGATATTTTATCTTAAGTTTTGATTCATTTAGGATTCACTACAACAAATTTAGATTATTCATTATTTCTTTTAGTGATGGCTTCCTCCAAGATATATGCAGTTATTTATATTGATGATATGATACTCACTAGTTCTGATTATCTCAAAGTATATGAATTTATTTAATTATTGCATGCTAGATTTTCTCTCAAAGATATGAGAGTTCTTCATTATTTTTCTAGATATTGAGATATCCTCTCTTCCTAATCATCATCTCTTGTTCTAGTAGTTAAAGTATATAAACAACATTCTGGATAAAACTCAAATGAATAATGCTAAACTAGTCATTACACTTATAGTGTCCAGCCTGAAATTAAGAGCTAATGAAGGCAATGATTTTGACAACCCTACATTATATGGGGATTATACTATATGTTACCATTACTAGGCCTAACATTGCTTTTGTGGTCAATAAGGTGTCTTAGTATATGAGTCATCCCAAAGAAATACACTGAAGTCCTATTAAAAGGATTTTGGGGTAGTTATATGGTATTGTTAATCAGGGTTTAGAATTTCAACCATCCACAGCCCTATATATCAATGGTTTTATTGATTTTGATTGGGATTCTAACCTAGATACTAGAAGGCTTATGCATATTCCTTGGTGCAAATATTTTTATCTCTAGAAAACAAACCAATGTGTCAAGTTCAATTATCAAAGTTGAATATAAGTGCCTTGCTTGTGCCACAATTGAGATTATATGGCTTCAATCTCTTATGAACAAACTAAAAATTACTATGCCTATGATAACTGTATTTTATATAGTTATTTTCATCTGTTTTATTAATTATAATTGTTATGTTCTTTACATCTTTAGTTAATTTTATTTGGTATAAATTAATATTTTCTATTTATTTTTAAGGAATATATTTTTAAGAAAATTAAATAATTTGAATCGAAAAAAGTACTTAATTGCAAATTTATGTCTAAAAATATAATTTAAAATAAAAGAGTGCTTAATTGCAATTAATAAAAGTCTAAAATATAATTTGAATTAAAATCAGGCTTCATTGTAATTAACAAAAATTTAAAAGTTAATTTAAATTAGTAAAAGACTTAATTGCAATTAAAGAAAGTTTAAAAGTTAATTTGAATTAAATTGGAGGGCTAAAATGCAATTAAGAAAATTTATTTTATGCACAGGAAAAAGAGGTCTTGCGCGCCATCACTAACGCGCTACACTAACCGTTCGATCAGGAAATCAATGGATACGATGAGGCGCGTGGATTGCAAACGTGACAAAAGAGACTGGACGCGGGTTTTCTGGATCATGCGGCTTGGTGCGCCATGTGGGGCCCATCTATTGCGTAGGCCGGCGTGTAGGGTGGGACCCACATGTCTCGCATTTTTTGATCTTGTGCCGCACAACCACATGCAATCTCTCCCTCCAACCTCTTAACATCTGCCACGTGTCCCACCATTTCTTGCAGCCAATCTTGGGATGACACGTGGCACGTTTCGGTGAACGCAAAACGCAAAACCACGCACGCGTTCCCAGTAGTTGTCCCCACATCATGGCGCCGCTTATCTCGTGCGATGTATGCCATGTGTGCTTGTTCCTCCCACCAATTAAAGGCTACCACGTGTCCCACTACATCCTCATTTTTGTACGCGTGTCTGCATAATTAAAGAAAAAATTCTCCCACACTTAATATTTTTTGATGTATTTTTTGGAGCTATAAATAGGGCATTTAATGCCAGAAAGAAGGGTTCCAGTTTTAAAGTTTTGTTCTAGTTTCATTTTGGGGTTGGACTGTGGAACACGCAGAAGCCATTTTTGGCTTCTATGGTGTTCTGTGTGTGCCAAAAATTTAGGAGCAGAAATGTTTTAATTTTCTTTGTGTTCTTGAGCGAATATTCCTTACGTGTTGTAATTTAATTTTTATTTATGAAGTAATTTAATTTTTCTAGGGTTTTATCTAAATTTATAAAGCTTGAATTTAATTATTTTTGAAAGATTTATAAGACTTTTAATTTGTTTATTCTATTTGTGCTTAATGCTTTTGATTATTGGAAAATTTATCAAATGATTTGTGGCATTTAAATAAACTTGAGAAAGACATTTTTGTGTATATTGCTCGTGTTTAGGGTAACATGTATGATGAAAGGATAGGAACATTCTTTATTGTATGTGCAATTATTGGAGAACTTTGAACGTAATGAATCTTGGTGAATTTAATTCTCATAGGAATATAGTGAATTATTTCAGCAAGGTGTGTTTATTTGTTATTGGAAGAGACATATGGATAAAATTAGTAGTTCTCTGTTGACAAATTAAATGTACAAGAAAAATATAAATCAATAGAAAATAATATGATTCGAGTGGATTAATTTGGTGAAACAGCAATCCTAGATTTTTCTTATTTATTGTTTACAAAAATTAGTAGTGAAACATCTTCCAATTAACGATTATTTTGGATAAAATCAGAGTGAAATAATTTTAGTACTTAACAAACTATAGTAACAAATCTTCGTGTGAATGATACTTTACTTATCAAATTTTGTTACTTGTGACCGTGTATACTTGCAACTTTTATGTTCTCCTAAAAGAGACAACAACCTACAATACCAATGTTGTGGTGTGACAGCATAAGGGCTATTGCATTAATAGCTAACCCTATCTTGCATTCTAAAACAAACACATTTATTTGGATTGCCATTTTATTCGAGAAAGAATTGCATAAAAATAATTAAATGTGCAGCATGTGCCATCATATGACCAAATTACTAATAGATTGAAGCCTTTTCAGCTCCTTAGAAGCAAACTTAGTGTCACTTAAGTGCCACAAAATTTGAGGGGGTATAGAGACCATAACTCAGGTTATACTTGAAGAAGAATTTGATGGTGAAGAATAAGGTGTTATGTAAAGTACAAGCTTTCAAAAGAAATGTTGTATTACCATCTGCACATATAAAGGTGTCCAAGGAAAAGTGGAGTAAGTTGTAACGATTCATGAAAGTGCAAGGTTGTCAAGTGCATTGTTCTAGCAAAGATATGTGTGTAGATTATTAGTGAAATTGTAAAACTATATAACTAAACCATTAGTAATTAGAAACTTGTAACAATCTCATGAGTTTGATTCTTGCATTGAATTTTACCTTTCTTTTTTCTATTATAAGCGAATACATAGTATTAACACTAAATGTATGCTTTGTGCCAAAGCTAAGTTAAAAAGGAAAAGAAAATAGCATTAGTAATTCATTAACAATTCAATAAAGTTCTTCAGGTATTTTTCATCCAAAGCCTTTCATTAATGTTTAGTTTTCTTAACAAAAATTCAAACATTCAAGAAAAATCACAAAAGGAATATATAACATATCATTAATTGACAAATAAATAATTATATATAAACTATCCAAAATTCCTCTAAATGATAAAATAAAATTTTGATACATCTATTTAGGAGGAATTCAAATATTAATAAAAGAATATTTTAGAGAATGAATTTATACACAAATAAAGATAGCATTGCTAAATGATAGAATAATAAACCGAAAAGATGTTTTATTAAGAATGATCCATGAAAATCTTGGATATCAAAAATTAAAATTTACAAAATACCCTAGAAGTAATTGCACAAGATTCAATTGCTCTTCTAACATAATTAGGCAATCGGGACCTAGATGATGAGTGGAAATGTCAACCTATAAACTCTTTTTGCGAGCTCTATTTCAACTCAGTCAAACAGGCCTCATAATATGAATTAAGCAAGAAACACAATGGAAGAGCAAAATAAAATACTTTATTCAACACACAACTAAAACAATTAGTAGATATGAAAACAACAATCTGCGGTAACTATACTAGTGATAGTATGCCATATAAGCTCCTTTCCAGGCTAGAACAATACTTAAACAATGAAAAAAAACACAACATATGAATCAAGCATGCATACTGTAAAGCTAAAAAGGATTTCCAATCACTTTAAGATCTCATATATAGAATATATTCGATAAATTGTGATTATACTCTCATAGTATGTGATTGAACAAAGCATAGCATATCTTAATAAAAAGTCTGATACCTGGTACATAACCAGTGTAAAAAGATACCAATCCCTTAAACGCTCACATAAAACTCATACGATCATACAAAACATAGCAAACTAATTAAAAAGTCTAACATTGGGTACACAATCAGGATAAGTAGCTACAGACTTCGTAGAGACTCAGACCAAACTTGTATACAAATAAAAAGCATAAGCAATATAAATTAATCATGAAGTAGGTAGACTAATTTAATATAGTAAAAGCAATAAACATAAAGTTTTAAGTATGCTACACATAAAATAAAGAAAGAATGCAATTACAAAAATAAAAAAGCTTTCTAAACAAAGTCTAAATCTAGTATGTTGGTATGTATATGATAGAAACTCATACATGCAATTGAAGTAAGTAAAACACTTTAACCGATAACAATGAAAGTAGTAAACAATAATCACAATCAGCCAGTATATGAAGCATTTAATATAATATTTAGTAATCAAAAAGTAGGTGATAAATATTAAAAGTTTTTTAATCAAAGTTTAAACCTCAATATATTGAAACATACACGATCTAAACTGATAATGTAATAACCAATCATTATAGCATACACAACACTAGATATAATGAGGTAAACCCACATAAAGCCCCTACGTATGTGACAACCTCCTTGGGTTTCTTATGACAACCACTAGATGGCAAACAAATCTACTGATTAATAAAATAATTACAACCCTAATATAAATAACACTACAATTACCTCTATTAGTCGAGAGCTCTGTTTGAATTGTTTATTGCTACCCTCTCTTGCTACCTTTGTAACGACTTGGTCTGACACATGAACCCGACTTTCTTTTAAAGCCAAAACTACTCAATGTAGTGTGATCAGAAATTGGAGATCATTAAAATTCAATAATGTGAACAAATAAACATGAAAGCCACTCTCAATCAAGAACTCCCAACAACCACCATGGGAAACACATTCAACCATGTATCACGCACAATTAAAATGGAAAACACATTTAACCACTTATCACTAACAACACTTAGTCGACACAAGGCTTATCACCATATAACCACCCTATATATGAAAAAGTTACATCCTAGAAACTATAAGCTAACACACAACTAATAGCCACACAAGCTCCTCATAAATAAAAATTTATATCCTATTAACTATCAGCGACACATGGCTCACACTCACATAGGATTCTTATATAAAACACACTTGCAAACATTGCCTCGAGTACTCATCATATAAGTGTATTGTTTTGTTTACACAATCATGAATCACTAATACCAAATAACACTCAAGGCAATAATGATATGAAAACAAAAAATGAGATGTCCATTTGACAAAGCTTCACTACGATGTTTCTAGATAAGAAATAAGAAGAGATTGGGTTATATATAGAACTTACCCTATCACAACAAGCAACCTCGTTGAGGCCTCATCGAGGGTCCTTACCGACCACCTAATTGGGGGTTTGGTGAGGGTTTAGCAAGGGCCTCGTTAAGGTACCAAAATATCCCATTTCTAATTTCCAAAATTGTTGAATAATTTCCATAAATACCTACATTCTAAATGAAACAAAAACAGAAGCGGAAATGTTGAGGAGAAAGCATGTAAACATGCTCGCATATAAAGTATACCTAACTATGTGCATAAGTGCATTACTGATTATTAGTAACCAATATTACACACAAAAAGATAGATACACTAAGTAAAATAAACAAATTCTATGTATTGTATACATCAAGCCAATTAGGACACAAAAGAATACAAGACTTACAAGAAGATTTAATGAGAGAAGAAAAACCATACATTTTCAATACACTACATATTAGGATATTCATTAACAAACAGTCATAATAGTTCATGTTAGGAATAGACACTCAAAACTCACAAAGAACACGTGAATGAAAACATATCAACTCAACTCTTTCACGATAACTAATAACATATATGGGCAAGAACATAGATGATAGAATAAACATAGAAAATTTATGTTATTCAAGTAACAACAATGTTGTCTCTTTTGGAGAACATAAAATCGTGCAAGTATACACGGTCACTGTTGTGTGTTTTACAATACACAAAAATGTGCAAGCAAACACGGTCACAAGTAATAAATTTGATAAGTAAGTTATCGTTCCCATGGAGATTTGTTACTACAGTTTGTCGAGTACTAAAATTATATCTCTCTGATTTTATTCAAAACGCTTGTTGATTCGAATAAATGTAAGAAAAGAGTTTAAAAACAAAATAAAAGAAATCTAGGATTGGAATTTTTCACCAAATTAATCAACTCAAATCATTTTATTTTCTTTTGATTTATATTTTTTAGTACATTAAATTTGTCAACCGAAAACTTCTAATTTTATTCATACATCTCTTCCGAGCTCCATACAAACACACCTCGTTAAATTAATTCACTATATTCCTATGAGAATTAAATTCACCGAGATTCATTACGTTTTAAGTTTTCAAATGGTCACACATACAATTAGGGTATATTCCTATCCTTCATCATACATGTCATTCTATCTACGAGCAATATACACACAAATGCCTCTTCCAAGTTTATTCATGTGCCACGGATCATTTCGATAAGATTAGTAAATAATCAAAAAGCATTAAGCACAAAATAGAACGAACAAATCAAACGTCTTATAAATCTATCAAAAATAATTAAAATAAAAGCTTCATAAATTAAGATCAAATGCAACCCTAGAAAAATTAAATTACTTCATAAAATTAAATTAAAAATTACAACAGATTCAGAAAAATAAGATGAAGAAGAAGGAAAATTAAAACAACACTTAGAACAAATATTTGGCACACGTAGAACACAACAAAAGCCAAAAAATGGCTTCTGCGTGTTCTACCGTCCAAAACCGAGCAACACAAGAAAATTGAACTCTACCCAAAACTCCAAAAACTTTCTAAAACTATCAGCTTATCTCCTATTTATAGCTAAAAATAATACATCTAAATTATTACATTTTTTTATTTTATTTTTTATAAAAACGCATAATAATTTTATATCGAAAAATAAAATCATGCGTATCGAAATTCGATATCCAAAACATTAAATAAATTCACACGTGAGACAGGGCGTCGTTCATATTTTTTAATTCATTATGTGTGCCACGTGTCAGCGTCTGATTCGCTGAAAAGAATTAAAGCGGACACATGGCAGCTTCTGATTGGTTGTGGGAAACGGCGCAGGGGACATGAGAGCACAGGAGACAACGGCCACATACGGGCGTGATCCTACACTTTCGCACTCATCATAACATGACACGTGTCATCATATGATTGGCTGAAAATAAAGGGGGACACGTGGAAGTTACTGATTCGCAGAAAGGATCCAGACGGACACGTGGCATTTTCTATTTGCAGCAAAATCCGGTTGCACGCAGAGATCAGCGCACGGGATCAGAGGCGTGCGTACGTGAGGGACAGCGGCTGGACGCGTCATAGAAGTGGGTCCCACGTGCACGCCAGCCTGCGCGGCCGGTGGGCCCCACTCATGCGCCGAGACGCGTGAAAGAATCTGCACCCACGCCAGTTGGTCGGGTGTGATCGGCACGTGCGAATCTCAACCGTTTCATCTTTGATCGGACGGTCCACGTTTCACGCGTGCATATCAGCGTGTGGTTCTTCTCACCTGCGTAGAAAATTAAACTTTAACTAATTGGATTTTGGCCCACAAATTTATTTCAAATTACATTTTCAACTTTCTTTAATTACAGTTTAGCCCTTTTCTAATTTAAATTAAATTTTTAAACTTTTAATAATTAAAATAAAGCCCGAATTTAATTTAAATTATATTTTCGACTTTTATAAATTGCAATTAAATACTATTTTATTTGAAATTATATTTTTCGACACAAATTTGCAATTAATTAAGTTTTTCGATACAAATTATTTAATTTTATTAAAATATAAAAAAACAGTAAATACTAATTTATTAAACTAAAATTAACTAAAAACATTAAGAACATAGCAATTTTAATTAATAAAATAGGTGAAAATAACTATATAAAATACAGTTATCAACACCCCGAAACTTAAGTTTTTGCTAGTACTCGAGCAAAAGAAAAGAAATAAAACAAAGATAACTACATTTAAAATAGTGATTTTCAAAATATTTCTTTTTAGTCATTCCAATTTACATAACTCGAAGAAATAAAAGAATTTTATCTAAGTATCAAAATCAATTTAAAAATATATTCCTTTTTCACAATGAATTGTAGTGTGTGTGTGAAGTCTTTTCATATTTCATCACATGCAATCCGGATCAGTTTATGCAAATATAAAATAAAACAGATTTTAATGAAATCACAAATCTCATACGTTTATTTTTCATTTCTCTCTCCACTAATGTAGACAAACACAACCAAAAATCAATATGACTTTAATAAGCTTGTAATGTATGGCTTAGGTAAAGGTAGGATAAAAGATATATTTAGCTCAATTTTTCCTAAACAACATTTTAGGATTGAAACAAGAGATCTTCTATCATCACAATAAATACTTCCAAATTTGGGATTTAACATCACATACAATAACCCTTTTTTTTATTTCTTTTTTTTCTGTTTTTTTTTTCTTTTCAATTTTTTTTTTCAGTATCCTCTATTTTTCCGATATATCATTAAATATTTACTAACAATTGTCACATGTTAGTGAGATAAGAAAAATATATATATCTGCACACGTATATATATTTTTTTAAGTAGGCTTTTGAAATGAAATATATATATATATATATATATATATATAAACTTTGAAGTTCAAAGGGGTATACTATGGATAAAACATGTAAAGGTAGATAGAAAGGCTCAAACGATCCAAAGATGACCTAAATCATTTTCTTAGTTAAATGTTATCTATAATTTCGCCTCGAGAGAAAATCAAACAAATTCTAAGCACTATGATACCACAAATATTTGTCAAATTCCATACTCATATAAACATTTTCTAAATTACCATAGCAATTCAAAATTCAAGACAAGTGATCATAAATATTTTGATTTGTAAAAATGAAACATACGTAAAACTTATTCATTGCTTAGACAATATTCAACTTTTTCAAGGCGTTATGCATCATTTAAATCAAAAGAAATAAAATCAAATCACTATTTATCGCATAATATCTTCAATCAACCATACAAAAAAAAAATTCACAAGCAATAACATCTAGAAAATATTTCAATTAAATTTAATATATCTACCACCCCTAAACTTAATATACACATTGTCCTCAATGTGTGAAAGTTAAAGAACATATGAGAATGGTTTAAAGACACTTCCTGGTTTGTTTGAATGGTTAATTCAAAATAGTTTCATTTCTTCCAAGTTGCACCTACGAGAAAAAAAATAAGTTAACATAACAAAATATATATAAAAAAAACTAATAAATGCGAAAAATAAAATAAAAAAAACACATGGGTGGCCTCCCAAGAAGCGCTTGATTTATAGTCGTCAGCTTGACTTCTCAATTATTTTTCTTTTTTTTAGTTAAGATTTGTGTGTCAACAAAATCTCAACTTACGAGAAAATTGAAAAATAGATTAAGCCAACAATAAAAACAATAAATAAAAAAAACAAATTTTTTAGTTTTTTTTTTCTTTATGTGAATTAAGATTTGTGTGTTAAAAAAAATCTCAACTCACGAGAAAATTGAAGAATAAACTAAACAAACAAAAATAAAAATAATGTATTTTTTTTCTTTTTGTTAAGTTAAGATTTGTGTGTTAAACAAAATCTCAACTCATTTGAAAATGGAGAAATAAATTAAACAAGAAACAATAAGTAAAACAAAAAAAATGATTTTTTTTTTCTTTTTGTAAGTTAAGATTTGTGTGTCAAACAAAATCTCAACTTACTTGAAAAATACAGAAAATAAGAAACAAAACACAAAAAACAAAACAAAATTTATTTTTCTTGTTGTAAGTTAAGATTTGTGTGTCAAACAATATCTCAACTTACGAGAAAATTGAAAAATAAATTAAACAAGCAAAAATAAAAATTTTGTTTTTTTTTCTTTTTGTAAGTTAAGATTTGTGTGTCAAACAAAATCTCAACTTACTTGAAAAATAAAGAAAATAAGAAACAAAAAACAAAACAAAATTTATTTTTCTTGTTGTAAGTTAAGATTTGTGTGTCAAACAATATCTCAACTTACGAGAAAATTGAAAAATAAATTAAACAAGCAAAAATAAAAATGTTGTTTTTTTTTCTTTTTGTAAGTTAAGATTTGTGTGTCAAACAAAATCTCAACTTACGCGAAAATTGAAAAATAAACTAAACAAACAAACATAAACAACAATAATAATAATTTTTTTTTGAATTAAAATCAAATTGATTCGTATTAATATCAACAATGAAAATAGTTAAAACAAATCCCCGAAAACGGCGCCAAAAACTTGTTGTGTGTTTTACAACACACAAAAAACGTGCAAGCATACACGGTCACAAGTAATAAATTTGATAAGTAAGTTATCGTTCCCACGGAGATTTGTTACTATAGTTTGTCGAGTACTAAAATTATCTCTCTCTGATTTTATTCAAAACGATCGTTGATTCGAACAAAGGTAAAAAAAGAGTTTAAAAACAAAATAAAAGAAATCTAGGATTGCAATTTTTCAACAAATTAATCAACTCAAATCATTTTATTTTCTTTTGATTTATATTTTTTAGTACATTAAATTTGTCAACCGAAAACTTCTAATTTTATTCATACATCTCTTCCGAGCTCCGTACAAACACAACTCGTTAAATTAATTCACTATATTCCTATGAGAATTAAATTCACCTAGATTCATTACGTTTTAAGTTTTCAAATGGTCACACATACAATTAGGGTATATTCCTATCCTTCATCATACATGTCATTCTATTTACGAGCAATATACACACAAATGCCTCTTCCAAGTTTATTCATGTGCCACGGATCATTTCGATAAGATTCGTAAATAATCAAAAAGCATTAAGCACAAAATAGAACGAAAAAATCGAACGTCTTATAAATCTATAAACAATAATTAAAATAAAAGCTTCATAAATTAAGATCAAATGCAACCCTAGAAAAATTAAATTACTTCATAAAATTAAATTAAAAATTACAACAGATTCAGAAAAATAAGATGAAGAAGAAGGAAAATTAAAACAACACTTAGAACAAATATTTGGCACACGCAGAACACAACAAAAGCCAAAAAAATGGCTTTTCCGTGTTCTACCGTCCAAAACCGAGCAACACAAGAAAATTAAACTCTACCCAAAACTCCAAAAACTTTCTAAAACTATCATCTTATCTCCTATTTATAGCTAAAAATAATACATCTAAATTATTACATTTTTTATTTTATTTTTTATAAAAACGCGTAATAATTTTATATCGAAAAATAAAATCATGCGTATCGAAATTCGATATCGAAAATATTAAATAAATTCACGCGTGAGACAGGGCACCGTTCAGAATTTTTAATTCATTATGCATGCCACGTGTCAGCGTCTGATTCGATGAAAAGAATTAAAGCGGACATGTGGCAACTTCTGATTGGTTGTGGGAAACACCGCAGGGGACATCAGAGCACGGGAGACAATGGCCACATACAGGCGCGATTCTGCGCTTTCGTGCTCATCATAATATGCCATGTGTCATTACATGATTGGCTGCAAAATAGAGTGGGACACGTGGCAGTTACTGATTTGAGGAAAGGATTCAGGTGGACACGTGGCAGCTTCTGATTGGAGGAAAATCTGGTTGCACGCAAAGCTGAGCACACGGGATCAGAGGTGCGCGTACGTGGGGGACAGCTGCTGGACGCGTCAGAGAAGTGGGTCCCACATGCATGCCAGCCTGCGCGGCAGGTGGGCCCCACTCGGGCGCCGAGCCGCGTGAAAGAATCTGCACACACGCGATTTGGTCGGGCGTGATCTGAACGCGCGCATCGTAGCCGTTTCTTCTTTGATCGGACGGTCCATGTTAGGCGCGTGGTTTATGGCGCGTAGCTCTTCTCATCTGCGCAAAAAATTAAACTTTATTAATTGCATTTTGACCCACAAATTTATTTCAAATTACATTTTCAACTTTCTTTAATTACAGTTTAGCCTTTTTTCTAATTTAAATTAAATTTTTAAACTTTTAAGAACTAAAATTAAGCCCAATTTTAATTTAAATTATATTTTTGACTTTTAAAAATTGTAATTAAGAACTCTATTATTTGAAATTATATTTTTAGACATAAATTTGCAATTAATTAAGTTTTTTGATAGAAATTATTTAATTTTATTAAAATAAATAAAAAATAGTAAAAACTAATTTATTAAACTAAAATTAACTAAAAACATTGAAAACATAGCAATTATAATTAATAAAATAGGTGAAAATAACTATATAAAATACAGTTATCAGTCCCCGCCATCAAGACTGGCGGAGACAAGAGCAAGTAATAAAATTTGATAAGTAAAGTATCGTTCCAACAGAGATTTGTTACTATAATTTGTTGAGTACTAAAATTATTTCACTCTAATTTTATCCAAAATAATCGTTAATTGGAACAAGTTAACTAAAGAGTTTTATAACAAAATAAAAGAATTTTAGGATTGCATTTTTTCACCAAATTAATCCACTCGAATCATATTATTTTCTCTTGATTTATAATTTTTAGTAAATTTAATTTGTCAACCAAGAACTTCTAATTTTATCCATACATCACTTATGAGCTTCATATAGACACATCTTGCTAAATTAATTCACTATATTCTTATGTGAATTAAATTCACCAAGATTCATTACGTTCTATGTTCTCAAATGGCCACACATACGATAAAGGTATATTTATATCCTTCATATATACATGTTATTCTATCCATGAGCAATATACACAAAAATGCCTCTTCCAAGTTTATTTAAGTTCCACGGATCAATTGATAAATTTTCCAATAATCAAAAGCATTAAGCACAAATAGAATAAACAAATTAAAAGTCTTATAAATCTTTCAAAAATAATTAAATCCAAGCTTCATAAATTTAGATAAAATGCAACCCTAGAAAAATTAAATTAGTTCATTATAAAAATTAAAATTACAGAATTGAAAGAATATCAGTTACAGAACACAAAGAAAATTAAAAAAAAATTGTTCTCTAAATTTTGGCACACGCAGAACACAACATAAGCCAAAAATGACTTCTGCATGTTCCATAGTCCAAGTCTCCAACTGAACCACAAAAACAACACCAAAACAAAAACTTCCTAATATTTCACAATAATCTCCTATTTATAGCTCCAACACTCTAAAAAAAATACATTATAAAATATTTTTCTTCTAAACACGTGGGAGACATTTTTCTTTGATAATGCAGACACGCGTATGAAACTAGGGATATCGAAATTGTTATTTTAACATACGCGTGGGAGACATTAAAACAACTAAAAAGGGCATTATTTTAGATTTATTTTTAATTAAACCCACATGCCACATGTCATCATTTGATTCCCTATAAGAAATAGTGGGACACGTGGCAACATTTCATATGGTGTCAAGAACGGGCGCACGCGAAATGTGTTGCACGGGATAAACGGCGTCAAGACACATGGGGACAGAAAGCTGCTGGAAACGTGTGCACTGGTTCTGCGTTTTTGTGTTCATAAAAAATGTGCCACGTGTTAGCACAAGATTAGCTGCAAGAAATGGTGGGACACGTGGTAGACTTTAAATGGTTAGAGGGAGAGCTTGCTCGTGGTTGCACCGTACGGGATCAACGCATTTGAGACATGTGGGTCGCACCTTACATGCCGGCTTGCGTGGTAGGTGAGCCCCACTCAGCGCCGAGCAACGTGCACCTGAATACTTACGTCCACTCGAGATTGTCGCGTCTGGTTCCACATACCTCAATTTTTTTTTCTATTTGTGAGTTATGATTTGTGTGTCAAACAAAATCTCAACTTACGATAAAATTGAAAAATAAATTAAGCAAATAACAAGAAGCATAATTTTTTTATTTTTAATTTTGTTTTTTTAATTTTTTTAATTTTTTTTTTAGAAAAATTAAATTACTTTATAAATAAAATTAAAATTACAAGAACGAAAATACTAAAACATTTAAGGAATATTTAGCTGAAGAACACAAAGAAAATTAAAACATCATCTACGCAGAAACACAACAGAAGCCAAAATGGCTTCTACGTGTTATCTACCCATTCAACCCCAAAAAAATCTCAAAACAAAACCTCCTATTTTATCACAATAATCCCCTATTTATAACTCTAAAAAATACATCATAAAATATAATTTTCTGCACGCGGGAGACAAAATAGTATATCGAAAATAATAATTAAATCCATGTGTGGGACAAGATTTTTGAAACATGTATTCACGCGTGTAAAATATATACAACGCAAAATAAGGGAACATACGCCATTGCTGATTTTTGTTTCGATTCATACTGCCACGTGTCGTGATATGATTCACTGTAAGATATAATGAGACATATGGCATCTATTTATTCATTGTGAAGAGAGAGCAAATGCAAAACACGTCACACGGGGTAATGGCACGTGAGATACGTGGGTCCCCCAAAAATAGTTGGAACTGTGTGCGCTGGTTCTATGCTATAGTTTTACCCAATACGTGTCACGTGTCCATTTCAGATTAGCTGTAGGAATATTTGAGACACGTGGCATTGTTTGATTTATTGGACAGTTAGGGCATGCAAAGTTTCTATGGATCGCGTCGCACAGGAAACTACCTACGTAGCAGACATGTGGGTCCCACCCTGCGTGGTAGGTGGGCCCTACTCAACGTCGAGCAACATGCACCTAAATACCCACGTCCACTCGAGATTGTCGAGTTTGGTTCCATGCGTCTCATCGTAGGCGTTGATTTCCTGATCAAACGGTTGGTGTCACGCATTGGTGATTGGGCAAGTTGCCTCCTTTTCCTACGCAGATAATAAATCTCCTTAATTACATTTTTGTCCTCTAATTTAATTTAAATTAATTTTTAACTTTCGTTAATTGCAATTACACTCTTTTTCTAATTTAAATTAACTTTTAAACTTTCATTAATTGCAATTAAGCCCTATTTTAGTTGAAATTATATTTTCAAATTTTTATTTTCAATTAAGTGCTTTTTCGATTTAAATACTTTAATTTTCTTAAAAATATCTTCCTTAAGAAATTAAGAGTAAATATTAATTTATTTCATTAAAATTAACTAAAAAGTCCAGAACATAGCAATTATAATTAATAAAATAACTAAAAATAACTATATAAAATATAGTTATCAAACACCTTAATCCATAGAACAGTAAGAAGAAGTATCCAATATAAATAGTCAATGTTACAACTATTACAACTCTCATTCAAACTCAGAACATAAGGACTCAAAAGAACCCTAAAGTGATATTACAATCCATCTCTAAACTCTAAACAATGTATTCCTCTTGAAAATAAGTTGTTTACAATGAGGAAACCTTAGAACTGCTAAGGACTCAGATAGAACACACACTAAGAAGAAGAAGAGACGAGAAAATCATGTAGCGGCTCCAACCCTAAAACCAGAGAAAGAAAAGTATATATAGCCCCACTCAAAATTATGAAAATGCCCTTTGATTTCCTTAAGGTTTTGTACATGAATGGGTGAAAAGTCTAGTCCAAATGTTGGTTAAATAATGGACTATAAACACCACATTGAGTCCAATCTAATTGGGGCATTTAATGTAATATGTGAAGCTACTATAATACCCTTGACTACTTTTTTTCTACAAAAAATATTCTTATATGCTCATTACCCACTTTAAAATAGGTGGAAATTATAACAATCACAATTCTTCTCCTTGAGAGAAAGGAAAAGTGCATTGTTTTTCTTTTCCCCTACCATACGCACGATTAAGTGATTTTGACCCTAACCAAGTTCATACAATGGTAGAACTTAGTTATGGATAATGTTTTAGTGAGCATATCAACAGTATTATCCTTAGTAGTTACTTTATCTATTCTAACTAAATTATGTGTTACATAATCTCTAGTAAAACAAAATTTTATGCCAATATGTTTATATTTGCTATGGAACACAAGATGCTTGGGGAGATGTATAGGTGATTGATTATCATAGTACACCATTCCTGGTATGTCATCATTGGTAACCATGAGTTGTTTGGTAATCCCCTTGACCTAGACGATCTCCTTGATAGCTTCCACAACAGGTTAAAGGTTAAATTTCCAACTCATAGGATTGTCAAACATTATGACTATGTATCTAGATAGAGATTTTCTCTTATCTTTATCACTTACATAATCTGGGTCAGTATAGCCTTACATAACTTGAGAACTCAATAATCTCTTTTTATATACCAAAGTAATACCTAAAGTGCCTTTAACATATCTCAAAATGCACTTAGCTTCTATCCAAAGATGTTTTCCATGATTTGACATGTATCTACTTAAAACATTCACTATATATGCCAAATCAAGTCATGTGCAAACCATGGAAAACATAAAAAATCCAACAACACTAAAATATGGAACTTTATACATGTATTCAAATTCTTTGTTAGTCTTTGGACAATCATACAAAGATAGGACAAAATGTGCACCCAAAGGAAGTTGAACAGTTTTAGCTTAAAGCATAAAAAATGTTTTGATTACATTTTACAAATAAGGTTTCTGGGAAATGCACATTGTATTAGATTTGTCATTTATACTTATGTCCATGCCTAGTATTTTACAAGCATTCCTTAAGTTTTCATTTCAAACTTAGAGTTCAATTTGGTTTTAAGAGAGTGTGTTTGAACTTTAATTTTACTAGCCAATAGCATGTCATCAACATAAAGTAAAAGATAAACAAGTTCAATGACTTCCTTTACTTTGAAATACACACAATAATCATCATTACATTTCATGAAACCAATTTTAAGCATGAAAGTGTCAAATCTCATTTACCATTCCTTAAGGATTTCTTCAAACCATACAAAGATTTTTTTAAAGCATATTTTATTTTCCTTTATCAATAAAACCTTCAATTTGATTAGTGTAAACGATTTCATTAAGTTCACCATGCAAAAAAGCAATTTTTACATACATTTGTTCTAAATGCATGTTAAATTTTACTACCAAGGATAGAAGTATTCTAATAAAGGTGAATTTAAAAACAAGAAAAAACACTTCATTATAATCAACTCATTTATTTTGAGAAAACACGTATGCTTTGTATTTAACTAAGTTTTACTATGTAAATCCTCAATATTTCTAAATAGTCTCTTATAGCAAACTAGTTTAACATTACCAGGTTTCTTTACAAGAATCCAAGTTTTATTTTTATTCAGAGAATTCATTTCATCACACATAACATCATACCATTTATCATAATTAGAAAAAATCATGACATCAACACATGATTTAGGTTCACCATTATCAATGTCAATAGTAGAAGATAAAGCATAAGCAATAAGGTCCAAGTTACTATACTTGAGAGAAATCGATATATGTATTTGTTCCCTATCTCCAACCAACTAATAATTAGAAAGATTATTAAAGTCACCAAGACACTTATCAAGAGTCTTAACATCCCTATTTTCAGTAGTATCTATCCCATTAAGGTAAGGTATTGCACTTGTCTCTACATCAAGTAGATCATCACTTATAGGGTCATTGGAACCACTAATATATTTATATACTTTTTTTTTCATTAAACATAGTATCTCTACTAACAATATATTTACTTAAACTAGGGTACCAAAGTTTGTATCCTTGGACACCTACAATGTATCCTAAGAAAACAAATTTTAGAGATCTAAGTTGTAGTTTAACTTCCGTATTATGACAATATGCAATGCAACCAAATATCTTTAAATTCTAATAACTAGCACATGGCCAGACCACACTTGCTTAGGGATTTTAAATTCTAAAGTATAGGATAGACATCTATTTATAAGATGGTAGTTATTTTAATAGCATTTGGCCAAAGGGTTTTAGGTAGACTCAAGTAAGATAACATGCACCTAACTCTTTTAAAGATATTTCATATTCATCCTTTCAACTAAGCCATTTTGTTAGGGTATTCTTGCTACAATCATATGCCTAAGAATATCATTTGTTTTTGCACAAATACTTCTCTAAGTATCTTATCTGATAGATTCAAAAAGCAATGTCGCAAAAGCTTTTCTTTCCACCTACTATTTAATTTCATCAATGGCCTTTTTTTTTGGAATTCATCAACATTTGAGGCACCATGAGAGTCCTCTTAGACCAAGAAGGAATGCAACTCAAAGGGAAAATTTTGGTACTTTATGGAGGGAGTTATGACTCAATAACCCAAATGGGGACTTAAGAAACTTATTTTCTTGATCACCCTATGGTTTTCAAAGAATAGACGAAGAAGAAGACACTCGAAGATTTTGTTGAACCCTAGTAAGCCCTAATAACAAAAGAACTCATTAAAAGATAAAAAATGGCTCCGATACTTGATTTGTTGGGAATCAACACTCAAACTCCAAAAGAACACGTAAATGCAAACATTTTAACTCAAAGATTACAAGATAATGAATAACACATATGAACAAGAAAGTATATGCTAGAAGAATAATCCACTATAAATAGTCAAGAGGAGGGGAGAAGAACAATCCACCATAAATAGTCGAAGTTACAATGATTATAGAACTTGTTATAAACCAAAACATAAGGACTCACAAGAACCCAAAAGTGGCATTACAACCCATCTTTGAACTCAAAACAACGTATTCCTCTTGAAGATAATTTGTTTATATCGAGAAAACCTTAGAAACGCTAAGGACTCATAGAAAATACACAAAAATAAAAGGAGATGAGAAAATAGTGTAGCAACTCCAAACCTTATAGAAGAAAACATAAACTCAAAATGAAAGAAGTATTACATTAAGAAACTAGAGATAATATTCCACTATAATTCAAATTTTGTGAAAATTATAAATCCAATCTTTAAGAATTAGATTGTATAAGAGAACAGGTAGATAATACCTAGATACTATAGTAAATGAAATACATAAAAAATTATTGGAGAAGACAAAGGTAGATATATCACTTTTACAAAATATGAAGATTCGTGACATGTGTTATATAGATTCCTTTATTGTGAATATGAAATATATTATCATAAGTTACCACCCTCTATGCAAGAAATGTATAAGGAAATAGTTTTTTCATAAATTACTTGAAACATTACAAAACACTATAGCATATGAATGAAATAAAAGGAATATCGAGACTATAGAAGACACCCTACAAGGAAGAAGAAAAATCCTTAAAAATTAAATAATCAATTAATGTCAAGGAATAAAATAATATAAATAGATAAGAGAAAAAAATAAAATCTGTTGTCATACAAGAGATTTTAAAATGCCATGAAAATATGAATGTAACATAAAGATTTAAAAAAAAGTATAAAAAATAAATCTTAATAAAGTATTAAAAGATACACATATAATAATAGGAGGAGAAACTTTTTATATCTCCATGATATATTAACTATAAATAAAGAGTTGATTTATTAATAGAAAATAACTTCATAATCCTATATCAATCATTTAAACAAAAATAAATCTAACAATATTATATGGTGAAACCATTTATGTGCCAAAAGAAAGAAAAGTTTTGACAGTATCAAACCCAACTTTTAAACAACAATATTGATGAGTACTCAAAAAAACACTAAAATTACCATGATTTTATATTTAATTTATCTGTGATTAAATTTAACTTTGTTGGCTATTTGTAAACATGATATAATAATAACGTTGTTATGCTTGCGAAATATTAAATAAGTAAAAATCTCTAAAATGAATTGATTTTATTTTTATTCAAGATTTTATATTAAGAATGTTAGAGAGAAATATATTATTTTTCATTACAAACTTAAATCTGAAAATTAGATTTTAAGGTTTAGTTTTCCGGTATAATTTAGAATAGTACTATTTTATTTGTTGGTACAATCACACGATAGATAGAGTGAAGCTCTATTTCAAAAGTTTTTATAAGAATTATTATCTGAAAATGTATTGAAAACATGTTTTTAGTAGTAGTTTTAAAACTTGAAAGGTAGTACTCGAATAATTAAATTCTTAGGTTTAATTTGGACACCTTGAATAAAGTTTAACCTATCTAACCCCACCAAAGGTGTCATTTAAATGGTTCATTTTCAATCTCTTAGAAAAAAAGAATTAATTTAATTAACCAAATTAGTTATCAACCTCACTCATATGTGTTAATTGATTTGTTTAGTTAACAGAGAATATCTAACCCCACCAAAGGTGGTATTCATATAAAAAAGAGAGAATCAATAAATATCAATTTATATCTTTAATAACCTAAATAATATGAGCAAGCATAATTAATATAGTTATTATATCCATAAATACTCCACTATTATAAATGATAAAATTTGCATAAATGTTTATTGAATCTGTATCTATATTTATTTTTATGTTATTAGATTAGAAACACAAAAACCCAAATATCGTAACAGAATGTTTAGGATTTAATTTCGTTTTTAAAAGTTTGAATAATAACTTAAAAACCACATATATTCCTTCCTTAGATCGACCTTGGGAGTATACTTGCGAGAGTTTTATAAATATAAAACCAAAGTATTGGAAAGATCGACGATGTTGGTTTTTCCTCATCAAATATCAAAATAAAAATGTGATAAGATTAATACAAAACAAAAACCTTATTTTAAAACATTTCGTTATACAAAGAAGAGAAACAAAACTCTTTTTGCAATGAAATATAAGAAGATAAAGCCTTAAGATGTATAAGAAGAGTGTTACAAACAGTAAGCTAAAAAAACCCTTTTGATCCTAAAATCAATAGGTTTAAAGTCATAGCAAACATAAAATTCAAAGATCCTAACAAAGTTATAAGATTTAAACCAAGGATTTATACTCCAGAGGATAAAAATATATTTGAAAAATAAATTCAAGAACTTTTGAAATTAAATTCATACTATCCAATAATTCACCTCACTCAACCCATCATTTTAGTTGAAAAAGAAAAAGGAGAATAGTAATAATTTTCAAAACTTTGAATAAATAAACCAATGATTATGGATATTTTATTTCAAAAAAATAAAAATAATTATCACTAATAAAAGAAAAGAAATAATTTTCAAATTTTGATTATAAAAGTATATTTTAGTAAATAAGACTTGACGAATGATTACAGAAATTAACAGCATTTGATTGCATACAAGGACAAATCCAATGGACAATAGTACCATTTGGATTAAAACAAGCACTGTGTATTTTCCAATGACATATGGATAATATATTCAAGAAACTACATAATATTTTTTTTGTGTATGTATGGATGATATTTAAGTTTTTAATAATGACTTAACTAAACATTACTTAGATATTATTAATATCTTACAAGAATGTAGGAAAAAAGAATTTGTTCTATTAGAAAAGAAGGTTGTAATAGCCCAAAAAATTATGTAGACACGCCAAAAAGCTAACAGAGATGTGAAAATCATTACAAAATAAAAAAAGAAGGTTATGCTTAAAAATGGAGAGAAAAAAATATATTGTACGTGGACAAGGTAAAAGCACAAGTAAAAAACTTGTCAATTTATACTATCCAAGTACATGTGATAAAATGATAATAGAAATAAACACTTTACATAAATATTATACATTAGTTTTAATAAAACTAAATTGCAAAGATGAATATATTTGTAGATACACTTCATGATCTTTCCAAGATCCATAATAAAAATGAAAATGAATATCTAGGTATTAAAAAGGCTATAAAGAAATTTACAATATATTTTATTCGTTCAAGAATTATTATCAAAATAAATAACAATTTTTGAAAATTTCTAGACAACTAATATTCCATGTGATTATAAGCATGCCCGATTAATTAGATGACTACAATGGTTCAATTATTCCTAATTTCATGTTGAAAATTTACTAAGAAATAAGAACGATTCAGCTGGCATATTAACTAAAAACTAGCACTTCTAACTATTTTTGTTTTGGCATAGACACGAAGATCAAAGAAAAAGAAATCAAAATCCTACATGATAATTGGAACACCAATTTTGTGTGATGAATACACAAGTATATGTATCGTAACAAGTAATATAATGATAACATAATATTGTTCCCATGGAGATTATGTTATTAGAAACTAATTTTTAAAAAAAATAATAAAAATCAATTTTTTTGCGTTTTTATATTTTAAGAAAGAAAAATTAAAAGAACTAAAAATAAATAACAATAATTAATTAATTAAATTACATTTGATAACTAAGAAGATATATGAAAAAATATCTAGGAATACTTAATCCTTCCAATTTTATAAACATGTGAATCAATAAAATCCCTCCAATATACTTAATCCATATATCAAGTAAACTACACTACTCATTAAGTCCATCGATTACAGATCGTATACATAACACTCATATATCTATACCTAGAAACTATACATGTTATTTAATCAAAATAATCAATTAAATAATTCTCTCAAATCCATTTAATTGCCTCTATATATCAATTGTTTGCTAATCAATTCATAGCATAAAAATCAGATTAAATAATATAATTAAATTAAAATCATAATTGGGGTAAAATATTAGATCATCAAATGTTAAAAATTGGGTTCATAAGACCCCTAGATTAATAAATTAACTAAACATAATTTTGTTTATAAAGCTCATTTTTTCATAAAAAAGACATAAATTTTTCTCTCTATTTAGAGGGTTTGTAATACTAATCTCCTATTGAATTTTCACAAAAATTGTATCTCCTTATGAATTTTTCTCTCTATTTAGCTCCAAAGACTGATAAAAACTATGTTAATTATGGCTCAATAGGGTTTATGGGGTGATTAGAGGGTTAAATATAGCTCAGGAGAAATTTGGACCATCAGATCAGCTTCAGAGGAAAGACTGGGATTTAAAAAAGCAAAATTGCAAAGCCAACCAATAAAAACATGACATATGGCACACAAAATTCACTGGGAGAATCAAAGCACGACACATGGCAAGGGAAGACAGGTTTGGTCAATGCATGCTGAGTCAATGTCTCGTGACTCAACATGATTTGGGCTAATGGATGGCATGATACACGTGTGGAAAGAATGGACGATTCAGGTAATGAGGCATGGTAAACTCGTTGACTAAGCGTCAAACTCGAATTGAATGTCATGTTGACACATTTTGTAGCTTTGTATTAGGCTATAAACACGATGATCTATGATTGGGAATTTCTACTGGTGTGGCTTCCGTGTGACTTGCCCAGTAAACTCTTTTGCTTATATGGTATCCACGTGGCAACTTCTGATTGGTCATACGTTAAAAAATTATAAAAAGTCTAGAAAAATCCCAAAAAAAAATCAAACCTTATATTTTCACCCATTTTCACTATACAAATTATATTTATGGCCAATCAATTCATAGCATAAAAATCAGATTAAATAATATAATTAAATTAAAATCATAATTGGGGTAAAATATTATATCATCACATGGTAAAAATTGGGTTCATAAGACCCCTAGATTAATAATTAACTAAACATAATTTTATTCATAAAGCTCATTTTTTCATAAAAAGAAATCATAAAGAAAGGAGTATAAGAAGAAATACAATCAATCTCTTGATTTGTAATACTAATATCTTATTGAATCTCTACAAAAATTGCATCTCCTTATCAATTTTTCTCTCTTCTTAGCTCCAAAAAATGATAAAAAAAAATGTGTTAATTATGGCTCAATAGGTTTTACGGGATGATTAGAGGGTTAAATATAGCTCAAGTGTAATTTGGACTATCAGATCAACTTCAAATCAAGGTTTGGGATCACAACAAGCAAAATTAACAGTGTCAACCAATGACAACATGACACATGACACATGGAATTCACTAGGAGAATTAGAACGCGTCATGTGGCAAAGGAAACATAATTTGGGAAAACGGATGGTGTGGCGCACTTGTGGAAATAACAGATAATTCAAGTAATGACGCATGGTATTCTCGTTGACCAAGCGCTGAACTTGGATTGAACATCGGGATGACATGTGACCAACTTGGGATATTATATCTTAAAAAATCCTTAAAAGATATAATCAAAGAAGCTAACCTCTTTGGCTAAGAAGAAAGAACCTAAATTTTTAGACTCTAAAAGTTATAAGGTTAATTCCTCTATCCCAAATGAAAAAAAAAGGAATCAAAATTATAAAAACAAATGAAGGAGAAAATAATCTCCTTATAAAAAAGCTTAATTGGAAAAATGAAGCAAAAAAGGAAGAATCTCCAAAGACTAAACTTTATGTAGTCTAGCTACAATGACCCCAAACTTGAAAGAGCTATAACAGGCTTATCAACAACAAGATAAAACCAAAAGGTAGTTTTTCCATGCCAAGGCCATTATATTCTTTAGAGATAGCCAAGAAATATTCCTAAGGAGTACATCAATCAGGCGATAGTAGCATATTGAAGTCAATCAGAAGAGTATCTAGATTGATGTTGTTTAGAGAAGCAACCAACAACTTTTTTGTTTCCAATGAAGAAAAAGTACATCACAAAAATCTTACAAGACAACAATGGTTGAGTTTGTATAACTTAACCAAAAAGTCTACTAGGTAACATATCAATGATATGAAGTTTTACACTTCAGAGAAGGAATTCTTGCAAATAGCTAGTTCAATATCAGAGAATGGGCAGGTTCAATATTTAGTTATAAAGCATTTCAACCAAGATTAGTACAAAATTTGTATTCAAAAAATAATTTTAATAAGTTAAATTATTTTGCTGAAGACTTCAGAAAATCTATTAAGAATTTTAGAAAGAAAATTAAAGCTATAAATAAGCCTGTTTATTTAAGATTTTTTAGTTCATTTATGGATTCTAATCATGAAGTTTCAGAAAGTCTGTATTAGTTAATTAAATTTGGACTTTTCAATACCAAAAAGAATTTAATTATCCCAAAGCTTTGTCAGAAAATGAATTTAATTTAGAGAAATCAAGCATAGAACGTGACTAAATGTTAAGCCAAACCTATTATGAATTAAAAAAAAGCAAAAACTCCCCTAAGATTAAAGTTAATTATTTTACCAGCAAAGTGAATGTCACATCACAAAGTAAAATGCCGACTATCGAGGAAGATGGTGAAAATATCAAAAATATGAAGTTGTTTTCAATTGCAATGAATTAGAAGTAGGTACAAAAAGTTAAGGTATTCTTCCACTACACCAAACAGCAGGTTAGAGACCACAAATGCATTTATTGTATTAGAGATATGGAATAAGGTGTAGAGGCTTCAACTTCATAAGAATCAGAGTTGGCAACCAACTTTGAATTAATGTAGGGTCCATATATAGGAAATTGGTGCTCTGGCCTCAATAATGAAGAAGTTAACTAAGAAAGTTAAGTGAAATAATAAAATCACACCTATGTAAAAGATAACCCTTGTGTCTATAAAAAGAAACTCTTATTTGAAAGTGACACATACTTTTAATATTCTTTGAGAAACCTATTCACTTAGCTCTTATCTTTTCTATCTTTTGTAATCTTTCGTTTAGAAATGAGTAACTAAAATCTTTTTCAAGGTTCTTAGTACTCCAGTTGTAATAAAGTATTATGAAAATAAAAGTTCATCTTAAACAGAAACTTCACTTGTCACTCTAACCCCAAAGGAAAGTTATGGATATTATAGATAACCATGAGTTAAAAAGGGCATAGGGTTGGATATAGTTGAAAAGCTATCTTAAGGAAAAAGAATGAGACATCACAAAATGAAATATCAAGGTGGATCCATATTTATCAAGGTATTTATAATTACATACTATAAGAAAACTAAAAATCTTGATTACATATTAATTTGTTTATTACTTATTTGATAACCTGCACACAAAATAAGAAATATAATAAAGAAAAGAAATCAAGAATTAATTTATATAGAAATAAAATAAAAGAAAACTAAAAGATATTATATACTTCAAGACATCTTAGTTACATTTTAAGAAATCTATAAAAGAAAACTTTATTATTAACACACGAAGATAAAAAATAATTAAAAACTTACAAGGATTAATTGCTTCTTTTTAAAAAATAAAAAAGAGACATAATTTAATAAAAGAATGATAAAGATTTTACAAATCTAGAACCTCGCTTAGATATAATCATATTATATGTATAATAAAATATAATAAGTAATTAATTTGTTGGTTAGATAATAAATTAATAAATAAAATGTTGAATAAAATTCAATAAATGATAAATTATAATTAAAAAAAATCTAGCATTTATTTATTATTAGAGCTATTTATGTTATAAGAAATAAATAAATAAATAAAATATTACCAAGAATCATCATGATTTTTGTAAGTTTTATAAAATTAAAAAAAAACAAAACTTGTAAGCTTTACATAAAAAATAAAATATAAAAATTTAACCCAATCAAATTTGCATCAACAAGGAACCACTTTCGTTTTTCACTTGTATGTTACTCATATATGTATTAGAATATGAGCTCTTAAATGAAAATATATTTTATTTATATTCTTGAGATAAAATATTTCTTTTAACTTAGATATGTCATTTAATTATTTAAATAAAATTTGTTATTCATATCAGTTGAACTCAAATTATAATAATATATACAAAAGAGAATTTCCTTCAAACACAATAATCAAATAACTTTGGCGAATAATTAAAGCCATGATCATTAATTAATCAAATCAAATTACCTATATATATTCTGGAATGAACTTAGGTGATGTTTGATAGGAGGGAATAGAAAGGAATCAGAATTGATTCCTTCCATTTTGTGTGTTTGGTTGGACGGAATGGGTGACAGAATAGAATCGATTACTAAAGGAGAAGGAATCACAATTCTTTCTCCCCCTTTAGGAATGAATTCCATTCTCATCTAAACTTTTTTTTTCCAATTTTACCCTCACCCAAAATATAACCCTAAACACAAATCTCAAATCCCCAAACCCAAAACCCTAAACCCCAAATCCCTAAACCCCAAATCCCTAAACCCTAAACCTCAAATTCCTAAACCTCAAATCCCTAAACCACAAATCCTAAATCCCAAATCCCAAATCCCAAATCCCTAAACCCTAAAACCTAAAATCCTAAACCCTAAATCCTAAACCCCTAAACCTCAAATCCCTAAATCTTAAACCTCAAATTCCAAATCCTAAAACCCTAAACCCTAAATCCCAAATCCCAAACCTCAAAACCCTAGACCCTATTTAGAAAAATAATAATTTTAATAATATATTTCTTTTTAATTAAGTAATAATTATTTAGAAAAATAATGATTTCAATAATATATTTTGTCTGACGAAAAAATAGTAATTAAATGATATTATTTGAACTTTAAGGTAATTTACAGCTTTTTTCATTCCATTCCAATGGTAAACTAAACATTGTAATTCTAATTCCAAGTTTGATTCCAGTGGTCAAACCAAACAATATTGTTTCCTTTTCATTCTATTCCATTCCACGAACCAAACGCCACCTTATATTGGGTATTTGGTAAAGAGACACTTAGTTGAATATTTTTTGTACAATATATACAAATATTATAATACATAGAATTAAAGTTATTAATTTTTATTTGACTAGGTAAATCTCTATGTAGATTATTTGGTTCGAGATAATGATTAAGACAATAAAATAAAAAATCATATTTTATAATGAATATTGTATTTTTTATCCTATTTCCATAAACTATATACACTATTTCAATAAATAATTTTTTTTAATTATATTTCTAATTTTTTATAAATTTACTTATATTTAAACTCAAACTAATCATAAATATTATATCATATATTTTATATTTTATTTTTAAGTTATGTTTTTATTCTTTTAAAATATCTATAATTTATATTTTAGAAATATTATTTAAACTATTTATTTAAATTTTAAAAATCTGAAATATATAATTATTTAATAATTTATTCTTACTATTTTCAAATAATAATCGTTCCTCATATCGGATCGTGATTCCCTATTAGAGTTCTTAATATGTCTCTATAAAGATTTTAAAGAATGATGGAAGACAAATTCAAATCATAGACGAGAAACGAGGAATAGGGAGGGGACCTCCAGCCTTATCTTGTCCCGTTTATAGCCCTACAAAGGATCTAACAAGCTTATTTCTATAGTATTTTGACTTTTGACATATTCAACCATATTTGGTTGCTAAATATGTTTTGTATCTTGGACACATGAAGTTGTACTTGATTAAAATGTTATTTCACAATATATGAGATTTATTCTATCTATTTTCATATTTAAAAAAGAGTTTCATATTTAATGATTCAAAACTTTAATGACTTTCCACAATATATGAATTAATTATAAATAGTTTTTTATCAGAAGATCATGGCCTCAATGAAAATATGTAATTAGGTAGGTAAAAAGAGCATGATGACCTATCTCTTATTATGAGCTTGTTTGGAGGATTGATATGCGTACAATATTTGTATCAATAGTTTAATCAAGTTATTCAAATTGGATTGGTTCAATAATAATTCAAGATTTAAATTTTTGATTCTAAAGTTTTAGTAGAGTAACACTATAAGTAATAAAGTTAAAATTTAATTAAGAGGTTAATTAAATTAATAAGTTTATTGAAACTTAAGCATATAATTCCAACAATCATCCAAGTACTCTATAACAAATATAGAATGATGTTATATTTAAAGAATTATGAATAATTAATTATTTAATCAAAATATATATTTATTTATAGATATTTACGAGGATCATAAATATAAGATAAATATATAACTATAATTCTGTATTTTTTTCTATATATATATATATATCTTTAATTTAAGTAAATTAATTAAATTATACATAATTTAATGTGATTAAATAATTATACAATTAATTAAAATAAAATAAAATTATCGATTGTACACTATAGTATGAGTGTAACCTTTGTAGAGCAATTGCGAAATTTGGATAAAACCAAATGTGTGTATTTGAATTGGGAATTTAAATTAAATTACGTGTTAGGGTATATAATACGCTTTTATGTATGACGATAAGTTATTCATTAGTTCTGTAGTAAGGATGATATGGTAGTCGTATCAATCACATGTTTATTAGTAAAAATATTTTTCTTGAAAATTGTATAATATACTTATAAATTCAAATTTATTTTTAATAAAATCGATCTAAGTATACAAATCACGTATAATAGATTTATAATATATGTAATAAGTTCTAGAATCATTTTGCCTATTGATAATAAAAAATTAGTTATTTTAAAGAACTAATATTGTAGGTGATTGTAAACAAGTAAGATTAATCATATGACAATAATACTTTTAAGTGTTACAATTTTGTTGTCAAACATTTTTAAAGAAACAAAAATAGTTTAGCATATGCCCTTATAAGAAAATTAGAACATTTAACTATTTTTGTTCTCACAAGAATGAAACATTTTAATATCAAGATCAAGATGAAGGAAAAGGTGATAATCTGTGTTTTATAGTTATTTTGTCAAATTTATTAATTATAATTGCTATGTTCTTAAGGTTTTTAGTTAATTTTAAGTTTCTAAATTATTATTTGGTGTTAGTTATGTAAGAAATTATATTTATAGAAAAAATGAAACAATTTAAATTAAAAAATGAATTAAATGCAAATAACAAAATTTGAAAATTTTATTTGAATTAAAAAGATGACTTAAATGCAACTAACAAAATTTGAAATTTAAATTTTTTTCTCTGTAGAAAAGGAGTCTCACGCTCGTATGGATCAATGTGTGTCACTCACCATCAAAACAAAAATTCAACAATGTAGATTTGGAGAGTGGGATTCACACGCTACATAGGCGAGTGGACAAATAATTTGAGTCGTTCTGCACAATCCGACATGCAGAGTGGGGTCCACCTAGCTACACATTCTAGCATGCAGATTTTCCTTGTGACGCGACATCGCATCACCCACCGTCAAATCAAATGATGAACGGTCCAGATTGTGTGTTCTCTCCACTCTCCACGAGTGGAGTCCAGCTGTTCTACACAGCTCAGTGCGCAAAACTCCCTGCAATGTGGTCCACTGAAGCTTCGTGATCCATCGCATATCGCCCAATCCATATACACCATGGGATAGGAATATACATTTATTATATGCGTAGCTATTCAGAACTTTGAGCTTAATGAATCTTTGGTAAATTTAATTCTCATAGGAATATAGTGAATTAATTTAGTGAGATGTGTCTATTTGTTATTGAAAGAGACATGTGGATAAATTAGGAGTTCTTGGTTGACAAATTAAATTTGAGAACATAAATCAAGAGAAAATAATATGATTCAAGTGGATTAATTTAGTGAAATTGCAATCCTAGAGTTTTATTCAAGTGTTAATCTTATATATTGTTATTTAGAATTAGTTTAGTTAAACTCTATCCAAATATCGATTATTTAGATAAAATTATATTGAGACAATTTTAGTACTTAACAAAGTTCAATAACAAATCTCTGTGGGAATGATATCGTATTTATCACTTACTAGTTATGACCATGTATACTTGCATGTTAATTTTCTTTTAAGAAACCAACAAGTTTTTGGTGCCGTTGTCGGGGATTTGATTTACTATTTTTATTCATATTAATACTAATCAATCTAATTTTAGTTCAAACCTTTCATTTATTTTTTTATTTTTACTTTATTAGATTTATTTTTTTATTTTCAAGTGAATTGGAACTTTGTATGTGACGTACAAGAAGTCTTGACATTGCTCCATTAGATCCAGAAATTGAGAGAACTCTTTTGAAATTAAAGAAGGACAAGCAAGAAGCTTTGCAACATCGTATCATGGATGAAGAGATTCCTGAAGTGGAAGAACCAAGATCTCTAAGAGACTATTCAGTGCCTCTTGTTGGTAGGATTCAATCAAGCATTAGAAGACCTACGATTCAAGCCAACAATTTTAAGATTAAACTTGTGATCATTCAGATGATTCAAACTTGAGTTTAGTTTGGAGGCTTACCCAATGATGACCCAAACTCTCATATAGCCAATGTTTTAGAGATTTATAACACTTTTAGGCATAATGGAGTCACTGATGATGCTATCAGGCTGAGGCTTTTTCCTTTTTCACTCTGAGATAAGGCAAAGAGTTGGTTGAGTTCATTTCCATCTGGTTTTATCACTACTTGCGATGATTTGGCTCAAAATATTTAGCCAAATTTTTTCCACTAGCAAAGACTACAAAGATGAGGAATGATATCATGACCTTTGTGTAGTTTGACTCAAAACCGTTATATAAGGCTTCAGAGAGGTATAAGAATCTACTTAGAAGATTCCATCACCATGGTTTACCAAAGTGACTTCAAGTTCAGACATTTTATAATAGTTTGATGGGTCTGACTAGAAACATGATTGACGTTGTAACAAGTGGTGCACTTATGGGAAAATCTATCGATGAAGTCTATGACTTATTAAAGGAAATGGCTTCCAACAGCTACCAGTGACCATCTGAGAGGATGGCGCCTAAGAGAGTAGTTGGAATTCATAATATTGATGATATGTCCACTTTAACTACTCAAGTGTCAGCTTTAGTGAAGAAGATTGATACTCTAGATGTCCAATCTATTCAAAGCTCTTTTTTTGCATGTGAAATTTATAATGGAAGACATGCTAGTGAGAGATGTTCTCATAACTCTAAATCTATCAGTTTTGTTACCAATTACATTAGGAATCAAAACAACCCTTATGCCAATACTTACAATCCAGGTTGGAAGAATCATCCTAATTTTTCTTGGAGTAACAATCAAGGCCCATCATCTTTTATGAAGCCTACACATCCTCCAGGCTTTCACAATCAAGCTCCACAACAAGAGAAGAAGCCATCACTAGAAGATATGTTTACTCAATACATGGCTAAGAATGAGACTATTCTTTAAAATCAAGTGGCATCTATCAGAAATCTTGAAGTTCAATTGGGTCAACTTGCTACTACTGTCAACAAGCACCCTCAAAGAGCTTTGCCTAGTGATATTGAAACCAATCCAAAGAGGGAAGGAAAAGATAATTGTAAGGCATGCAATCACACTTAGAAGTGGAAAAGATTTGAAAGAAATGCAAAAGTCTATTTTTTCTCCAACTCCTATTGTTGAAGCTATTGGCCTAGAAAAACAAGATCATGGGGAAGAGAAAGCCGAAGAGAATGAAGCAACAGAAAATCTGGTGATGAAACCAAGTTTAGATAGTCCCAAGCCTTACACCATACCAATTCCATTTCCTTAGCATTTTCATAAGCAAAAGCTTGATAAGTAGTTCTCCAAGTTTCTTGAAGTATTTAAAAACTTCATAATAACATTCCTTTTGCTGATGCTTTAGAGCAAATGCCTAGCTATGTCAAATTTATGAAGGATATCTTGTCTAAGAAGAGGAGTTTAAGTGATTTTCAGACAGTTGCTCTTACAGAGGAGTGTAATGTCATCCTTCAGAAAAGGCTACCACCCAAGCTTAAAGATCCAGGAAGTTTCACCATCCTTTGTACTATTGGTGAGAAATTCTTTGCTAGAGTTTTGTGTGATCTAGGTGCCAACATTAATTTGATGCCACTTTCCATATATCAAAAACTTGGATTAGGAGAAGCACACTCGACCACTATCACCCTTCAGCTTGCATACACCCAAAAGGTATTATAGAGGATGTTCTTGTGAAGGTAGACAAGTTTATCTTTCCTGCAGATTTCATAATTCTCAATATGGAGAAAGAAAAAGAGATCCCTATTAATCTTGATAGGCCATTTTTAGCAACAGGTAGAACTTTGATTGATGTTCAGAAAGAGGAGCTCACCATGAGAGTTCAAGACCAAGAGGTAACTTTCAATGTTTTTAAAGCTATGAAATTTCTAGGTGAATTTAATGATTGTTTTAGAGATGATGTGGTGAATGAGTTAATTGAAAGCAAGTTATCCAACTAATGTTAATGCATCACAAGTTGTGACACCTTATAAATCTACTCATCTGAAGCCATCCGTGGAAGAATAACCATCATTACAACTTAATCCATTACCTAACCATCTATGGTATGCTTATTTGGGTTATATGTTTACTTTACCCGTGACTATTTCATCCTCTCTATATGAAGATCAAGAAAACAAGTTGTTAAGAGTGTTGAGAAATTACAAGGCAGCTTTAGAGTGGCCTATAACAGATATTAAAGGGATCAGCCCTTCTTTATGCGTGCACAAGATCTTGTTTGAGGAAGATTGCAAGCCTACTATTGAGCCTCAAAGTTGTTTGAATCCAATCATAAAGGATGTAGTGAAAGATGAGATCATTAAGTGGTTAGATGTAGGTATTATCTATCCCATTTTAGATAGCTCTTGGGTTAGCCTAATTCATTGTATGCCGAAGAAAGGAGCAATTACGGTGAAGGCTAATAGCAACAATGAGCTTATTCCCACAATAAAAGTGACAAGTTGGCGAGTCTGCATGGATTATCGAAAGCTTCACAAGGCTACTCAAAAGGATCACTTCCCTCTTCCATTAATTGATTAGATACTTGATAGATTGGCTAGACATGTGTCCTATTGTTTCTTGGATAGGTATTCTGGATAAAACCAAATTGCTATAGCTCCCAAGGATCAAGATAATACCACTTTCACTTGTCCATATGGAACTTTTGCTTTTTGAAGAATGCCTTTTGGACTTTGTAATGCCCTAACTACTTCAAAGGTGTATGATGGCTATCTTCTCAAACATGGTAGAGAATTTCATTGAGATATTTATGGATGACTTCTCATTTTTGGGTGATTCATTTGATATATGTTTGCATAACCTTTCTTTAGTCCTACAAAGATGTGAAGAGACAAACTTTGTGTTAAATTGAGAAAAGTGTCATTTCATGGTACAAGAAGGTGTTGTTCTCAGCCATCTAATTTCTTAAAAAGTAATTGAAGTGGATAGGGAAAATATTGAAACTATTGAGAAGTTACCACCTCCAACATTTGTCAAAGGAATTAGAAGTTTTCTTGGTCATGCGGAATTCTACAGGCGGTTCACCAAGGACTTTTCCAAGATCTCTAAGCCTTTGCAATCTTTTGAAGAAATATAGGAAATTTAATTTTGATGAATATTGTCTACAAGATTTTCGGGCGTTGAAAGAGAAGTTGATCACTACTCTCGTCATTATTGCACCAGATTGGAGTTTACCTTTTGAGCTCATGTGTGATGCTAGTGACTTTGTAGTTGGAACTGTTTTTGGTCAATGCAAAAAGAGAATTTTCCATGCCATCTACTATGCTAGCAAGACTTTGACTGATGCTCAGCTTAATTATGCTACCATAGAAAAGGAGTTACTTGCTGTTGTATATGATTTTGAAAAGTTTCGCTCCTATCTAATTGGTACTAAGGTGATAGTTTACACTGATCATTCTGCCATAAAATATCTTATTGCTAAGAAGGAAGCAAATTCGAGATTGATTAGATGGGTACTCCTATTACAAGAATTCAATTTGGAGATCAAGGATAAGAAAGGAACCGAGAAACAAGTGGCAGATCATCTATCTAGATTGGAGAAATGTGATGGTGTCATATACAAGACCATCATTGGCGAGACCTTTCTAGATGAGCAACTAGTTTCCTTTGATCACATAAGTGTGCCATGGTAAGCTGATTGTGTTAATTATATTGTGAGCAATGTGCTTCCACTTGATTTATCTTTCCAATAGAAGAAGAAATTCTTACGTGATGTTAAGTATTATGTATGGGATGAGCCTTTCTTATTTAAGCAGTGTGCAAATCAAATTATTAGAAGGTTTGTTCCCAAGAAAGAAATTGAAGACATACCTAGGCGTTATCATTATTCAACCTATAGGGGTCATTTTAGAGCAGAAAGAACAACAATTAAGGTTCTTCAATTAGGTTTTTACTGGCCAACTATATTTAAAGATGCACATTTCTTTGTATCACGTTGTGATAGGTGCCAAAGGGTTGGCACCATTTCAAAGAGACATGAGATACCTCTCAACAACATTTTTTAGGTGGAAATATTTGATGTTTGGGGTATTGATTTCATGGGACCTTTTATCTTTTCCTATAACAACCTCTAAATTCTTGTTACTGTGGATTATGTTTCTAAATGGGTGGAAGCAGTTGCCTTGCCTATCAATGACTCCAAGGCGGTGTTGAATTTCTTAAAGAAAAACATTTATACTCGTTTTGGCACTCCAAGGGCAATCATCAGCGATGGGGGAACTCATTTTTACAACAAATATTTTGAAGCCCTCCTTTCCAAATATGGGGTCACTCACAAGATTGTAACCGTTTACCATCCTTAAACAAGTGGACAAGTTGAAATCTCAAATAGAGAGGTGAAGAGGATCATTGAGAAGACAATAAATCCTTTTAGGAAGGATTGGTCTAAGAGGTTAGAGGATGGACTTTGGGCATATCGGATAGCATATAAGACACCCATTGGGATGTCTCTATATCAGTTAGTATTTGGGAAAGCTTGTCATCTCCCAGTTGAACTAGATCACAATGTGTATTGGGCAATCAAGAATCTAAATTTTGACTTGAGAGCCGTTGGAAAAAAGAGTCTTCTACAACTCCATAAGATGGATAAGTTATGTCTACAAGCATATGAAAAGGCTAAGCTTTATAAGGAGAAGACGAAGAGATGGCATGACAACAAGATTTTGCATCGACACTTTAAACTACGACATAAAGTTTTGCTCTTCAATTCTCGTTTGAAGTTCTTCCCAGGAAAACTCAAATCTAGGTGGTCAAGTCCCTTCACTATTACCAAAGTGCACCCATATGGAGCTATTGAGATTAAAGGTGAAGAATCACAAAGGACTTTCCAAGTGAACGGAAAAAGGACTCAAACATTATTGGGGAGGTGACATTGATCGTCAAAAGTTCCCCATTTTGTTATCTGACCTTACCTAAAGTAGAGAAACAGGAAGTCAACCCATATGTTTTAGTTTTTATTTATATTACTTAATTTCACATGTATTAGTTTGACTATTCCTTTATTTGTTATTTTGTTTGATAGGTGCAAATTAGAGAAAATGAAGCTATTCTTTTTGGATTTCAATCTTACAAGCCAACTCACCAACCATAAAAGTTTCTTTTAACCCATCTCTTTTGTTCTTTAATTTTCACACATTGAGGACAATGTGCATATTAAGTTTGGAGGTGGAGTGATTGAACTTATTTGAATTATTTGCTTGGTATTGTTGTTTGTGTGGATTTTTTTGTTTGGTTGATTGAAACTTGAGGATATATTGTTCTTTTCGTGATGATTTATTTTTATTTCTTTAGTTGGATTGATGCATAGCTCTTTGAAAAAAATGAATATTGTCTAAGTTTGTGTGTAATTTTTGAGTAAGTTTCATTTTGACAAGAATATGTCTATTTATAAGCACTAGTCTTGATCTTTGAGTTGCTATGCTAATTTAGAGAATGTTTATGTGAATATGATATTCCATTGATCTCCTTTGGTTTCACATGTTTTAGAATTTGTTTGATTTTTTCTCAAGGCAAAATCCTAGACAACACTTAGCTAAGGAAATGATATAGGTCATCTTTGCATCATTTGAGCCTTTCTATCCAACCTTACATGTTTTATCCATAGTATATCCCGTTTGAGCCTTTATATTGACTTTTATTGGTCATCCACATATTAGCCTAGTTAAAAAACAACAAAAACAAAAAAACAAAATAAAAAAATAATCAAAAAGTGATTATGGCATGAGAAGTTAAATACCAACTTTGGAAGTGTTCATTGAGATGTTATAAGATGTCTCCATTTTTTGGATCCTACAATGATATATGTGTATAGGAAAAATTTGAGCCAAATATTGTCCTTTATCCTACCTTTACCTAAGCCATACATTACAAGCTTAATAAAGTTATATTGATATTTAGTTTTATGTTTGTCTACATTAGTGGAGAGAAAATTGAAAAACAAACTTATGAGATTTGTGATTTCATTAAGATTGATTGCTTCCACATTTGCATAAACTCATCTGGATTGCATGTGATGAATTATTAAAAGACTTCACACATACCAGAAAATTCAATGTGAAAATTCGACATACTCTTGAATTTCTTTCAATGCTTAGATAAAATTCTTGTATTTCTTAGAGTTGTGTTATTAATATTACCATTGAGAAATGTTTTGAAAATCACTATTTTGAGTGCATATATCATTATTTTATTTTATTTCTTTTGCTCGAGGACTAGCAAAATCTTAAGTTTTGGGGTGTGATAACTCTGTGTTTAAGAATTATTATGTCCAATTTATTAATTATAATTACTATGTTTTTAAGGTTTTTAGTTAATTTTAAGTTTCTAAATTCTTATTTGGTGTTAGTTTTGTAAGAAATTATATTTTTGGAGAAAATGAAACAATTTGAATTAAAAAATGACTTAAATGCAAATAACAAAAGTTGAAAATTTAATTTGAATTAAAAAGAGGGCTTAAACGCAATTAACAAAAGTTGAAATTAAAAAACAATTCTACGCATAAAAGGAGTCTTACGCTCAAATGGATCAACGTGTGTCACCCACCGTCAGATCAAAAATTCAAGGGTGTAGATCTGGAGAGTGGGATTCACACGCTATGCAGGCGAATGGAAAAAGTTTTCCAATTGTTCTGCATAGTTCGGCGCATAGAATGGGGTCCACCTATCTGCATAGTCTGGTGTGCATCCTTGTGACACGCACTCGCATCACCCACCATAAGATCAAACGATGAACGATCCAAATTGTGCGTGCTTTCCACTCTCCACATGAGAAAGTCACGAGTCCACTCTGTTCTGCACAGCCTAGCACGTGGAAATCCCTATGATGCACTCCACCGAAGCTTCTTGTACCATCACGTCTCACCCAGTCTGCATACGCCATGTGTCATATCTTCGTGCCAATAAATCAGAGCTCACCATATGTCATGCATAGTGTAAAATAAAAATTCAAAAACTTTCTCCAATAGCGAATCAGAGCTTCTTTTGCATGTTTTTTTTTACTCTCTTTTTTGCACTCCTCCTTTGAGGAATTTTTGGTGTATGTTTGGAGAACAGGTAGAAGCCAATAGGTGGTTTTTTTGTCGTTGTTTTGTTACTGAAAAAATACAGAGAAGAACGTAGAGAGCAAGGAAGTAGTAGGGGAGGAACTCCATTTTTTCTCCCTCATTTTTTTTTTGTTTTCTTCTATGTTTGTAACACACACAAATGTATTTTATTTCTTTCTTTAATTGAATATCGAGTTAACAACTCTTGAATATTGGGGAATTCTTGAAGACTACTATGCAAGATTTTGAAGAGGTATATTGCTTGCAGATTGAGGAATCATCAAAGAGTTTCTTCTAATCCTTTTATCTTTAGATTTAATTTTTCTTAAACGTCTAAATATTTTTGGATTGTGATTTCAATATTTGCTATGAACTAAATTATTTATTCTAAGGTTGCAATGTAGCTTACACTAAGAAGCTTGAATTAATTATTTTTGAATGATTTGTGAGATATTGCCTTTAATTTCTTTATTCTATTTGTGTTTAATGTCTTTAATTGTTGGAAGATTAATCAATTAATTTGTGAACCTTAATGAACTTGGAAAATAATTTTTTGTGTTTTGCTCTTGGATATAATAACATACATATATATATGGGATAGGAATATACATTTATTGTATGTATAACTATTGAGAACTTTGAGCTTAATGAATCTTTGGTAAATTTAATTCTCAAAGGTATATAGTGAATTAATTTAGTAAGATGTGTCTACTTGTTTTCGGAAGAGACATGTGGATAAATTAAGAGTTCTTGGTTGATAAATTAAATGTGAGAAAATAATATGATTCAATTGGATTGAGACAATTTTAGTACTTAACAAAGTTCAATAAGAAATCTTTGTGGGAACGATATCGTATTTATCACTTACTACTTGTGACTGTGCATACTTGCACGTTAATGTTCTTTTAAGAAACCAATAGAAGGAGATAAAAATCTTTCAAGAACAACTTGAGATTTAATACCTAGAAAAGACTCTTTTGAAACAATTCAAGACCAGTATTAGAGTCCAAAAACTTTAAAGAGGAATTCACCTCAGAGATTCATTCTAAGGAAGGTAAAACTTCCAAAGAAAGAATTCAAATGAGAAGGAAGAACTTAACAATTCAAGGTCATTAGATCCAAAAGAAAGTAACATCCACCATAGTATTACAACAACCATTATTGCCCCTAAGCAGGTTGAAGACCTTAGAAAATATAGTATGATTACCAGTATTATTCAGAGAAATGCCTCCCATAGTGATAGTAAAGATAGTACGACTCTCACTACTATTCAAGTAATCATTCCCTAAGAATATATTAGTTATTAAAGACAAAAATACCAGGAATTTAAGTAAACCATAATGGTTAAGTTTTTATAATTTAGCCATAAAATATACTTAAGAACATATTAAATATATAAAATTTTACACTATAGAAAAAGAATTCCTTACATGCACTAAATTTAATATTCTTAAAAGAGCTTATCCAATTTTCATTTATAAAGATTTCCATACAAGTATAATTAAGAACTTATATCCAGGAATTAATTTAAATGAGTTAAATTATTTTTCTAAAAATTTTAAGAAAGCTATCAAAAACTTCAAGAAGAAGATCAAAGTAGGTGACAAGTCTGTCTATCTTAGATTTTTAAGTTCATTCATGGAATGGAATAAAAGAATTTGTATTAGATCCTATCAATTTATTAAGTTCGGGATTTTTAACACTAATAGAGAAGTTCCAAAACCAATGACATATCCAGAAAAGGAATTCAATACAAATAAACTTTTTATTCTAACAAGATGGATGCTAAGTCAAATTTATCATGAACTCAAATAAAAAATGATAATTCTTCTAAAGTCAAGATAAATTATTCGATTAATAAAGTTATAAACAATTCTCATAACAATATGGCCCTCACTAAAGAAAATCAATAAATTTGAAATAAACTTTAACATAATAATCTAGAAATTTGTCAAAAATCAAGAAAGTTGTTTTGTTTATATACTAAGAATACCACTAAGGATCACAAATGCATTTACTTATTAGAGATTGAGAAAATGAAGATGTGTTATCATCTACCTCATTAAAAGGATTGTCAGTAAAAATGACATAGAGGAATAAAGATATAGATCCATATTTTTAGTCGACAAATCATACCAAGAAAAAAAAGGCGTAAATTCAAACATCAAAAGCATAAAGTTAGTTGGAGTGAACAATGATGTCTCACTATTGTAAATAGAGATCTTTGTCCTATAAAAGTAACTCTCATTTTCATTAGTTGGACACAAATTTAATAAACTCAAACTCTCTAATCTAAAAATTACTCATCTAGAAACTATAAGTGACTACGAATCTCTTTAAGGTTCTTAGTCCGCTTTAAGAATTATAATAATTATTAATATTATGAATAAAATGAAGTATAGTCCATACCATATATGGATGCAAGAAGTTTGTCATTACCAATAGGGTATTAAGACTTAAACAAGCTGAGACATATCAAGTGTAACAAAAGAAAACAAACAATGAAATGAAAGATCATGGAAGACCGATTAAATTTAAATATAATAATTATAATTCTAAATCAATTAAAGATCTTGAATGATTAAATATTTTCTTATAACATTTATAAAACTAATGAATAAGAAAATGAAAACACAAAAACTTGACTCAAGTTTGTATAAAAATAAACATGGGAAAATTATAAAGTTAAATCAATGTTTTGATAAGAAACTTAAAGGTTTTCCTATAAATAATAATCTACATGAAGTAACAACTAATGTTTCAAAATAGCTTGTCATAATTTGGTATCAGAACCAATGAAAAAAAAATACATTATTAGATGAAAAGGTTAACGATATTAATCATTCAAGGATATCCTTGATATTAAGTCAAAAACTTGAAGGTATCCTTCATATTAACTATAAAATTCGAAAGAATTAGAAATATTTTTATAAAAATTAAATATATATATATATATATATATATGAAGATATACTAAATGCAGAGGCATCAATAATAATTTTTCATTAAAGTTTGTAAATTGTTTTGCAAAAGTATAAAGCTAGGGTCGATAATTTTAAGATACACGTGTTTTATAAAAGTTTTATATTTTGATCATGTTTTGAAATGTTTCTTTTTTAGTATCCATAATATAAAAAAAATCTTATTTAGTATCCATAATATTTAAAAAGTTTTAATTCAGTCCCTTTTGAAAAATTTGAACAGGGATAGCTCTTTAGAGTATGTGAAACATGTTGCGTTTGTAAACTTAGATTAATTGCAAAAAATATAATTAATTTATTTATGTTTTTAAAGGGAATTATATAGGTAACATTTTAAATAAATAATTATTGTGAAAATACATGGTCTATTTACACAATAATTAACATACGATGTTTTTCAACTTAAATCCATTCATTTAAAATATTGAGTATGAGCAAGGAAGTCAGATAGTTTGACTCACAATCTTCACCATCGGTGTACAATTATGAAAAACCAATTAGAGCATTGTGACTTCTTGGAGCATCCTCTCTAGAGAGAGTTTTCAATTGAAGTTAGTACGACTGCCTTGTTATAGGATAACATTATTGAAGCCAAAGATTAACTTCTCCAAGAAAGCTTCTGATTGATGAGTTCGACTCAACAAATGCAATTAAAGAGTTTATATTATTTGGAACACATAGCAGTTAGAAAGTAATTTCTTAATATGAAATTATTGATGGTTTATGTTAATTGAAAACGACTCGTCTAATTGGAGAATTTAAGGGCCGAGCAAATTAGTTGCATGTAAAGGCCAAATTATTGCAATTGTTATATAATCATTACTAAAAAATAATTAAAAAAAATACCATCAAAATATTTTAAAAAACAGAAAAATGTACTGTTTTATTACTTTATCCCCATGGACGAATTAATAAAGTTGGAGTTTATTGTTTAAAAACAAAAGAAATTTGAATAAAGCAACTATGATATCTATAAATAATTGTATATTGTTAAATTTTTGATGTTTGCATACTATTAAGAATTTATTTATTCATTAATATTAATATTAACTATGTACTTGATTTTTGAATTAGCAATTATCATCTCTTTCTTTTCAAAATATTCATTAAACAAAAGTTTTTTTTATCATAATAAATTACAAGTGATGACACAATATTATTAATAAATAAGTGAGATCTAATATCCAATAAAAAACCATCATATCAATTATAATTATAATATAATTATAATTTACAAAAATTCTATTCATATAAACATATTACTTGAACACTTTTTCCCCGTGCTACTTTCTAATTATCTCTATGCTATAAAACAAAGAGTCGCCCAATCTGTTAGGTTAGATTATTTAGATTATTTAATCATATAATTTAATAATAAATTTTTTTATCCTAATTTTTTAAGAAAAAATTCAAAAAATGACAATTAATTTTTAAACATTTTTTAATTAAACTTATCACATAATAATATGAGCTAAAATTATCATTTTAATCATTATTTTTCTTCATTCAACAACCCCAATGCTTTATTGCATCACTCTCTATCTTACTTATTTTTAATTTTAATCTCTTTTCTTCATACCTAAATAATAATATTTTAATGACATGTATCATTAATTAATAATATTTTATTATGGATTTAAGTAAAACATGACATTTTATTGTCTTTCTATAACCCCCTTTTCCCAACAAAGAGACCAAAAGAAAAACTACTTATCTAATATGAACTATTAATCACTTGACGTTACAACCTTTTTTTCCTAATTTTTCAATCATCAATACTGAATGTAGAATTAGTAAAGGTCAGTTGTATATCTCAAAGTAAATTATATCCGCTCACAACACAAGACAAGACAAACCAAAACCAAAATCAAACCTAACCTATCTTTCCCCCCTTTCCGATTCACATCATAAAATTGCCCCAGTAACTTGTCTTATGCGAGGCATATAATATTTAACATGTAACTCTACATTTAATATTAAAGCCCATAAAGACTTGTGAAACCATAAACCCCTCAAAAACACTCCATTGTTCCATTTTTTTCTGCCAGAACCTAGATCAGTACTTGTTATAATTAGAACATCGGGTAAACCACCTTGCCTTAACCATGTTGGTCAGCATAGAAAGTGATTTTCAATTAATAAACTCCATTATCACTTTCTAAATGAAATATACCTCTTCAGAATGAAAGGCGATGCTTTAAACAAATATGGACTTAATCAAGAAGCATTTATGTAAAAACTAGAGAAAAAAGAATCATCTTTGAAACACACTTTTTTCCAAAGTTGGGATAACGCACACCATTTGTCCCAACATAATTCCACACTGCAGCAAGACGACCGATCTTAGACTCTTGGAATATGGGTCAAATATATATGTTGTCACATAAACTTGGAAACGTATTCAAATTTGGATTAGGAAGCCAATGGTTATGTTATGTATCATTTTGGATAAAGTTCAATCTTTCTTTATATGAAACTTTATTTTATGTTAAAATTAGTAATAACTAAGAAAAATGGACCTGTAAACTACTATTGTAGGTAGCACCAAGCTATACCAAATAATAACAAACCATGTCCTGTCCATTAAAAAATACTTACCTCCTGATCAGAACATACAAGCAGTCCGATTAAAAACTCAATGAAAAACATCATAATAATCTTTCCAAATCTTTAGAAAAGAACATCCATGATGACTCCAAAACCAAAACTCTACTACAAAAAAGTGCAATCACTCACTATTTACAAAATTATCACATTCCCTCCCATCCACAAGACCCAAATAATTGTTCTTACTGTGCAATTCCACAGTACCCTAGCCTTTGAAGCCTTACTAAATACTCCCATATGAGCAAAAGGTTTACAGGAACAACGATTCACATGATGGTAGAATGGCCCATTATATCCCCATGTTTTGTAACTTGGACCATTGCACCAAAGAAGGTAACAAAAAAGAAAAACAAAGAAGAAAGCCAATTCCAGACACCCAAAAACAAAAAAGGGAGAGAAATAGAAACATAAAGGCAACGATGTTGCATGTCTTAATCTAATTTACAAGCCAATATTTAACACAATTCATTACTAACGTTGTCCAATCCTTGAACAATCAAATCTATATAATGTCACTTGTAAGGGCTCCGACAAATATGCATATTGCAATTGTTAACCAGATTATGGAATAATTATGATTGTTGAAGCATTATTTTCTAAACAAAAAACAAATGACTTATCAGCAGGGATGGCAAAACACAAAACAAAAACCAATACTGCCATTCCCCACCTCCCCTAAAAGGACGGAAAGACAAAATCTGAAGCCCTTCCATCATCATGAAATAGGAAATGATAATAAATAAAGATAACCATAACAATATCATGAAAGAGGAGGCATCTGTTTCCTATTTTGCAAACAATAAGGAAACCATTTCTATTGGAAAGTTATTTTAAAGCAGTACTTGTGAAAAATACATATAATTCAACAGAAGCAAAAGGAATGAAGGAAGAAAAAAAAACACACTAAACAGAGTTCTGAAGGCTGAGATAATGGAAAACTCATAACCACAGACTTTCCACAAAGAAAATAACTACATAAATTTATACAAATTATCCGAGAATGGAATTTTATTTTAGCCACACAAACAAAGGATAAAGGAGTCACTGAGGCATCTCAAGTGAAATATGGATCTAGTAACAACTAACAATATTGGAATATTAACATCAATTTCTGAAGATATTATTCCCTAATAATATTCAGAAACTACTCCCTAATTAATATTCAGAAACTATTCCCTAACGATATAAACATATGGATATTTCTAATGAATATATATATTCACAATCCACCCATCAGGAGAATTCAGGGCTACAGAAACTATAAAAATAAAGCATAATAAACCAGCTCCTATTTTTTATTCTTGTCTATTATTCACTATTTATAAATTTATTATTTTTAGAAACGATCACCAAAACCTATTTAAATCCCTGCTCTAAGATTCATAGGAATATAACAAAGATTCATGCACCACGAGAGATATCCAGGTAAATACAATTCCTCATCAAACCATTTATTTCCCTTACCTCAGCATCTTGGGGTACTTTACATGCTTAAATTCTGGAAGGTCAGTGTCATTAAACACCTTCCAACTCAACCCAATCCTCTACTAGTCTCATTATTCTAAATTCCAATACCCAAATAAGAGAGAGAGAGAGAGAGAGTTTACAATAACTAATTTTTGTGATTACCTGGAATGGGAGCACCATGAGAAATTTTGAAAGATAGAGTTGCAGTTTAATCCTCCCCTTTACTGGAAAAAGAGTGATGGGGTATTGCAGTTCCTTTGACTAAAAAGTATACAAGAGCCATCTTATAATTTCAAGAATAACATTCAATGACCTAGATCACAAAATCTAACAGCCTCCATTGCTATTAAGGAGACAAGCTAGTATCCATTCTTGGCCTACATTCCCATTTTGTAGTAGTGTTGTGATGGAGCATAAGCAGACATAACTTAAAACAAAATGGACCAAAGAAGGGGAATGTGGAGACATTTGGTAAGAGAGGGAAAGAATTAATTAATGATCAAAGTGATTGACACTGTACCCTATCTGGCAGATTTCTAGGCATTGGAAAACCAGTTACATATTTCTGGGGACATGCTTTCTGCACATTTGGAGTTGTAAATGAAGATGAGGTATCAGCCCCATCAGTTTGCCCCCGGCCATGATACTTGGCAAATCGATTGATGACAGAAAACTTCTCAAGGTCCTGACAATCCACTCTTAAATCTAGGATTGAGGTTCTCTTATCCAATCTGCATCAGGGAAAGGAAGCGTAAGGGGGAAGCACAAGAGACACCGAACAACACGCCCACGGGAAAGAAGCAAATGAGATACCAAGTTTATGTAAACAATGTCAATATGAAAAACTAGAAAGCAGAAACTATGATAAACTACAGTTTAAATAAACAAACACAAATACAACCCACTAATAAATGATAAACACAGAATGAGTGGACATGACACATGAATTGCCATCCCTACCCTATTAATCCCCTACTTATAATAAATGGGAGATTAAATATGGGACTAAACTGACCCAAATTTTTAAAGAGGTGATTGAAGTATCCCCAAATGCATAGCTACATGCCACCAGGATTCTCTTTTAAAATAAATGATAAAAAACTAAAATTATTGACAAGCACCTCGAAAAATCGCTTTCCATCTTCCTTATTCTACCAATGAAGTTTTCAACAACATTTGAGTACTGCTCGCTGACTTTCTCAGGAACTTTTGGTTTCTCAGACAACCTATAAAACAATTTGAAATTTGTATCAATGTGATCTCTCACAGGCATAAAGAGATCAAGTGAAACGCATTTGTTACATCTTATAAAAAAGAAAACGAGGAAAACAGGATGTTTCTTACAGCCTTTTACTGTAACGAGGCAGTAGACTTCCAAAGCATGTGATTGAACTACATGTGTCCCCTACTGCCAGTCTTGCAGCAAAATAAGCTACACTCTGACATTCCGAACAAGCATCTTTAAAGAGACATATGACTGGAGGAGGACAAAGCAGTTGCTGCAAGAGCTGTGAGGTCAGGATAAGTCTTCTTTTTGACCTAAGCATAGGTGCTTCCTCATTCATCTCAGCATCATCCTCCAACTTTTGATAAGACGTGAAGCAATTAGAACAGTCCAGAACCCAAAAAAAAAAAACACTACAGGATGAAAGGAACATTAGACATTAAGGGCACGTTTGGTGTCTTGAACAAAAAGGCCACGATGAAATAGAATGATTTAATACAACATTTGGTACCAAAACAATTACAACAGGATAAGCTAAACTTGAACTATAACACAGTTAAACATGTAGTTCTTAATCCAAGGTGTGGGTCCAAGGCAGACTGGACTATCTATTATCATTAATTTCACCCTAATGCCTCAGATGACTCAAACTTTCATCCCCTCCTATTACACCCATCAATGAAAAACCTTCCTTTCTGATGAACATTTGGGAATACAGAGTAGTCGCACCATATAGAGAACTTACTATTCCCACATTTATTGCAAAAAAATTACCGAAAAGCTCAAATCCATCTCTACTTGATCCTTTCAAGATTTTACTCACCGGTAGCTAATCAAGTATTTCCAACTATAATATTAAAATCTCAGATATCAATGCTTTAAAAGAGTTCTGATGCCTTCTAGAAGTTTCAGACATTCAAACAAATTAGCCAAAAAATTCCTTTTACTCCCATCGGTACTTGTTGGATGACTTGGATATGGGTGATAAGATTTTACATCTACCCGGTCATTGGGTATCTATTATGGTCCTTTTTGAACATTCATTTCTTGTTCAGATTTCAATTTATGCAGATTCGGATCTATTTCCCAATGAATTCATTGAAGGTCTGGCTGTATAATCTTGTGGGGTACTTTGGGAAGAAAACTGGAATCAACATGTTGGTGGAAGTACTTCAATTTTCCCTCTTTTTTTTATCTTTATAATTAAAAATGCTTGTATTAAGCAAAAACCGATACAAAGGTTGCCTGCTTCCCAATATAGGCCAAATTTTGTTTTCTAAACAATGTAGTTCATATTATTAGCAATAAAAGAAAAAAGGTAGTTTTCTACATTTTGCTAAACTAAAATTATTTTTAAAAATATAAATGAAATAAAAATATAATAACAATACATAATACTTGGCCAACTGTATAGTAGGGTTATCACCAAATGTTGATACCTTTTCCAACTAAATCTGAACACTAACAAATACTATAAAAATTGTACAATTCAATTCCAATTTTATAGATCCTATCTAATGTGGCAAACCAAATGTGCCTGAAAGAGGAAAATATACAATAGACCGAGAAGACGTACCTTTTCAACTAGCCGATTTGTTGCTCGAGACCAGTCTGACTCTGCTACGCTGAAAATTTCAATAGTAGTCATATGTTAATCAAATTAGAGTTAAAAAACCATATCAGCATAAACGACAACAATAATAGTTACCCAGATAATAAAAACATGATAATGGTAATAGCAACATTAAGTAACTTGCTAAGCAGGAAGACAGAATATTAAATAATCAGTATTTAGTGCGATCAAAAAATGGGAAAAATTGTCACATCCAACAAAAGCAGTAAAAAATGAATTTCATTTTAACAACCTGATAGTCTGAAGGCTTCGAGAAGCCTCTGTTAGTTCTTTATGCCATGGTAAAAGTTCAGATGTAGCACTTTTACGCTTTTTTGGTCTCCCAACTACACTCTGATCAGTAAGATCAAGAGGCATGAAATGAAGGGAATTTACATGTTCTTTTGCTGCATATGTGGGAGGAGAACCATGTGGGACATCTTCTGGTTTACAGATATCAACAGTATTACCTTGCTCCACCAAACTCCGAGCATGTAGATCATCAGCAAGCCTTCCAACCTTAAATGGCTGCTCCATAGACTTCAATAAAGTAGGTCTCTTGCTCTGCATCTCATATGGCGGTAACATTTGCCCATTTTTAAAAGTTCCATATTGATCAAACCATGAAGGAGCCATCAGGGGACTAATCTGGGAATGTTCCAGCCTATTAGAAGGTATGCTATTACTAACAGGCAAGTTATGAGAGCTGTTCTGACTAAATGACTCGTTCTGAGAAAATGCATTTGAATCCCGACTTTCCACACGCTTGGATGAAAAAACTAACATCTCAGAGTCTCCAGAAGAACCGGACACAGGATTAGCTGGTGAATCTCTCACCATACTGTTGTATTCATACATATATTGCTGTTCTCCCTTAGGTCCTACCTGCGGATGCTCAACCGCATATTCTAAACCTTTCAATCTCTTCACACTTCTATCACCCGCTTCAATTTCCGTACTCTTCATGTCCTGTACTTGATGCAGCAACGAATAACTTTGATGCATATTGTTATTTGACCTTAAAGAACGACCAAAAGCTTCAATATCTCTTCGAGAAGTAGATCCCTCAGAAAAACTATTTACAGTTGATTCTCTTCCCTGTGATACACTTGATGTCTTTTGGGCAGGGTCCAAGCTGTCAAATAAAACTTGCTGCCCATGTCTTTCTTTGGCTGATCGCTCCAATCTATCACAGCTTCGCAACTTTGCTGGAATTTCACCAAAATGATATGAGCCGCTTTTTCCTTCTAGAGTCTCTTGCTCATTGACCCTTGTCGGTATTGGTAAGGTTGCTAATAATTTGTTGTCAGATTGAAGATGGGATCTGAACAAACTGGAGGCAGTGTGCTGGGTACCTAATAAAGGTTGCTGGCATGGAACACTATTCCATGCATTTGGTATAACCTTAGATGCACCACCATGTTGAGATGGTCCAGAAGCAAACGAAGACAATGTAGCAGGTGCTTCATCTTGTTCCAAAATCTGTTGACTCAGTTGGCTTGAGTGATCTTGATTGGAAATATTAAGCTTGGACACCTCTGCAGAAGAATCAACAATGTTTTGAGTAGTACCTCCTGATAGAGTAGCTACCGATGTAGGAACAAATTGGTTGACCTTGGCTCTTTCGTATGAGTCATCAATCAGTTTGGAACGAGAAGAAGCCCCATCAGAAGGCATGGCAATTGATTGGTGTGCTGGTAGTTGTCTACCTGCAGCAGTTACATAAAAATTTCCAAAATTCTTAGAAAATGGAAAACCAGATATAATAGCTGGAGAAGAACTTCCCTCGACATTGTACTGTGATATTTTACTCTCTATATGACCAGAAGTATCATTCTTAATTCCTTCTGATGGGTTATGAGGGAGCAAAGTTTCATCCAATGCAATTGAATCCAATTTGGAATTACCCTTTTCTTCTATCTCATGAGTGACACGACTGGAAGTAAAAACTCTAGGAATGGAGCTTTCAGAAGAAAAAACATGGTCTGTCATGGGCAAACGTTGAGAAGGAGGACCCAACTGCAAACCAAAACCTTGAAAACCAGATGAGTGATTTTGCTGAACGTGACCAACAGATCCATCGGAAGTTTCTGGTTCCTGCATCTCAGAAGATGCATTGCGGTCAGAAGAGCTTAAATGTCTGCCAGTGTCGCGTTCCCTTGAATGATCCACCTTGTGAAGAAGCTCGAGCATATTTTGACTGCAAATATTAAGGACCCAGAACTTTTAACAAAGATCCCTCCTGTCTTTGAATATGTTTAAACTTATTCCCTCTATAAACATATATGAGTGTTTTGAAATCACAGGATATTGAAAAATTTCCTTAGATACATGTATTAACTTATTGAAAATAGAATTAACATCTATATCAACATCAAGACATTAGTTTTAATCTCTTGCCAAACTCGCAAGGTCATAGTATAAATAGGTTTGCAAAACATATCACAGGGAAATCCTAGAATGAGGTATTAGATGCTAATAAAAAATTGACATTTAAAATTTTAATGAACTCTATAAAGAAAAATTATTTAACAAAGATTAATATGGCACGGGAAATAAATCTAGAAAGGAAATACCTCGATGGTATATCCTTGCTTGTGGCATAATTACCAATAGGCCTATCAGATGTAGCAGATGTGTTCCGCATAAAACCGGGAAACATACTTTTTGAACGTGTGCCTTCAGAACCTTTTCTATCACCCTGAAAACCAGTCGACTGCTCCTGCTAAGGAAAAGATAATTTCAATTCGTTTTATTATTTCTTTTTTTAAGTCAGCCATAACAGCCCAATGGAAATAGTAGTAGTTTTCCAAGGCAAAACTATAAAGAACCAACCATCACAGTCCAATACAAAAAGATCCAAAATCACCTTTTCCATTTCGATTGAAGTTCTATCAATAGGTCGAACAATGGCTGCCTGACCGTAGCTCCCATGGTCGTGACCTTTTAATCCTCGAGAGACCTGCTGGGCCATAGTCCGTGGATCTGTCGTATGTTTTGCTCCATAGGAAGTCTCAATGTCATCATCAACATCCCCCATAGGATGATGATGAAACTTACGAGTTCCTGGGGGTCTTCGACCAGCACTATTTGAAAATTTCTGTTTGCTACCAAGATAACTCCGTGAGTCACCTGCATCTGACCAAACATTTTCCCTCCCTACACTAGTAGAATAATGATGATGTCCACCAGAGCGAAAACTGTCGCTTGAGTTCTCCATACTATCAGAGTTCTCAAGTTGATGCACTTCAACTGCTCCCTTACCCAAGCCAGTATCTAATAATGACTCCGAAATTTGAGGACTTCTATCAAGATTATGTAGGTTTTTAAGCATAACTTCCCCACCAGATTTCCCTGAAGGATCAACAGCTTTCCAAAAATCAAGCTTATGACTTTTAGAAAACTTTTGTTTTCTCTCCTGATTGGATCTTATGGAGCTGGAATTTGGTGCAGCAACATTACTCATAATAGAGCTCTCTCTGCCTAACTGTGTGCTTCCTGCACCAGATCTTCCATGCTCCAATCCAGCATTTGATGTTAAGGTTGAATCAGTTCTCCACATTCCAGATAAATGATCAACTTTTCCATGCATATCTTGCTTATCATTGACAATTCGAGATGGCCCTGACACACTTTCATTCCCGTGGCCTTTAAAGATATTGCTGCCATCCACTGGCATAGTTCCCATAAAGTTCCAACCACTTGAGCTATTATAAGGTTGGCCATTATTATTATTATTAGAGGTTATGCTTTGTTGACAGGCCCAAGAACCAGAATGATTATATGCATTTGTCTCGACACTCGATGAAAAACCTTTTTGCAAAGGTTCATGATCTGACCATTTACCTTGTTCTAAAAGAGGAATATTTTTTTGGGAAGAATCAATCTGCAATGTGCCACTGGGTTCAAGTGAATTTTTAAAACCAGGCCGCTGTAATTCAGGAATACTACTAGAATTCATAGTTGAACTAGGCTTGTTTGCATCATCTGAGAGAGCGTATTGTCTAGTATCCAATGCAGAGGCAAGCTGAATATTATTATCAGCCCACAATACTTGCTTGCTACCATCATTGATGGCTGGTAGTTGCTGATTCATGGTTAGAGGTTCTGGACTTCGGAAGTGATGCTCACTTAAGTCTTCCTGCATCCCTACATCAGCACTAGAGGTTTCTGCAACAGCTGACTGCATAAGAGCACTCCAGGTCCCACTTTGAACTGAAGGAAAGCCACTAAAATAATCTGTACCATCCAGCATATTACATCCCCCCATACCCACATTGGCGCTCTTACCAAAGGCATCCCAAATACTGTCATCAGAACCAAATAGAATCTTCTCTTCGGTTGGATCTAGAGTAGCCACACTCTGTGAAGTGGCAGCACACGATGTTTTTCGTTGGGATGATTCTGATGATCCAGCTACCTCTTGAAGCCTTTGGAGTTCCTGCAAAGGTACACTTCTCTGTAGGTGATTCCCTTGATGCAAGTTCTCGAAATTAGGTCCAGTACTTGTGCTTTGACCACTACTAGATCCAAACATATTTTTCCTTTGAAAATCCAGTTTAAAAACCTTTGATCCACCTTGCAAGCTAACCTGATCTGAAGATTCAGCATATGCATTTCCCGAGAATGAACTACTGTTGGCTGGTATTCGCTTCATTGGCATTTTATCCATTTGCATATTCGGATAACAACCACTTGTGCCACTAGGGCTAGAAAGTGGAACTGTATACAGAGATTGATCCATCTGTTGAGGTGCCAAACCCATCATTTGTAGTGCCTGGCCTTGCTCGGCAGATAACATGTGTCCACCAGGAGATCCTTGCATAGCAAGGGATGCAGCAGGCTGAATATAGTTTGCATTACCTGCCATAAGCTCTGACTGCAATGAATGGTTAGGTGCCTCATTGATGGAAACACCAGTGGATGGTGAATGGTTCCTAGCTCCCTGTCTTACTTCTAGTTGCTGAAGTTGCTGCTGTCTATTAAATTCTTGCATTTGAGCTAGCATAATATGCCGCTGTAATAGCTGCATATCACTAATCCCTGGTTGCTGCCTAGGCAAAGATTGCAGCATGCCAAGCTGCTCGCTACTCATGTGTTGTTGGCCTCCAAGAAAATCAAAACTGACAGGAGATTCGGAAGTTCCCACCCTCCTTGAAAAAAAATTCTTCTGTTCAGACCCATTTCCATTCTCCAACTCAATAGTAGATAAGCCTCTTGAGGTTAAATTATGCCTATTAGACTCAGTATCCACTCCCAAAAAGTTTGTTTCATTTTGCCTTGTCTGAAAGACATGATTCCCGTGTACAAAGCCGTTCACCACATGTTGTTGGTTTTGAGATTGAATTCTGCTAAACTCAGGCTTCAGATTCGATCGTGCTAACCCATGAGGAGTATGATAAGATTGACTTCCATGCCCTCTCTCAACATCTGCCAAACAGATATGCATACAGGTGTTATTAGCAGCTAATTGCACCTCAAAGTTACAACACAACAATAAAATGGAGAATTTAACTCAGAATGAGATAGCAAGCTTGACATGCAAAACAATTAATACCGGGAAAAAGAACACAATCCAGAGGTTAATGTGTACCTGATTGTTGTACATTGCAATTCTTTAAATTAGAATTATATGGAGAACCAATCTGTCTCTGGCTTACAACCCATTGATTGTTACTCAGATGCGGCCAGTTACCCCCGATGACCTGCGGATGATGTTGATCTTGTGACAAGTTATCTTGACCAAATAAATTCTGGACCCTGTCTCCAACTTCGTTGCCAGGCATTAATAATTATCCAGCTCACAAATTTCAGCAGTAGGACTTTTGGTGAGGGGAAAAAAACTAACTGGAGAACAAAAAGAATATAATTTAAAAATACAGTGTTTCAATATTTCATCAAGCAACACGAGATAAAATGAACTCTTGGAAGCAATCCCATTAAGCTATAGTCATTTAGGGATCCAACAGTTTTTTACCTACCAACACCCTGCTTTGTGAACATATTAAGTAAGATAGTATCAAGCCACAAGAAAACAAGCAGCAGTCCAATTCATATGACCTCTCAACACAAGTAAATCAACATACTGCGTAAAACTTTTGTTACTGAACTTCTATACAATAGAGTGGTTAGCATCTAAGTGACTAACAAGAAACAGTCCCATAATGAATTTTACCGAGACTAATATGTGGAATTATATAGTTATATACATAGCAAACCACTATTGCATTGGAGAAAATATTTGAGATGTGACTTCTAATTCTTTCTTTTTTTTCATTTTTTTTCTTTTCTTTTTTTCTTTTTTTTTTCTTTTGATAATAAGAGATGTGACTTCTAACTCTTTAGCACCAAAACATAAACATTTTTTTGGAAGAAATCCACCACTCTATCAAATGACACATTACCCAAAATTATTATCAAGTGCACATTTCCCTAGAAATACATAGAGGCAAGCGAGAGATGAATCCAAATCTCCACAGTAGCATATAATATCATGCTAATGTATCCCATAAAAATTCAATCAAATGTCACTTACAGCATAGCCCTGGCTCCTAACTCTGCATGCATGTTGCAGCTTTGTAATTGCAGATTCGTTTTGCTATAAAACATCTCGAACAAGTTCTCATTACCCTTCTATCAGCCTCTGTACAAATCTTAAGTTCTTACAATCAAATCTTAAGCTCTTGCAATCAAATCTTGAGCTTCATTAGACCAAAAGGGTGCTCCTTGAACCTAGGAGGTTATGTAATAAAGGATGGAAAATCTTAGGTTCAGTAATAATTTTTATTCTAAGGCTTGCATTTTAGGTTACAGCCAAGTACAAATAACCAATTTTACAGATTGGCATAGGGTCAAAGATAAAACAATGCTGCATGAAAACATCAAAATAGTTACAAGCTTCAAGCGCAAAGAAACATAATGACCTTATGCTCCTGTTATTTCAAGGATTAAACGCCGTGGGGAAGAAAGAAATTTGAAATAACCAGAACAAATAAACAACCAACATTAAAGATGAAAGGGGAGTTGAAAAATAGAAAACACTAGACCAAGATGGCGTCAATGCCAGAATTTTTCATATCAGAAATAGAAATCGGCAATGAAATTCATGAGAAAAAAAATTCAATTCTCTATTTTTAGTCCACTTTCTTAGCAACAAAAAGATGCCCCCGCAGATATAATTCCCATCTCTTACATTTCATTCCAAAATCATAAGATCGAAAAGAATATGTCGCAATTTCAACTCTCCGAGCTGCACTAAAGTTGTCCAGCCTACATAACGAAGAACCCTAGCAAGAATTTTACAGCACAGACGGCTTATAAGAGGGACAAAATTAGGGGTTTTTTTTGTTTTTTTAAGAGATGAAGAAGAAACTCACAGTGTAGGCTGATAAGCGTCCATTGGAGTTTGAAACCGATCGTCCAAGACTTTTCAATTGATAAGCGTTAGGGCTTTTAATCGGAAGGAGAAGTGGGCATCTTCGAGCTAAGAGAAAGGTGGAGTAGGGTGATCGAAATTGTGTGAAATTTTCAAAGAACTGAGGAAGGAAAGTGAGGCTCGCGAGACCAAGCAAGCTATGTGGTTTGGATTCAAAGCTGAATGATTGGTTTGGTTGGGACTAGACTTGGTAAGGGTGTGCTCTCGGAAAGGAAGGGTAGGACTTTCGAGTTTCGAGTGGGTAATACAGAGAGCGTGTGAGACGTTAAAAGGGAACTTTGATGCCACCGAATTTGACACGCGACTCGTGCATTTGCTCTGTGAAAATTTAAGAATTTATGAAAGAAATCCGAATTTATTTCACATAATTATAATATTATTTTAAATTAAATAAAATTATAATAAAATGGTAATTTTGTTATTACATGCTCGAACTAAATCGAGACATCCCATAAAATATATTTCATTCACGTGATAAAAAAAACGTATCTTCTAAAAACTCCATACATATTACTTTTTTTTTCTTTCGTCTCAAACTTAACATACCTCTCCATCACCGTATCCATTATTAAACACTCATAAACCTTAATAATTTGATAAAATTACTGAAAATAATATATATATATATATATATCAAAGTTACTAAAGAAACAAAAATCCAAAAAAAAATCAAACTAACAATATGTTGGAATAAGCTTATGATTGGAATTTTTCATGTAAATCATAAAAAATATTAGTATAATCTATCGAACATTTAATGAAATTTTTTTAGTATCTACGAAACATCTAAACAATTTATGATATATTATTATATTATTCAAATGTATTGATGTATATACTTTAAACATGTATTATTTTGAAATTAATTTTTTTAAATATCAATAAATAATGCACTATGTGAATAAGTATATGGTTGAATTCGTATAAATAAAATTTATATTAGTTTGAACAAGTTTGTTTATGAATTTAAAAAATTAAATAAAAAATAGGACAAAAAATGCACACTTAGTATTGAAATGATAATTGAAAACATCATCATAAAAGTAACTTTATGTCAAATTGGTGCTCCAATACACATATATTAAAGTTTCATTTAAGATGATCTTGACTACAATCCAACTTCATTTTAAGGTACAGTGATTATAAAAAAAGTTAAGAAATACTGTTTCACGGACTATATATGAGTTTATCCTGAAAGAATTTTAGAGAGCAGATCATATAGCATGTGATGCTAAAGCTTGTGGTTGTGTTAATATTTGAACTCATGGATTTCCATATGCGTATATCATTGACCAAGATGATTGAGATACATCTGTGGCATATGAACTAACGCACCCTCACAAGATATTTTGACCTTTCTTCAATTTTTAATACAATTTCTTAAGGCATGCTCGATGATGACCAGATGTTTTTTTCAAACCTAAGAAAAGTAAAAATTGAATGTTAGTGCATGTTGAAGAACCATGTAAATTAACAAGTAATTATCTCAGTTATAAATACTAACTGGTTCATCTCGTTATAGCTTCAGCAATGTAGCGTTCCACCATGCATCCTTCAGGTCGACTTCTATTATTTACATATCATTTAAGGACTTGCATATATCTCTCAAAATGATACATCCACCTTAAGTAAGTAGGACCACACAATTGAACCTCTCAAACTAAATGAACACATAAGTGAATTATTATATCAAAGAAAGAAGGAGGAAAATATTTTTCAATTAGACACAAAGTCTCTACAACATCTTTCTGTAAAGAATTTAACTCGTCAATTGATATAGATTTCTTGCATATTCTATTGAATAACGAACAAAGCCGAATTGTTGATAATCGAACATGTTTTGGAAGAATTGATCTAATAGCAACTGGTAATAACTATTGCATTAAGATATGATAGTCATGTGATTTCAATCCATACAGTTTCTTATTGGTGATAGACACAAAAATTCTTAAGTTGAATGAGTAACCATCGGGAACTTTCACACCCTCCAAACATTTACAAAACACATCCTTATCTTTTGTTGACATTGTATATTTTGCTGGTGGTAAGTATGTTTGATTCTTATCATTTTCCACCTTTGGTTCCAATTCAGGTCATATGTTTAGTTTCTTTAAATCCAATCTTGCTTTAATTTCATCCTTTGTTTTTTCAGGTATATTAAGTAAAGTACCAATCAAGCTCTCACATACATTTTTCTAAATGTGCATGACATCTAAGATGTGACGAATGTGTAGGTTTTTCCAATAAGGTAATTCCTAAAATATTGATTTTTTTTCAACAACCATGGTAAGTCGGTTCAAACTTTTTTTCATTTTCACCCCTTTCATTAGTTGACCTCTTTTGTTTTCCTACCTTAGTGAGTTTTTTTTTCATCTTTCTATATCGTTTGAATGTCATACCATTCAATACCTTCAAGAAATATATCGACTAGTAGATTTAGTAATTCTGTGAATCCCTTGTCAGAAAAACCATGGTTTGCCTTCACATTGTACAAATTAACTAATCTCGACATTTTAGTATATTTTTTACATTTTGGATACAAATGGTTTTTTGACATCTTTTAAAGGTTTCGGGATCATCCTCGCATAATTCATCTTTAACACCATGAAACATATTTTCTGTCTGTACATTATGATAAGATGTATGTAATCCACTCACATTCTTATTTATCTTTTCCCCAAGAGTATTATCAATATTTTCTCCATGATAATACCAACATTTATAGCTCAAAAGAATACCATTACAGATAAAGTGATACTTAACCTCATCAAATTCATGAAATCGCTAATTTTTACATTTAACACATGAGCATTGAATCATACTAGTTCCAATATTACTATTTTTACAAGCAAATTACATGAAACTTGCAACTCCAGAAATATAGTCTTGCTTAATTCTACACTTTGACATTCAAGATTTGTCAATTTTCTATTAATGACATTAATTAAACATATTAATTAATTATGTATCCAATGAATATATTTCGAGTATTATTATATATAAATTTCTTAAGTATTAGAATATATATCAAAACATACATAATACAAAATATTTATCATTTTAATCATTTTACAAATGTATTACTTTTACTTAATAAAATATAATTATTTATATAAAAATAAATTTATCCACGCACATTAAATATATATAATCCCTCAAACCCACAATATTCATATATTATTTCCACAGAAAATAAGTTAAATATATAATAAAAAACATACATAAATAAAAAATTTATACAAAAAATAAAACAAAACGAATAGTAAGCTACAAAATTAATAGAAATACTTACAAGAATGTTATGAAGTGACTAAATGAAGGGAATGAAGAATAAAATGATGTTTTATAAGTGAAAATAAGTGAAAAAATGGGTATAAAAATTTGAGTATTTCGCTAAAAAAAATAGTAGATCTGAAAGATAATGAGAATAAGAATATAACTCATAAAACGGCGTTGCAAATGGTGGTCGGAGGTGGCCGAAAATTGAGAAAGATGGTGGGTGTGACCTCGATTTTAAGAGAAATGAAGAATTTTGAGTTTCTGCAGAGAAAAAATGAGACGAACGATAATATTACGTGAATAGCATCGGTTTTTTCCATCAATCGACACTATTCACACATTTCAATTTTTTTTTGTCAATTATTATTTTATTTAAACTAACGTACTATAGAAAAAGAAAAATAATAATTTTACAATAATATTTAAAACAAATACACAAAATTAAATAAAGATATATTGTTCGTACGTATATAAATTTAAACATATAAACAAATAAACAAAATTATATAATTTTAAAAAATAATTGTCTAAAAAAAGAAAAAAATTATACTATATATATATATATTTATATCCAACTTAAATTTTAAAGAGTTAAATAAAATAATAATTAATGATCTAAAAAAAATTCAATTATAAACTGTATGCATTTTTAAATTAAAAAATAGGACATAACGTCGGTTGACGTGGCGAATCGACGCTATTCACACGTATAGCGTCGGTTCTTCTCGTCAACCGATACTATCCACATAGGACAGAAATATCTCTTTTTGTAGTAGTGAGAAGTCGAGAAGATGAAAATGCATCATCATCTACGTCATCAAAAAGACTGTCTGTAAAAAACGACTAAGAAAAATAAAGATATAGAACCCACATATTCATTGACAAATTATTAAGTAGGATAAAATAGTGATTTTTTTGCTATTATAAACAACCATTATTTTCATTAGTTGGAAATAACTTCAATGATAACAATCTATTTATTTTAAAAATTATTCATCTAGTAGTTATATATTTAAAAACTATGAGAGTTAAGAATCTCTTCAAGGCTCTTAATTGACATTTAGAATTATAATAAATATTAAAATTATGAATAAAATGGAATACATTTTTCACTATTATCAAGATAATAACGAGATTTAAGCTAGTTAATACATAGTAGGTAAATCAAAATAAAACAAATAATGAAAGGAAAGACTTTGGTGTAACATTAAATTCAATTATAATAATTATAATTCTAAATTAATTAATAATATTTAACAATTATATATTTATTTATAATATTTATAAAATTAATAAGTAAGAAAATAAAAAAAACTAATAACACATATACATACAAATAAACATATAAAAATATAAAATAAAAATAATATTTTAATAAGAAACTTACATAGATATTTAAATAATAATCTATAAAACTAACTACTAGTATTAAAGTCCTAAAAAGTAAAATACATATATATAAAATTAAACTTATTAATTAGATAGAGGTATGAATGATTTTTTTATTTTCAAAAAATAGTACTTTTAAATTAAACTGTACTCTTTATTTTTAATATATTTTAGTAAATATAATATTCTTACGTAACTTTTTTAAAGGGAAGGTAATACACCCTACCAATATTTAAAGTCTATCCAGCTCTACCAAAACTCGGCGAAGTCAGATCCGATACACAAAGTAGCACCTCCGACCTCCAATAATCTAATATACACGCGCCACAAGAACAGAAAGTACTTCTTTCATATACGCATCAATCCAAACTCAGAACGAGATATAGAGACTGAGAGATATGGGGGAAGAGAAAAGGCACCAGATGATGCAGAATCTTTTCGGAGATCAATCCGAAGAAGAGGAAGAGGTCGATTCCGAGCACGAGTCCAATCCCCAGCCCAATTATGCATCTGTATTACCTCTCACACCTCTATTTCTATTTTATAATTACCACCGTGTTCTTCAGTGTTTCAATTGCATTTGGATTTTGAGGCTTTAGGGCATGTTTTATTGCGTTATTTTTACTGACTTATGTATTTTTATCTACTAGTAGTTTATACCGTCCGCATATGATTATTTTGTTTATTTTTGGTGATTATTTTATGTGTTTGAAGTTCGAGAATTACCGATTTCTTTGTTTATTTGTGGCTGTTTTCATTTGTAAGCATCGGTATAAATATTGGAACCTTTTTTCATCCCAAAATTCCCATGAACTAAAGTTCAATGAGCATGATGATTTAGTGGCTTCGTAAAATGCATGCTCTTGAGGTTTTTTTTTAGAGTATGGAAGTAGCAAGGTAGATTTTAGTTTTTGCTGATCATGGTTTAGAGCAAAACTGAAGGAATGTTTTCGTCCCAGACTCGAACTGTGTGAATCTAGGATATTTTCGTGTCTGGAAGTCGAAGGTAGCTGTGTTGACTATGTCTTGTCTCTGTTAACTGCTAAGTTATATTTACCTTTTGTTCTCATGATTTTTCATGGAGTACGCTTTATTTTTGGCGTTTGATTGTACCGATGCTTAAAATTATATCTTTTATATTTAAAATGTTCTCAACTTTCATGGTACTTTGTACGAGAATTGATGGGAATAAAAGTGTGGGATTATTATACAGAGTTGACCTTTAGTTATATCCTTGTTTTCCAGGATGAAGGGGAAGGAGGGATGGAGCCCGAGGGAGAAGGTGAAGTAGAGGGTCAAGGGGAAGTGGAAATAGGGAGTGATGGTGAGATGCATGAAGTAGATCCTGATCCAGGAGAAAGTGAGGTTGAGAGAGAACAAAGTTCTCAAGAAGTAGAAGTTGCTGATCAAAGGGAAGAGAGTGAAGCGGAATATACAGACAGTGATGTAAAAGAAGAGCTGACAAGCAAGAGGCGCAATGTTATTGAAAGTGGATCTGAGAAGTACGAGGAAAACCATTACCCTGAAAATGAAGATGATGAGGTTGATCAGGCTAGAAGCAGGAGGTGAACATCTATATCTTTCATGTTATATAGTTTAAATGATTTTTCCTCGTTTCTTCTTGTGATCTTTCTGCTGCTCCATTTCTCCTCCTTTTAGAAGCCTGTTGTGCATTTGCATATATATATATATATATATATTTCAGATGCAATGCTTTTCCTTTGTATCTGGCCGATTCCTCTTTCCTTATGATCTGCTTCTACTTTTTTCTCCTTTTGCACTGTTGATACATATTGGTCTTTTTGATGGGGAGGAACAGGGTTTTTTTTTTGGAATCATAATACCAATTTTTTATGCTAGAATGTTTTATTTTTGGCGTATCCTGGGGTCAATTCTTAAAGAATCGAGAGGTTATTTTTAGTTTCTCGTAAGTTTTAATTGGGGCATTTGTATGTTCTAGTTAGCTGTTGGAGCTTTATAACAGATAGGACATATAGCTATTCTTTGGTATAGCTTGGTGCTTCTTTGTGTAAGTGGATTACCGAACCATTTTGTATCTTTGTAATTATTATATACTATAACATAGTACATTGTTTCTTATAAAAAATGTTTCTGGAATGGACTATAATTTATATTTGGTACTAAATTTAGGTTCAAGGCGTAGTAGCATAATTAATCATTTGGAAAGAATTGTGAGATTTGTTGTGTTGTTTTATAGGATCATTTCATAGGTGGGTCATTAGTTGCTATGACTATGCTATCCTATGACCAAAAAAGGTCTGGAGGGGCTATGGGACTTATATTGGTATCTTTTATAGTTTTGCTAATGACAAGTAGTAAGCTAGTTTGAATTTTTAAAAACACTTGATTTCTCAGCAGCTTATCGCTTAAAGAGAAGGATCAGACTGACAATGCACACTCAGCTGATTTGCGTAATGTATTTGGCGACTCTGATGAAGAAGAAGAAGAGGCTGTTGATTATGCCGTTCAAAATGAAATTGAGCATGATTTTCATGTGAGTATCCATTGGCACAGCTTTATTAGTGATTTCTTATAAATTACATATGATAACAATTCAAAGCATTCTCATTATTGTATTAAGATAAAAGCATTTTCTTCAATAGAGATCCTCTATGGAAGAACGAAGCTATGAAAAGAGTCCAAGGCCAGAGGATGTAGTACGTGAAGATGTTCTTTATGAGTCAGAAGAAGAGAATATTGAAGCTAAGGCTAAAGAGAAGCCTCTTGGCCCTCCTTTGGAGCTAGAGATTCCATTGCGTCCACCTCCTGCTCACCCAGAAAAGGTTATTTCTTTGTTCTACATAGTAAAGTGATGTTTTGATTTATCAATCTTCTTGCTTAATTAAATAGAAAACTTGGTTATTTCTGCCAAAAAAGCTAATGGATCTTTTTGCTTATGGGGTTTCATAGATACATCAAATAGATTGGTTCAACTCATTTTATTTACACTAGTTACGTATGAATAGAATATGGTTTTGGTCATATTGATCTTCTTGTTACTCATGCAGTAAAAAACTTAAGTTCATTAGATCTGGATGGTGATGATGCATTTCAAGATTTTTAAGGTTTTTAGGTGTGGCAGAATTTCTGGGTTTCAGTCCAGGTGTTTGCTCTGGATTTGGAAAACAAAAACCTGTGAAACAATACTTTAGTTGACATAGCAGAGTTGGTTCGAAAGAGTGGACCTGTAGAAAACAATGTAAAAGATCGAATTATGTTAAGTGGTGCACTCCTATTTTTATATGATCTAGGAAAGATGTGAGTGGATATGCTTGTTCTGAACTTGTGATAAATTCTGAAATGGATTTCACCTTATGTTTGGTCCAGATTCAGAGTACATAAGATTATGTTTCAGTATAGGGATGTAATGGATATTTTCGTACAGGTTAGTAGTATCTTTTATTTCCAGAACCCTACGAAGTAATACTTACATAATCATGGATATTCAGTTGGTATGTTTGATTTGAAAGACTCTTGGTAAATGCAATAATAACCAATAACCATGTGCGTTTTATTTTTCATACTTTGATGCCAACATCTGTACCATTTTTGATCATTTTTTTTTAATTATTTACATGCAGTTAGTTTTTTATTTCTTGATAATTTGGCCTTTAGACTTGTGGGCACCCTTTGCGGTGCTGATGCATTTAGCATTTCCAAATATCTGTTGCTCTTGAAAAAGTTTATGAATAGTTCAATGTTTGGCCTTGAGTAGACTCTTGATAACAAACATTGAACTTTTGTAGATGAACATGATCAAAGTTTCTAACATCATGGGAATCGAGCCAAAGCCATTCGACCCAAAGACTTATGTGGAGGAAGATACATTTGTGACTGATGAATCTGGATCTAGGAAACGCATACGCTTGGAGAATAATATTGTTCGGTGGAGAACCATCAGAAATCCTGATGGCACGTTATCTGTATGTATCTAAAAAATGTCATTATAAATGGATAAGTTCTTATGCATGGTTAAGTGGCTGTACATGTGTCCATACATGCCTTTTAATCATAAGAAACATTTTATTATATTAATTTGTGTAATAAATACAAAAATACAAAGTGGACCAGTAATCTACTATTCCACTTACAAAAGGGAGCACCAAGCTATAAAAATATCTAAGCATGCTTGCAACATATATGGCTGTGGATATATTTAGTAATAGGTTTTTTTTTTGGATGAAAAGTTTCAGTCAGTTAATCTGCATGGATTTTATTTTTATGAGAACAAGTTGGACTGATGGTATGGTGTATTGGTACTGGAATTTCTATATTACTATTGTTGTTTGCTTTTGACTGCCACATAGTATATGTCAGGATGCAATACTGGTTTACCACCAACTTATGATATTGTGCAAGTGGATTATGCAGGAGGGCGGGGTAGAAGTGAGCATGATCTATTGCAGTTCTAGTTGACTGTTGAGGGAATAATATTGTCTAAAGTTCCAAAAAATTTGACCAAAGATAGAAGATAAACTAGAATTAAAAATGTTCAAATTATTAAATTGATCATAAAAGGCCGTAAACATGCAACATATTTAGAACTACCTGTGGTATTGTTTATTAGATATGATGGTCAGTTGGTTCTTCACAGCTCTTGCATTTTTTGGCTCTTCTTTTTTCTTTGTAATATTCACGTTGTAGTTCTGTTGGAAGTTTAACCTTCATATGCTACATATATTTTTTTGGTGTTACATCTTACACATTTGTGAGATACTATATTGTGTTAAGTGATAACCTTATTGGAATAGTAAATGAGCTCATATAGTACCGAGAAACATGGTAATGTCCTTGTTTTTCAGTTGCTGTGGCATTAATTGTAAACTATCTCTATTCCCTGATCATGTTTGGGCAATTAGGAAAGAAAGAGAACTAATGCATGTTTTCGTCTATTTAAAGTGTGTGCTACAATTGAAGCTTTTGTTATCTGTTGTTAACTTCAAGTAGGTGATGAGATCTGGTCAACAAACACCATAAATGTGCAAATTATGCATTCTTATGAATGCGGCATGAATACTTGAGCTTAGCTTTATCTAAGCTGCTCTATTAATTTGTATTTTTTGCATTTATTTTGCTGACCTTTTCTCTTATGATTTGATTGTAATATAATTCAGTACTCTTTGTTGTATAATACTATAATCGGAAATAATTTGTGGATGATGGGGAACTTTGATGGCTACCTATTATTTTCGCACTATTTTCATGAATGATTCACAAGAATAAGAATCATAATCGGAATGATGGTATTTGTTTAATTAGAAGAGGGGTTTTGATGTCTTTCTTTTGAGAATGCTTATATACTTATGCTTACAGCTCATTTAAAGACAGGTTGTGAATCTTCCCATGCATGTTATGGAAATGTTTTTTTAAATTATGTTTTAATTACCAGAACCTTATATGTAGCATTTTTTTTTGATAAAATACATTAACGTTGTTCTTTTATGTTTTTGGGTTTTGAAACATATTAATATTTCCAACTTTGTGATTCTTGTTGGTCAGACTTTGGAATAGTGAATCATCTTGTCTAATCTTTTATTGTGAATTGCAGCGTGAGAGCAATGCGCGCTTTGTGAAGTGGTCAGATGGAAGCATGCAATTGTTAATTGGGAATGAAGTTTTAGATATATCTGTGCGAGATGCACAACATGATCACGCACACCTTTTTTTGAGACACCAAAAGGTGACTTTCAACTTCATTTGAATTTTCCATTTATCTACTCATTGCACGTTCATCAAGGCTTTCTTTCCGATCTACATTTAAGACAAAATATTTACTGTTACTTATTGCTCCTCTTTGTCTCAATGTACTAGAATAACTCAACTTTTTGGGATATTATATTAGCTTTTTCCAGATAATTGGTTGACGATTTCTTGTAGCTGTACTTTATGTATCTCTATTTCGTGTTGCCTACTATCTTATAAATTCTGATGTCTGGTCATCGTTCCAATCAATTTTTCATTGAGTACATGTAGATTAATATTATCATTGAAGTGCTAAGGTAGTTTTGGTAGCATTCTGAAGAACATTCCATCCAATTGGCATACATGTGAACGCGATTTTGTTTGTTTGAAGTGAACGCCCCTCTCGGGGTAAAGGAGTGGGGTCCTAAAACTTGTGGTTTTAGCAACTTAAATAGTGAAGCATTTTTTAAACATGTTTTTTTTTATAAATTAATTTGTACTCGTTAATCTTTAACTTTATTCTGCATGGTTTCGAATTGCCACCTTATGACTCATTAACTAACGTACCATGTCGGTTTGTGGTCCATACATGCGCCGTGCTTCAACTCTTGGCCCACGGGCTTTAACGTTCTGTGTCGTGCTTGATGGGCTGGCACGGCTTGTTGCTTGTTGGCACATTATTTTGCATTTATATATATATATAATATTATTTAATATATTTAGTTTATTAAATATTAATATTATACTAAATTTTTGAAAAATATTTTGTCCATGGGAGTTGAACTTGCTTCCCTGCATATAACCAAAACCTTTTCGTCCAGTTCAGGTTGCTAACTTATTTATATATTTAATATATATTTCTGTCTTGACCAGCCTCAAATTTTCCCAGATAGCACGGGACGTATCTCGAACACCGTGCTAATTGACTAACTTGTTTCCTTTTCTTATTATAGGTTTTGTCAAAATCATTAATGTATAGAGTTCTATAAAAAAATTTAGTAGAGTTTTTCCTAAATTAGGACTAGGTTATCTTGTAAGAAAATGACAACAATTTTCATATAATATTTTTTCATACTAACAGATATCATAATCTTGTAGATAATCAAAAAGTAACTTATGTCCATCAACATGGTTATAAATCATGATATACATGCTATACATCAAATCATAAGGCATTTTAGTCTTGAGTACTAGTCCATTTACACACCAACTAAAATTTACTGTATAAAATGGTAAAGAGATCAAATCATCTAAACTGTACAACAAAAGATTGATTCTATGCTCTCAAACTTGTTGTCACGCTATGTTTTCTCAAAGCTACTACCTGTTGGGGGGGAGGTGAGCTTGAAGCCCAGTAAGTGAATAAGTTTTATCTGTAATTGTATGTTTGGTCTTCAAAATATAATAACGTATTATCTATGAGTTAACATGAAATAACATTATGATAAAAATAATATCTGTTTGATCTCTAAAATATAATAATGTATTATTTATGAGTTAACATAAAATAACATGCTATTATAAGTATGCAAATAAAAGTATAACCATGAGATATGTACTTAGAATTTTTTATGCTAAGAGCACTTGGGGATCTAGTTGCACATGTATGAGATATCTTGTATTGTCGCTAGCTCTCAACTACACGTGTGGATGATCAATATACAAATAGAAAGTACAAACATAAGAAATGTATTTTAATTTTATTATGTCAAAAGCACTTGGGAATTTGTTCACATGGAGAAGATATCTGATAGACCACATGTTCATTTTACTTATTCTAGGCATAATGACAAATTAGGTATATCCTTAATAAGGGCTGATGTATTATTTTGATTGTAATGTTTAGTTATGTATATGGGAGAGGAAGTTGGTTAGAGAGTTTAGTTATAATTTTGTTAGAGGAGAGAGAATAAAAAATAAGGCTTTATAAACAACAAGGAGAAGGTTTAGAGGGTAATGAGTCATTTGTATTGAATTGTGCTCATTAGGAGAGAATCAAGCCTCTCGAAAGCTTGGCTAAAGAGCTGTTTCTTTTGATTAGTCATTTAAATACTACAATACATTTAGATTTCCTTTCATTATCTCTTGTTATCTAATTCTATCACAACAAATTGATATCAGAGCACTAATCTTCCAACGCTTGGATACAATGAAGGAGCTAGTGGAAGCGGTATAGGTAGAGCTCCACCATGAGATGGGTAATTTGAAAGACGAGTTACAAGACATGAATAAACGTTTGGATCTTCTCCTCCAATTCCAGGAAGACTCGGCTTGAATTGCTTCATCATCGTCTGGAAAAGCAAAGGAAGGAGTGGTGCTCATTTCGATGATGATAGATTCACAAGGAAATAGTGGCATAACAACATTTTTAGGTTCTTGCCAAGATTTTTGATTTCAATTTCGAAATTTAGAGACATCGATGTTTGATGGATCAAATCCAAATGGATGGATTATGTAAGAAGAAAGGTATTTCTCTCTTCATCGATTTACAAACGAGGAAAAATTGGAAGTAGCTATCATTAGTTTTGAGGGAGATGCATTGTTGTGGTTCCAAAGGGAAAACAAGAAGAGATCGGTGGTTTTATAGGAAGAAATGAAGATGATGATCTTAAAATAGTTTCGTAACACCCAATATGGTACACTCCATGAACAGTGACTGGTTCTAAAGCAAAAAGGTAGCATTCGGGAGTACCAACGAATGTTCATCGAGCTTTCAACATCCTTAGAGAATGTATTTGATGAGTTTGCCTTAAGGAATTTCATCAATGGGTTGAGGCTTGACATTTGGGTCAAAATAAGGGTAATGGAGCCCAATAACTTGGGTCGGGCTATGAAGTTGGCCCAGAAAATTGAAGAGAAGTTCAGTGTAGCCTTTTCTCTTCGAGTTGGGAAGAGGAAGCAACTCCTCACGATGTATGTGGGGCGTAAGCTAATGACCTTACTAGGGATGTGCGAATCCTTCTCCGACCCCCTTTGGGGGGTGGCACTGTCGTAGCTAAGTCGAATGGAGAGGTGAGGAGGTTGATTGATTCTGAGTTGTAGAAGAAACGCGAAAAAGGCCTCTGCCACCGATTTGATGAGAAGTGGTGTCTTGGCCATTGCTATGCGAAGGAGATGTGTGCTAATAACTCATGATTTTGAGATGTGGGGGCAGAGGAGTATGATGGGTTGATCAAAACAGAATCATAATTGGAGGCGATGGAGATTAAACTGTTGACAGAGGTGTCGCTTAACTCTGTGGTGGGATTTACATCTCCGAAGACGATGAAATTAAAAGGGTCAATGCGCGATCAGGAAGTCACGTTAATTGATCTAGATGCGACGCATAATTTCATTTCTATAAAGCTTGTGAATCAATTACTTGTACCCGTTTCCAAGATAGAGGCTTTTGTAGTGATAATCGGTACTGGAAAAGCAGTACAGTATGAGGAGAAGGAATTTGTCAAGAAATAACTCCACTTGTAAGGAATTAATCATTGATGATTTTCTTCCACTTGAGTTGGGAAGTGCGGATGTAATCCTCAGAATTCAATGGTAGGAAACCTTGGGTACGACTCACACGAATTGGAATACACAGGTGATGAATTCAGATTAGGCAATGAATCTGTGACATTGCGGGGAGACTCATCCCTTTGCAAAACTTGTTTCCTTGAAGGCAATGATGAGGACCATCAAACATGAGGGCACTGCAATCTTAGTAGAACTCAACCAAATGGGTTTTTCGAATGAAAATAGGTCTGTTGAGTCCCAATTTTTGCATCAAATCTTATCTAAGCGTGCAATTGTTTTTAATATGCCATATGCCACCAGGATTGCCACTTGTCCGTGGACGTGAGCATTCTATTGTGCTTAAGAAGGGCCACTCGCCAATAAGTGTACGACCTTATTGTTATTTCCATGTTTAGAAGGATGAGATTGAGTGGCTGATCAAAGGAATGCTTGTTGCTAGAATTATACAGGTCAATAATAGCACCTATTCAAGTCTTGTCTTGTTAGTTAAGAAGGACTGATCTTGGCCTTTTTGTGTGGATTATAAAGCTCTGAATGAAGCGACAGTTACTGATAATTGCCCAATTTTTGTTATTGATGGGCTCCTTGATGAATTAAATGGAGCGCGGGGTTTTTCAAAACTAGACTTATCTAAGGTTACCATCAGATTAGACTTAGAGATGAAGATTTTCCAAAGACCGCTTTTAGAACTCACGATGGACATTACGAGTTTCTAGTAATGCCATTCAGTCTCACTAATGCCTAGCAACATTTCAATCCCTTAGGAATGATGTGTTTTGCCTGTTTCTTAGAAAGTTTGTTTTAGTTTTCTTTGATGACATTCTTATTTACAATACTATTAAGGAGACCCATCAGTAGCATTTGATGCAGGTTTTGGATGTGTTGCAAAGGAACAAGCTCTACGCATATGAATTTGGCAAAACTAAAATTGCTTATCTAAGTCACATCATTTCAAGAAAGTGAGTGGCAATTGATCCCGATAAAATCCAAGCCATGATTTCTTGGTCACCGTCTACCAACCTGAGGAAGTTACGTGGTTTCTTGGGTTTGATAGGCTACTATAGAGAGTTTGTAGTTGGATATGCCAACATTGCTTCACCATTGACGAAGCAACTTAAAAAAAGATAAATTTGGATGGAATGATGAAGCTTGGAAGGCCTTTGAAGAACTGAAGAGAGCTATGACTCTAATGCCTGTGTTAGCCACGCTAGATTTTACCCAACCTTTCATCATCGAGACGGATGCCTCGAGATTTAGACTAAGGGCAGTACTTTTACAATGTCAGCGACTTGTAGCTTTCTTTAGCCATACCCTTGGAACTTAAGCTCATTTAAAGTCAATTTATGAGAAAAAAATGATAGCCATAGTGTTTGCTGTAGTGAAGTGGGGACCCTATTTGCTCGGGAGGCTCTTTATAGTTGGAACTGATCAACAAAGTTCGAAATTTTTGTTATAACAACGAATTATGGGAGTGGAGTACTAGAAATGGGTTACTTAGCTAATGGGATATGATTTTGAGATTCAATAATGTAGTAGAGCAAGTAATTCTCGGCTGGCGCCCTTTCTTGTATATCTGAACAAGTGAAATGTTCAGCCTTACAAGTTCCTCAATGGCACCAATGGGGTAACATCTTATGAGATGAATTAGCTGACGATGAGTTTCTTAGAAAATTGCATGAAGACATAACTTCAGACACTCAACAACATGTGAGTTAAATTGTGGAACAAAGAGTTCTATATTACAAAGGTGGTTTAGTCATTCCACGCACTTCCAAGCTTATTATAACCATGATTGGAGAGTTCCACAATTCTCCAATTTGAGGACATTCTAGAGAATCGAAGACTTACCAATGTATCGTAGCTGAGCTATATTGTGTTGGCATTCCTAGAGATTTCATTAAATTTGTGCAAGATTACACAGTTTATCAACAGAACAAGTATCTTGCTACTACTCTCATTGGGTTACTCCAACCCATTCCTTTACCTGCTCAGGATTGGGATGAAGTTACTATTGACTTCATTGAAGAATTACCACTCTCTCAGGGGGTGGACACTATATTTGTGGTTGTGGACCGATTAAGCATGTATGCTCATTTTATTGGCTTGAAACACCATTTATTGCTATGTTTGTGGTTGGAGTTTTTTTTGTAAATCAGTGTTGAAAATGACAAGTCTAAAGGCCAAGGCCTAAAGGTCTTTCCAATGAAAACAAACTCTCTTAAAGTTGTATTATTCTTATTCCCTTTCTTTTCAGTTTTCTTGATACAGAACATATATTTATACAATTGTTATGACTAATATACACTTGTAATACACTAAGATATAACTGGGATACATTAATACAAAGTTGGAAGTCTCCCTGGAAACCAGGAAAATTCCTCCTGAAAATAAGGGACTGCTTAGTAATCAATCATATGCTTAGATTGATTTCCTACAATTTTTGATTAGGAGGTCGTCAGACTTCATGGTATTCCCTAATCCATGATTTCTAATCGAGATCGAGCATTTTAGAGTGAGTTGTTCAAGTTACAAGGTGTAACTCTTAAGCACAACACAACACAACTCAACGTATCACCCTCCAACTAATAGACAGACAAAGGTGAGATGTCTTGAGACTTATTTGCGTTGTTTTGTTTCAGAGAAGCCTTGTACTTGGGCTAAATGGTTGGTGTCGGCAGAGTATTGGTACAATTCTTCTACACAGTGTACTCCTTTCCGAGCTATATATGGATGTGACCCTCCACATCTTTTTCGATATAAGCAGGCATGACTTTGGTCTCAACAGTTGATCAAATGTTGGAGGATTGGGATGCAATTTTGGATGATCTACGAATGCATCTATTAAGAGCTCAACAAAAGATGACACTACAAGACGATAGAAAAAGAAACCAAGAAGAGTTTACTGTTAGAGATTTAGTCTTTCTAAAGTTGAAGCTTTATAGGCAACGTTCCATAGCTCAATGCAAGTATGAGAAGTTAGTTGCTCGTTTCTATGGACCTTATAAGGTCCTCCAAAGTGTTGGAAAGGTTGCCTATAAACAGAAACTGCTCACGATTTCTCTCCTGTGATACCATTCCAGTTGACTTCTGAGTTGGAATTAGTGGTGGAACCTTAATTGCTATTGGGAGTTAGACCAAAAGGCCAAGGTCAACATGGGATGTGGAAGTTTTATTAAAATGGAAGACTCTACTTGAGTTTGAAGCAACCTGGGAAGATTTTTATATGATATAGAAACAATTTCTTGAGTTTCATCTTGAGGACAGGGTGAATGTTTTGGAAGACCACAGGTTCGTTTTACTTATTCTAAGCGTAAGGACAAATCAGGTATGTCCTCAATAGGTGCTGATGCGTAATTTTGGCCGTAATGTTTAGTTATGCACATGGGAGAGGAAGTTGGTTAGAGAATTCAGTTATAATTTTGTTATAGGAGAGAATAAAAAATAAGGCTTTATACGCAGCAAAGAGGGGGTTTAGAGGACAAAGGGTCCTTTGTGTTGAGCTGTGCTCATTAGGATAGAACCAAGCCTCTCGACGCTTGGCTAAAGAGCTATTTCTTTTAATTAATCGTTTAAATACTACAATACATTCAGATTTCCTTTCATTATCTCATGTAATCTAATTTATATCACAACAATATCTAGCACTAGCGTTAGCTCTTAACTAAACATGTGGAGAACGTACTTGATAGAACCATTAAAATGACTTGGCTTTGGTGATACATATGTCATGTGCGTATCGACTTAACTGAATTCATACATATCATACTGAATTAGACTGATAAATATTATATTGATCTGGTTACATTATACTGAATTGATCTTATATCATACTGAATTGAACTGATAAATATCATGCTGATCCAGTAATATTATACTGAATTGAACTGATAAATATCATGCTGATCCAGTAATATTATACTGAATTGATCTGATATTACAGTGAATTAAAATGAATTGATAAATATCATACTGATCTGGTGACATTATACTAAATTGATCTGATATGATATCATACTGATCTGGTGACATTATACTAAATTGATCTGATATGATATCATACTGAGTTGGTAAACATCATACTGAGTTGAATTGGACCAAATGGTCATGATGTCTTAGCAAATAAAATTGAATATTCTGAATATTGAGTAGAGTTAACTATCATTGAATACTGAATGAGAAGTACTATAGAATTTTTAAAATATTTACTTAACTTGTAAACTTGTATAAAAACATATACAATAAAACTGACTTAGTCTCAAGCTAAAATTGCTTGCAAGTTATTTTGCTTTTAGCTTGATGGTTAGGATAATAAAATATATTCTCATGGTACTTTCATATTGGAAGTGAATTGAAATTAACATATAACGTGTTCTTCAAATTCTTGTTAAAATAAGTTAATACACTTTGAACTTTAATGCTAAAAAAATATATTAATAAAACCAATTGAATTTACTTGAATATGAGTGGTGTTTTCAAGGATGTCATGAAATCATAATTCTCATTCTGATATTGTTGATTATGTACTAGTTGGTTCAAGTGTCAAAAGGCAAATATGTTTTCGGCTTGATGATAGACACATAAAATGCATTGACATGAAACATGTATTCTTAAGTTAAATATAACTAATTCTAGTAGTAAGGCATTTTAGTCGCAATATTAGAAATAACTAATATGTTATTTTGAAAATCTATTTTAACTTCATTGAAAATCTCATATTCATATGCATGAACTTTATTAAATATTTGAATTAATTGATTGTTGAAACTAAATAACCAAGAAAAAATGTAAAATCATATGATCAAGTTTTAAAATTGTTGAATATCTATTCACAGTATTATATTATAGCTATTATAGCTATTGTTCTAGTTGCATTGAAACGTATTCTGGATCAACACATCCTATGATCATACTTGTGTCAGAAACAAGAATAACATCATAACTTGTTTGACTAATCTAAAATTGAATACTACTATAAAAATGTTAAAACATGGGTTGTTAAAATATATGAACCTAAGTCATATAAAATACTACTATAAGGATATATGAACCTAAGTCTAATTATTCATGACGTTTTCTCAGCTTTCATTTCAATTTTATGCAAAAACAGTTATGTAGTTATGCTTTAACTTAGAATCTCTATCTTTTTTCACTTCTTCCTTCTTTCTTTTTCTCCTATTCTTTCTTTTTTCTTCTTTATTTCCAACTAATTTCGTGCCAAGTTTCTTAGCTTGCACTAACAAGATAAGAAAAGGTGAGTAAGACATGTGGGCATAATACTCACATCTTAGAAACACCATTTTTTTCTCTTTTCTCTTTTTTTTATTAGTCACGAGGACATGTATCATCTTAAGAATAAAAGTGTGACACCTTGTGTTGAAAAAACATAATTAACTAAAAGATCGGAATACCCTTGTCCCGTAATTTGATTTTTTTTAAAATTAGGGCAGTTTGGGTAATATTGAGGGTAAAATTGTAATTACATAAAATATATTCTTAACAATATTTTTTTTCTTTCTATATAAGGAATGGGGTGTTACATATTTGGTCGAATTAGATTTTTAGAGAATTGGACTTTGTGTGCTACCCTGGACTGGCCAGTCTGTCATGGGCTGCTGGTTAGGGCCTTGCCATGCTCTCTTTTTAGTCTCATGAGCTGTGCCATGTCGTGTCGTGCTGTGCCGTGCCAAAATTTTAATGAACTGTGCCGTCCTGACCTGTTTGACACCCCTACCAACAACTGAACCCATATTAGACTAAAAACTAGTTTGCAGAGGGCAAATGAAGTCATGTGTTTTGTCTAAAGGACCCCAATTCTATCAGTAATCTGTCTCCATCATAATCTTTAGTATTTTTGAGTTTAGTAGTCATATTTATTTTGCACGAGAAGAAAGTATCTTGTTTTTCCACCGGTGATATTATAATGTTGTTATGTTATAAACGTTTTATTATTAGTGTTTTCCTATTAATTCATGGTATTAAGCTAGTAAATTAGGCTTACAACTTGCATTGTGGGAGAAAATTATTTCAAGGCTGTAGAGAATGGGGTTACCACTCATACTGCTTTGCTACCTATGCCTAACGTCAAAAACTCCTCAACTCATAATACATCCTTTTCAAACCTTGTTTTTCTGTTTTCTTCATGCTGATTGGTCGAGGAGTTATCTCATTTTCAATTTGACTGGGATCTCTCTTTTTAAGGGTTATTGTTGGTCTTTGTTCTTCCTGGTCTCTTCTGCCCCCTTCCAGTTGAGAATAAGCCGAGGAAAGTACACAAATGTTCTGTTGCAGTGTTGCTTGTGGAAAAGAACTATAGTTTTGAAGTTCTAAAATGCTGGACTTTAAATGTAAAGATGAAGTACACATACTGGATAGCCAAATGATTATAGTTTGAAGCATTTAATTCTAAGTTCTAGTTCTAACGCATGGTTTGGTTGACCATGTACTTATGATATTGGAGATATAGAAATTGGCTTAATGTTTTGTAATCAGCAGTAACTTTATCATTTCCTCTAGTGGCTGTTCTTGAATCCTTAAATTCCATATTTGCAGGGAATCGTTCAATCACAAGGAAGGCTATTGAGAAAGATGAGGTTTATGCCATCATCTTTGTCATCAAATTCTCATAGGCTTTTGACTGCTCTTGTTGATTCCCGACATAAAAAAGTATACAAAGTGAAAAACTGCATCACGGATATTGATCCTGAGAGGGAAAAAGAGGAAAAAGAGAAGGTATAACTTTTGTATATAGTTGCATTTTGTATCGAGTGTCACAGGATGATTGCTTACCTTGTAATACATATGTTGTAGGCCGAAAGTCAAACATTAAGAGCTAATTGGCTCCTTAACCGGAAGAAAGAAAAGGTAAACAAGAAGTATGCACCATTTGTGGATAGGAGGCGGCAACTTTCACCAGGGTTCTTGGAAGATGCTCTTGATGAGGTAGAACCAAATTCCTTATGTTTGCTTGATTGGTAGATTATCAAAGTTCGAATACATAATTCGGATCCAATCAAACATTCTGAGATGATAAAGACATCATTGCTATTAAATAATTTGATTTTCATTCTAATAGTTTTGAGATGGGGCAGAGCCTTTCTTCATTGGATAACAGGCTTAAATTTCTTTTTCCTCAATTAATTATTAGCATCTGAGAAATTTGCCCTAAATACTCACCGTTTAACCAAGGCATGAATTTTTCCACGTTTGCCCACTTTATGCTCAATTTTACAATAAGTAAAATACACTAAGGTTACGTTTTACTAGTGTAAAGCTGTAGAACTGGGTATAAAGTAGACATATGTGGAGGATTTCATGTTGCCAGAATGTGAGTATATGACTTAAAGCTCAAGCACACTTAAAATTATGTTGTTTGATCTTTCATCTCGTCTCTTGTCAGGATGAAGAAGCAGATTACTATGATTCTCGTCGTTCCCGTTTGGGCTTTGAGGAAGATATGGAAGTTGAAGCCCGAGCAGAGAAACGCATTTTAAACGCTAAGAAGGTCTCTGACTTGAATTCCAAGTACACTCCATGATAAGCATGTGAAAAATGTTCTATTCTTGCTTAACCATTTGATTTTGCAAATTCAGCCTCATGGGACCGAAGACATACCTCGCAAATCATCTCTTTCAGCTGGAAAGTCTTCACGCCATCAAGTGGATTTCTCTGACAGTGATAGAGGTGAGTCTGAATATGAAAGTGATGGGCAAGAAGATGAGAGATCTCCACATAAAAGGGCTGAGGAGGAGGCAGAGTATGAAGAGGAGGAAGAAGAAGAAGATGAAGAAGAGGCAGAAATGAATGAAGCATCGGAGCAAGAAGAGGAGGCTGAGGTATCTTTCTCTCTTGATTTTTTTATTCCCTTTGTTCTTTCTGTGAGTAAGTTGTTTATCACATGATTATTTTGTAGTAATAATGTGAGAAAGTCACTTTTCTTCTCTTAAAAAAAGACAATATAGAAAGTCTCATAGTGCTTCTAGATAATTGGTAGATTTCAATTTGCTTGCATCTTTGCATCTTTGCATGTTTCATGTTTTTTAAGTTTCTAGAAAGTAAAGAAACTGTGCCTACTACACAATTACTACTGCTAGTACCACCACCACTACTACTAGTTTTCAATTATATTGGCTATTGATTTGGGGCTTTTTTCTTTTATTTTTAACATATCAAGGTTCTAAACAATAAAATTAGTAAACTGACAAAATTAAGGTTCTGAAGACCAAGTGCGAACCCTTACTTTATTTTTAGGGGTACTAATGGATGAACGAAAGCATTTCCTGGTGTATTACATATCAGCTACATTTTTTATTGTCTTCTGACATGTGATTGAATATTAAGCTTTGTTATTTAGTTGCCTTTTATGATCAAAAACTTGGCAGCCATGTCAATGCTTCCCCATGTAATGGTAGGAAATAGACCAGCTCAATTATTTATTTATTTTTTTAAAATCTTTTTTGATTGAATTGTGGACTGAGATGGCTTGTTTTTTGTTTCCTGTCATTGTTTTTTCCCTGTTAAAAACTTTGAGAACCTTCAACCTTTTGCTGTATCAAATAATTACATGCAATCTTATTTTTCTCTCAAATATTTTATAGGAGCCAAAGCAAAGGATTAAGGTGTCTGAAGGCAATCTAAAGCGCAAAGGGATTGGATCAGATGAGGAATCTCCTCCAAGGAAGACTACTACTCATCGCAGAATGGCTGTTGTTTACGATAGTGATGAGGACTAACAATTTCCTGCTGATCAATTCAAGTGAGTGGTTTACATATAACACAGTTTATTTCCATAAATTAAATTTGAAAGTTTTTCCATTATGGAAGTTCAGCTGCCTTTGATGTAAAGATTGTTTTCAACAAATTATTATTTGCATAATAATATTAAATAGTTAACATTTAGTGCATGTTTAGTTCACAGATTTGGAATTACTGATTGATCAGGAAAATCAATTCATGGGAATAGAAAACTAGGAATAGGAATTGTAATTCATGTTACTTTGTTTGGTAGTTATTATAGAATAAGGGAAATGAATGAGTTAATTTTTTTAATAGTTTTCCCAAAATACCCTCTATTGTCTGTAGCAATAATGTAGTTTTATTAGTAATTAAGAGGCTTTTTGGTAAAAACATATTAGAATTATAATCGCTTGGGAGGTCATTGTTCTTCTCCAGTGAAGAAGAATTCACATTCCTTCTCACAAAGGAGTTGGTGTTCCTACAAAAAGGAATGGCTATTCCATTCCTTTCCGATACACCACTATTCAAACATGCCCTTAGTATTTAGTGTCACACTATCAGTTGATACTTAAGGTTTTAGACAAGTGTGTTTGTTTGTTTGTTTTTTTTTTTTTTTTGTAATTACGTAGATGATGCTCGTCAAAATTAATAAACTTGCCTATGATTATTTTAAGAAAATAGATATGCTGCTCTGCCTGAAGCATCAGAGAGAGAATTGTATATTGCATTATTTAGCTGCTCCAATCTGGAAAGAGGCTTGTTGAAGTTTGTCAACTTTTTTCAGCATGGGATCAGTTTAATCTTCATGCAAGAATGAATGTGCTCGAGAGAACTGGAGATTATGTGGCATCAAGAAAAAGACATACTGAAATGAAAACATTGATCCTTTGTTTCACATTTCCTACTTCCCCCTCCTGATTAGGACTTGGTAGCTTTAATTGTACGTTTGTCAGATATAGGAATTCATTTTAGTTTTGACTTTTCCAGACAAATTTCTCTCTTAAAATGTGAAAGATAATATCCCGCTTGATGGGCCTCAAGTTGGTCTTTAGTAGTGCACTTGAAATTTTCTTTCTTTCTCAATTACTTATTTTTGATAAATGAATCAAACATCAAATAATATAATAAAAATATCAAAATATTTTCATCTCATAGCTATGAGGTCTTGCCAGTGTTTTGATGGGTTTTGGAGACCTTACATCCAGCTTAAAAAATATGTAACGTCTCTTATGGGTCATTGAATGTCAGACTTAAAATGTGTAAGGTATTGCATATGGAGCATATTTAATACAGATTAGTGAGGTATTACGAGAGTATATTACATTAGGTCATTTGTGACATTTAATTTTTTAGATTTGAAACCTTATCATTTAGTCTTTTAGTTTGTCAGACTTAAATTACACACATGATATAATCTAATAGATTTATGTACATTTTGTTATTTTTACTTATATTTCTTAAAAATGTAGGTTTTTATATTAGATATCTTTACCACAAAATTGTTCCTTTCATATTGGTTCCATATCGTTTCTAGTAATGTCTGTAAATGTTTTTATTTTATTTTATTTATGTTCAATTTTATCTAACTTTAATTCTTGTACGTCATAACTCCATTCTTAACATTGTCTAATGTAAAACATAGATGAGTTTTTTCATATTTACACCTTCATTACTTTTGATCACATTCAATTTTTTTTAAAGTGTTTAGAAGCACAAAAATAGCCGAAGATTCAACAACTCCGACGATGGATGACTACAAATATGGATAAAACATGCTGTCTTCCCTTTAAGAAAAACTTTTAATAGCAAACACTACTTTTAAAATAAGTTTTCTTTTTAAACATATTTAATTTTGAGTGTAAATTAATTAGGAAGTTAAAACGAATGTTGAACAGAAGGGGTCTAAAAAAGAGTATTCTTCAACGTAGGCTACTTTAGATAAGCTCCAACAATTCATCCAACTAATAGATTACATCAAAGAAAATTACTAAAATCCACAGTTCCACTAGTGACACGATATAAAAGGAATCCAAGAAACCCATTTTCTTTCACATATAGAGGGGCTAACAAGACAAACAAAAGGGGGAAAAAATACTAGCAAGGTTGTCTTTAGATGAAAACCTACAAAATAGTAGCAGAATCACATGCATGCCAATCTCTGCACATTGAATTACAGCATAATATCTGCCACAAGCTACCCCACTTGTTTTCACCATCCTTTACTCTAATGTCAAGCTCACCAAAGCAACAAGCCAGATAAGAGACAAGCTAGTGCTTACAAGTCTAAGCCCACTGCTGTCATCAGTGTTAATGCCAGCTCCACTTGGCCCTACACCAGTCCCGAAAACCCCAGTAGATGGTGTTGTGCTATATGGTGTGGTGGTTGTCGATGTCGAGGATGGTGTGGTTGTCGACGGAGTGTTGGTGGATGGATTCATTGTTGATGGTGTGGTGGTAGATGGTATTGTACTGGTGCCCGTAGATGGTGTTGTACTGGTGCCCGTAGATGGTGTTATACCAGTGCCTGTAGATGGTGTTGTACCAGTCCCTGTAGATGGTGTTGTACCAGTCCCTGTAGATGGTGTTGCACTAGTGCCTGTAGAGCTGAATTAGAACAAGAGAACCACAACACCATTATATAAACCACAATACTGCTAATTAAGATCATATCAAACGGAAACCATGTATATGATTTAATAATAAAAATTAATAAAAAAATTCAAAAAGATGGTAACACTAATTTGAAATTTGTAAAAATTACAATGTCTTCATGACCAAATAAGCTAGAACTAGAAACTTTTCCCTTTTGCACAATCTAAATGAGTTAGACTAGTTTAAGTTCATTTGACACGAGCACTTCTAATGTGACCTCATTACTATAACAATCACTAAAATGATTATTAGTTTGAAACTCAGTATTTATTAAGCGAATCAATACAAGGCATGCAACATATCTACATGGTTTGCTTGGACAAGAGTTTCATCTTAGCTTTTTCTTTCTAACTAATGACTACAAACTCGATCACACTTGGCATGCTTGGTTCTTACCAAAAGCCATATTTTTTTCTTCTTCACTTCTTGTATAAAAAAAAAGGTACTTGGTAAAAATCAAATCAGTAATTCCTAGTCATGCTTTAAATTTAATGGAAATCAACCAAAACATGGTGTGTTTCAGTTACAACAGTTTAGCAAGTAATACAACAAAGGCACAATCCTCGAGAACGCTACAATCTACAAAAGCTTTCTCAAATCTCAAAGAACTGATCATCTCAAGGCCTTCCTAACAAGTCACACTCAAAATAATTGTTCCACATTATAAAAAGCAACTGTCACTCCCAGACACTATATATATATATATATATATATATATATATATGTAGCCAGAGCTGGGCAAAATTGCCCATCACAATGGAGACAAAACTGTACCCTTTATTTCTTGATTACCACAAACTTTTGACTTCTACTTGCACTGCATAATGCATTGCCAAGTAAAAAAAATTCAAACTTTTTGAAAAGTTACAATGACTTTTTTTAAAAGTTATTAATATTATGGGTTAAAAATATTAATTATATTTTTGTCTGATTATAATAGTAGAACAACTCATAGTATAAAGAACTATTTAGCTTTTTCACTATTCATTTTCTTTCAGATTTATCAACATCAACCTTTTTTTTCGGTAAAAAAAAAATGAAAAAACATTGGATCACAATGATTGTAGCATATTTCATGAGAGAGGTAAAGAAACTTAAAAAATAAAGAAGTGTAATGAGTAAGGGATACCACTACGATATTATTAGTCAAACCACAAAAATAGCAATCACATTGGGCAAACCAACAAAGAGCTTAACTACGCAAATAATTTAAATATTTTTTTATATTCTTAAATTTAATCATTTAATTATTTTTTTAAACACTTAAAATCAATTTATTTTTTAATTTTCACACAGACAAACTTTGAAATTAAACTTCAAAAAGTAATAAAAAATAAAAAGACCAAAATGTAAAAATTAAAAAATAATATGAGCAAAGAATATATATAACCTTTTGTTGTAGTCCACATATACACTCATTAGTCACCAATGTCCTAAACTACTAGTAAGGAGATTTATAACATTCACAATAAGACTTATTGAGGTGATGTACTACATTATAATTTTTATTTTAAATCAAAGCTACATTATAGTTTAGGTTAACAGGAGGGTAATTTTTCTTCATATTGCCTACTGAAAATAAAACGAAGGTAAAATAAAGAAAGATGCATATTCGATGCAAATGAATCTTAAATAAGACAACAAAAAGGTTTATGCGATCAGCGTTTAGATCAGATGATGTTTTTCTTTAATCCACATTATTAGTTCAATTGTCCATTAGCACATCGATACATGCTATAGTAAAAGGACATATGAACCCTATGTGTGAATGAATGATTGTGTAAGTGTGTAATTGATATTTAAATTTTTTTGTCCGTCCGTACAAAAGAGCTTGTAGGTATTCGTGTGGAAGTTATATAATTATTAAAATAAAAAATTAGCTAAGCTTTTTCCTAGAAACTGGTAACGTTTTTTTTTTATCTATTTTAATTAGTATCTTTATTTATTTTTTCTCTATGAGACAGAAGAGGAGGTATAAAATAACAGATTTTGATTATAGATCACTTTTTTATACAGTTATGTTACAAAATAAATAATCATTCAATAAAAAATTAGAACTCAATTTATTTAATCTATCAATTGTGATAATTTATGATACAAATGTAATTAACATATAAATAATTATTGATTAAAAAATTAATTTATCAATTGTGTTAATAATAAGGCTAGTAGAATTTTTCATAATTGTAAGAGTTAAAAAAAAAGATTATTCGGAAGATATTGTAATCTTATCGACCACTTACAAGTTACAATCGTGTAAAAGAAAAGATGGACAAAACTTTTATGAAAAAGAAAAAAAACACAAAACAAAAAGAATTCAAATTTTTATATATATAACAATGATAACAATAATCTTAAAAAATTGTCAAATTAAATTAAATTTAATATAATTTGTGATTTATTAGACGTTCGTGACATATAGATTTTTTACTAAAATTTATGGCAAAAAAATAAAAAGCGAAATGCAATTATTATGTATGTATTATTTTGAAATATTATCATTTATTATTAATATATTATATACTTCACTAAATAAAATAATAAAGCTATTCTGCAACATCAACCGGCCTCTCACACATCAATCAAAATTTCAACTAGGAAAATAATGATAATAATAATTAAGCAACGTAATAAGTGTTGGTGGACAAAAATACCCTTTTAATTGCCATTAATTTTTGTAAAGATTCTCAATTAATTAAAATAAACTATTTAATTGCTTGAAAGTACAAATGAATTAAATTTTGGCATCCAAAATTTTTCTAATTAAAAATGGGATTAGGGGTAGATGAAAGATTCCTAAACCAGTAAGACTTAATTAGTGACGGTGAGAAGAGGGCAACCCTAGAACTATAAGAGCTGGATCCACCCAAAAGTGACAAAATTGAATAGTGCAAATGACCCACCATACCACATGCCAATGTAACACTTGACGCTAGAGGCCATGATTTTTGTATGCTCTCCTAAAAAACTAGTTTTGCTCTACTCTCTTCTTTTTTTACCTCCAAACAATCAATAGATTCCTCCGATGATCAGTTTTGGTTCAACATCATGAATCACAATTGTTTCCGGCGGGTGAGAGTTTATACACCAATTTTTTTAATTTTATATTTACACCAAAATAGACTGTCAGAGAGTATGCAAACACGTGTTCATTTACTATAGTTGAGCGTTACATTCTTAGGTAAAAAAAAAAGCAGATGTTAGATTCCGAAATGTCCAAAAATTGGTCAATATAATTAGTTAACAAAGTATGGGACGTGATCATGTATTACTCTTTCAAGTGAAATATAATTTATTTTTCTGAAAAAAAAAAATTAGAAATGAAAACAAACCTGGCAGAGGCAGGATAAACACAACCAGTTGAACCTGCAAATGATAATAATAAAAAGTATTAGTTGAAAAACTAACTAATAAGAGTAGAGTAATTTTGAAGGAAGAGATTGTTAAAGTGGTTGGTAAACTATATCTTCAAAAGTTTATTAGAAAAGCAATATTTATATAAAAATAATAATAATAATTCTAACATTTTACATTAAACGTGGGAATATTTGATGTAATTCTAGTTAAATTACGGTTAGGTTATTTAGAAGTGTCATTTTTATTTTCATAGATTTTAGATATGGTATTTTATATAATTTTCCAAATTTTATTTATTCAATACTCTGTGTTGTAGAGCCAAAGACTGAAATTTAAGTATTGAAGTTAGTGGTGTTTGATAAAAGAGTTCCATCAAACTTACTAGGGTTAGATGCAGAAACAGTAGCAGTGCCAGCAAAATCACAAGAGCCTTGAGCTTGGCCTTTCTTTTGAAAATAGCTATTGACTGCATAATCACAGTGGTTCTTGACAGTGTTTGGGTTGTAACATTGCCCATTTGGATGGATTGGGTTACAGTCAGCCCCAGCTCCACATGCGTAGTCCAATGCCCTTTGTAGCATATTCTCTCCAACTCCACTTTTGCATACACACCAATTCCCATCTTTGCAATTTTAACAAAAAAAAAAAAACAACTAAGAACAACTCATTAAAGATTTAAGGGAAATGGAAAAGAAAAAGTAAAAAAGGTCAAGAAGATAGGTAGGGTAAGAAGGAGCCATACTCGATTGGCCAGCAGTAATGGCCAAAATAAGAGTTACAAATGCTAAAGCAGCCATTGTCAAAGCAGGATAAGAACAATGTTTCTCAGAGTAAAAGCACTGATGAAACCAGAGGGAAAGAAAGAACACACCGATTGGTTTGTGAAAAAATGAATTTATAAAACAAATGAAAAAGGTAACTTTGTCAAGTAAAAAGTACACGGTGGGATGTAACTATGTAACTAGGTCGACATTTTATATGGTTATTCATAAAATTTGAATTTTCTTTTTCTCCAAATTAAAGTTGATCAAATAATTTGATTTAAATTAAAAAGTGATCCATCTAATTTAAATTGAATTAAATCGATATATTTTATAATCACATTATATTTAAATTAAAAATCATACAATTCGTTCGAATTCGTTAAAAAATCCGATTCAATCCATTACATTTAAATTGTATTGAATCGATAAATTTTATTGTTAAATCAGATTTAAATTGTTTCGATTCAGATCGACATATTTTATAATCCATTGTATTCAATCCGAAATTAATTACTATTAAATTATAAATAAATATATATTTTATTTTATAATATATTATATTTAATATTTTACGTACCATAATTATTTTAGATTATTGTTTTAGTTTGAAAATAAATATAAATGTTTTAAAAAAATTAATAATTGTATATAAATATTTCTTATTCTTTTTATTTTTTAGTTGTGACTATAAATAATAATATTTGTTACAAAAATATGAATTTAAAATTTAAATTTGTGTATGTCATGTTTATATATAAAAATATTTCATAAATAAATTTTAATATTAATATGATTTTATTCGATCCAAAAAAATTTAATCTGTTCGGATTCTGATTGATTATATTATCAAATCGGATTCAGATTGAAAATCTTCAAATCCGTTCAAATTAAATTAGATTTGAATTGATAAAAAACAAGCAATTTAGATTTGTTTCCCATCCTTACATATAATTACATATAAAAATTCATTCGAATAATTAGAGTGAATTTTTACAGTTCCATACTCTTTATTTTAATTAAAAACATTTGTTAAAACTAAATAATAAAAATAATAAAAATATTGATATTTTAAACAATTTAATGGAGTAAATATTTTATTAACATTTTAATTATTTTAAAGTAAATATGTTTTTAAATAAATGTTAAAAAATAAAAAGAAAATTGCTATCAATTTAGAATCGATATTTATTTTCCAAATTTATTCAAAATTATTGTGGGACATTTTTGAGTATTAATATATTCATCCAAGCCTCCCTCACACATCCTTATATGTACGTACGAATAATCAAATAATTTGATTAATCTACCTAAATCATGAAATCATATTCGATCTATGAGATTCAAATCAGATTAGATTTACATATTTTATAGTTGGGTTGGACGGAGATTGGAAAATACACAATATGATAATAAAATATATATTTTAGATCTCTATAATAATTAATTTAATAAGTCTCCATGTATATTTCTTTTTCTTGTGAATTTTTTAGTTATGACAACAATTTTTGTAAAGAATGAACCAATTTAAAATATAATATTATATATATTGTACTTTGAAAGAGTCCACGACCTATTCAACCACGAGGATAAGAAGATACAGACCCCTTAAAGAACTCGACCATAACTCGTAAGATACAGAACAAAGAACACTTAAAAAGTTCATATAGCGTAAACACAAAAAATATAATATCAAAAGCACATAACTTTAAAAACAAATATTATATATCGAATAAAAAGCAAGTAAATAATAAATGTTTTATAATCAAAATTTAAGCTTATAATATTAGATCATGCATAACAATCGATATAATGAGATAAACCAATATAGAGATCGTATATATATGATAACATCCTCAAATTGTTTAAGATAACCACTCAATAACAAATAATTCACTAAATAGTAAACAAGTTATAATACTAATAGATAATAAAACCACTATTGCTTCTATCAGCCAAGACTTATGTCTAAACTGCTTATTGATGCTCTTCACTTATTGCTTCAAAAACTATTTGGTTCAACATTTGAACCTGATTGTCCTCCACAACCAACACTACCCAATTCGATGTGATTGATAACCAAATACTAGTAACTGGAAGTATATCAATTCACAACCTTTCGAGACACATAGTCCACTACCAATATTAAATCGCATACGAGAGACACATACTCACATAGATAACGATTTGATAACTAACTATAAAATGACCCAATCTTAAATATAAGCTTTCTAAAATAATTATTAAAAATAAATATAAATCTCAGTGTAAAATTTGGGAGAGTTTTACCCTTAAATAATGGGTAAGAAATAAACAATAATAGGGGCTATTTATAACACTTGGATTTTCCACCTAGCCAAGGGTGGTCATAAGGTTTGTAGCGAGGTTCATAGCGAGCTTGTTGGTGAGGTACTAAAAATTCGCATTTTTTCATTTCCAAAAATGCGGAGTAATATTTACAAATACTTGCACCCGAAATAAGGCAAAAACAAAGAGTAAAAAATGTCAACTCGCTTACACCCTTGTTCGTAAAAAATTAACACTTCACTTAGCATGTACACTATGAAAAACCAACCTCGTAGTGTGTATAAACATGCCCGCATACAAAGTATACCTAACTATATACGAGTGTGAAATACTAATCTACAGCAACAAAACTTACACAATGGAACACAAAAACATTAAGTAAAATAATAGACAGTGTGTTTTGTATATGGGAAGCCAATACACAGAAACAAGTACAAAGGACTTACATTTTTTTCCCTTTGGCTTTCCGTGTCAAAACACTGCACAAATAGATACAAAAACTTACTAACTATGAGATGATAATGAAGATGTCCTAAAGTTATTTGTTCCCAATGAACAACACAATGATACATACCAAAACCCAAAAGACACACTTACACCAAGTGCATCCATCCAAATTCATGAATTAACTCATCCAATCCTCCACTCTAAAATATGAGGGTCTTAAAACCACTACATATAACACACCTGAAGCGTGAAGACTTCACTCTGCAATTGTATCCTACACACAAAAAACAAACATATACCCTATGAATATATTATGTAGAAACAATGTGTAGTCAAACCACATGCTATCGTGTTACCTCTACACAGGTACACAACGATAGGCACAAACACAAGTAAACAAGCACAACTCTCCCTAAATCCATGTAACACTCCCTTTAAATGTATATGAGTTAGACAACAATATATAGTGTAATCCTACACTTACAGCCTATGTAACACACGGTATATAGTTGTGTATATAAACTTCTCCCTCTTTTTTTGATAGTGAAAGTTAAAAAGAAGAACTCTATATGAGGGAGACAAGGCATAAAAATATGCTATAATCCTATAACTAATAAAAAATTACATATAAAAATAAAGAAAAGACAATAAGAAGTACTATAAGTTTCAAGAGGAAATGGCACAAAGAAGCACCAAGACACTTATCAGAGTAGAAGCATGCAAAATTTAACAAACTAAAAGCATGGGCAATTGAAGATAAGTATAGATAGAAAACATATCAATCTACCTAAGAAAACATATGTCATGCATTCCAACAATATGTTCTAGGCAATAAAGGACAATCAAGAAGCATACAAGAAGGAAGCAGAAGTAGAGAAACACATAGGTAGACACGTGAAATCAGAGATTGCAAACAAACCATGCAACATGTCATACTAACAGTCCTATTTGTGCATGGTTCATATAGTGAGACATCACAAAAAGGCAGCACCATATGAACAAGCAAAAATTCACAAATAGGACAAATAACAAGAAGTAAACCAAACACATCACTTCCCTAGACAGTATACACAAGACATACACCTCTCTCCCTAAAAGTATGCATGTGATATAACATTTTACTTGCAACCCCCCCCCCCCCCCCCCAACACAATGAAATCTATACATAATAGACAACATGAAATATAGAACGAGGGAAGCAAACAAAATTTGTTCAACAAATTAAAGGGCTCGTAAGAGAAAAACAATACATTCAATAGAAAAATCTACATATCCATCAATCCATGATGTATTCATGTAAGGGGATATGATTAAATTTTTGATGTCATGCACTGTGTGTGACATGTAAAATTTTCTTACTCTTATGCTATTATGATATACATATGCAAACCATGCAAATCAAAATATAGACTCAAGTTGAACCAAGCTTCATATGTTCACAATTAGTCTCTCTCTTTCCACTATGTAAGTGCCAACTAAGAAAAAATCAAAAGGTCTTTCAAAGATTGTAATGATAAGCTTAGGCAATGGTAGGGGAGAGAAGACAATTAGGCTTGAATAAACATTTATTGATCCAATCAAATAGATAAGATCATATACATGACACTGATACCCTCAAACATGGTTTCTTTCTCTTTATTTCTTAAACTTCAACCGATGAAGTAGTGAGAACAGTACACAAAATTCATAAATTTATGTACCACTTCCTTTTCATGCCTATCAACAATTGACTTTCCATTTCTTTTCTTTTGTTTTAGACATAATCAAACTTTAAAACTTTCTTTTTCTTTTTCTTTTCTCCATCTTTCATTTTTTTTATTTTATATAATTCCATTTTCAACCTTCTTCCTTTTTTCTGATTGAAACCAAGAGGGTACACTACTACAAAAAAAGGCATTAAAGTCGGTTAAAAACCGACTTTAGAACAATTTAATGTTGGTTCAATGCATGAACCGACTTTAATTTTTTTTTAAAAACAATTTACTCATTTTCTATTATACTCAAATAAAAACCTGTATTCGAACAGAAAAAAACCAAAATCAGTTTAGCAAATAGTTAAAATAATACAAATATTTGAAAAATAAAATATTAATTAATAGTAGAAAAATTACCATGGTTTTGTTCTATTTTATTCAAGATCATCATATTCTTCTCCTTATATTATAATACAAACCTACATATATAATATAAAATATTGTACACATAAATAATAACACATAATAATAGAAAAAATATGAATAATGAGTGCATAAAATTAATAGAAATACTTACAAAAGTAAATGAAGTGAAAAAATGAAGGAAAGGAAGGAAAAATGGTGTTTTATAAGTGAGAAATGGGTATAATTTTTTGAGTATTTTGCTCAAAAAAATAGGGGATCTAAAAGATTAGTTAAAGAGGAAGAAAACCCACTAACCGACGTTGAAAATGGTAGTCGTAGGTGGCCGAAAAATGAGAAAGAGTGGAGAAGAAGTGGATGAGGTCTTGGGTTTTTGAGAGTTATGCACGCTTGGAATAGTTTCTGTCTGGGGAAGAAATAAGAGAAACAATTTTATCCATGTGTGTAGCGTCGGTTTCAGGTATCAACCAACGCTATGCTACGTGGATAGTGTCGATTCTACACCGAATTGACTTTAAATTCATTATAAGTCAGTTTTTTTCAAAAACCGACCTTACATATCGACTTAAATACCCATTTTTGTAGTAGTGGTAAAATGGATATTCTCAAAATAGACAAGATCAACAAAGGGTGTAGAAGGTAAGTGAGAATAAATATCTGTGCTAAGCCACTATTTAGGAGTAAGAAATGAAGGGATAATATAATGGCAGAGAGAAGGGAGACTAAAAATATGAGAACTTTGATGGCAAGAAAGAATAAAACAATTCAAGGATGGCCTAAATCTTCTTTATATCCAAGCAACACTTAGGATTTTGTCTCTAGAGATACTAAAGGTGGATTCTAGAGATTGATAAAGAAATATAAATCATTAAGTAAGAGATCCACACAAACTTCTCAATAATAACCATACAAATTCACAAGGATATAACAAGTGTAAAGAAGAGATGTAATTTTGAGAAATGATCAAGAAGAATTTAACCATACATGCTCCTAGGGAATACACATGTCAAAACATTCATATTTCAATTCATATCAAATGCATGCCAAACAAATATCAACATGATCTTTCTAGAATTCATTTTACATGCAAGCAAGTGAGATGACAATAAAGGACTTAGAACATAACCAAGCCCAAAAAGAAGGGGAAAATGCCTCAATAGAGATTCGCAGTAACACTCACATCATCATTAGTTAGGAGAAAGAAAGAAACTAACTAACTAGGGAATAATATTAGCAACATACCTAAGAGAAGGAAGAAACAAATGATGCTACTAAACCACAAAGGATGTGAAATAGGTAAGGGTTCCAATATAGAAACATGAGACATGCTTAGATAGGGACAACTCAAACATCTATAGTGCCAACAAAACACACAATTTTAGATAAAACATTGTAGGTAAGTTAAAAGTCCTAAAGACAAGTAAACAATCTATATGACAACTAGATGCAGATAAGGAACACGTCAAAGCAACTATTGTGTGAGAAAACTAATAAAGGATCAATAAGCCATGTAAAGTAACAAATATGACATTTAACATATTGTGCATGCCAGTAAAATAGTAAAAGAGAGACAAGAAAAAAAGTGTCAAACATATAAGCACAAACAAAAGACATATATTAACATACATAAATATGATAAACAAAGAGAGAGAAGAAATTAAGAAACTCAACCCCTATAGATCACTCAAAAATAGTGATCATACTACATCCCTTTGTTTAAAGAATTTGTGAGGAGCAACAGAACTCAAAGATAGACTTTGACTCATATGAGCATGAGGTATATATGGAACTTGTGATCTATTTAGTTTACAATTTTTAGAAAACTCAGTCAAGTTATCCATATAAGTCAAACAAGGCTAACCTTAAGGCAAATTTATTTCTTTCTACTTTGTGCCTCAAATGTATAATGCAACTTGTATGAACATGCTCAAATGAGCCATAATAGGTACATCGAGACAAAGGATATGTGGGAGAGCAAGGTGGAGGACTCCAAGATGTACTCCTAACATATTTCTTACACTACATAGCAATATGGCAGGTAGTGACACAACGATAATAAGTACGAACAATGGAGCTAGGAAAATAGGGTCCTTGACTCCTGGGAGTAGTATGCAAATGAGAAGAGGAGGAAGTGTTCACATTGACTTTCATACGGGGATAAGAAGTCAATTTATCACTATGTGATCTCAAATGCACAAATTCAACACAATGGTGACAAGTGGGATTGGTAGTAGGTAAAGGAAGTGGACCATTACTAGAGCATTGAAAAGTGTTAGACTTAGGTGAATGGTTCACTTTGCTAAGGGAAACAGGTTGAAACCACACAACTAACTTACCTTTTGGGTCTGTAGAAGCAGACTTCATCTTTGACACTTGATTAGTTGACTTTATAAACTTAATGGTACTTGCTGTTGAAGTAGAAATCCCTTCATCATAACCGATGTCATGTTTGTCTCCAAACATTTTTGTAATGGTGAGGATTTCATTTAAATTCTTTGACCTAATCATCTTTTTGTTGATAGTGAAGGTAGAATGAGTTAGTTACTTCTCACTAATACTAAACTTGTCTTTCAAAGCTTTAATAGACTTTTCCTTTTCAATAAGGACATTTTCAAGATACGTTGTAGAATTTTTCAAACTCTCAACCTTAGCTTCATTTTCTATAAGAAAGTAAGTCAGATATTCTTGTGCAGCCTTAAGAACTATAATCTACTTCTTTAATTTTTTAATTTTGGCATTTTTATCAGTAGAAAAATCATGACAAAAAATGACTATGTAGTTTTTCATGAAGTAGGAACCCTTAATTGTCCCTCAAGTTTATTTACTAGCTCATAATTTGCATTAACATTTTCCAACAAATCATCATATTTATTTTGTATGACCTCACACTTATTTGTGAGATCATGCTATTGTCCAACAATAGAGAGCTTCCCTTTCTCCAGAGTTTTCCTCATTGCCCTGATCTCACATTCCTTTTCATCAATGATCTCCATAGACTCTCTTATCCTTTTCAAGTTGAGTATTCTCCAATAGTAGCAGTTCATCTTTTGCTTCCCACGCTGAAGCATCTAATCTTCTTCAAGTGCCCTTTGTTTGTTTTCTTAGGTTCATCATTTGAATCATCATTAAATTTTATAGATTTTGAACCTTTGGCACTAGAATTATTCTATCCAATGCCCCCAAAAGAGAGTTTCTTCTTTCTGAAGAATCTTGTAAATCTTTGAGTAAGAAACACCATGTCTTCTTTATGAGGCTCGTATTCATACTTAATAGAAGTTGTATTTGAGTTAGTACGAGGAACACTTTCTCGAGAAGTCTTGAGCGCCAAGTTCTTTCCTTCCTTAGCAACATTTTGATCTTGTATGGACAATAAGTGATAGAGTTTGAAGACTTGGAAGTCACCATCTAACTCATTAATAATAAGTTCATCTGGTTTGTACATTGACTCAAGCACAATAACTTTGGCATGGAATCGATAGGGTAGGCTAGCAATGATTTCTCAATCTACTTTCCCTTGCCAATAGGTCTACTAAAGTTGTAAGAGAGATTGACAATATAGGAATAACGTGCATAGAATTTGTCAAAGGGTTCATCCTTATGTTTGATATAGATTTTAAAACACTATTCAACTTTAGAATTTTGGATGCTTTTATTGTTGAAGTACCTTCTTGAGTTGTCTCTAAAATGTCCCATGCTTGTTTTGAAGAGTACAAATTTTAATTCTTAGATATTCATCTGGTGAAACAACCCTGATAATTGTATAAAGTCCATTGTTATTGCATTTATATTCCTTGCTCTAATCTTTAGTCTACTCTACTTTGGGTTTAGGATTCACAATATTATTAGCTAGGATTTTGGTAGGATACATCCAACCATTTTTGATAAGGAACCACAATCAGTCTCCTTGGGACCACAAAGGCCTTCATTTATGATTCCCAGTAGGAAAAGTTCAACACATTGAAAAATAGAGGTTTACTTACATTACCTCCTTATCCTGACTCCATTAGAAAGGATGTGTGTGTATGACAAATCAAGTTAATAGAATCAATATTAGAGTGGTTAAGCCCAAAAGGGTGCACCATCTCAGATACCAACTAAAAGAGTCCACGATTGGATCAACCATTAGGGTAAGGAGATACATACTCCTAAAGGACTCGACCCTAACTTACAAGATACAGAAAAATAACACTTAAAAAGTTCAAACAGTAGAAGCACAAAAAGTACAATATCGAAAGTAGATAACTATAAAAATAGATATTGTATATCGAATAGGAAGAAATTAACTAACAAATGCTTTCTAATTAAGCTTATAATATTTTGAGACATACACACCTTAAACTTGGATTGAACTAGTACAATATGAAATCATGCATGATAATTAGTATAACGAGGAAAACTGATGACTCTATGAAAATAGAGTCATTAGCGCATTTTTTTACTTAATATTTACTTGTTTTATTTAATAAATAGTATTTTATGGACAAAAAGTTTATTAATGAAAAAGAGTGAAAATATATTTTTTAAATTTTTTTGGGTTTTTTCTCAAATTTTTAACACAGGACCAATCAAGAGCTACTACGTGGTATACCATGCAGACGATACGTAAGCATGGAGAGAAAATCATGTCGTTCCGCTTGTGAGGAGAACCAAATATGTACCACATGTCAGCACAACATTCAATCTGAGTTAGGAAAATGGTAAATGTGCATGCCACGTGTCCTCATGCCATTACTTTGTGCGTTCCACCTATGCACAACACCATTCATTTTTGTGAATCACATCGTGCCACATGTCATTGAATCAACAAGTGTTGACTCTAACCGATCTCCCTTGCCATGCATCGCTCCCTTATTTGCCCAATGAATTTCACCTGCCATGTGTCGCACTATGATTGGCTAAAATTATCAATTTTGTTTATTTTGATCGTAGCATTTGATCTGAAGCTAATTGGATGGGCCAGATTGCACCTGAGATTTATTTATTCCCCATCACTCTAGAAACCCTAATTTTCCTCTATTAGCATAATTTTGGTGAGCTTTTAGAGCTAAAAAGAGAGAAAAATATAGAAAAATTCAAGAGATGACACAATTTTGGTGGAGATTCAAGAGGAGATTAATTCTACAATTCAAGATATTGATTATATTTCCTTTTCTACTCTTTTCTTTATCAAATTTTATGTATTTCTTTATGAAAATATGAGCTTTTTGAACACCATTATGGTTAATTAATTTATTAATCTAGGGATCTTATGAACCTAACTTTCACCATGTGATGATTTAATATTTTTTTGCAATTATAATATTAATTTAATTATATTATTTAAACTAATTTTTATGCTATTAATTGTTTGGCCAACAATTTATCTATAGAGGCAATTAAATATATTTGAGAGAATTATTTAATTGTTTATCTTGATTAAATAATATGCATAGTTTCTAGGCAAAAATGCATGATTCTTATGTATGTGATCCTTTATTAATGAACTTAATGAGTAGTATGCAATTCTTATGCATGAGAGTGTGATTAAATTAATTACTATATAGTTTACTTGAGAGAGGAATACATGCTAGATTAGATTGAATTGATCATGTAATTAATTGATAATTATATTGAGGGGATTTTAGCTATTTGTATGTTTAGAAAATGGGGGGATTAAGTATTCCTAGATATTTTTAGTCACAAAATCTAATTTAATTAATTATTGTTATTTACTTTTAGTTATTTTAATTTTGTTTCTTAAAATATAAAATCCCCCAAAAAATTGATTTTTATTATTTTTAGTTTTAAAAATTAGTTTCTAATAAAATAATCTCTGTGTTAACGATATTTACTCATCATTATATTACTTATTACAATATGTATACTTGCGTATTCATTGCACACAAAATTTGTGTGGTGATCAAGTTTTTGGCATCGTTACGAGGAATTATAAATATTAGAAATTAATAATTTTTATTAATATATATATATATATATATATATATATTAGTTATTTTTTGTAATTTATTTTTCTTTACTTTAATTTTAATTTACTTTTTTCTTTTAGTGACTTATTTATTTATTTTCTAGTTAATTTATTTTATTTATTTTCTTTACTTATTTATTTATTTAGTTGTTAATTTTTTTTATGTTTTAGTTTTTATTTAGACATCTTCTTTAGTGTTGTAGAAACATAGTTGAGTCTATTGCACGAGCAGAGTTCGTAAGGGAAATAAACAACAATGAGCTAAACTTGAATAATCAAATGTTTTTGATGGATGATAGAGATAGAGTTATGAATGAAAATGCAATACTTACGTTGGAAGGGCTGAATCCAAGTATTACAAGGCCAAATATTCAAGCTAATCAGTTTGATCAAAAGGTAGTGATGTTTCAAATGCTCTAAATAGTTGGACAATTCAACGGATTACCAACAGAGGATCCTCATCCTTATCTTTATCTTATATTGTTTATTGAAGTTGTAGATTCGTTTAAGTTCAATGGTGTGATAGACAAGGCATTTTAGCTTAGATTATTCCCATACTCTTTGTGAGATTGTGCTCGAGCTTGGCTAAACTTTTTGCCACCTAATTCCATTACAACTTGGAATGGTTTGGTGGAGAAATTTTTGATGAAATACTTCCCACCAATAAAGAATGCCAAGCTTAGGAATGACATTACTTCCTACCAACAACAAGAAGGAGAATCTCTATATGAAGCATGGGAAAGGTTCAAGGAATTGCTAAGGAAGTGTCCTCATCATGGTATTCCTTTTTGGATTCAAATAAAGACTTTTTATAATGGTCTCAATGCTCACACAAGAACTATTGTTGATGCATCTACTAATGGAGCTTTGCTAGCCAAATCTTACAATCAAATTTATGATTTACTTGAGAAAATGGCTAGTAATACTTATCAATGGCCAATGGACAGAATGACAACCACGAGAAAAGTAACTAGAATGCATGAGGTAAATGATATCACAACACTTACAACTCAAGTTTCATATTTGGTTAATCTTTTGAAGGTACAAAACTCACCAAGGAGTATAAACCAAGTCCAAAATTTAAGAGTCTCATGTGTGTTTTGTGGAAGAGCTCATTTGTTTGATAATTATCTAAATAATCCTGAATCCATTTGCTATATAAACACATATAACCCAGGATGGAGACAACAACCAAATTTCGCTTGGAGTAATAACAACATTCAAGGTGGTAATCAATTCAACCATCAATCATTTCCACCACCTAGTTTTCAACAACCACAACAATCACAAGCCTAAGAGAAGAAGCCACATATTGAGGACAATACAAGTGCTTTAATGGGGATGATGAAAGACTTCATCCAATCAGTAAATACAAAAGTGTCCACTCAAGAGGCTTCGATTCAAAATTTGTAGAACCAAATAGGAAAACTTGCCCAAGCCATAAGCCAAATGCCTCAAGGTAACCTTCCAAGTGACACAATTATAAACCCAAGAAGAGAAGGGAAGGACCATTGTAGTATTATAGCCTTGAGGAGTGGTAAAATTCTAGAGGGAGATGTGACTAAGGATAAGGAGGAATATAAGACTAAAAAGGATGAGGAGGAACCAAAAACTAAAAAAAGGATGAAAAGGAAGTAGTGGATAAAAAGAGTAATGGAAAGGAAATAATTCAGCCTAAAAGAGCAACCTCTATAAACCCACAATTCCTTTTTCTCAAAGACTGCAAAAACAAAATGCAGATACATAGTTTTCAAAATTTTTGGAAGTCTTCAAGAAGCTACACATAAACATACCATTTGCAAAGGAATTTAAGAAATTCCATCTTATGCCAAATTCATGAAGGATATATTATAAAAGAAAATGAGGCTGGGAGATCATGAAACAATAACCTTGATTGAAGGTTATAGTGCCATTTTTGATAGAAAACTACCATAAAAACTAAATTATCCAGATAGTTTTGACATCCTTTGCACTATTGGGAACATTCGTTTTGGCAAGGCACTCTATGATTTAGGTTTTAGCATTAATCTTATGCCATTATCAATCTTCCAGAGATTGGGGGTTGGTAAATCCAAACCCACTTTAGTAACATTGCAGATGGCAGACATGTCAATTAAAAGACCCCTAGGAATGGTAGAAGATTTGCTAGTAAAATAGACAAATTCATCTTTCTGGCGGACTTCATTGTGCTAGACATGGAAGAAGACTGGCATTCCTATCATACTTGGTCGTCTATTCTTAGCAACTGTAAGAGCACTCATTGATGTACAAAAAGGTGAACTTACAATAAGAGTGCAAGATGAACAAGTAACATTTAATGTGTTCAAAGTAATTAAATTTTCTGATAATGATAATGTTGGTGATTGCTTTCGAATAGATAGCACTAATGAGCTAACCATTGATAAGCTTTATGACATATGCCCTATTGATGCTTTAGAGTCTGTGCTTGTTAATTTTATAAACACGAATACTAATGAATACCATGATACGTATACATGCACACAAATTCATGCCAATACCTTAACAACACTTGTTGAATCACCCCCACTTATGACTATAACACATGATGCTATAAACAAGGATATTAACTCATAGAAAACAACTCAACTTGTTTTAATTTTGAAAATATGGAATCAAAGGTTGATTTTATGAATTGTGTGAACTTTTTGGAGGACACATCTCTCATATGTGTATCAAATATAGTTGTGGAATGTCTTAAAATAAGCTCACAGTTGAAACCATCCATTGAGGAGCCACCAAAATTAGAGCTTAAACATTTACCTTCTCATCTATGTTATACATTTTTGGGTGATAACGAGACACTTCCAGTCATAATCTTGACTAATCTAAGTATGGAGCAAGTGGAAGCACTACTAAAGGTACTAAGGAACTTCAAAAGAGCTATAAGTTGGTCTATTTCCGACATCAAAGGCATAAGCCCATCAATATGCATGCACAAAATCTTGTTAGAAGACTGGGCGAAACCCACCAATGATGCACAATGCCACTTAAATCCCATTATGAAAGAAATTGTGAAGAAGGAAATTGTGAAGTGGTTGAACACGGGCATTATTTACCCAATATGAGATAGTGAATCGATAAGTCCAATCTAATGTATACCAAATAAAGGAGGAATCATTGTGGTGAAAAATGAGTCCAATGATTTAATACCTACTAGGACTATCATAGATGCCTGACCGATTCACTGGACATTCTTTCTTTTGCCTTCTAGATGGAAACTCTGGTTATAACCAGATTGTTGTGGCACCTAAAGACCAAGAAAAGACCACATTCACATATCCTTATGGAACTTTTGCTTTCAGGAGCATGCCTTTTGGATTATGTAATGAACATGCTACATTTCAATGCTGCATGATAGCCATTTTCTCAGACATGGTGGAGAAGCATCTAGATATCTTCATGGATGATTTTTTGGTCTTTGGAAACTCATTTGATGAATGTATACACTCTCTCTCCCTAGTGTTACAAAGATGCGAAGAACAAATTTGGTTTTAGATTGGGAGAAATGTCATTTCATGGTACATGAAGGTATAATCTTAGGCCACAAAATCTCAGGTAATGGCATTGAGGTGAATAGAGCTAAAATAGAAGTGATTGAGAAACTACCACCACATACCAATGTACGAGGAGTAAGAAGTTTTCTTAGGCATGCAGGCTTTTATCGTAGATTCATAAAACACTTTTCCCAAATCCCCAAACCCTTATGTAATCATTTAGAAAAATAACATGCCTTTCAAGTTTGATGATAAATGTTTAACAACATTTCAAGTGCTTAAAGAGAGACTAGTGTCAGTACCAATTATAGTCACACCGAATTGGAACAAGCCCTTTGAATTGATGTGTGACACAAGTGATTTTGCTATTGGAGTCGTTCTTGGACAACGAAAAGAAAAAATATTTTATGCCATATACTATGCAAGAAAGAAACTGAATGAGGCCCAAATGAATTATGCTATTACAAAGAAAGAGCTCCTAGCCATTGTATATGCCTTTGAGAAATTGAGATCTTATTTGGTTTGCACCAAAGTGATTGTTTACACAAATTATTCTGCAATAAAGTATCTCATGATGATGAAGGATTCAAAATCGAGATTGATAAGATGGGTGCTTCTTCTACAAGAATTTGACTTGGAAATTCGTGATAAAAAAGGAACAGAAAATTAGGTAGCAGACCATCTATCTAGACTAGAGAGAGAAGCAAAAATGGATGATAATTTGGTAATTGGGGAATCTTTTCTAGATGAGAAACTATTTTCTATAGCTCAAACAAAAGTTCCATGGTATGGTGACATTGGAAATTTTCTTGCTGCTAATGTTCTTCCACTGAACGTCACATGAAAATAAAAGAAGGTGTTCTTCCATGAGATTAAATAGTATTTTTGGGATGACCCTTACCTCTATAAATAATGTGGTGATGGTATTTTGAGAAGGTGTGTCCCTAATGATGAAGTTGAAAGTATCATTTTCATTAAAAAGTTTATATTTTAATATTTTTGAGCCAAAAAATAATATTTATTGAATAAAATAAGTAAATATTAAGTAAAAAAGTATGCTAATTACTCTATTTTTATAGAGTCATCAATCACTAGAGATTGATTTGTATAGACTCTTTGGAGTACATGAGGCCCTTAGTGCCTTTACTAAGGTAGTGAGTAAAAAACATATTGATAGGTGATCTCTACGCTTTTAACGCTTAGGCTAAAAAGCATTCCAGAAATGCTAGGTGGTTTATGTTATAGATATGATGTACCCTAACCACATGCTCTACACTTCAAAACTATAAATAAAGCATATAATGGCTTAATAGGGTTTATATGCTCTTTTAATTGGATATAGACCCTGAAAGGGGGTGATTCCTTAAGCACCATACTAGCCTAGGTCCAGGAATTGTTTTAGGTTCTTACACCATGCACAAAATGCAAACTTATATTTGTGAGATTTCGTCAAGGCATACATCCCTGCCAAGGAAATGAATAAGAAGCATCTTGATGGGTAAGCTTTGTATTTTCAAGGCCTAGTAACTAAATGGTCGATTGAAGCTTGGATCATTATGTTATGGATATTACACACCTTAACTATAGGCTTTGGACTTTAGACTACAACTAACATAGAGAACAACTTAACAATTTTTACATTGCCCATTAATTGGCTATAGACCTTGAAAGGAGATGATGGCTCAAGCACCACGTTATCCTGGGTTTAGAAATTGTTTAGGATTCTTATACCATGTCAAAAATGGAAACTGAGTTTTGTGAGATTTTGACAATGAGATCACAAGTCTCCAATAAAATGGTTATTTAACATCGTGGAAAAGTACGAATAACATCCACATCCCTATAAGAGTGGAAAGTTCTTCAACTAAATGGTAAATATGTTTATAAGTTGAAAAAAAAATCTTATGCTTGGAAAAATTGAAAAAATTCAAGCACTCAAAGCAAGGGGTTGATAGACCAAGAGCCTTGGCTAAGCAATACCTTAACAAATCACCCTAACTTAAAATAATTTCACTGAAACATAACAAGGTCTAGATAGAAAAAAATTCCATGGGTATACAATTCAAAGATAATCAAAAACACGAAACCATAGGCCATACAATGGAATGAATGCAAGGGCTAAAGATTGATCCATCAACCAGCCATATGGCTAGGGCCAAGTGTATTTAGTAAGGTTGTTAATTTTTCTTGATGGTACAAATATCTACTAGGATTATCTAGTTAGAGGCAAGGATGAGGACAACAAAATGAAAAGTGAAAAATAAGGATCTATATTTTATAATATTTGATAAGAAAAGATGGAGATTGCATTCCCCGCCATACTCCCTGAAACTATATACCCTATTTCCATAAAGTTGGTTATTTAGTATGAATGTTAGGTCCTAAGTGGCAGATTTTGGCTTGGTTTTGGTGTGAGTATTTATGGAAATTCATCAATAATTTTTGGATCCAAAAATGTTATTTTTGGCACTTCGACAAGGCCTCTCAAGACCCTTAATAAGGTGATAAACGAGGTCTCGACAAGGTGGTGTGGCCATTGGTTTTCCTTTTATAAATAGCCTATATTAATTGTTACAATTAGTTCAAAAAACCTATCAAAACTCTATCATAATTTTCTATCATTTTGATTTCTACCTTCACTAATTATCTTGAAAGTGTTTCAATAATTGTGATATGTCTATGTGAGCGTAAAATAGTATGGTTGACTATTTTACAAAATTTGTGAGAAGTCTACTATGAGAGTGGATTGAGCTGAATTGTTTGAGTTCTATTATCTTTGGTTATATACTATTAAATATTGAATATGTCTCTTTTGGTTTTGTTAAATAAGTGGTTGATTATGTTGATTAAATCATTTGTTATGTGTAGTATGTGGTTGATTGTGTCTCCCTTATAGACGATTTATGGTTTTTGATGGAAAATGTTTCCTATAGTGGTTAATGATTATTTATGATTGAGGGTGGTTCTCAAGGTTAATTGTTTAGTCACTTTGCACATTATTGATCTATGTATTATTGTTAGACCATATTAGGTAGTGTTAGCTTTGGAGATAAGTTGAGTTTGTATTTTGAACCAAGTTATTACGGAGGTAGCAAGCAAGGGTAAGAATAGATAGTTTGGACATATGTTCCTATTGATATAGGTATTGGTGGTTTTATTTCTGTCAGAGTTGCAATTGTTTTATTAATTAATAGTTTTGTTTACTACCATTGGTTGCCATAAGTAACCCAATGATGTTTCCACATTGATAATCGTTCTACGTGGGTTTACCTTGTTACTTGATTATGTTTGAATGATCTATTGTGTTGTGACTATAATATGACTCTTGACCTTATATGTTACCACATATAGGATTAGGACTCTAATTGGAAAAACGATTAATTCTATTTTGCATGCTTTACTTCATAGTTATGTTGGCTATGATTATATTTTTCCATCTGATTATATAAATTACTTGCTGAGTTTGTTTCTACTATGTTATTTTTGTTATTTTTTTTGCTTGTGTGGATGAGTCCTTTAAGAGTTAGTATCTCCTTATCCTAGTAGTTTACCAAGAGTCAAACTCTTTCAATTGGTATTAGAGTAAGTATACCCTTTTTGGGCTTAACCACTTTGGAGTTGATCTTTCCCCTTTATCTGTGTGTAATTATGTTAATCTCTTATGATAGATAATATGGGAGGCTCGATTAGTGGACCACCTAAGTTCAATGGCTTGTGTTATTTTTAATAGAGATCTCAAATGTGTTCCTATTTGAGATCTACAAACAATGATGTTTGGTATGTAATTGAGAATGGTAGGACGTGACCTAGCACATTACAAAGAATGGTATTATTGAACCTAAACCCATTATTTCTTGGACCAAAGAGGAGTTTCATCTTAATAATCTAATGAGGACTACATCTTCTTATTAGTTTTATCACTACTAAAGACTCAACTTTGATCTCTTAGTTCACTACTTAAAAAAAGATTGTGACCACTTGGAAAATAAATATGATGAGTGTTAAGTATCAGTGATAATGACAAGTTTTCTCTTCAAGATTTGTATGATCAAATTGTGTATGATGATCTCAAACTGAAAAAGGTCATGATAACAGTAGTTTGAAGGAAATAGATAAGGAGCATTTGGATCTCTTCAATCAATTTCTCAACATCACCTCGTATGGTGAAATAAAAGTGAATGTTGAAGTTGGATGAGAATCTAATGCACTCAAAGTTCAATGCACCCCAGAGTCTTTGTCTTGCAATTCAGATGTTTTTTCCAAACTTAAGAAAGATGTTTGCATCTTGGAAGATGAAAAGACTATTATTAAGTCCTTATTAGAAGATTGTGATAATGAATTGAACATGCTTCAAGATCATGTTGACGCTAATACTATAAAAGGCAAAATTCTTGAATCCTACTTGCTTGAAAAACATGAAATTGATGAGGCTCTTCACCTTCAGAAGTACGACTTAGCAAGAAAAATCAAAGAATTTCGTATAGTTGGTCCAACATGATGTATTGGAAACACTTGTTTTGACAAGTTGATAAAACTAAAGGATACTTATGCTTCTTCCTTCTCTACTACAACTGTTTTTTAAGAACTTCTCTCCTAGTTGATATTTTCGATGATGATTGTAATTTTGATATGTTGAGTGCACAAAGCATATCTTTTTCTCTATTTTTAAATGAATATGACCTATTATCTTCTTCCAACTCTCTAAAAGATTCTCTGGGCTATGACATGAATATGCTAAGTCATATTGATTTTTTTTGAATCTTTATGTCAAGTTGACAAGTGAAGCCATGGCATTGCAGAATGAAGCAATTGAGTTTTTCAAAGAGTTTAAGTCTTCTCTTATTAATCTTCATGATGATCAGAATCTAAACTGTAATGTGATCCATATTACCATAAAGGCTCAAGCTTCCCGTTGTTGGTAATTTAATAGTGGATGCTCTTAACACATGATTGGAAATAAATCCTTTACCAAATTTACTTTCATTAATGATAGATCAATTAAGTTTTGTGGTGGAAATAAGGATTTAATTTGTAAGATAGGATTTATCAATGCTCTTGGGATTCTAGAACTCAAGGATGTTCTTTTGTAGAAGGTCTCAAAGCTAACCTTATTAGCATTAACCAAATATGTGATAACAAATACATAATCAAGTTCACTCAAAAGGATTGCACTATGTATGATGATTCGGGAAATACTTTGCTTAGAAGCATCTGATCGAAAGACAATTATTATTGTATTGGTACTCCTATTAAGTTGGTGTGTAACAGATTGAGTTTAAGTATTTAAGAATGTTGGAATCAACAATTGGGTCATGTCAACTATAAATTATAAAAAAAATTCTAGTCTCAAAACTTTTAGAGGTCTTCCAACTATCTTATTTCTTCTTGAACATGTGTATGGTTCTTGTTAGTTGCAATAAAAGAAATAGAAAGTATAAGAAGAATCAACATTTATCTATTATAAGACCTCTTAAACTTCTTCATATGGATATGATAGGTCATGTTCAAATAGCTAGCACTAGTGGGAGAAAGTACAACTTAGTTATTGTTAATGGTTTCTCAAGATATACTTGGGTTTGATTTCTAAGAGAAAAATTTGAAGCTTTTGATAAGTTCAAAACCTTGTGCTTCAATCTAAAAAATGAGACATTTGAATCCATTGGTACTATAACCAAAATTAAGAGTGATCATGGTAAATAATTTCAGAATTCAAAGTTTAGTGCCTTTCATAATGAAATAGGTATTATGAGTTTTTAGCTCCCAAGAACGCTCAAAAGAATGGTATAGTCGAAAAGAAGAATAGGGTTATCTAAGAGATGTATAAGGTCATCTTGATCAATAAAAATTTGGCAAAGAATTTTTGGACTAAAGCTATTTACATTTCCTGTTATATGTTGAATTATTGATTTATAAGGCACAGTAATTTTTCAGTCTTCATATGAGCTCATGCACAAAAAGAGACCTAATGTTAAGCATCTTTGTGTGTTTGAAAGTACTTGTTATATTCTCTGAGACAAAAAGACTCTAGACAATTTTGATGACTCTAGTGCCACTAAACTTATAAAGTCTGATGATAGTAATATTTTTACTATTTGGGGTCCTCCAAATAATGCCATAGATAATGTTGAGACTCCTTGTAGAATAATTCCAGTTGACTCTCTTAGAACTTATAAGGATGAGAAAAAAGATTACCTAAAAGACATGTCTCTTCCATAGTATGCAAATAAGGCTTACTTTGGGGACAACATTATTGGTAATGTGAACGATGGTGTTAGGATGAGATGTCAACTATTGGAGACCTTTAATTGCATATGTTTCACTTCGACTATCCACCTCAAAAATGTTAAGGAATCCCTACAAGACGTACATTAGATCAACTCCATACAGAAGCAACTTAATCAATTTTAGAGGAATGATGTTTTTTACCTTGTTCCCTGACTTACAGACAAACATGGTGTCAAGATGAGATGTCAACTATAGGAGACCTTTAATTCCATATGTTTCACTCCAAATATCCACCTCAAAAATGTTAAGGAATCTTTACAAGACGTACATTAGATCAACTCCATATAGAAGGAACTTAATCAGTTTCAAAAAAAATGATGTTTGTTACCTTGTTCCTAGACTTACAAACAAACATATTATTGGTACAAACTGGCTATACAAAAACAAGGAAGATGAAAATGAGATAATTATTTAAAATAAGTATCATCTCGTTGCTCAAGAATATAATTAGATTGAAAGAATAGACTTTGATGAAACCTTTTCTCTTGTTATTGACCTAAAGTCTATATGACTTTTCCTTGGTCTCGCTTGCTACCTTAGTTTTAAGTTATATCATATGGATGTAAGGAGTACTTTTCTAAATGGATTTAGCAAAGAAGAGGTCTATGTGGAACAATCTAAAGGGTTTGAAAACCCTCACTTTCACAATCATATGATGAATTGAAGAAGGCATTCTATAGTTTGATGCAAGCTTCCCATACTTGGTATAAGTGCCTTATTACGTTTCTCTCTTATAATGGGTTTTTGGAAGAAGGTGGTGACAAAACTTTATTTGTTGTAAGAAATCATGGTAAAGTTGTGGTTGATCAAGTTTATGTTAATGACATTATTTTTGGGTCTACTAAGGATGACCTAACTCAAAGTTTTACTACTACTATGCAAAGTGAGTTTGAGATTAGCTAAGATGAGATCTTTCTTTCTTAAGCAAAGTATGCTAAGGAGTTGGTTAAAAAGTTTGGTTTAGAAAATACCATTTCTACTCAGACCCCCATAATACCACCCTTAAACTTCATCAAGAATCTTCTAGAAAGGAAGTAGAGAAGACTTTGTACCAGAGTATGATTGAGAGTCTTCTCTACTTGACTGCTAGTCATCCTAACATCTTCTTTCAGTGTATGAGTTTGTGCTAGATACCAGGCTAGTCTCAAAGAATCACATCTTGCTACTATCAAATGGATCATCAAATATGTTAGTGGCATGTCTAAATTTGGTATTTTGTATCCTTGGATAGGATGCAATGATGTCTAAAAGAGTACTTCAGAGGGTGCTTCTACTTGGGTAATTCTCTGATCACTTGGCATAGTAAAATGTAGAGTTCTATATCTCTATCCATTATTGAGGTTGAGTATTACTATAAGGTTGTGTTGTTCTTAATTACTTTGGATGAAGCAAATGTTATTAGATTATGATATCAAGGTAAGAAACCTTCTTTTACTCTGTGACAACACTATTGCTATTTGCATTTCTAAAAATATGGCCCAACATTAAAGACTAAACACATTGATATATGACACAATTTCATAAGATATATAGTAGAAGCAAACACTTAGTATTTGTAGTATATCATCAGTGACTTTGAACTTATTGATATTTTTACTAAACCTCTAGGCTTTTAAAGATTTGAATCCCTAAGAAAGGATATTGATGTTTGCATCTCTTTTTGAGATATTTCTACATGTTTTGTTTATATTTTTATGATCCTAATGAACTATGTGTGTTGTTACTTGATGTTTTGTTTCCTGATCCTACATATGTTGCATATTGTTTGCTTACTTTAATCTTTTTCCCGTGTTGTATGACTGTTAGGATTATTGTATATTTGTATGCCTTCTTTCTTTCATATATGGGCGTTTCTTTAACTTTTTGTGTCAAAAATGAGAGAAGTTAATTTGCATAGATATGTGTTTATTTACATGCTATATGATGCATTAGGAGTTAAATGTAGGTTTTCACTGCATCTTGTTTCCTAACTTGTCTACAATTAGGGGAAGTGTTGCATTAATTTAGAGGGTGTTGTTTACAATGCATATGTTTTTGCTGCATGTATGTATGTGTTTTACCTATTAGTATGTACCTGTGTAGGGGAAACATGATAGTATAAGGATAGACTACACGATGATGATACTTTGATGGGGTATGTGTTTGTTTCGTGTGTGTAGGTTATAGGTGTAGATTAGAGTTGTCATACTTCAGATGTGTTATCCGTTAAGGTGTTAAGACCCTCATATTTTAGAATGTGGATGAATTGATTCAAGAAGATAGATGGAGCATACATGATAGATGCACTGGGAGTAGGTGTGTTTTTTTGGTATTGGGCGTGGATCAATGTTTTGTTCAAGGGAACAAACATCTTTAGGTCATATTTATGATCATCTCATATTTGATGCATGTCTTTGCTTAGTTGTATAGTGTTTTCACATGGAAATCCAAAGGAGGAAATTGTAAATCCTATTGTACTTTGTGTTTGTATGTTGACTATCTGTGTGTAAAACATGGAGTCCATTTATTTTACATAGTATTCTATATTACTTTATACAAGGTTAGTTACTACGAATCAGTAATGTACACATGCACATAATTACGAATATTGTGATTGAAAGCATGTTTCTTACACACATACACACACACTATGGGATATGTTTTTTAGTATGAATACTAGGCCATGAGTGGTAAATTTAGGCTCAATTTGGGTGTGGGTATTTATGAAAATTACTCGATAATTTTTGGATCAAAGAAATGTGATTTTTGGCACCTTAACAAGGGCCTCATCGGATCCCTCGATAGACCCTCAGCTAGGTGGTCGGCAATGACCCTCGGTTGGGCCTTAGTGAGGTGGTCTGACTATTGTATGCCTTTTATAAATACTCTCATTAATTGAAAAAACCTACCAAAACTTTGCCAAGATTTTCTATCATTTCGAATTTTGTCTTCACTAATTATCTTGAAAGTGTTTTGATAGTTGTGATACATCTATGTGAGTGTAAAATAGTATGGTTGATTATTTTACAAAATTTGTGAGAACTCTATTATAAGAGTGGATTAAGCTGAATTATTTGAGTTCACTTATCTTTGGCTACGTGTAATAAAAGATTGAATTTGTGTACCACTTTGGCTGTGTGTAATAAATGGTTGATTATGTTGATCAAATCATTGGCTATGTATGGTATATGATTGACTATTTTTCCTTCGTAGATGATTTATGGTTTGTTGTAGAAAGTGTTTCCCATGATGGTTATTGATTGTTTGTGATTATGTGTGGTTTTCAAGTTGATTGTTTATTCATTTTGTACATTACTAATATACGATTTCTAATGACACCATATTGGGTAGTGTTGGCTTTGGAGGAAAGTCAGGTTCATGTGTTAGATTAGGTTGTTGCAGAGTGAGGGCAACAATAGGTAGTTCAAACAGAGGTCCATATTGATAAAGTTTTTGGTGTTTTTATTTATGTCAAGGTTGTAATAATTTTAGTTCTTAGTGGATTTTTTGCTATCGAGTGGTTACCATAAGAAACCTGAGGATGTTACAATATAGATAGAAGTTCTATGTGGGTTTACCTTGTACTTGATTATGTTTGAATGATCTACTATACGGTGAGTACAATTTGAGTCTTGATATTGTATGTTACCACATATAGGATTAGAACTTCGATTGGAAAACTACTTAATTCTATTGTGCATGCTTTACTTCATATTTGTGCTACATGTGAGTATATTTTTCTATTTAAGTATATAACCTACTTGAATGAGTTTATTTCTATTATGTTATCTTTGTTTTTCTACTACTTGTGGGATGAGTCCTTTAAAAGTTAGTATCTCCTTATCCTGGTAATGTATCGAGTGTCAGACTCTTTCAATAAGCATCCATTTGTACAATTGAAAGTCTTAAGCATGATTTTTCCTATGATCAAACAAAGAAACTTTGTAACACTTCTTTTAGTTTAAAGAAATCTCATGTGCAAATTATTGAACATCTTTTGAATGAGATCAGTCTAATGCAAATTTATTAAACATTTTTACAAGTTTGGCTAAGCATGCAAATCTCAAATGGGATGGGTTGTCACCTAATCAGAGGAATCTAGTGCCTTCTTTCTTATCTTTTTGCTATTTTCAGATTCAATGTTTCCTCCCCTACAATTGGTTCTTCATCAAGTATTAATAGATGATATTAGTATTGTTCTTGAAGTTTCATTGGATTAAATGTTTTAAGCATGGAGACCTTTTAGTATTTGAATATCAAATTTAATATTTTCAGTTGAAAGTTGTCATATTCGATTATATAGTAATGCATATATTGACTATCCAACTATCTACACAAGTAATCATCAGCCTGCACACATTGCCAAAAATTAAGGAAGAGGTAGTCACCATTACCAAATGCCCAATCCCAGGAGATAATGAAATGCAATGCTAGTATGTTAAAGTAAAATTTAAGAGTTCAACTAGTAAAGAAGATTTAGCGTCTTAAATGAAAGGTATGTTCTTTTCATGTTTTTATAATTTATTATGTCCTATTTTTGAATTGTTATTTATTGTTCATTGGAATGTTATATGTTCAAGAGCGGGTAAGGAAGACAATAAACAATGAATTTTTTAGATTTATTTTTATTTTTATTTTATTTTCAACGGCCCAACGGTTAGAAACACTAACAAAGTGGTATGAATGAAACAATTTTATAGTTTGAAGGTAGAAATAGGATGAAAATGATTTTGATAGTACAAACGATACAAACATAATAGTTCAGTGATATATTTATAGGTTATCCTTTACAACATTGTACTATTATTATGCCTCTCTTTATTATCAATTAAATCCTTATTATGCTAAAAAAACTACGATTTCCTTATTCTTGACACTTGTTCATATGAATATGATGTGTTGCTTTAGATAATTGATATAGAGGTGGCTAACCATACTTGTTCTTCTTTGCAGTTGATTAGTTTGCATGTAAAGCTCCCGAATCAACGCTTCACCATGTGAGTAGGCAATGACAATGTTGTTTTATCCAAAGCAATAGAGAAGTTAGACTTTGATTTAGAAATAATAAATAATTAGTGCTAAATATTGTTTATTTTATTCAAAGAATTTTCCATAAATTTGATTTCCATTTCTAGATTATACAAACAATTTTTTAAAACACTATTTAATAATAGTAATGTGAATGTCTTAAAAAATGGATAAGTGTTTTTACTGCATTTTTAGAAAATAGCCTATATGTACTAAACTAAAAATATAACCCATTTCTAAACTCTAAAATGTTTAGAGTTGAGCAACCTAAACTTGAAAAGCAAAAGGCTTCTCCTAACAATGATTCCTACCTATAGCATCTAAGACTTGATCACATTGGCCTTGACATTTAGAGACTTGTAAAGAATGGTTCTTTAAGAGAGTTTAAGTCTTGGTATTCTAAAAATTTGTGAATCTTGTTTAGAAAGCAAAATGACTAAGAGACCAATCTCATTGAAGGGACTCAAAGCCCCAAAACCATTGGAATTTGTACACTCTAATATCTACAAACTAATTAGAATTGCTATTGGAGGTGGTTATAAGTACTTTATCATTTTTATTGATGACTACTCAAGGTATAGGTATATTTACCTGATACAACAAAAGTCAAAAACTTTGGTAAAGTTTTAGAAATTTTGTTTTGAAGCGGGAAAAGAAAATAGCTAACTTATGTAAAAAATTTCAATTAAATCAAGTGATCAATATCTTGACACATATTTCAAGGATCACTTGCTCAAGCATGAGTCCATCTCACAGTTCATCACACACGGGCACCAAAATGGAATGATGTTGTTAAAAGAAGAAATATGACTATAAGAGTTTACCTGAAATGGTTAGGTCATTAATGAATTAAGAATCACTACTAGCATTATTTTGGGGATATACTCTACAAACAAAAATTTACCTACTGAACGACTTTCCCTTTAAGTTTATTTCTAAGAATGTTGTAGAATTTGGATGGAACATAAATTGGCCCACATAACTTTCATATATGGTAATGTAGTACACATTTACTCAAAGGAGGACTAGGAGCTTGGAACCAAGATAAGAAGTTTGTGTGTTTGTCAGATATTATAAAGAAACCAAAAGAGGGATGATCTATAATACTCAAGATAAAAACGTGTTTGTATTTACAAATGTAATATTCCTTGAAGATGATTATATGAATAACTACAAACCTTAAAATAAGGTGTTGTTTGAGGAGATGTAGTCTAATTAGATTAAAAGACCACACCAGTTAGAAACAATACTTGATAGAACCATGAAATCACAATCCAAAGTCAAGTTTCATTATAGCCTCTTGATAGTTGAAGGGTAATTAGATTACCATACTGATACACGAGAGCTAGGGAGGCATAAATGGTTGTGTCTAACAGTTATATAGATGACCCATTTCTCTATAAAAAAGAAATAAAAAATATTGACAAAGACAAATGGATTATAACTATGAACATTTAGATGAAATCCATGCATTGTAACTTTGTCTAGGAACATGTAGACAAGCCTAATGAGGTAAGACACATTGGATGAAAATGGCTTTATAAAAAACAAAGTTGAGTGAATAAAAAAGTTGAGACTTTTAAATATTGATTAGTGGTACAAAGCTTTACCCAAAAGGTAGAGATTGACTATGAGGAAACTTTCTCGATAGTAGCCATGCTTAAATCCACTTGAGTACTCTTGTCCATTGTAGCAGCTCTTGTTTATGACATTTGAAAAATGGAATTCAAGACTACATTCTTGAATGGCTATCTTGAAGAGACTATATACTACTAAAAAACACACATATCTTATAATCTATCATAATCAAAAGAATGAATTAACTTTTAATATCACATTTTAACCTAAGTATCCTATAAATTATGCTTTCGGTATTATGTGGTATGTTTTTATGTATTTAAGGTATTTTTGGACTTGAAATATTCAAATGAAAAAAAAAACAATCAAATCTCATATTGAAGGGCATAATTGTCATACAATGAAGGACATAAATGCAAACGTTTAGACAAGATAATTCAAAGTGGGGTCAAAATATTAAATTTTCAAAATTGAGGGTACATTGCGGCATGATTATATATGCACCATAGCATAATGCTCTTGGTTGGAATCCCACATAACTAGAAACAAAGTCATTCCACGACATAAGTCAAAGCACGCCTTGATCCGTGTAGATGGATTTGTGTTCCAATGTCTAATTTCAAGCATATGTTTATCCAACCTATTTCATATTTGTTATATTATCATTTTAAGTGTTAATAAATATGTAGCTAGGGTTAACAATAAAAGCAACCACAGATCGTAGACATAGAAATTTACATAAAATATGTAGGTTTGTAGAGAATTTAAAGGCTATAGGTAAGATAGAATTCAAATAGTCAATTAAGGATTTATAAATCAACTATTGATATTAATCAATAGTTTCTTCTTCCTTTTTTTAATCTATTATTTTAATTATAATTCTACCTAGCTAATTTATTTATGTAATTGTGGGCCATTTTCAAGCCCTAGATTATGATTTTAATTAACAAAATGTTATGATGATTGATCAAACACGAATTGTGTGGAATAAATACGTAAGCGTACGTATCGCAACAAGTAATATAATGATAAGAAAAGATAGTTCCCATAGAGATTATGTTAATAGAAACTAATTTTTAGAAATAAAAAATAAAAATCAATTTTTTTTTGAGTTTTTATGTTTAAAGAAAACAAAATTAAAAGAACTAAAAATAAATAACAATAATTAATTATCGCAGATTTGATTGTTAAGAAGATATATGAGAAAATATCTAGGAATACTTGATCTTCTAATTTTATAAACAATTGAATTACTAAATTCTCCCAATATAATTACCAACTAATTACATTATGAGTTAAATCTAACCTAACATGTATTTCTCTCTCAAGTAAACTACACACCATATAATAATTCACTTAATCACACTTTCATGTTAGTTAAATTTCATACTACTTATTAAGTTCATCAATTATGAATCACATACATAAGAATCATACATCTATGCTTAGAAACTATGAATGTTATTTAATTAAAACAAACAATTAAGTAAGTCTCTCAAATTTATTTAATTGTCTCTATAGATTATGTGTTGGTCAAAATATTAATAGCATAAAAATTACATTAAATAATATAATTAAATTGAAATCATAATTGGGATAAAAAATTATATTATCACATGTTGAAAATTGGTTTCATAAGATCCCTAGATTTATAAATTAGCTAGATATAAATTTGTTCATAAATATCATATTTTTCATAAAGAAAGACATAATTTTTTTTAAAGAAATGAGAAAAAGAAGAAATACAATCAATCTCTGGAATTGTAGCATCATTTTTCTCTTGAATCTCCACCAAAATTTTATCTCCTTTTGAATTTTTTGGTATTTTTCTATCTTCTTGGCTCCAAAACATGATAAAAATATGTTAATTTTGGCTCATTTAGGCATATTGGGAAATTAAAGGGTTAAATTAGGCTTAGGTGGAATCTAGACTATTAGATCAGCTTCAGATCAAGGGCTACCTAATAGAAATGTGACATATGGAATGAAGGGTTTAATAGGCGAATCTCATGATGACACATGGGGTAGATAGATTTGTTGCGGTTAACGCGACTAAGTTAGGACACATGGCGAGATGTGATTCACAGACACAGATTGCATGGCTCGTCGGTGGAAGGAAAAAAATGAATAAAATGATGACATATGGCATACCTATTGACCATTATGTAAAACTTGGAATGAACGATGTGTTGACATATAGTATGGTGCTGCATCATATGATGCACGAGTGTTGCATAATTGGCTATCTTTACTTGTATGGCGTCTACTTGGCTTTCCTAGTCAACTTCTTCTACTTATGTGGCTTCCACGTGGCATCTTCTAATTGATCCTCAATTAAAAATTTCCAAAAATGTCTCCAAAATTAAATTTTTACCCCTTTTTACTAGAAAGTTCATATTTTAATATTTTTAATCCCAAAAATATTACTTATAGAATAAAATGAGCAAATATTAAGTAGAAAAGGTGCACTAATGACTCTACTTTCATAGAGTCATCACACTTTCAAACTTAACTCTTTATTTATCTTCAAGTAAAACCAAGTCTAACTGAACAATGTATTCATAAATATGATCTATTAATACATGCATATTTAGCAAATAATATCTCCCTTAAAAGTCGTACAATTCTATGACAAGGAGGCTCACATATTCATCAATCAAAGTTCCATAAAGACAAGGAAATACAAGGTTTTTGATGAATTGATTTGTATGTGTGTGTGTTGCACTCATGAAATCAACCTATATAAGCATGCTAATCAATTCAATCTTAGAGTAAGTCTTAAAAGTCTATTTTTTCACATCCATCTCTACTAATATAAATATGCATTTAGCTGAAGATCAATAAGGACTTTATTTGCTTGTAATGTAAGCCTTAGGTGGGGTCGATAAATGAAGACATTTAAGCTCTTTTATCTACAATTGAGCTTTTACTTGATATTTTATGCACAATATCTTATCATTCTATTTATATTCTTTTATTCCACATATCTTTTTTTTATAACTACACAACACCCTCAAACTTATATTCAATTTTATTTTATTTTTCTTTAGAGGGATAATTGTGTTGTGAGTTTTCCTTTTCTTTATAGGGTGCATTACCTTTCAACCTTATTCTATAACATAACACATGATTGCAATTTTTTTATACAAGTTAAAGGTGTAAGGGTAATGCTAATGCTTATTGGTTGGGCATAAAATGTAAATTAAAGATATGAAAGGTTTTTTTGTTAGGCTCAAATAGATGACTACAGATATTAACAATAATTAGCTTGAAAGGCTTAATCGATACAAGAAAGGCCTAAATCATCTCTTTTGCTAAATACTATTTAGAATTTTGCCTCAATGGATGATCAAATAGATTAAAAATATGGTAAATCTTATCAACTCATACAACTTACTACAATTTATCTCTCAATAAGAATCCGAAAATCAATCATGAAAATGTGCATAAAAATTTGAATCAATCCAATCATAGCAAGCATATCACATGATTAATGTAAGTGTCTTAACAAACATGTTACATTCCTTATCCTAATCATGACAACCAAATTTTTATCATTGTGTTCATATGTTTCATATCAAGCATGCATGCATTTAGTTTTTATATATTTATCAATTTTTACCTAAATCATGATTAAAAACATCCTAAAAATAAATTTCCAAAAAATTGAAGTTCCTTCCCCAAAACTTAAATTGCACATTTTCCCTAATGTGCACATATAAATATGAAAAAGTACAAGAAAAGAGAACTCTTTTAGTCCTAGCACACCACATCTGCGGTTGAAACTACTCAATCTTGTTATGAGATTTCTCTTCACATTTATTCACCTACAAAAAAAGAAAAAAATATAAGTAAAATAACTTTGGGTTACCTCCTAACCAGCATCACATTTAACATTCTTGACTAGATGATCATATAAAGTCCTAAGGTGCATCCACCAAGGTTATCATAGATGTTTGATTTGATAATTGATTTCCATGATAGTGCTTCACTCTATGTCCATTAACTATAAACCGCTTTTTATTTTGGTTTTCTAATTCAATGGCTCCATACTTGGTTACCTTAGAGAAGATGAATGGACTTGACCATCTACTCCTTAATTTTCTTGAAAATAATTTGAGTCTTGAGTTGTACAGTAACACTTTCTACCCCGATTGAAATATAATGTACACAATTTTCTTATCATGCCATCTTTTTTTTCTTTTCCTTGTAAAGCTTGGCATTCTCATAAGTATTCTACCATAGTTTATCCATTTCATTTATTTGCAGCATTCTTTTCTCATTAGTTGTATCTTTGGACATATTCAATTGTTTTAGTGTACAATATGCTTTGTGTTCCAATTCTAACAATAAGTGACATACCTTTCCATAAACTAGCTTATACGGGATGGCACCAATTGGTGTTTTAAATGCAGTTTTGTATGCCCATAAAACATCATACAACTTAAATGACCAATCATTCCTAGAGATGTTCATAGTTTTCTCCAAAATTCTTTTCACTTCTCCATTAGATACCTCTATTTTTCTACTTGTTTGGAAATGGTAGAGGGTATACACTTTATACTTAATCCTATACTTAAACAATAAAGAGTTAAATGCTTTATTTTCAAAAGTGACCACCTCTATCACTAATAATGATCCTAGGAGTTCCAAACCTAGTAAAAATGTTTTTCTTCAGAAATTTCATGAAAATTTGGCATCACATTTGTTGTGGTTATATCTTCCAACCACTTTGACATGTAATCCACTTCTACAAGTATATATTGGTTACCAAAGGATGAGAGGAATGGTCCTATAAATTTGATGTCCCAAACATCAAATAGTTCCACTTAAAGTATACTATTTGGAGGAATCTCATATCCTTTTGAAATATTACCCATCCTTTGGCATCAACTCAAATTCTTTTAGAAGGATAACTCATCTTATCAATCTTGGTTTGGCATCCTTCTTTGTCATGAGGTACTTTATTGTAGAATGATCCATGTAGAGAGTCACTTTGGTTCCAACCAAATTATATTTGAATTTTTCAAAGGCATATACAATGGCAATGAGCTATTTCTCTATAGTAGCATAATTCATTTGAGTCTTATTCAATGTTAGTATTGCATAATATATGTCATAGAACATTTTATCTCTTTGCTGTCTAAGAACAACTCCAATAACAAAGTCACTTGCATAACACATCAACTTATAGGCTTACTTCAATTTGGTGTGACCATAACTAGTGTTGACATTAGTTTCTATTTTAGCACTTAGAATGTCGTCAAACATTTATCATCAAATTGGAAAGACATGTCTTTTTTCAAAAGATTGCACAAGGGGTTGGAGATTTGGGAAAAATATTTTATGAAGCTATGGTAAAAGCCTGCATGCCCAAGAAAACTCCTTAATCCTCATACATTGGTAGGTGATGGTAGTTTCTCAATCACTTCTATCTTAGCTCTATCCAACTCAAAACCATTAGCTAAGATTTTGTGGCCCAAGATTATATCTTTATACACCATGAAATGACATTTCTCCTAGTTTAAAACTAAATTCGTTTCTTTATATCTTTGTAGCACTAGGAGGAGATAGTGTAGACATTCATCAAATGTGTTTCCAAAGTTTAAAAAATTGTCCATAAAGATATTATTAGATGCTTCTCCACCATGTCTGAGAGAATAGCAATTATGCAGCGTTAAAATTTCATAAGTACATTGCATAATCCAAACGACATTCTCCTAAAATAAAAAGGTTATATAAGAACATATGAAGAGTCTTTAGGTGCCACGAAAATTTGGTTATAACCAAAGTACCCATTCAAAAGGAAAAAGTAAGAATTCTCAACTAATCGGTTAAGCATTTGATCTAAGAATGGGAGAGGAAAATGACCCTTTCTTGTAGCTTTATTCACTTTACAAAAATCCATATATACTCTCCATCCTATGATATTTGTAGTAGGTAATAACTCATTTGACTAATTTTCCACCATAATGATTTCTCCTATCTTTGTTACACATTGAATTAGGCTTACCTATTCAATGTCTGATATTGGGTAAATGATGCCAATTTCTAGCCACTTGAAAATTTCCTTCTTCACCACCTCTTTCACTATAGGATTTAAGTGGTGTTGTGCATCCCTGGTGGGTTTAGCTTCATTTTTTAGTAAGATTTTGTGCATGCATATAAATGAGCTTATGCCTTTGATGTCGACAATAAACCAACCTAGAACTCTTTTGAAGTTCCTTAGCACCTTTAGTAGTACTTTTATTTGCTCCATACTTAGATTAGCAGAGGTTATGATTGGAAGTGTCTCATTATCACCCAAAAATACATAACAAAGATGATATTTTAAATGTTTAAGAATTAATTTTGGTGGCTCCTCAATGGATAGTTTTAGCCTTAAGCTTGTCTCAAGACATTCCACAAATACAATTGATACACTCATGAGAGGTGTGTCCTCCAAAAAGTTCACAAAATTTATAATATCAACCTTTGATTCCATACTTTCAAAGTTAAAATAGGTTGAGTTATTTTCTGGTGAGTTTATGTCCTTGTTTATAGCATCACATGTTAAAGTTTTAAGTAGGGGTGGTTCAACAAGTTTTGTTAAGCTACCGATATGAATTTGTGTGCCACATGAGTGTCATGGTATTTATTAGCATGTTTGTTCATAGAATTAACAAGTATATACTTTAAAGCATCACTAGGGTACATGTTATAAATCACATTAATGGTTAGCTCATCAGTACCCTATATTCAAAAGTAATCATTAGCATTATCAACATCGAAAAATTTAATTACTTTGAACACATTAAATGTTACTTGTTCATCTTGCACTCTTATTGTAAGCTCACATTTTAGTACATCAATGGGTGGTATTCTGGTTGCTAATAATGGATGACTAAGTATGGTAGTATTTTCACGGTCCTCCTCCATATCTAGCACAATGAAGTTTGTCAAAAAAATGAATTTGTTTACTTTTATGAGCACATCTTCTACCACTCTTCAGGGTCTTTTAATTGACATGTATGTCCTTTGCAACGTTACTAAAGTGGGTTGAACATTACTAACCCCTAATCTTTAAAAAATTGATATTGGCATGAGGTTAATGCTAAAACCCAAATCACATAGTGCCTTGCAAAATTAATGTTCCCAATAGTGCAAAGGATGTCAAAACCACCTAGATCTTATACTTTTTATGGTATTTTTATATCAAGGATGACACTACAACCTTTATTAAAGGTAATTATTTCATGATATCTAAGTCTTATTTTCTTTGATAGTATACCCTTTATGAGTTTGGCATAAGACAACATTTGTTCAAGTGCATCTATAAATGGTATGTTTATATGCAGCTTCTTGAAGATATCAAGAAATTTTGAAAATTGTGTATTTAAATTTTTCTTTTATAGTCTTTAAGGGAAAGTAACAATGGGTTTGTAGAGGTTTTTTTTCTTTGGATGCCTTATTTTCCTTTTCAGTGCTCCCTTTATTCACTAGTTCCTCCTTATCCTTGTTAATTTCCTATTTTTATTCATCTCTTTAAGTCTCATGTTCTTTCTCTAAATTTTTAACACTCCTCAAGGATATAAATGAGACTTATAGAGATGAAGAAAAATAGGAAATTAATAATATGAGATATAAATGAGGATCCTCTGTTGATAATCTTTTGAGTTGTCCAACTATTTATAGAATTTGAAACATCACTGGCTTTAGTTCAAACTCATTAGCTTGAATGTTTGATCTTGTAATATTTAGATTCAGCCCTTCTAACATAGTTATTGCATATTTATTCATAGCTTTATCTCTATCATCCATTAAAGGAATATGGTTGCTCAATTTTAGCTCATTATTGTTTATTTCTATTGGATTAACCATTTCTTTCACTTAAGTGACAACTTATTGTTTTCCTATTAATCTCAAAGTACATTTGATTTCGGGATCTAAAGGAAAAATCTATCCCTTACGGACTCTGCTCATGCAATAGAGCTAACTATGCTTCTAATAGCATTAAAGGAGATATTTAAATTTAAAATAAATAAATTAATTAAAACTACGAAAAATAAATAAAGAAAAAAAACTAAAATAAAATAAAATAATTAATTTCTAATATTTATAATCACCTACAACAAGTAATATAATGATAAGAAAATATTGTTCCCACAAGATTATGTTATTAGATACTAATTTTTAAAACTAAAAAACAAAAATCAATTTTTTTTTTGTGTTTTTATGTTTTAAAAACAAAATTAAAAGAACTAAAAATAAATAGTATTAATTAATTATCTCAAATTTGGTAGCTAAGAAGATATAAGAGAAAATCTCTAAGAATACTTAATCTCCCATTTTTTTTAAAATGCAAATCAGTAAAATCCGCCAATATAATTATCAATTAATTATATGATCAATTAAATATAACCTAACATGTATTCATTTTTCAAATAAACTATACACCATATATTAATTAACCTAATTATACTCTAATGTTAATTAAATTGCATACTACTCATTAAGTTCATCAATTATGGATCATATACATAATAATCATAAATCTCTATCTAGAAACTATACATGTTATTTAACGAAGATAACAATTAAATAATTCTCTCAAATCTATTTAATTGCCTCTATAGATCAATTGTTGACCAAAAAATTAATAGCATAAAAATCAGATTAAATAACATAATTAAATTGAAATCATAATTAGGGTAAAATATTAAATCATCACATGTTGAAAATTGGATTCATAAGAACCTTAGATTAATAAATTAGCTAGGCATAAATTTATTTATAAAGCTCATATTTTGCATAAAGAAAGATATAAAAATTGATAAAGAAAATAGAAGAAGAAGAAATACAGTCAATCTCTTGAATTGTAGCACCATTCTCCTCATGAATCTTCACCAAAATTGTATTTTCTTTTGATTTTTTCTATATTTTTTCCTATTCTTGGCTCCAAAAGTGATAAAAATGTTAATTTTGGCTTCCTAGAGTTTATGGGGGAATTAGGGGGTTAATTTAGACTCAAGTGAAATATGGACTACCAGATCAACTTTAAATCAAGGGTTGAGATGAAAAAAAGTAAATTAATAGCACTACCCAATAGAAATGTAACATATGGCATTGGGATTTATAGGGTGAATCAAGTGAAAAAATATGGCATGAGTGGACTTTTCTTGATCAACACGATTAAGTTAGCACCATATGGCAAGATATGGTTCATGGATATAGATTGTATGGCACGTTGGTGGAAGGAATAGACAAATCAAATGATGATGCGTGCCATACCCATTGACTGCACTGTAAAACTTAGAATGTAGGTCGTGCATTACACGTCACACATGGCATTGTGCGATTGGCCCTTTCTACTTGCGTGCGGTCCACATGGCTTGCCTGGTCAACTCTCCCTGCTTGTGTGGCATCCACATGACTTGCCTAGTCACCTCCCCCTACTTTTGTGGCATTCAGATGACATCTTCTAATTGGTCCTACATTAAAAAAATACAATTTCGTCTCCAATGTTTTTTTATTTTTATAAAAAAATCAAAATTATTTTTAATTCATTTATTTAAGTTAGTTTGTTATTATTAGTTTTATTTTTATTTTAGAGTTTTTTTCTAACTTTTTAGTTTTCATTTTTGTTTACTTTTAAAATTTTATGTTTAGGATTAGTTTTATACTATTTTTATTTATTTTAGTTTAGTTAAAAAAATTAATTTTTTACATTTTTTAGATTTTTATGTATTAGTCTACTAACTTATTTTCTTTCCTTTTTATTTTTCATTTTTTTTTTGTAGTCTCTTTATTCTTATTTTTGTTATAGTATCGTTTGGTTGTAATGTGGATATTACTAGTGGTGAATGAAGCACTACCATCAAATATATATTTTTTATTTTGATATTTTGTTGAGCCTCTTAACTTTATAACTTTATTGGTGATACTATTATTTGTGAGGTACATTTAAATTCTAAATGCATGTTGGAATCAATATATAAGATAGAATGAGAATGTGAACATAATGTTTAGAAGCGTCATAGTTCACTATTAGAAGGAAGATAACTTTTCTCTTTCTCTCTTTTTTAAGACAAAATTTTTATTTTATTTTGAGTCATTTTTTAATGTGTTTTTTTCGTGTGTTTCAAGTCAATTTATATGTTAATGATATGAATATGATTGTGATAATTTTAATATCTATAGGAATTTAAATTTTAATTAAATTAAGGAATGATTTGAATGTGAAATGAATTTAGTTTGAAACTCTTACGTGAGTGGTAAGAATGATTGAGTAATCTAAGTACTTAAAATTATTTTGTGTGTGAATGTTTCATAGACATCTTTGATGTCTCAACAAACTTTAGAACTTAAGAAAAAATACTCAACGCAAAATTATAGAATACACAATTCTTAGGAAATGATTTAGGCCCTTTTTGGACCATTTGTACCTTTTCAACCCTATAACTTGTATCTTTATTATTAGTATCTCTTTTTAGCTTATATAAATCATACATTTTTTTCTTTAACATGCTATAATCTACCTTTTTATGAGCCAAGAAACAGATTATCCTATCTTTTTACTTACTAAGAAGGCCTAAAATAAACATATGTTTGATATAAATTCTCTATGAGGAAAGAGTAAAAATTGACTACAATCAGAAAATAAATATTGAAAATAATAGATTAGTGGTTATAGAAAATCAATTTTGAATGAAAAAAGGATGAAAGATTAATAATGCAATTTTTTATCTCTTCAATTACAAAAAAAAAAGCAAGATTGAGAAGAAGAGAAAAACAAAAAGAAATAGTGAACACAAGAAAGAAAAAAAGAGTTTAGTGTTATTTGATACACTGTGAAATTATACCCATAATACTTAACTATAGATGTAAAGGTAAATACTCGCTAGATGATTTAGGTAACATATAGAGCTATTTTAGAACTAAAAATGGTTGTGTTTGAATTTAATTAAGTTTTCTTATTTTTTATGATTCACCTTCTTCTTCTTTCGTAACCCTACACCTTAGTGTAACGTTATAACCTTCATAAAAACCTATTGATCTAAAGTAGTGTGACTATTCTATATTAGTGGAGGCTGAATTAAAAGATAAGCCTATATAGTTTGTGATTACAAATGTTTACACACATCATATTTGTATAATCTAGAGACTAAGAATTGTGTTCTATGATTGTCATGCATAAGATTGTCTAAGATATAATAGTCACACTACTTTAAGATGGATGTTTAAGATTTGACCATGAAAGTGAAATTAATATTTGAATTTACGTTTGATGAAGAGTGAGATTTATACTATTTATATATTGAATTTTATATGCAATCTTTAAGACAAATGTATAATTTATTCAAAAGTTACTGTCTTTGTTTATTTTTGTATTTTATTTTTATTCGATTCATTTTAGTTTAGTTTAGTTATGATGTTTGTATCATCATTAAAAGCCTTCACGAGACTATACCTCATCCACCAAGGCACCCTAAGGGTTTAAAAGCTTGTTGCATATGCTAAATGCAATCGTGTTAATCTACAAAAATGATTTAGTTTAGTATTTAATTATTTATTTTCTTTTTGAGAACCTATTTTGAGCTTTTATCTTGCAAAGGACTAGCTAAAATCTAGTTGGGGTTTGTGATACGTGCCAAAAATCATGCATATCTTATGATTTATCAAAATTAAAGAAGAAATTAGATTTTAATATCGCATTTTAACCTAAGTATTTTATAGATTGTGTTTTTGGAATACGGGGTATGTTTTTATACATTTAAGGTATTTTTGGAATTAAAGAATTAAAATGACAAAAAACTAATAAAAATAGCACAATGAGGGAAATAATTTTCATACAATAAAGGACCTAAATTCAAACATTTATACAAGATACCTCAAAGAGGAGTCAAAAGATTGAATTGTCAAAATTAAGGGCATGTTGTGGCATGATTTTATGTGAATCATATCATAGTGCTTTCAGTTGAAATCTTACAGAACTGGAAACAAAGTCACATAACGGAATAAGTTGATATACATCGGAGTTCACTTAGGCGGATTTACATTCCAATGTCTGATTTCAAGAGTATGTTTATCCAAACTATTCTACATTTGTTATATTAGAATTTTAAGTATTTTTAATCTTCAGAACTCTAATGCTAATTACATTATAACTCTTTTACTATAAATATGTTGCTAGGGTTAATAAAAAAAAGCATCCACAGATTAAGATACAAATTATAGGCACACAAAATTATAGAAAATATGTAGGTTTGGATAGAACTTAAAGGCTAGAGGCAAGATAGAATTCAAAGAGTCAATTAAGAAGTTGTAAATCAGCCATTGATATTAATCAATAGTTTCCACTTTTTCTTTGTTATCTATTATTTTAATTATGATTATACCTAGTTATTTATTTATGTGATTGTGATAAATTTTCAAGCCTTAGACTATAATTTTAATTAATAAAATATTGTAATGATTTTTAGATTCAATCCTTGATTTTTGATGTGTTTGATCCTATGTTTAAATTCTTAAACTATGCAAGTATGAATTAGAGTATCTAACTAGTTTGTTGCATGTGTATATTCAATTTTAGTTTAAGATATTACTAGATTATACATAAGAATAGATAGATTTATATTTATTCTTATTATTATGCAATTGTTACTATTCTTATTCAAAGTGTTAACTTATGAGTTTGTGATAGTGTGAGAAGTGGGGTTGATTCCTTCCTTAAAAGTTACCAATATTGTGATATTACAACGTTTAATCATCTCATTTTTAGAACATAATGCTATGAATAAATTATCTAGAAACTATGACCAAGTTGTTTTGATTTATGATTGATTTACGATGTTATTCTACTTCAATTAAAAAGTAAAAAAATGTGGGTTTGAAGTCTTGTCATAGTGCATAGATTTCCCAACCTAGAGTTAAGAATTCAAGGATAGTTCTGATATTGATTTATAATATAATTGATATAACTAGTTGTGAGGATAGTCTCATAATCACATTTTTTCTTGACTTTTTTGCTCATATATTTTATTTATCATTTTATGTTTTATTTTTATTTAAAAATAATTTTCAAAATACACATTTTGTTAATTTACTAATAAGCTGCTAATTATTGATATTTTTTGTAGCAATCCTTATGGGTTTGATAATATTTGTTTTAAATTACTTATCATTTGTATAGTTTCATTATGTATATTTGTGCGTGTTCAAGCATTTCAAAGGCCATTTATATGGTCCAACCATAAGGGTTTATGGTTGAAAACCAAGAGAAAAAAGTTTGCAAGAATAAGTAGTCCTCTTATGGACTTAACCAAGGATCAAGATCATGGAATATTATGTGTGATGAGACTATGAAAACCTATAGTTGTGATCAGAAACTTGATAAGCCTTTTGTTTACAAACTTGCTAAGGATGATAAGTGGTTTTCTTGATACTTTACATCGATTGCATTATGCTTATTAGAAATAGTGTAGAACTATTATCTAATGTAAGAACAAAATGGATAGCTAACTAATTTTAGATTAAGGATATAGGAAATGCAAGCTATATTCTTAGCATACAAATCATTCATGATTGCAAGAATAAGTTGTTAGATCTATCTCAAGCAATGTACATTGTCAAGGTGTTGTTGATATATTTGATGCAAAATTATGAGAAATTTTTCTTACCTATAACATATGGAATTCCCCTATCTAAGGAATAGTGTCTTCAAACACCACAAGTAAAGGATATGAGATGTGTGTCATATGCATTAGTAGTTGAAATTTTGATGTACACTGTGTTATGCACTAGGCCTAACATCTATTATGTCGTTAGTATTGCTAGTTGATATAAGTCCAACCCATGATTAAATCATTGGGTTGTAGTTAAATGCATCCTTAAGTATCTTAAGAGAATGATGAATTATGTATTATTCTATTCTAGTGGTGATTTGATCCCCATATGATACATAGTTTCTAACTTTGAACTAAACAGATATTCTCAAAATTCTATGCATGAGTCATTTTCACACTCGATGAAGGATCCATAGGGTGTAACAGTGTAAAACAAAGTTGTATAGCTAACTTTGCCATGAAGGTTGAGTAGATTGTTGCATGTGAAGTAGCAAAAGAAAACATATGGCTCTGCAAGTTCTTGACTGATTTGGAAGTGGTTTCAAATATGGATTAACCACTCATATTGTACTATAATGATAATAGGTAGTGAAAATTTCCAAAGAACCAAGTATCCACATGAGAAAGAGCATATAAAGAGCTTTATGGTCATCTAGAAGGAATGAGTTTAAGAGATATGTCATATTTTCTTAGTGGTTAGTGATATATTGATAGGATAGGATTCCTAATGTAAATATGTTTCTATTTATTATTGCTAAAGTTGGAATAAATAACATTACAATTCATTTATTTGTATGTCTTATTTAATTTTTCAAATAAATCATATAAATTTTTCTAATTATTCATTGTATGTACCATATGTTTTTGTGTTGTTGTTGGCTTCCCATGTGCAAAACTCAAAGTTTGTTTATTTTACTTAGTGTACTTGTCTTCTTCTATGTAAGGTTGGTAACTGTAAATCAGTAATGCACACATGAGCATAGTGAGATGCACTTTATATGCTAGCATGTTTACACACACCATAGGGTTCATTTTTCTAAGCAAGAGTGCGAGCGAGCCAACGTTATCACTTGTGCTTTTGGTTCATTTCGAGTGTGGGTATTTATCAAATTTACTCGATAATTTTTGGATTAACAAAAGGTGACTTTTTAGAACCTCTCCAACAAGCTCACCACGACATTTGACGAGATGGTTGGAAATATGGTTGGCGTGGTGGGCATCCAAGTTCTATAAATACCCCTCATTTCTCTTGTTTCTTACCCATGTTTTTAGTGCCGAAACTCTACCAAATTTCATACTGATATTTATTCTATTTTTGAAATTACTTTGAGAGCTTATATTTGAGTGGGTCATTTTTTGAGCTTTGTTATCAAATCGTGATTTGTGTGGGTACATGGTTTGACTATATGTCTCCCATAGAAGATTTGATATTTTTGATGGACCATGTGTAACATGAGATTATGCATAGTTACACTTCTTATTACTGATCAATGGTCACCAATCATACGACATTGGCTAGTGTTGGTTGTGGAGGATAACCAGGTTCTCATGTTAAACGAAGTAATTGTGGAAGCAGTAAGTAAGAGCAGTATAGACAGTTCAGACAAAAATCCTAACTAGTAGAGGTAATAAAGGTTTTATTATCTAATGGAGTTATAACTTGTTTATTGTTTAGTGAATTATTCACTATTGAATAGTTTTTTTAAGCAACCCAATGATGTTACCATATAGATAGAGTCTCTATATGGGTTTACTTTGTTATATCGTTTTTTATGCATAATCCGTTGTTGAGCTAGCATAATCTAAGTTTGTTATATATATATATATTTTAGCATATTAAAGTGTAAACAATTATTAGAAAGCATTTATCGTTTACTTGCTTTCTATTTTGATATACAATATCCATTGTTTCAACTTATTTTCTATGTTTGATATTTTATTATATGTACTTCTATTGCATGATTTGTATAAGTGTTTACTCTCTGGTTTGTGTGAGTTAGGTTTTAGTCCTTAATGAGTCTACATCTTCCCACCTTGGTAGTGTATTAGGTCGTGGACTCTTTCAATTGTGTTTTCTTAAACTTAGTATATATAGAAGGAATGACTTTAAATGAAATAATCTAAATAGTCTGTTGCAATTAATTAGTGTTTATTGGGATATTTATTTATGTCGCTAGTATGGCTCTTATCCATTAAGAATGGAGCAAACCTTCCTAGGGGCAACTGATTTGGAAATATCTCTTTAGAGGTACTTTGTATAATCTTAAATTATATAGGACTTAATCATAGATATTAGAAACACTATTCATATGAGTATACTCGGTGATATTTCTATATGTCACTCTATAACCATATAGGCAACAATCTTAATCATAAGTAATTTAACTTGCCCTTTGCTATAACACTTTAGAATTTGACTTACTCGGAAATGATCATATTGTTGGGCTAAGATGCATTGTATCTTGGTGTATTGGTATTTAGGTTGGCTGGGAAGTTATCTAACAAAATAAAAAAAATACATTCCATCTTTTCTTAGGTGTTAGATAACATTTTCCTTGTTTAGAAATTCCAAAGCTTGAATAGTTGTGCATAATCAATGATATTATTTTATGTATTTATTCATAAGAATAATGAGTATTCAAGTACAATATAGTGTAAAACAAACATTTTGATCTAATTTAATTATGATCTTGTTGTGGAGAATTGAGTTACACATGAATGAATGGATAATTATTTAAAGTCAAAAAACATATTTGTTAACATCATATTTTATGAATATATAATGGTAAAGCAATAATTGCGATAGTAACATGTTTTATACGTTAGATTAATTATATATGATTTAATTGGACTAGATAATTATATAATTAATTAATGTAAATTAAAATATTATTTAAATTTCATGGTAGGTATGTATAACTTTTGTTAGTTAAGAAATAACATTTTGGTAATTATTAAATTAGATTTGGTATTAAATTCATACGAAAACTAATCTAATATTTCAAAACTTGAATAAATTGGACACTATTAAAGGAAATAAGACTCCTCCAATGGCATGGAGACATTATGTATTTTAATAAAATTGGATTCCTAAATGGACATAATTTATGAACAAAATACAAAGAATTTAAGATAACATGAGTTTGTTTCCTACTCAACTTATGCTAATACACACTTGTTATTTAAACATCTTAGAATCTCCTATGATAGGCAATCAATTTAGAGAGAAATTGAGACTGTCTACACTCAATCACATCTTGTAACATAAATGTTCCAATCACATCTTTGAGAGGATTGATTATTCAAAATTGGCTTCCATTATTTTTGATGGATAAGGATGTAAATTTAACCCAACTCGATCAAAGTTAGAATAAGTCAACTCGAAGCCCAATTTTGTTCAAATAAATCTGGCCTAGTGCTACTAGAATAATTTTAGGACCCAATATTTATGTTACAAGCCTAGCTCGAACTCTGTTTGAATTGCAAATTAAGTTTAAATTTTATAAATATATGTACATTTAAATATTATATATCATTATTTTATAATTTTTTTCATCATTTAAACTCGAATACTACTCTAATTTAATCCAAAGTTTAAAAAATGTAGGCGAGAACCTACATAAATATTTTAGAATAGGGCTTTGGACTTGTATTTAATTTGAAAAATTTGATCCAACCCTACCCAAAAATATATGTGGTGTGACAATACTTGATCCAAATTTGGTTCGAACAAGAAATTTTGGGCTCGGGCTAGCCTAACCGGTCCAAATTTACGTCCATATTAGTGAGGAATAAGTCACATACATAAGGGGTTTACATGGGGAACTAGATTGAATTCATTGAACAACTTAGAACTTATAAGAACGTCCACATGTTTTATTTATTCTCGTTGGGAGACAAGAATTGAAAGCCTGAAGATCCAATTCAAAGAGCCATGTTACAAAGTATGAATTCTAATATACTTATTGTAATTAAATTACCAATACCATAAGGATCTCAAAGGGCTAAATATTTTGTAACCTATGCCAATCGCTTCTATATTTTATTAAACAATGTTAAACAAAAATATAAAAAAATAAATTTTATTTAAAAAAACATTTCCAAAACTAACACATCCTACCTATATAATTAAATATTGTCCTTGAGCTATTATCATCCTTTAATGAACAACTATTCATTATCATATAGTGAATTGTGCCAACTATTAAAACCCTATATCAATAAACAAATTGAATGGATTATGCATACTATGAAATAACTTCTCAACTAACTATAATAATATGATTCTAAAATACAAGACATAATGGAGATCAAGATGCTCATCCAGTTGATGTTCCTAAGTGCTGATCAAGTTGATGTTTCCAAATATTCTCAAGATATTTTACAAGGAATTGGCGGTACAATGACTAGGGATAAATTTGGAAGATGAAGTTGGGTACAAGGGTTACTTTAGGAAGTAATTTTTTTTAATTAATTGTGAGTTTTTTATCTTTAATATTTTTTTATTTTAGTAAATTATGGGGCTTTTTATGTCTTATTTATTATAAGTCTTTTTAGTATTTTATTTTTAAGTATGGATTAGGCCCAATCTATAGCTATATATGCCCATTTCATCTAGGATTTTTCTATTAGGGTTTCTGGCTCATAAAAAAGAAAAACTATGTAATTTGAAAATAGATAAAATATCATTAATGAAAATTTATTTCACAAAGCTTTTTGCTTTTCCTTCTTGTGATCTTGATTGAATTCTTGAATTTGACCTATCAAAAGGAGTAATCATCCTTTTTGGCATCTCATGATTGGGGTTTTAAGGATTTTGTTTCCTTAGGGTTCTAATCTGATCATCTTCAACATGTTCTTAGCAATTCAATCGTTCATATTCCTTTGAGTTCGTGGGTTCCTAGGGTTATTTGTCTAAAGGATCCACATCATTTGGTATCAGAGTCTTGCTTGTTGAAAACATATATTTTTTTATCTTTGTTTTGAATTCTAGATTTAAAAAAAAAATCGTCCTCCGATTGTTTTCTACGTTCTTGATTCACAAAAAAATATGTGCTTCAATTCTTTTAGTTTTCTTTCAATTTCGTTTTTTTGTTTTTGTCTTTGGATTTTGTTTTGTAGTTTCCTTTGAGTCTCTAATTCAAAAAAAAAAATCCATCAAGTCTTGTGTTTTCTCTTAATTTCGTTGTCGTTGATTTCGTCTTTGGATTTTGTTTCGTAGTTCTCTTTGAATTGTTCGTATCTTTTTCTTATTCTTTATTTCTATGTGCAAACTATCTTTGTTATTCAAAAAATAAGAAGAGAGCTGCTATGTTTACAATTTCAAAAGGAAAAACAAATTTGCATTACATCTTTAAATGGCCATAACTTTTGACTCGAGTAACAAAAGAACTATTATAATATATCACATTGAAGCTTGTTTTGATTCTTAGAAAAAAATGGGGCTTCTTCTTTTTCTTGAAATTTTCGAGCCCAAATTCCACCATTTACACCACTAATCATGGGGTTAATGTTTTGTCACATCCTTTTGCGTTGTTTTCAGTTTTTTTCATTAAGGTTTCAATTTTCTTTGTTCAACAATAGCATCAATAAAAAAAGAAGAAGAAAAAGAGAACAAAGTAGTAGATTGTTCAAGATTCTATTTTTTGTGTTCTTGTTGAGTTTTCTTGTTCTTGTTGAAATTGGTATTCCTTTTATTTTGTTCTTACTACCCAAGACTAATTAAAAAAAGGAATCATAATTAATCGAGAGTCTTTCCTTATAGTCCTTTTTGGACTTTCTTTATTTAGAGTCATCTTTGGTCTTGTTTTTTGTGATACTTTTTCATTAAGTTTTAGAATTCTAAATTTTGAGACCGTCACCAATAAAACGGTTACTTCTCAAGATTATTTGGATTCTTTGATTTTTTTTAAGAATACAAAAGAGGTTTGCGTGAGCTTTGAATGGTAAAAAAAGCAAAAATAGTGTAAAAAAGTGATAACAATCTTATTTGAGAGAAAACACGTGATAGAGTGCATGAGTTATCTCATTTTATTTTACAGGTTGACAACATGAGTAAAGAAGGACTAGAAACATAATAGGTTGCCTTGAAATTCTTCCTCAAATCCGTTCATGACCAATTTAAGAGGATGAATGCAAGGTTGGATGATTTAGAGTCCTCTTTCGGTTATGAATCACATAAAAAAAAGACATAGAAGACATGAGTTCGAGAAAGAAGAAGTTGATTCCAATGTGGATGAGAGAATAAGTTATAAATTGGGCAAAAATACTAACTCTAAAGAAGATATCAATATAGGTAGTATAAAGATGGAAATTCTACCTTTTCAAGGAAAGAATGATCTTGAGTTATATTTGGAGTGAGAAAGAAAGGTTGAGCATGTATTTGATTGTCATTATTACTCAGAGGAGAAGAAAGTAAACCTAGTAATCGTAAAACTTACAGATGATGTTGGTAAATAGTGGGATCAATTGGTGGTCAATAGGCGAAGGAATGGTGAGAGACCTATTCAATCATAAGAAGAGATGAAATTGGTGATGCATAAGAGGTTCATACCTAGCCATTATTAAAGGGACTTATATAGAAACTTGCAAGGTTTGGTTCAAGGTTCCATGAGTGTAGAGGATTATTATAAGGAGATGGAAGTATCCATGATTAGAGTAAACATAGAGAAAGATAGAGAAGAGACAATTTCCAGATTCATTGTCGGGTTAAATAGGAAAATTGTTAACGTGGTTGAATTACAACATTATGTAGAAACGAAAGAACTACTGCATAAAGCCATTTAAAAGGAGAATCAAATCAAGTCCAAAAGGTTCAAATCTAGTTCATCCTCTAATTCTCTAGGGAAATCAACTTGGAAAGATAAAAAAGTTGCCTTTAGAACAAAAGGTGAAGCAAAGTCGAAAAATTTAGTCGTTATTCCCAAAGGTAATCCTGAAACTAAAACTCTTACCAATTCACGTGATATTAAGTGTTTTAGGTTCCAAGGACTCGGACATATTGAATCTGAATGCCCAAACAAAAGGGTTATGGTTGTATGGGTAGATGGAGAAATCGAAAGTGCTAGTTCAAGTGATGATGAAATGCCACAATTGGAGGAATATTTTGATGTAGAATTGGAAGAACCTGTGCATGGGGAATTACTTGTCACAAGGAGAGCCCTGAATATACAGCCTAAGAATGAAGGATATGGGGAGCAACGTGAGCATACTTTTCACATAAGATGTCATATGAGGGATAAGGTATGCATGGTTATTATTGATAGTAGGAGTTGTACGAATGTTGCTAGTATTTTTTTACTAAAAAAGTTTAATTTGAAGTGGCAAAAGCATCCCAAACCATACAAGCTACAATGGTTGAATGATTGTGGAGAAGTGACTATCAACAAACAAGTTTGGGTTCCTCTTTCAATTGGTAAGTATGAGGATGAGGTTATTTGTGATGTGGCACCGATGTATGCCGATCATATAATGCTAGGCCAACCGTGGCAATTTTATAGGAGGGTGTCACATGATAGGTACAAAAATCACTATTCTTTTGAAATGAACAACCAAAAAGTGGTATTAACTCTTCTCAAACCTTTTCAAGCTTATAAGGACCAAGGGTAGTAGAAGAATGTAAGATGTTGGAAAAACAAAAGTGTGAGTATGAGAAAAAAAAAGAGTAAGTGAGGTAGAGAGCAAAAATGGAGAGAAAATGGAGAGAAAAGTGAGAAAAAGTGAACATAATGAAGAGAAAAGTGAGCAAAAAAGAGAAGAAAGTGAGCACAAAAGAGAGAAGTGTGAGAAAAAGAGGAGAGAAAAGTGAGTGAACATGTGAGTGCATTTACTGAAAAACAAGAGATTAAGAGTGCAATGATGTCAAGGCAACAAGTACTTATACTATATGTACAAGGATGTTTATCTTTCTACTAACGATCTTAACTCATCTTTGCCTAGTGTCGTTGTATTTTTATTGCAAGACTTTGAGGATCAACTTCCTGAAGAGATTCCCCATGGATTACCTCATGTGAGATAAATTGAGCATCAAATAGACTTCACACATGGATCCGTTATACCAAATGGACCTTCTTATAGAGCTAATATTTGAGGACAAATCTTTTTTGAAGAGGAGGGGAATAATGGAGATCGAGGTGCCGATCAAGTTGATGTTCCCAAATATTCTCAAGATCTTTTGCAAGGAATTGGTGGTCCAATGACTAGGGATAGATTTGGAAGATCAAGTTGGGTGCAAGAGTTACTTTAGGAAGTAATTTTTTTTTTAATTAATTGTGGGTCTTTGATGTTTAACAATTTTTTGTTTTAATGAATTGTGGGCTTTTTATGTCTTATTTATCATAAGTATTTTTAGTATTTATTTTTAAGGATGGATTAAGCCTAATCCATAACTATATAAGCCAATTAGGCCCATTTCATCTAGGGTTTTTCTACTAGGGTTTTTTTGCTTATAAAAAAGAAAAAAAAACTATGTAATTTGGAGGCAAATTGAATATCCTTAATGAAAATTTATTTCAGAAAGCTTTTTGCTTTGCCTTCTTCTGTTCTTGATTGAATTCTTGAATTGGACTTATCAAAGGGATCGATCATCCATTATGGCATCTCTAGATTGTGGTTTTAAGGACTTTATTTCCTTAGGGTTCTATTTTGATCATGTTCAACACATTTTAATCATTCCTATTCCTTTGAGTTCGTTGGTTCCTAAGGTTATTCACCTAGAAGGTCCGTATCAAGGACTCTAGCACGAAAGCTAAACATCATTAAATGAATGATCACATTGTTATAAAAAAGGTCCTAGGTCAATAAATCAAGAGTAAAATCGTTCTAGATATGATCATCATGTAACAATATTAAAATGTTTGATCCAGTCATGTATCATTAACTTATTAGAAATTGTTAAAAATTAACTCTTCCAAAAACTTAAGCTTTTTAAAATGTTATTTTCCAAACATTTTCTAACATGTTTTCCAACAACTTCTAATATAATTATTATACAGAATACCTTCAATTGTATGTTTCCACATCAACTACTCTCAAATGGATCACTCCATTTCAAATGAATATGAATCATACTATTGCCACATTCAATTAAAGATCCTAACTATATTTATTTGTGACAAACTATTTTTTACCATTACACTTAAACTCAATCATCTTGTATGTACTTTCTTGGATTTATTTCAGAGATACCCCTAAGTTTTGAGGAATCTTCAAAAATACCCCAAAGGTTTCAAAAAATTTAAAAATACCCCTGAAACATAACGGAAGTTGAATCTAACAGAAGTGAATAGTAATATTCTTAAAATGAAAGAAGAAAAAATAAACCAAAAAATACTAGATATAGAAACATAAGACATCTCGAGATGTTTTTCATAAGAAATGGTAATAAGTAAAAAGAAATTTGAAGAGATTCAAAAAGAAAAATTAAATATTAAAGAAGGAGATGGATTTAGAAACCCATCATTCTTATTAAGAAAATTATTCCCTAGGAAAAATATAATTTATTATGGCATAAGTAATAAAATAATGAATATTAAAATTATTGATGCAAAAAGAAAATATAATACACTTGATAAAGAAACTATATTAAACAAACTATCCAAAATTCCTCATAAAGATAAAGAAAAAATTGGAAACATCCATTTAGGAGGGATTCAAATATTAATAAAATCTCATTTCAGAGAAAGAATAGATATATCAATAAAAATAGTATTATTAGATAACAAAATAATAAATAGGAATGATGCCTTATTAGGAATGATCCATGGTAACTTAAGATACCAAAAGTTAAATTTACAGCATATCCTATATTTTCTATTAATATACATGATAAAAATCTAAATCAAATATTATGTCTAGTTTATGAATTTGAAAGACAAGAATTAATGGGAAAAAAGAAATCATTCATTTTCAATATATTATCTAGTAGCATATTCTTTAACAAATAGTCATTATAGTTCAATATACGAAAAAAATGAATTTATAGAAATAGACAAAACTTTTAAGGAACTTGAACAAATAATAAAATCAGAAATACTAACAGGCTTTGAAATACTAGAAGAATGAAAATTAGATATCAAAGAAAAGCTCCCATTAATAGGAAGAAAAGGTAATGATATTAGAAATAATAGCATGCCAATGTTTACTTTTATAGACCATGAAGGAGAAACTTATAACTAAGAAGAAGTTAAAACACTAGAAAATGAAGTCAAAATAATGAAGACATTAGTTCATGATTGTATGTTAGGGAAAAATAATATTTAGAGATAAAACAAATTTGTATTTGGAAGTAAATGGAAGCCTAGTAGATGTAGCAAAATATCAAGTAACATTATTTGAAACTGTATAATTATTAAGAGAGGAAATGAATTTAGTCCAAGAATCAAACAAAAATTATTTACGAGAAATAATAAATGTACAAAAAGAATTACTAAAGGAAATAAAGGAATGTGATTTTAATAAACTATAACAAGATATACATAAGAAATTTTCAGAATTAAGAAAAGATATATACAACATACATAGAAATAATGAAATAATAGGTCATAAATATGATCTCTTAGAAAGAATAAAAGAAGAATCACCTAGGAGATCAGATTCCCTGATTCTTAAATATGAGGAAAAAAATGAAGAACAATCTGAGAAAAAAGAAATAATTTCAATTTAATGGAATATAGAAAAGAATTAGAAAGAAATTCATGAAGCTTGAAAATAAGGATATAGAAAAATTAGTTAGTTTCTTGACACTAAATAATGAAGAAATAGAAGAACATTATAATAAAAAACTTTTTACGAATAAATAATAGGAGGATATAACAATAATCATTGAAATTGATTCTAAACTAAAAAAACATGATCCCAAAAGGTTATATGAAACCAATTTCATTATCAGTCTTTTACCAAGAAGGAATATCTGACCTATATAGGGGAGAAACATATAGGCAAAGAATAGAACAACCTGATACCATAAATAGAAGAAGACAACCATCTAAAATGAAGGAAAGGTTGCATTAGGGAACTAGAGGTAGTATTTCACTATAATTTAAACTCCATGATAATTATAAGTATAATCTTCTAGATTTAGACTGTATAAGATATAGGAAGAACCTTAGATGAATGGGCTAGTGGTATGAGTGTGCTCATATAAACCTCTCAAACTACACAAACAAATCCTTCAATCTGTAGAGTACTTATAGCACAAAATTGACATGAAATGTTAAAGTTTGGTTTTCAAACTTAACAGACCAATAACATATGTTGATGCAAGGGAATGCTTTAATAGGAAGGGAATATTTGGATACAGTAATAAATGAAATATACAAAGAATTTATTGGAGAAGATAAAGGAAGAACTATCACTAAATCCAATGAAAATGAAACCAATGAAGCTAAATGGCATATAACAAATATAAAAATGTGCAATATATGTTACATAGATTCTTTTATTTTTGAATATGAAATGTATTACCATAAATTACCATCTTCTATGCAAACAACTTATAAAGAACTATTTTCCAAAAATTACCTGGAACACTACATAAGACCTAAAGCGAAAGTTAGGAAAAATAAATAGAGAAACTATACTAGATACTCTAGGAGGAAGAATAAGAAGTCTTAAAAATTATATCATTATTAAATGCCAAGAAAGAAAAGAATATAAAGAGATAAGAGGAAATGATAAAATCGTTTATGATACAAAAGATTTTAAAATACTAGGAAAATATGGATGTAATATAAAATCTTATAAACAAAAATATAAATATAAAAAATAAAAAATATAAATTCAAAAAAACAAAATTTCCAAAAACATAAAAATAGATTTAATAGAGAAAACTACAAGAAAATATATTTTAGAAGAAAGAAGTATAAACCTTTTACAAATAGGAATTATTTTACTTCGGGAAAGAAAAAATGTAGATGTTGGATCTGTAATGAAAAAGGAAATTATGCCAACGAATGTCCAAGCAGACTTCAACATAAAAAAGAATTTAAAAATAAATTTCCACAAAAAGCAAAAAACCTGAAAGAAGCTTTCAAAATGGAATTAGAACCAATCGAGGAATCTGATATAGATGATACTTATAGTATCTATATATTGGAAGAAACTGAAGAATAAATAACTAACTTAGAATATGAACACTAAAATTGTGGATATTCTTCATCAAAAGATAAATTATTTGTATAGTATTAGAAATCCAAATAGTACTTACATTAAAGTAGGATTAAAATTTAAAGGCTATAACACTTATAATTTATATGCATATATAGATACAAGAGCTAGTATATATGTAGCCAATAAATATGTATTTCTAAAAGAAAATTGGAAGCAAGAGCCAATAGATTTAATTGTAAGAATTGTTAATAATACTACAATAAATCTTAATAAGGTATTAAAAGATACTGATATAATAATAGGAGGAGAAAAGTTTCACATTCCTACCATATATCAACAAGAAATAGGAATTGATTTGTTAATAGGAAATAATTTCCTAAACTTATATCAACTTTGCACACAATATTTCGTCAAAATAAGTCTCACAACCATAGAAGGCGATACCATCTATGTCTCAAAAATAAGAAAAGCTTTAACTGTCTCAAACCCAACTTTTATGCAACAACATAAAAAATGAAAACATGGTGATATAGACCAGCAAAAACCTTATTTAGAAAATATTTCATTAGATATAGAAGAGAAACAAAACTCTTTTCTCAATGAAATACAAGAAGAAAAAGCCCTAACAGGCATCAACAAACTATTGAAAACAATCAATTCAAAAAATCCTTTGAATTCAAAAATAAATAAATCTAAAACAATAGTCAATATAAAATTAAGAGATCCTAACAATATCATAAGAGTAAAACCAATGATTTATACTCTAGAAGATATGATTGAATTTAGAAAACAAATTCAAGAACTATTTGGAATTAAAATTCGTAATACCAAGTAATTCACCTTACTCTCGTCCAACATTCTAAGTTGAAAAATAAGTTGAGAAAAGAGTAGGAAAAAGAGAATGGTAATAAACTTTAAAGGACTAAATAAAGAAACCATTGATGATGGATACTTCATTTCAAAAAAGGGAGAACTACTATCATTACTAAAAGGAAAAAAATACTTCTCGAGTTTTGATTGCAAAAATGGATTTTGGAAAATAAGACTGGATGAAGAATCACAAAAACTAATGGCATTTAGTTTTCCAAAGGACAATTCCAATAGACAGTTATACCATTTGGACTAAAACAAGCTCCAAGTATCTTTCAAAGATATATGGATAACATCTTCAAGAAATTACAAGATATATGTTATGTTTACATAGATGATATTTTGGTTTTCAGTAATAAATTAAATAAACACTATTTGGATAGTATTAATATTTTACAAGAATGTAGAAAATAAGGCATTGTACTCTCTGAAAAGAAAGCAATAATTGCAAAGCAAAAAATTAAATATTTAGGACTAGAAATTGAAAATGGAAAACAAAATCTACAACCCCATATACTAAATAATATTTAAGGTTTTCCTAGTGAATTAAAAGATAAAAATTAGTTATAAAGATTTTTAGGATTTTTAAGATATATAGAAGCATACATCAAGAAACATGCAGAAATGCGAAAAACATTCATAGCAAAATTGAAAAAAGATCATATGTAGAAATGGACCAAAGAAGATACTCTATATATGGATAGATTAAAAGCAAAGGTAAAAAAATTTACAAACTTTATACCATCCAAGGCTAGATGATAAAATGATAATTGAAACAAATGCTTCACAAGAGTATTAGAGAGCAGTTCTTAAAGTAGGAGTAGATGACAAAGATGAATATCTTTTGTAGATATACATCAGAATCTTTCCATGCTTCAGAATTAAATTACCGTAGTAATGAAAAAGAATATTTAGCTACCAAAAAAGTCATTAAGAAATATGCAATATATGTTATAAGCTCTAGATTCATTGTTAGAATATATAACATGAATTTTGGTTATTTCTTAAGAACTAATATTGCAGATGATTACAAACAAGGAAGATTAGTTAGATGACAACAATGGTTCAACCATTATAATTTTTATGTTTAACATCTTCCAGGCCATAAAAATAGCTTAGTAGATGCTCTTATTAGAGAATTAGCACATTTAACTATTTTTATGCTTTCAAGAATAGAACATCTTGAAATCAAAATCAAGATAAAGGAAAAAGATATAAAAATTCTGCAAGAACAACTCGAGCTATTATATCTAGAGAAATCTCTTATGGAGATAGGAAAGAAACGGGAAGAACTTAATTGTTCAAAGAATTGTATCATGGTGAGGGGGGAATTAGAAGAATCACGAGCTGATATTTTGATAGGGCTAGATGAGATTCCTAATCCATTGAATTCAGTCATCGAAGAAACAAATGCTCCAAGTATCCAAGCACCAGATTTGCTTACAACAAATGAAATTGAAGACATAACTGTTCCCTCAAGCATCACCCCTACCCTTGATCAACAACTCCTTGGTATTGAAGGTCACTCATCTGAGGTATGTATACCCACTGATACTAATAGCATTAAGTCTAATATTGGACAGTATGTGTTACCAAATAGGTCTACTCGAGGTCAACCAGCCAAAAAGGTATGAACCAAATATTCATGCAAAATCAAAATACCCAGTAGCCAATTACATGTCCATTAAAAGATTATCTAAGTAATATAAATCATTTGTGAATCAAATATCTATTGTATCAGTACCTAACAAAGTGTAGGATGCATTGGGAGATCCAATATGGAGAAAGGCAATGGCTGAAGAGATGGAGGCATTACAGAAGAACGATACTTGGCAACTTGTGCCTCCACCACAAGGAAATAAGGTAGTTGGTTATCGATGTGTGTTTACTGTAAAACATAATGGTGATGGATCTATAATTCGGTATAAAGCTCATCTTGTAGCAAAAGGGTTCACTCAGACGTATGTTGTAGACTATGATGAGAGTTTTGCTCCTGTTGCAAAAATGAATACTATTTAGGTTCTACTCTCACTTGCTGCTGACCTAAACTAGCCATTTCGTCAATTTGATGTCAAGAATGCGTTTCTTTATGGAGAATTAGCCAAGGAAGTGTACATGAGTCTTCCACCTGGATATGTAGTTGATTCTCCTAGTAATTTTGTATGCAAATTGAGGAAGTCTTTGTATCTTAAGCAATCCCCTCAAGCCTAGTTTGAAAGATTTTCACAGTTCATGTAGAAGGTTGGTTATAGATAGAGTAATTTAGATCACACTCTATTTCTCAAACATCAACAAGGGAAGGTAACAACCCTAATCATTTATGTTGATGATATGGTAATCAATGGTGATGATACCGTTGAGATGGATAAATTACAAAGACAACTAGCCTCTGAATTCGAGATGAAGGACTTAGGTGAACTAAATAACTTCTTAGGAATTGAGGTAGTTAGAGGGAGAGAAGGAATATATCTGTGTCAGAGGAAGTACATTATTGATATGCTAATAGAGACAGGTATGTTGGATTGCAAACCTATTGACACTCCTATTGAGCAAAACCATTGTTTAGCAGAGTATCCAAATCAGATACCAACTGATTAAGCTCGCTATCAGAGATTGGTTAGGCATTTGATTTACTTGGCTCATACTAGACTAGATGTTGCATATGAAGTAAGTGTGGTTGAGTCAGTTCATGCATAATCCAAGTGAGAACCACATGAATGCTATTTTGAGAATTTTAAGGTATTTGAAATCGGTTCTAGGAAGAGGAGTGATGTTCTTTAAACACAAAAATCCTCTTTAAGTTTATGGCTTCACAAATGCAGATTGAATAGGAAGTATTATAGATAAAAAGTCAACATCAGGTTATTTCACCTTTGTAGGGGTAATTTGGTTACATGGAAAAGTAAGAAGCAGAAAGTGGTGGCACGATCTAGTAATGATGCTAAGTATAGAGGTATGGCTCATGAGGTTTGTGAATTACTGTGGATAAGAACTTTGTTATTTGATTTGGGTTTTGAACTCAAAAATACTATGCAGTTGTATTGCGACAGTCGGGTAGCCATTGATATATCATAAAAACCAGTACAACATGATCGCACTAAGCATGTAGAGGTTGATCATCACTTTATAAAAAATAAGCTAGATGCCAAACTTATTAGTTTTTTTTTGTTTCCACTGAAGAGCAATTTGTAGATATGTTTACCAAAGGAATTCCCAAGAAGGCATTATACGACTCATTAAACAAGTTGGACATAATCGATATCTATACGCCAACTTGATGCGGAGTGTTAATAAGTCATCATTAGCTGTATATTAGTTATATGAAACTAATATACTTTTCCTAAAAGCAGATTCTTATTTTCTATATATATATATATATCTGTATTCTCATTCATTGTATTAAGTGTGTAAATAAATATATTTCATTATATTCAATTGTGACGACCCTATATTCCCAAACTCCTACTTTTCGACCTACTTCCCCAGGAGTTAACGATGTATGATGGGTTGGCTAGTTAATTGATTTTGATCCTGAGTATTGGCGAGCTCCACCTGTTCACCAACTGTTTAACAATGATAAAGCTAATATAATCACTGGGGTTAAGATTCTCCTCTACTAAATGATGAACTTGTGTGACATTTTATGGGTACTCAATCCAAACAAGTTTCTCATATGATCTTGTAAGTTGTTAGGACATAGTTCTCGTACTTCTAATAATGTTGATAAGTTAATTTGGAAGTTAGCATGAAAACTTAAGGTTCCTCCAAAGGTACATCATTTCATTTGATGTCATTTTTATTGTGCTTTGGTAGTCAAGCAATCTCTTATAAAGAAAAGATATGCTATACATTACGTTTCTTATTTTTTTGTGATAAATAGATTGAGACATTGACATATTTAATGGTAGATAAATTAATTGTATCCTCGTTATTTTATATCTTTTTATTTTTCATGTAACAATATATTAATGTCCCTTTTCCATTCTTTTTAAGCTTTCTTGGTGTGTGCTTCCTCATTCGAGGTGGTGAGGAACTTATGGCAGCAATTGTATGCATAGGATTTTGGTACTTGATTGAGTCGTAGTGATTGGTGTTTAAATAACAAATGTTTGATCTCGGAACGGCGTCACGTAAAATTGCCTTATTATTTAAGGAAAAATATTAATATTAAAATTATTTATTAATACGATAGATTATAATAAACATTTATTTTTACTTTTTTGAGATGTTTGAAGTTCGAGCTACTTCCCCGGCCGGCCTTCAAAATTTGTCGATTTCTCGAGTATTCATTATGATTAACCTCTTCCTACAACAAAGAAAGATTCTCCTCTTCTTCATTTTCAGTATTCAAACCAACCCTAACTCTATTTACGCACTCAGTCTCACTTGTCCTTCGGTCCTTGGAACTACTCAGCAATGGCGTCTTCATTATCTTTTCCCGCCATTTCCATCCCATCGAAACTACTACTCATGCTCTTCGTGATCTTCTTCTTCTTCCCCTTAGTTCGCCCTTCATCAATTGGAGTCCATTACATCTCGAAGCTTCTACAATTACAAGACCGTGAGAGGGCTCCTCCACATGTTCAAGTCGCCGCAGCTCGCCGTGCCCTCCTTCGCCTTCTTCCTTCTCATTATTCTAGTTTCGACTTCCAAATTGCCTCTAAGGTTTGTATTTTTAACTTTTTTTTTCTTTGTACTTTTTTGTTAGTGGTTTCTGTCTCTTTTTTGTTTCTGGGTTAATCTATTGGGACCAAGCGTTGGTCTAATAACTTGGTAACGAGGACGATAATAATAATGCTGAATTAAAGCTTATTGGAATTTAAAAAAAAGTTCTGAATAAATCTAAATCAAGAATGAAAATGAGGACTTCTTTACGTGCTAATGTTAATTGAAAATTTTCAATTTTCAATTTTGATATTTTTTGTTTCTTGTATTATTGGATTTTCTTTGAGGAACTATTCTAGTTAAAAATTGTGGCAAATTTGATCGAAAAATATAAGTCACGTGCAAAATATATGAAGTTATAATTTCATTATTTTAGTCGATGTTCAGATTTATAACTTCATATGCCGAGTATGTGATTTCAATATTTAGATCAAATTAGTCACTTTTTAGTCAAAATAATTGATTCAAAGATATTTAACTAATAAAAGTAGTTAATTGAAATTAAAAATAGTAAATTAAAAATTTTCATAATTACATAATTGGATGTTTGTCCTTGTAAAAATGGTATAACTTGTGCTAATAGTATTTTTAATTCTTTTTAGGAGCAATGTGGGGGTGTGTCTTGTTTCATTATCAACAACCACCCTAGCTTCCACAGACCAGGGGATCAAGAGATTTTGTATGTTGATGCTTCTTTGACATTCTCACTATCTACTTAGACAAATTTGCTAAATTCTAGAGGCGAGAAGATTGAAAGCTTAAAGTGATGCTAAGTATCTTTTCAGGATTCTTTGACTCATTAAGTGTTTGTTTGACAACCTTTCCCTTTCTTTAAATGACTTGATCTCTAAAAAAAAATCTATGGAAATATATGATTTCCATAGCTGATTCATTTTTCATTTTCAGAAATTTTTGAAGTCAACTTTAAATATAAGGTCAATTTAGAAAGTTAAAAAAAGGGAGCAAAATAGAACATAGAAAATAGAAAGTAGCTATCAATCGTATGTCATTTTTTCCCCTTTCAAAACAAAAGATGAAATTTACCAGTGAATAAGTTTTTATTTTAAAAAAAGCATAAAATTGAAAAGCATTACAAAATGAGTAAATTATATAATAGAAATTGAACTTGATATCCACCATAGCTGATAATTTTTCAAAGCCATATATTGTGAGATTAGATTTATCTGGTTGACATATACATTGAATTTCAAGAATTTTTGGGCTCTCCGGAGTAGAGATTCTGGCTGGTCTGTACTGGTACTTGAAGTATTGGTGTCATTCACATATATCATGGGATAAGACTGGAGGGGCTCAATTATTTTCAGTACCAAAACCAGGCTTCCTTCCCCGTGTTCAGGATGGTGGTGTTTTGGTCCAGAGGCCGATACCTTTTAGCTACTATCAAAATGCTGTTACATCTAGTTGTAAGCTTCTGATTTCAAGTTAGCCCTTTTCCCCCTTCTTGTTTATTGCTATGAAATCATTCGCAACATTTGCAGATTGTCTTCTTTTAAATTTTACTTCTTGTATCTGTTTTGGCTGGAAAGATTCTTTTGCTTGGTGGGACTGGAAAAGATGGGAGAAAGAGATTGATTGGATGGCACTTCAGGGCATAAACTTGCCATTAGCATTTACAGGACAAGAGGCTATCTGGCAGAAAGTTTTTCAGGTAATTTTACATTTGCTCCTACAAGTGCTGAAGAAACTAATAATGACCTTTGCTTCAAAAACTTAATAGTATACATCAGAAGCATGGCCTTAAGGTGTTTTCTCTGAAGATTGATGTTATCTTATCCTTATTACATTCTCTCTTAGTAATCTAATCATGAGTTATCATGGTAAAGGCATCAATTAGGGCCTCTTAATTTCTGCTCATTTTTATGTTCTGCTATTTTTTTATCCAGCAGAAATTTAATATAAGCACTTCAGATCTGGATGATTTTTTTGGAGGTCCTGCGTTTCTTGCATGGTCTCGCATGGGAAATATGCATGCGTGAGTTACTTTATCTTATTTAGGTCGAATTGCAACCTTTAATTCTATGATATGTTTGTTGGTTTCTATAAGTAGTTTAATCATTTACAGAATTGGTTTTGAATCATTTATCTCACTGGATTATCCTATTCAAGTGAGAACTCCTTTCGTATTGACATAAGCATTGAGTTTAGAGACTTCTGCATGTTAAAACAATATTAATCGTAATGGTTTTGTGAGAGATGTGTTTTGAGAGCCATTGACATCTTCTGTCTAATGATTATGAAAGCATGTCATGGTCTTTTATTGCAGCTGGGGTGGCCCACTGCCACAAAGTTGGTTGGATCAACAGCTGATTCTGCAGAAGAAAATTTTAAACAGGATGTACGAATTTGGAATGACACCAGGTATGGACTATTACCAGACTTCTTAATTTGTAAGCTATTCATTGATGAGGGAATATTCCCTCCCACCATATTAGTGTAATCAATATCACGAAAAGTCTAATCATCTGCCTTAATTATATAATTAATTCAAACTGGATGCCTTATTGGCAGTTTTGAACTTTGAAGGCAAGGGTTTTGTAGAAATGTGAGGTGGAAGCAATTCTTTTAGTTCTTGTGGATGGGGAGGAATAGAATAATTTTTTGATGGTGATAATGATAACAATTTCTTTTGGAAGAAAGTTTTATTTTTGGCAGCATTATGAGCTTCAATTTCTAAAAAATTGAAAAGCTATGTTCAGTTTCTCATAAGTTTTAATTAGGAAGCTTGTATGTCTTAGTTAAGTGTTGGAGCTTTATTATGGATAGGATATATAGTTATTATTTGTTCTAGCTTAATGCTTCTTTTGTAGGTGGATTACTAGTACACTTTTTACTTTTTTAGTTTGTAATTATTACACCGTTTAATATAATATAAAGTTTCTTTTAAAAAAAACAAAAGTACGACGAAATCAGAACCCGAAGTAAATTCATAACAAATCTACAATTTAGGTGATTCTGAGTATTTTACTAAACATGGAAGAAAACTTCCGCTTAAAGCTCTGAATGATCAGCATGTCATATGAGTAAATGACATGCTCAGATGTAGATGTTTGTAACAAAAGTAAAATCAACTTTTTTGTATGCTAACAAACATTTTTTTTATTTTTTATATAGTCATCAATAAAATGGGATGTCATCTTAGTAAATATTGTTCTTTTTCTTCCAATACAAATAATTGACATCATCTCAAGTAAACGACATGCAATTTGGAAAAAAACACATTCATGCCATGCCAAATGTTCCATATTCAACCTGAATACTTCACTGTTATTTATGAAAAAAAAGCACATATGTAAACATTTTGATGGTCTAGTGAAAGAGAACCACCATAGATTCAGCAGTATAGAATCAACTTTGAAAAAGCCTTTGAGGGCAACAATCTCATTATACCAACATTTTCATCCCTATAAATATGTCTTCTAGGGTGGAATCAAGGTGCTAGTTATAAGGTTCTCCCCTGTCCCTGGTGCCCATCTTATTCTTTATTTATTTTCTGAGTTAGTTTTTTAACCTGCTTGTGTTTGTTCTTCTATTTCAGTCCTTCCAGCATTTTCTGGAAATGTTCCTGCGGCACTTAAAAGTATATTTCCATCGGCAAAAATAACACGCTTGGGAAATTGGTATTTACTTCTATTTGTTAATTTGAACGTCCAATTCTGTTTCATTGCTTAAAGATGATTTGAAGATGTAGAACAGATAGAGAAATAGACTGGAGGTGTGGGAATATAGACGAAATTGGGAAAATTCAAACGAATTAGGATTAGGGATTTAAAGAGTAGAAATTAGGGGAAGACTACAAAAATAATAGGGGAGAAATAGATATTTAATTCATATTCTAAAATTGAGAAATAATTACAATACTAGGTTCTATTTATAGGATTGAAATAATAAACTAGATATATAAACTAATTAATAAAATCCTAAATAATGATTTAAATTACTTAAAGATAAAAATCTAAATTCAAATACTAGATAACTGATAATTTTAAATTCTAACTAATTTATAGTTGGATTTGTATCAATTTTTTCCGGTTGAGAAAAACTCGACTCTTTACGGATTGTAGAGTCATAGATTAATAATCGAAACATCAGATAGAACGGTAAGCATGCGCAGTTATAGTTGATCATATTGAGATGACTACGAAACAAGAGAAACATCATTAGTTGAAGTTGCAAGTTTGATTTAAGTGGTGTGGAAAATTCATAAAGAATTTTTTTCTTTCACTAAAGCTCAAGGACTGATTTATATTTGGAAATATACATTGTAAGTGATGATGGCTATGAAAACTTTGTTTTTGAATAGGAGGCACGATTTTACGTGAACAAATTTTCTCTAAGGTTTTTGTTTGGATTGTAATCTCCAAACACGTTTTCTCGTCCTCTTTTTGCTTTTGTATTGGTATCATAATCTTTAAACAATAATTCTCATTCTCTTCTTATTTTTGTGTCGGAGTCGTAATATTTGAAAGCATCTACAATCTCTTCTTGCTTTTGTACATGTGATATTTGTTGAAAATAAGCCATCTAAGACTATATCTCTCGTTCATTCGTAAGTGAATCCATTCTTTGAGTTAAATTATCTACTGAGGTTGTGAAGCACGAGTCCATATCCTCTACTTGTGTCTTAAGTGAATGATATTCATATTCGAGTTCTTGAACTTTCATAGTAGTGAGATAAAATTGAACAACCTCCAAAACAAAAAAAAGAATAAATTGTTATTTTTTTCTTCAATTTTTTATTTTTTTTATAGATCTGAACGATGAGTAGTTGCTAGTGACTTTGGTGGTTTTCTAGCAATGAGTGGTGGCACGTGAGGAGGCCCAAGGAGAGGCAAGCGTGTTTAAGAGTCTTCTTCTAGTTGGTGATACAACAACGATGGTGTGGACGAGAATTTGTGCACTAGGGATGGAGGAGTTTGATTTGCATGGCTATGGTGGGGTTGGCCCAGTGATGTTCTTCTGGCTCGATTGGTGATGCTAGTCGGCAACGGTTACTACGGTAGGGAGGGTGGCAATGGGTATGGTCGGTGATGGTGGCTATGGAGGAATGGGTGATGGTGGTTTTCTAGTCTGATCTAATCTTTTTAAAAAAAAAATATAACTTAAAAAAAAATTGGGTAGATAATTTCGTTGAAGAAATTTTTTTTTATTAGCTTTGATACCCGACTGATGTAGAACATATAGAAAGATAAAAAGAGTGAGAATATGGACGAAATGGGGGGAATTTTTAGACCAGTTAAGGATATCGATTTAAAGAATAGAAATTAGAGGAAGACATAACAAAAATAACAGGGGAGAAACAGATATTCGGTTCATACTCCAAGTATAAGAAACAAGTACAATACTAGGCCTATTTATAATACTGAAATAACAAACTAGATAAATATAAACTAATTAATAAAATCCTAAATAATAGTATAAATAACTAAAACATAAATTTAAATTCATAATGATACCGATAACTATTAAATTCCAACTAATCTAATTGGGTTTGCATCAATTCTTCCCAAGCATATAGATAGGTGGTTCATATGAAAAATTTTCGGTGGACAAAGTCATTTTGAGAAAACTAGAGAATAAAAAAAACTGCAAGAGAGAGAGAAAGATCCTAGATGGTGTTGCACTTATATTTTTCTCTCCACATTATATTCAGATCTGTCTGTTTCCAAATCCTTAATATTTTGTTAACAATGAGTATTGCAATGACTTGGAGTACTCTTGTTTAAATTTTTTTTATGTTAATTTAGGTTCACAGTTGAGAGCGATCCTAGATGGTGTTGTACTTATCTTCTTGATGCAAATGATCCTCTATTTGCTGAAATTGGTAGAGTATTCATTGAGCAACAACTAAAAGGTGGTGATCGTTATCCCTTGGCTCCCTCTTATTTGCATTCAAAAAGTGTTTAGTGTCTACATGTCTTGCTAACATCTTGAAGCTCAATCTTTTCATGCCTTTCCATTTTTTGTCTTTTCTTTGTTAGAATATGGAAGGACCGCTCACATTTACAATTGGTAAGGATTTCTCTATTTTTTTATTTGCTGATAATTATTTTAAAGTTTTTATTATCATTGGCAGATTTGCAGAAACATTTGCCTAAGCTTACATTTTAGGTCATTTTATGAATATGTTGGATACAGATATATGCAAAATTTGGGTAAAGTATAGCATTTCTTGTTTTTGTTCCTCCATCATGTTTTTTCCCCACAGTTATACTGTTTCATATGTTTATTGTTAAATATGCTACATCAAGCATGCAAAATTTGGAACTTGTTCTAACAATATTTTTCCATATCTGTTCCGTATGTTATTATGTTGTATAAGTACATTGGTTAGTAAACTTGGGTATTATATTAAATCATATAATGATTATTGGAAATTTCTCAGTGACACTTTTGATGAGAATACTCCCCCTATTGATGATCCAAAGTATATCTCTTCATTGGGAGCAGCAATTTTCAAGGGGATGCAAAGTGGAGACAGCAATGCTGTATGGCTAATGCAGGTCAAAGGAAATTTTAAAGAAGCTTCTATTTTCTTATTATAGCTTTTTTTTATATGTAGCAAAATATATTTTACGAGAATAGATCAAGTACATAAAATGTTGGTTTACTCTGTTAAAGAAATCAAATGTACGTTCACTAAGTTATTTTGTTGTTGTGACATGAACTGTTTTAAGCTTTGCTTACTTTTTGTGGTGGCTTTTCAGTAACTTTTTCACTCTATTTTTCCATTTTATGGATACGTTGTTCTCTTGTAGGGATGGTTGTTTTCGTATGATCCATTTTGGAGGCCTCCTCAAATGAAGGTTCTGTTATAGTTTTATTTATAGGCATATTTTAATTTTCACATTATTGATGATAAACATTAAACAATAATATATGGATCTTAGAACTTCGTGGCATTCAAATACAGTTATTAAATTTACATATGCCCCAGCCATACCTTTACTCTGCATGTTAGTCGCAATGATTGAAATTTGAATAATGTTGAAAACTCAGTTTTTCTCTCCTAATCTTTTCTGTTCTAAAGAGCCTTTAAGTAAGTGATGGAAATATGTTCTGTTATTTTTTAGGCAGAAGGATGACTAGTTTTCTGATAAGTCGGTACAATAAATTTTCCTCAATTACATGTATATTACTGTGTAATATTAGGAATTTTATTCTCTCCAATATTATCTAAAATTAATATTCATTTTTCCAAACCAACAAAAATATTTATCAAGTAGATAAATATCACAATAATTGTGGCATATCGAATATAAATTTTTTACATTCTCCCACTTGGCTCTTGTGACAAATAATGTGCACAACGTAAGTTAAATATAATGTGCACAACGTTAAGATAAATCTTTCACGCATTTGTCAGTTCATTATATCATAATTAAGTGTAGACTTTCACGAGTCACAGAGATTCCATCTCATTAAAATCGACATAGTTCCTTCCAAGTACCACAATATCAGCATTCTACTTAATATGATAAAAGTAAAAAAGCTTAGGATGCGTTTGCAGATAGCCTAACTTTATTTCAAAACAATATACCGTTTGTCCATCTGTTGCAATTGGGTACTCAGCATTGATCATCTTCTCTGTTTTTATCTGCATTGCTGTAATATCTTTCTTTTGGTTGTTGTGGTAAGTTCTTGCTTTCTTTCAGGCACTTTTACATTCTGTTCCTTTGGGGAGACTGTTAGTTCTTGATCTATTTGCTGAAGCCAAACCCATTTGGATTACCTCAGAGCAGTTCTATGGTGTTCCTTACATCTGGAAAGTCATAAGCTTTTTTTTCATTTGTATCCATGATAAAAAAAACATTTATGATTGTGATTAGCTTTTTCAATAAAATATTATCACATCTATCATTGCCAGGCCTTAAGCAGGTGGTTGGTTATTTGATGTTTACAATTGGGCAGAACTACAAAACCATGCATGTGTTTGCTTCTTAGTTCTGATGCCTCCTAGACCTTAAGCATTTGTAAAGCAATTAGCCTTTACAAATACCAATATGACACTGAAAGCAATATTGAATAACTCATATCTTTAATGACTAAATAAATATATAGACAATAATGTAAAAATATTTGTTTTGGATTAACATGCAATCAGTCCTCAATCCTCATAATGATAAAGATGGGTTTGGTGAGCATCTAGAGAATACTCTACGTGCATAGGTACTTTGTGTTTTACTAATCCATATTCATATGCACTTAAAATAACAAGTTTTTCAAAATGTCTGAAAATTCATTAACTTCTTGACCCTTACTACTAAATTTTTTTTCTCATTCATTACTGCATTGATTATTTTTAATTTGTTGGCCTTCTACCCTTCAGGTGTATGCTGCACAACTTTGCAGGAAATATTGAGATGTATGGAATTTTAGATGCAATAGCATCTGGACCAATTGATGCTCGAACAAGTGAGAACTCAACAATGGCAAGTTTATAAACTTAAATTTTCGTTAATTTATTTTACTAATGCATCATATATTACTCTTACATTGTATCACCATACCTTTCTTTTACTCCCTGTTGGCCTGTTTCATTCTTTTTCTTTGGGCCTTAAGGGAAAAGAGAAAGGAAAATTATGAGGAATATAAATGCACTAAGACAGAGGCCCACACAAATAGGTTATCCAACTAATCATCTAACTAATTTAACACAAAGACTAACATAGTGGTTACTTACCCATAATTATCAAACACAGAGCGTCAGGTTCCTCATGAGTCAATTTCAGTTCTTTCAACATATTTTTAGTCCATAATGGTCCACACTTAGCATGTTCAGCTCTTGATCTAGCTACAAAGCTATGCTTCTTACTCATACATTTAACTAAATTACCACATAGTGTTAAGAATATCTCAAATTATCCCTCAATTCCTTTTTCACTGAATCACTGCTATCTCATTTAGAGTATTACGTAGGCACAAAAATTTTCTTAATACAATTTTCTTTCAAACCTATGAATTCTTCATTAGCAAATGGAATTGTATCAAAATAGTCCTTATCAGCTTTCTCCCTTTGTGTCAAAATGTCAACCCCAATTATGTAAATTTTACTTTCTTGAAGGTTGGTGTTGGAATGTCAATGGAAGGTATCGAACAGAATCCTGTTGTTTATGATCTCATGTCTGAAATGGCTTTTCAGCACCACAAAGTTGATGTGAAGGTAATGTTAATCTAAACCTAACTTTGCACATACCGGACATCTTTGTCTCTTTTTCATGATTTTGGTGCTTCAGAATTCAAATAGTTCCTCTAAACCAAAGACAGCATGAAGTATTGGTGTTTATCTTCTTGTTATTAAGTAATCAACAACTGCAAGCTTTTCTTTTAGCGTAACCAAGTTACTAAATAAACACAGATTTCTTTATTTTGTTATCCCTCTTTTCTGGTATACATTGTGTGATTTCCCTGTATTTTAAGATATTGTCTTCTCGCTTAAACTTGTATCATTTTGCCAATTGTCAAATTCTTTTGTAAGAAGAGCAAGATTAGTATTGTCGGTTTGCTTATATATGTTCACAAATACGCATTTAAAATATTTGCATGCATGAGTACACTCAGGGACAAAGCTTGGGAGTTTTATCTTTCTAAATTTTTTATGGTAGAGATTGCATTTGCATGCAAATTGCACTGCTTTTGAATATTATTCCTGTGGAGTTACATGGATGAATATGTAATTTTTAGGTAATTTAACTATAAATATCTCAAAATAATAAAATATCAATAAAATTAAGAAAAATTACCTAAAATAACTCCTCTAAAACTCATAACAAAAAAATAGCGCCCTTACCTTATATTGAGAGAAATGTGAGTTAATATTAAGGGATGTTATTTTTATTGATGAGTTTTAGGGGTATTAGTTTTGTAGTTTTTCTTAAAATTAAATAACATAGCTTGATATCTATAAAAAAATAAAAAATATAAAAGAATTCAAATAATATAAAATATATCTAATCTATTAATGAAAATATGAACAAGAGGAAGATTATATGGTATAATTATGAGTAGTTAAATTGTAAGGGAGAGAAAATTGTATGAGATTTTCTTATCAAATGATGGTTAGAAATGAGGAAATTGAACCATGTAAATTATTGGGGACATGTTAAACATTTACCACTCTCCCACTCTACTTGATGACGGTTGAGGAAAATCATATGATATTGGAGCAAAGAAAAACATATATGAGGAAGGTTGAATGAGTATGTAGTATCGGAAAAGGAAAAAAAGAAGAGAAAAGAGAAGTTTAAAGGATAGATTTGGGGGACACTACTAGGTATTTTTGCAAATAGGAAGACACATTAAATATGACAAAGGAAAAAACTTTGCAGAAAATTTGAGAGGGTTATGTACACCCTCATGTGTAAAGCTGGCTCCACCCTTGAGTACACTTACAGATACATTTCTTCATATTTTGGTGGGAATTCCAGAACCATTCAATATAATGTACATGTGCTTATGTATGGTATTAACTGTTAAGTTAGACAAATACTGTTTTGAAATCATGTTCTTTCACAAGTTATCAAAATTTTTACTCAATCTTTCATTTTATTTTCAGAAATTTATTAGTGTGCACTCCTATTTCTTTTGATCTTTTTCACTTGTTTGGGTGCTTACATGGATATAGATCATAGAGAACAAATAAAAAGGGAATTTATGCATTTTAATCTATAAGACTAACTATTTGTCCTTAATCAGGTTTGGGTTGATCTATATTCCAAAAGACGTTATGGTCGATCAATTCCATCAATTCAAGATGCCTGGAGAATATTATATCAAACAATCTACAATTGCACTGACGGGGCCTATGTAAGTGCCATAAATTGTTTACATCTTGTTTGTTAGGTAGTATGATGATTCTTATACGTTAATCCTCTAATCTTTCTATTTCTATCTGAAACTTTTCCTCTGTACTGTATTTCTATTTTATTTTTTATATTCAAAGATACTTTTTTTTTCTTTTTCTTTTAAATTAAATTTAATGCTCTCTATTTTATCATAGTGACTGAGAAGCTGTACTTATACCAGTACCCTAACTAAATTGATTTACAAATGATCAGTCCGCATTTGATGTCCCTGCATTACCTAATGTCAAATTGAAAGGCAGTCAAGAATTAATGGTCGTAATACTGATTTGAACTTATACCTCTGGTGCTACAAAAAAAAAAGGACAAAAACAGGGATGTGATTGTGGCATTTCCTGATGTAGAGCCCTCATCTATACCAACATCATATAAAACATATCACCAGTATGACAAGCAGGTGTCAAGAAGTGCAGAAGTGAGAGAAGATACAGAAACATTTGAACAGCCTCATCTATGGTATTCAACTTCTGAAGTAATACATGCATTGGAACTTTTTCTTGCATGCGGGAATGAACTATCTGGGAGCAACACTTACATGTATGGACGTTTTTGAATTATTTAGAAAACTTCAAAATTCATTAGCCAAATATTTTGCATTTTGTTTTTAATTTTTGAAGTTACTAGATATTAGCTTCGTTTTTTTTAAATCCCGACCTTCACTGATTCAGGTATGACCTTGTAGATCTGACTAGACAAGCTTTGGCAAAACATGCAAACCAGCTTTTTGTAAGGGTCATAGAATCCTATCTAGCAAATGATACTAATGGAGTGACTTTCCATAGCCAGAAGTTCTTGGATCTTGTACAAGATATGGACACTCTCTTAGCTTGCGATGATGGATTTCTTCTAGGAACTTGGCTGGAGAGTGCAAAGCAACTTGCCAAAGATGAAAAAGAGGAGAAGCAGGTTTAAGTCCCTTAAGTATCACTAACTTAAATTGTGTTTACATAAAAATTAAGCCATTGCGATTAATGTTACTCTGAATGCAGTTTGAATGGAATGCAAGAACTCAGATAACAATGTGGTTTGACAACACAAAAGAGGAAGCAAGCCTGCTTCGCGACTACGGTATGTAATAAATGTTGTATAACCGAATAACATGTGAAACTGCACTTTTTATGGCCATTTTATTTCAATTTTTTTAGCCCTTGTTTCCTTCAACTGCCTGCATTTTTGACCTCCTCCCAGAAACCAACAGCTCTCCTAATTTTCAGATTTTTCTTCCTTTGGAATTACACATATACATCCAGTCTAATCCATATGCAGATATGTACATTTTTCAGAGAGTTTGTGTTTGCCTTTATATGTGGGCGTGTATACATTAGGTCTGTTCCATGTATAGGTGTAACCTTTTTGATTTTTCCCACCATTTAGGATTACTTGTGTACATGGAAAAAAAACAGCCTACATATGCATGTTGAAATTGAAAGACCACCTCTTTGTAAAGTGATGTTAAACCTCGGACACATCGCCATAGCAAGAAAAAAAGGGGAAAAGAACTTGAAACATCTCAATACAAAACATAATGTTATTGGCCCTTCTAATAGGCAGTCCAACAATCTTTTTCTATTTGATGTAATTGTCTTCTACTCAATATTCCAAACAACTTATTGTGTAATATGGATGTCAAAGCTGGATATATATGTATTATACCCTCTAGTCTATTTTTGTTATATTAATATAAAATATCTTTGTATACACAAGAAAAAAAATCCCACAATCGCATTTCCATAACAAATATCATACTAGCACCTAACTTTCTTTAATTGAGATGCATTGGACACAACGGAAGAAAAAAAATACAAAAAAACAACCAAAGCAAACAAGAAAACCGGAAACAAGCAATAAAACAAGAACGCTAAAATTAAGTAGTTGGACAAATTGCTTACATCGACTCCAAAGTCTCCATAATCTACTAATATCAAATTGAATATATTGCTTTTTTATCCGGTAACCCAATACCCTTGTATCCTGAGAACAATACTAAGAATCCAAAGAAACACTCAAATCTTAAGACCTAATATGCCCAAATTTTTTCTTACACACAGACCCGAAAACAAAGAAACCAAAATCACCAATAACGTTCTATGCTTTATGGAACAAAAAGATGGGAGATTTTTGTTGTAAAAATACAGCAGCTGCAAATCCCAATTTATAGTGTCAGTTTTCCAATGGCACTCGCATGACCAATGATCAATATCACGTTATTACTTTGGCTCACTAACTTCATATGCTGAAATGTGAAGAACCAATATTATCGATTGGCCCTAAACACCTCAGTCATTGGTGTTTAGATCTTTGGCTGTCCGAATGAATACACTTTAGTTTCAGCCTTTTCACATTGCACTTAATCAAAGCCTAAATTTGTTTAGCTTTTAGATTCTTTTTTTTATTCACGTGGCTTTTGAACTATACCTGACAATCTTTGTCAAAATCCACCAATACCAAAAACCATGTTACCTTGGGTCAAAAGCCACCGATACCAAAAACCACATCATAGGTGTGTCTATATACTTATCATTGCTTGGTCATCAACCAAAGACAACCTTATTCGGACTTGCTTTATCTCAAGAGCTAACCTTTTTAACACCATATTTATACCACAAAAAATGGTAACTATTTCATTGAATATAACATGCTTCTCTTGTTTCAAGGTTGTAGGAAATCAATCTAGGTATATGATTGATTCAGGGTGTAATCAGCCTCTGATTTTCAGGGTGACTTCCAGCTGTATATTAGTCATAACAACTGTGTAATCAATCCCTGATTTTTAGGGTGACTTTCAGTTGTATATTAGTCATAACAACTGTATATATATTTATATGGTATCAAGAAATAAAGAGAGAATTTGTTTCTGTAAAATAAAAACAGCTTCATGGTTGTACTTGCATTTGCATTTGTTGCAGCTGTTGTTGTTGTTGTTGAAGTTGTGAAAGTTGCTGCTGTTGTTGTTACATCTGTGGCTGTTGAAGCTGTTGTGACTGTTGTTGCATCTGTTGCTGAATCTGTTGGTGTTGCTGCTGCTGTTGCATCTACTGCTGCTGCATCTGTCCATTTTCTGACGGTGACAGAGATGCTTTATTATTCCCACTGCTGAATGCAGAAGATTTTAAAAAGAATAGCTTCTTCATTTGGAGTTGCAGCTCCATATTCTCATCAAGATTCAGAGCATTAGGCTCAGAAATCGCTGCTCTTAGCCTCCTATGTTGTCATGGCAGAAACCACTACTCTTAGCCTCATCTTCTATGCAAAAAGCAACGGGAAATGCTGCAATTATTGAAGTATCTCAATCTAATAATCCTCTCCCATTCACTAAAGATCAGTTGGATCTCCTCCAACAACTTATACAAAAAAGAAACATTAACCCCGTTCATAGCTCCAGTAATTCAGCAATGCATGCAAGAAAATTCCCTTCTTCATCTTGGATAGTAGACTTAGGTGCCTCAAATCACATGACAGGTGATCAATCACTTTTCACAACCTACTCATCTTGTAACAAACTTCAAACAGTGTGTGTCACCAATGGTACTCACACCATAGTAGTCGGACTAGAGACCATTTGCCTCTCAAACAACCTTATCCTCAAATCTGTGTTATTTGTGCCTGAGTTTGACTACAATCTCATATCAATTAGTAGACTAAATCATAACTTTAATTGTGAAACTAAGTTCTTGGCTAAATGTTGTATTTTTTAGGACCTAAGCTCGGAGAAGATGATTGGTAGTGCTGATTTCCGTGCGGGTCTCTCTATTCTTGATGTCAATACTCTTTCAATTCATTATGTTAGTCATCAGTGTCAATTGAGGCATAATAGTCATACTAATAAGGAAAGTAAAGTCATGATGTGGCACTTTCTAGGTTATCCAAATTTTTCGTACTTGAAACGTTTGTTTCCATCCTTATTCATCAATAAAAATCCCAATTTATTTTGTTGTGAAGTTTTTCAGTTGGCAAAACATACTCGAAATACCTTTTCACCATGCACACACAAACCAAGTCACCATTTTTCCCTCATTCACGATGACATTTAGGGATCATGTCGCGTTCTTAGTATTATTGGTGCTCGATGGTTCTTACTGTTAGTTAATGATCATACTCGATTGTCTTGTACATTTCTTATGAAAGACAAATCTGAAACCAAGTACATATTTTTACTTTTTCATACTATGATCCAAACTCAGTTCAATGCCAATATTCAAATTCTAAAAACTGATAATGTTAGGGATTTCTTTAATTCTGATCTTAGTGGATATCTCAAATCACATGGTATTGTCCAACAAAAGGGTTCATCCAATCATATGAAATTGATTATTAGGAGACTTTTGCTCGTATAGCAAAACTTAACACAATTCGTGTCTTGCTGTCTATTGCAGTTAATAAGGATTGACCATTGCTTCAACTCAATGCAAGAACGCATTCTTAAATGGAGATTTGATCGAGGAAGTTTACATGGATGTACCTCTTGACTTTGAGACCAAAGATACACTAGGGAAGGTATGCAAGTTGAGAAAGACACTATATAGACTCAAACAGTCACCTAGAGTATGGTTCAACAAATTCATTAAGGTTCTCAAACAGGATGGATACTCAGACACATACAGACTACACTCTGTTTGTCAAATACTTCACAGATGGAAGAATCACAACTTTGATTGTATATGTTAATGATATAGTTCTTACAGTATATCATGTGGGAGAGATGAAGAGGATGCTATTATCCAAGGAATTTGAGATTAAAGATTTGAGATATTTGAAATATTTTTTAGGGATGGAGGTGACACGTAGTACCAAAGAAATCTCAGTTTCTCAACGCAAATATGTTCTAGATCTCTTACGTGAGACTGACATGAATGGGTGTAAGCCTGTTGAAACACCTATGGACCCTAACACCAAACTAATGCCTCAAACTAATGAATTGGCAACTGACAATGGGCAATATCAACGTTTGGTAGGTAAGTTAATATATTTGACTCATACATGTCCTTATATAAGTTTTGCAGTCAGTGTTACCTAGTTTCTTGGCAACCCATCAGTAGATCACTTGGAGACAGTAAACCGTATTCTAAGGTACTTAAAGAAAGATCCTGGAAAATGGCTCATGTTCAGTAAAACAATTAATAGGACATTGGAAATTTATAATGACGTTGATTGGGATAGATCTCCTAGTGACCGAAAATCCACATATGGATATTGCTAATTTATTTGGGTAAATTTGGTGACATGGCGTAGCAAAAATTAGGTTTGGGTATCTGTGAAGGAATTTGGCTAAAACGACTGCTAAACGAACTCAAGGTTGAAAATTTAAAATCTATTAGAATCATGTGTGACAACCAGTCAACAATTGCAATTGCTAAAAATCCAGTCCACCATGATCGAACTAAACATGCGGAAATTAATAGACATTTCATTAGTGAGAAAATCGAAGGCAAAACGATCTCCCTTAACTATGTTCCATCTAGACAACAAGTAGCAGATATCTTAATTAAAGTTTTGTTTCGACCTAATTTCATGAAGTTAAGTGTATCACTTGGTTTGGAAAACATATATCGCCTAGCTTGAGGGAGTGTAGGAAATCAATCTAGGCATATGATTGATTCAGGGTGTAATCAGCCCCTGATTTTCAGGATGACTTCCAACTATATATTAGTCATAACAATTGTGTATATATGTATCTGGTATCAAAAAATAAAGAGAGGAAATTTTTCTGTAAAATAAAAATAGCTTTAAAGGTGACATTTCTTTTGGAAGTGTTTGAATTCAACTTTATATGTATACTAATCTTTTTTCATTGTTTTTGCTATTGTCGGATGCAATTCCACTTTGAATAGGATTTTCAATCAATTTGTACATGCTTCCATTCTTCTTTCCTTTCATTATGACTAGGGAAGCTTTACTAACTTCCATAAACTTGTTCTTTGCATAAAACCATAGACAATGAATCAAGTATGCTCAACGAAATCAAAATTCTTCCTTAAAAAATTATCTCGCATAACCTATTATCTAGATAATTCCATACATTTTTATCTAAAGAATACATTTTCCAATGCTCTTGCTCCTTGATCCATTGATTATCACATCACCATCATCATAAGGTTTTGTAGGAAATCAATCTAGGCGTATGATTGATTCTTAAGCAATCCTTGTTTTTCAGGAGGTTAGTTTCCTGATTTTCAGGATGACCTTTAGCTTTATTTTCTGCTCAATTTTCAGTTTTATTTCTCACTTTGTATTAGTGTATCCCAGCTGTATTTTAGTCATAACAATAGTATATATATATGATCTGTATCAAGGAGAAAGAGAATAAGAATATAATACAACTTTAAGAGAGCTTGTTTTGTGTGGGAAGTTCTTTAGGCCTTGGCCTTTGACCTTGGCATTTTCAACACTGATTAACAACATGTTATCAGAGCATTAGGTTCAGAAACTACTGCTCTTAGCCTCCTCTTATACTCCTCATCAATGACCTTCCTTTCTTGCCATTAATCTAAACTAATGGCTTTACTATTCTGGTTTCTGTAGCTCTAAAAGTTCTTGCCAAGTTCCCCATAGCTCTAATACAAGGGGAAGTTGGTTTAAAAGCAGAGTGTCTCATATCAGAATTTTGTCCAGCTACTTCTCTATTTAAATTTGGCTCTACTTCAACTATTGGTACATCAGTTTCTTCTCCTCCCTGAAATAACCTGTTGATTTTTCATCTGTGGAGTTGAATTCTTGTTGGATATCTTTGCATTGGCATTCCCAAACTTTTCAGGAAGCTTCACAGCCATCTTGTCATTTGCCCATGCTCACAACAAACCTGTTCTTGCCCATGCTTCTGGAATTCCTAGGAAACTAATGCATGTTATAAATAATCCACCCATAGTTGCATAAGCTAGAAACTAATCAACGTTTTCGCTAGGTGTTGCCCCTGGATTGACCATCAATGGTTGTAATTTCTTTGTCAATATTCATGGAGCAGGGCAAGGGCCAAGAATTCAGCATGAGCACAACTTGTTGTTGCAGTTGTAATCTGTACTCCTTGGAGGTCAGGGTGTATCAGGGGGTGAGATTGATAAGAATCAGCGATACCAATCAACTTTGCAATTTGCAACTAATCTATTCCTTCAAATTCAGTAGCATGAGAAAATTGGTACATTAGTTTCTTTAATCCTGATGAAAGTATGACCAAGTAGGACGAAGAGTGTCATTCCTTGAACTCTCAAAGGGCTCTTGGGTCATCTTATTCTGTAATTGTTGTAGAAACAAAAATTGGTTCTACAGAGAGGCACTTTATATCCAACACCCTCAGAAATGATTCAGTTGTACTGAGGTCATAAACAACTCTCTTTACATCAGCGTTCCATGCTTTAATACTACCATCAGTAGTGCCTATGAGAAATTCAGCAGCAGTAGCAAATTGGTACTCAAGCATCAAGCATTAAGTTCGGCTTTCAAAGAACTTTTTCACTATTAAATTGGCCATAGAAAGATCAAACGTCAATGCAGTAACTCCTGTTTTTTGTATTTGGTAAAGCATCAAGTTTTTCTATTTCAAGGAAATAATCCATGAGAATGATTTCGTCTTAAGGGACTGTTCAGTTTCTTCCAATAAACTTCTCATTCTAAAGATGAAGTTCTGTGACTAGAAGACATCCCTAAATCTAATTGGCCTTTATGACATTCATTTGTCTCAATGTTACTTATTTGGTCTATATCAGATTCAATTGGTCACTCTTCGAGCCGTAGAAAATTCAATTATAAGGCTCCACTCAGATTTGGTGGTTAAATCTATTTCAATCATCCCAATCTTCAGGTTACTTAGCAACATAATCTGTAATCCTTTTTGGGATGTCATCATATACCAAGCTTAGATCCATAAATCTTCAGGATCCAGCTTGAGTGAGAGTGTTAAATGTTAACCCTTAATTCAAGGAGAAAATTGAAGGCAAAGATGATCTCCCTCAATTATGCTCCATCTAGACAACAAGTAGCAGTTATCTTAACCAAAACTTTGCTTCTGAGAATTAAGTGTAACACTTGGTTTAGAAAACATATATCGCCTAGCTTAAGGGGGAGTGTAGGAAATCAATCTAGGCGTATGATTGATTCCTAAGCAGTCCCTGTTTTCAGGAGGTTAGTTTCCTGATTTTTAGGATGACTTTTAACTTTATTTCCAGCTTAATTTCTAGTTTTATTTCCCACTTTGTATTAGTGTATCCCAGTTGTATTTTAGTGTATTACAACTGTGTATTTTAGTCATAACAATAGTATATATATATGATATGTATCAAAGAGAAAGGGAATAAGAATATAATACAACTTTAAGAGAGTTTGTTTTGTATGTGAAGGCCTTTAGGCCTTGGCATTTTCAACACTGATTAACAATAGGTTTGAATCCATCAAACACCTCCTTGTTTTTACACATGAAAACAACATTCAAAATCCAAAATCCAATCATCCATGGAACCTTCATCAGTAGTCATACACATCACATTACTTAGAATAGTAAGTTTAGTGACATTTACCTTTTAATTCATCTTTCATTTCTTTTCAGCAAGACTTTATACATCTTTTAATCTTCTTCACAATATCTTTTCACGTGCCTTTCTTATGACAATATAAGCACTCAATGTCATCTCTTGGCTAAGGCATGAAGTGGTTGTTGTCTCTAAAAGGATTCCTTCTAAATTTGCTTATTTCTTGACTTGATGAACTTGTTGAATCTTCTCTGGAAGCAAGAATATCTCCATATGTAGAAAAAAAAAACTAGTTGTATCACTATCACATTACTAGTTTCCAAAAGAGTCGTGACACCTTAACTAGTATTTCCAATAAGCAGCATAGTCACTCATGTATTGTATGATTTTGGCAATCAACGCATCAAAATCATCGCTTGATCTTCATCATCTATCTTTATATCTATTGAACTTGTTCATGCAGCTTCTAAATTGTCACCTAAATCCATCCTCAAAGCATATAGTTTCTACAGGTTTGGTTTATTTGTAATAGACTTTGACATATATAGTTTTTTCATTTCTTCCCATACTTTGATAGGGAAGTTTCATTCAACATCCTGTATTTGATCTCATAAACCAAACTCAAACCAATAGTGTCCACTGTCTTCGCTTCCATCTCAATCCAATTGTCTTCCTTTATGTCTTCTAAGGTTTATTGTCACACACGAAGTGTGTACAATGAATACGCAAATATACGTATCGCAACAAGTAATATAATGATAAGAAAAGATCGTTCCCACGGAGATTATTTTATTAGAAACTAATTTTTCAAACTAAAAATAATAAAAATCAATTTTTTTGGTGTTTTTATATTTTAAGGAAATAAAATTCAAATAACTAAAAATAAATAGCAATAATGAATTGAATCAGATTTGATGACTAAAATGATATATGTGAAAATATCTAAGAATACTTAATCTCTCAATTTTTTAAACATATGAATCGTTAAAATCCTCCAAATATAATTATCAATTAATTATATGATCAATTGAATCTAACCTAGCATGTATTCCACTCTCAATTAAACTGCACACTATATAGTAATTAATTTAATCACACTCTCATGCCAATTAAATTGCATACTACTCATTAAGTTCATCAATTATGGATCACATACATAAGAATCATACATCTATGCTTAGAAACTATGCATGTTATTTAACCAAGACAAACAATTAAATAATCTAATTAAATTAAAATTATAATTGGGATAAAAATTTTAAATCATCACATGGTGAAAATTGGGTTCATAAGATTTCTAGATTAATAAATTAATTACACATAATTGTGTTCATAAAACTCATATTTTTCATAAATAAAGTCAATTGATAAAGAAACGAGTAGAAGAAGAAATACAATCAATATCTTGAATTGTAATATTAATCTCCTCTTAAATCTCCACCAAAATTGTGTCATCTGTTGATTTTTTTTGTATTTTTCTCTCTTTTTAGCTTCAAAAATTGACCAAAATTATGTTAATGGAGGCCAATTCGAGTTTATGGAGTGATTAAGGGCTTAAATAAAGCTCAGGTGCGATCTAGACCGTCAGATCGGCTTTAAATTAAGGTCTACGATCAAAACAAGCAAAACTGACAATTCTGACCAATCACAACGCGACACGTGGTAGGGGAAATTCATTGGGCAAATCAAGGAACGACGCGTGGCAAGGGAGACCGGTCAGAGTCAATGCTTGCTGAGTTAGCGACACGCGGTGCGATATGCGACGTGATTCGCGGAAACAGATGGTGTGGAGCAAGGGTGGAGCGCACGAAGCAATGTCGTAGCGACACATGGCATGGCGCGTTGACTTTTGAACTCGGATTGAACGTTGTGCTGACACGTGGCACACGTTTTGTCTCCTCACATGCGACGTAACATAATTCACTCTTTGTGCTTACGTGGCGTCTATATGGCTTGTCCATTCAGCTTCTCTGCCTGTGTGGCACAACACGTGGTAGCTTTTGATTAATCCCACGTTAAAAATTTGTAAAAATCTCAAAAAAATTCAAAAATTATATTTTCATCCATTTTCATTAAAAAGTTTATATTTTAATATTTTTGATCCAAAAAATACTAATTATTGAATAAAATAAGTAAATATTAAGTAAAAAAGTGTTCATTGTCTTCACTTCCATCTCATTCAAATTGTCTTCCTTTATGTCGTCTAAACCTCAACTTCACCAATGTATTTCTTTGCCAAATGTTGAAGTTGTTCTTCCTATCAAATTTTTTTATCTTAAACTTTGCAATTATGATGTCTTCCTCAATTGAAGACCTTCAATCTTTAACTTTGATACCACTTGTTGGGAAGCGAAAACCCAAAAAAGAAGAAAAAATCGAACAAACGAATGCGGAAGCAAAAAAAAAACGAGCAATAAAACAAGAACACAAAATTTATGTGTTTTGACAAATTGACTACGTTCACCCAACGTTTCAATAATCCACTGGTATCAGTTCGATAGTAAAGTGTCATTCAACGCATTATATTTTATCTCAGAAACCAAACTCAAACCAATAGTGTTCATTGCCTTCACTTCCATCTCATTCCAATAATTTTCCTTCATGTCTTTTAAGGCATTATTGTGCCAATATATTTCTTTGTCAAATGCTGAGGTAGTTCTTTTCATCAGATTTCTGTCTCAAGCTTTACGGTTGTGACATATTTCTCAATTTAAGACCCCAATATTTAACTCTGATGCTACTTGTTGAGAAAGTGAAAGCACAAAAAACAACAAAAGCAAGTGAAGAAATGAAGAAGTGAAAAACAAAAGAACAATAAAACATGAACACCAAATTTATGTGGTTTGACAAATTGCCATACATCCACCCCAAAGTCTCAATGATATATTAATACTAGTTTTTGAATATAAAACATTTCTTATCCAGCTACCCAATTCCCCAGTATGCCAAGAGCAAATACAAAAGCAAAGAGCTCAAAGAAACACTTGAACCCAAAACCCAATACACCCAAAATCTCTCACATAAAAAGACTGAAATCACCAAGAAAGTTATTTGCTTTATGTAGCACGAAGATGGAGAGTTTTTATATAAATACAACCTCTGCAAATCCCAATTTAGTGTCATTTTTGCATGGGCACTTGCATGATATCAAGAGCCATTAATCATGTGGATTTTGAATTATACCTAACAAGAGGCATAGTAACTTGCTCAAACTATAAAATCCCTATTCCCAGTTCTCACAATAAAATGATTTACTATTTGTCATTTTTCCCATTTTCAGGAAATAAGTATTGGAGTGGACTTTTACGGGATTACTATGGCCCCAGAGCAGCTATATATTTTAACTACTTGTTAAAAAGCTTAAAAGAGGGTAATAGTTTTCAATTGAAAGATTGGAGGAGAGAGTGGATAAAGCTTAGCAATGACTGGCAGGGTAGCCAAAATGCCTTTCCAGTGGAAACTGTTGGGAATGCTCTGAATATATCTCATTGGCTCTATCACAAATACTTGCGATCTTCTAAAATTATTCAGCTCAATGAAATATAAAATATATCAACTGATATCTTGTCCAAGAAATATTAGGCCACTATTTTTCTCCTTTTTGGAACTTTATGCAACTAATGTTTGCTGTAGTATATCACTTTGCAGTTAGTCACGACCACTTGTGACACATACCTTCTGTTGTAGTAGTAAGTTTGTAGTGTTCTTTTTTTATGTAAATCACCCCGTTTCGATCGAGTTTTAGTATATTTCATACATGATGTGTTAAGCATAAGTTTGTCGTGTTCTTTTTTTTGTGTAAATCACTCCGTTTTGGTCAAGTGTTGGTATATTTCATACATGATGTGTTAAGCAATATATATATATATTACATATTTTGATAGGAATGATTTTGTGGATAATTAACCATGCTTGTCCCCGAAGATTTGTCTTTAAGTTTTCCTTGAAACTGTCATCATCCCCGAAACCAAACTTGTAATAACTAAAGTTTTAAAATAACAATTTTGAAATAAGAAAAGGTAGATAGGGAGTGGTAGATATATAACATATTTGGGTAGCAATGATTTTGTGGATAATTTAACCATGCTTGTTCTCGAGGATTTTGTCAAATTTTTCTTGAAACTGTCATCATCCAACTTCAAAGTAATAACTGAAGTTTTAAAATTACAATTTTGAAATAAGAAAAGGTAGATAGGGACTGGTAGATATATGACATATTTGGGTAGGAATGATTTTGTGGATAATTATCCATGCTTGTTTTCGAGGATTTGCCTTCAAGTTTTCCTTGAAACTGTCAACATCCTCGAAAACTTCCAAGTAATAACTGAAGTTTTAAAATTACAATTTTGAAATAAGGAAAGGTAGATAGGGACTAGTCGAATGTGTTTTTTTGGCTTAACAACTATTTGTTTGAGGTAGGTGTAGCAGGGCTTATCCAGATTGTTTGTTTCTTTGTTTTGAACTACCGTCCTAGCCTTTTAGGAGAAGACAGAAGGGTGAGAGCAAAGTCATGGTATAATAACTATAAGGAGTAGTAGGATCAGGGTCTAAATATTTCTATAACTCTTTGATAAGGGTATTTTAGTCATGTTTCTTTTAAAGTGGGTAGATTTAGTTCTATAATTTTAAAAAAGAGTCAATTTAGTCTAAATTTTAAAAAAATGTATTCTTTCAAGAATAAATTTGAATTTTTATTAAAAATAACATTAAAAAAGTACATTCTTCCTCCTTTGCTTGCAAATAAGAATATACTCTTTCATTTAAGTGTCTCTCAATTTTTCTGTTTTTCTTTACTAAAAATATTATTTTTTCCACTTTCATAATTTATAAATTCATATAATTTTAAAGATAAAAAACAAAATTTATAATGTTAATATAAATGAATTATAAATACAAAAATAATATAAGATAAGAGAGATAGAAGACAGAGAGGATAGAGAGACTAAAATGAGAGAAAATAAAATAAATTGAGATTAGAGAGAAAATTAATAATTTTTAGAATTGAAATATAGTTTTATTTTATTTTAAAATGAAATCTAATTTTATCCTTAAAAAATTTATATTTTTAAAAATTTAGATTAGATTAATTTTATTTAAAAATTATATAACTAAAATTATTTATTTTAAAAGGAAAAGGATTAAAATACCCTTATTTAACCGTTAGATAATTATTTAGACCCTAATCTTGGTGTAGTTAAGATTCGTGAACGCTTGTTTTATAACTAAGATTTTTGACTTTTCATCTTAAGAAAATTAATAGTAACTTACCTATTTCTCTCTCTATTATTATATTTTTAAGAAAATTTTATTTATAAATTTGTGATTAATTATAACTAATATTACATACTATAATCGATTAGTGTAATCAAATTTATATAATTGTGATATAATTATGATATATATAAATGCTACATATCTATGATATTTTTTCTATTTATATAAAAGAGATTTATTTATAACCTCTTCTATATTTTGGTGTGCATTTTTTATTTTATTTTACAAATATTTTTGAATTTTATTGGATATTTTTGAAAAGATAAAATAAGTAAAAGTAATAATTTTTAACACGATCCAAACATGTTATGATTGATCACTTCACACCTTATAAAATCACACACCTAATTGTAAATAGATCGAACACAATATAACAAGGTAATATAAATAAATATACTAATATATTATTTTTATTTTTATTTTATTAACTCAACTTAGAACGAACAAAATTACAACACAACTCGTGTGAACTTAATGTGCCATTTTCTTATTAAATGATATTTTTTTTCAATTTTTTGTTTTACAAATATTTTTGATTTTCTACTTTGTATTTATTTATATTTTTTTCTTCCAAAAAAAAGCAAGTATAATTAAAATTAATAATGTGTGGATCTTCGTGAGTGGTACATCTATTTATAGAACATTATAGATACAAGTGTTAATTACATAATGTCTACATGTATTTACATGTCATAATGACATAATTGGCCTAAAGTACAACATGTCAAGGGTCGAGGTTTGTCGTGTGAGCTTGGGTTTTCGTGAGCTCAGACTGTCATTTAGCTCGGTTTGTCATTGAGTTCAGGTTGTCCCAAGGGTAGGACATCTGAGGTGTTTTACCTTCCATCTCAAGCTGGTGACTTGGCTTGGGCGATTTATAAGGGTTGGGCATCTGAACCGTTCATCTCCCTTAATAAATGTGTGTCAGTTGATTGGAGAGAGAAACCAAATGCCTCTATATAAAATTGAGAAATAGTGAAGAAAAATGATTTTTCATTTCACCTCGAGCTTGTAAAATATTTTCCGTTCGGTGGTAAGAGTTCATCTCAGGCTATAATTTTCTTTGTTCGAGTTTTTAAGAATTCAAGCATTGAGATCTTACCTAATGATTTTCTACTTTCTTTTCAGGTCGGATTTTAAAGGAACATTTTATTTTATTTTCAACTCATCCCTAGGTAATCTTTTCTTCTTGTACCTTACCACCTTTTTTTTTTATCTTTATGTTTTTGTAGATTTTCACAAAATGCAAAGAGAATAGACCTTGGCTTCTGGATCAGGCTCATGGAAGAGCCCCAAATATTCTAGTGCTAGTGACAAATCAAGGGTCTTCTAGTAAGGCGAGTCGATCTTCGGCTCAACCCTCTATCTCCACTCCTCACCCCCAAACCATTTTCGTTGTGAGATTGAGTGTGCCTCAAACTCAAATCTTAGTAGCTAGGATATAGAGGAAGAAAATTTAGGAATATAGGATCTAGAGACCGAACAGGTCACACTAAGGATTGGTCGGTTGTATCTAAGACTTGTGGTTTGTTGCCCCAGGATGAAGAGAGATTAAGAAGAATTTACAACATCTCTCCCTCGGTTCAAATAATTATTCCCCCTAAGGGAGTTTGTGATAGTGCTCAACCTCCATCTGGGTGGACTATCTTTCATGAGAAATATCTATGGCTAGGGGTAAGGTTCCCCTTATATCCTCTTATTATGAGGTTCTTGGTTAGGACGTAGCTTGTGCCAAGGTAGTTGATGCCTAAAAGGTAGAGATATCTGCTTTTCCTAACATTGATTTGTCAAGAACTCAGGGTGGATTTAGAGATGGCCCAGTTTAATGAGGCTTATTTCCTCAAATAGAACTTAATGAATACGAGGTTAATAAGGAGAATCTGGAATGACACTAAGGTCATGATAAGGAATATGGATTCTTTAATCACGACCTTAAGTCTTGACGCAAAGCAAAGGTTGGATGATATCCAAAATTATCTCCCTAAGAAGACCAACTAGAGGACCTTATTGAACACCTCGTGCTATGTTATGTACGGGTTGATATGACAAGGTGTTGTGGAGCCCCCCTTAGAGTGAATTGTAAACCCTAGGCTCTTCCTACAGACTTTGGGGGCCGATTTGAGGTGGTACTTGATGATGGTGACCTAGCCCTACATCTTATCTTGTTCTTGCTTCCTTATATATATTTTGCCCAGTTTTTTTTTGAACTTGAGGTGATTAACATGATATCCTCTTTATCTTAATCTTTAGATCGTATAGATTTGACCAATTTCTAGCTTTTTTCCCGTATGAAGAGCAAGGTCATGTCGATAGAAGCGAGTTCTCCCATGGGTACACCCTTTGTTCCTGATGAGGGGCTCTTTGATGGAAAAAAGGGCAAATCCTCTTATGAAGGTCGCTCTTCTTCACTTAAGAAGAGGAATAAGAGAGTGGTGGTTGATGAGCCTACCCTAGACCCCGAGCCCTTGAATATTTACCCTTCTCTATCACCCTTGCGGGAGTAGTATGTAACTCCAACTCCTTGCTCGTGTCCTTGCTCGTGTTCTAAAGAATCTGGAAATCCTTTAAGGGATTTGAAGAAGGGGAAGGTTGTCTAGACCTTACTACTGATGTTGAGGGGATCGTTCTAAATTAAGGTTTGTTGCCAGAGTACCTCAATAGTTGTATGAGCCACATTTCTACTGATAAATGTAAGAAGCAGTTCGAGGCTATTTGCGAAGGTGTTGATTTTGGCTAGGTCATACATCGTCAAGTGTGGTATTTCACATTGTGTATGAGATATTTAACATGAAGTGTGAGCTCGAGATTTATTTGTTTGACCTAGTTTCTATGTTGTAGTTGATGTTGCTCTATGATTTTGACAAAGCTCGTAACGTGGGTTATTTAAAAGATGAGCTAGTTAAAGGAAAATAGAGTCATATGTCTATACACTAAAAGTACACTGCGTTGCTGATAAGAGCAACTAAGTAAGAGGGTGAGGTAATTGATAAGGAAGAGAAGTTAAAAAGGGTCACCTCTGAGCTCAATGTGTATGCCCGATGCATTGTTGAGCTCGAGGAGGATTAGAGGCGAGCTTAAGAGGGGGACATGAAAGAGCATAAACAAGTTGAGGCTTCACTCGAGGAGGTGCACTATAAAGCAAAGGCCAATATGGATGCTATGACACAAAAGGTTAAGTCCAGTGTAGAGAGGGTTGTACGAGATAGCCATGGAAACCTTCAAGACAGAGGCCAAGAAAAAGGGTTTGAATGAGTATTGTTATCTCATTTTGGACATCCTTTTTATGCCACTCTATACGCAGGCTCTTTCTATGGAGAAGGAAGGATAAGACTTGGGATCCTCTGATGATGAGAACAATCCTGATGTCATCGGGGAAGAGGTAGAGGATCATTGAAAATACATGATTCATTTTGATTTTCTTTTTGAGCTCGACGTCACTCTTGTTTGCGTGGTCGTAAGCTCACACTCCTAAAAATGTGAAAGGAAAAGAGTAAATGAAAAAAATCCACTTTATTTATTAATGGGAAATTAGCTTGCCTCTTTTATTGTGCATTTATGATATTGACCTACCCACTTGATTTTTGGAAGTTGGGTCATTTCCTTCTTTTTAATTTTTTTATTTAGATATATATATATTATCAACCTTTATCTTTGAGAACACTTGTTTAATTCATACATTTAGGGGTTTCTATAAATTCTTCTAACTTTTTTGGTCGTATTTTATGGATTCTTGTCGAATGAATAAATGCTTAGTTCGAGTTGTACGTGTTGCAAATGATAGGCTTGAGGACTAGTTTAGGGAGCTCAAAGCCAAGGTGTTTAAATTTGAGTGTAATTCCAAAGAGGCAAAGTGTGAGCTCGTTGCTTGTAAGGAGTAGTTAATCCAAACTCAATCTCGATAAAAGAGAACCTTGTCTAGTATGGTTGATTTCGTAATAGGGAATCATATTGGGCAAGCTTTTATATGAATCGATCTAAAATATTCTTTCTTAAGGTGATGAAGGTTATTGAAGAGTTGGAGTGGGGATTGTTCCCAATGATGACAGCATACCCTGAGCGTGCAACCTATGCATAACAGAAAGTTGTCGAGATTCAAGCTGAGCTATTTCCCTTGGTTGAAGAAATTGATGATCTAGACACTGGTCATGTGTCCAAGCGTTTAAATATTTTCAATCTCTTTGCAGGTCGAACGTTGTATTAATAACTATAAGAAAGTTGTTATCATTGTTTTAAATAATGAACACATTCTGAGTGGCACGTATTTGTGTATAAGGAAAAATTTGTTTGTTGACTGAGGTACTCATCTCTTTTAATGTCAGAGCGCTAAATTGGTTCCTGACCGAGGTGGAAAATTCAACCTCTTCAAGTGTCAGGGCACTCTAAATGGTTTTTCAATCGAGGTGATCCTCCATTGGCTCTAATTGATGAGAAAGAGCTTTACTTGGTTCCTGACCGAGGTGCTCCTCTTTCTTTAACGTTAGAACGTTAGAGCGTCGACCTAGTTCCTGACCAAGGTGGAAAACTTGACCTCTTTAAGTGTAAGGTGCTTATTTTTATTTAATGTCAGAGTGTCGACTTGGTTCTTGATTGAGGTGGACAACTCGACCTTTTCAAGTGCCAAGGAATTTTACATGGTTTTTTAACCTATGTGATTAGACCTTGGCTCCCATTGATGAGAGAGAGCTTTGCATGGTTCCTAATTGATGTGCTTATTTTTCTTTAACGTTAGAACGCCCACCTAGTTCCTGACCGAGGTGGACAACTAAACTCTTCAAGTGTCATGGCACTCTACCTGGTTTTTTAACCGAGGTGATTAGTTCTTGGCTCAAATTGAGTGGAGAGAGCTTTACTAAAGGATCATCTACTGAAGCTTTTTATTTCATAGATGTATATGTGTCCTTGTTACAAAAAAAAATAGTAGGTTAATGCGCATTTTTTAAAAGTGGTATCTTTTCAAGTGTCTGGCATTCCAACTTATGCCTTCCTCGATACCTTTGATGTTTTTCAATACATAGGTCCCTCCTAGTTTTATTTCAATTATTTGATAAGATCCTTCCCAATTGGCTCCTATTTTTCTAGCCATCCATTCCTTCTTGTTGAGGAAGACCCTCTTAAGAACCTAATCACCCTTGGAAAATGTTTTGAAGCACACGATTTTGTTGTAGCATTATGATATTTTTTTCTTTTTTGCTAGGTCATCCTTCTCAAAGCTTCATCCCTTTTTTCCTCTGCTAAGGTAAGTTTAGTTGTTCTTTTTACCTAGTCTGGGGGTAGGAATTGTGATCTCAATTTGTATAACTACCTCGGTTCCATAAATTAGGGGAAAAAGGGTTTCGTTAGTGCTCCCGTAAGGGTTTGTCTTGACAGCCCATAATGTACTTGGCAGCTCTTCCATCCATTCTAATGTTGAATTTGATGGAGAATGCTTTTATTTTTCAGCCATTGAATTGTCATCCATTATCTATAACGAGTTCCCTAGGAAGGCTGAAAAGATAACTTATGGATTCCCATATAAATCGAATTACTTCTTCTTTTCATAATCTTCCTAGGGGTTCTACTTTGATCCATTTTGAAAAATAACTAATAGCTATAAGAATAAACTTCTTTTGGCCTTTGCCTATAGATAGGGGTCCTACTATATCTAGTCCTCACTTGTAGAAGGACAAAGGACTTACTACCCCTACCATGGTATTTGGAGGTGTGTGAGTCAGTGGGGAAAAACTTTATCATTTATTATACCTTTGAACATATTTGGTGTAGTTTTCCAGTATGGTGGGCCAAAAATAACCCTATCTCATAATTCTTTGCGATAATCTCCTACCCCCATAATGTGAACTGTAATCTCCTTTGTGTGTTTCACACATCATCATTTTGTCTCCCACTATAGTTATACATAAGAGACTAGGGCCGAATGGAGTTTTTCAGTATAGTTTCCCTACCTTAATCATGTACTGGTCTTCCTTGGCCTTGATTTCTTTCACAAACTTGTGATCCTCCAATAGGTCCCCTATTTCCAAAAAAATATAGATTGGGGTGAACCATGTGATAGAGGGAGCATCCATACATCCAATCTTTTTTTCGTCTTCTTCCAAAGATGCCTCTGAAAGCACCATTATTGATACCACCCTATCGTTCTTGGTATCCCTTATTGATGCCAAGGTTGCTAAGGCATCAATATGATAGCTCTCACCTCTAGCTATCTGCGCAATCTTGAACTTAGAGAATTTTGAGCATTCTTGTTTTAATCTCTCCAAGTACCTCTTCATTTTTCAGTCTCTCGCTTCACATGTTCCCAAAAACTAATTAACCACTAGCCTAGAATCACTATGTAAGGTGAATCTATCTACCCCTAGATTTTTTTGCGATCATGACCTCGAATATGGTAGCCTCATATTCTATGACATTATTGGTTGCTTGAAAATCAAGTCTGACTGCATATTTAAAGCAATTGTCATCCTAATCAACTATGGCCACCTCTAGTCCTGCGCCCTTAAAGTTATGCGCTCCATCCACAAATACCAGCTAAGTTGGTGCTTCCTTTTGGTCTACCTCACATACTTCCACTATCTCTGTCTTGTTAAATACCTCAGGTCTATCAATGAATTCGGCCATAGCCGGCCTTTTGATGGTTATTCTAGCCATGTATTTGATATCATACTCTCCCAACTCTATGGCTATCTGGGCCAGTCTCCCTGCAACATCTGGTTTCGTAATGACACTTTTAAAAAGGTGTGAGGTGAGTACTACAACTATGTGTGAGACAAAGTAATGCCTGAGCTTCTATGCAATAATATTGAAAGCAAAAGCAAGTTTATCTATAGTGGGATATCTACTTTAGGCCTCCATTAAATTTTGGTTGACATAGTAGATGGGGTTCTGAATTTTTTTCCTTTCAATTAATAGTATGACACTACACGTTTAGGACGTGATAGCCAAATATAGATAAAGAGTCTCTCCTGGAAGTGGGTTGACTAAGATGAGGGGATTGCTAAGGTACTTCTTGATTTCCTCAAATGCTATATTGCAATCCTCATTCCATAAGACTATCTTGTTCGTTCTTAGCATCTTCAAGAAGAGAATACACTTGTTAGTGCACTTAGTAATGAACCTGCTCAGTGCCTCTATTCTTCCATTCAGTTGTTGTATTCCTCTGAGACTATTGGGTGGTTTCATGCTTACTAGTGCTTGTATTTTGTCTAGATTAGCCTCAAACCCTCTTGCAAAAACAAGATATCCCAAGAATTTTCCTACAGCCACACCAAAGATGCATTTTTTTGGGTTAAGTTGTATGTCATATTGATGAGTGCTCAAAAAGTACTAAAATTATCATAATTTTATGCACTTTAATTGATTAAAAAGATATATATTTATATGATTTTATCATATTTTTATATAAATCTATCTTTTCTTAATCACAAGTATTTTTATTCTTTTTTAGGTATTTTCACTTTAAAAAAGTAACTTAAAGACTCAAAGAAAAATACTAGAGGTAATACATCACAAATATATTCATAAAATAAATTAGGAAAAGTAAAAAAAGATGAAAAAATTGGACAAACTGGGTCAAAAAGGATGAAATAGCCCACGTAGCTGCCCAACAGCGAGTGAAACAACGTCCAGCCGCGTAGAGCAACGCACACACATTGCCCAGTCACGCCGAAGTCGTTACGCACACAACACCCAGTCCATACGCGCCTCTCCTCATCTATAAATACCTTCATTCTCTCAATACCAAAACACAACTCAAATCATCTTCTTCTCTCTTTCTTTCTCTCCATTTCTTAATTATTAGTTTTTCTTAGTCTTTTTTTCTTAGTTTTAGAGTTCTTCTCTTTTTGAGAAGAACTAATTATGTTTTTGTAATTTATTAGCTTTTTGATTCAATAAATGGAAATGAAAATTTCGTTTAGAGGTTTTTCAACAACAAGAATAACATCGAAGTACTGTAAGAATTTTATTTTATTTACTATTATATTTTATGTTTTATTCTTATATGTTATATTTAATTTTTCTGTGATTAAATTAACTTTGATGGTTGTTTGTAAACATGATATAATATAACGTTGTTATGCTTGCGAAATATTAAATAGGTAAAAATCTCTAAAATGAATTGATTTTGTTTTTATTCAAGATTTTATATAAAGAATGTTAGAGAGAAATATATTATTTTTCATTACAAACTGAAATCTGAAAATTAGATTTTAAGGTTTAGTTATCCAGTCTGATTTAGAGTAGTGCTCTTTTATTTGTTGGTAGAATCGCACGATAGTTAGAGTGAAACTCTATTTCAAATTTTTTTATAAGAATTATTATCTGAAAATGTATTGACAACATGTGTTTAGTAGTGGTTTTAAAACTTGAAAGTTAGTACTCAGATAAGGTTTAATTTGGACATTTTAAATAAAGTTTAAGATGTCTAACCCTACCAAATGTGACATTTAAATGGTTTATTTTTAATCTCTTAGAAAAAGGAATTAATTTAATTAATCAAATTAGTTATCGATCCCACCCATAGATGTTAATTGATTTTTTTAATTAACAAAGAATATCTAACCTCACCAAATGTGGTATTTATATAAAAAAATAGAGAATCAATAAATATCAATTTATATCTTTAATAACCTAAATAATATGAGAAAACATAATTAACTTAGTTATTATATCCATAAATACTTCACTATTATAAATGATAAAATTTGCATAAATTTTTATTGAATATGTATCTATGTTTATTTTTATGTTATTAGATTAGAAACACAAAACCCCAAATATCGTGACAGTATGTTTAGGATTTAATTTCGTTTTTAAAAGTTTGAATAATAAATTAAAAACCACATATATTCCTTCCTTAGATCGACCTTGGGAGTATACTTATCATTTTCTATGAAATGATTCGTACACTTGCGAGAGTTTTATAAATATAAAACCAAAGTATTGGCAGGATTGGCGATGTTGGTTCTACTCATCACATACCTTTGTATCATTTCAAATATCTCCTCTAGATCTTTGATATGGTTCAATGGTTGAGCTGACTTTACTACCATGTCATCTACATATCCTTCCAGATTCTTCTCCAACTGTGTCTCAAACATTTTGTTAACGAGGCATTGATATGTTACACTTACATTTTTTTAACCCAAATGGCATTCTTGTGTAGAAGAATGTTCCCTCCTCCATGATGAAAGAAGTTTTCTCCTTATCCTCAAGGTGCATTTTGATTTGGTAGTATCTAGAGTATGCATCCAAAAAACTCATCAACCCAAGCCCGAAAGAGGCATCCACTAGGTCATCAATGCTCGGGAGAGGGAAACAGTCCTTTGGACATGCCTCATTTAGATCAATGAAGGCCACACATATACGAAATGATCCACATGCCTTCTATACTAGTACCAAATTTGAAAGCCATGAGGGATAATTGACCTCTCTAATGACCTCATCCTCTTTGAGGGCAGTTACATGGTGTTTGATTGCCTCATTTTTCTCTCTGGGGAATTCTTTTTCTGTTGCTAGATGGGTCTACCTTCTGGGTTGATGTTTAGCTTATGTGTTATGACACTTGAATCAATTCCCAGCATGTTTGTTGGGGTCCATGAAAAGATATCTACATTAGCTCTAAGGAACTGTGAGAGTTCTCCCTCGAGCTTTGCCATCAAATCCTCATTTATTTTCAAAGGATGGTTCTTTTTCTCAGTACCAATTGGAAGGTCCTTCACTTTATTTAAATAGACCGAATTTATCACACCTTTACTCCTTGCTCTCTTTTGAGGGAGACCCCTTGGTGATTTCTATTTAGGGGCAGTCCTTTTCATAGTGGCATTATAACAACTTGTGGCTTTCTCTTTATCTTCTTTTACTTCTTCGGGACATTTGCTTGTAGGGAATTTGATTACCTTGTGGAATGTGCACAAGATTGCCTTCATCTTGTGTATCCACATTCTTTCTAGAATGGAATTATAATGTGTAGGGGTGTCAATGATCACAAAATTGGTCAGTATTATTATTCCTTTTGTCATAACAGGTACGATTATCGTTCCTTTTGCGTAGGTTGTGTTACTGTTGAATTCTACGAGAGAAATCTTTGTTTAATGATGTTAGGGTCCTTTACTTCTATAGCCCTAGCAATGGTCATAAAAAGAATATTTACTGAACTCTCAGTGTCAATCATTATTCGACAGACATCACAAGACTCGATCCTCAGAGTTATCACAAGAGGGTCCTTGTGATGGGATGAGGTCCCGTCCCTTTTTATGAAAATGATTTCTATAAGAGGTCTAGCTTTATCCAAGGTGTATATATGTGGGTATTATGTAACTCCCTTGCAAATATTTTGCACGAGTTATGGGAGACCCCACTGACCGTTGGTCCTCCATGTATAGTATGTATAGTTTTAATATTGGATTCATCATGTGGCTTTCTACTACTGCCTATCGAGTTTGTTGGTTTTAATATACTTTGTTCACCTTGGTGTCCTTTTTTTTACTCGTTTTTTGCAAAACGTTCCTTAAGATATCTCCTACCTAACAACTCTTCTACCTTTTTTTTCAAGTTTCTACAATCTTTTGTTTCATGGCTCATATCCTTATTGAAGGCACACCATTTGAACATGTATCTATGGTGGGCTTGCATCTTTGTAGGCCATCTGACCTCGGGTTCCTTCTCCATTATTCTTACAACTTGAGTTAAACCAACCCTTAAAGAAGGCCCCCTATAAGGAGACAATGACCTTCCCCAAATTCCACTATTTTCCTGCCAGTGTCTCACCTATCTATTATCTGTCAAACATATTTTATGTTTGTTATTTTGATGTGCCTTGTTTATTTTTATCCTCTTTTTTTCTTATATGGTACTATATCTACCTCTGTTCAATGGCCTTTAACTAGGCTGAACTCCCTCTCTAGGTTGACAAACTTTCTTGCTTCCCTATAGGCTTTCTACAAGGTGTGTAGCACTGTCTTAGTTAGTTCTATAAACAGGTTGGAGTTCTCCAATAGGCCTCGCCTAAAGGCCTATATAGAAATAGAGCTAGGGCATTTATAGATTCCCAATTTCTCTTTTTTGGACCGTTTCATGTATTCTTCAATGGATTCCTATCTCCTTTGGATAATTGAGAAAAAGTGGTGACATTCCTTCCTCAAGGGTTTATTATAGGCATAGTTTGTAATGAATTTCCTGAAAAACTTTGGGAAGGAGGATATGGATCTAGAGGAAGGTTGTTAAACCATTTTTGTGCACCTTCGCAGAAGGTGGCGAAGAATAACTTGCACATCATTACATCCCTTTTTGGTTGGGTGAGACTCATGGGTGTCATGGTTGTTTTAAAGCTTTGAACATGTGTGACTAGATATTTTGTTCCAAAATAATCAGGGCATTTAGGAGCATTGAATTTGGGTGGTGGTTCATCATTTTTTATTATATCAGAAAAAGGGGGAGACGTATAGTTGCTCACAATCTCTATCCATATCATAAGGGGCTTTTCCCTTTTCATGTTTCTCACTTGCCACCTTCAAGGCCTAATCTTGCCTTTTATTGTTCTCCTTTAGCACTTGTAGTCATGTCTCCTAGTTTTTTTCTTTCTTGAACTCATTATTCATCATCAGGCTATGCCGAGATAAAGAGGGGACTCCTCTCAACTTAATGTTTGGCTTGCTAGGGCTCAGACTGGCCGTGCTCAACTGCCTCTCCATTGGTCGACTCAGTAGTGGGGTCTGTGGGGGTTTTCTAAGGTCCTTCCTTCTGACTAGAAGCATAACTGGTCGTGCTCAACTGCCTTTCCATTGGTTGAGTCAGTAGTGGGGTTTGTGGGGGTTTTCTAAGGTCCTTCCTCCTGACTAGGAGCATAAAGATCTATTTTCTCTTTTGGTTTCTTTGAGCTATTTTCTTAGTTCGAGGAGTTGATGAGACAACTCTTGGTAATAAGCATTATCTTTTGTCCCGATCTCATTAGGGATTGGTAGGGTATTTCTCTAAGTAGCCATTGTTTCACGATCAGTCAACCTCGACAGTCTTTCATCCTGGGTTCTAACCATGATATTTGCGTATCATGAGTAGCACACAATTGGTCTTCCTAATTCATCTGTAAGAGTGGGGTGAATCTCAAAGGATATGGGGTCATAAACCTATGATCAACCTCAAAATCTGATCCCTACTGTGGGCCATAAATGTTGAGATTCAATGTGTTTATAGAAAGAGATTAGAGAGAAGTCAAGACAATTTATTGAATGTATGGATTTTCATGAAGAGGCCATCTATTTATATAACATTATATATACAGGTGTCAGTTACATAATGTGTATACATATTTACATGTCAGAAAGACATAATTGGCCTAAAGTAGAACATGTTAGGGGTCGAGATCGAGCTAAGCTCAGGCTATCATGTGAGCTTAATGTCACGACCTTATTTTTCAAGTAGAGATCGTGCGGCACTTAGCACCGTCCGTTGCACTAAGCCTGCCTTTGAAACCGAATGAAACTCCAAAGAGAATAGAGAGAGAGTTTGCAAAGAATGCTTTGTATTGCTCTAGAGAGAGATTATCTTACAATTTCCCAAGGATGAATGTAAATGAAGACCAAGTGGTCTATTTATAGTGTGGCTTCTAAACTTAAGAGTATGCCACAACTTTCTAGAGTATTCCTAGTCTAGAATGTACAAGAGAATTCTAGAACTATGTACAATATGCCACAAGGGTCTAGGACCTTCTAGCCAACTCTAGAATCTTCTAGGTTTGTCTAGTTCCTTCATGCGCCTTCCGGGATGTTCCGCAAGCTTCCAGCAGCTTCTACATCCTTCCCGAACCATCCGGCACGTTCTAGAACATTCCAGCCCATTCTAGCACTATCCAGCGTGCTCTGGAACATTCTAGGGTCTTCTAGCTTGAGTTGAGTCCATCCAACTCTAGCTCTTTCTAGACATCTCTAGGCAACTCTAGAACTTTCCTTGTAGGATAGTCTAGATCCCTTAGGCAACCACCATTTCTTTTGGATTTTTCGGGACATTCGGAGCGGGACGTGACACCCTCCCCCACTCAAGTTCGCGACGCCCTCGTCGCGCCTTCAAGCTTGAACCTTTCTATGTCATCTTTGAATTGCCACAAAGAGTCCTCAGGTTCCCAGCTTGCTTCTACATCCGGAGCGTCCTTCCATTTGACCAAGTATTCCCGATAACTTGGTACACCTCTACGTCGGATCACGCGATCCGCCAAGATTGAGTCCACTTCCTTGTCAAAGGAGTTTACCACTGCGGTAGGTGCCCTTTTGGATTCACCTCGACTCATGTCTTCCTTGTCTCCATGATAAGGTTTTAGCATGCTTACATGGAAGACCGGATAAATTTTGAGCTTTGGAGGTAGTTGCAGCTTGTACGACACCTTACCAACTTTCTTGAGGACTGAAAATGGTCCCTCATATTTCCGCACCAACCCCTTATGAACCTTTCGTAAGGACTTGAATTGTTGGGGCAACAATTTGACAAGGACCAAATCGCCTTCTTGAAATTCCACCAACCTCCGTTTCTTGTCAGCCCACTTCTTCATCTTCTTAGATGCCTTATTCAAATAGGCTTGGGCCAACTCAGCTTGTTCATGCCATGCCTTGGCAAATTTAAAGGCAGCAGGGCTCTTCCCTTCATAACTCGTAGCCAAGGCATGGGGAGTCATGGGTTGTTGCCCCATGACGATCTCGAAGGGACTTTTAGCGGTAGACTCGCTCCGTTGTAAGTTGTAAGAGAATTGGGCTACATCCAACAGCTTTGCCCAATCCCGCTGATTGGCACTCACAAAGTGCCTGAGATATAACTCCAGCAACGCGTTGGCACGCTCCGTTTGTCCGTCACTTTGTGGGTGAAAGCTTGTGGAGAAATTCAAGTCTGATCCCAATAGCTTGAATAGTTCCGTCCAAAATTTCCCCGTGAATCGTGGGTCTCGGTCACTCACGATATTGGAAGGAATTCCCCAATGCTTCACAACATTTTTGAGGAACAAACGTGCCGTTTCATCTGCCGTGCAATCCGTTGAGGCAGGTATGAATGTTGCGTATTTGCTGAAGCGGTCGATCACGACAATAATGCTGCCAAAGCCCTCTGATTTTGGCAGACAAGTGATGAAATCCATAGAGACACTTTCCCATGGTCTCTCTGGAATAGGCAGCGGCTCTAGCAAACCTCCAGGTGCATGCTGCTCTATCTTGTCCTGTTGGCACACAAGACAAGTTCTTACATATGCTTCGACATCATCCCGAAGTTGAGGCCAATAGTAGATAGACTTGATCAAAGCAAGGGTGCGCCTCATTCCTGGGTGTCCAGCCCATAACGAATCATGGCACTCCTTAATAAGCTCTTTCCTTAAGCTCCCCCATTTTGGCACAAAGATTCGATTCTGCTTGGCATAGAGTAGTCCATCACTCAGCCAAAATCGTCTCGTTTTTCCTTCCTTGATGAGGGCAAGGAGGTTTTGAGCAAGGGCATCATGCTCCAACCCTTCTTTGATCCTTTCCAATAGAGGACTACTTGGCCTACTCAAGGCTGCTAGCTCCGTCTTTTGGCTCGGTGGATCAGCCACAACACTTCCGCTGCGTGACTCTGATTTTTCCACCTGATAATGACTCATTGTTGGTGGTCTTGTGTCAAGATCCAAGTCAACTTTGTGGTCCACCTCCCTCCTTGGAGGTAACTGTTGGGGCAATGCATCCGGCATCACCTCATGGGACTTATCTAGAACAGCTTGCACTTCCGTTGGCAAGCTTACCTCATGGGACTTCTCTAGGACAGCTTGCACTTCCGTTGGCAAGCTTGGCTTTGGTGGCGCCTCAAACATCACCTTGTGGGACTTATCTGAGACAACTTGCACTTCCGTCGGCAAGCTTGGCTTTGGTGACTCCTCCTCCCCGTCGTATTCTTTTGAGATGGTAAGATAACTCTCTTCATCCCTCTTCAATCCCATTTTTAATTGAAGTGCCGAGAGAGCTTGGGTTGTGCGTTTGGTGGTCCTGTCCGTCGGTACCACGCAAGCCTTCGAACCATCCATAATACACATAGAGTTTGAGTATGGCACCAAGAAAGCTCTAACCTGGTCCAAGAACTCCATGCCGAATACTATTGAGTAGTCATCCATAGGCGCAACTGATAAGTCCACTTGGCCAGTCCAAGCACCAAGACTGACCTTAACTCCTCGAGCGACTCCATGTAATGGCAGTGCTGCTGAGTTAACTGCTTTGAGAGATCCCCCTCCATTAACAACCTTTAGGCCAAGTCGCTTTGCTTCCTCCACTGAAACAAAGTTGTGAGATGCACCGGTGTCGACCAAAGCCTTGGCGACCTTCCCGTTGATGGCTGCATCTACATACATCAAGCCCTTTGGGGTCTTTGGGGCGCTCTGCAATGCACCAAGTAGGCGCAAAGAACCCATCTTTGCACCATTGTCCGACTCACCTCCATCTTGGTCATGTGTGGAGGCAACTAAGGCACTCAAGGCCTTCCTCTTCGGACATTCTCGTGCCCAATGCGGTCCGTCGCATATGAAGCACGTCACTCGGGGTTTCGAGGCATTCCGATCCTCCTTCTCCTTCCCTTTGTCCCGTGGCTTGAATGAGGAGCCGTCTTTAGGATTTTTGGAACCCTGACTCTTGGCATGGCCTCCACCACTCTTTCCTCCACTAAAATTTTTATCTGAGGCTTTTGAGCCCTCCTTGTTTGTGGAGTAATCAATAAAGCTTTCTGCAGTTGCGATGGCCGAAGATAAGTCTTGGACACCACGTCGCTTGAGCTCCAAATTAGCCCATGATTGGAGACCATCCATGAACAAGAATAGGGCATCCTTGTCCGATGTGTCGGGGACTTCTAGCAGCAAGGTTGTGAACTCCTTCACATAATCCCTTATGCTACCCGTTTGCTTCAACCGTCGCAAACGACCTCTTGCCTCCTCTTCAGCATTAACGGGGAAGAACTGCATTTTGAATTCCCTTTTGAAATCTTCAAAGGTATCAATTGTGCAAACTCCTCGTTGCACATCTCCATGCCTCCGTCTCCACCACAACATCGCAGTGTCGGATAAATACATGGCAGCAGTTCGGATCTTGCTGGCATGGTCCGTTATGCCAGTAGCCTCAAAGTATTGATCTAACCCCCATAGGAAGTTCTCAACTTCCCTAGCATTCCTAACACCGTTGAAGGTCTTAGGCTTGGGAACGTCCACCCTCTTAGCCTTAATGACGGTGGTTGCACTAGTTCCCGCGGCCATAGCCCGCTTACATAGAGCTAGATCACCACTCATATCCTCCATTCTATGCAATACATTAGTAAGTTCTCTTTGGACAAGATCCCTTACCTTGGCAAGTTCTGCCTTTAGCCCATCAATCTCTTGCCTTAGTCCACCATCTAGCTCGTTGAGTGACATCTTAACCGCTGCATGGATTTCCACATCCTCGGCCTCCAAGCCATTGCAACGCTCCTCTAAGTTGTCCACCCGATCGAACAGCTCCCCTAAGCTGTCCTGCGCACTTCCCACTCGTGCTTCCAAGCTAGAAAGCAAGTCTTTAGACTTGGCTCGAGATTCCTTTGGGACTTTCCGAGCTTCCTCACGGCCACGTTCCATTGGTGGAACGTCCATGTTTGGTGTAGCTGGGGCAGTGTTCTTCATTTTTGCCAAAGATAGAGATACTTTAACCCGCTCTGATACCAACTGTCACGACCTTATTTTTCAAGTAGAGATCGTGCGGCACTTAGCACCGTCCGTTGCACTAAGCCTGCCTTTGAAACCGAATGAAACTCCAAAGAGAATAGAGAGAGAGTTTGCAAAGAATGCTTTGTATTGCTCTAGAGAGAGATTATCTTACAATTTCCCAAGGATGAATGTAAATGAAGACCAAGTGGTCTATTTATAGTGTGGCTTCTAAACTTAAGAGTATGCCACAACTTTCTAGAGTATTCCTAGTCTAGAATGTACAAGAGAATTCTAGAACTATGTACAATATGCCACAAGGGTCTAGGACCTTCTAGCCAACTCTAGAATCTTCTAGGTTTGTCTAGTTCCTTCATGCGCCTTCCGGGATGTTCCGCAAGCTTCCAGCAGCTTCTACATCCTTCCCGAACCATCCGGCACGTTCTAGAACATTCCAGCCCATTCTAGCACTATCCAGCGTGCTCTGGAACATTCTAGGGTCTTCTAGCTTGAGTTGAGTCCATCCAACTCTAGCTCTTTCTAGACATCTCTAGGCAACTCTAGAACTTTCCTTGTAGGATAGTCTAGATCCCTTAGGCAACCACCATTTCTTTTGGATTTTTCGGGACATTCGGAGCGGGACGTGACATTAAGCTATCATTGAACTCTAGTTGTTATTAAGCTCGGTCTATCATTGAACTCGAGCTGTCATTAAGCTCAGTCTATCATTGAGCTCGGGTTGTCCCAAGGGTAGGAAATTTGGGGCGTTTCATCTTTTATCTCAAGCTGGTGACTTGGTTTAGGCGGTTTGTAAGGATCGAACATCAGATCGGTCCAGATGTCCAAATAGATTCAAATAAGCTACTACATATAATTTTTTAACATAATAAGAAACAAGACAATTATTTTTTAAATATATTAAAAATAACACAACATTATAACATGAACTAACCTTTTATAATATTATTTAATTTTAATTTTACTTATTCAACTCAAACAAACATTACATGACACAAATTAATTTTCATTTGTTATATTTGTTTTTATTCCTTCTATTTAAAAAAAACTCTTTAGCCTATTTTTTGTTTTATTTTTTTAAATTTCCACTCATATTTCTTTTTAAAAAAACCAATATAATTTTCTTAACTTACAGCATGTTTATTCAACAATAATATTAATCGATACAAATTACTTTAAGATACAAAACACACCTATTAGTTAATTGTTTTAAATTCGAAACAACATTCAAGAATATATGTGACACCACTTTTACCATCGAACTATTGATGTGATGGGCCAATAATGGGAATTATTTTTTACCAATAACGATTGTAATTCAATTATTTACTTATAAAATAAGTTTTCAAATAATCACGTCTTAGATAAATATAAACAATTAAGTTACTGTTTTTTTGAGTAACTTGGTTCTGAAATTAAATTTCTGAAAAATTATAAATCTTATTTTACATAAAAAAAAATGTTACACACGTGTAATTTAATTAATTTAAAATAGACAATAATGAATAAGATATTGCAATTATTTTTAATAAATAATTTAATTAAAATATTTTTAATTTAAAAAAAATATTATCATGACACTTTTAAAATGAATAGGTAGATATTGTAATAATTTAAATCTTTATTGTAACAATCATTATTTATTAATGACAATTTTAATAATAATAACAATAAATTATCATTAATAATAAAGATAAAATGAATAATTCATAGGTTTTATTAGGATAATGATATTGTCACAATAAAAATGTACCATTTGTCTATTATATCTTTACTATTGATTATATTCTAGTGTCACTATTGTTGGATAAGATTATTATCAATGAAAAAAATTGTTAATAACATTTGACTTGTTGCAATACTAGCATCATAATGTCAGACATCTTAATATTTAGATATTTATACCAATGATCTCGTTGCTTCAGCTTTTAGCCATCACAACATTTTTATACATATCAAACAACTCTTTGTTTTCATAAATATGTAATGAAAAAACAAAATTGAGAATCTAATCATCATAAAAATCATCACCAGTTATCACATAAATTAGATAATTTTGAATATCACAAATCCTAGTTACCTTTACCCATTTATCATCTTTTTTTTTTAAATCATTGAATCTCTTATGACATTCAATATTTCTTTTGAATTCCTTTTAATGTGTCATTCTTTTTACAATTGAAACAAGTATCACATATTAGGCAAGGCTTTCATATCTATTTTGATATATCCTCTTAGATTATATATACTTTTTTTTTAGTATTTGAGCTTTCTTTTGAATGATCCTTTTCATGAAAATAATCTTCATGTTTAGAACTAACCATTTGTATCTCTTTACAAGTTTTCAAGAGAGAGTTATTTTGAGTCTCAAACTTTTTTGTTACCATATCTTCGTTAAGTTAGGACCTTCTAACCATTAGTTATAATACCACTTATTGAGGCACAATAGAAGCAAAAATAAAATCAAACAAACATGACACAAAATAATTAAAAATAGTTCACCAAATTAATAGCCGACACCCAAAATCCCAAAATTTATTAATAAAAATTATAAATATAAGTGTTTTATAATACTTAATACATTGTATAGTCCAAGAGCAATACTAAGAATACAAAATAAACTCTAAGTCTAAAATCTATCTCACACACAAAATACCCAAAAACAAAAAATCCTATATTAGCAAGAATGTTTTTTGTTTTACGTTTTGATTCAAAAATATGACAACCCAAAGCTTTAATTTACTGCATGCAATTTCTAATTTAATATTTGTTGTAACCCCTTGGTCGACGTACAATTTCTAATTTAATATTTGTTGCAACCCCTTGGTCGACTAATATTAATCATAATATCAAGAAAGCAAGTTTATTAGTGGTGATAATTTATTACATGATAAAGAACATGAAAGATTTGACAATTTCTCATAACTATTTCATTAAATGAATCAAAATGATACAAATAAGACAATATGTTTGAAGAATAAATAAGTGTTTTAAGATTATATAGAGATTACATATCTTTTAATAGGATACATAAGTTCATATATATAGAAAATATATTCTTGAGGTGTTGACATCTCTATCAACGCATTTAATGTACTCCAACCTCATGCAACATAATCCATAAGATGTACCTTGTATTACGTACTCCACAAAATGTACCTTGTACTAAGTACATCGTAAGTACACCATGTTCGAACATTAAGTCATATATTCTTTTAATTTTAAGCAAACTAACGAATCTTCTCAAACAAGATATCCATCCGAGGTACAAACCTTTCAAATTTTAAGATGCCAAAACTTTTCGACTTCTTATATACAAAACCTTTAAACCTCTTTTGCATATAAACCTTTCAACTTCTTTTGATGTTAGGAGGATTATAGATCCCCACACCTAGTATATTAAGGAATCCACCACATCCTACTAGTTCACTTCTCATTTTCTTAAAAAATTATCATTCCTCCTTTCAGAGCAATCCAGGCCATGCATCAAGAAAACCAATATGATTCACCAAAAAGTAGTCAGTTTTTAAAAAAAACAACTCGCTATGTTAATAAATCATTAATGGTATATTAGTTGTATGCAACTAATATACTTATCAGCTGTATATTAGTTGTATGCAACTAATATACTTATCAGCTGTATATTAGTTGTATGCAACTAATATACTTTTCTTAAAAAGCACTTTTACAAAAAACAGATTCTTATTTCTTGTATTTAAACATGTATTAGTATTCATTGTATTCTAAGATTGTAAATACATTTCCAATATATTCAATTTGGTATCAAGGAAGGAAAGAAAAAGAAAAAAAAAACTTTTTTTACCGGTTTCTGAGCAAGCAGCGCTGCCGCCAGTTTTTATGCAGTGTTGTTAACCTTCTCACACTGTTCAGCTCACATCGCAGTTGTAGATCCGTCGTCCAGTCCGCACTGTCCAGTTCGCGACATCCAGCCCGTGCCATTCAACCAGTGTCGTCCAGCCCTGCGCACTAGCTCGCGCATCCCTGTGCACCGTCCAACTCGCGCACCCCTACGCGCTGTCCAGCTTCTCCCTACATTTTCTGTGAGTCCGCACAGTGCGCTTCCAATTTTTGAATTTTTTTTCCCTTTTTCAATTTTATCTGCACACTGCATTTTCTGCCATAATCGGCTCCCTAAACAGCCCATCAGTTTTAAGTTCAGCCCATCAGCCCAAGCCCAATAGCCCATCAGCTCAAGCCCACTTTTCAGCCCACCCCGACAAAAAAAACCAAAATTTTTATTCCGCTGCACAATATTTTTTTATTTTATTTTAATGGAAGATTCAAGAAAACATCAAGTTTCCAGAATTCATGAGGTTCCAAATTTTGAAGTTTCTGTTAAGAGTTCAGAAATTGGTTCTTTCGGGGGTACTAAACTTAATGGTACAAATTTTCGAACATGAAAAAAAGTTATATCTGTTTATCTTCGTGGGATGCTTAAGATGGGACATGTATCTGGATCAATTCGGGCTCCTAGTCAAGATGATATAGAAGCCTATACTAAGTGGGAAGATGATGATGGCTTTGTCATGTCAATTCTATTTAGAGCCATCATTGATGATATATTACAAATGGTGGAGGAATGTGAAACTACTGAGGCCATATGGAATACCTTAAGCGATCTTTATACGAATGAGTTTGACTTTATTCAAGTTCATGAACTCATGTGCAAAGCTGCTGGCATGTAGCAAAATGGGCAACCAGTATCTTTTTTTTTTACCAAACTGAAAAATGTATGGGCTGAAATTGACCAGAAACACCCGTGTAAAATTAAAAATCCAGAAGACCTTATTTGGTACTAGAAGGAGAAGGAGCTTGAACGAGTACATGCCTTTTTAAGAGGCCTTGATACAAAACATAATAGTGCTAAAGGCGAACTGCTTCGAATGTCAGATCCTCCGAGCTTGACTACTGACTTTACATACATCCGTAAAGACGAATCTCAGCAAGAGAGTCTTCATCAGGCACATGTTGAGGTATCAAGCCTAGCCATTCAAGCCAAATCAAAGGCACCCTTCCTCCAGTAGCAAAATTCAATTCCACTTCATCAACATGGACCTCCACCAGGTTTTACCAAGCGTCCTCGTTCTCCATGCTCTTATTGCAATGAACAGGGGCATCTTCGTGAGACTTGTTGGAAACTATATCCACACTTGAAACCAAAAGCAGACTACTATGCAGCAAAACGATAATATGGGTATCGTTCTAAAGCAAAAGCAACTGCCGTGCAAATTGTCCAAGAACCATACTACTATGGACAGAATCATCCTATGGAATGTAGAGGTATCCCTACAGCTTCAATAGCTGGTCATGGTAAGATTGGTATGACCTTAAATGTTTCTCACTCTGTTGGGTCTAATACTTGGATTATTGATTCTGGTGCATCTGATCATATGACTTATGATAAATCTTTTTTTAATGAGTTATCTCCCCCACCAGTGTCTTATGTTACGAATTCTAATGGTGAGGCCTTTCCTGTCTTAGGAAAAGGGTCAGTTCATATCACTCCATCTTTACAGCTCCATAATGTTTTATATGTACCTGACCTATCTCATCACTTAATATATGTCCCACAGTTGAATATTGAGTCTAAATGCTTTGTAACCTTTTATCCTATGTATGTGATTTTTCAGGATCTTCTTACCAGGGAAATAATTGGTCGAGGGTATCTGAAGGGCAGATTGTTCCATTTGGATCAGAACTACGGAGGGGAGAAACCAGGAGCACGGGCAAGCACTGCATTGACTTCTAGTTCCGATAAGCTAAGTGAAATTTGGTTGTGGCATCGTCGCTTAGGGCATCCGTCTTTTAGTCTTATGAAAAAAACCATGCCCACTTTATTTATTGGTGTTAGTGAAAATGTTTTACATTGTGAGACTTGTGTTTTGGCCAAGAGCCATCGTGTTACTTATTCTCCTAGTATTTCTAATAAAAGTACTATTCCTTTTGAATTAATTCATTCTGATGTTTGGGGACCATCTAAAGAGCCCACTATATTGGGTATGAGATATTTTGTTTCATTTATCGATGACTGTACAAGGTTATCGTGGATTTCTCTTCTTAGAACAAAAGATGAAGTTTTTTCAGTTTTTCAAAATTTTCATACCTTCGTTCAAACACAATATAATGGCATTATTCAGATCCTCCGTTCTGACAATTGGGGGGAATATGTTAATCATGTTTTTCAAAAAAAATTCAAAACACATGGGATTATTCACCAAACTACTTGTTCGCAAACACAGGAACAAAATGGAGTGTCTAAAAGAAAAAATCGTCATTTACTTGATATGGCTCGCGCACTCTTATTTAGTGCTTATATGCCAAAATACCTTTGGGGTGATGTTGTACAAGCTTCCACCCATCTCATCAATCGTACCCCGTCTAGTGTCCTTAATGGAAAAATCTCATTCCAAATTCTCGCATCTTACGTCTCCTTATCATCCTTCCATAATCTTCCTACCCGTGTATTTGGTTGTGTTGCTTTTGTGTATGTTCCTAAAAATCAAAGGTCTAAATTAGATGCCCGGGCAATTAAATGTGTGTTTTTTGGTTATGGAAGTTATCAGAAAGGGTACAAGTGCTTCCATCCACCAACCAGAAAGTATTATGTTACTATGGATGTTACCTTCTTTGAGGACATGAGTTATTTTTCCTCACCTGATACTGCTCGTCAGGGGGAGAATACATATTTCGAAGAACTGTATCATGGTGAGGGGGAGACATTAGGAGAATCACCAACTGATGTTTCAATGAGACCAGATGAGACTTCTAATTCATTGAATCTAGTCATTGCAGAAGCAGACATTGAAGACACAACTATACCCTCAAGCATTACTACTACCCTTGATCAACAACTCCCTGGTACTGAAGGTCACTCATCTGAGGTATGTACACCTAATGATACTAATAGCATCGAGTCTAATGTTGGACATTATGTGTTACCAAATAGGTCTACTCGAGGTCAACCAGCCAAAAGGTATGAACCAAATATTCATGCAAAATCAAAATACCCAGTAGCCAATTACATGTCCACTAAAAGATTATCTAAGTCATATAAATCATTTGTGAATCAAATATCTGGTGTATCAGTACCTAACAAAGTGTAGGATGCATTGGGAGATCCAATATGGAGGAAGGCAATGGTTGAAGAGATGGATGCGTTAAAGAAGAACGATACTTGGCAACTTGTGCCACCACCACCAGGAAAAAAGGCAGTTGGTTGTCGATGGGTGTTTACTGTAAAACATAATGGCGATGGATCCATAAATTGGTATAAAGCTCGTCTTGTAGCAAAAGGGTTTACTCAAATGTATGGTGTAGACTACGATGAGACTTTTGCTCCTGTTGCCAAAATGAACATGATTCAGGTTCTGCTCTCACTTGCTGCTAACCTAAACTGGCCACTTCGGCAGTTTGATGTGAAGAATGTGTTCCTTCATGGAGAATTAGCCGAGGATGTGTACATGAGTCTTCCACCTGGGTATGTAGTTGATTTTCTTGGTAATTTTGTATGCAAATTGAGGAAGTCTTTGTATGGCCTCAAGCAATCCCCTCGAGCCTGGTTTGGAAGGTTTTCACAGTTCATGCAAAAGGTTGGTTACAAACAGAGTAATTCAGACCACACTCTATTTCTCAAACATCAACGAGGGAAGGTAACAAACCTAATCATTTATGTTGATGATATGGTAATCACTGGTGACGATACTATTGAGATGGATAAATTACAAAGACAACTAGCCTCTGAATTCAAGATGAAGGACTTAGGTGAACTAAAGTACTTCTTAGGAATTGAGGTAGCCAAGGGAAGAGAAGGAATATATCTGTGTCAGAGGAAGTACATTATTGATCTGCTAACAGAGACAGGTATGTTGGATTGCAAACCTATTGACACTCATATTGAGCAAAACCGTTGTTTAGCAGAGTATCAAGATCAGATACCAACTGATCGAGCTCGCTATCAGAGATTGGTTGGACGTTTGATTTACTTAGCTCATACTAGACCAGATGTTGCATATGCAGTAAGTGTGGTGAGTCAGTTCATGCATAATCCAAGTGAGAACCATATGAATGCTGTTTTGAGAATTTTAAGGTATTTGAAATCGGCTCCAGGAAGGGGAGTAATGTTCTCTAAACACAACAATCCTCTTGAAGTTTGTGGATTCACAGATGCAGATTGAGCAGGAAGTATTACAGATAGAAAGTCAACATCGGGTTATTTCACCTTTGTGGGAGGAAATTTGGTTACATGGAAAAGTAAGAAGGAGAAAGTAGTGGCACGATCTAGTGCTGAAGCCGAGTATAGAGGTATGGCTCATGAGGTTTGCGAATTGCTATGGATAAGAACTTTGTTATTGGATTTAGGTTTCGAACTCAAAAATACTATGCAGATGTATTGTGACAATCGGGCAGCCATTGATATATCACAAAATCCAGTACAACATGATCGCACTAAGCATGTAGAGGTTGATCGTCACTTTATAAAAGAGAAGTTAGATGCCAAACTTATTAGTTTTCCTTTTGTTCCCACAGAAGAGCAGCTTGCAGATATACTTACCAATGGAGTTTTCAAGAAGGCATTATACGGTTCACTAAGCAAGTTGGGCATGATCGATATCTACGCGCCAACTTGAGGGGGAATGTTAATAAATCATTAATGGTATATTAGTTGTATGAAACTAATATACTTTATCAGCTGTATATTAGTTGTATGCAACTAATATACTTTTCCTTAAAAGCACTTTTACAAAAAGCAGATTCTTATTTCTTGTATTTAAACATGTATTAGTATTCATTGTATTCTAAGATTGTAAATACATTTCCAATATATTCAATTCGCTACACTAGCACCTCAGTTCACTGTTTTGGAATTCCAAGACACTCAGTCTGTATTTCAAGTTCGCGCCGCTTATTCAGTTTTCTTTTTTCAATTTCCCTTTAAATTTATTCACTGGTTGAAAAAGGATCCTCTTCTTGACCAGGAACCTAAAGATCATATCAGTAACACCCCAAACATCGACTTTGTTATTCCTCCAATCATTAGGCACTATGACAGTCGAGGCAAGGAGATTCGAGCTAGATATGACTCTCCAACATGAGGTCAAGTTTTAGCACTCCCTGCTTCTACTTCTAATCGTGGATCTGAGGAAAAACAAGCACCTCGAGTTTGCACACTCAAGATGATAGTGTTCCAGAAAACAGGGACCTCAGGGAAGTTCACTAGTTCACTAAGTCCTATTCCAACCATTCACATCACAGTACCTGCTAAAGTTCAGAGAAAAATAAAAGTACGCCATGAGGATACCGAGGAACCTATGGATAGAACCAAATACAAACACTAGATCATGCCCAAGTAATTTGGGCATTAACGACATGTATAGGATCAGGGAAACCTACGCCATTCCTCCCTGTGTAGGTTTGGTGCCCATATCTTTACATATTTTAGACAACAATGATCCCCCTCAGGGTTGGTACATTTTGCACGATGCAGCTCTTCACATTGGTCTAAGGTTCCCTATACCTCAGGTAGTAGCTCATTTCCTATCCACATACAATATTATCTTGGCACAAATTAATCCAATTGGGTGAAGGACTCTCCTTAGCTTGGCTGTTGTATCTGGGGATGGATATGATCCGTGTATATATATCAGTTATACTTACACGAGGTCTCATTCTCGGACTGCCTGATAGTCAAAACAGATGGAAAAATAAATATTTTTATGTATGGTGATATTTGGGGAGAGATCTCAGTGCATAACGTGTGTTCAATATGGAATCATAATTTTGCAACCACTATGCCACGAGGTCAAGAAATGTTACTGCGTTTGGGGCTAAGTGGAAAGGAAAAAGTACGTTGTTTGGAACTACAAAATACTTTTCACCAATCTTACAAAAAGATCCTCACAACACCCATTTCTTGGCATCTAGAGTTTGGAGAAAGTACCCCGCAGGAGCTCCGGGTTGTGGTGGAATAAAATATGAGGTACTTTTGTATTTACTTTGGTTTTGAATAACCTTTTACTTTGATTTGTGCAGAGACGGATTTTTCTATTATTGACGTGCACCATCTGGTGGCTAACCTGGGTGTGGATGCACTGGTGCCTTCAGAATCTTTTTAACACCCAAACGAAGTGTCTAGAAAGGTGAAAGTGCTTCCCTAATCTGTAATAAGTGAGCCTTTAGGACCTTGTACTGAGGATGCTACTACTCCTTCTAGTCCCACGGGATGAATCTTCCTTGAAGAAGAAAAGGAAAGTCCAATCTCCACTAGGACCTACTTCTCCAATTCATGTGTTGGACACTAACACACATCGTACAAGTGATGTGCACTTGAAGGATGCTTGTGTGGAAACTACCTCGGTGACTCTATTCGAGTAAGGTATTTTTGGAAAAATGAACACTTCGGGAATGAGGTAGACAAAGATCGTATTCAACAACCCTCAAAGATGAGGGTTTGACACACAGGAAGATGGCTACAACCTGTATTCTTGAGGTACATTCTTAATGCTCCTCGTGAATATTGCTCATGCTATATGTTATTTTTTATAATCTTGCTTTTTATAGGCCATTGCATTGATGATGGAATGTGAAATTGCAACCAACTTATTGTGCATGGGCTCGTGAATCCAAGATCCAAGTTTCCAAATTGCAAGAGGTCTTAGAATAGAAATACAAGGCACTTGAGGAGTGTGAAACATCCTCTAGTGTAAGGGACCAAAATCTTGGACATGGGGAATGACTTATTAGATCATACCCTAAAGTTGAAGGAAGCCTCTTTTTATGCCTTGGAATGAGATACGCTAGCACAAGATCCAAATGAATAAGCTAAGAAGGCCGAGTAGCTAGTTAAGTCCTCGAAGGAAAAGGTGACTTCACTTTCAAACCTTGTGAAGCACCTCAAAGAAGATTGTGTTAGGGGATATTGTGAAGGGGTTACTTGGGCCATGACCAACTTACGAGTTAAAGTAATCACTTAACCACCTTTCTCAGTTATGCTTGAGGTCTTCAAAACTCCTAAGCCAAGTCAGTTGACAATGTTTCCTATGCTCTCACATCTTATGGAAATGAGGGCACCCCAAGCAAAGAGATGGTGTCTTCAGACCCTTAGGATAAAAAAATGAAGTTTTATGTTCTTGTATTTTAGTTTCCTTTATAGCTCTTTTGGATGTAGTTGAGATATATTTAGGACTTTGAATTTCAATAGCTTTTTTGGAATCACCACATATTTTTAATTTTTGAAACTTTGTAATTAATATTGTGGGTGATTCAAGTATAAATAAAAATACTTGCATTATTTTGTTCAATTTTAATTTTTTATGGATGGTTATTTGAGAGAATTTTAATCCAACCTTTCTATTTTTTAGGCCAATTTAAAATCTTTTTAGCTCATGTGGTTCATTTAGTTGTCATGGAGTTTCCCACAGTCAATCTAGATGACTTCGTATCGACCTGTATTGATAACACCTTACGTATGGTGGATTATCATGAATATTTCCTTGAACAAGGTGATTCCAATTCTCAAATTAGTTATCCACTTATTACACTCTAAATTGACTTTAGGGTACCCAAGGAGGATGTTATTCCCGTGATGATTAGCCTATTATTGATTGGTGTAAATAATAACTATGTTATAAAGGTATCCATTGAGCATCTCATGGCTGAAAGGGTTGAAGCCAAAGGTACAGGGTTATGCTCTTCTAATGATTCAATGCAATCTGAAGCAATAAGGTTACCTAGCGAGAGTCCTTCTTGTGTCAAGCCACCAAGGGGCTCTAAACATCATTCCTCCAAAATTCATGTTACTAAGTTAGGTAATGATGCTGATGGCGTGCCCTGCATGGTTTATTCTGATAAAAACCTTCCCTTATTGTTTAAAAAAGGTATATTTGGTAACAAAAGTGCTTAAGATGACCTGTATCATCATTTTAGAACTCTTAAAGATTTTTTAACTATTTCTTAAGTGATAAAGGAAGGCTCACTTTGGCACATAGTTGAACGATACTTGCTTGATATAAGTATTATTCACCTACTTTAATTCTTTTTTTTAATACCATATTTTCTTGTAGTCGATATCGATAGTGTAGGACTTCGAGTAATCTGCTTGGCACATAGTTCACACAATGAAGTTCGTCTCATTTCTGAGGATCACACCGTATATGGATAGAACTTATAACAGGGACTTCAATCATTTCAATTTCTTTGAAAGAAGAAAGGGCATCCTGTGAACTTGAAGGTTTACACAATGAAGTTCGTCTCATTTATGAGGGACAAGAAATAATCCTTTGAGAGAATAAGTCAGGAGGTTGATCATTAGAAGAAAAGGTTTTTTGAAGAACAAAGGTCCTTGGGTAATGTTGAAAGATATGAGCAATTTTCTATTTGATGTATTTGTATTATGGACTTCTTTTAATCAAATAATTTGTTTCCTTCTCATTATCTTCAATCTGTTTCATTTTATTTATGTGGGTTTCACACGTTTTTTTCATTTTAAAGTGGAGTTTTGATGAGTTCTTAAAAAGCACAAAAATTATTATAATTTAATATATTTTAATTGATTAAATAAATTTATATTTGTATGATTTTATCATATTTTTATATAAATTTTTCTTTTCATAATCAAGGATATTTTTATTATTATTCAAGTATTTTCGTTCAAAAATAATTTAAAGGCTAAAAAAAATTACTAGAGGTAATATATCACAAATATGTTGAGAAAAAAAGAGGAAAAGTAAAAATAAAATGGAAAAATGGATGCCCACGCATAGCCAACACACGCTCGCTCATGCTCACGTGTATCCAGCACCCGCCCACATGCTCGGGCATAGCTATCATATGCCTGTGCACCTCACGTTCATGTTACGCTAAGTCCCACGTGCGCTAGTGCCCAACCCGCTGCAAATCTTGCCCTACACGCGTGCTAACCTGTCCAAATGCATCCAAAACCAATTTTTGAGATATTTTCCCACTTGTTTAGCATTTTCTCACCTATAAAAGGACCTTCTACCCCAATCTCCAATGACATAATTTATCATCTCTTTTCTCTCTCTTTCTCTATCTCTCTCTCTAGAAGTCTTTCTTTATTTTTTAGTTTTTTTGGTTGTAAAGTTCTTCTCTTTTTTAGAAGAACTAGTTATGTTTTTGTAGATTTCTAGTTTTTGATTCAATAAACGGAAATACAAATCTTTTTAGAGGTTTTCAAGCAACAAAATTAGCATCCAAGTTCTATAAGGATTCTTTTGAGGTATAATTTTAAAATGAATTCTTTACGATTATTTTTTTGTTTTATTCTTATATGTTATGTTTAATTTTTCTATGATTAAATATAATATTATGATTAAATTTAACATGCCTGACTATTTGTAAATATGATATAATAATAATGATGTTATGCTTGCGAAATATTAAATAGGTAAAACGTTTCAATAAAATAAATTGATTTTGTTTTTATTCAAGATTTTATATTAAGGATGTTAGAGAAAAATATATTATTTTTCATTACAAACTTAAATCTAATATTTTATTTGTTAATACAATCGCCTGTTAGTACTTAGATAATTAAATTCTTAGGTTTAATTTGGATACTTTGAATAAAGTTTAAAATATCTAACCTCACCAAATGTGTCATTTAAATGGCTCATTTTCAATCTATTAGAAAAAAATGAATTAATTTAATTAACTAAATTAATTATCGATCTCACCCATAGATATTAATTGGTTTGTTTAATTAACAAAGAATATCTAACTACATCAAAAGTGAGATTTATATAAAAAATAAAGAATCAATAAATATCAATTTATATATTTGACAAACTAAATAATATGAACAAACATAATTAACTTAATTAATATATTTATAAATACTCTACTGTTATAAATGATAAAAATTTGCATAACTATTTATTGAATCCATATCTATGTTTATTTTTTATTAGGAAACACAAAAAAAATCAAAATCTTGTAATAGGATGTTTAGGATTTAATTTAATTTTTAAAAGATTGAATAATAAATTAAAAATCATATATATTCCGTCATTAGATCGACCTTGGGAGTATAGTTGTCATTTTCTATAAAATGATTCGTGCACTTGCAAGAGTTTTACAAATATAAAACCAAAGTATATACAAAATTGATATTGCTAATCTTATGCTAGTTTTGTCTCATCAAGGTTCACGTTTGATAAATCACAATCCTTTCTTAAGATGAGCAATACAACTTTTATACCCACATCCCAAGTAGGGGAGACCATTTTGTCTCTTCATTCCATACTTAGAGGTTATTTCCTTATTTTATTTATGAGATAAGAGACAGAGACAAGTCCAAAAAAAAATTCTTAACTTGTCTTGTTTATCCCAAAGGGGAAGTTCATGTTTGTGGACTCACAATCCTTTCTTAGGATGGGCAATATGCTTCTTATACCCGCATCCCAAGTAGGTGGGACTATTTGGCCTTCTTACTCCGTACTTGGGGATTATCATGTTATTTTATTCGTGAGATAGAAGACAGAGACAAGTTGGAAATGAAATTCTTCACTTATATTGTTTATCTCAAAGGGGAGGTTCGCGTTTGTGAACTCACGGTCTTTTCTTAGGATGGGCGATTGGTGCTTCAGTTTTGTATTTATAAAATAGTTCGCAAGTGCACGAATCAATTTGTATAAAATTATAAGTATTCAAAGTCGGTCTAAGGAAGAATTATATGATTTTTAAATAATTTAAAAATTCTTAAAAATAAAAATTAAACCTAAACATTATGTCACAAAGTTTGAGTTTTGAAATATCTAAACTAATAACATAAAATAAAAAATAGATTCAATAAACCTCAGGCTAATAACATTAATCATTCAACGGGGAATTTATGTAATAAATTAGTTAATTAATCATATTTTCTTAATATTAATTAAGTTATTAATGATATAAATTGATATTAATGATTTTTCCTTTTTGTAAGCAAGTGTACTTAGGATGGGCCAAATTCTTTATTATAAGAAACCAATTAATCTCTTTAGCGGGCCTACCAATTGATTAATTATTAAATTATGATTTATTTCTAAGAAAATAACAAACCATCTAATTACTGCTTTAGACGGAATCAAATAATTGAGACTCTCATTCAAGATGTCACAAAGTTCGATTAATAAGATTGATGTATCTTAGAACCAACTTTCAGATTTTTAAACTACTATAAAAATATTTTGTCAATATATTTTCAAATAGTAATTCTTATAAAAAAATCTTTACAATAGAGCATGACTCTTAATCAAATTTAGACAATTACATCTAATATCTAAAAATATTATTCTAAATCAGATCTAGATAATCAAATATTAAATTTTACTTTTATATTTAAAGTTTGCAATAAAAAAAATATATTGTCACTATATTTTTTTTGTTACAAACTTTGTAGAATTTTTTAATGGAAAATTAAAGATCAATTTATTTTATAAAAATGTTTTACTTATGTTAATATTTTCAGCCAGCCATGATTAATTTAATAAATGATTAGTAAATTGAATATAGTAGTCAAAAAAACACATAAAATTAATCTAAAAATAAAAGAATACATTTAAATTATACTTTAAGAATATTCTTCCAAGCACAAAATTCCAATATTGTTTTTGTATCTAAAAAAACTCCGAACATATTTGCTAATACTATTTATTAAATTAAAAGAACTACTAATATATAAACTAAACTTAATTAACTCTCAAAATAAAGAAAACTTTGAACCTAAGAAAAAGATTTAAGAGAAAAGAGAGAGTGGTGAGTTCTTGGGATGATGATTACAATGAGATTTAAGGGTTTATATAGGGTTAGAAAATGCTCAAAAAAAGAGAAGAATATGGATCATATGATCAAGTTCCATGGCATGCATTTCTTTTGCGCCACATCATGAGATAATATATAATACATTTGAATCTCAATCCATAAGTTCCGTTCCATAGCACACTTAAAAGATCGTTATGACCCGTTTGTTTTTGCATTGTAGAAGCCATTTTATTTAACATCCCTTACATTTAATTTGGAACATATGTAAGGCTTACATATGTTATTCTTTTATGCTTTATGATTGCAATGGAGTGATTCCGAGTACAATTTTTCTACAAAAGTTTATCAATTGAATCAATTTAAAGCTATAAATACCTGAAAACAACAAAACATATCCATGGTTTCGAAAAGATAGATTTGCTAAAATGATAATCAAATTATGAAAATAAAAATATATTTTAACATTTAAAGGGCATAAAATCACATTATATTTAATGTTTTTAAGTACTCATCACAATCTCTAACTAGCTTCTTCCTAGTCTCTAGTAAGAAAAGCGAAAAACTAAAATAAAATTAAATATCATAAATCATTTTTGTAGATTGCCAAGGTTTTATTTAGCATGTAAAATAAACCTTTAAACCCTAGGTTTCTCTAGTGGACGAGTTTAAGTGTCGTGAGGGCTTTCAAAGATGATACTTATAAGTATCAAACTAAAATACAAAACATTTTAAAAAAACAAACAAATAACAAATTAAAATTTTAGAAAAGTAAAAATCTAAAATAAAAGATAACAAAATAAAATAGCATTTATATATCCCACATAAAAAAATGTATCAATAATGATTTACCCAATTTCAGTATTTGAAATTTGAATTCACTTCAACTATAACCTCACAAATCATACTCTCAATATTATACTGATCTTATGGGTTCAAGCACTCATTCAAAAGTATATGTGAATAGAGTTTATGTCAAGAAATAAACTAATATTAGGTTCACATATGTCCAAAGATAAGAAAAGGCTCAAAGAAGTGCATAATATTGATCTCATGAAATGAATCAAATGATAAGATTTATAAAGAAATCAAATACTATCTCATGCATCAAACAAAATCATCAAATAAAAATTTCAAGTTATATGCCTTTTATAGATGAAGAAAATGCAATGATTTTTAGGTGATTTATTTCTTATCTTTCTTTTGTATTAACCATTTCTCACAATTGTGTAGTATTTTTGGGTCATAATATATAGTTTATACTATTCATTTTCTCTCTCTTATTTTTATTTTTTATTTTCTCTTTCTTTATAAAGATGTTCTTTCTATTTTTATAGAAAGAACCCAATTACATTTTGTACATATTTTGTGTGACTTAGTGAGTGACTAGATTTGACTTTCTTTTGTATTAGCTTAGTTAACCCAATATTTAATTCTTTTTTTCTATTTTTGGAAGTCATGCATGAATGAAAAAGAGAATATATTTTCAATTTTTACTTGAGTAATTTAATTTAAGCAATAAAAATAAATATATGACATTTTATCGGATGTAAAAATCATAGCATTCAATGCAAAACCAATAGAAATCATCTAACAATTTGAATAATCAAGAAACGTGTTTAAAGGAGTAGAAAAATATTATCAATTAGAATGAAAAGATAGACGCTCAAAATATTCTCACAATATAATCTCCATAATATAATTTCTAAACATCAATTTTGAGTTTATCTCAATTTCAACATTTTATCATGAGATACAAATTATGACAAAAACTAAATAATTATCACGTTACTCCATGATATGCTCAATAAATTAATCTAAAAGTGCAAGAATTAATTATTTGCTTAAAATTAACTAAAATACATGATATTTTTTAAGAATTTTTTTAAAATTAAACCTAAAATTATTAAATCAATAAAAATAAATAAAACCAAAAAAATAAAAATAAAATAAATAAAAATATAAACATATGTTTAATAAAGAAATTAAAATTTGTTAAATTTTATGTAATTATAACTTTTCTCACCCCACAATCTAGAATTTACATTACCCTTAATATAACAACATAAATTAAAGATAAAGAGAAAAGTTGTCAATTAACTGAACGTGCTTATTTATTGATGTGGAAATGTAGGTGTATCCATCCGTTTCAAATATTTTAATTCACAGAGATATAATATTGAGTATTTCTTACGCATCTCAACAAACAATTATAAATTAAATAAACATTGTTCACATAATAGGAAATAAAATAAAATATAAAACAAACATAAATAAATAACATATCATAATATCAAAAAATCAAAAAATCTAAACAATTAAACTAAAGTAAATAATATTATCTATAATGATGGATTGTCTCTCATCTAGCACCATTTTAACATCTTAGCAAGACGTAGTTGCCATATGAAGCTTAGATTAGTTCACTAGTATGGACTCAATGTCTTCTACGTTGTGTCCACTTTCTAAATAAGATCTACACAATGCTTATTGATGTTGAACATTTTTTGTGTCTTATGATTTAATAATTTCACCGCTCCATTCAAAAATAATTGGATAATTGTGTACGGTCAATCCAACCTTAATCCTTGGAAATAATGTTAGACGATAGTTAAATAAACTAATTTTCATTCCAAGAATAAAAAACTTACAAACTAGCCTATTGTTATGATAGCACTTGGTATGATATTTTCATATACTTTATCCTTAATCCTTATGTTCGAGTTCAAAAAATAGGTGACATGCTTTTCTAAAGATTAATTGATAAGAGCTTATTTCAATGGGTGTTTTGTATGCTACGTGGTAATCCCATAAAGCATCAGTCAACTTGATTACCTTATCCTTCCTTGAAGGATGCATAATGCATTCCAAAATGCCTTATGTTTTCCTATTACTCAGTTCCACTTGACCTGAATTTGAGGATAATATAAAGTAGTCACTTTGTGTGTGATGTTATGCTTCTTCAGTACTCTATCAAAAAGTTTGTTGCAAAAATAGCTACCTCTATCACTTATTATTGCTCCAGGCATCCCGAACCCACTAAATATTGAATCCTTTAAGAATTTCACAACAACATTGGGATCATTTGTTTTAGTGGGTATTGTTTCTACCTTCTTGGACACATAATCAATAGTAACCAAAATATATTCATTTCCAAAAGATGGGAGAAAGGGACCCATAAGTTCAATCCTCCACACATCAAATAGTTTAATAACTAAATTAGATGTAAAATATATTTCATCTCGTTTTTCAATAGTACATGTCCTTTAACATCTATCATAATATGCATAAAATATATGAGCATCTTTAAAAAAAATTGGCCAATAAAATCTAGACTATAAGAAAATAGCTCAATCTGGATTTTTCTCTTCAAGCATACACCTTTGGATGATTTGATCTTGACCTATCTTTAATAGATAAGGGTATTTTGATATTAATGAGTGTTTTGCTAGTATATATATGACATGCAAATGTTTATCAACTATTTGTCCCAAAACTATTCGTAATGTATAATCATAAGAATTACACATAATTTCAAATGGGAGAGACTAATTAGGTGCCAAATAATAGGGTGGATGTTAATTAATCCTTTAAAGTATTAAAAGCAACAAGGAAGTTTTCATTAAAATAAAAATAGACATCATTTGATAGTAAATGACATAAGGGAATTCTTAGTTTAGAAAAGTCTATAATAAATCACATATAGAAACCTGCATATCCTAAGAAGCTTCTAATCCTCTTAACAGATGTATGGTGGTTTTGCAATCAACTCAGTTTTTGCCTTGTCAACATATGAATGCTTAAAAAACACTAAAATTATCATGATTTAATGTATTTTAATTGAATAAATATATTTATATTTGTATGATTTTATCATATTTTTATATAAATTTTTCTTTTTAGAATCACGAGTATTTTTATTATTTTTAGGAATTTTCATTCAAAAAATAATTTAAAAATTGAAGAAAAATAATGGAGGCAATACATCACAAATATGTTGAGAAAGAAATGAGGAAAAGTCAAAACAAATGGAAAAATGGACAAAAGTGCCAAGTCACGTGCACATCATGCATGCCTCGTGCTCATTCACGTCGAGTCTTGCGTGTGTGCATGCCCAACTCACGCCCATGTATAGCTAGCACACGCCTAGAACACTCCCGTGCACAGCCAGAACAAGTTTGTGTCGATTCCCCCACACGTGAGCGCACGCCTTTGTTGAGCCCCACACGCGTAAACACACACCTACGCTTGACCAACACGCATCTGTGTGCACCAATGATTATCTTCCACAAATCTTTCCCCCCACACGCGTACTAGTCTATCCAAACGCATCCAAAATCAATTTTTGAAATATTTTCCAACCTTTTATGGCCTTTTTCTCATCTATAAAAGGACTATTTATTTCCCCCATGTAAAAATCATCCCTCAAAATCTCTTTTCTCTCTCTCTCTCTCTAGTTTTTAGTTTTTTTAAGTTTTAAAGTTCTTCTCTTTTTGAGAAGAACTAGTTATGCTTTTATTGATTTATAGTTTTTGATTTAATAAACAGAAATGCAAATCCGTTTAGAGGTTTTCCAACATCAAAATTAACATCAAAATTTTGTAAGGATTCTTTTGAGGTATAATTTTTAAATTAATTCTTTATAGTTTTATTTTATGTTTTATTCTTATATGTTATGTTTAATTTTTCTGTGATTGAATTTAACATGACTGACTGTATGTAAATATGATATAATAATAATGTTGTTATACTTGCAAAATATTAAATAGGTAAAACATTTGTATAAAATAAATTTATATTTTTCATTCAAGATTTTAAATCAAGGATGTTAGAGAGAAATATATTATTTTTCTTTACAAACTTAAATCTGGAAATTAGATTATAAGGTTTAATTTTTTGATATCATTTAAAGTAGTGTTTTTTTATTTGTTGGTACAATTACCTGGTAGTTAGAGTGAAGCTCTATTTCTAAAGTTTTTTATAAGAACTATTATTCGAAAATGTATTGACAACATATTTTCAATAATGGTTTTAAAACTTGAAAGTTAGTACTTGAATAATTAAATTCTTAGGTTGAATTTTGATACCTTGAATAAAGTGGCTTTATCTAAAGTTGTGATTAGATGGTTTGCTATTTTCTTATAAATAAAGCTGAAATTTAATACTTAATTAATTAATAGACCTCGCCTAAGGATATTAGTTAATTAATATTAAACAAAAGAATTTAGGTCCCGCATAAGGACACTTTCATACCAGAAAGAGAAAATCAACAAATATCAATTTATATCTTTAATAACCTAAATAATATGAGCAAACATATTTAACTTAATTATTATATCCATGAATACTCTACAGTTATGAATGATAAAATATTGTATTATTATTTATTGAATTCATATCTATGTTTTTTATGTCATTAGATTAGGAAACAAAAAACAAAATATCGTAATAGGATGTTTGTGATTTAATTTCATTTTAAAAATTTGAATAATAAATTAAAAACCACATATATTCATTCCTTCGATCGACCTTGAGAGTATACTTATTATTTTCTATAAAATGATTCGTACACTTGCAAGAGTTTTACAAATATAAAACCAAAGTATCTACAAGATCGGTATTGCTAACCCGATACCGATTTTGTTTCATCAAGTTTTTTGCGGCATTACTAAGGATTGGAATATAATATTTAAATTATTTATCAAAATTTTGAAAAAAATTGTGTTGTAAATAATTGTGATTTTTCTTATTTATTTTGTGTTAAAAAAATTTAATTTTTGACTTTTAATTAAAAGAAATTTAAACTTCAATTTATTTAATTATTTTATTTTCTAAAGAAAATAACTATGTAATAGCATAAAAAGTAAATGTCTAAGGGAGTTATGTCTAGAAGACTAGTTCTTGGAAACCTTTGTACCACTAGTCTTTCCCGGGAACGTTGCTTTGTCTAAGAGGATGGTTTTTAAAGATATTTTGTCCCAACATTCTTTCCTGGGAGCACTCTTGGTTAATACTGACTATGTTATTTAACTTAAAGGTCAACTTAACTTGTTTGTTTAGTATTTTTATTTTCTCTAAATTTTTGAGTAGTTATTTTATTATTTTTTCCTTTTTAATTGATAGTTGTTTTAAATTTATGCTTTCACTAGTCTATGTATGGTAGGAGATCCTTAGGAAACCCTCTTACACCATACATAGATGATATTCATAAATTTAAACAATTTTCCACAAGGTTGAATTCTAACCATTAGCCTATTTTTTAGCCAAACACAAAAACCAAGCCTTAATCCTCTACCGGAACCAATAGAAATGGGAGAAACCCCACATGTTAGGGAAACCACCATGAAGGAGTTTGCACGGCCTATAATAGGCACAAAACTGCCTCTATCCATCTCGGTGAAGTTGCTCGAAATTGTTTGAACCTGTAGATATTAATAAAAAGTAAGAGTTCATTTCTCAAAAATCTATTACCTTTTGTAGATTAATAATATAAAACAAAAATTAAGATAACATATCACTTAGCTCTAATATATAAGTATTATGAGAAGTATCAATAAAAATAAACACTAACCACAAGTTACAAAAGAAAATAAATTATACTAAAAATAACTTAGTATACAAAAATACTAAACATAAAATAATTAAAATAAATAAAAGAAAAGAAAAATAATAAAAGAAAAAAATTAATAAATAAATAAAAGAAACATTATTCCTCTCTTGAGCCAAAAACTTGATACTTGAGTTTTGTATTTATAAAATAGCTTGCAAGTACACGAATCACTTTGTAAGAAACGATAAATATACTTTCAAGGTTGATCTAAAGAGAAACTACGTTGTTTTTAAATAATTCAAAAAATCCTTAAAACAAAAATTAAACCTAAATATTTTGTCACAAAGTTTGGGTTTTGAAATATCTAAACTAATGACATAAAATAAAAGACAAATTCAATAAACTTCAAGAAAATAATATTAATCATTCAATAGAGAAATTATGGGATAGATTTGTTAGTTTGTCATGCTTGCTTAATATTAATTAAGTTATTAATGATATTATTTTTGTGTAAGAAAATGTCCTTAGACACAAATTCTTTGATAATAAGAAACCAATCAATATCCTTAGATGGGTCTACCAATTGATTAATTATTAAATTATGATTTATTTATAAGAAAATAATAAATAATATAATTACTTCTTTATGTGGAGTCAAATAATTTAGACTCTTATTCAACGTGTCATAAAGTTGGATTAATAAGATTGATGTATCTTAGAACTAACTTTCAGATTTTAAAACTACTATAAAATATATCGTCAATATATTTTGAATAGTAATTCTTATAAAAACTTTTGAAATATGACATCATACTATTTAGATATTTACATCTAACATCTAAGAGTGTTAATCAAGATCAGGTCTAGATAATCAACTCCTAAACCAAAATTTCATATTTTAAGTTTACTATAAAAAATATGTTGTCGTTATATTTTTCTATAACAAACTTTGTAGAATTCTTAATGATGAAATAAAGATCAATTTATTTTCCAAAATATTTTACATACGTTAATATTTTACAATCATAACAACATTACTAATATCCCATAGTATTTTCAGTTAGAAATGCTTAATTTAATAAATGATCAATAAATTAAACATAACATTTAGAACAACACATAAAATTAATCTAAAAAATAGAAGAATAAAATTAAATTATACCTCAAGCATATTCTTCCAAGTACAAAATTTGAATATTATTTCTGTATCTGAAAAACCTCCAAACAGATTTGCCAATATTATTTATTAAATTGAAAGAACGAATACTACATAAATTAAACTTGTTTAACTCTCAAAACTAAGAGAAGAAATTTGAAACTAAGAAAATTAAAAAATTAAAAAATTAAGTGAAAAGAGAGAGCTAAGAGTTACTGGGATGATGATTACAATGAGGTTTAGAGGTTTATATAGAGTTAAAAAAATGCTAAAAAAAGAGAGAAAAATATGGATCGTATGATCGTGCACTATGACATGCATTTCTTTTGCACTATAACATAAGATAGTCTGTAATGCATTTGAAATTTGATCCACAAGTCCTATGTCGTGGCACACATAAAAGATCGTTGTCACCATTGTGTTTATGCACTTCTAGAAGCCCTTTTGTTTTATACCTGATAACTGTATTTTATATAGTTAGTTTCATCTATTTTATTAATTATAATTGCTATATTCTTGACATTTTTTTAGTTAATTTTAGTTTAATAAATTAATATTTACTGTTTTTTATAAATTTTAATAAAATTAAATAATTTGTATCGAAAACGTACTTAATTCCAAAAATATAATTTCAAATAAAAGAGTGTTTAATTACAATTTATAAAAATCAAAAATATAATTTAAATTAAAATCGGGCTTAATTTTAATTATTAAAAGTTTAAAAATTTAATTTAAATTAGAAAAGGGCTTAACTGTAATTAAAGAAAGTGTAGAAATTAATTTGAATTAAATTTGTGGGTCAAAATGCAATTAATAAAAAGTTAAATTTCTACGCAGGAGAAGAGCCACTCGCGACATTCACAACGCCCAACACACACCACTCGATCATCCCATCACGATCAAGATTTGGCACGTGATATCTGTTGTGTGTTTTTTTTAACACATAAAAACGTGCAAGCATACACGGTCACAAGTAATAATATTTGATAAGTAAGTTATCATTCCCACGGAGATTTGTTACTACAGTTTGTTGAGTACTAAAATTATATCTCTCTGATTTTATTCAAAACGATTGGTGATTGTAACAAATTTAAGAAAAGAGTTCAATAACAAAATAAAAGAAATCTAGGATTGCAGTTTTTCACCAAATTAATCAACTCAAATCATTTTATTTTCTTTTGATTTATATTTTTTAGTACATTTAATTTGTCAACCGAAAACTTCTAATTTTATTCATACATCTCTTCCGAGCTCCGTACAAACACACCTCGTTAAATTAATTCACTATATTCCTATGAGAATTAAATTTACCGAGATTCATTACGTTTTAAGTTTTCAAATGGCCACACATACAATTAGGGTATATTCCTATCCTTCATCATACATGTCATTCTATTTACGAGCAATATACACACAAATACCTCTTCCGAGTTTATTTATGTGCCACAGATCGTTTTGATAAGATTCGTAAATAATCAAAAAGCATTAAGCACAAAATAGAACGAACAAATCGAACGTCTTATAAATCTATCAAACATAATTAAAATAAAAGCTTCATAAATTAAGATCAAATGCAACCCTAGAAAAATTAAATTACTTCATAAAATTAAAATAAAAATTACAACAGATATAGAAAAATAAGATGAAGAAGAAGAAAAATTAAAACAAAACTTAGAACAAATATTTGACACACGCAGAACACAACAAAAGCCAAAAAATGGCTTCTACGTGTTCTACAGTCCAAAACCGAACAACACAAAAACTAAACTCTCCCCAAAACTCCAAAACTTTTTTATTCTATCATCTTATCTCCTATTGATAGCTAAAAATAATACATCTAAAATATTACATTTTTTATTTTATTTTTTTATAAAAACGCGTAAAAATTTGTATCGAAACTAAAATCGACGCGTATCGAAATTTGATATTGAAACCTTATTTTAATTCACGCGTGAGACAGGGCGTCGTTTCTGTATTTTTTTAATTCATTATACATGCCACGTGTTAGCGTCTGATTCGCTGAAAGGATTTAAAGCGAACACGTGGCAGAATTTCATTGGTTGCGGGAAACAGGCGCACGATGGATTGTCGCACGAGAGACAACGGTTGCAACGCGGCATGATCCTACGCTTTCGCGCACATCGTAACATGACACGTGTCATAATATGATTGGCTTAAAAATAGTGTGTGACACGTGGCATCTTCTGATTAGCGGCAAGGATTCGTGAAGACACGTGGCATCAATTGATTCGCTGAAAATCCAGTTGCATACAGAGATCAGAGGCATGCGTAACGTGGGGGACAACGGCTGGACGCGTCAGACACGTGGGTCCCACTGCACGCCGGCCTGCACAGTAGGTGGGCCTCACTCAGGCGCCGAGCCGCATGAAACAGAATCTGCACCCACGCGATTTGGTTGGGCGTGATCTGGACGCGCGAATCTCAATCGTTTCTTTTTTGATCGGACGGTCCACGTTTCGTGCGTGGTTCTTCTCACCTGCGCAAAAAATTAAACTTTCTTAATTGCATTTTGACCCACAAATTTATTTCAAATTACATTTTCAACTTTCTTTAATTACAGTTTAGCCCTTTTCTAATTTAAATTAAATTTTTAAACTTTTAATAATTAAAATTAAGCCCGATTTAAATTTAAATTATATTTTCGACTTTTATAAATTGCAATTAAACACTCTTTTATTTGAAATTATATTTTTGGACACAAATTTGCAATTAAGTACGTTTTCGATACAAATTATTTAATTTTTATTAAAAAATATAAAAAACAGTAAATACTAATTTAATCATCGAAAATTAACTAAAAACATTAAGAACATAACAATTATAATTAATAAAATAGGTGAAAATAACTATATAAAATACAGATATCAATATCCACACGCAACAAAAGCGATTGGGCCGGAATTCCTGAAGTACGCAGCTCGGCACATATGGAGCCTATCAGCCGCACAGACTGGGACCCACATGTCGGCTGCGCAGAATTTCCCGGAGGCACATCGCTCACCATTGGATGAGTTGAACGGTCCAGATTGAAGCGTGTGGAACAAGGTTGTCGTGCACCCTCACGTTTCAATGAAAAATAAGCAGCCACGTGTCTCCTAAATATTCCAGGCAATAACATGACGACATGTGGCACGTATTTGGTAAAATAAAAACGCAGAAACGGCACCCACTTCTAGCCGTTTACATATTCTAGCGTGAGGAAATCTCATGCGTTGCGGTCCATCTGATCCCCATGTCCCCGGCCTGCCCGTCCAATGAAAAGGTGGCACGTGTCTTTGTATTTCTCGCAGCCAATCACATGGCAACACATGGCATGCGTAAAAAAAGAAAAAAATTCAGAAACGCGCAGAATGGTTTTCACGCGTGTTGTTATTTTAATTCCCCCATTTATTTTCCTCCACTGATAAAAAAAATAAAAAAAATAATTGTAAAGTGGGGATATATTTTGTATGCAAAAATCATTTTAGAGAGTTTTTTTTGGAGTTTCAGTTTTTCTTCTTTCATTTTTTCAGCTCACCGTTCTCTTGTTTTTCTTTTTCTCTCTTGAGCATTTTTCATTTTTCCTCTCTGCGTGTTTGGTTTAACACGCAGAATGTTTTATTTTGACATTTTGTGTTGTATTATCTTAGGGAAATTACAGAGAAAGAAGTTGACGAAGAAGAAGAAAAGGGAAGAAATTGTTTTTTCATTGAGGAATCGTGAAAGAGTTTCTCCTAACCTATTTTCTTTTAATTTTTGTTTCTCTGCAATGTTTTATTTTTGTGGTGTTGTAATTTTAATTTCTGCTATGAACTAATCTATTTGTTCTAGGATTGCAGTGTAGCGTAAATTATGAAACTTGAATTAATTATTTTTGAATGATTTATGGAACTATTTTAAGTTGTTTATCTTATCTGTGTTTAATGCTTTTAATTATCGAAAGATTAATTAACTGATATGTGACACTTAAATAAACTTGAAAAAGGAATTTTTGTGTGTTGCTCGTGATAAAATAACGTATATACATAAGGGATAGAAATATACTTTTATTGTATGTATAACTTTTTGAGAACTCAGAACTTAATTCATCTGGTTGAATTTAATTCTCATAGGAATATAGTGAATAATTTTAACTGGATGTGTCTGTATGGAGCTTGAAAGAGATATATGGATAAATTAGGAGTTCTTGGTTAACAAATTAAAACATGAAAACATAAATCAAGAGAGAATAAAATATTCAAGTGAATTAATTTGGGTAAACTGTAATCCTAGAATTTTCATACAAACTGTTAAAAAGAAAAAAAAATATTAGTTAGTCAAACTGCATCAAATTATTGATTGTGTGGATAAAATCAGGTTTAAATAATTTTAGTAATTAACAAAAGTTGATAACAATTCTCTGTGGGAACAATAATTTACTTATCATATTATTACTTGTGATCGTGTATACTTGCACGATTTAATTTTCTTAAAAAAGACAACAATACCCCTTATATTTGGGTTGAAACATATGTAAGGCTTGCATATATTATCCTCTTATGATTCATGGTTGCAATGAAGTTCTTCAAGGAAAATATTTATTAGTTGAATCAATTTGAACCTATAGATACTTAAAAAATAACAAAGCATACTCGTGATTCAAAAAAGATAGATTTTCTAAAATGTTGATAAAATTATGAAAATACAAATTTATTTTAACATATAAAGTGTATAAAATCATGTTATATTTAGTGCTTTTAATCACTTGTAAGTTCTATTATTCTCGTGTCTGTGTGTTGGCTTCTCTTATACAAAAAATAGTGTCAATTATTTTACTTTGTGCTTTTATCTTCATATGAATAAAGTTGATTACTACGGATCAGTAATTCACACACACATATAGTTAGGTACAATTTGTATGTGAGCATGTTTACACATATCATTGAGTTGGTTTTCATAGTGTGCATGCTAGGTTGAGATCGTTGGTTTTCGATGAGTGAGCTTACGAGTGAGCCAATGTTGCCTCTTGTGTTGGGTTCACTTTAAGTGTGGGTATTTATATAGTCTACTTGGAAATTTTTGGAAATGAAAAAAATGTGAACTTTTAACACCTCATCAACTAGCTCGCCACTATACTCACTACCATCCTCACCACACCTTGCTCTATAAATACCCCACTCATTTATCTCTTATTTACCCCTTGTTTAAGAGCGATAATTCTACCAAAATACACACCAAGATTTATATTTGATCACAAAATTATTTTGGATAGTATATATTTAAGAATCAGTCATTTTTGTGAGCGTAGTAATCAAATCATAATCAATGTGAGTATGTGATTTTCCTGTATGTTTTTCCATAGATGATTTTATATTATTAGTAGACTGTGTGCCCCATGAGGTTGTGAGTTGATACACTTATGTTACTTATAATTGCTTTTCAATCATATCAAATTGGGTAGTGTTGGCTATAGAGGATAGCTAAGTTTGAGTATAGAACCAAATAGTTATGAAAGTAGTAAGTGAAGAGCAGTAACAGACTGTTTAGATGAAGGTCCTGATCGATAGACATAATAGTGATCATTACTATTTAGTGAATTATTTTCAACTAAGTGGTTTCCTTAAGCAAGTTGAGGATGTTACCATATCGATATGGTCGTTATATGGGTTTACCTCATTATGTTAAGTGTTATGCATGATTTCAGTTTATGTTAGTACAACCCAAGTTTATGGTGTACATGTTTCAACATACTATTAAACTTTGATTAGAAATAATTTGTTATTTACCTGCTTTCTATTTGACATATAATATTTATTATTAAAGTTTTCTACTTATGATATTGTACATTCTGTGCTTGTGTTATGTGAATTGTATATGTCTTATTGTTCTGCTCCTTGCAAGTTAGGGATGAGTCCTTTAGGGTTTTTTTATCTCCTTACCTTGGTCCTATACAGGGTCATGGACTCCTTCAATTGGTATCAAAATAAGTGCACCACTTTTTGGCTTAATCAATCTGGTATCAATCTTGTTAACTCACTATTTCACACACACTTTCTCTATGATGAAGTCAGGAAAATGAGGTAATATATATGGACCTCAACTTTTGAATGGGCTTAACTATGCTTATTGAAAATCTCAAATGAGGGCCTTTTTTTGGTCCCAAAGAGACTGAGTATGGTTCCTTGATGGAAATGGATTGAGCTACTCTACCAAAACCCTACCTGATAATACTGTTATCCCAAACCCTATGATTCAATGAAATAGGGATAAATCCAAGGAATTTGAATGGAATAATATAGGGTTATATGATATCATCAAAGCTATGCCACCTAATGAATAAAGAAGGCTTTATATTTGTACATCTTTTAAATATGCTTGAGATATTCTAAAAACAACTTATGAAGGTACTTCAACAGTAAAAAGATCTAGAATTTTAATGTTGAATAGAGATTTTGAACTCTGTATCATGCAAAAGGATGAAAACTTTGACAAATTCTATGCATGTTTTTCAAACATTGTCAATTATTCCTACAACTTGCGTAGACCTATTAGCAAGGAAAATCATATTAAGAAAATAATCGCTAGTCTACCCTATCGGTTTCACGCCAAAGTTATTGTGCTTGAATCCATGTACAAGCTAGGTGAACTTACTATTAATAAGTTAGTTGGTGACTTGGAAGTCTTCAAACTACATCACATTTTACCAAGACAAAAGTAGATTTCTTCTGAAAAGGAAAAAAAGCTTAGCCCTTAAGACTACTAAAGGAAGTGAACCAATCAAAGATGTGTGTATCATATGTTGTGATAATGATGATTTTTGCCCTGATGAGGAGGAAATGACATTCCTTGCTCAAAGATTTACCTAGTTATTCAAGAAGAATAAACCTTCTTTTGAGACTATTGAAAGAGATACTTCCAGTTCCAAAAGCTTAGGATCTACTAGAGATGATGAAGACTTAGAAAATGGTTATGAGAAACCAAATAAAGGTCACTTGAATAAAATAAGGTGCTTTAAATGTGGAAAGTAAGGACACATTGCTACTCAATGCTTTCAAAAACTAAAATGAACAAACAAACGTGCAATGAAAGTTGAGGTCACTATTTCAGACATTACCTATAGTGAAGATGAAGACGATACTAACTTTATGGCCTTCGTTGCCACTAGTAGTGTCATTGATCCTCCTACTACTACCTTATATATTCAAGAAAAAACTACTGAGGATGATAAATTTGAAGATGAAAAGGATAAATTTCTCGATTCTTATAATTCTTTACTTTTGGAGTATATTTAATCTGAAAAGGATAAAAGAAAGACTATGGAAAACCTTGAGGAAAAAGAATGGGAGATCAACGTATTGAAGAAAACTCTAGAGGAAAAGAAGTCCATTGTTGATGAATTTTTTGATCTCACAAGCAAGTAAGGTAATTCAAAACAGGTATGATGATTTGCTAGAAAATTTAATGAAAATCATGAGGAAGTTTAAAAGCTTAAGGAATAGTTAATGGTTCCTACTTGTGATAAAGTTATTCAATCTTTGGTTAGTCTTGTGCCTTTTCTTGATCTAAAGAACGAAATTGAACAATTAAAAAGCCAGATCTTTCTTTCGCATGCTAAGCTTTTCTTTCAGAACTATAACCAAGTCTTCATTTTTTTTCTGAAGAATGATTAAAGACAAGAGGTCAAATTATCAAGAATCTTGACTCTCTTATGTAATTAATTAATCTTAGCATTCTTTTCTATAAAAGAATGAGTCAAATGATCCTTTGAGCCATCACCATATTCCATTAATAGAATGACTTTGGGGACAAGCATGAAATTGGGTACAATGAGAGGATTTCAACTTCTACAAGTGGTTCTACTAAGTTTGTCAAAGCTTCAAATTAGGAACCACAGTTAAAGTCTACCACTACCACCCCAAGAGGTAAAATTTTTAAATAGTCTCTACTAGATTCCCACAGCAAGATGAACCTTTCACCTAAAGCTAGCGCTTATCGTCTCTTTAGTAGTGGTTTGTTGTTGTACCTACTATCATTCTCACTTGTCACTACTATGGTGAGCTTGGGCATTTGAGACCACACTGCAAGAAACTGACTTCTCATCCTTATGTAAAAGTCAATATGAATGCCCTCTTCTTCTCCTTCGTGTACTACTCCTCGGAGTTAAGAGCCTTTTTGCCTAACTCTAGTTTCGGTACTTGTTGCTAGGTAGTGTCCTAGTTATGTGAGTACATCTCAGAGTTCTCCACCTTACTCTTTCACATCTCCTTCGACATGATATGGATACTGTGGCTCATATGAGCATGTTTTTGTAGGTTATATTATGCATATGAGGCATAAAGTAGAAAGAAATAAATCTACCTTAAGAAGTCTGCCTCGCCTAGTTTATATGGATGACTCAACTGAATTTTCTAAAAATTAAATAAATCATGAGTTCCATATACATTTCATGCTCACATGAGTCATAGGCTATCTCTTAGCATAGTTGCCCCTCATAAATTCTTTAAATTGAGGAATACTATTTGATCACTATTTTAGGGTGATCTGTTAAGGTTAGGTCATATATTTCCTTTTTCACTTTATTTTTCGTCGATTTATATGTGTTTTTATGTCATTTTGTTTATGTTTGTCACTTTGATTCTTCTTCTTGACTCTCTGATATTGTTTCCTTGGAATGCACATTATATTAATTATCATATGCTTTTATTTTACCTGTCTAACTGATCCTCTACTAATTTTCTCACATGCTAGTGGCTTCAAAATATCCTTTATGTGTATTTTCCTTGCATACTGCATGCCTATTCCTTTATGGATTTTGGTATACATGTCACATCATATGTTCTTCATAAAGTCAAAGTATTAGGATTATACTTTTTGTTGTCTTATCATGCATATGTCATGGCATATAGTATGTATCTCATTTGTTTTACTAGGTTCTTTGTTCCTAGACGTAGCATGTTGTGTGTTGATTCTTTGTCTATCCTTTGTTAGCTTTGGTCCCTCTTTTACCTTCTTATCCTTATGTTATGTTGTAGCTGCTTTCCTTAAAGTTAACTATGATGATTTTACAAGCATGTATTCAAGAATGTTTCACTATTTTGTACTTACTCTTGCTTGTCATGTGCATCTATATGTCATTTAGATTTTATACCTACCTTTAGGAGTTTGGACATACTTGCAATTACATGTTTATCTAGTGCATCTGGTGACACTTATGTTCTTTGTGTTGTTGTTTCTATCTAAGCATGTTTTTGTTTCTATATTGGAACTCGTGCCTTTCTCGATTGTTATGTAGTTGAGTAGAATCTCCCATTTTTTCCTTCTCTTAGGGATTTACTTGTATTGTTCACTAGTTAGTCAGCTTCTTTCTTTCTTTTGATTAGCGGTGATGCAAGTTCTGTTATTTGTCTCTTTTGAGGCACTTTTTCCCCCCTTCTTGGGCACTATTTTATGTTAAAACCTTCCTTGTCTTCGCTCTTATTAGTTTACATTTTTGCATTTCTTGAGATTGACAGGCCTTCTCTTTTCTATCCTATTTCATGTAAAATTAATTTTAGAGGGATCATGTTGTTATATGTTTCACATGTATTTGACCTAAATTGAAGTGTGGATGTTTTAACATGTGTATACCTTGAGAGCATATATGGCTAAATTTTTCTTGTTTGTTTTATCATAAATACATATTTCTCTTGCATATGCTATATCTTTGTGAATTTGTATGGTTGTTTTGAGAAGATTGTGTGAATATCCAACTTTAATGATCTATATATCTCTAACAAGCTCTAGAATCCACCATTAGTGTCTCTCAAGGAAAAATCCTAGATGATGATTGATAGAAATAGGATTTAGGCCATGCTTTAATTATTTGATCTTTTCATGTCTCCTTTGTTCTCATATCCTTAGTCTCCCCTCTTTGAAAAATTTTGGTATCCTTTCTTTTCTTTACTCTCAAATACTTACCTAGCCCAAAAACAATTTCCAACTTACCTTTTCCACTGTTTGTTTGAGCTTGTATTTATAGAGGTTATCATTGTTACCCTCTTGGTTTCTATATAAAGAAAAAGGGAATAAAAAAGGAAAATGGTTAAAAATAGATTGTTGAATTTATTAAAAAGGAAGAAGTATTGACGTTTGTTTATGTTCAAAACAAAACAGGGGGAAAGATTTGAAGATAGAAACAAAAGGATGGTAAGACTATTAAGAATGCGTTGAAGTTTGGGAAATAAAGAGAAAATAACTCATGTTTGAGGATATATCGATCATAGACATGATTGTTTGTTGATTACTTCTACAAAGATGTGCTTGAGCCTAAATGCCTTTTTTTCCCTACCCTTATCTCAACCTATCATTGCAAACTTTAAAAAGCTATTAATTTCTTAGAGGTTGGCACTTACATTAGTAGAGAGATAAAGTAATTATGGATATATGAAGCTTGGTTTAACTTGAATCTAAAGTTTGATTTTCTTTGTTCTCATAAGCATATCACACATAGTACATGTCATCAAAAAATTAGTTATACCCTTACATGAATGCGTCATGAATTGATTTACATGTGGATATTTATGTTCAATGTACTATTTATTCTTTACTAACCCTCTAATTTGTTGAACATGCTTTATTTGTTTCCCTGTTTCTATGTTTCTTGTTGTCTATTGTGTATAGATTCTTTATTGTTAGGGGTGTTTACGAGTAGAATGTATAACATGTTTATTACATCACATGTATATTTTTAGAGGGAGAATAATGTGTCTTATGTTTGCTGTCAAGGGAAGTGATATGTTTATTTTACTTCTTGCTATTTGTCCTATTTTATGAGTTTTTGTTTTTCTATCTTATTCATATGATGTTTTCTTCTCTTTGTCATCATTTTATAAGAATCATGCATAAATAGAACTGTTAGTATGACATGTTACATACATTGTTTGTAATCTCTTGTTTTTTCTGCTTTCTTATTGCATGTTTCTCGCATGTCATTCATTGCATAGTAACTATTATTGGAATGCATGACATATGTTTTCTTGGGTAGATTGAGATATTTGTACCTATACTTATCTTTGATTTCCCACACATTTAATTTGTTGCAAGTTGCATGCTCCTATCCTAATAGTGTCCTTTTCTCTTGAAGCATGTGGTACTTCTTATTATCTTTTCTTTAATCTTACCTATTGCATTGCATTAGTGTTATGATTATAGCATATTTGTATGCCTTCTCTTCCTAATATAGAGGTGTTCCCTTGTCTTTCTATGTCAAAAAGAGGGAGAAGTTTTTGTGCATAACTATATGTTTTGTTTCCATATTGTGTATTGCATGAGTTGAGTGTAGGATTGCACTATATATTATTGTCTAACTTACATGCATTTGAGGGGAGTGTGAAATAAAGATAGAGGGAGTTGTGCATTTTTTATTGTGTTTGTGCTTATCAGAGTGTACTTGTATAGGGGTATACACGATAGTATGTGGTTTGACTACACATTATATCTGCATGATTCGTTGATGGGATATGTGTTTGTTTCGTGCATGCAAGTTACAAGTGTAGAGTGAAGTTTTTGTGCTTCTAACTCACAGTGATGTTGTGGTGCTAAAATGTTCGTGTTTTAGAGTGAGATATTGGATGAGTTAATTAATAAGATGGAGCACTCAAGATGGATGCACTTGGAGTATGTGTGCCTTTTGGTTTGGTGTGTGTTTATAGGTTGTTCATGGAAATAAACAACATTAGGAAATCTTCATGATCTTCTCATACTTGATAAGTTTATGTATCTAGTTATGTAATGTTTTGATAGGAAAAACCAAAGGGAGAGAATATAAGTCTCATTGTTTTCATGTCTGTGTATTGGCTTCCCGTGTGCAAAACACAGTGTTTATTATTTTACTTAAAGTTTTCATTTTCCTCTGTGTAAGGTTGGTTATTATGGATCAATAATTCACACATGCACATAGTTAAGTACACTTTATGAGTATGTTTACACACACTATATATTTGTTTTTATAGTGTGCATTCTAGGTTGAGAGTGTTGGTTTTCGATAAGCGAGCTTACGAGTGAGCTGATGTTGTTTCTTGTGTTGGGTTCATTTCAAGTGTAGGTATTTATAGAGTCTACTTGATAATTTTTAAAAACAAAAATGTGACTTTCTAGCACCTCACCAACTAGCTCACCACCAAGCTCGCTACCATCCTCTCTACCATAATTGGCAAGGTGGTTGGGGAGGTGGCCAGCAAGGTGAACAAATTGAGCCCAATAAATGCCCCACTCCTGATCATTTCGAGTTACAAGCCCCATAAACATATATCACTCACAAGTCCGAAAGAGGTACTTTTACTGACACCACTTCTATGGGTGTTTCATCTAGTGCATTGGTAGGTTCCTCTTCTATCCACTATGCCACAAACTCATCTAGATCTTGTCCTTTCATGGCCAATTATGGTTTGTATTGTATCTCGAATTAGCTTAACTCAATGGCTATTTGGGAAAGATGACCTGATTAGTTCAGCTTGCCCAAAATGTTTTTAAGAAGATGAGAAGTCAAGACTACTATCTTGTGGGAGCTGAAATAATGTCTTAGTTTCTTGGAGGTCATCCTTATAGTGAATGCCACTTGATCGATGGATGGGTATCTTTGTTGCTCTTCAGTTAAAGAGTAACTCATATAATATATCAGTTTCTATCTTCTATCGTTATCCACTATAAGAACAGTGCTAGCAGTTTTTTAGTAAAGGTCTAGTACAAGTATAACATTATGCCCACCTTTAGGAATGGTGCTTTACTCAAGTATTCTTTAATGGATTGTAAATAAATCTCGCATTCTTCACTCTATATATATCTTTATTTTTCTTCAACAATTGAAAAAAGAGGAGACACTTTTTTGTGCACTTGGAAATAAAAACAACTTAAGGCAACTATGTTCCCATTCAATTGTTGTACCTCTTTAACGCACTTTGGAAATTTCATATTAATAAGGGCTGTGATCTTATTAGGATTTGCCTAAACTCATCTGAAAGATACTAGATATACCCTAAGAATTTTCCTGATGTTATCTCAAAGATGCACTTTTTTGGGTTAAGAAGCATTTCATAGTGTCATATGATTGATAAGACTTCTTCGAGATCAGAGATGTGATCCTTGGTGTTTTTGGTCTTAACCATAATATCATCTACATAAACCTCCACATTTCTCCCAATTTTGTCCTCGATCATTCTATTTATAAGCCTTTGGTAAGTCACCATCGCTTTCTTCAATCCAAAGGGCATTCTTGTACAACAATAAGTCCTTTCCTCTGTGATGAATGCTATCATTTTCTCATCCCTTCGATGCATTTGAATTTGGTGATATCCGAGTATGCATCCATAAAACTCATCACTTCGAATCCCGTAGTGGCATTTACTAACTAATCAATGCTTGGAAGAGGAAAACATTTTTTTGCGGTTGCGATGTTAACATCAGTGAAATTGACACACATGTGATGTTCACCCCTTTCTTTATTAGCCAATAAGACATTTGAGAGCCATGTGGAGTAGTCTACTTCTAGGGCCCACCCCACTTTCTTGAGAGAATTAACTTTGTTTTAGTTAAGGCACTATTTTCCCTTGTGGACCTTCACTTTCACTATTGAATCTATTTTTTGAATGATCCATGTTTAGTTCATGTGAGATTATATCGAGATTAATAGATTTTATCAAGATTAATATGAGGCATATCTTTCAACTTCCATACGAAAATGTCCACATTATTCTTCAAAAATCAATCATTAACTCTCGTATATTCGTGGGAAGTTTAGAACTGATCTTTACATTTTTTCCCTGATATGCTGACAAAGATAGCCTCATAGTCTTCAGAAGCGGTATCCTTCCATGTAAGTAGTGTGTATCGGTAGGTTTCCTAAAATTTTCACCCTTTGGCTACTATTTGGAGCTAGAAGAAGGTTTTGCATTCTTTATAGTGGAATTATAGCCTCTCCTTTCCATTCCTTGATCATCCTTAATTTATTTTATCCCATCTACCGTTGGATATTGACTAGTTGGTGATAGGTTGAAGGGTCTGCTTTCATTTTATGTATCCATGGTCTTCTTAATATTGCATTATAAGACGTTAGGGTGTTCAAAACAACAAAAAATGTAAGTATAAGAGCTCCTTCCATATAGATAGAGAGTTGTATCATACCTACCGACATGATAATGATGCCATTAAAATGTACCCATGGAATTTGTTATTGTGTTATTTCCTTGGTGTCTATCCCTATATTAAGAAGCATCGACAAATATAGCAAATCTAAGGAACTCCCATTGTCCACCAACACTCTATGCACCTCATAATGTTCAATTTTTATTGTGATCACTAAAGCATCATCATAAGATGGTAAAGTTTCACTTCCTTCAAAAGTTATGGGAAAGAATGGTCCTTCATGTCTCAATGTATAAATAGGTTGATGGGTATTTCTTGCTTCTCTAGTATACCTTTTCCTAGATTTATGGGAAGATCCCGACATGGTTAGGCCACTATGAATGGTGTGAATCACCCAAACGTCACCTTAGGGTGGTTGGATCGATCTATGGTCTTCCTCTCAAGTTGGATTATGAGGTATCATCTCTCTATGAGGATAAAATTTGTATGCTCTTATCTTGGACCTCTATTTCCTTCCACCAAATCTCATAAGTCCATGTTAGATAAAAAATTTCTATCTTCCACTTGAGGTATCTACAATCTTTGGTCCAACATCCTATATCCTTTTGGAAAACACAATATCTGTTAGAGTTTCTCCAAGGAGCTTTCATGGGTTACGACCATTTGACTTATTCCATCCCTCCATTCATTGCACTACTTTGACTAGTGACACTCATAAATTTGGTCCACGAAAAGAAGATAAGGCCCTTCACCTAGTCCCTAGTCTTACCCTGGGCGTTATTTTTGGCTTAAAATGAGGGGGGTTAGGACGTCTTTCTCTACTATCCTTGTTGCTAGTGATGAGTTTGTCAAATGGTCTTGACACTAAGGTTTTTGAAAGCTTCAATTCCATCTCTACATTGACAAACTTATAGGCTTCCTCATAGACCACGTTAAGTGAAAGTGGGTTAGTCTTGGTTAGTTCTATAAATAAACTTATATCTCTCTTGATCCCCTTCTTTAAGGCTTCGATAGCTATAGAGTTGAGATATTATAAGATCTACATTTTTACACTTTAAACTTAAAGCTATCGATTCTTCTAGGAGGAAGCTCTATGAACCATTTTTATGATGTATCTTAAAAAGTAAAAGCAAAAATCTTACAAAAATGGCATCCCTTTTCTCTTCAAGAATACACACACGAGCCATGGCCATTTTAAAGTGTATAACATGAGCTATGAGATCTTTCAATCCCTTATATGGTGGACATTTTGGAGCGGAGAACTTCGATGGTGGAACCATTAATTGTATGTTATTTGAGAAAGGTGACGCTAGTCACACATGGCTTCAATGTCATTTTGAGGGTAACTCATGTTGAGCCCTTACTTTATTTTTTGAGTCGAGTGTCCATTTTTTCCTTTCATTTCTTTCTCCATTTTTCTTAACTTTTCATCCCACTCTTTATTGAAACGATATGATTGAGTTTTGACAAGTTCACACGTGTCTTGGTTGGGTAACTCATGTTGGCAATAATGGGTGGTTTCATTGGTGTAATAGGGTTCATAAAGAGGTATTGTGATGGATTTGTAGGTATTGGCTATCTGTGTGTGGATCTGGGTTCCTGATGATGATACTTTCATGATGATGACTTGGTTGGAGGAGCTGGTGTATCTGTACAGTTCGAAAAAAAAACTTTTAGATTTTTCAAAATAACTTTCTTGTAGTAAAAGTGTGTGCAATTTCTTATTATCATTTTACAACTTGAAAAAAGCTTGTTGTAACTCTACAATTTGTTATTGAAGTTTTTCCATCTTTGAGTCTCCTTTTAAGGACGCTTCTTCTAAGCTAAAACTTACTAACCTAGCTACATGATGTACTGTTCTTGTAATTTCAGGGTCCTTGTACAATTGTACATATGATTGGGCAGGGGTGTGAAGTGAGTTGAATGATGGGGTAAATGCTCATTGGGATCACACTCAAAGATATTTGGCACATGATGACTTTATGAATTACTTTTATGTGATTCAAAAATGGTTCGATGACTAGTTATATTGATTAATGTAGATTTCATTATGACATTGGGTGATTCTCTTGATTTTATAAATGCAAAACCTTAAATTCTTGCTATGAACTAAAAAAAATTAAGACCAATGATAGATGCCAATTATTTGGAGAATAACTAAGTATTACAAGATTTTAGAGAGGTTAATGATCCCTTTAATGGGATACAAAGGTACATATATATAGACAACATATCCTTCAAGTGTTAACATCTCTATGAATCAACGACTTTTGACTTTAACTAACACAAACAAACCCACTTGTTCTAGGATGAGATCACTTTTGGTCACTATATGTACCCCAAAGTTATACTACCTAGCAATTCAACTTGTTCAACTTACTCTAAGTGATGTATCTCTTGTAACATACTCCACGTGATGTACCTCGTGCTATGTTCTCCATAAGATGTATCTCGTACTATATATATCGTAAGTATATTATATCCCAACACAACCTGCCAATCTCTTTGCTTAATTATTTTTGTTTAACTTGTTAAGTAAAATAAGTTATTTTAGTTTTATAATGTAATTATAAGAAAAATAGTAATAAAATATTAGTAAAATAATTTAAATTTACTTTAATAATTGTAAAATATATGTTAGTATAATGTCATCTAACAATCTTCATAGGTTAGCTTTTGATATTTTAATTTGCATACAGCCATGTGTAATTGAGTTACCGATCTATGCAACATCAAATTCTAACCAAACTATACTACCTTTGTTATGAGATTCTTACGTACAATGGTAATATTGGTAAATAGTGAAATGAGTTCTATCATTATTACTCTTTTATATATTTAAAAAATAAATTATTAAATGTAAAAAAATATTAATATTATTATTTTTAAATAATTATGCTACTTAGATGACCATATTTAAAACCCAAATATCTTAAAAATATATACAACACGTTCTATTTAATAACTTATTCTCTTGCACAAATATCCAATACTTCCAATATTACATGCCCTAGTTAAAGCAGCTTAACATCATTTTTTAATAAAAAGCTGTTATGTTGAGAGATATTATTGGTTATTTTTAAGATATATTTTTATCAATTATATTATTTATTATATTTTATTAAATATAAAATACTTTTAATTTTTTTAAATAATTTCATTAATTTTACATTTCATTGATATTAAATATCACATCATCTTTTATTCTGAAAGTAAAAAATAATTTCTAATTCATTTATATTTTTTATACTATATAAATGGATATGAGAGATAAAAATTTATTGGCATGAATATTTTAAATTGTAGTTATTTGTAAAATTTGAGTATTCTCTTAAATACTCTTATCCGTCAGTTTTTTAAATAATTATCCATTTAATTTTTATATGATCTAATTACTCACATAATTTTATTTTTAACTTTATGTTATTAAAAAATATGTACCATATTTTTAAACATGAAAAAAATATTTGTTTACATTATATGAAAAATAACATATGTGTACTAGTAAACCGATTTTAAATTTTAAATCTTTCAAATTAAAATTGATTAATAACCGACTTTAATATTAAATTTTGACATAACAATCACATAAAATGTATTAAAAATAAAATTATATTTATGAAAGAGATTATATTGTATAATTAAACTTATTCATATTCTTTTTTTTATTAAGGGTGGATAACACCACACATTTCTTAATTATATCAAGATGAATAATTTAATTCCTTTGTTATTTTTTACAATATTTTAATAATTTTATTTTAAAAAATTGTTAATATAATGACAAATAATTACTTTTTGTTTTTTATATTTTTTCTTAAATATTATTGATATATTATTTTTATATATTAATTTTAATAATAGATAATAATTATTACATAATTAATAAAAAAATAATATAAAATAATTTTTTTAAAAAATTTGATTATTTGTAATTTTTTTAATAAAATGATTAAATTATTATAAATTATAATAAATAGATTAATTTTTTTTATAATTTCATGTAATCACATATTTTGCTATTAATAAGGAATTTTCCCATGCATATAAACTTAAAAAAAATAAATTCTCCGAAAATAGATGCGTGAGATAGTAACCGTCCTCGTGCCGCGCCCATCATTCTAGTTTGACGTTTTTAGGCAACTAACCCATTTTATAATGCCTCCAGCTCAATTTATCTGTTAACATTAGATAGATAACTCTAATCGGAAGTCTCAGACAGACACTCTCAGGGGAAGATTGAGTGAGTGAGTGAGCTATGGCTTACAAGAGTCTGGACAGTGTTACCTTCTCAGACATTGAAGCTCTGGGGATATCAGCAGAGCTCAGTAAGAGAATCCATGAAAGACTCACTGATATTCTCCGACGTTACGGAAATGCCACTCCTGACACGTGGCACCATATCTCCAAGCACGTCCTTACCCCCGACTTACCTTTTTCCTTCCACCAGATGATGTACTACGGTTGCTATCAGAATTTTGGATCCGACCCCCCTGCTTGGCTACCCGACCCGTATGCTCCCCTCTATCTATTCAACTTATTTTAACTCCTCTCTCAATTCGTTATTGTTTAGCTTGGTCTTTCGGTACCGTCACAAGCTTAAGCATTTTAAGATTCTTAAGCGTTTTTGCAATCAGGGTCTGCTAGGAACATGTAACTTTATTCCAATATGGGGGGAAATAATCCATAATTTTTGTTGGTAATATGGTGGGTGATTTGGGAAAGAATTTTCCCAAATAAGGAATGTTTTTGTTCCTTGTTAGCTATCTTCTAGAACAGTTGTTAAGACGTTTCTTTATGGTAGTTCTGTTCAAATCCCCCAACCCGCAATATATTAAAAAGTATAGCGTTTGGTCGTTTGAATATGTTTTATACGTTTGCTATTTGGTAGTACAAAATTTTAAGGCTGTAACCTTAGAAATAATGAAAGAGTTATAGAAGAAAGTTTTGACTTGGCAATACTTATGCAGTATTTTAACAGAGTTTGTTTTCAAGGAGACGAGTCCTTTCGAAATTTTGAAATCACAAATGTTGAAAATGAGTGTACTACTTTTGTATTATAGCAGCTCATACATCTGAACGGAAATTTATTTGTATTGATGGATCACTTAAGAATCGAAGTCAATATATTGGAAATCCTAAAATTTTATATAGAGCTTCTTTGTGTTATGCATGAATAATGAATGTAGGATTTTGGAAATCACATCATTTGCTGTATGGTTAGGGAAACAGCAGTGTTAACCAATGTTGGCAAGCTACTGGAGAGGCGGGGAAAGGAGTTTTTGGGTTCTGAATATAAGGATCCCATATCAAGCTTCTCCGATTTACAGGAATTTTCTGTTTTAAAGCCTGAGGTAGTACTGCATGTTATTACATGTTTGCCACTATCTTTTCCTTTTAAAATTATCAATTCAGTGTCAGTTTGCTCATTCTAGATATCTGGTTTGGGCCTTTTGTTTACTAGGTCTACTGGAAAACAGTATTTGATGAAATGGATGTATCATTTTCTGTACCTCCTCAGTGTATTTTACGTGATTATATGTCTGGAGAAGGACAATTTTCATATCCAGGTGGGCAGTGGCTTCCTGGAGCTTTCATAAACCCAGCAAAGAATTGCTTAAGCTTAAATAGTAAGCGGAACCTGGAGGATACAGTGTTAATATGGCGTGATGAAGGAAAAGATGATCAACCTCTAAACAAAATGACACTTGTGGAGTTGCGGGAGGAGATTTGGTATGAAAGTCTTCTGATCTGATTTTGATGATTTTATATATTGGCTATCATTACTAAATAATTGTATTTTTGCAAGTTATTCTGGGGCAACTTTTCATGGATATGAGAGCTAAAAATTGAATCACATGTCTTGCTATATTTGTTATTGACTATTGATATTAATAATCCATTTTTCTAATGGTGATATAATTTGTAGGTCAGTTGCATCTGCACTGAAAGCACTTGGTCTTGACAATGGATCTGCAGTTGCCATTGATATGCCCATGAATGTCAAGTCTGTTATAATCTACCTATCTGTTGTTCTTGCTGGCTTTGTAGTGGTCTCAATTGCAGATAGTTTTGCTTCTCGTGAAATATCAACGAGGCTTAGAATATCAAATGCAAAAGCCATATTTACTCAGGTTGTTACCCTTTCTAACTTGGTCTCTTGCTTTATCTTAATATTATAATGTCATTATGTCACAATAGAAGATTTTCCAGTTATTTGTGAACTTCCTTTCTTTCTTTTCCAATTTATCATCTTCTTTTTTTCTTTTTTAAATCTTGTTTGGTTCTTGGAAGATTTTTAACAGCTTTGCCCCGTTTGGATTTCCATGTTAGGATATTTCAGATGCATGGTTCATCTGTATATTGGGATTTTCTACATCGTTTACAATGTCAATTCCTTAGATACCATCACAAGACACTCATTTTTTCGCTATTATTATTATTATTTTTATTTTTATTTAAGATGTTTCTTCTTTAAAATGGGAAGTTATCAGAGTCAGTTTTTAATGCAATCTTGATCAAACATGAATATTAGAAACCTAATATGGATCTTCCACAATGGATGAAATGCTTTTGTACCGTTTAGTTTAGGCTCCTTTTCAGTTATACAGGTAGAAGAAAGTAATGTGTATTGTCAATGACCAAGTTGCCCAAAATGCTTCAAAGTCATTATTATTTTTTAGGTATTAAATATACCTGAATAATCAATACATAGTTTTGAAGCGAGTTGAAAATTTAAGAAACAGAAAACCTTTCTTATATGGTTCAAGGTGTCTTTAAAGAAGAAAAGTTGAATAGTGAACAATACTATTGGTTCAAAAAAGAACCAAACTATAATTGTTGTCATGTAATGGATTCAATTAAAAATAAAGATTATTGTTTGGAAATGAAAGTACATTCAATCATTTTCATATACATTTTTATACTATCTCCTTTGGATATCTTATTGCATGAAATACAGTCTTCAATTATTTAAATTTTTTTAGTAATTTTGTTTTCATAGCATGCATCATCTTGGGTTGTTATTTCGCTGCTTCAATAAGGTATCAGTATATTTTTTGCTATGAAATTGAATCAATTTTTTTTACTTATTGATCATCTTCTGCACTTTTGGGTTCAGGATTTTATTGTTCGTGCTGAAAAAAGTATACCTTTATATAGGTTAAGTTTTCATCATCCTTTAGTCATATTGTCAATTTCATTTCTTTATTAACATAATGGATTTGTTTTGAAGATAATTTCTATCTAAATATATGGATCATCTTGCAGTAGAGTCGTGGAAGCTCAATCTCCTATGGCGATTGTCATCCCTTCAAAGGGCTCTAGTGTAAACGTAATGTTGCGTGAAGGTGACATTTCTTGGCATGACTTTCTGGAAAGAGCCATGGATTTTAAGTATGCTCTGATAATACTGACTGAAGAACATTTACCTTAATTAATGTATGTAATGATGTCTTATATGCTCTTTTTGTTGTGTGTGCGTGTATGTATGTGTGTGTGTGCGTGTGTATATATATATATTATATTTTCCTTTCCACTGTGTGGATAGCTTGAAACATAACACTTTATGTTGCTTCTTCATTCTCCCCACCCTTTCCCTTTTCAAGTAAACAGCATGTACTTTTTGTCTTATGATATTGTTGATAAATTGAAGTAGGTGAAAATCAATTAAGAAAAATGAATAATTCCATTAGGTCTTAATTGATTATAAACAGAGAGTACTTACATATTTATAAATACTGGTCTAGGACTCATAAGACTCACTCCTAACTCAACTAAAAAAAAAAATCCCTATACTTGTTTCCTAGTAATATATTTAACAGGTTATTCTTATTTTCCTTGACTCTTCGAGCTGGACATAGTAAAAGACATGAAGTGCCATATTAAAAATAATCAGTAGAGTTGCTTACTCTACATGCAGTAGTTCATCAGTGTTATAGTGTTTCAGCTACCAATAATAAGTTGATCAAATGGTATCTTCTTGTCGTTCATTTTTTTCTACATTGTACTTTAGCTTGTGGGTTATGGACTAAACTGGCAGAAAATATGGGTATTTGGATTCAAAGGGTACCTCCAAAGGGTATCTCTACTGTGATGTAGGAGCTGAATTCTATGTAATTTAGACAGAATATTTGAAAATATAGAGTAATGTGGCTGTCTTTTGCAAGGAAGGTTCTGTTTCTGAGTTTTTTGTGGGCAACTTCATCTGAAGATTCCAAAATCTGTTTTAGATTTTCATTAATAGTATTTTTGATGCTAGTCTTTGATAATTTATGTTTTATTTTATTGGAGTCCTTCATTCTTGTGTTGGGGGAACTGTCAACCTTGTGTGGTTGAGTGGATTACTTGCATTTTCACTCCTCAATAAAGATATTATTGTTATCTATTAAAAAAACAAGTAAAAATGCAAATTTTTCCTTCACATTTGACAGACTAGGTTTAGTTTGACCAGTATTATCCATAATCTTTTCACATTTGACCAATTTGTCCAGAACTTTTCATTCAGCATAATTAATTCATAACCTTTTTCAAAATTTGTACCAGTCTTAACCAATTTGATCAATTTGATCTGAACTTAAGATCCATGCTTTTTTTCTTCATCATTTTTGACGGACAAGCAAACAAAAGGTAGAGTGGAGAAGACGGCTTTGGTACTACAAGCACATACTCCAATACCTTGTTCATAATTCAAAACTGGTGAAAAGGAGAATAAGAAAGTTGATGAATTCCAATATGTTCTTATTGATTATGACGAGAGTAAGTCCCATAGATATCGAGACACTTAGACACTTAGGCTCTTATAAGACTCCTAAACAATAAGGAAATCCTATCACATTTAATGCAGTTTAACAAATTATGTTGTTTCTGTCCAGCAGTTATTGAAGGCATTCTTAATATTCAGGACATCAGGTATTTTAACTTGTCATGCATATCTTTCATGTAGAAGTTCCAATTCTTGAAATAGTCTTTAGTAGGTAGAAATAGTTTTAATGCATTGGAGTCTTGAATTGGTTTGTTTCCAAATAGTTAAGATGTTATTTATAGGAAACGTTTGAAATTTAGTATTGTAACATTCATTGAATAAATGGAGGTACCATTGCACTGCATGTATATCATTTCTAGTAAGATTGGAAAGAAAGAGATCTTTATTGCTTCTTCTTGGAGGGAGTGAAAATGAGTATTGTTAATTCTGTATGGTTAATTTTCAGGCTATAAGATCTTTACCATTTTTTTTTTGGCATAGACCAAGATTTTTGCTTTGTGAAAGAGTCGGGCAAAGACTATATGGTCTTAGTCCATCCTTAATCTTTTTTTGTGGACACCTTCTTGTTAATATTTTAGTACAATAATCATATTTATGTAATTATCTCAGGTTTACTTGAATAAAGTTTGTTTACCTTTAAAAGATTTATTTATCATCAAAGCTCTAAAGTAAATTATTTTCTCTTTTATTATATGTAAAACAAATATATAATTTTTTTGAATCCTGCCTGCAGAAAAAATGAATTTGCTGCTGTAGAGCAACAAATTGAAGCATATACAAACATACTCTTCTCCTCTGGAACCACAGGTAGTTTAACATTGGAATTTTTGCTCGAAAAGCATTCTAATGTTTTTTTTTTGCTACATTAAAGAATAGAAAAATCTATTCTAGTTTCTTCCTCAGTGTGGAGCTTAGATATGAAAGCTAGTAAAGATTGAATAGGAATGTTGCCAACCAACCCTGTATGTCTAGGCCAATTAATCAAGTTGTGAGCTTACATGTTGAATTATTGAGAGATCCATCTCACTGATAGTATGGAAAACTCACTAAGCTACTTAATTGATTCTTAGAGGATATGTTGAGAGTTCGAATCAATTAAAGACCAATTTTCTGTATTGAAAGCATCAATGATTGTTTTTGCATCTCCCTCAATCTAAATTACTATGGTTTTCCTGTTTAATGCGTGCTGAAGTGCTTTGTAGAAAGCAACAATTTCTGCTTCTTTACTAGATAGAGCAGTAGTAAATCTGACCCATGAGTATATTACTCTTCCATAATGATCTGCGACTATGAATCCCAAACTTGCTTTGTCTTGTATTCATGCAAACTAAGCAGCTTAATTGATTCTTAGAGGATATGTTGAGAGTTCGAATCAATTAAAGACCAATTTTCTATATTGAAAGCGTCAATGATTGTTTTTGCATCTCCCTTAGTCTAAATTACTATGGTTTTCCTGTTTAATGCGTGCTGAAGTGCTTTGTAGAAAGCAACAACTTCTGCTTTTTTACTAGATAGAGCAGTAGTAAATCCGAGATAAATTGAGTTCTATTTCAAGCAAAGTGCAAGTGAGTTATTTTGTTCTACTAAGTCTCTTATCTCTTTGTCAGAGATAAATTGGGCTTTAGTAGCAATTAGAGAGAGGAAGGTTTGCTTGGGAATAGAGAAATTGATGAGTTTTTTGCAAGTGGTTTTTGGATGATAAAAGTCAACGGAACAGTGCCTCTCATATCTGTTATTTATACTCACGGAGTGAAACTTCAAATCCCTATTGGTCTTGAGAACTTCAAGGGTTACCTGCAAATTCATTAGACTCTTCATCTTCTGTGGTAAGATATCTGGAAATCGTAATTTTATGGAAATGGCTAGAAAACAGAGCTGAAAGCTAGTAAAGATGCTTGCAAAAGATAAGGTATTGGCTGCTCAATAGGGTAATAAATGAAGCTGATTTTGATTTCGGAATAAAATCATGCACGAAAGCAATAATGAGAGAGATAAATTGCTTTGTTAATTGCACAAATTTTTGGGGAAACGAAAGGGTAGTAGTTCTAACCAGCCTGATGAGTGTGCTATCTAGAAAATGATATCAATAGGTTGTTTTCAATTGGGTGATGTTGGAGGCAGGAAATGATGAAAAAAGACTCTAAACTCAGCGAGAGTGCAAGATTGATGATGATTAAGGGAAGATTATAATCCAAAATGAGAATTTTTTATCTGAATTTGTCAAAAATTGGTACATTCTTTGACCCTAATGCGAGAAGAAGAGAAAGCAGAACCTGTATATTGTTATATTATAAAATTCTCACTTATGAAAAGAAAAGCATTCTGATAAATTATAATATATACGTGCAAAAGGAATTTTCTATGTTCTGACCGAGAAGCTGCTGGCATATTATTCAATTAAAAGCTTATTATCTTAGTATATTCTTTTAGTTATATGTTTTTCAAACAAATTTAGTTAGGGAAGTGCAATTTAAATAGCTCTTTAATATTGTACTTCCATTTATCTTATTCCAAAAGTAGGCATAATGAAGAATAGTTTTACTATTTTATGTCTTGACTAGGTCGTTTGTAAGAAATGTATCCAGAGTTAAAAGGATAACTCATTATCTAGGCAGCATTTGGTCAAGAGATTTCATTGAATTAGTTTACATACTATCTTCCAAAATGCTAAAAATTATATATGATGTCAAGTTACAGGTTTAACTAACCTAGTCTGTTGTGTAGGGGAACCAAAGGCTATTCCGTGGACTCAGGCCACTCCTTTCAAAGCTGCCGCTGACGCATGGTGCCACATGGACATTCAAAAAGGTGATATTGTTGCTTGGCCCACTAATCTTGGGTGGATGATGGGTCCTTGGCTTGTATATGCTTCATTGTTGAATGGGGCTTCCATTGCGTTGTACGATGGATCTCCACTTGGTTCTGGCTTTGCAAAATTTATACAGGTAAAACATTAATATTTCTACCGAGCTTCAGTCCCTCTTCTTTTATTTCATGAAGTTCGTTATTGTTCCTGGTATATGAGCATTTGGACCAGTATGGTACTTGGAATAGGTGATAACTAAAATATTTATGTTGGTAATATTTTAAAGTCCCAAGTATCCAAATTTTGACTTGATTCACATATAGGTTCATACCTATTTAAATTGCATTATTTAGCCCAAAACTTTTAAAACCTTATACATGGGTCTAAGTTTGGCAATTAACTCACAAATATGTGAATGTTTTTTTGTCACGTCAAATAATTAATGTATAACTATCTTATAAGTATCACAAAGATGTTAACTGAACTCATTAGAGCCATTAGGAGGTTAATTTTCAACCCAATTATTTGGGATTTGTGCAGGAAACTTTAAGAATTCGAGGATTAAATTGAATCTAGAACTTTCTTAAGCACCAATTACATGACTTTAGCTATCGTCTTATCTAAAACTAATGGTCTAAAATCTATAATCCCCACCCAGTATCATATTTAATTTATTTTACTTTTGAAATCAATTAGATGGAAGTGGAACATGTATTTCTATATATATACCACACTCCTTTCATAAAACTTAATGAATACCTCCAATTCCTCTTTCAACTATTCCCCTTGATTCTAAAAAACCTCAAAGTCAACCCTAGTAGTCAGGAGTTTTATGGTAAGAATATTTAGAAATTGCTTGATGAATCTCTTCCTCAAATTTTTATCCAGTTCACTTTTCACGATCAATATTTCCCATTATACTCATAACATGGGAACTTGGAACCTGTACAATTTGGTTGTGTTTGGAACTCAAATATGCGTGGGAAACAATGGTGAGGAAAACATGTGGCGGTAGAAAGTTAAAAAATAATTTTTTTTTAAAAGACTTGTCTTCTTTGGTAATCAACTCATCAATAATACACTATATTATTCTATTCTTTTCCTCTTATTTTTTCCCTAAGGTAATTCTTACCACCTTTTTCCCATGAAGATTCGAATTACAAACACATCCTTCGATGATGAAAATTTATAATGGGCTCTTTAGGTGTCTTGTCATCCTTCAAAGTGCTGGGCACAGCTGAAGCAAAAAAAAAAACAATCAACTGCAACAAAAATGAATACAAAAGCGAAAAAATCAACAATAAAGCAAGAACACAAGAAAATTTATGTGGATCGGAAAATTAGTATAATTCACACCTAAAGTCCCAAATAAATTCACTAACATCACTTCTTGATACAAAAATCTCTAATTAATACTCAATACACTTTGCATCTCAAGAATAATATTAGGAACACAAACTACATTCAGACTCAAAGCTCCATTACACCTAAAAACTCATTCACACAAATAAAAAAAAAGAACCTAAAAATCAGTTCTTTGTTTTTAGTTTTAGCCATGCAACAAACCCTTCACATAACTTGTGTGTTTGTTACTCCTTATGGTATCTAATGTCACATATATGGTCATTAACTCTAGGCAACCCAAAGATCACACTTTAACAACTCTTACATACTTCTATGGGAATTAATATGCCATAGCATCTCATTACAATGACCTTTTTTCTTCTTTCTTCAAAAGATATCAAAAGTCACCATTAACCAACATGAACTCTTTCAAAAACCTTTTTTTCCTTCTTTTTAATATTGCTTTTGAAATACTAATCCCAACAATCTCGACCTTAGCTCAAAAGCTACCAACAAGCACCATTTTGTGGCATGTCCACGCATGTTCTCCCTCATTGCACCTCATTTAAGGGTAGGGTGCATCCATCATTTTATCTTCAGTCAAAGACAATCTTACTTGGACTTACTCTACCTTGAGAGAAACTTTTTAATACTATATTTTTACCCCTAAAAACCATTACATCTTCATTGAATTTTGCACATTTTTCTTGCTTTATATTACCATCATTATTACAAGATTTTAAGTTCAACTTTTTACCCAACATTTACCTTATCTTTAGAGATGGTTGCAACTCCACCTCCAATAGTAACCCCCCCTATCCAACTTGTACAAGCTCTCTATTTTCCTTTCATAATAACCAAGAAACCTTTACCAATCCCCATAAACCCGTTCCTTGTATAAAAATTATAACTCAATGTATCCAATCTACTTAACGAAACCAAATTCTTCTTTAAGTTTGGTACGTGTCTCACATCACTTAATGTCCGGGCAACTTTACCAAATATTTTCATTTTCATAGTACCTATACCAAAACCTTGTTTCTTGAACCAGTAGTCATCATAGCATCATCAGCATCATGAGGCTTGTACCTATTAAACAACTCCTTATTTGCACACATGTGATATGAGAAAAGCGGAATCTAAAATCCAATCATCCGAAAACCATCATCACTTGTCACACAAATTATATCATTTTTGATATCACAAGTTTCAATTACCATTGCCCATTTAGCACCTTGTTGTTTCTTCTCATTAAGGTCTCTTATGGCCTTTAATCTTTCTTTGCATTACTTTTTGATGTGTCATTTCTTGTGACAGTAGAAATACTCAATATCACATCTTTGATAAGGCTTGAATCAATTTCTATCTCTACTTGGATCTCTCTTTTTTCTCATTATTTGAGCTTGCTCTTGAATCACTATATGGCAAGAGAATCTTCGTAACTTAAAGAACTAGCCAATTGCTTCTTATTAATAGTTTTCAAGAAAGTTGTTAGCACTTTATCCATAGTCAATATAGTCTCTCTTAAGCAGTGAAGACCACAATATCATTGCTTGTTGTTACTCTTGTATCTTCACATCAATCTTTAGTAATTCAGAAGCACATCATCTGAATTTATGTATATGACTTTTAAGGTCACCACTTTAATCTATTTTTAAGGTATACAATTGCTTCTTTAAGTGCACTTTAAGAAGCCATTTTTGCACCCATATACCTTTGGTGTTGTTGTGTCTTGAACTTTCTTGTTGTCATATCTTCCATAAACCAAGATCTCCCAAACATTAGTTCTGATACCACTTGTTAAGCACACCAGAAATAAAAAAAACAAATGCAACAAAAGTGAATGTGAAAGCGAAAAAAATCAACAATAAAACAAAAACACAAGAAAATTTATGTGGATCGGCAGCCTAATCCACACCTTAAGTTCCAAATAAATTCATTATATGATTTCTTGATACAAGTCTCTAAACAATACTCAATATGCCATGTATCTCAAGAATAATATTAGGAACACGAAAATTACTCAGACCCAAAGCTCCATTACACCCAAAAACTTTTATTCACACAAACCAAAAACAAAGAACCCAAAAATTATACATAACTTTGTTTTTAGCTTTAGCCATGCAACAAACCCTTGACATAACTTAAACCTTCCTCCAATGTGTACCAAAATAATATCGGCCCCACGTAATATAATTCACTTAAGAGAGAGAGATTAAAACGTTATTCACGTCCATGCCAACGACGCATTCAATATTTTCCGCTGCTAGCAACCGTCACCGATCCTCTTATGGATGGCTTGCTTAGTTGTTTATGAATTTTGAGAATTCCATACATAGGAACAATAACAATTGCACAAAGGTCAATTGTTCTTCTGAATCAAATAGGTAATCGGAACCTAAATGAGGGGTGGAAACATCAACCTATGGAATTTTTTCGTAAGTTCTATACCAATTCAGCCATGTCGGTCACACAAACGTGAATTAAACAAATAACAAAGTGAAAGTATAAAACAACATGTTCAATTCAACACATAACATAAACAACTAGCAGTGAGAAAAAAAACTGTGGTAAACACACTAGTGACGGTGTATCTCATAGGCTTCTCTCTAGCATAGCAACATGCATAAACATAGCAAACATCATTTAAATTATGTGTAAATTCTTCTAATTGTTTATTTAGTTTTGTTTCTATGTCTCATGCGTTCATCTTCTTTTACATCTTTTTAATATGCAAACCACCCCTTTTCACAATAACTATCCATAACTACATTCTTAGGGGGGGGTAAACCACCCGTTAATGCATAATCTTCTTTTTTTTTTTAAAAAAAAAGAGCATTAAAATTATTCTATTTTTTATTTTTTTAAATCACCTAATTTTTCTACTTCATTTTACATATTTTTCATAAAAAAACTTTCAAATTCATACCTTTTTTGCCAATAACTGCCTTACTTATTGAGGCCTAACTGTCTTATTCATTGAGGCCTAACTGTCTCATTTATTGAAGCCTAACTGTCTCATCTGTTAAGGTCTAATATTTCCTTTTTATTATTATTATTTTTTTAATTGTTAAATGTTATTTTTAACTTAGGAGAGGTCTTTAGAATCTCCTTGATGTGCAAGTACATGTCAAGCACGATGCCAATGTAATGTGGCAGATTGAATTACTTGCATTTCAAAGACTAGGTAGCTGCCCCTTGATTAGGTTCCAATCTGCCTCCCTAACTTACCTTTCTTACTATAGATAATATATTTTCATATATTATTTGTAAATTATACTTGTATTTGGACCTCTTTTTATAAACAATGAGAGCATTCCTACATTGTGCCCAAAAAAAAAAAACTATTCACAACTTGTGTGTTTGTTATTCCTTATGGTCATGTCACATGTATATAAGGGTGGGTCATTAACTCAAGACAACCCAAGGATCATACTTTACCAAGTCTTACATATTTTTATGGAATATGCCATAAAATCTCAGAAAATTACAACTCTTGTTAATCATCTTTTACTTTTCATTTACCATTAAGCAAACACTTAGAAATGGAATTTTCAGAAAATTGCAGTAGAATTTTAAACAAATAATTGGAATATAATGTGGCAATAATAGCAATGATTTAAATATCAATATTCTTATCAATGCCAATTCATGTTCATTTGTATAAGCATTTTGTGTTTTCTCTTTTAAAACATTCCTCAAGTAACTTTAGCAATTTGTTAGGATGCTAGAGTAACAATGCTTGGTGTAATCCCAAGCATTGTCCGAACATGGAAGAGTACAAACTGTATTGCTGGCTATGACTGGTCAGCTATCCGGTAAGTGTCATTAGTATATGCTCCTTATTTTTAGTGTGAAGTACCTTATTTGAGTATTTGGATGCATGGGTTCTATGTAGCTGATAGTTCGTTTTATGTCATTGAGTTTTTCTATCACAGTTCGTGATTTCTCTGGTATCTTGTAGTTGCTTTAGCTCAACTGGTGAAGCATCTAATATAGATGAGTACTTGTGGCTGATGGGTAGAGCTTACTACAAGCCTGTTATTGAATATTGTGGTGGTACAGAGATTGGTGGTGGATTTGTTACTGGGTCTTTGTTACAAGCTCAATCACTGGCTGCTTTTAGCACACCAGCTATGGGTAGCAGTTTGTTTATTCTTGACAGTGATAATCGTCCTTTAGTAAGTTCCTTGCTACCTTACCCATCAACGAAATTAAACAGTTCATTAATATCATTTTACATCTTCAGCAGGAATAAAGCACCATGAATTACGTGTTATCTGTCGTCTACTTTTATTATAAGGAGCCATACTTTGTGAATCCTTATGCAATTATGAAATAATCATGCCTGTTCAGAACTGTTGAATTGTTAGAGTTCATTGATCACATGGAACACACCCCAGAGCATGTTTTTGATATGCTTTTTCATGGGTGAAAGCACTTCTAAAGATATATTGTTTGGTCAAATTTGAGAGAAATGTGGGTTTTAGATGAATTTAGTTTCTGATCATAATTACAATTATACCTTTGTAAAAGGTTATAGAATGCTTTAAGTTTCTCTTAAAAACCTAAATTTGGTTCACCATGATGATTACATAATTAAGATGCATTACTCAAAAATGTTTTTAGCAGCACTGGTTTTTTCATGCATTTAGTGAAAAACTAAAAAGCACCTTTGACAATTGTGAGGCCAAAATTTGCAGAATCTTTAGTGCCTTTTAAATATTAAGTAATTTGTAAATAAAAAAAATCTCTCTTTTACTAGGTTTCGTATAATCTTTCCAATTGAGCAAACCATTAGTTAAAAACCGCACTCAAAGTAGCAAATTTCCCATTAACATAGGGGCTTATTGTTACGTCCCGCTCAAAATATCCCTTAAAATCCAAAAAAATGGTACTTGCTTAAAGGATCTAGACTTTTTGACATGAGAAAGTTCTAGAGTAGCCTAGAGATGTCTAGAAAGAGCTAGAGTTGGATGGACTCAACTCAAGCCTTGAAGACTCTAGAATGTTCCAGAGTATACTAGCATGTGCTAGAAGGTGTTAGAAAGGGTTGGAATATTTTAGAACGTGCAGGATGGTTGATGAAGGATGTAGAAGTATCTAGAAGATTACAGAACATCTTAGAACTTGCATGAAGGAACTAGACAATCCTAGAAGACTAGAGTTGGCTAGAAGGTCCTAGAACCTTACGACATGTTGTAGATAAAACTAGAGCATTATTGTACATTCTAGACATAGAAGGATCTAGAAAGTTGTGGCATAGTCTTAAGCTTGGTGTCACACTATAAATAGACCTATTGGTCTTCATTTGTATTCATTTTGGAAAATCTTGGGAAATTGTAAGATAACTTCTCTAAAGAGCAATACAAGGTATTCTTTACAAACTCTCTTTAGTTCTTGCTTTGCTCTTGAATCCTCTCAATCTCTAAGTCTCTTTCTAATCTATTTGGAGAGTTTCGTTCAGGTGAAAGGTAGGTTTAGTGCAACGGACCGTGCTAAGTGCCGCACGATCGCTATTTTAAATTTAAGGTCGTGACATTATGTACCATAAACAATGAAATCTCTAATTATAGCCCTTAGGAGATGGAAAGTAGATCATTGCTTACGGTCCCAATAGTGTTTCCATAGTCTACAAGACAAATATTTCTACTAGGGTGTTCTAAATGTTCTTGCGTAAAAAAAAAAGTGGTTATCAATCTTTACATTATTTTACACTAACTCGTGTGGAGAAAAATGTTTTATTTATCTTGTGCAAGACCCTTATTGTAATTTTTACTGTTAAAAGTTCTGAGCCCAAAGAAATTCCTACCCAACGATCAAAAGTGCTTTAACCGATTTCATAATTCTCATTTTTTTTGGCTAAACAACTGTTTTTCCTACATGAAACAACCCTCTTTACTTAGTTCACTTGTATTGAACCCACTTCTCACTAGAACTGCTTTTATTGGAAACACATCCAAATGTTCTCTAATTCTACTTGGAATGTGTAGTTTGAAGGAAGTGTTGATCGGACACAAATTGTATTCAATGAATACGCAAGTATACGTAAGTATACGTATCGCAACAAATAATATAATGATAAGAAAAGATCGTTACTACGGAGACTATGTTACTAGAAACTAATTTTTAAAACAAAAAATAAAAATCAATTTTTTTGTTGTTTTTATATTTTAAAAATTAAAATAACTAAAAATAAATAACAATAATTAATTAAATCAAATTTGATAGCTAAGAAATATAAAAAAATATATAGGAATACTTAATTCCCCAATTTTCTAAACATCTTAATCACTAAAATCCCTTCAATATAATTATTAATTAATTACATAATCAATTGAATCTAATTTAAGATGTATTCCTCTCTCAAGTAAATTATATATCATATAGTAATTAACTTAATCACACTTTTATGTCAATTAAATTGCATACTACTCATTAAGTTCATTAATTATAGATCACATACATAAAAATCATACATCTCTGCATAAAAAATTTATTTAATTAAGATAAACAATTAAATAATTGTCTCAAATCTATTTAATTACCTCTATAGATCAATCGTTGGCTAAACAATTAATAGCATAAAAATCATATTAAATAATATAATTAAATTGAAATCATAATTGGAGTAAAATATTAGATCATCACATGATGAAAATTGGGTTCATAAGACCTTTAGATTAATAAATTAACTAGATATAATTTTTATAAAGTTCATATTTTTCATAAAGAAATATATAAAAATTGATAAAGAAAGGAGTAAAAGAAAAAATATAATTAATCTCTTGAATTGTAATACCAATCTCCTTTTGAATATCCACCAAAATTGTATCTTCTTTTGAATTTTTTGTGTATTTCTCTTTTTTTTACTCCAAAAATTGATAAAAATTATGTTAATTACGGCTCATTAGGATTTATGGGGTGATTAGGGAGTTAAATATAACTCAGGTGAAATCTAAATCGTCAGATCATCTTCAGATCAAGGGTTGAGATGAAAAAGAGGAAAATTTACAGCGCCAACCACTAGGAGTGTAACACGTGGCACACGGTATTCACTGGACAAATCAAGAAGCGACGCATGGCAAGAGAGACTAGTTTTGGTCAACGGAAGCTGAGTCATCGGCACATGGTGGCTTCTGATTAGTCCTGCATTTAAAACTCATAAAAAATCCAGAAAATTTTCAAAAAATTTCAAAAATTATATCTTTATTATTTTTTACTAAAAATTTTATATTTTAATATTTTTAACCCAAAAAATACTAATTATTTAATAAAACAAATAAATATTAAGTAAAAAATTGCACTGATAACTCTAATTTCGTAAAGTCATCAAGTTTCTATTTTAATATTTATGTATACTTTACAGCTGCATATGAACCACCTCTCTATCTTTTTGAGCAAGTATATTTTATGAAAATACAATCACATCTGAATTGATCTAAATTATTTTGTAAACTTCCTTAAAAATGTTTGCTACTACATCAAGAGAAAACATCATCCCATTATGAAATAGTGATGCTTCAGTATTGCATCATTTTTTTGCTTTCTCAAAGTATGCTTGCACTGCTATCATGAAATTTCTTCTAATCTTGTTATTTCATTGTTTGCATGGAGTCTAATATTTCTTTACTAAATTCTGTCAAAATTTTCCTTATATGTTTTCAGTTTCTTGTGGGTATGGTTAGTGAAACTAAAGCTTTTATATTGTATCACAGCCTAAAAACGAACCGGGCATTGGTGAATTAGCACTTGGACCCCTAATGTTTGGAGCTTCCATTACCTTGTTGAATGCCAATCACTACGATGTCTATTTTAAAGGAATGCCATCCTGGAATGGGAAGGTATATTTCCACCTCATCTTCATTTTACTGTGGTGTCTTTGTTACTTGAACTTCTCATTATTTGCAGATTTTAAGGAGACATGGCGATATGTTTGAACTTACCTCAAGAGGTTACTATCGTGCACACGGTCGTGCAGACGATACAATGAATCTTGGAGGCATCAAGGTATGCATGTAGCATTTGGAAACATAATATATATTATATATTGAACATAAGCATCCAGTATGAAGTAGAGTTTTGTTAGTCTCTGATATATCTTGTTCTCTTTTTAAGTGGATTGACTATTAGTACTTTTATGCTTATTTATTAATACATAATGATGTCTCCTATAAAAAAGTACAAGGCGCAAGCTGACTTAGCCAACTGATATAGAATACATTCAAAGAGATAGGATATACTTGCCACCTTTCACGAACTCAACCTTGTTAGCATATATTTTTTTGCAGATGTCGGACCAAATTGATTTATGACTCAATATTAAGGAAATAATTTATTGAAAGCAATATAGAAAAGTTTTCTTCTTATCCCTTTTATCCAATTTTTCTAATTTTTTTTGTGAAAAAGGGAAGTTAAATGGGTGGGTAGAATTTCCACATACAGGTGTGAAAATTTTACAAACTGGTAACACGTACAAGTGAGTAATTTTTACTAAGTTATATGCCAGTTGTGTGGAAGTAAAAATTGAGAAAGTGAATGGTAAAATGAATAGTGATTAAAATATATTATGAAATAAAACTAACTCAAATTAGATTGTGAATATTAGTATAACTCAACCCTATTTTGTGAGTTCGCTTGAACAGAATATGAGAGAGGAAAGATGGCTTCTTGGTTGCAAAATGTAATTGTTGGTGGCTAACTGGATCATACCACTAGCAAAGTGGAAATTGGTTAACAGGATGTGAAAACTCCTAGTCTTCTCTTCTTAAAGGAGAAACTGGCAGAAGATGCAGTTTCGTAACTTTTATTGGTTATCTTTTAGCTATCCTGGTTTATTGCAGCGTGTTGTTCTTTATGGTAGTCATACTTATTAAATTAGTACATAGGTCTTAGATCTCCCACCTAAAGACATTGCAGTTTGCTTGGAGGTACAAATAGGAAACTCCTGGATGTTATGTGGCCCAAAAGTACCTGATTTTGAGTAATATTTCATTTTTTACCAAAATCATTAGTAGGTAAGGCTTACCTCAGAGCGATTTTAGTAAAAAATAGAATTTGTGGTAAGACATTAGCCTAGTGTGAGAATGTATTAGGTAAGTGTGAGAAGACTTATCGTTGGCTTCCAATGTCGTGATATGGCTTACCACGATAAGGCAAAGGCTTATCATAATTGTAGTAACCCTTCTCTCGAAAATGATTTTGGTAAAAGATAAAATCTATGCTAAATACCTTACTAGTTTGGTAAATCACTCGATGTTATGTAGATGTGTTGGGTTTTATAAGGTCAATTGCTCGTGGACGAAGAATATTTTTAGGCTAAATTATATTATTGATCCTAAAATTTGATAAGATTTACATATTGATACCTAAATTTTTAAAACATATGATTTATTTTTCAAACTATTAAAACTTCTTCACACAAAGATCCAAACTTTTACATCATATGATTTAATTTTCAAACTCTTAAAACTTCACACAGATTTAAAGATTTTGAATCACAAATATGTTTTATAATATTTATATAGGATATATCTATGAAATTTTAAAATTTTGAAAACTAAATAATAACGATTTAAAAATTTAGGGACTTGTGAAATTTGAGGATTAAATCATACTTTTTAAAAGTGTGTTTGAAATTGCTCAAAGTTTGGTACCGAAGAATTAAGCCCTATTTCTATTCAGGAGCACTGAGAGGTTTACCTAGTCATTAGTGGTTAATACATTCAATTCCGGTCTGGCAGGTCAGTTCTGTTGAGATTGAACGAATCTGTAATGAAGTTGATGACAGTGTGCTTGAGACAGCTGCTATTGGGTTGCCACCTCCAACAGGCGGTCCTGAGCAACTGGTCATCGTGGTTGTATTCACGAATTCAAATTACGCTGCAGCTGATTTGAATAAATGGAAGACTTCTTTCAATTTAGCGTTGCAGAAGAAACTAAATCCTTTGTTCAAGGTACTGGCATTGATTGTGCTCGTGTGTTTTTTAAAAGTAGTTTCAGACAAACAATTTCATAAAAATGTGCTTTCTTAGCTCTAAAAGCGCTTTTGATAAATTTTTCAATGTTTGATCCTAAAGCCTTTTTTTATTATCAAAAGCGCTTTTAAAAGGTTGCAGAAGCAAAAACAGACTTAAGACTACTCCGCAACATGAATGCACGTATTGATTTTGTTTTTGGTTCAACAGGTTTCTCGGGTTGTGCAACTCTCATCTCTTCCTAGGACAGCTACTAATAAGGTGATGAGAAGGATTTTGCGCTCGCAACTTGTTCAAATGGACCACGGTTCAAAGATATAATACAACAGTTACCTTAAAAAAAGGTAATTTCATTGCATGTCCCTTTTTATTGTATTTATAACTTGTAATAATGATTGAAACCTCTGAAATTATCATCTTAATATCAAATTGAAATGAGTTAGTTGCTTGGATATTTTAAGTGTCACTGTGAAATACCAAAAAAAAAAAAAAGAATAAATTCGTTCATTATTTAAGTAATTGATTGCAATTTTTTTTTTATTTTCATCTTCACTTTTACATAATTGGCACATATCAATTTAGAAATTTCACACTTGTGACTATTACAAGCCTGGGTGGAATTTTCATACTATTATGTGAAAATTTTACACTCATGTAACTTATGTTATTTTTTCCTTTTCTATATGGGTATATAAAAATTCTACACACCCTACTTTACCTTGTATACATTCTATATTGTGAAATTTGCTTAACTCGAGTGACTTTGTAATTTCATTCTACTCTAATGTATCAAGGAAGTTTTCAAAATATCATTAGCCGTTGGATTACCCCTACTTTTTTATTTTATTTTATAAAATGTCATGGAACCCGGTGCATAGAATAATGGCCAATCACAGTGTATGAGATGGATTACAAATTTGCTGACTTGTAGAGCCGGTGCCCTTTCATTTTATTATGAGTTCGGACGTTAAATAATATCTACATTATATAATAGAATTGATTTTAAATTAAAATATAATTGCATGTGTCATGTGCCCCAACCTAATGTAAAAATGATGATAAGAGCAAAGAAGCAAATAAAATGTGTGGAAATCTTTGAAAATGGTAAGTAAGAATGATACCCCCAGGGACGTATGTAAACAAAGTTATTTGTTTTAAAAAAAAAATTGAAACCAGTACTCATAAAATTTATTTATTTAGTAATTTTATTTTAAATTTTTAAAAATATATTTACATCCTTATAAAAAATGACAAACTCATTTTTTTTATTATATTTTCTTTTAGAAAACATTGTTTTTATGAAAATTATTTGTTTTTTTACGTGTAGATAAAAGATATATATATATACATAGGAACGATTTTTGATATAATTATCTTTAAATTAAATTATAAAATATATAATTATTATCGTTCAAAAATTATTATAATTTGAGAATGATTTTTTAACTGTAGTTAACGGATTAAAATAGTTATTAAAAATATCCCAAAAAAAAATTATACTTTGTTAAACCTATATAGATTATGTGAGGAGAAAAAATCAATATTATTTAAAATAAATATAATTAATTTTAAATACGAATATGATTATCAAAATAATTATATCATTAGGTTTCATTTTCGATTAATATACTAAATTATTTTCGTTTTAAAAATTTATCAGAGTAAAAACAAAATTTACGGTGCGAATAATCGAAGCAGTATTTTTTTTCGCATTGCCGACTTAAAAGTCAAATCTTTCACGTCAATGCTTTGGACAAAGAGTAAGTAAACTCGATATTTGTATAGCAGCTATGAACCCTAGCTCCAGAAAGAGCCTTCTACCCTAGCTCCAGAAAGAGCATTCTGGAGGCACGAACACGTAGTTTTTAGTGAATTAGTGTGATATTTTATTTTTATGTAATATCAATTACAGGTCTACTACTCATGCGCGTGAGCACCAAAATCTCCTTTATTACTTTGTCTCATGTAAAGACATGTATGTGTACATCATATTATCTATGAATAATGAAATTTTGATGCTCTCGCGCATAAAACATCATACAAAAACATAAGTCACTCATATTTGTACTTATTAAAAAACCACAACTAATTCACTGATTTTTTTATGTAATAATTATTATTTAAATCATTATGCAAAAGTTTCATCCTAAAACTTGTCTTGTTTAAGGCAAGAAAAATGATAAAAATACATCCCCATTTGGGAATAAGTAATTTTAAAGTAACTCATGACATTTTTTTTATCTTTATTTTTAATTGATATCTTTTATCTATATTCATTTTAATTAATTTTTATAATAATCTTAATAAATTATATAATTTAGAGATATTAATATTACTGAAAACTGAAATTGATTGACATAGGTAATAATAACTTAAATACAGATAATTTAAAAATATCAATTGAAAATGATGATATATCATTTTTAATCAACCTCGCCTAGTAAATTTATATACATATTTTTATATTAATATTATATAAATAACTAAATCACTTATTTAACAAAGGATATATATAAAATATATGGGTGGAAATTTAAGTGATATTACTAATAACACAACAAAAAAAGAAACAAGAATGGAGACATATTCACGTAACATTTGTAGCTACTTAACATGAAAATTGTAGATACTTCAGATTACCACCCTGCACTAAAAAGTTTAGTAGCGAAATAAAAAATTGCCCATTTTTGAAATCCTACAAAACATTTATCGATGATTAAAGAAAGAAAGAAAGATTATATATCTAATTTCTTCAATTTTCCCAACCTTAAATCTTTGATTACCTTTGTATCACCCAGAAGTAGTGAATCATTAGGTTTGGTTTCCATATGATCAACCTTATTGTTTGTTTTCTTGAGATCTAAAGCAGAGTCATGATGATGAGTTGGTCTTTGTTGATGAGTTAATTTACCAGAAGAAGCATCAGATGTCATTGAATCATCACTATCATCACCTTCAGTAGTGTTATAATTGTAATTATGATTATTGGTGTGATTTTGAATATTATCATAATCATCATCTTCTCCGTATAAATCATGAGTAAGAATAGTAATATCTTCATTCTTATCATCTAATAATAATGTTGGAGACTCAATATACATTGTCCATCCAGATTCACTACTTTGGCATTCTTCTTCTTCTTCTTCTTCTCCTCCATTGCCTTTGAAATTATCCATCTTTAATATTCACTCTATCAAAACCCTTTTCACCCTACCTACAACAGTTATAGATGAAGTGAGAGACTGTGTTTTATATCTATCTGGTCAGAAAGGAAAATAGTATTTATACATGTACCTACTTGGGAAAAAGTCTTCAACGTACGTCTTAATTATATATTGGTTTTAAACGTGGATCCTGCAATTAAAATACGTGCAATGAAATATATAGTTTATTTCTAATAAGAATGCAATGTGATACAATTTTATTAAAATTCTAGAGTATTTTTTATATAATATATATATATAATCTGATGGTATATATATATTAATTACTTTCACTTGTGTATTACGTTAGTTTCTCTTTATTTTTCTTGTTTTCAAGTGATAAGATATGTATATAGTTATAAGTTGATAAACACTAAACATTTTAAATTAATAAAAATATGATATTATTATTATTAAAATATAATTAATATAAAAAACAAAATAAATATTTTTATATATATTTATTATAATAACAAACACAATATCATTTCTTTAAATTAAAATAACATTTAGAAAAATAAGTGTGTTAATAATATTGAAATATTTATTGTGGTCTAAAAGAGATTATATGTTATGTACGATGTTTCTTCATTAATCCGAAGGAAGAAATTAGTAAAAGCAATATTAATATTAAAAATCCCCTTTAATGGCTAAGATACAATAATAAATACATAACCTGGAAATCTAAACAACAATTAATTCTCTGACATACTAATCAGAAGACAGCTAGAAGCCATCAATGAGAGTGAAATCCGTTGTTGAAAGTAATCTTATATGTTGTATTTATAAGAATTATGTATTTTTTTACTTATTATATTATTTTTTGAGAATTAAATATTTTGATTTTTATAGATTTTTATATGATATTAAAATTTTAAAAGAGGGGAAAAAATTTGAATTAAATTTGTAATATATATATATATATATATAATGATAAACTTTACTTTAAGATATTGATAAAAAATAATATTAAGTTTATAAAATTTATAAATATCTTTATTCTTTGACTTAATTTTTTGAGACTTAAGTTTTATAATTCTTATAAATTTTTATATCCCAATAAAATAAATAAAATAATAAATGTGACTATATATCATTTAAATTTTTATTTATTAATTTTTATTTTATTTAATAATATTAACATTAGTTAACAATATAAATAAAAAATTACATATTGTTATAATAATAAAAATAATTGTAACTCTAAAATAAAAAAAATTAAATAAAAAACTTATTTATCACAAATATATTATAAAACATATTATATGATGCAATTAGTAAGTAAAATCAAAATTATATAAATATATCAAACCTAATAAGTTAATTTTATATATAAGATAAATGTTTATTTTGATCTTTATATAATGTGAATGTTTATTTTGATCTTTATATAATGTGAATGTTTATTTTAATCCGTGAAAAAATTTTGTTTATTATTTTTATTATAATTGATTATATATGTTAGTATAATATGTGTCGATCAACTATTTTATTTAAAAGTTAAAAAAAAATCCTTAATAGTAATCTAATTTATCTCCTTTTAATATGTACATATAGATTTTAGAATGTTAGATTAATGGTAAGATTTATATACTTAAAGAAAAAGGAAATATATTTCTCTAGAATTTTTTTTTTAATTTTTAAATAAATTAATTGAAAGAAAAAGTAATATTATAAGTGTACCATTATAATAAAAATAATAAATCAATTTATATATATATGTATTAGCAAAGGACATGTTGTTGGTTGTTCATCAATAGTCATAGGGGGTTTCAGAAAAGAAGACACAATTGTCTTAATTTCTCACTGCATATGTCATTATTAACAAAGCAGCTGCTTTAATTGCTAAGGAAGCACAAAGAGTCCTTATTCTCAGGCTATCTACTAGCTACTAAACTAGAGAGAATATAAGGCCAAACTATTCAAATCCAAGATACAATAGAAACTTTTCAACATGACTGGATATTTTGGTATTTTAACTTGCGAAAATTTATGAAAAAATTAAAAAATTATAAAAAATAATCCCTTACAATTTATAACAATAATACTATAATAATATTAAATGAGATCTAATTAAAATATTTTTATTATTAAACGTATCTAAATAATCATAATTAATATAATTTAAACAATGTTTAATTAGACTATGTTAAAAATAAAAAAAATAGATAAAAATATTTGAGATGTATGGAATAAAATTTGTATGATTCTAATATTTAATAATATTATTTTTGTAATTTTTTTATAAAAAATCGATTTTACTTTTTGTATCAATTCAAAGTTTGTAAAAAAACCTATGAAAATTTTATTTTAAAAATTTTAAATGATATTTTATGATCCATTAATTTATTTGATAGTATATCATTTATCTTTATATTTAAAGTAAAATAATATATTATAAAATATACAAGTTATAGAAATCTACGAATTAATTGTAAAATATAAACATCAAAGTTTCATAACATTTAAAACATTAAGTAAAGTCATAAATCATTGGAGAAAAAAACACACATCAACTTATTAAAATAATTTAGCTTAAATAGTTTCAGAGCTAACTAAATTTTACTTTATTTTATATAAATATTTTTGAATTTTTTCTATACATAAATTATTTAGATTTTTATCTCATTTATACATAAATTTTATACAAATATATTGAATTTTTTCTATACACAAATTAATTAGATTTTTATCTCGTTTATACATAAATTTTTTAATTAAATTATATCCAGTTAATTAATTAATTAATGTTAATAAATTAACATAGAAAAATTTAATTAATATTAATTAGTTAATATAATATAATTTAATCCCAAATAAATTTATGTATAAATTATATAAAAATTAGATACTTTTATTTAAAAAAAATTAATACACTAGATAAAAATTTAAATAACTCCAAAGTTATTTATTCAATCTAAATATCATATTAAGTTTATATAGTAGATTTTAGTACAATATAAATATAAAATTAAAAAGGAGATAATTGATTTTTTATCTCATAAATATTTGTTTGAGTTAAATTTGCTGTAATTTACTGATAAACTAAATATTTATTTTATTTTATAAAAAAATGAATTTAAGTTCAAAAATTGAAAATTTACCTAAATTTATCGAAATTTTAAAAGAAATTGATTTCCACTCAATTTTTAGTACCTCAAAATTTTCGACATTTCCACGATATTTTGAATTTATGAAATTTTCATCTCTCGTTACCAAATTAGACATCACATCTTTACTCTCTCTCTTTCTCTCTCTTGCCTCTTCCGACTGAATAAAAATGCCTAAGTTTCCGTCCTGGAAAGATAAAGCAATAGCACCACTATCTTTCCTTTTTAACTAAGTTGTATGACTTATGAGTTATGAAAATATCTAAAATTTATAATTATATTCATAAAATTAGGTATAAAAAATAAATATATATTCAATAAATAATTTTTTTAAATTTATTAATATAATTGTTAATTTTATTTTCTCCTTAAGTATAACTACAACAAATAGCACTTTTATAATTTATTTTCTCGTAAGTATAACTACAATTATTACCACTTTTATAATTTACTCTAAAAAAAAGTGACCATAAAATATAATTAATTTATTTAATATTTTATCATATTATTCAAAAATATATATTTAAAAAATTAAAAAATAATTATTAATTAAACATATTTTTATCGTTACACATAATTGATTATATAATTATAACTCATTCCATGCTTTATGATTAGGAATGAGTTATGATTATAAAACATAATTAACTTAATTTTGTTAAATAAGATAAATTAATAAATATATAAACAAATTATAGTAAAAATTATAAATTTATAATCTAATTTTATCTTAAGTAAAAAAAAGACTTAAATATAATATATATTATTGTGATAAATGTATCACTAAATTTTTTATTAATTATACAAATAAATCATAAAAAAATTGTATTGATATATTTATACCATTAATTATATTTAAAAATTATTTTTATTAATCAATAAAATTAAATAATATATTTACAAATTATACGATATTTTAGAGATATATTCATTAAGCCTTTAAAATAAGTGTTGGCCAATGCTACCATGTTAATGGTATGATTAATAACTTTTATTTTGGAATATAACCATAAGAATAATACAATAATATTAGATTCATATAATTTTTATTATTAAAAAATTTAACTCATCGTTATATATTAAAAATCTTATATCTATATATTATTATAAAAAAATAATATCATAACTAAACTCAAACTAAAATAAAAAAAATTCTCACCACAGGATTTCATTGACACCCAAATTCCATCAATCTTCAAAAGCCAACACCAATCAGCTTAGAAGCCGTTCAAAAATAACATTTTCTTTACATAAAATTACGAAATGAACTGAAATTGTTTCAAAATAGGGAATCGAAGTGTAAATTTCATAAATAATTAAAACAAAAGTTGTTACAAACCGAATAAAAATAAATGTACATTTGTATACAGTGATTAACGATAACATGCTAAATACACAAAATAGTAATTAACATTTGATTTAGGTTTTTATTGGATTAAAATACGGAAAGTGATATCTTATTAACACTCATATTAATTATTTGATATTTATTTTGGTTCAAATTTTTGAGTGATATATTAAAAGTATCTAAATTATTTTTAAAAAATCATTTTGTAAAATAAAAATAAAAATATATGTGCACAAAAAGTTTAAGGACACTTTTTTTTTTAAATATGATTAGTATGTTTACTCTTTTTCTCCTTTTCTTATCTTTGGGTTTAGAATTCAATGTCTAGTGTTTAAAATTAAAAATATAGGGTTTAATATTTATTATTTAGGGTTTAAAGTTTAAAATTTAGTAATTAAGATTTATAATTTAAGGTTTAATACATAATATTTAGGGTTTTAAAGTTTAGAATTTAATGTTTAATAAAAAAAAAATTATACAAATAAATAGAGAAGTGAGAAAGAATGAAAAGAGATAAAACAAGAAAAGAAATAGATAATAATAGGAAAAGATGGAAGAAAAAAAACAAATAAACTAAAATCTGCCTTCATTCTTTTGTGCATAAAAATATTTTTTGATAAAATTGGGACCTTTTTAAATTTATAGGTACTTTTAAGTTATCACTTAAAAAATTAAACAATAAGATATAACAAAATAACGATATAAATACTAGTAAAGTATCAACGCAAACAATATTAGCACAATCACTTGTTATTGATATAACAATAGTATATGAAATATCTAATTCATTTTTATAATTAATTACATCTTAAATCCAATCTTCGGCTTTATTGGGATAATATAATACTTTAAACAATTTACTGTAAAAAAATTTACATATTAAAAAAAAGTAATATACTTTAGTGACCTCACTTAATCATTTTTGAACATTCTAATCATTTCTTATTAATTTTTTTTAGATCATTTTATTATTGAAAAAACTTAAAATTAGATCGAGAAGTTAATAGATATTTGAAAAAAAATAATCTTAAAAAGTTAAAAAATGTGAAAAATAGAGTAATTAAAATCATTACTAAAATACATAAACGTAACAATAATTAAAGTGATTAAAATATATTTAAAATAAATTAATCAATATATTTAATTTAGGAAAGTAAACTGATTTCATCACATTTCTTTTCAAATTCAATAACCCATAATACCAAACGATCAATATCATGAAGTAAAATTTATTGAGTTTTTACTGTTCCGTGAATCTATAAAACGCCAAGAGATACGGGCACTTCTACAAAATTACAAGAATAATATATAATGGCGGAGAGAACAACGTATTAAACCAATGCCAACAGCCATAACTAAAAAACATTCTAACATTGGAAAAGGAACTGATATTACATCAGTTTACCTAGGTTGGAGGTAACGATACCGACGAAACAGACAATAACACGCCGTTATGAAGCTATTTCCATTGTATACTTATCTCAATGAGAGAACTTTGAGATCAACTTGTCAACATGAATGATTATGAGAACTTTGAGATCAACTTGTCAACATGAATGATTATATCATCAATACGGGGGCGAACTGTGGCCTGGGGCTGAAGCATCCATGTTACAAACTGGTGAAGAGCTTCTGGATATGACGGCTTGAGTCCAGCTGGCCACTTTACTTGTGCATTGACAATCGCCAATTGTAGACTTCCTCCAGACTCCCCAAGTGCATACTCAAATGGAGACACTCCGTACCTGAAAATAACAACCATAAAGTGAGAGGTGACGATATCAGAGCAACATTATATTTTTTTTTTCCTCAAGTAAGATATTTCTTTCCTTCATATATAACAGGATGGATTAGAAGCAGGCTAAGTTACAGGGACTCTTTTATATCAATAGGTGTAGCAAATTTTAGATATATAACTGAATATTAGACAGTTATTTTTATCATTTTATTTTTTTTGTATTTTCACCAATTTGGTGTGTGAAGTATACAAATCCATATCCATGTGTTTCCTAGACATGGATAATTCATAAAAAATGGACTCAATGAAGAGTCCATGTAACATAGGTAGCAAAAAAGAATACCATGATGTTTATCCATTCGTAAAAGTAACACAGACTCGCAGTGTATGGATATACAACACCTCGTTGGTTGCTCTATATAAGAGCTAAAAACTTAAAAACTTAAAACCTATATGCATAAGGTAATAAGTAGAGAAAATGTAAAATAGAAAGGATGAAACACTTGCTGCCCTTTCTTATTGCCCAACGTGAATGCCAAACCTCACAGTAACTGTTAAATGGGACTTGACATCACACAAAACTTTTACCAAGTGGCAACACCTCGTAATTGACAAAGCAAGTGTAGACTGTATAGTAATCCTCCATGTAAAACGCACTTTTAAGTGTTTATGATAGTGACATTGTCCGGCTGTCCCAAATACATTCAGCAAGCATGATCCATTATGTAGAGCACGTGTGAAAATGGACATTATGTAGATGTAAGACTAAAAGGTTTCAATTTTCATCAACCTCTATGGAAGTACATAGTCAGAATTCATACACACACGGCACTATCTAATTACTTAATTATATACACATTTTTAACTCTTGCTGTTGTCGATTAGGTTTCTTAAGCAATTATACAAATTACAGAAAGTAAACATTAAAGAAAGAATGCACAAGAAAGAAGTGATCAAAGGAAAAATCTAAAACTCTAATAGTACTTACATTATGGCATACAAAGTGCATCCCAGTGACCAAATATCAGTTCTCTCATCAATGTTTGCATCGCTTGGACAATCCCATAATTCAGGAGCACGGAATGGTGCTGAACAATGCTCAGATGCCCATTCCTTCACATAGGCAACAAAAACTATCAGCAATGAAATGGTTACAAAAGGAAAAGAGAAGACGACTAGACATTAGAATGAAATTAAGGTTTAGAGGCAAAAGACGAATAAATGGGGTAGAATATTCAATGTTCAATAGCCATTCTGATTATTACTAAGATAGAGAGGTATATTTATGGGCACAATTTTGTTTTGATACCTCTCAAGATAAGCAAACACTATAATATAAACAATATTCAAGTTCCCATGCATCCAAAAATACCATCCAACTTCCTACAAAAAAAAACACCACTTAACTATTGTAAAAAAGCTAAACACTTTTTTGTGGAGACAAAATTTAACGTCACATTGTTAAATTATATGCTAAAAAATATTTAGACTTAATACATGAACCTAGAAATGTTAAATGATGATAGAAACTAAACATAATGCACGAAAAAAAATATTGGGAGAGAGAAAAGAAATAGGCACCTGAAGTTGCAGTGCCTCTGAACGAGAGTGAACTTGTCTCCTTGCAGGGCGAGCACTGCCAAAATCCATCAAAATAGCAATGGGTGCAAGTCCCTTTCTATGAGTTATAAGGATATTCCCAGGCTTAACATCATTATGTGCATATGGCGGATCAAAACTGTGCATATGTTTAAGTCCTGCACAGAGCTGTTAAATGATTTTTTAATATGTGTAGTACTTAGAAGACGTAGATATTAGAACTAACAGTTCTTTCTGTATAGCAAATTATTCTGTTTGGAGGACCAAATAAAGGCGCATTACAAATACTCAAGTTGTAAATTGAGAGATAACTATCTCATTGCTAGGCATTAATTCAACTTGTCATCAAACCAATACAGTCAAAACATAACTACAGATAAATAAAGTAAATCTATAATAACATAACCTATGAATGCCCACTTTTCATACATTTTGTTTGGCATTATAATTACCTTTACATCCACAGATTTTGTGTGAATTGGATCGGAAGTAAAATGGTTAAAGACCAAATTGGTACTTCAGCTTATCCTATGAAAGCCTCTGAGCAGGTGCAGATGTGTGTGGTTTCCAAGGGGGACACCATCATTCCAACAAATTATCACTGTGCCCCCTGAACTTCTTATTTCTTAGGCTTTTTGAGTTGTACCCCTTTAAGTTATAACTGCATATCTGCCAACTTTGATATATTGTTATATATTTTTTTATTTTATATATACTTATTGTTTGTGTGTATTTCCTTCTGGTACAAGTGGCAGCTTCCTATAGTGTTGACTGATTTGACCATTGACTCAGCATACTGATTCGACCAAATAACTCCACCAAGGAATATTCCTTAATTAATAACCTATTTCTAGGATGATTATGATAGAGTTTGAATGCTATATTATCGATATATTATCTCTACCATAACAACTGGGATATACATGGAAGTGTTTTACAGGTGTCAGGTTTCACTCATTCCTCTGCTATAAATACAGTTTCAACAACAATACAGATACACATTCACATAAACTCAGAAACACAGATAGCAACATCAGTTGTCTCTTCCTTTCTTGCTTCAGATTTCTTTCTGACTTGAGTATCATAGTGCCTTTGACACGCACCACACCGATGTCCAAGGGTCGTTTGGTTTCTTTGATCACAAGAAGTTTGTTTGGTTTCTTTGATCACAAGAAAGGCGGAGCAGAAAACAACACTTACTATAGGATATTGTTTAAATTTTTATTGGATACTTATTGTTACACCTAAATTAACAACCGCCATACACACTTGAACACGTCTCCCACCGCAATTTCCTTTTCTCCCCAAGCTTTTAACGTTTGTATCTTCTTTGTACACTTCTTCCTTGCTCTTGAGAGTTTATTCATTTTTTCTTGAGCTCTACAAAATATATTATTACACAGTGCTATATATATTTGCACATTTGAACTAGTTTCAATTTGACTGTATTTGTCTCCAAAATGTAGTAGTTCTTTTTAAACATAATGTTGTTGAAAACTTGAAATTAGTTTAGCAAAAACAAATTGAAAATTTCTTTTTTAGATCAAACAATACTGGTGTGGTTTATATTGGGACTTGAAGTGGAGAGGGAGAATATGACCCCAAAGTGGTCTAAGAACTTAAGTTACATATTATAATCCTACATGTGAGATTAATTTGGAAGAATATATTCATATAGGAGTTCTTTTTGCCCCTGAATTATAAATTTATTCAAAACTGTTTACTTGTGATTTTATATGGTGCCCACTCAACTTAATTTTGAGATCCGACACTGCCTTTGTGAACCAGCATTATAACTTTGGCTTGAGCCTTCGTTTCTCTTTTACATATTAGAGGATGCAACCCACTGGAGCGGAGAAATCAAAACTCAAAAGAAAAGGATAGCTCTGATCATTAGACTTGTATAGCTACAACTACTATTGATGTTCTTAAGTTAACATCCAGTGTGGGCTAAAGAAAAATGTCAGTATTGAGTAGTGATTTTCCATGGGTGAGCTAGTTTTAAATCTGGAATACTAAATTACTTTTTTGAGTATAGATTAGTAAATTCATAGTACTTCTACTTTATTTGGTCTTTTGTTTTCTTTCCTTATATTCAATGGACTCTATACCGTCATTAGAAATGTAAAGTTGATTGTCTCATCTCATCTCACGTCTCATTTATTGTCTCTAATGGGTTCATGATACAATATTATCCTATTTTATTTAAATACCATCTCATCTTATTTCATCTCATTTAGATTGTAGTCCTAATAAGCCTAACTTTAAACATATATTGAATTATCTTTCTTATTAAACTTACATTGTAAATAATCATGTATTATATTTTATATTGTTTTGTATTTCTACTTGTCTCATTTAGGTCCATTAGAGACAAATAAGATATCTCAATTAGTACGTCTCATTACCATCTATCTCATCTCATTAAAAATTAAGTGAGACAAGATAAGATGGACTTTAAAAATTAATGGATTGTATCATGAATTTCATTAATTTATCATCTCAATTTATACATCTAATGGTCATTTGGAAAGAGCTTTCACATCTTCAAAGACTATTTCTTAAAATCATTGCAACAAATACTACTATGTGGCAAATTATTATATGTTTATCAATAATCTTCTAGATACTTTAATAGAAATTTAATTTTCATATTTCTAAAAATCTCATAAATTTTTCATCATAAAAAAACCTAAAATTAAAAATTAACTTTTTAACGATATAATTTTACTGATTTGCTGTGAAACTAAATACTCAAATAAGTGACGCATGTGTCCCAAAACTAGTTAACACAAACAAGAGAAGTTGCATAAGCTTCTGAAATTAGTTTAAGCTAGTACTTCACGTAATAAATCTTCTTTAAGAAGAAAGAAAACAGAAAATTAATAAATATTGACTAATGACTCCCACTAACAAAAACTGGCATCTCTCTAAAGTTGATTTTCATCATAAATAAAGAATAAATTCCTAAAAGTAAAATTTTCTTTGAACATTATAATTTTAGTGATTTACAAGATTTTTTTTTTAGGGTTAAGATTGATTTGGTAGAAACTAAATACCAAAGTGCACGCATGTGCCCCAAAACAAGTTAAAACAAACAATAAAACTTGCATAAGCTTCTTAAATTAGTTCAAGCTCTACTCTTCAGAAAATATATCTTCATTAAGCAAAAAGGACGCAGATTTCTAATAAATATTAACTACTACTCCAGGTAACTAACTGTCATCTCTCTGAAAGTGATTTGCAATTTTATCCTCTATGGATCGACAAAACATCTTTTTCACGTAATATTCTAATTGGATTCACCCTAAACACAACCAATGACCAAATAATTAGCATATCACTATTGTTTGAGAATTGTTTTTGTGGAAGAATCCCCCTATCCTTTGATAGAAGAAATAGTATCATATAAGATAGTTACACTTAAGAAATCATTATAATTACCTGCCGAAATATATGTAGAACATCTGTTGTAGAGAAGAACTCCTTTTTAGTCTGCATAACTTTGGCATTATCCAGTAGTGTTCCATCTAAGTGAACAGGAAACAACAAGTATGCTTCATGTTTCCAAGATCCTTCTTGTGTAGGCTGCCACAACCATTAAAGTAACAGAAATATAATAAAGTGTACAAGAGCATCATAAATAGGCAAATAGTTTAAAGCTCTTTTTCTTTTTCTAATAATCAAATCAGTGCAGAAGAGAGCATTTCAAAAGGATACAAAATTAATAATTGCAATCTACCATAAGCACCAGACTCAATTGCAAGGTGCAACTTTGATATATAAAATTAACAAATATATAACATACTTTAAATGTGCATATATATGAACCAGAAAATTTTGAAAATTTCAAAGTTAAATTTCAGCTATATGCTGAATTTTTTTCCCTGGAGAGTTGAATGATATTACTCAAAGGAGCCTAGTAAATTTCCAAGAAGACAAAATCACCAAGGAACTCTAATGCCAAATAACAATAGCTGCATTTTTTCTTTGAAATATTTCCATAAGTTAGTTCTTGAAGAAATATTACAGTCGAATGAGAAAATTAACCACAAACATTTGTGACCATAAAATCTCACAAAAAAATGAAGTTGGACAATACGAACACTTCGAGAAGAAAACATCATGAGATCACAATAATGAACAAATACTAATGCTAACCTTAACAGAAATAATGGCGTGATCCAGAAGCGGAAGCAAATTTTGGTGACTGAATAGTGAGGAAACACGGATTTCCTCTCTAACTAGCTCCAACTGTTCACTGTTCTGAATGAGAACCTTTTTCATGGCATAAGTTCCATCATCTACCAATAAGCAAGAATTACAATTTAATTAATTTTGCAATTGTAACATATTCCAACAAATGAAATTACATTATCAATGGTGCAAAACAAATTGATATCGTTACTTTGAATTGGAAGCACATCACAAACAAATACGAAATAACATGACTGAGATCAAAAACCTCAAATCTAATGGGAAAAAGATAACACGCCTAAAACTCTTTCAAGTTTATGAGCTTAAAAAAAGACTAGATCCAAGGAACTATCAGGTTCAATAGTGAAGACGATTCATGTATATAATAAATCTAATAAATTAGAAAGATCCGATGCATAAAAAGACGGATTTTGAAATAGAGAACATACACGCTAACTATAGCATCATTGAAAGAATGCACTGAGAGTTAAAATTCATACAAAATATTAAACATTAGGCAATTAAAATTGAAAACAGGATCACTTTACAGTTGAAAAATTAAAATATTTGTCACATAGATCATAGATGATAAGATCCGAAACAAAAGGAAGAATCCAGATCGATAACGGGAAAACCCAATTGCAAAGTACGATCAACAGAGGGAAGGGGGGGAAGAAGAGAGAGAGATCGAACCGGAGATATGAGAAGAGTCCTTGATTTTCTTAGCTAGACCACCACTAGAGGTAGTGTCGGCAAGAACCTCCTTGACGAGATAGACATAGGCGAAGCCACCTTCACCTAGCTGCCTCACAATCTTGAATCGGTTCTCATTGATCCAAACATCCCCTCCACCATTAACAGCATCATAAAGAGCATTCAAGCCAGAAAATGTACACCCCATCTTCTCCCTCTTTTTTCACGAATGCATATAGATCTTTATGAAATACTTATTAGTTAGTACAAACAAAAACCAACTGAAATCGGATTCTTAAAGTCAGGTTTTGTAGACCTTATTTCCTTCGACCATGTCCACGAGCACGAGCTCGCGAGTGATTTAGGTTATTTTATTTTTTCTAATTTATATTTGTTTTTAATTCCTACTTACCTCTTTGATACCATTTGGGAATTGGGACAGCAAAAATATATATTTAGAATCAAATCAAGTAATATATTTGTAATAGGTAGTAAACAAAAAAATATAATAATAATCTATTTTTTTTAAATTAATTTATAAAATTATAATTTTATCTTAATTTTACCGATATTCTTTTTATTATTTATTATAAAATAATTTAAAAATATAATTTATATCAAAACTAAAGTTAAGAATGTCATGGTTGCAACTATAAGTTTATTCTCTTTAATCTTCTTAATATTTTTATTATTTTTTAACTGTCTTATATTTTATAATAATTATTTTCATCTTAAATTTGATTAAATATAAAATAATTAAAATAGATAAATGAGTCAATGAGATAAAAAGAAAATGAATTTATAGTAGTAACAATTATACATATATACTATAAATAAATTATTATTGGTTTAATTAATGATTCTATAAAAAAAAATACAATAATATAAGGATATGAATGAGATGATAATAGATGTTGATAGCAATTATTAGGATGGTAGGTGAATGTTTTTTAATTGAAATGAAAAAAATACATAAAATAATAAATATTTTCATAAATATAAAATTATTTTTTATAAATTAATTATTATTATTTTCATAATTAAACTGTAACTTTTGTTAAATGGAATGATTATTAATATACTAATTTGATGATATAAGTCTAAATATATATATTTTTTATTTAATTAAATTAGCTTTAATTGCATGACATATTTTTTTTATATATGAAATTTCATCTTTAATCCTTTAAGAAAAAAAAATATTTATTTTTTTTACAACATAAATAAATAAATATTTTTTATTGTTGTATCAAAATAAACATATGATTTTTTTCTAAATGAATTAAAAGTGAAATCATATTAAATAATTGAATTATTTATGTATAATATGATAAAATTATCGTTAAGGAGGGACAGAATATCTAATTAATTCAAAAAAATTGAGTAATTTCGATACAAAGTTGAATCAAATTTATATTAAATTTTATAAATAAACTCGAATTTAGATTAAAAATATTCAAATCTTTATAATATAATTTCATATATATATATATATATATATATATATATAATAATTAATAAACATAACCTACGCACAATTTCAACGAATTCGGAGGCTTCGTGCGATCACCATCTTTCAAATGAAGCAAACCAAGCGATTCTCAACTCATTATCCACAACCTTTTCGGATTTACTAGCATTGATTCGATCACCATCTCAATGAGCCCTAAAATTGAGTTTTTTTTCTTCATGATTTTCATCAGCCTGCTGTAGACCATAATCAAGTAGAGAGCGCAGTTTCAGATCTTATTAGCTACCTTGATTCGATATCCGACGCTGTTGCTTCAGACCCAGATAACGAAGATACCAAAAATGAAGCCTTTGATGTTCTCTCTGATGTTTATCGTTATATTTCCACTTCTTCAATGGACCAGGTTTCATTTTTTCCGTTTTATTTTTCAAATTTATTAAATTTTTAATCAATTTTCAGGTGGGTAGTCACTACTTTCTAAGATTTGTTGTGGCGCGTACAGGCAATAGTTGATGCCCTCTCATTTGAGTTGCCAAAAGCTGCTACAAGATTTGCAGGCTTCTCGGATAGATGCTTAGAGATTGCGGACTCAGTGGTGAATGGATTTGTTTCAATATGTAATCCTCGTGACATGCTTTCCATTCTTTGCGAGGAGAATTTTATGTACTTTCACTCACTTAACAATGTAATTATAGAATTAACCAAAAAAATGTGGTAATAGAACTCAGTGAGATATAGAATTAAAAATGCACTGTGCCCCCTGCTTATTAAGTTCTGGCACTTCCTAGTTGCTAAGTGCCTGTTTGGATATTGGAAAGTGTTTCTCAAGACAGAAGCCGTTTTCTACATTTGGAGTGAAAGCAAAGCCCTTCTAATGTATGTGAGGATCACTCTTAAAACAATAGGAATGATTTTTAAGAAGTTACTTGCTCGTCTTTGAAACAGCACTATCTTAAACTACTTCTGTTTCAAACCCTTTACATCTAAGCTGGCCCCAATTCTTATGGCAACTGCGTTCTAGTTCTTCCATGTTGCTTCTTAACTTATGTGCATGTTGTATAAGTATTGTTTACTGGAGTGTGTTATTTATCTTCTTATATATGGTTCTTTCTAGTTCTTAGCTGATGTTTACTTGTAATTGGGACAGGCACTTGATTCCTGCAACCAAGTTTTGTGCTTATTATGCCCCTCTTTTGAGTGGACTTTCCAAAGGTAATTACTTTAATATCTTTAATGAGATTCTGTAATTAGGATGAGTTGAGTCCTAAATGTTAGTATTTTGTTAAGAGAAAGTTGCACATTCTGCTGGATATCATTGTTTATAATTGTTGTATTCTTTTTCATTCTAGCAAAACTGATACAAACCTGGTTTCACTTTCTTTCCATCAATTTGTCTGCTTAGGGCTAAAGAGTATAGTTGTCGCTAGAATAACATTAACTTCTCCCTTTTCTCCTTAAATCATCTTTATGTTTATAAATTTGAGTTGCATTTTTCATTTTAGGTGGTCTACTTCTGCATGTATATTTCATTTTCTGGACCATATGTTATAAACCTAGCTATAAATAAATAGATGGTGTCAAATGTTCTCATCTCTAGCAGAGGTCTGAGATAGCTATTGCTGTATACTCATTTCATGTTTCAGTTTTTCTTTCCATTCAGAGACGTCACTATGAACAAGTTAGAGTTGCTCTTCCTGTTATCCTTCAAGCTTTAAGGACCATATCTTCAGAGTTACATGACAGGGATGAAGAATTCGAGGTTATCTTTGAAAGAACTATGAGTGTTGTGAACTCAATACATTTGGTCTCCACAAACATGGTTAGTGACTTTTTGATGTGATGTATTCTTGCTTTATTAACTTACTCTTCTTTTTCTATCTTCCATCATATTATGATGGTATTTTGTTTTCTTGCTCGCCAGTCCCTGCTTGCTGTTCGTTGTTCACTCCTATCGTTGTTCGTTGTTCTTCATCATCCTGCACAGAAGGTTATATTTGTTTGAACTTTTTTCTTTTTTTGAATTTCAGATCTAATATTTCTAATGCTCTGAATTAGCTACTATTGATAGTTATTACTTTTGTTTCAAATGAATGTGTGAAACAATAAGCTATCTAGAACATATTGTGTGATAATGCAAGTTCTAATGATATTGTACTTACTTATTTGAAAAAATGTGCTAAGTTGGGGTAATACAATTTTAGAATCAAAACACTTGCATATGCGATGTGATGCACATATTCTGAATTTAATTGTTGAGCAGGGTTTGAAAGAGTATAACATATCAATAAATAGGATTCGTGTTGTTGTAAGATACGTGAGAGAATCATCAATTAGACTACAAAAATTTAAGAGTGCTGTTGAAATGGAAAAATTCTCCTCAAAAACTTGTTTGTTTAGATTTTACGACAAGGTGAAATTCAACTTATTTTCAAAAAGCATTTGAAAGGCTAGAGATCATTGATTTGGCCATACCGATATCTATTGTAGCATCTGAATCTGCATTCTCTATTGGTGGTCGTACAATTAGTCCATACAAGAGTTTCTTATCTTCTAAAATTGTACAATTTTTGATTTGCACTCAAAATTGGATTCATTCATCTCCAATCATTAATATCCAAGAGTCAAATTGAGGCTCTAAAATCAGGTATATTGCATAAAACTTTCAAATATATATTTTGAATATATATAGATTTATTTGTTATCAAATATATATTATTATGTTTACTAGCTCATTATTTATGTATATTTTTAACTTTTTAATTTTTCATCATGTTAATGTTCTTTATGGTATTGGTGACTTAAACCTTGAATGATTATCAAAAAGAATAATATTTGGAGAGTGAAGTTAATTTATGTAATTAATATTTAATTTTTTGGAGTTAAATTATGTAATTGATGTTGAATTTTTTCTTTTTGATTATTTTTGTTAAATTATTTTTAATCATGTTGTCCCATACTTTTTAATTTGTATGAAAAATATTTTTATTTTATGTATTTTTTTATTTTATATGTTGAAATTATATCATATTTGTATTTGTTCGGATTGACATTTATAGCAGTTCAGATTGGATTAACATTTCATAATTTACTTAATTATGTAATTTTTTTAATAGATTTAAATTAAAATTTTGATTATATCCGATCGGATTGACATTTAAAGCGGATTTGAATTGAATAATTTTCGGATCAGATTTAGATTCAGATTGACTTAAAATTGGTGGATTTAGATTTGTTCGGATTGACATGTACAGTAGATCGGATTCAGATTGAATAATTTATAATTTGTTTCGGATCGAATTGGATTCAAATTGACCTAAAATTTACAGTTTTGGATCGATGTTTACCCCTAAATTCAAACCTATACAATTTGGATATTTTTATTAGCATTGAATTTAGGTTAAAGATTAATTTGGTTCATTTACTTATATAAAATGTGTCATTTAGTCTCTTAAGTTAGAGAATATGATATTTATTCTTTTTTAGTTTTTAAAAAGTGCAAAAAAAAAAACATTTATTAATTTTAAAATTATTTTATAAAAAAAATTAGAAGTAATATCTCGATCATTTTACTATTCAATAATATCATTTGCATTATTTTTTTTAAAAGTTTTATCAATAAAATATTTATTAATATTTTTAAAAGTTCTTAATGGAATTTTTTTTATAAATGAAGTGACTAATAAATTTATTTTTATAAATAAAAAACTATTTAACATCTTTCTTAATTTAAAAATTATTTTTCTTTTAATTTTATTGCAATTTTTTATTTTATTTTTTTACTTGGTTCATTGGATTTCTAGGTCTTATTCCAATTCAAACACATTCATGGATTTTTTTTTTCATACCTCAAAAGGCATAATAATAGATGACGTAGTAACGAAGTCTCTCTCTTATTTTTTTCATGCAAACTCTTTTTTTTATATAACATATTATAAAATTTATTTTTTTATAAAAAAATAAAAGTAATTTAGTATAATATATAATTCTTAAGTTTTTTATAACTATAATCAAAATCATAATTGATGAAATATTATTTTATATCTATTGATTTTTTAGAATTTAAACAAAACTATCTTGACAAATAACTCTTTTTAGTTATTTGCAAATTTAAACAAAATTATCTTAGCAACTATTTTGATTGTGTATTTAATTATAATTTTAACATATTTTTAAAAAAATTATAAATTTATAGATATTAGTTTTTGAGTCGACAGATATTGATAATTCAAATTTGATAAATATATAATACTATTAATTATTGAGTAATAATTGTTATTGTTTCAAATTCTTTATTTTATAAAATAAAATTAAAAGGTAAATCTTTAAATATAAATTTTTAATTTACTTTTATTATAATTGAAAAATTAATGTAAAAATATTTTATAAAATGTTTGCATAAATACTTTTAAAATTAATAGTTATTTAATTTATTACTTTATCAATGAATAGATATATAATAATAACTATTTTATGAGTAATAAAATTAAAATACAATATAAACATTAATGATTTATCATAGTATTAATAATAATTACATAACTTTATTTAATAAAGAAGTCAAATATAATATAATAAGATATAAACTTATTCAATTAATATTTTTACTATTTAAGAAATTAATCTTACATAAATGATATATATGATTTGATTGATTTTAATAAGCCTTTTTTATTTAAAGATAATTTATATTAACTAATTATTTTTTTTAATTGATACGAGAAGTGATATGATCTCGATATGAAAATTATTAGTTCAACAAAAATATGATATGTATATAAGTAAATTGATTGAACACTCCTTAAATGAGAAAATCATTAAATATATGTATTATCATTCTTAATGTAATAAAACTAATTACACTGTGCAAAATAATTATTTATAAAAAGAGAATTTATTATGTGAATATTTTGGTATTTATTGGTATAAAAAACTAAAAAAAAAAAATAATTTGGTCGTCGATTATACATTTTCTAAACAAATAACAAAAAAAAAACATAAAATATATTTATTATACAAACATTTTAGTAATTATTGGTATAAAAAAACAATTTTATCGGTGACCATATATATTGTCTCTTTTTTATGTATAGAGATTTATAGGTTTTAAAAGACTCTTTATAAATTTTATTATAACAAAAATAATATTTTAAAACTTATAACCATAAAAATAACACAATTTGTGTTCATATCATGTATTCTCATATAATATATTTTCATTATTAGAAAAGTCTAATATATAACTTCATTTTGAATACCGATGGAATTAAATTGTGGCTATTTAGTTCAATGTTGAATACCGTCCAATTGAAACCCAATCAATGTTATTGGGGTGTTATTTTTATTATTATGAATTATAGAGGTTTTTTTTTGTTTGTAATTTTCCAATATTTTATTATTGGATTTTTATAGATTTATAATTGATAATAATTTTTTTTATAAAAAAATGAATTATTTCTAAAAAGTCCACGATCTGATACACTACTAGGGTAAAGAGATGCATACTTCTTTAGGACTTAGCTCTAACTTGCACAAAAAGGAAAAACAAACGCTAAAGTAGTATACTTAACCGAAGTACAAACAATATAATATCATATTAGCATAAAACTTTAAATAACAGATATTATATAAACTCAATGAAAAGCAAGAAAGAATATAAAAGGCTTTATAATCAGAGTTTGAGCTTATAGTATGTTGTAACATACACACTTTACACTACTACAAAATAGACTATTAAAGTCGGTTCATGTGTTGAACCGACTTTAAAATATTGATTTTTTTAAAAATTTTGTTCTCATTTGTACTCTACTAATAACCTGTATTCAATATAGCATAAAAAAAACCAAAATCTATCTGACAAAGTGTAAATAATAATACAAATAATTGAAAATTTAAATATAATTAATTATTTGATAATTAAATTTATTACAAAATATAATGTATATACAATATATATATATATATATATATATATATATATATATAGTTACCTTAAATTACAAATAAAATGATGTCATTAAAGTGTAATGGATTGTGCGAGAAAGCTTGGTTGGCTTAGAATCACCAACATAGTGACAAGGAAATTGGGCAAAAAGAAGTTGGTCTATATAACAATTCATTCCCCTACATACATGAGCACGCAAAAATCCATCAAACAAGTAGTCTAACTTCAGAGACATATGAATGGAGAAATTAAATCATTAAAAATATTACCATAGTGTTGTCCTATGTTATTCAATATTATATTCTTCTCCTGATATTATAATTTGAACAAAGTGTTCTGTCCATTCTTCTTGTAAATCATCAAAAATATGCATATCATAGCCTCACTTGTTCCAACCAAAGAAATATAGGTAATTAATTAAATTCAAAATAAGAATGTAATATCACGAATTCACAAAAAAATAACTTATACATGTTAATAGATTAGTAAAAGAAATTATCACATCGACGTCCGAGTGATATAATAATAACCTTATCCCTTCGAGCTCGTATTAGCACTTTATTAATCTTTTGTCTGTAAATATGAAGCTATCTGGAATCAAGCTGGTATTGTTAATGCTATAATGAGCTTTAAATATGAAATCAAGTGTAACTCTGATTTGTTACACCTGACTTCATATTTAGAGCTCAATATAGCATTAAATATATCAGCTTGATTCCAGATAGCTTCATATTTATAGACAAATGATTTATAAAGTGTTACCATGATGTTGTCATAAGGAAAGTAGGCAAGAGAGATGGAATGAAGTTTGGGCAAAAAACAGGTGCATAAAACAATGCATTTTCCTAAATACACGAGCACATAAACATCAATCAAATAAAACATCCATCAAACAAGGGACTTCAGACACAAGAATAGAGAAATTAAATCATTATAAAAATTATCGTTATGTTGTCATATGCTATTCGAGATCATCAAAATCTTTTCCTGATTCTTCTTGTAATGATATAATTTGAATCATGTGTTCTACCCATTCCTCTAGTAAATCATCAAAAATTTGTTGGTCATAACACGTCTTGTTCCAACCAAAGAACTACATGTATTTAAAATCAAAATAAGAATGTAATTTCATGAATTCACAAAAAATAACTCATATATGTTAAAAACTTTTCTGTATATTGGTAAAAGATATTACCACATCATCAATTGGAATTTTGATATTTGTGATGATTTCGCTCATAAACTTCATGACATAATAACCACACATGACTCCATTATTTTGTTGTGGAACCTACAAAAAATAAGTGTACATGATTTTCCATATTCGAACATCTTTATTATTCAATAGTAAAATTAATAAAGTTATTAATATTCGCTTGTACATACCATAACTTTATGCCATATAAGCTTATGAGATTTTTTAAGGGCAATGCCCCTAAACTTGTTCCATAGCTTTCATTTCCTATCAAAGTTTAAAACGATTAGTTTTTTTTATTAAATATTACAAAGAACAATACAAGAAAAATAGCTAGATATAATAACTTTTACATTTCAACAAATGCTTTTGTATCTTTACTCAATTCTATGAAAGCTGAGTCACAATACCAAGCATGATTATTGAACAGATCAAGGATTATCAGCATCCAATGATCTTGGCATTGTTCAAACCTTAGTGGTCAAAGGATTATCAACTTTTGATTTATGTTAAGCGCTAATACCCTATCATATAATTGTTTAGCTTTAATGCTAACATCCTTCTCTTGATATTGATTGACATATGAAGAATCATAAAACATTTCTAAATGTGATGAGTGATTATGTTGAAGTCGATAATAACATACCCTATATAAAAGAAATATATATAAGTAATTAGATAATATAAATATAATTATATATGTTCTATATAAATGAAATAAATTTACTGATTGAGAAATCACCTTGTCCATACTTGAATTATACTTAAATCGATAATTTGATATTCAAATAGTTGCAATATGAACTCGATCGATATATAAGTTTGGCCGAGGTCTACACCAAAAATTTCTATAAGAAGTGGTACAGTCCATCCATCATTTATGCTATATGTCTTCGCAACAATAGTCATCAAAGTGCCAAGACTTTTGCTAAAGTTTAAAGCATAATCACAACTATACTTTTTCCAGGCTTCTTCTTGAATGACTTAGTGTGTGATGATTGACCATTAGACATAGATGTAGCACGAGATACTTGCTTCGTATCTCTTAAATGTGCCGCATTTAAGAGTTCTGGTATAATAGACTAAAGAAGAAGTATTATGTATGTTAGTAACAATAAAAGATATAATAAAATAATAGTAGTAAATAAGTGTTATCTCTTAAGTAAAAATAGTACCACATCAAAATTTAGAACAACTTGAATCGACGACCAAGCCACATACTGTCCAACTGCCTCTTGGACTATGGTAGCAATAAAAGGCGCAGATAATGGACAATCATGAAGCAATGATTGATCAATTACTATTCACCAATGATTTGAAAAATATTGATTATGAATCATTTGATCATCGCTCAATTGTTGTACCATTCGAATAGCAACAAAGTTCGTTGATGAAGGATGTTTTAACAAACATTTCATATTCTGTAAAAAAATTAAGTGTTATATATAATTTCAATTTTAAACTGCATTTTAAAAATAAAAAAATACACGTAGAAGGTAGCGTCAGTTTTTCACCGAACCGACTTTAAATTCATTATAAGTCAGTTTTCTCCAAAAACCAATTTTACATATTGACTTAAATACCATATTTTGTAGTAGTGTTAAACTTAGATTTTACTAACATAACATCAAATCATGCATAACAGGTGATGTAACAAGGTAAATCTATATAGAGGCTGTATCTATATGGTAACATCCTCGAGTTTCTTGAGATAACCATTCAACAACAGATAATTTACTAAACAGTAAACAAGTTACAATACTAATAGATAATAAAACCATAATTACCTCTATCCAAAATTCCTACTGTTGCTCTTAACTTACTACTTCTGCAACGACTTAGTTCTACACATAAACTTGGCTATCCTTCACATCCAACACAACCTAATGTTTTGTGATTAGAAACTACAAATCAAGTATCTGGAAGTGTAAATACTCACACTATCAATGGACACACAATACAACACTAAAATCAAATCATATACAAAAGACATAGTAAAATCATGTATGCACATAACCTATGATTTGATTAATAAACTCATAAAATGACTTACTCTTAAGTATAAGCCCTCAAAAATAATTTTCAAATAAGATAAAAATCTCAATATGTATTTTGATAGAAATTCAACTCTTGAACAAAGGTAAAGAAGAGATAAATGAGTGAAGTATTTATAGCATTTGGAATTTCCACCTCGCCAGCCACCTTTCCAAAAAACTCGCCAAGGGTGGTGGAAAGCTTGGTAGCAAGGTGCTAAAAATTTCTTTTTTTTTTGTTTTAAAAAATGTCGAATACTAACCCTAGCCACCTTTCCAAACAACTCGCCAAAGGTAGTGGAAAGCTTGGTAGTAAGGTGCTAAAAATTGCTTTTTTTGTTTTAAAAAATTCTGAATACTAACCCTAAATACTCGCACCCGAAACACACCAAAAACCACAAGTAAAAACTTTGGCTTGCATGCACGCTTGCTCGTCGAAAACCAACACTATACATAACATATAAACTATGAAAACCATCACTGTAGTGTGTGTAAACATGCTTGCATAAAAAGTGTACCTAACTATATGCGTGTGTGAATTAATGATTCACAGTAACTAACCTTACCTAGAAAAAGATAAAAACACTAAGCAAAATAACTGACACCATGTTTTATACATGGGAAGCCAACACACAGACACGAGTATGGAAACGTAACTTAAAGAATCAAAGAGGAGTACTGGAGGCAATAAATCACAAATATATTCATAAATAAATGAGGAAAAGTCAACAAATATGGAAAAATTGGACAAAATGGTTCAAAAAGGTCAAAAAGGAGGAAATCGCGCACGTAGCCGCCTAGCCGTGCCAGCAAACGCGTGCAGTGCACCCATCCGCGTCGAGAAACGTGTGCACTGCGCCAGCACAACGCCCAGTCCGTGCATGCCTTCTCGCCATTCTGCATGCGCCTGCGCCGCCACACCCCACCTACCAACTGACGTCAGCTGACATCATCATCACCTACTACGTGTTTCCTCCATTTTTAATCATTTTTCCACCCATTTTTTCTTCATTTCCTCACCTATAAATACCCCCATTCTCTTCATAACAAAACACACCTAAAAACACATCTTCTTCTCTCTTTCTTTCTCTCCATTTCTTAGTTTTTAGTTTTTCCTTAGTTAGTTTTTCTTAGTTTTAGAGTTCTTCTCTTTTTGAGAAGAACTAATTATATTTTTGTAATTTATTTGTTTGTTGATTCAATAAATGGGAGTGTAAAATCTGTTTGGAGGTTTTTCAACAATAGAAATAACATCAAAGTAGTGTAAGAATTTTATTTTATTTACAGTTATTTTTTATGTTTTATTCTTATATGTTATATTTAATTTGTGTGTGATTAAATTTAACATTGCTGGTTGTTTGTAAACATGATATAATAATAACGTTGTTATGCTTGCAAAATATTAAGTAGGTAAAAATCTCTAAAATGAATTGATTTTGTTTTTATTTAAGATTTTAAATTAAGAATGTTAGAGAAATATATTATTTTTCATTACAAACTTAAATCTAAAAATTAGATTTTAAGGTTTAGTTATCCGATCTAATTTAGAGTAGTGGTCTTTTATTTGTTGGTACAATTGCCCGGTAGTTAGAGTGAAGCTCTATTTCAAAAGTTTTTATAAGAATTATTATCTGAAAATGTATTGACGACATGTTTTTAGTAGTGGTTTTAAAACTTGAAAGTTAGTACTCAGATAACTAAATTCTTAGGTTTAATTTAGACACCTTGAATAAAGTTTAAACTATCTAACCCTACCAAATGTGGCATTTAAATGGTTCATTTTCAATCTCTTAGAAAAAAGAATTAATTTAATTAACCAAATTAGTTATCAACCCCACCCATAGGTGTTAATTTATTTTTTTAGTTAACAAAGAATAATTAACCCCACCAAAGGTGGTATTCATATAAAAAAAGAGAGAATCAATAAATATCAATTCATATCTTTAATAACCTAAATAATATGAACAAGCATAATTAACTTAGTTATTATATCCATAAATACTCCACTATTATAAATGGTAAAAATTGCATAAATGTTTATTGAATCTATGTTTATTTTATGTCAGTAGATTAAAAACACAAAACCCAAAATATCGTGACAGGATGTTTAGGATTTAATTTCGTTTTTAAAAGTTTGAATAATAAATCAAAAACTACATACATTCCTTCCTTAGATCGACCTTGGGAGTATTCTTATCATTTTCTACAAAATGATTTGTGCACTTGCGAGAGTTTTATAAATATAAAACCAAAGTATTGGCAGGATCGGCGATGCCGGTTCTGCTCATTAGTGACCTCGACATGGAAGAATAGAGAAAAGATAGGAACGAGGATGAATAACAACACTAACAACAATATTAAGGGAACAACCTGGGGTAAAGGTTCCAACAACAAGGGCATTACGAGTAAAATATTAGTTAGGTCCTCCTAGCTGAATAGCCATTTCATTATAATTGCGAGCATTCACAACATCAAAATTAAATAGATAGATGGAAGCAATATTTCAAATTCAAAAAGGATGACAAGAAATGAAGAAAACTCAACAATAAGAATGGATAACAAATTATGAATATCATCCAGAGAGAAGCTAATTCTTCATCCTCAAAGGACAAAGAAAGTTGAGAATCCCATAGTAGAAGTATGGGATAGGGTAGCATAGAACTCCCAAACAAACTCGTCACTGTAGTAATAGTTTAGAGAACATAGAGAAATCTAAAAAAAGTATGCAAACCTTTGTTTGACTTCAAGAAAATTAAGAATATTAACCAGATGCTTAGCAAGAATAGGTGCACTACTATAAGGATTGATTGGCTTAGGTTACTTTGACTTATTACCATTTCTGGTACATTTTTAGGCCATAATTGGTAAAAGAAAAAAAGTAAGATAAATAAGTACAATAAGAATCGAAGGAAGCTATTATGAGGTGTGAATAAAGTATATGCTAAGGGGTTTTTTAAATAAGCAATGAGTGACCTCGCTAAATACCTCATTAGGGTTTTTTGGGAAGCCACATGATAAGGTGGTGGCGAGCACAATGGCGAGCCACATGGAGGTGGTATAGGTTGGGCCAAAAAATAGATGAAGAAAAGCCAAAATACTGAAGATAAACATCCTCATGAAAATCAATCCTAAATGCATTCATTAGAGAGCATAACCAAAATATTATGGGAACATACATTGTGTGTGAAATGCAAAACATGTTAACTAGATGTGTCATCAAGTAAAGTTTATATGAATCAAGCAAGATGAAGTATATACTGAAAGTGATCCAACTTCATAAGTCCATGTGTAGTCTCTGTAGAAATCAAAAGGTCTTAAGAAGTTTGAAATCAAAGGTTGAGGTTTAGATAAAAGGAAAGAAACATTTAAGCAAAGGCATTCCTTGAGATAAACAAACTTTCACCTTAAGCACAAAGCAAATAGCCAAAAGTGGGAATCCTTTAAACTGAGGATCTTTTCCTTGAAATTTTAAATATTGAATTTTTTTATAGGAAATTCCCAAGGAAGAGACCTTATTCTCCTTTTTTTTTTATATTTTCAAAATAACATTTAATCATTAATCCCTATCCTTTTTTACTTTTTCTATCTTTCTCCTATTTCTTTTTCTTTCTTTCTTCTTTCTTCTTATTGTTCCTTTCTCCCCTCTTTTTTAACAAAGGTATGAGAGAAGAAAAAAGATCACAAAGCAGAACAACTCCCAAAAATATCATTCATAAGTAGTGATCAAGCAGCATCCATCCGTTTAAAGTATCTATGAGGGGCAACTATTTCAAAAAATAATATTTATGTCATATGAGCATGCAAAATATAAGGTCCTTAAGGTTTTCTTTGTTTATTATTTATTGAAAAACATGTCGTGTTACTGAAATATACCAAACCAGAAGGTTGTATAGAAATAGATTTGTTTCTTTTTGTGCTATATATCAAGTACATGATGCAACCAGTTTGAATATGCTTAGATGAGTAACAATAGTTACATTCATACAATGGAGATGGTCATCATTGTCACACAGATAACAAACGCAAACATTAGAGTTAGAGAATTTATGTCCTTAACTATGAGAAGTAGCACGTTGAGGAAAAAAGGATGAAGTGCTCACATTGAATTTCACATAAGGATGAGCAATCAATTTCCAACTGTTTGGTTTCAAGTGCCCAGTTTCACTATAATGGTGACAAGTAGGAAGGACAGTAGGTAGAGGTAGAAGAGCATCACTAGAGCAAGGAAAAGTGTTAGCCTTAGGTGAAGGGTTCACCTTGCTAGAAGGATTTGGCTAAATGAACATCACAAACTTACCTCTTGGGTCAGTGGAAACAAAATTCAATTTTTCTTTTTGATTAGAAGCTATCACAAACTTATTCGACCCCATAGTAGAAGTTGAAACCTTATCATTGTACCCAATACCATACTTATCCCCATTTTTATGTTGCTAAGAATATCATTTAGGTTCTTCAAGCCAATCATCATTTTATTCAAATGAGAGGTAGTGTGCTCCAGTTCTTTCTCTCTTACTTTGAGTTTGTATTTTAGGAAAATAATAAAATCTTATTTTTCTTTAAGAAAAGTTTCAAGATAATCAGATGAATTGTTTATAATCTCAACTTTCTTATTCAATTGTTCAATCTTAGTTTCCTTCTCAATAATAGAGTATGCCATGTATTCCTTTGTATTCTCTAGAACTATGATGTTCTTCTTCAATCTTTCTACCTCTAATTTTTGATGAGAAGATGGAGCAGTACATACAAACAAATGAGTAGTTTTACTAGAGATGGGAACCTTCAGTTATTTCTCAAGTTGTTTAAATTTTTAAGATTTGCATTAAATTTTTCAAGCAAATTTGAATGTCTCCTTTGTATAATCTCACTTTTTTTGTGAGATCAATTTGTTGCTCATCAACAAAAGAGTTCTTTTCCTCAATATTTTCTTCAAAGTACCTATCTCGTGCTTTTTTTCATCGAGAGTTTCCAAGGCCTTTTTCTTTTCCTTTTTTGACTTGATGTGCTCCAACAGGATAACATTATAGAAGTCAAGAAACTCATCTTGCTTATCATTATCTTCATCAATTACCTCTCAAACTTTAGAGGCAATACTCGAAGGATCATTGACACTACTAGATGTAACAAAGGCTAAAAAATTAGTGTCATCCTTATCACTACTATCGATACTATCTGAAGTAATAACTTTAGCTTTGATAACATATTTTTTCGTACGATTTTGTTTATGAAAGCACCTTGTATCAATATGACTAGACTTTCTACAATGGAAGCATATGATTTTATTCAAGTATCCCTTACTCAACTTTTTAGTACCATTTTATGCACCACGTGTCAACACGACATTCAATCAAAGTTTGGAAATCGTTTAACGTGCCATGACATGTGTCACAACGCCATTGCTCCATATGTTCCACCTGTGCACCACGCCATCTGTTACTATGAATCACGTTGCGCCACGTGTTTCTTACTTGGAAATCATTGACTCTGACCGGTCTCCCCTACCATGTGTCGCTCCTTGATTCGCCCAATGAAGTTTTGATGCCACGTGTCGTGCTATGATTGGTTGAAATTGTTAGTTTTGCTTGTTTTGATCATAGCTCTTCATTTGAAGCTGATCGGACGGTCTAGATCACACCTGAGTTGTATTTAAACCCCTAATCACTCCATAAACTCTAATTAGTCTCAATTAGCATAATTTTGGTTAGTTTTTAGAGCTAAAAAGGGAAAAATTGAAGAAATGACACAATTTTGGTGGAGATTTAAAAGGAAATTAATTCTACAATTGAAGATATTGATTGTATTTCTTTTTTTACTCTTTTATTTATTAAGTTTTTGTCTTTCTTTTTGAAAAATATGAACTTTATGAACACAATTATGTATAATTAATTTATTAATCTAGGGATCTTATGAACCCAATTTTCACCTTGTGATGATATAATATTTTTTCCCAATTATAATATTAATTTAATTATATATTTAATCTGATTTTTATGCTATTAATTGTTTGACAAACAATTTATCTATAGAGGCAATTAAATAGATTTGAGAAAATTATTTAATTGTTTGTCTTGATTAAATAACATGCATAGTTTCTAGACAGAGATGTATGATTCTTATGTATGTGATCCATAATTGATGAACTTAATGAGTAGTATGCAATTTACTTGACAGGAAAGTGTCGTTAAATTAATTACTATATGGTGTGTAGTTTACTTGAGAGATGAATACATGATAGGTTAGATTCAATTGATCATGTAATTCATTGATATTATATTGAGGGGATTTTAGTGATTTGCATGTTTAGAAATTTAGGGGATTAAGTATTCTTACATATTTTCTCATATATCTTTTTAGTCACAAAATTTGATTTAATTAATTATTGCTATTTACTTTTAGTTATTTTAATTTTGCTTTCTTAAGATATAAAAACACAAAAAAAATTGATTTTTATTTTTTTTAGTTTTAAAAATTAGTTTCTAAAAAAATAATCTTCGTGAGAAAGATCTTTACTTATCATTATATTACTTGTTATGATACATATATTTGCGTATTTATTGTACACACGATACTTTGGTTTTATATTTATAAAACTCTCGTAAGTGCACGAATCATTTCATAGAAAATGATAAGTATACTCCCAAGGTTGATCTAAGGAAGGCATATATGTGGTTTTTAATTTATTATTCAAAAATTTAAAAATGAAATTAAATCCTAAAGACCGTGTCACAATATTTTGGGGTTTTGTGTTTTTAATCTAATAACATAAAAATAAACATAGATATCGATTCAATAAATATTTATGCAAATATTATCTTTTATAATAGTGAAGTATTTATAGATATAATAACTAAGTTAATTATGTTTGCTCATATTATTTAGGTTATTAAAGTTATAAATCGATATTTATTGATTCTCTTTTTTTATATGAATACCAACTTTGGTGGGGTTAGATATTCTTTGTTAACTAAACAAATCAATTAATACCTATGGGTGAAGTTGATAACTAATTTGGTTAATTAAATTAATTCTTTTTTTTCTAAGAGATTGAAAATGAACTATTTAAATACCACCTTTGGTGGGGTTAGACAATTTAAACTTTATTCAAGGTATCCAAATTAAACCTAAAAATTTAATTATCTGAGTACTAACTTTCAAGTTTTAAAACAACTACTGAAAACATGTTGTCAATACATTTTCAGATAATAATTCTTATAATTTTTTTTGAAATGGAGCTTCACTCTAACTACCGGGCAATTGTACCAACAAATAAAAGAACACTAATCCAAATTAGATCGGATAACTAAACCTTAAAATCTAATTTTCAGATTTAAGTTTGTAATCAAAAATAATATATTTATCTCTAACATTCTTAATATAAAATCTTAAATAAAAACAAAATTAATCAATTCATTTTAGAGATTTATACTTATTTAATATTTCGCAAGCAAAACAACATTATTATTATATCATGTTTACAAACAGCCAGCAATGTTAAATTTAATCACAGAAAAATTAAATATAACATATAAAAATAAAACATAAAAAATAACTATAAAGAAAATAAAATTCTTACAATACTTTGATGTTATTTCTATTATTGAAAAAACCTCCAAACAAATTTTACACTCCCATTTATTGAATCAAAAAACAAATAAATTAAAAAAATATAATTAGTTCTTCTCAAAAAGAGAAGAACTCTAAAACTAAGAAAAACTAACTAAGAAAAAACTAAAAACTAAGAAATGGAGAGAAAGAAAGAGAGAAGAAGATGTGTTTTAGGTGTGTTTTGTTATGAAGAGAATGTGGGTATTTATAGGTGAGGAAAGGAAGAAAAAATGGGTGGAAAATGATTAAAAATGGAGGAAACACGTAGTAGGTGATGATGACGTTAGCTAACGTCAGTTGGTAGGTAGGGCGTGGTGACGTATGCGGAATGGAGTAGAGGCACGCGTGGTCTAGGTACTGATGGGCGCAGGCGCATGCATAATGGTGAGAAGGCATGCATGGACTGGGCATTGTGCTGGCGCAATGCACACGTTGCTCGGCGCGGCTGGGTGCACTGCGTGCGTTGTCCTGCGCTGCTGGGCGACTACGTGTGCGATTTTCTCCTTTTTGACCCTTTTTGTCCAATTTTTCCATCGTTTTATTTTCCTCATTTAATGTATGAATATATTTATGACTATTGCCTCTTGTATTTTTCTTTGAGTCTTTAAGTTACGTTTTTAAGAAAAAATACCTGAAAAATAATAAAAATACCCGTGATTCCGAAAATATAGATTTATATAAATATATGTTAAAATCATATAAATATATATATTTTTAATCATTTAATGTGCATAAAATCATGGTAATTTTAGTGCTTTTGAGCACTCATCCTAACCCCTAACCAGCCTTTTGTTAGTCTCTTAGCAAGAAAAGCAATTAAAACTATAAATTTAACTATCCTAAATCACTTTTGTGGATTGACACGGTTGCATTTAGCATATGCAACCAGCCTTTAAACCCCTAGGTTGCCCTAGTGGACGAGTTTGAGTCTCGTGAGAGTTTTCAGTAATGATACCCACAAAAATTAAACTAAATGTAAAAATTAGAAGAAATAATAAAAATAACAACTTAAAAACTAAAATTACAAAAAAATTAAAAATTAAATTTTTTAAAAATAAAAGAAAACAACATGAAACATAACACAAAAATGTCTCACACTTTTTAGTCTCCTTTAAGATCATAATTAAAATCTAAAGCATACGTTATTTTAATCTTTTTAAACAATCGTGATTTATTATAATAATTAGTCAAAAATCATTTTCATATTTCATATAAAAAATGTTTCAATTTAATTTCACCCAATTTCAATGTCAGGAATATGAATTCGCTTCGACTCTATTCCTTACTAGTCAATACTCTCAAAACATTGAATCCTATGGGTTCAAACACTCATACTAATTTATATGCGAAAGAGTTGATGTATAGAAATGAACTAATATGTTCGCATATGTATAAAGAATAAAGACTCAAAGTCTTATTTTAACATTGATCTCATGAAAGGAATCAAATGTATGAATTATAAAGATATCATATATAAAATTTATTTTCATGCATAAATCAAACTCATTAAGAAAAAATTTCAAGATATATGCCTTTTACAAATGAAGAGAATGCAATGATTTTTTAGGGAATTACTTCCTATATCTTTCTTTTGTAATTAGCATGTACTCACAACTTTGTAGGCAATGTGGGTCATAGTATGTAGATTATACTATATATTTTTTATCTCTCTATTTTTCTTATTTCTTTTTTCTGAAGATATTTTTCAATATATATATTTTTTAGAGAGTCAACTCATGTATAGATTGTACATTTTTTTAGGATTTTGGTGAGTGGTTAATTTTATGGCTTTTCTGTTTGATTTTGGTTTAGATCACCCCATATATGTCCTTTTTTTGTAACAGTCATGCACGAATGAGATAAAAGCATATACTATCAATTTATACTTAAATAATTTAATCTAAGCAAAAATAATAATAAAAAATATATGACACTCTATTAAGATGAGAAAAAAATCCATACATTCAATGCTAATACCTATAAAGATCACCTAAAAATTTGAAGAAATAAATCAATACCAATGAATGCTCTACATCCAGTTAAAAATCCTTGTTTTTGGGTTGGGAAGCTTTTAAAACATCTCTTGAAGCATGTGACAAAATTTGGTAATGACATGTGACTGAATTTGGTAATGGTATGTGACTATTAACAATAGCCAATGCTCCAAGATTAGTTTTTAAAGCTATATGATAGTATTTCCTAATTTTGACAAAACTACCACTATTGTCATGCAACCTATTGTTTGATGCTATTTTTCTTTTTCTGTACAAGGTTAATTCAAGCACTACAAGACCTCATCATCTCTTACATTCCACATCCAAAATACCAGTTTGAATTTTAGGATTTGCATGAATCAAATCCATTAATTGAAATGGTAACCAAGGTGCTTTATCATTTGGTTGGTGCTCAACCTTCTGAAAAATGTGTTTCCTATCAATATTTTTGACCATAAAACTTGTTTTATCAGTATATAGAAGCACGTAACCTCCAATTATAATTATTTCTAAGGCAATTCACAATTGTCCTCTTCCTATCAACTTTAATTCTTTTACATTCAAATTTAACTTGCAATATATACTCCCTTAGTATTTCTATAAAATGATCCACATTCTTGAAAGTATCATCTTCTCTAAATTCAATACTTTTATTAGCCTTTCTCTTAAACTTTCTCATTTCACAATATCTGCTCACTTTTCTATGACATCTACCTTCATTATCCTTATCATCGATATCCCTAATATAAGGCTCATCATTAATTGTATCTTCACTCTTATATATTTCATGATCTTCTTTTTCCATCCCATGAACCATAACTATATCAGTTCCATTAAGTTCTTCCCATGTAGGATCCTCGTCATCACTACTCTATTCAAAATCCTATAGAATTCATTATTTATTTAATCCATTTGTCCAATTTTATATTTGTTCAATCTTTCACATTTCCTTGGCTATTGGTCATGTTGGATACTGGAAGAGATAAATTCTTTGGATATTGGTATGTCAAAACTAGGGTTAACAAATAGATCCATAAGGACTTCATTGATATCAATAGTAGGATCATCTCTAAGATTATGGCTAACATAATTTAGAGTTTCATCATTTAAGAATGGATAATAAGGTTCATTATCTCTTTCAAGAAAACTTTGACTTTGACTACATAATTGACTATCCTTATAAATTTATGGCTCAAATACTTGAGGTTTTGTTTAAACTAGGTTTGGTTCAACTTCATTTTCAATGTCAAGTTCAGGTTGTGGTTGAAATGAGTCTGTTTATTGGTGTTGACCAATTTCTATTTGAACTTGTTTATCATTTTTTGGTTCATTAGGGACATAAAGATTGATATCTAATATTTTTAAAGGCTCATCAAATTCAATGGGATTGATTTCAACATACAGGTCCAACCTACCAACCTTCTTATTCTTGTATTCTATCATTAAGTCATACAATTCCATATCACTTTTTAAAACATTTAACTTAGAAATACCAGGCTTCGTAGCTTCTATTTTAAAGTCCTCTATTTAACGTCAATCCCTCATTCATTATACCTCTCTTAGTATCATGAAAAACACCTATTTTCATTTGCTAGTATATGTCTAGCCCATTTTGTAAAACAAAACAAATGGACATACACTTCTATCCACACGGACATATTAACTATCCTATACACATTCATATATGATAAAAAAAACATTATCAATACAAATCAATAAAAATAATACACATATAAGGTTATTAAAAAATGGATTGAAAAAAGTATTTGAATTTAATGAAAACAAAGTCAGAATTATGTTAAGTAACATTTTATTATCTATTTATTTATTGAAATACTCATAGGAAAAAGTAAACTTGAATTATCAAGAGTATAAGTACAATATACTCCTACAATCTTCACTCTCCACTTTAGATATTAACTATTTAACAACTTATATAGTAAATAAGAATCAAATTAGTCTCTTTTACACTTTATATACGAATCAAATCATTGTATTCATCAACAAATAAAACCATTATTGAGTATTACGAATATTAATTTTCTCTAATCCCTAATGTAACTCTTCTATACCTAATTTTTTATTCTCATTCCATAGCTTTTTTCTATCTCCCTATCAACATGCAATCCATCCAAGTTACAGAAAAAGGTGCTTATCCTTCTTACTATATTGCTAACAGATTTTAATTGCATTCTAATGTTCTTTTCAGCTTTTAATAACTTATGATAAGAATAACCATATAATCATAGTAAGTCATAAACCATAAAAGTTGGTCCACATAAAACTAGAAAAGATGGAATGTGTAATAATATGAAGTCTTAGTAAGAAAATGACAAATTTTCCTGAGCTAGTGCTACTAAAACACCAAGGCATTAAGAATTACAAATTAAAATTAGAAAGATTGACATGAAAAATTTATCTATGCCAATGTAAAATCAAGTTGGTAGATGAAAATTTACGAAGCATATATCCATGTTGACATGCATTTACAAGATATTCATCTTAAAGGCGCATTTTGAAAATCATTTAAGAAAAAAAATTCAGAAGCAAAATGTTTAGTTTATACAAAGAAAAGAATACACTCCATAGTAAATCGAGAGATCACATTTAAAAATATTAAAAGAAAAAAGAACTTATTGAGTCTGTGGCATCTAACAAAATCATATAGTTGATAGCTAAGCTATAACATTGCAATTAATAGCTACAAAAGTTTGTTTATCATACAAGTTTGTACAGGTGAATAGCTTCGGAATATTGCATTGTAATAATAAATGACTAGAGCAACAGTACCAGTATTGGTCAGTGTTAATGTATATCTATTAATGTATATCTAGTTACTTTAGGCATATCTAGTTTACTTGTAACTCCTATATAAAGATATCATATATATTCCTCAAAACAAATAAAATACAATACAATTATTAAGTATTTTTAACATGGTATCAGAGTAACAAAACTAACTTTTCTTTTATAAGTCTTGTCACTTTTGGTGTTACTCCACCTTATCACTTATGTTGTCACAACAGCCGCTGCAGCCACTCACTATTGAACCTCCGACGTCTTTCATCCATTGTCCTTGGGTTCCGGGTCTGTAGTTTCCATCATTGAGGAGTCCTGTACCACACATACCGCTAAAATCACTACCTCTGCCATGAATCTTACTCTGATAACCTTTTTATAGGTACCATAGTGATTGGGTCGTCCTGATCTACACAACCATGGAAACATCACCACCATCGGAGTTAAAATGTGCCCTCATGCACTACACATAGGAAACATAGATATTCCTTACACATCACCGTGCATCTTGCTCTGATAAAATTTATACGAGTTCCACACTGATTGGCTCGCCCCAATCTATATAACCGTGAAATTCCAGCAACCATCCTCATCCTCACGTGCCGCACACAAGAACTGCACCTTTTCCTCACGCATCTCACATGCAACCCTCAGGTTCTACTAACATCATCAATGTGGCATACTACCACATAGGGCTGATTTCATCATCATGTCACCTAGGGTTGATGTCATTACACGTGAAGCTGACATAATAGTTTATCGTTGACCAATAATTGACTTTTGCAGATCAGGTTCTCTCTACTCATTTTTCACATAGACTTTGTTTTTGCAGTCTATTTTTGCATATTGTGTTTCTAAATGGATAAAAAAGATGTTTTTCTTCCTCGCCCCATAAATACTGTATTGAAGGGGACCCAAAATTACTTATCTTGGTCTCAAGCTATGTGTAGTTTTCTTAAGGGTAGCATGCTCTGGTATTATTGTACTAGTGCAATTATCATTCTTGTCAAAGGAGCAAGTGAAGAAGATTCTACCTTCCTTGGTCACATGATTGAATGGGATGGTCATAACCACATGATCTTCACATGGATTTGGAATACTTCCATTCCCTTCATCTCCAATCTGTCGGGCAAATTTAATGATGCTAAATTAGCATGTGATATGTTGGCTAAAGGTACTATAATACTCACGGATCCATGAAATATTAGTTAGTAGTTGAATTGCATCAACTTTGATAGAAACCATGGTAATCCATCAATGACTACTATGATCAACATCACTTCCTTTGGGACCAAATTAACCTTTATGATCCAATTTGAGCATGCTCAACAGATTCTTAGCAATATACTACAATTAGGGATGAATCTCGTCTCTATGAGTTCATGATGTCACTTCACATGGACTTTGAGCCCATCCGAGGTTAGCTTCTTAATCACAGTCCTTCTCCATTTCTTGATACTGTTGTAAATGAGTTGGTTAGAGAAGAAGCTTGGCTTGCAACTCTTCAAGCCTAGAATAAGTTTAATGTTTTGGCTATTACTCATTATACTCATACCATTGAGCAACCTCAACCATCATGTGATTCCTCTGGCTCTAACAATAGTCGTAGGCAAAGCAACAAGAAGTTTTGCAATTATTGCAAGTATTATGGCCACACCTTTGAGACTTGTTACCGTCGCAACAAATCTACTACTGTTGTTGCTAATACTGAGCCTACTCTATTGATGTCTTCTAGTTTAGCAAAGTCCCAATATTTTGGATCCACTATTAACCTCTACCCCACTGAACTATAGGAGTTCATAAATCAGGTTGTTCGTATGGCTGGAAATGCATCTTTTTCCACTGCTCTCTTAGTTCTTCCTGGTAAGTCTTAAACTTGGTGTTTTGATTTTGTATATTGTAATCATATGACACCTCACTCATCTTTATTCTCCAAACTTAACCATAAACCACATCCTCTTAATATTCATATAGTTGATGGTTCCACCATGCATGGGAATAGTCTAGGTTTTGTTTCAACCTCTAACTTCTCTTTTCCTAGGATCTTCCATATACTTGACTTATCCTATAATTTATGCTCTATGGGAAAATTAGTTGAACTAGGATATCGCCTTATTTTTTACTATTCTGGGTGTATTATGTAGTATCCGAGGATAGGGAAAGAGCTTGGGATCGGTCCTAGGGTCGGTCATATGTTTCCAATGAACAATCTTCATCTTCCACATGTTGCTCCTATCTTTGCTGTTGCTACAACTACTGCAGTTTCTTCCTTACTTTCTCTCACACTTTGACATTCTCATCTTAATCATGCCTCATCTACTCGGGTACAACAGTTAGCTTCTAAAGGTCTATTGGGTTCTGTTTCCAAAGAAAATTTTGATTATACTTCATGCCAGTTAGGAAAACAGCCAGCTTTACCTTTCAATAATAGTGAATCTATCTCTAATAGTATTTTTGGGTTAATTCATTCTGGTGTTTGGGGACCTTCTGTTGTTACTAGTTTTGGTGGATCTCGATATTTTGTTGTTTTTATTGATGATTATTCTCGTTATAGTTGGATCTTTCCTATGAAATCTCGTTCTGAAATCTTACCAATATACAGTAAATTTGCAAAAATGGTTGAAACATAATTCTCCAAACATATAAAAAAAATTGATCTGATCATGCTCTTGAATATACTCAAAATGCCTTTTCAAACTCTGTTACATTCTTATGGCACTGTACATCATCTAACTTGGCTAGACACCTCTCAACAAAATGGTCAAGCCAAAAGAAAACTTCGTTATATTCTTAACACTATCTATGCTCTTCTTCTTTCTACCAAATTTCCTGGCCCATTTTGAGGTGAAGTCGTTCTTCATAATGTCCATACCATTAATCGAATTCTAAGTGCTATCATTCATAATTAGACTCTGTATGAACGCCTTTTTAGGTCATCCCCTGATTATCATTACCTTCGTTCATTCAGATCTGCTTGTTTCGTTCTTCTTCAGCCTCATGAACACAACAAACTTGTGCCTCAATCTAGACTTTGTTGTTTTCTTGGTTATGGTGAAACTCAAAAAAGGTATCGATGCTATGATCATGTCTCATGTTGTCTTCGTGTTTCCCGAAATGTTTTCTTTTGGGAACACCGCTTATTTGTTGAACTTTCTCAGTTTCATTATTCCCTAACTAATTCAAATGTTTTAGAAATCTTTCCAAATGAGTCTTCTGTTCCTTCTACATATACTCCTAATCCACCTTTGGACTTCACTATTCAATCTTCAGATATTTTTGATGATTATCCTAAACAGGTTGTAGAAGAACAGGTTGATAACGAGCCACCCCACATTGAACATAGGTCCCATGCTCCTGCTCCGCCTGAAGATCCTCCACAAGATATTCCACCTCGCCACTCAACCCGAGTAAGATCCATTCCTACACATTTACTTGATTATCATTGTTACACTGCCCTTGCTACACTCCATAAGCCTCACACCTATCATGAGGCATCTACTAACCTTTTTTGGCAGATTGCAATGAAAGAAGAAACTAACGCATTAACCAAATGTTGTCTTTTGGGAACATTGCTTATTTGTTGAACTCTCTCACTTTGTTTCTTCCCGAACTAACTTAAATGTTTTAGAAATCTTTCTAGATGAGTCTCATATTCTGTCTACAGATACTTTTGATCCTCCTTTTGACTTCTCTATTCAACCTTTAGATATTTTTGATGATTCTCCTAGACAGGTTGTAGAAGAACAAGTTGATGACGAGCTATGTTGTGTGTTTTTTAACACACAAAAAACGTGCAAGTATACACGGTCACAAGTAATAAAATTTGATAAGTAAGTTATCGTTCCCACGGAGATTTGTTACTATAGTTTGTTGAGTACTAAAATTATATCTCTCTGATTTTATTCAAAACACTCGTTGATTGTAACAAAGCTAAGAAAACAGTTAAATAACAAAATAAAAGAAATCTAGGATTGCAATTTTTCACCAAATTAATCAACTCAAATCATATTATTTTCTTTTGATTTATATTTTTTTGTACATTTAATTTGTCAACCGAAAACTTCTAATTTTATTCATACATCTCTTCCGAGCTCCGTACAAACACACCTCGTTAAATTAATTCACTATTATCCTATGAGAATTAAATTCACCGAGATTCATTACGTTTTAAGTTTTCAAATGGCCACACATATAATTAGGGTATATTCCTATCCTTCATAATGCATGTCATTCTATTTACGAGCAATATACACACAAATGCCTCTTCCAAGTTTATTTACGTGCCACTGATCGTTTTGATAAGATTCGTAAATAATCAAAAAACATTAAGCACAAAATAGAACGAACAAATAAAACGTCTTATAAATCTATCAAAAATAATTAAAATAAAAGCTTCATAAATTAAGATCAAATGCAACCCTAGAAAAATTAAATTACTTCATAAATTTAAAATAAAAATTACAACAGATACAGAAAAAGAAGATGAAGAAGAAGGAAAATTAAAACAACACTTAGAACAAATATTTGGCACACGTAGAACACAACAAAAGCCAAAAAATGGGTTCTGCGTGTTCTGGCGTCCAAATCCAAACAACACAAAAACTAAACTCTACCTCAAAACTCCAAAAAAACTTTTTTACTCTATCATCTCATCTCCTATTTATAGCTAAAAATAATACATCTAAAATATTACATTTTTTATTTTATTTTTTTTATAAAAACGCGTAATAATTTTGTATCGAAAAATAAAATCACGCGTATCGATTTTCGATATCGAAAATATTAATTAAAATCACGCATAGCGACAGAGAGCCGTTCGGATTTTTTTTAATTCAAAATGCATGCCACGTGTCAGCGTATGATTCACTGCAAGGATTTAAAGCGGACACGTGGCAGCTTCTGATTGGCTACGGGAAACGGGCGCATGAGACATCAGAGCACGGAGACACGGCAACACATGGGCTTGATCCTGCACTTTCGCACTCATCGTAACATGCCATGTGTCATTACATGATTCGCTAAAAAATAGAGTGGGACACGTGGCATTTTTTGATTTGAGGTAAGGATTCAGGCGGACACGTGGCAGCTTCTGATTCGTTGAAAATCCGATTGCACGCAGAGATTAGCGCATGGGATCAGAGGCGCGCGTAAGTGGGGGCACCGGCTGGACGCGTCAGACACGTGGGTCCCACTGCACGCCGGCCTGCGCGGCAGGTGGTCCCCACTCGGGTGCCGAGCCGCGTGAAACATAATCTGCACCCACGCGAGTTGGTCGGGCGTGGTTCATGGCGCGTGGTTTTTCTCACCTGTGTAGAAAATTAAACTTTCTTAATTGCATTTTGACCCATAAATTTAATTCAAATTACAATTTCAACTTTCTTTAATTATAGTTTAGCCATTTTCTAATTTAAATTAAATTTTTAAACTTTTAATAATTAAAATTAAGCCCGATTTTAATTTAAATTATATTTTCGACTTTTATAAATTGCAATTAAACACTCTTTTATTTGAAATTATATTTTTGGACACAAATTTGCAATTAAGTACGTTTTCGATACAAATTATTTAATCTTTATTAGAAAATATAAAAAACAGTAAATACTAATTTATTAAACTAAAATTAACTAAAAACATTAAGAACATAGCAATTATAATTAATAAAATATGTGAAAATAACTATATAAAATACAGTTATCAAGCTACCCCAGAAGACATACCACCTGACCACTCAACCTGGGTAAGATCCATTCCTGCATATTTAATTGACTATTATTGTTACACTACCCTTGCTACACTCCATGAGCCTCACATCTATTGTGAGGAATCTACTAACCCTTTATGGTAGATTGCAATGAAAGAAAAAATTGATGCATTAACCAAAAATCATACTTGGGATCTGGTTACTCTTCCTCTTGGTCAGTCTATGGTTGGTTGTAAGTGGATCTATAAGATCAAGACTCACTCTGATGGGTCCATCGAGCGCTACAAGGCTCGTCTTGTTGCAAAAGGTTTTACACAAGAGTATAGGATTGATTATGAAGAGACTTCTACTCTAGTTGCCTGTATTTCCTATGTTCGTACCCTCTTAGCTATTACCACTGCTAGTAAATGGGACCTTTTTTAGATGGATGTTAAAAATGCATTCCTTAATGGGGATTTGCATGAAGAAGTTTATATGCAATCTCCTCCTGATCTTTCTACTAAAACAAACAAGGTTTGTCGCCTTTGATGTGCACTTTATGGCCTTAAATAAGCTCCATGAGCGTGGTTTTCCAAGTTCAACTCCATCATCCTTCGCTTGGGTTATAGTCCTTATGATTCTGCCTTATTTATTCATTATAATGATAAGTGCACCATTTTTCTTCTCCTATATGTGGATGATATGATCATAACTGGTGATGACCTCAGTGGAATTCAAGATCTCAAGGATTTTCTTAGTCATCAGTTTGAGATGAAAGACCTTGGAAATCTTAACTATTTCTTGAGTCTTGAGATCACTCATTCCATAGATGATCTTTATATTACTCAAGCCAAGTATGCATTTGACCTTTTATCTCAAGCTAGACTTACTGATAACAAGACTATTGACACTCCAATTTACCTTAATGTGCATCTGACACCCTCGGGGGGGGGGAACCATTGTCTAATCCTTCTCTTTATAGATGATTGGTTGGCAGCCTGATTTATCTTACAATTACTCGTTCATACATTTCTTATGGTGTTCATCAGGTGAGCCAGTATCTGTCTGTTCCATGATTAACTCATTATGCTGCTGTTCTACGCATTCTACGATACTTAAAGGGCACTCTCTTCCGTGGCCTTTTCTACCCAGCTCAGTATCCTCTTGTACTTCATGCATTCTCTGATGCTAATTAGGAAGAAGATCCCATTGATCGCAGATCCACTACATGTTATTGCTTTCTCCTTGGTTCTTCTTTGATTTCTTGGCGAAGTAAGAAATAAACTTTCGTGGCTCGCTCCAATACTGAAGTAGAATATCGTGCTCTTATTGATACCACATCTGAGCTCCTTTGGCTTCTTAAGGATTTCAGTGTGTCCACATACTCTGCTACTCCCCTTTATTGTGAAAATTAAAGTGCCATTCATATTGCTCACAACGATGTCTTCCATGAACGAACTAAATACATCGAGATTGATTATAACTTTATTCGTTCCCATCTTGTCCATGGTGCTCTCAATCTTTTCCATGTTTCCTCCAATGATCAACTTGTAGATATCTTTACTAAGGCACTTCCTAAAGGATGCACTCGGAATTTGGTTGACAACCTCAAGCTGGTTTCACATCCACCTTGAGTTTGAGGGGGTTGTTAATGTATATCTAGTAACAGATTAATGTATATTTGTTAATGTATATTTAGTTACTTTAGGCATATCTAGTTTACTTGTAACTCCTATATAAAGGCATCATATATATTCTTTAAAACACATGAAATACAATACAATCATTTTGTATTTCTAACGTTCAGTAAATTCTAGACATTAATGACTACATTAATCAGAAGTTGCATGCTTACGAAGTTCTTCTCAATGTTTCCAGCATTTTAAAGTTATTTTATGCCCATCATTTTCTAAATCCTGCAATATTGAGAATACTTGGAAAAACAAAAAAAATGAAATATACTTTGATAGAAAAATTGTCATAGGATCCTAGTTATCCACCACCCAAAATCAAGGATGTTTAATGGGGCTTGCAATTCCCCTTTATAGACCCAAAATCACACCACTACATTCCCAACGGTGACATTTTGATAGAAAACAAATTGCCCTTCCAATATTAGAATCCTTTTTAATTACCTCTTATTTTAGTTGTTATATTCTCACGTATAGACCAAGCTTTATCTAAAACACAAAACATAAAATAATATCACATAAATGCAAACCACCATGAGCCAAAACATACATGCACTAATAGCTACACACGAAGTGTGTGCAATGAATATGCAAGTATACATATCACAATAAGTAATATAATGATAAGAAAATATCGTTTACACGAAGATTATTTTATTAAAAACTAATTTTTAAAACTTAAAAAAATAAAATACAATTTTTTTTTTGTATTTTTATATTTTAAGAAGCAAAATTAAAATAACTAAAAGTAAATAGAAATAATTAATTAAATCAAATTCGGTAACTAAAAAGATATATAAGAAAATATTTAGAAATACTTAATTTCCCAATTTTCTAAACATACGAATCGCTAAAATCTCCCCAATATAATTATCAATTAATTACATGATCAATTAAATATAACCTAGCATGTATTCCTCTCTTAAGTAAACTACACACCATATACTAATTAATTTAATCACAGTCTCATGCAAATTAAATTGCATATATACTACTCATTAAGTTCATCAATTAGATCACATACATAAGAATCGTACATCTCTACCTAGAAACTATGCATGTTATTTAATCAAGACAAACAATTAAATAATTCTCTCAAATCTATTTAATTGCCTCTATAGATAAATTATTGGCTAAACAATTAATAGTATAAAATTTAAATTAAATAATATAATTAAAATAAAATTATAATTGGGGTAAAATATTATATCATTACATGGTAAAAATTGGGTTCATAAGATCCCTAGATTAATAAATTAACTACACATAATTGTGTTCATAAAACTCATCTTTTTCATAAAGAAAGATATGAAATTGATAAAGAAAATAGTAGAAAAAAATACAATCAATCTCTTGAATTGTAGTATTAATCTCCTCTTGATTCTCCACAAAAATTGTGTCGTCTCTTGATTTTTTTGTATTTTTCTCTCTTTTTAGCTCCAAAAATTAACCAAAATTATGCTAATAGAGGCCAATTAGTGTTTATGGAGTGATTACAGGCTTAAATAAATCTCAGGTGTGATCTAGACCATCAAATCAGCTTCAGATCAAGGGTGATGATCAAAACAAGCAAAACTAACAATTCTAGCCAATCAAAGTGTGACACATGGCAAGGGAAATTCACTAGGCGAATGAGGGAATGATGCATGGCAAGGGAGAGCAGTCAGAGTCAACACTTGTTGAGTCAATGACATACGGCGTAATGTGATTCGTTGAAATGGATGGCGTACTAACACATGGCATAACGACATGTGGCATGACTTGTTGACCAATTTTTGAACTCGTATTAAACGCCATGTTGACACATGGCACATGTTTCGTCCTCTCACATGCGGTATAATGTGATTGGCTTTCAATGCTTACGTGACATCTACGTGGCTTGCCCAGTTAGCTCTTCTGCATGCGTGGTATGCCACGTGGCAGATCTTGATTGGTCCTACGTTAAAACATCTAGAAAAATCCCAAAAAATTCCAAAATTATATTTTCACCCTTTTCATTTAAAAGTTTATATTTTAATATTTTTGAACCAAAAATATTATTTATTGAATAAAACAAGTAAAAACTAAGTAAAAAAGTGCACTAATGACTATTTATTTAATCCAGTTTTCTTTTTCTTTATAGGGATAATTGTGTTGTGAAATTTTCTTTTTTTATAGGACGCATTACATTTCACCTTACTCTATAGCATAACACATGATTGTATCTTTTTTTTTCATACAAGCTAATGGTGCAAGGGTAAAGGTAATACTTATTAGTTAGGCAATAATTGTGGCTTAAAGATATGAAAGGTTCTTTGTTAGGCTCAAATGGGTGACTAAAGATATTAATAATGATTAGCTTCAAAGGCTCAATCGATCCAAATAAGATCTAAATCATTTCTCTTGCTAAATACTAAAACTTGGTAGATCTCATCAACTCGCATAACTCACTACAATTTTTCTCTCAATAAGAACGCCAAAATCAATCATGAACATGTGCATAAGAATTTAAATCAATCCAATCAAAACTAGCAAGCATATAAAATGTTTAATGTAAATATCTTAACAAATATGTTACATTCCTTATCCTAGTCATGACAACCAATTTTTATCATTGAGTTCATATGTTTCATATCAAGTATGTATGCATTTAGTTTCTATATATTTATCAATTTCTACCCAAATCATGATTAAAAAAATCTTTAAAAAATTTCCTAAAACTTTAAAATGCACACTAATTACTAATGTAGAGAATGAAGTTCCCTCCCTTAAACTTAAATTATACATTGTCCTTAATGTACACATATAAATATGAAAAGGTAAAAGGAAAGAAAACTCCCTTAGTCTTGGCACACCATATCTGTTGTTGAAACCCTCATTCCTTTTGCGCCATTACTCTCCACATTTATTCATTTATAAAACAAAAACATTGAAAATATAAGTAAAATAATGTTAGGTTGCCTCCCAACCAGCGTCACGTTTAACATCATTGACTAGATGGTCATATCAAGTCCTAAAGTGCATCCATTAAGGTTATCACAAGTGTTTCCTCTGATAATTGATCTTCATAATAGTGCTTAACCCTATGCATATTAACCATAAATCGCTCTTTATCTTTGTTTTCTAATTAAATGGCTCCATGGTTGGTTACCTTAGTGATGATGAATGGACCTAACCATTTACTCTTTAATTTGCCTGGAAACAATTTGAGTCTTGAGTTGTACAGTAACACTTTCTGACCTGGTCCAAAGATACGATGCACAATGGTTTTTATCATGCCATCTTTTTGTCTTTTCTTTGTAAAGCTTTGCATTTTCATAAGCATTCCACCGTAATTCATCCAATTCATTTATTCGAAGCATTCTTTTCTCACCAGCTGCATCTATGAACATATTCAACTATTTCAATGCCCAATATTCTTTGTGCTCTAATTCTAATGGTAAGTGACAAGCCTTTCCATAAACTAGCTTATATGGAGTGGTACCAATTGGTGTTTTAAATTCAGTTATGTACCCCTATAAAACATCATCTAACTTAGATGACCAATCCTTCCTAGAGATGTTCACAGTTTTCTCCAAAATTATTTTCACTTCTTTATTAGATACCTCCACTTGTCCACTTGTTTGGGGATGGTAAGGGGTAGACACTTTATTCTTAATCTCATACTTAAACAATAAGGAATCAAATTCTTTATTGAAAAAGTGACTTGCTTCATCACTAATAATGATACCAGGAGTTTCGAACCGAGTGAAAATATTTTTCTTCAAAAATTTCATGACAACTTTGGCATCACATTTGTTACTAGCATGGCTTCTACCCACTTTGACACATAATCCATTCCTACAAGTATGTATTCGTTTCCAAATGATGGAGAAAATGGTCCCATAAAGTCGATGCCTTAAACATCAAACAATTCCACTTGAAGTATACTATTCAGAGGCATCTCATCTCTTTTTGAAATATTAGCTATCCTTTGACATCTATCACATATATTTACATAACTATAAGCATCTTTAAATAGTGTAGACCAAAAATAACCAGATGGAAGTACTTTAGCTACTATTTTTGAGCTCCCAAAGTGACCTACATAGTTTGAGCTATGACAATGGTAAAGGATACTTTCAACTTCATCATTAAGGACACACCTTCTCAAAATACCATCACCACATTCTTTATAGAGGTAAGGGTCATCCCAAAAATATTGTTAAATTTCATAGAACAACTTCTTCTTTTGTTTCCATATGAGGTTCAGTGGAAAAACGTTGGCAGAAGAAAATTTGCAATGTCTCCATACCATGGAACTTTTGTTTGAGCTATAGAAAATAGTTGCTCATTTGGAAAATATTCCTAAATCACCATATTATCATCCATTTTTGCTTCCCTCTCTAGTCTAGACAGATGGTTTGCTACTTGATTTTCTATTCATTTTTTATCATGAATTTCCAAGTCAAATTCTTATAGAAAGAGCACCCATCTTATCAATTTGGTTTGGCATCCTTCTTCATCATGAGATACTTTATTGTAGAATGATCCATGTAAATAGTCACTTTGGTACCTACCAAGTAAGATATGAATTTCTCAAAGGCATATACAATGGCAAGGAGCTTTTTTTATGTAGTAGCATAATTCATTTGGGCCTCATTTAGTGTCTTACTTGTATAGTATATGGCACAAAACATTGTGTCTCTTCGTTTTCCAAGAACAACTACAATAGAAAAATCACTTGTGTCACACATCAACTCAAAGGGCTTGTTCCAATCCGGTGTGACTATAATTGGAACTAACACTAGTCTCTCTTTAAGCACTTGAAATGTTGTTAACCATTTATCATCAAACTTAAAAGGAATGTCCTTTTCCAAAAGATTACACAAGGGTTTGGAGATTTGGGAAATATCTATTATGAATCTACGATAAAAACCTGTATGCCCAAGAAAACTCCTTACTCCTCGTACATTGGTAGGTGGTGGTAATTTCTCAATCACTTCTATCTTAGCTCTATCCACCTCAATACCATTAATTGAGATTTTATGGCCCAAGATTATACCTTTATGTACCATGAAATGACATTTCTCCTAGTTTAAAACCAAATTGTTTTTTCACATCTTTGTAACACTAGAGAGAGATAGTGTCGACATTCATCAAATGAGTTTCCAAAGACTAAAAAATCATCCATGAAAATTTCTAGATGCTTCTCCACCATATTTGAGAAAATGGCCATCGTGTAGGGTTGAAATGTAGCAAGTTCATTACATAATCCAAAGGGCATTCTCCTAAAAGAAAAAAGTTCCATAAGGACATATGAAGGTGGTTTTTTCTTGATCTTTAAGTGCCATAACAATTTGGTTATAACTAAAGTATCCATCCAGAAGGAAAAGGAAAGAATGCCCAACTAATTGGTCAAGCATTTGATCCATGAATGGGAGAGGAAAATTATCTTTCCATGTAGCTTTATTTATTTTATGAAAATCCATACATACTCTCCATCTCGTGACAATCCTAGTAGGTATTAACTCATTAGACTCATTTTCCACCATAGTAATTCCTTATTTCTTTTGTACTCATTGGACTGAGCTTACCCATTCATTGTCTAATATTGGGTAAATAATGCCCATGTCTAGCCACTTGATAATTTCCTTCTTCGCCACTTTTTTCATAATGGGATTTAAGCGGCATTGTACATCCCTAGTGGGTTTAGCCCTATCCTTTAGCAAGATTTTGTGCTTGTATATAGATGGGCTTATTCCTTTGATGTTGGCAATATACCAACCTATAACTCTTTTGAAGTTCTTTAGCACCTTTAGTAATGCTTCCACTTGCTCCATACTTAGATCAGTCAAGATTATAACTGGAAGTATCTTGTTATCACCTAAAAATGTATAACAAAGATTAAGAGGTAAAGGTTTAAGCTCTAATTTTGGTGGCTCCTCAATGGATGGTTTCAATAGTGAGTTTATTTCAAGACATTCCACAACTGCATTTGATACACACATGAGAGGCGTGTCCTCTAGAAAGTTCACACAATTCACAATATCAACCTTTGATTCCATATTTTCAAAATTAAAATAGGTTGAGTCATTTTCTGTTGAGTTAATGTCTGTGTTCATAACATCATATGTTAAGGTCATAAGTGGGGGTGATTCAACAAGTTTTGTTATGCTACCAATATGAATTTATGCGTCTACATAGGTGTCATGGTCCTCTTCCATGTCTAGCATAGACTCTAAAGCATCAATAGGGCATATGTCGTAAAACACATCAGTGGTTAGCTCATCAGTACTATTTATTTGAAAGTAATCACCAGCATTATCATCATCAGAAAATTTAATTGCTTTAAGCACATTAAATGTTACTTGTTCATCTTGCACTCTTATTTTAAGCTCACATTTTTGCACATCAATGAGTGTTTTTCCAGTTGCTAAGAATGGACAACTGAGTATGATAGGAATGCCATGGTCCTCTTTTATGTCTAGTGATATTTTCATCTATTTTATTAATTATAATTGCTATGTTCTTGACATTTTTAGTTAATTTTAATGGAATAAATTAATATTTACTATTTATTTTTTAAGGAATATATTTTTAAGAAAATTAAACAATTTGAATCGAAAAAGTACTTAATTGCAAATATATGTCTGAAAATATAATTTAAATTAAAAGAGTACTTAATTGCAATTAACAAAAGTCTAGAATATAATTTGAATTAAATAGGGCTTAGTTGTAATTAACAAAATTTGAAAAGTTAATTTAAATTAGAAAAAGGGCTTAATTGTAATTAAAGAAATTTTAAAAGTTAATTTGAATTAAATTGGAGGGCTAAACTATAATTAAGGAAACTTATTTTCTACGAAGGAAAAAGAGGCAACTCGCGCAATCAGGAAATGAACGGCTACGATGAGGCACGTGGAACCAGACGCAACAAAAGAGAGTGGACGCAGGGTTTCAGGTGCACGTTGCTCGGCGCTGAGTGGAGCCCACCTGCCACGCAGGTTTATGTGCAGGGTAGGAGCCACGTGTCTGCCCAAACAAATTGTCCTGTGCTACGCGGTCCATATGGATATCGTGTGCCTGGATATGACAACTAATCAGGAATTGCCACGTGTCTCGAATAATATTTCAGCAAATTAGGATCTGACATGTGGCATGTGTGTATTAAAATAAAAAATGGAAATGACGCACGTTTCCAACCGTGTGTGCGTCTGTCACGTGTCTTCAAAGCATTTCTCCCCTGCGTGGTGTTCCTCGTGAGCCCGTTCCTCACAGTCTATGTACGGATTCCACGTACCTTGATTATTCTTTCAGCCAATCATACCCTGACACGTGGCATGCATAAATTGAAATGAAAATCAAGAAACGCGCACACTTGTCTCATATGTTCTTTAACGTTCACACATTTAGGACAATGTGTATATTAAGTTTGGGGGTGGTAGAGATATTGAACTTCATTGAAATATTTTCTGGGTATTCTTGCTTGTGAAATTTTATTTTTTTGGTTGATTGAAGATATTTTGCTTTGAATGGTGATTTATTTTTATTTCTTTGGTTTAAATGATGCATAGCTCCTTGAAAAATTTGAATATTGTCTAAGCTATGAATAATTTTTACGCATGTTTCATTTTTACAGGAATAAATATTTATGAGCACTAGTCTTGATTTTTGAGTTACTATGGTAATTTAGAGAAGGTTTATGTGAGTATGCAATTCGATTGATATTTGTGGTGTCATAGCTCTTAGAATTTGTTTGATTTTCTCTCGAGGTGAAATTCTAGATAACATTTAACTAAGAAAATGATTTAGGTCATCTTTGAATAATTTGAGCCTTTCTATCTACCTTCACATGTTTTATCCATAGTATACCCCTTTTGAGCTTCAAAGTTTATATATATATTTTTATCTCGTTTCAAAAGCCTATTAAAAATATATATATATGTATATATATGTACAAATATATCTATTTTTCTTATCTCACTAACATGTGACAATTGTTAGTAAATGTTTAAAGATATATCGAAAAAAAGAGTATGTTGAAAAAAATAGATTCTGAATGAAAAAGGAAAAAAAAGGAAAAGAAAAACGAAAAAAGAAAAAAAATGATTATTGTATATGATGTTAAATCCCAAATTGGGAAGTATTTATTGTGATGATATAAGGTATCTTGTTTCAATCCTAAAATGATGTGTTTAGGAAAACTTTGAGCCAAATAATATCTTTTATCCTACCTTTACCTAAGCCATACATTACAAACTTAATAAAGTCCTATTGATTTTGTGTCTTGTATTCGTCTACATTAGTGAAGAGAGAAAAGAAAAATGAACTTATGAGATTTTTTATTTCATTAAAAATTAATTGCGTTCATATTTGCACAAACTGATCTGAATTGTATGTGATGAAATATGAAAAGACTTCACACACACTAAAATTCATTGTGAAAATGTAATATATTTTTAAATTGATTTTAATGCTTAGATACAATTCTTTTATTTCTTTGAGTTATGTTATTTGAAATGACGAAAAAGAAATATTTTGAAAATCGCTATTGTAAATGCTTGTATCCTTGTTTTATTTCTTTCCTTTTTCTTGAGGACTAGCAAAATCTTAAGTTTGGGGTGTGATAACTATATTTTATATAGTTATTTTCATCTATTTTATTAATTATAATTGCTATATTCTTGACATTTTTAGTTAATTTTAATGGAATAAATTAATATTTACTATTTGTTTTTGAAGGAATATATTTTTAAGAAAATTAAAGAATTTAAATCGAAAAAGTACTTAATTGCAAATATATGTCTGAAAATATAATTTAAATTAAAAGAGTGCTTAATTCCAATTAACAAAAGTATAAAATATAATTTGAATTAAATAAGGCTTAATTGTAATTAACAAAAGTTGAAAAGTTAATTTAAATTAAAAAAGGGCTTAATTGCAATTAAATTGGAGGGCTAAACTATAATTAAGGAAATTTATTTTCTACAAAAAAAAAAAGAGGAAACTCGCGCAATCACGAACGCGTAACACCAACCGTTCGATCAGGAAATGAACGGCTACGATGAGGCGTGTGGAACCAGACGCGACAAAAGAGAGTGGACGCGGGTATTCAGGTGCATGTCCACTCTCTTTTGTTGTGTCTAGTTCCACACGCCTCATCGTAGTTGTTCATTTCCTGATCGAACGGTTGGTGTCGTGCGTTGGTGATTACGCGAGTTGCCTTCTTTTCCTTTACAAAAAATAAATTTTCTTAATTATAGTTTAGCCCTCCAATTTGATTCAAATTAACTTTTAAACTTTCTTTAATTGCAATTAAGCCCTTTTTTAATTTAAATTAACTTTTCAACTTTTGTGAATTACAATTAAGCCCTATTTAATTCAAATTATATTTTAGACTTTTGTTAATTGCAATTAAGCACTCTTTTAATTTAAATTATATTTTCGGACATATATTTGCAATTAAGTACTTTTTCGATTCAAATTCTTTAATTTTCTTAAAAATATATTCCTTAAAAAATAAACAGTAAATATTAATTTATTCCATTAAAATTAACTAAAAAAGTCAAGAACATAGAAATTATAATAATAAAATAGATGAAAATAACTATATAAAATACAATTATCATCTAGCACAATGAAGTCCGCGAGAAAGTTGAATTTGTCTACTTCTACTAGCAAATCTTCTACCACACCCTGAGGTTTTTTAATTGACCTGTATGCCATCTACAATGTTATTGAAATGAGTTTGGCTTTACGAACCCCCAATCTCAGGAAGATTGATAATGGCATGAGGTTAATTCTAGAACCCAAATCACATAGTGCCTTGCCAAAATGAATGTTCCCAATAGTGAAAAGGGATGTCAAAACTACTTGAATCTTTTAGTTTTTTGTGGTAGTTTTCTATCAAGAATGGCAGTACAACCTTCAGTCAAGGTTATTATCTCATGATCTTCAGGCCTTCTTTTCTTTGATAGTATATCCTTTATGAATTTGGCATAAGATGGCATTTGTTCAAGTGCCTCTACAAATGGTATGTTTATGTGTAGCTTCTTGAAGACTTCCAATTTTTTTGAAAACTATGTATCTACATTTTTCTTTTGTAGCCTTTGAGGAAAAGAAATAATGAGTTTGTAGAGGTTTCTCTTTTTTGGCTGAATTATTTCCTTTCCATTACTCTCTTTATCCACTACTTCCTTTTCATCCTTTTTAGTTTTCAGTTCCTCCTTATTCATTTTAGTCTCATATTCCTCCTAATCCTTTTGAGTCTCTTCTCCCTCTAGAGTTATATCACTCCTCAAAGCTATAGCACTGCAATGGTCCTTCCTTTCTCTTCTTGGGTTTATAATTGTGTCACTTGGAAGGTTACCTTGAGGCCTTTGGCTTATGGCCTGTGCAAGTTGCCCCATTTGGTTCTCAAAATTTCGAATCGAAGCCTCTTAAGTGGACATTTTTGTCTTTATTGACTGGATGAAGTCTTTCATCATCCCCATTAGGGTCTTTGTATTGTCCTCAGTAGGTGGCTTCTTCTCTTGGGCTTATCATTGATGTGGTTGTTGAAAACCAGGTGGTTGAAACGATTAACGATTGAATTGATTACAACCTTAATTGTTGTTACTCTAAGAGAAATTTGGATGTTGTCTCCATCCAGAGTTATACGTGTTTGAGTATGGATCATTGTTTTGGTACACATTACCCATATAGAAGACCGATTTAGGATTATTTGGACAATTATCAAACAAATGGGCTCCAACATAAAACACACACGACACCCTTGAATCTTAGACCTAGTTTATACCCGGTGGTAAGTTTTGAACCATTAAAAGATTTACCAAAGATGACACTTGAGTTGTAAGTTTCATGATATCATTTACCTCATGCATGCCACCAACACTTCTTATGGCTACTATTTTGTCCATTGATCATTGATAATTATTGCTAGCTATTTTCTACTCTATGATTCTAATAATATTAAATGATGTGTCTAAATTAAAAATAAATAATAAACAACTAAATAAATAAATTAAAGTAAATAAATAAATAAATAAGAAAAGAAAAGAAAAGAAAGAAATTAACTAAAATAAATAAATAAGTTAGTAAAAGAAAATAAGTGAATTAAAATTAAAATTAAAGTAAATAAAAATAAATTAAAGAAATAATTAAAACAAAAAAATAATAATAAAATTATTAATTTCTAATATTTATAATCCCAAGTAATGTTGCTAAAAATTTGATTGTCACACACAAAGTGTATGCAATGAATATGCAAGTATACGTATTGCAACAAGGAATATAATGATAAGAAAAGATCGTTCTCACATAAATTATTTTATTAGAAACTAATTTTTAAAACTTAAAAAAATAAAAATAATTTTTTTTTATATATTTTAAGAAAGCAAAATTAAAATAACTAAAAGTAAATAGCAAAAATTAATTAAATCAGATTTGGTAACTAAAAAGATATATGAGAAAATATCTAAGAATACTTAATCTCCCAATTTTCTAAATATGCGAATAACTAAAATCCCCCCAATATAATTATCAATTAATTACATAATCAATTAAATATAACCTAGCATGTATTCCTCTCTCAAGTAAACTACACATCATATAGTAATTAATTTAATCACACTCTCATGTCAATTAAATTGCATACTACTCATTAAGTTCATCAAATATAGATCATATACATTAGAATTGTACATCTCTATCTAGAAACTATGCATGTTATTTAATCATGACAAACAATTAAATAATTCTCTCAAATCTATTTAATTGCCTCTGTACATAAATTGTTGGCCAAACAATTAATTACATAAAATTCAAATTAAATAATATAATTAAATTATAATTATAATTGGAGTAAAATATTTAGATCATAACATGGTGAAAATTGGGTTCATAAGATCCCTAGATTAATAAATTAACTACACATAATTGTGTTCATAAAGCTCATATTTTTCATAAAGAAAGATATAAGATTGATAAAGAAAATAGTAGAAAAAGAAATACCATCAATCTCTTGAATTGTAGTATTAATCTCCTCTTGAATCTCCACCAAAATTTTGTCGTCTCTTAAATATTTCTGTATTTTTCTCTCTTTTTAGCTCCAAAAATTGACCAAAATTATGCTAATGGAGGCAAATTAGGGTTTATGGAGTGATTAAGGGCTTAAATAAAGCTTAGGTGAGATCTGGACCATCAGATCAACTTCAAATCAAGGGCTACGATCAAAACAAGCAAAATCAATAGTTTCAACCAATCATAATACGACATGTGGTAGGAGAAATTCACTAGGAAAATCAATGAGCGACACATGGTAGGGGAGGCTGGTCAGAGTCAATGCTTGTTGAGTCAGCGATACGTGGTGCGACGTGATTCATAGAAACAGATGGTATGGCGCACGGGTGGAACACGTGGAGCAATGGCATAGCGATACATGGCATGGCGTGTTGACCAATTTCTAAACTCGAATTGAACATCGTGCGGACACATGGCTCACATTTCGTCCCCTCACACATGGTGTAATATGATTCACTCTCCTTACTTATGTGACATATGTGTGGCTTACCTAATCAACTCCTCTGCCTGCTTGGCATACCACATGGCAGATCCTGATTTATCATGCATTAAAAATTCATAAATATTCTAGAAAAATCCAAAAAAATTCCAAAAGAGATAAATCTATTTATAGAACATTACAAATACAAGTGTTAGTTACATAAAGTGTACACATATTTACATGTAAAAGGGATATAATTGGTATAAAGTACATTATATCATGGGTCGAAGTTGATCCTAGCTCGGTCTGGTGGTCAACCAATTATGGGATTCAATTCTTTAAAATCGACCTCCTATTTATTGATGCATTTTGAGTTATTCCTTCTTATGTCTCAATCTTCTTATAGGATATGGCTGATTACTAAGCTCGGGCTTATTACTGAACTCAAGTTTAGGCTGTTCTATAGGTAAGAAATTTGGGGTGTTTCACATTCCATCTCAGGTTGGTGACTTTTCTTGAACGGTTTGAATGGGTCGAGCACCAAGTTGGTCCAGATGTCTAAACATCTAGTCCCCCTACTCTTTTAGCTCGAGCTTTGAGTTGAGGTGGAAGATTAATTCTTGGGCAATGGATATGAACTATTCAACTCTCCTAATAAATGCATGTTAGATTATTGGAGAGACAAATTTGGTGTCTCTATTTAAAGAGGTACTTGGACCATGACTCATCATAGTTTCCTACACATAAGAAAAAAGTAAGAAAAAATGTTTTGCGTATTAGATCGAGCCATCAAAGGTATTTTAGTTTGGTTACTCCACCCATTAGACTAAGAGTGCCTCATACTCAACTCTTAGTGGCCAGGACTTGGAGGAAGAAAACTAGGAATGTTGGGTATGGAAAACCTATAGGTCGTACCAAAGGTTGGTTGGTCCAAACTAAGATTAGTGGCTTAATACCCCAAGATAAAGAACGGTTGAGAAAGACCTACAATATCCCATCCTCTGTTCATATAATGATTCCACCAGAGGGAGCCTATGATAGTGACCAACCTATGTTCGGGTGGACAAACTTTCATGAGAAGGAAATATGGTTGGGGTTGAGGTTCCTCTTGTATCTCTTTATTAGAATATTTTTAGTTAGGACTCAGCTCGTGCCAAGATAGTTGATGCTTAATGGGTTGATGTATCTTCTTTGCCTGACTATTATATGCCAGTAACTCAGAGTGGATTTAGAGATGCCCGAAATTAATGAGGTATATGTCTTGAAGTATAACCCTATAGAACCAAAGAGGGTATATATGTTTGTGAAGCAGGACCTGCATATTAACGCATCTTTGCCTGAGAATGAGAGAAATTGGAAGGAGTACTTTTTCTATGTCTCAAGACGGTGGGAGTATCCAACCAATGACATTAGGCTGATAAAGATAGTTTGTAATGACACTAAGATTGTGCTAATGAAAATGGCTTCCATATTCATGACCTTGATTCTATACACGAAGAAGCAGTTGGCTAATATCTAGAATTTTCTTCCTTAGAAGACCCTTTAAAGGAGATTACTTAACGCCTATCACTTTGTTGCTTGTGATATGATAAGGCACGGTGAAATAGAGCCCCTTCTTCGGATTGTTCGTAAGCCCCAGGCTTCTCTAAGGTGCCAAACCTCTCCCTCAGAATTTGGGGGATGGTTTGAGGTGTTGGTTGACGATGGTGAACTAGTTGTAAGACTCTACCCACATTATTTTTTTATTTTTATAGTGTGATGTGATGAAAATAACCTCACCCTGCTTTTATTTTGTAGATTATATAGAGTTTATGGCTTCCCAATTGATGTCTTGCCTTTAGAGTAAGAAGGGCACACCCCATATTCTTAAGCAGGGCTCTTCTAAGGGCAAGAAGAGGGGCAAGTCTTCTGATAATGAAAGTCACCTCGTGTCTTTACAAAAGATAAAGAAGAAAAAGAAGTCATTAATGAGGTCGCGCTTAGCCCTGAGCCCATAAATGTTTTTGCCCCTCTACCCATGTCGCAAGAATGTGTTCCATCTCCATCTCCCTGCTCTGTTCCTAAAGTGCTTGTATATCCCATACGGGATTTGAGGAAGGGGAAGGGTTTTCTTAATGATCTTACCACCAATGTGGATAGGATCTCCTTGTATCGGGGTTTGGAGCTTAAGTAGCTCGATTAGTACATGAGCCAACTTCCTACTATAGCACATAAGAAGCATCTTGAGGTTATATGTGAAGGTATGGGATCTCACGATGTCATTTTTCATCACCTATATAGGTATGTGACCTTGATTTATGATGAAAAATGACATTTGTTTGTTTTTTTCAAGTTTGACTTCGTGATTTTTTGATTAATTATTGACCTTGTACCATTTTCTTGTTTCAATTGCAGTTACTTTATGATTTTGAAAGGGCTCAAAGCATGGGTCAATTAAAGGATGAGTTGAAATAAGAAAGGAAAAGTCATGCATCTTTTCAGTCTAAGTACACCGCGCTTCTAGCGAGGTTTCATAAATAGGAAGGTGAAGCCATTGATAAAGATAAAAAGTTGAAAATAACTACCTCAGAGCTAGATGAGTAGCTAATCGTCTTACCGAGCTGAAGGAGGTCAAAAAGCAGGCCAAGTTAGAAACTGAGAAGGCATGGAGGCTGTGATTGAGAGAGCCCTGAAGGTAAAGGCTAAGCTTGGCTCCATGGCCAGGTTGCTCAAGTTGAGCATAAAGAAGAGGTATGAGCTTTCCATGGAATCTTTTAAGATAGAGGCTAAGAAGAAGGACCTAAAGACTACTATTAATGTTTTCTGAGCATCTCGATCACTCCTCGATACACGCATTATCCTGCTCACGAGGGGGAGGAAGAGAAGGGCTCAAGCTTTAGTAAGAGCCTAGATGTGCTTGAGAAGACCGAGTGTGGAACGTGTATTCTAGGTTTTACTCTTATTTTATTTTGAGTTCGATGCCACTTACGATTGTGTGGTAGCGAGCTTAGATTGGGATTTTGTTTTATAAGAAATCAATTTTATTAATGAAAAAGTTAATTTGTCTAAGTTGTTGTGTATTTATAATGTTGACCTACCTATTTGATTTTTTCAGAACATTCATTTATTATTATTTTTATTTATCATTTTTTTTCAAAATCATCCTCTATAAAAAGAGATCAAAGGTATTTGTTTAATCAGTGAAATAGAGATTTTTGCTTATTTTTTCCTGTTTTTGGATGATCTTTTTAGATTCTGATCGATCCCAAAGATGTACAACTCGAGCTTTAAGGGATAACAATAATAGGCTTAAAAGCGAGGTTATGGCACTAAAATCTAAGGTGCTCAAACTCGAGGGTAAGGTGGGTCTTTTTGATGAGAGTAAGTGTGAGCTCGCTTCTTGTAAAGAGTAGTTAATGAAAACTCAATCTCAAAAACGGAAGGCCCTGGTTGAAATGGTCGCCCTTGTAGGTAGGGAGTCTTATTGGGCGAGCTTCTATATGAAGCAATCTGAGCAAGTGCTCCTCAAGGTGATAGAGGTCACTGAGGATTTGGAGTGAGCAATGCTCGTGATGAGGTTTGCTCATCACTGAGAGGTGACCTATGCACAAAAGAAAATCACATTTAGGTCAAGCTTTTGCCTATAGTGGAAGAGATTGATGATCTATATATTGAGCGCATGTCCAAGCATTTAAAGAGTTATTAATCCTCAAGAGGGCTAACTTTGTATTAATAACCTTTTGAAAAAATTTGTAATACCAAATAATCAAAGTTTTTTTCTTTATGGAAAGTATTTGTAGCACTATAACGTAGGGCAAGTATTAATAACTTTTTTCTTTTTATGACCTAGTTGTTGATCGAGGTGGATAACTCGACCTTGATCTTGCTAGGGTGTTGTACCTGGTTCTTAATTTAAGTAATCAGTCTCATGGCATAAATTGGTTAGGGAGAGAGTTTCACCTAGTTACTAACCGAGATGCACATCCTTATTTAATGTCAAAGTGTTGACCTGGTTCCTAAACGAGGTGGATAACTCATGACCTTTTGCAAGTGCCATGACACTCTATCTAGTTCTTAACTAAGGTGGTTTGCATATGGCTCAAATCGGAGGTATAGAGAGCCTTACCTGGTTCATGACTGAGGTGCCCATCTCCCTCTTTAATGTTAGAACGCTGACCTGGTTCCTAACTGAGGTGGAAAACTCATGACCTTTTGTAAGTGACAAGGACTTCTACTTGGTTCTTAACTAAGGTGATTAGCATGTGGCTCAAATTTATGAGAGAGAAAGCCTTACTTGGTTCTTGACCAAGGTGTTCATCTCTCCTTCAATGTTAGAATGTTGAACTAGTTCCTAATCAAGGTGGACATCTCATGACCTTTTTACAAGTGCCAGTACACTCTATATGGTTCTTAATCAAGGTGATTAACTTGTGGCTCAAATAGATAGGAGAGAAAGCCTTACTTGGTTTTTGACCAAGGTACTTATTTCCTTCTTCAATGCCAAAGCGCTGACTTGATTCTTGACCGAGGTGAATAACTTATGACCTTTTTCAAGTGTCAGGGCATTCTACCTGGTTCTTAATCAAGGTCATCATCCTGCAAAGTAAAATTGTGGGAGAACTTTGGGAAGGGATCATCTATTAAGGGGGTTTATTTCATAGATATATATGTGCTGATGTTACAAAAAATGGTTAATTAGTGCATATTTAAAACTGGTATCTCTTCAAGTGTCTAGCATTCCAACTTGCACCCTCCTCAATGTTTTTCAATATATAAGTCCCTCCCAATTGGCACCCATTTTACCGTCCATCCATTCCTTTTTGTTGGAGAAGACCCTTAAGAGAACTCAATCACCTATGGAAAATGTTTTGAAGCACACAATTTTGTTGTAGTAATCTAATACTTTCCTTCTTTGCTCATCCCTCCTTCTTAAAGCTTCATCCTTTTTCTCCTCTAATAGGGTCAATTTGGTTGCTCTTTTCACCTCATTTTGTTCGTCTATTAGAACTGATCTAGTAGTAGGAATTGTGACCTCAATTGGTATAACCACTTTGGCTATGTAGACCAGAGAAAATGGGGTCTCATTAGTGCTCTCTCAAGGGCTTGTCCCGACATCCCATAACGTACCTAGAAGCTCCTCCACCTATCTTCCCTTTGTGCTTTCTAACCTATTATTCAATAGGTTGATAATTATCTTATTGGAAGACTCTATTTGATCATTATCTTGGGATAGTTGTTGGGATTTTATGTGTATGCCTATATGGTGAGAATTTAAAATTTTCCTATCACTACTTGGCTCGATACACAAAGGACCTTATTTGTATGACAATTGCAAGAAATATTTTCTCTTAAGCATTTCAACAAACACCTAATGTGTACTAAATAAAATAAAAAAATCTCATCTACCTTATTTCTAGAGATGAAGAAGATTACCTTTACCTAAAGAGATTGTCAAATCTCTTGAGTAGAGGGAAGTTTATTTCCCTTCTAGATTTTTTGGAAACCACCTTTCTTTTAAAAGAACCTCTTAGATATATGGCTGTAGAGTTCAAGGCTTAGATCCAACCACCTAGCAAGAAGAGATGAGAGAAGAGACTTTCGACCTAGGGTTGAACCACCTAGGTTTTGGCCTTAAGCAAGCCTTTCCAAGTTTTGGCCTAGGAGAAGGAAAAATGTGGCTGCTAAAATGGAGGATTTTGGCTAGGTTTAGAGGTAACACATTTTGATAACATTTTCCTCAATTATGCCTCCTTAAATAGGCTAGGGTTGGGGCAACTCTTTGTGTAAGGTTTGAATCAATTACACAAATGCCACTAGCCTTGTTTAGCCATCTCATGCTCTCTTTAATATCAACTTGTGATTGGTTTAATAAATTAATTTATGAACAAATAATATTATTCATATTATTCTATTATATAATGTCTTTATTATTCACAAATTTATTTATGATCTAAGCATGTCAATATTATGACATTTTATTCTAGCATTTCATCTCATGTATTATACATCATTATGAAATGTAAAATACTTGTTTTTTCTATTCAGTTGGGGTGACCGTACAGAGGATCTATATCATCTTGGAAATAATATAAAACTTTATATTATTAACTATAAGAGGTTCTATAATTACATTATAGTTTTCCAAATGATATAGTAATTATTTACTCGATCTACTAATTTTGTATTTATTCTTGTCACATGATATTATGAATAATATGCAAAATAGGATCGTATCACTTTTGCATTATATTCATTTTCTTGGTCTCTCAAGTGAATTATAATTATAACTATATCAATTATATTGCAGGCGTTATAATTCCACTTTACCAAAGGGCCTAAAAATATCATAACTCAAAATTGAGGGACAATGATAATATTAACATATAGATTTCTCCCTCACATGTTGTACATAACGAACTACTATTTCATTCCTATCATAAGATATTATTTAAATAGCAATCACATTATATACTTCTCATGTGAAAAACCTACACATCTCATATCTAAGATTCTAAAGACACAATGGAAACATTAATGACACAAAACTCAATCCATATAATGTTCTATCTAGTTAGGTCATGTTCAATATATAAAATACATATTTTATACACCCATGTCATTAAATGATAATCCCTCATCAACATTTATAGAAGTACAATGTACTTTTAATCGACATGATAATCTTTCACTGTAATTAATGCTCCTCCTTAATTACCACAATTATGAACATATTTAGGATTACATGTTTCTCATTTTAAGAGTTCTATGATTCAAGACCAAGCGCATCTTCTTGAATACTTCCAAAATATAACATGTTAATCTCAAGGAACAAGAATACATAATATTCAAAATCATGAACAATGCATAAATATTTATAAAAAAAAAGCATAACTTTTAAAACACACATCCTTCAATAGTATAGCATTGAATGGCATATTTTAATATTGTATTTTAAGGTGAATGCTTTGATGTTGCGGCCAGTGAATTGTCTCCTATTATTTGTGACGAGTTCCCTAGGAAGGCTAAAAAAATAAATTATGGACTTCCATATGAATCGAATCACTTTTTCCTTTTGTATTCTTCCCAAGGGTTCTACTTCAATCCATTTTGAAAAATAATCAATGGACATAAGAAGAAACTTCTCTTGGCACATACCTAAGGGTAGGGGTCCTACTAAGTCAAGCCCTCATTTGTAAGAGAGCCAACGAATCACCACCTCTACCATGGTATTCGGAGGCGTGTGTGACAATGGGGAAAACCTTTGGCATTTATCACATTTGTGAATGTATTTGGTGTAGTCTACCAACATGGTGGGCCAATAATAACCATGTCTTATAATCCTTTCCGATAATCTCCTACCTCCATAATGTGAACTGTAGTCTCCTTTATATGTTTCAAACATCAACCTTTTAGATCCCTCCTTGGCTATACACAAGAGGCCAAGACCAAGTGGGATTTTTTGGTATAGTTTCCCTACTTCAATTATGTACCAACCTATCTTGGCCTTGATTTCTTTTGTGGCCTTACGATCTTTTGGTAGGTCCCTCCTTTTCCAGGAAATTATAGATTGGGGTGAACCAAGTGATAGAGGGAGCATTCATATACCTAACCTTTCTTTTGGCCTCCTTCAAAGATGCTTCTACTAGAATCATTATCGATACTATTCTATTGTGCATGGTCTCCCTTACCGATGCCAAAGTTTCTAGTGTGTCGGTGACCATTCTCATTTTGAGCTATTTTCTTGATATCGAACATAGAGAATTTTGAGTATTATTGTTTTAATCTCTCCAAGTACCCCTTAATTTTTTTCATTCCTTGCTTTAAATGTCCCTAGCTACCTCGTGTTCTATGACATTATTAGTTCCTTGGAAATCAAGTTTGACTGCATACTCAAATTAGTTGTTATCGTGATCAACAATGACCACCGTTAATCCTAAACCGTTGAAGTTATGCACTCTATCCACAAATACCTATCAGGTTGGGCCTTCCCTTTGGTCTATCCCATACACCACCACTTGCTCTATCTTGGTGATGACTTTGGGCCTATCACTGAATTCAGCCATAAACTCGGCCATAGCCTACCCTTTAATGGTTGTTATAGCCATGTATTTAATATCATACTTTCCTAATTCTACGACTATCTAAGCTAGTCTCCTTACAACATTTGGTCTCATCATGATACTTTTAAAAGGGTGTGAGGTAAGTACCAAGACTGTGTGCAAGCTAAAGTATTGCTTGAGCTTTTGCGCAGTAATCTTGAGAGAAATGGCCAATTTTTCAATGGAAGAATATCTACTTTGGGTCTCCGTTAGAATTTGGCTGCCGTAGTAGATAGGGTGTAGAAATCTATCTTTTTCATCTAAGAGCACGACATTGAATGTTTGGGGTGTCATAACCAAATATAGATAAAGAATCTGTCCTAGTAAGGGATGACCAAGACGAGGGGTTGCTCAAGTATTACTTCAAATATCTCCTGTAGATCCTTAATATGATTTAGGGGTTAAGCTGATTTCACCACCATGTCATCTATATATGCTTCCAGATTCTTCCCTAGTTGTTTTTCAAACATCTTGTTAACAACACATTGATATGTAGCGCCTGCATTTTTTAATCTAAATGGAATTCTTGTATAGAAAAATGTTCCTTCCTATATGATGAAAGAAGTTTTCTCTTCATCCTCAGGGTGCATTCTGATTTGGTGGTATCTAAAGTATGCATCCAAAAAACTCATCAACCTGAAGAGGTGTCTACTAGCTGATATATGCTTGGAAAAGGAAAGCAATCCTTAGGACATGTTTCGTTTAGATATGTGAAGACCATACACATACGAGATGACTCATATGCTTTCTTTACTATTACCACATTTAAGAGCCATGAAGGATGATTGACCTCCTTGATGACCCCAACCACTTTAAGGGTAGCCACATGGTGTTTGATCTCCTATTTCTTCTCTCTATGGAATTTTATTTTTCATTGTTAAATGGGTCTAGCTTCTGGATTGGAGTTTAGTTGGTAGGTTATGATTTTTGGATCAATTCTTAGTATATCTGTTGGGGACCATATGAAAATATTTGCATTAACTCTAAGGAACTATAAGAGTTACTCTTCAATCTTTTCCGTAAAATCCTCACCTATTTTCAAGGGGTGGTTCTTGCCCTCAACATCCATTGGGAGGTCCTTTACTTTATTTAGGTAGAATGACCTCGCCAGGCCTTTATTCCTTGGTCCCTTTTGAGGGAGACCCTTCAATGATTTCTATTTGGAGGCAGTCCTTTTTCATAGTGGCATTATAGCAACTTCTAGCCTTCTCATGATCTCCCCTTACATCTTCGGAACCCTTAATAGTAGGGAATTGGATCACCAGATAAAAAATAGATGGAACTGCTCTTATTTTATGTATCTATGGCCTTCCTAGGATGGCATTGTAATGTACAGGGACATCTATAATCACAAAGTGGGTCATTATTATTACCTTTTTTTCATGACAGGAAAAACCACTGTTCCTTTTGCATAGGTGGTGTTACTAATAAATCCTATGAGAGGGAGTTATATATTAACGATGTCAAAATCCTTTACTCATAGGGCCTTGTCAGTGTTCAGAAAAAGGAGATCTATTGAACTCCCCATGTCGATCATTATTCGACAAACATCATAAGATCTGATCCTTAGAGTTATCAATAAAGGGTCCAAATGATGAGACAAGGTCTCATCCTTTTCACTGAAAATGATTTTTACAGGAGGTCTCACCTTATCCAAGGCATATACATGGGGAAAATTACGCAACTCCCTTGCAAATATTTTACCTGAGTTATTAGAGATCCCATTGACCCTTAAGTCCTCCATGAATGGTATGTATAGTCCTGATGTTGGGCTCATTATGCGGCTACCTGCTACTGCCTGACGAGTTCGTTAGCTTTGGCACCCATCATCCGTCTTGGTAGTTTCTTCTGTCCCTATCTTCTATGATAAGGATCTTTAGATATCCCCTAGCCATCAACTCTTCTATCTCATTTTTTAAGTGTTTGTAGTCTTTTGTTTCGTGGCCCACATCCTTATGAAAGGCATACCATTTGGACATGTCTCTAAGGGGAGATTTCATCTTTGGTGGCCATTTGACATTAGGCTTATCCTCTATTCTCCTAACATCTTGAGCTAGCTCAACCTTCAAGGGAGGCCCCTTAAAAGAGGAGAGTGACCTCTCCTAAGGTCCATGTTTCTTGATCATTGTCTGACCAACCTATTACTTGGTACAAAAAATTTGTTTTTGTTATTTCGATGTGCCCTATTTAGGCTCATCCTCCTTTTTTTATTTGGCACCACTTCTACCATAGTTTGATGACTTTTGGCCAGACCTAGCTCCTTCTCGAAGTTGACAAACTTTCTCGCCTCCCCATAAAATTTTTCTAAGGTGTGTGGCATTATCTTAGTTAGTTCTACAAATAGGTCAAAGTTCTTCAGTAGGCCTTGCCTAAAGGCCTCTATAGCAATAGAACTAGGGTAGTTATAGATCTTTAATTTCTCTTCTCTAAACTATTTCATGTATTCCTTAGTGGATTCACATTTCCCCTAAATAATTGAGAAAAGATGGTTAGACTTATTTGTCAAAGGTTTTTTGCAGGCGTAGTTTGTGATGAATAACCTAGTAAACTATGGGAAGGAGTTTATGGATCTAGAGGCCAGGTTGTTGAACCATTTCTACATGCCTTCATTGAGGGTGGCAATGAACAACTTGCACATCATAACATCTCTCTTTCCTTGGGTGAGACTTATGGGAGCCATGGATATTTTAAAGTGTAGAACATGTGTAGTAGGGTCTTTTTTCCCAAAATAATTAGGGCATTTAGAGGCGTTGAACTTAGCTTGTGGTTCATCATTCTCTATTACATCATAAAAGAAAGAGACATATAATTGCTTGTAATCTCTGTCCATATCATAAGGGGTTTTTCCCTTCTTATGTTTCTCATCTACCACCTTCAAGGCCCAATATTTCCTATTATTGGTCTACTCTAGCACTTGGAATCATGACTCCTAGCCTTTTATTTCTTGAATCTAGTTTTCATCATTAGGCCTGTTTGAGCCAGAGAAGGGATTCCATTTGTCTTTGTGTCCATCTTGTTGGGGATTGGCCTGATTGTGCCCAGCTATATTTTCATTGGTTGGATCAATCGTTTGGTCATCTGAGGTCCTTCCCCCTATCAGGAGACTAGTGACATGTTTTATCTTATGGTCTCCTCGAGCTCTTTTCTCATCTTGAGGAGTTGCTGGGCCAAATCTTGGTAGTGGGTGTTATCTTCTACTCTGGTTTCATTAAGGGTTGGTGAGGTATTTATCTAAGTTTCCATTTCTTCAAAGTCAGCCAACCTCGATCGTCTTCTAGCGAGAGTTCCTACCATGGTATTTGTAGTTTGTGAGTGGAACCCAATCGATTTTCTAGGTTTATCTCAAGGAGCAGGGTGAATCCCAAAGGATATGGGGTCATAAAATTATGCTCAACCTTAGAATCTGAGCATTATAGTGGGTTCCAAAATGTTAGGATTTAACTTGTTTCTAGAGAGAGAACTTAGAGAGAAGTTAAGATAATTGGATAAATGTGTAAATCCCATAAAGGGCCATTTATTTATACAACATTATATATATAGGTGTCAGTTACGTAATGTGTACACATATTTACATGTATAGGGGTATAATTGATATAAAGTATAGCATATCATGGCTCGAGGTCAATTCTAGCTCGATCTAGTGGTAAACCATATATGGGATTCAATTCCTTAAAACTGACCTCCTACTTGTTGATGCATTCTGAGTTATTCCATCTTATGTCTCGATATGCTTATAAGCTTGGGCTGATTACTAAGCTCGAGCTTATTATTGAGCTCGGGCTTATTACCGAGCTTGAGCTTATTATCAAACTTAAGCTTATTACTGAGCTTAGGCTGGTCTACAGGTAGGACATGTAGAGTGCTTCACTTAGGATGCTTTGCCTTCCATCTCAGGTTGATGACTTTGCTTGAGCGGTTTGAATGGATCGGGCACCAGGTTGGTCTAGATGTCCAAACACTTATTATTGTTGTTGTCTCAACCCATGTTTTCTCCATTGTAGTCTCAGTCCATTAATACCTTGATCTAGAGGGTAAGGAAGAGGGATACAAACTAGGAATTGGTTGAAGATATTAGATGCTAAAGTATCTTCATGTTGGTTTTCGCTATATTTCGAGTGTGTTCGAGGGTGGGTTTTCGTTTGAGGGTAGGTTTTGATCTAAGAGAGAAATGGAAGTTAAGGGGTTGCATGAGAGAGTGTTCTTTGTTTAGGGAAAGAAGTATTAATTAATCCTATTGGAAATTACCATTTTACCCTTAGACTTAACATTTTCTTAACTCTGTGAAATTATCAGGATATCATTGATATTATTTAAATGGTGTGAGTATTTGTGAAGATACAATAAAACTTAGGGGTATTGTATAAAATTTTCCCAACTAGGAGGATTGATTCAACCTTAAGATCGTACCATAGAGATATTGACATAGTGATAAGTGCTTAGAAAGCACTAAAATTACCATGATTTTATGTACTTTAATTGATTAAAAAGATTTATATTTATATGATTTTATCATATTTTTATATAAAGTTGTCTTTTCGGAATCACAGATATTTTATTGTTTTTAAAGTATTTTTACTTCAAAAATAACTTAAAGACTCGAAGAAAAATACTGGAGATAATACATCACATATATATTGAGAAAATAAATGAGAAAAAGTCAAAAAGATGGAAATTTTTTGACAAAAAGGTCAAAAAGGCCAAAATCGCATGCACAACGCGCCATACCAGGTCCAACATCTGCCTGCACATCTATGCCCATATGCACATACCACCTAAACACATTGAACTCGTGCATGCATCGACGCCCATCTACATGCGTCTGCCCAAACCCGTGCGCACCGCTGCATCCATCTACACCCAACAACGCCCTAACATGTTGAATTCGCGCACGCCACTACCTACGTTAGCACTTACGTCAACGTTTGTCCATTCTGTGTTAGCATTGATGTCAATGTCCGCCTATTATGTGTTTTTCCCATTTTGTATCATTTTTTCCTCACTTTTTTTACCCTTCTCCTCACCTATAAATACCCTAATCTCCTCTATTACATAACATTTTCTTATCTCTTTTTTTCTCTCTATTTCTTAGTTATTTTAGTTTTTAGTTTTAATGTTCTTTTTTTAGAACTAGCTATGTTTTTGTAAATTTCTAGTTTTTTTATTCAATAAATGGAAATACAAATTCGTTTGGAGGTTTTCCAAAAATAGAATTAACATCAAGATTCTATAAGGATTCTTATTCTTTATAGTTATTTTTATATTTTATTCTTATATGTTATATTTAATTTGTCTGTGATGAAATTTAACATAACTGGTTGTTTGTAAAAATGATATAATAATAACATTGTTATGCTTGTAAAGTATTAAATAGGTAAAAAACTCTATAAAATGAATTGATTTTGTTTTTATTTAAGATTTTATATTAAGGATATTAGAGAGAAATATATTATTTTTTATTACAAACTTAAATCTAAAAATTAGATTTTAAGGTTTAGTTATCCCATCTTATTTAGAGTAGTGCTCGTTTATTTATTGGTACAATCGCCTGGTAGTTAGAGTGAAGATCTATTTCAAAAGTTTTTATAAGAATTATTATTTGAAAATGTATTGACAACATATTTTCAGTAATGGTTTAAAAAATTGAAAGTTAGTACTGAGATAATTATATTCTTAGGTTTAATTTGGACACCTTGAATAAAGTTTAAATTGTCTAACCCCACCAAAGGTGGCATTTAAATGGTTCATTTTCAATCTCTTAGAAAAAAGAAATTAATTTAATTAACTGAATTAATTACCAACCTCAACCATAGGTGTTAATTGATTTGTTCAAATTAACAAAGAATATCTAACCCCACCAAAAGTGATATTCATATAAAAAAGAAAGAATAAATAAATATCAATATATATCTTTAATAACCTAAGTAATATGAGAAAACATAATTAAATTAGTTATTATATCCATAAATACTCTACTATTATAAATGAAAAATCTTTACATACAATTTTATTGAATCTATATCTATGTTTATTTTTATGTTTTTAGATTAGAAAAAATACAAAACCACAAAATATTGTAACATAATGTTTAGGATTTAATTTTGTTTTTAAAAGTTTGAATAATAAATTAAAAACCACATATATTTCTTCCTTAAATCCACCTTGGGAGTATACTTATCATTTTCTATGAAATAATTAGTACACTTGTGAGAGTTTTACAAATATAAAACCAAAGTATTTGCAAGATCAGGGATGCCAGTTTTGCTCATCACATAATGATTGTGATACAAAGAATGGTCAAGGCTCGGAAAGTATATGACACTAGATAATAGGACGTATTTTATGCTTAAGCATATACTACTCTTTTCTTTTTAAAATAAATGAAGCGATACTTGGACTTGGTGTGTTCAAATATGTAACTTAAAATGAAAAAAATGAATCTTATTACTAGAATACTAGGTGAACCAAAAATAAGTATAATGCTCTATAATCATAAGGAAAATATATCATAAATCATGCAGTTAAGGATGAACCCATATCATTGGACTTAAAATTCCATAATTTATCAACCTAGTACCTAAATAGTGAGCTTTGGAGCATATGTAGGTTAGCGTCATTTGCCATTAATTATCTAGGAGAACTGTTGACAAAGAACCATGCCCAATTAAATTTGTGGTATTATTGAACCAACATTGTTTTGATGGTGGTATTGTGCTCTTCATAAACTAACAAAAACTTATCTATATCATGGAGATTAATTACATTTCAAAACTTGAATTTAGGAGATTATAGTTACGACCTTCCAATGCGTTGGGAGAATGAGCAATTGCAAACTATTCAACAAAGAAGGATTTGATTTTAAAAATTGCACTATATATTTGTAACACTCCATCTCTTAACATAGAGTTCAAATTATTATTAAGAGTAGTGTAATTATGATTTTATCCTTAATATTACCAAAATATTCAGACTCTTCAAAATTTTCAAGTCACAAGACAAATATATTTCATTCTTTTACCTAGTTATTTTTTTAAGCACGAGATATCACACCCTTACTCTTAAGAAGACACATATCCTTGTGGCTAATAAAAAATATATTTGGTGTTTCTAAGAGGTGAGTAAGATGCACATATGTCTTACTCATCTTCTCATGCATTCATTATTAGTGCATAATTGTTTTAAAACTATTTTTATTGAGATGACACAAACTATGATTTTAGTTTAGAAAATTGATTTGATGATCTAAAATGAGCATATGTTAGCTCTTTAGAAAGATGAAAATGTCAACTTTTTGAATGTTTTGAAAAAACTTTATTTGAACATTTTCACTTAAATTATGTGTTTTTGAATGATAAAACTCTTTTTAGTGATTTCAAAAGATATTTCACCCATGTTCATGACTAAATAGGTGAGTTTGATCTTTATATTTCAATAATGTTTTTAAATAGTTTTGAACCTATTCTACTTGTAAGTTTAATGGAATTCAGAGTATGCCTTTTTGATTTTGAACTAGAAGTATAAGAATATCGAAACTATAAGTAACAATTTGATTTATACCTAAGTATTAAAGATAGTATTGAGTTATATGTTTACGGACAATGTTTTAACATTTGTAGAGTATCATTCAATTTTAGATTAGCCAAGCTAGCTATGATGTTATTTTTGTTTCTGACACAAGGATGATCATAAAGGATGGGTTGATCCATAATACATTTCAATGTAAGTAGAACAATAGTGGTGATAAAGTATTGTGAGTGAATTTTCAATATTTTTAAAACTAGGTTCATGAGTTTACATTCTTATTTGACTATTTAGTTTCATCAGTCAATTCATTCAAATATTTAATAAAGTTCACACATGGATATGATACTTCATATGCAGTAAAAATGGATTTTCAAAAACACATATTAGTTAGTTCTAATAGTGCAACTTTTATGCCAAAAATTTACTACCAGAGTTAATCATATTCAATTTAAATATACATTGACATTTCCAGAAACACATATTAGTTTGTTCTAATAGTTTCAACATGTTTCATGTCAATGCATTTTATATGCCTATCATCAAGCCATGTTATGAAAACATATTTGTCTCTTGGCACTTGAGCCAATTAGTTCATTGTTAGCATTATCATAACAAGAGAATTATGTTTTATAAATTAAACTTATTTTAAATGGAAGTTTGTAAAGTGATATTGAGTTTTTTTTTCTAAAGATTTCATAGCATCCTTAATAACACCATTCATATTTAAGTAAATTTATTTGGTTTTATTAATATGTTTTTAAGTATTAAAGTTCAAAATAGATTCACTTAATTTAACAAAAATTTGAAGAATATATTATATGTTAGTTTCAATGCACTTTCAATATGAAAGTACCATGAGAATATATTTTATTATCCTTACCAATAAAATAAAAGCAAAATAATTTGCAAGTAACTTCAACTTAATAATAAATCAGCTTTATAATTCATACTAATTTTATACAAGCTTACTAGTTCAATAAATATTTTAGAATTATTAGAGTACTCTTCTTTTAGTAAACAGTGATAGTTGGCTATACTCAGTATTTAGAATATTCAACTTTACTCAATAAGAAATCATAACTAATAGATTTGGTCCAGTTTAGCTCAATATGATCTTTACTAATTCAGTATGATACAAAATCAGTTCAATATGTTGTTATCGTATCAGTATGATATATATATCAGTTTATTTTAGTATTATATTAGATAAGTTTAATATGATATTACCATATTAGTATGATATATATTAGTGTAGTTCAGTATGATATCATATCACTTCAGTATAATGTTAATAGATCAATATGATATTTATCAGTTCAGTAAAGTAAGTGTATATATGACAAATGTATAAGCTGAGCCAACTGAGCCATTTTAACGGTTATATCAAGTAAGTTCTCCACACGTAGTTGAGAGCTACCTTCAGTGCTAAATATCTCCTCCATATGTGACCAGATCCACAAGTACTTTTGGCATAGTGATGAACGAAAACCGGCATCGCCGATTCCCGCAAATACTTTGGTTTTAATATTTATAAAACTCTCGCAAGTGCACGAATCATTTCGAAGAAAATGATAAGTATACTCCCAAGGTCGATCTAAGGAAGGAATGTATGTGGTTTTTAATCTATTATTCAAACTTTTAAAAACGAAATTAAATCCTAAACATCCTGTCACGATAGTTTGGTTTTTGTGTTCCTAATCTAATAACATAAAATAAACATATATACAGATTAATTAAATATAATCTAATAACATAAAAATAAACATAGATACAAATTCAATAAATAATTATCTATAAATAAACATATATACGGATTCAATAAATATTCATGCAAATTTTTATCATTTATATTAGCGGAGTATTTATGGATATAATAACTAAATTAATTATGCTTGCTCATATTAACTAGGTTATTAAAGATATAAATTGATATTTTATTGATTCTCTCTTTTTTATATAAATACCACCTTTGGTGGGGTTAGATATTCTTTGTTAACTAAACAAATCAATTAACACCTATGGGTGGGGTTGATAACTAATATGCTTAATTAAATTAATTCCTTTTTCTAAGAGATTGAAAATGAACCATTTAAATGCCACCTTTGGTGGGGTTAGACAATTTAAACATTATTCAAGGTGTCCAAATTAAACATAAGAATTTAATTATCCGAGTACTAACTTTCAAGTTTTAAAACCACTATTGAAAACATGTTGTCAATATATTTTCACATAATAATTCTTATAAAAACTTTCGAAATAGAGTTTCACTCTAACTACCGGGCGATTGTACCAACAAATAAAAGAGCACTACTCTAAATTAGACCGGATAACTAAACCTTAAAATCTAATTTTCGGGTTTAAGTTTGTAATGAAAAATAATATATTTCTCTCTAACATTCTTAATATAAAATCTTGAATAAAAACAAAATCAATTCATTTTAAAGATTTTTACCTATTTAATATTTCGCAAGCATAACAACGTCGTTATTACATCATTTTTACTAAACAGCTAGCATAGTTAAATTTAACCACAGACAAGTTGAATATAACATGTAAGAATAAAGCATAAAAATAACTGTAAAGAAAATAAAATCCTTACAGAACTTCGACGCTATTCCCGTTGCTAGAAAACCTCCGAGCGGAATTTGCACTTCCATATATTGAATCAAAAATCTAAATTATTACAAAAACATTACAAGTTCCTCTCAAAAAGAGAAGAACACTAAACCTAAGAGAATTGAACTAAAAACTAAGAGAAAAACTAAGAAAAGCTTAGAAACTTAGAAAGAAACTAAGAGAAACTAAAAACTAAGAAATGAGAGAAAGAAAGAAGAGAGAAGTGAGTTTTGAAGGTGTTTGTAGGTGTGATTTGAAGTGAAGGGAAGGGGGGTATTTATAGGTGAGGATGGAGAGAAAAAATGAGTAAAAAAATGTTAAAAAAATGTAAAAACGCGTAATGGAAATGCTGACGTCATTGATGACGTCAGCATGACATCATTGATGACGTCAGCATGACGTCATGGGGCTGCTGCACGTGAAAAATGAGTGTCGGCGCGCGCGGATGAACAGTAACCCGCGCGCAGTGCTGCGCGCATGAACAGTAACCCGCGCGTAGTGCTGCGCGCATGAACAGTAACCCACGCGCAGTGCTGCGCGCATGAACAGTAACCCGCGCGCGCTGCTGCTTGTGGCAGAGCTGGGCGCTGGGGAGCGGCGGCTGGGCGGCGCGGCGGCGCGTTTTTCTCTTTTTTGACATTTTTGACCTTTTTGACCCATTTTGTCCAATTTTTCCATATTTGTCGACCTTTCCGCATTTATTTATTAATATATTTGTGATGTATTGCTTCCAGTATTCCTCTTTGAGTCTTTAAGTTGCATTTTTAAGCCAAAATACCTGAAAAACAATAAAAATACACGTGATTCCGAAAAAGACAAATTTATATAAATATATGATAAAACATATAAATATATATATTTTTAATCAATTAATGTGCATAAAATCATGGTTATTTTAGTGCATTTTGAGCACTCATCACAACCCCCAACCAGCTTCTTGCTAGTCCCTTAGCAATAGAAGCGATAAAAACAAAAAATTAAACTATCCTAAATCACTTTCGTGGATTGAAACGGTTGCATTTAGCCTATGCAACAAGCCGTTAAACCCCTAGGTTGCCCTAGTGGACGAGTTTGAGTCTCGTGAGGGTTTTCAGTAATGATACCCACAAACATTGAACTAACTGTAAAAATCAAAAGAAACTATAAAAACAGTCAAATCAAAAACTACAATTACAACACAATCAATAATTAATTTAAGAATAAAAGAAAACAACATATCACAAAAATATCTCATACTTTTTAATCTCCTTTAAGATCATAATTAAAATCTCAAGCATAAGTTATTTTAATCTCTTTTAAACAATCATGATTTTATTATAATAATTAGTCGAAAATCATTTTCATATTTCATTTCAAAAATGTATCAATTTAATTTTACCCAATTTCAGTGTCATGAATCAGAATTCGCTTCGACTCTATTCCTCACAAGTCAATACTCTCAAAGCACTGAATCCTATGGGTTCAAACACTCATACTAATTTATATGCGAAAGAGTTGATGTATAGAAATGAACTAATAGGTTCGCATATGTATAAAGAATAAAGGCTCAAAGTGTTATTTTAACATTGATCTCATGAAAGGAATCGAATGTATAAATTATAAAGATATCATATATAAAAATTATTTTTATGCATAAATCAAACTCATTAAGAAAGAATTTCAAGATATATGCTTTTTACAAATGAAGAAATTGCAATGACTTTTTAGGGAATTACTTCCTATATATTTCTTTTGTAATTAGCCTTTACTCACAACTTTGTAGGCAATGTGGGTCATAGTATGTAGATGATACTATAATTTTTTTATCTCTCTATTTTTTTTTTCTGAAGATATTTTTTTTTCTTTCAATATATGTATTTTTTTAGAGAGTCAACCCATGTACAGATTGTACATTTTTTTGGATTTTGGTGAGTGGTTAATTTTGTGGTTTTTCTGTTTGATCTTGGTTTAGGTAACCCCAGATATGTCTTTTTGTTTTTGTAGCAGTCATGCATAAATGAGATATAAGCATATACTATCAATTTCTACTCAAATCATTTAATCTAAACAAAAATAAAAAAATATATATGATACTCTATTAAGATGAGAAAAAAATTCATACATTCAATGCTAATACCTATAGAGATCATCTAAAAATTTGAATAAATAAGAAATGTGTTTGGAGTAGAAAAAATATATATTTCACTCTGAATAAAAGAATTTAGGCTCAAATTATATCTCACAAGGGTAGCCTCCACTAAAAAAAAGTTCATAAACACCAATTTTGGGTTTAATATAATTTCCACATTTTATCAAGAAATACTAGTTATGACAAAAACTAACTAATTATCAAAAATAATTACAAAATATTTCATGATATGTTTTCAAAAATTAATCTAACAGTACAAAAGACTTAATTATTTACTTAAATTTGATTTAAAGAAATGATAAATTTTTGTGAGAAAATATTTAAATCTTTTTTTTTTTTTAAATTGTTAAATCTTTTTTTTTTCTTTCTAATTAAGCATGGTAACTTTTCACCACCCCCAACCTAGAACTTACATTGTCCTCAATGTAACAACTGTAAATTAAAGATAAAGAGAAAAGAGAAGAAATATTACCTATTTTCTGAGAATGTGTAAGTAGTAATGGAGAAATGCAGGTGCATCCATCATATTCATTATTAAAGTGTATACAGACAGATCGCTGTAAACTTCTAACATCTCAACAAATATTTTTAGTTTTAACAATTTAAAAATTATTAAACTAAAATGAACAATCAAATTAAGTAAATAAAATAAATAACAGAAAATTACCTAAAATGATGGGTTGCCTCCCATCCAGCGCTTAGTTTAACGTCTTAGCAAGACGTAACTTGGGGATTGCCTCTTAAGTAAACTCAATGTCCCCTCATCATTGAGTCAATCATACCTACAAGTAAGACAATGTTGTCTACCTATACTGTTTCAAACATGCCCTATTGACTTTTAAATTTTTCTGTACCAAAAACTAAGGGCATGCTTGAGGGTTTTAGATAACCCACATCTAGGTGCAAATCAAATAATTAAGGCTTCATAACACAATTGTACCTAGATCAAGCAAAGAAACTAACTCTTGAGATTAAAACTTTAAAATTTTTGAGATAGTTTCAAATTTTTTTTATTTTTTATTTTTTTTAAGGTTAAAATAACATAATTAGTATTAACCAAGAGTGCTCCCAGGAAAGAATGGTGGGGCAAAGGCTCCTTAAATACCATCCTCCTAGACAGAGCAACGTTCCCAGGAAAGACTAGTGGCACAAAGGCTTCCAAGAACTAGTCTCCTAGACAGAACTCCCTTAGATCTTTACTTTTCATGTTATTAAAGTTAAGTTAATTAAGTTATATTAAGTAAAAATTTAAGTTAATTAAGTAAAAGAAAATCTAAGTTAATTAAGTTAAGTTAATTAAAAAGCTAAGTTGGTTAAGTTAAAAAAATCTAAATTAATTAAAAAGGTAAGTTAATCAAAGTTAATTAAAAAGTTTAAGTTAATTAAGTTAAGTTAATTAAAAAACTAAGTTAAAAATCTAAGTTAGTTAAGTAAAAAAAAATCTAAGTTAATTAAAAAGTTAAGTTAATTAAGTTAAGTAAACTAAAAATCTAAGTTAATTAAGTTAATGAAAAATCTAAGTTAATAAAAATTAAGAGAAAAAAAAATAGTTAAAGAAAAAAATAATAATAATAATAAAATAAAATAAATAAAAATAAATAAAATTAAAATTGAAATAAAATAAAATAAAATAAAATAAAGTTAAGATTTTAAATAAAAACTTAAAATTAAATGAAAATTAAAAATTATGTTGTTTTTTATTTATTATTTTTTTTCAAATTTTTTTTTTTACTATTCATGAATTGTAATTTTATTTTGCTATCTACACTATAAATTTTATTTATTTATTTCAATTTAAATTTTTGAAATTTTAAATTTTTTTTTTTTTTTTTTACCTTTTTTTTTTACTATTCATGAACGGTAATTTTATTTTACTATTCACGCTATATTATTTCTTATTAACTTAAATTTTTGTTTTTGTTTTGTTTTTTTTTATTCATGAACGGTAATTTTATTTGACTATTTACACTATACTATTTTTTATCTTAAAATTTTTTTATGTTTTTAAGTTTTAAAATATTTTTTTTTTTTACTATTCATGAACGGTAAAAAATTTTTTACTTCAAATTTCAAATTTCTAAATTATTTTACAATTAAAAAAAAATTAATTTTTAATTTTTTTAATTTTTTAATTTTTTTAATTTTTTTTTTTTTTATTTCTTATGAAATTTGAAATTTGATTATTATTTTTTCTATTAAAACAAAAAAAATCACAATTATTTACAGCACAAAAATGTTTTTAAAATTTTGATAAATAATTTAAAAACCGCTATTCCTTCCCCTGGCAACGGCGCCAAAAACTTGATGAACGAAAACCGGCATCGCCGATCTTCGCAAATACTTTGGTTTTAATATTTATAAAACTCTCGCAAGTGCACGAATCATTTCGTAGAAAATGATAAGTATACTCCCAAGGTCGATCTAAGGAAGGAATGTGTGTGGTTTTTAATTTATTATTCAAACTTTTAAAAACGAAATTAAATCCTAAACATCCTGTCACGATATTTTGGGGTTTTGTGTTTTTAATCTACTTACATAAAAATAAACATAGATTCAATAAACATTTATGCAAATTTTATCATTTATAATGGCGGAGTATTTATGGATATAATAACTAAGTTAATTATGCTTGCTCATATTATCTAGGTTATTAAAGATATGAATTGATATTTATTGATTCTCCCTTCTTTGTATGAATACCACCTTTGGTGGGGTTAGATATTCTTTGTTAACTAAACAAATCAATTAACACCTATGGGTGGGGTTGATAACTAATTTGCCTCATTAAATTAATTCCTTTTTCTAAGAGATTGAAAATGAACCATTTAAATGCCACCTTTGGTGGGGTTAGATAGTTTAAACTTTATTCAAGGTGTTCAAATTAAACCTAAGAATTTAGCTATCCGAGTACTAACTTACAAGTTTTAAAACCACTACCGAAAACATGTTGTCAATACATTTTCAGATAATAATTCTTATAAAAACTTTTGAAATAGAGCTTCACTCTAACTACCGGGCGATTGTACCATCAAATAAATGAGCACTACTCTAAATTAGACCGGATAACTAAACCTTAAAATCTAATTTTCAGGTTTAAGTTTGTAATGAAAAATAATATATTTCTCTCTAACATTCTTAATATAAAATCATGAATAAAAATAAAATCAATTCATTTTAGAGATTTTTACCTATTTAATATTTCGCAAGCATAACAACGTCATTATTACATCATGTTTACTAAACAGCCAGCACAGTTAAATTTAACCATAGACAAATTAAATATAACATGTAAGAATAAAGCATAAAAATAACTGTAAAGAAAATAAAATCCTTACAGAACTTCGACGTTATTCCCGTTGCTGGAAAAACTCCAAGCGGAATTTGCACTCCCATTTATTGAATCAAAGAGCTAAAATATTACAAAAACATAACTAGTTCTTCCCAAAAAGGGAAGAACTCTAAAACTAAGAGAAATTAACTAAAAAAAGCTAAAAACTAAGAAAACATAAGAAAAACTAAAGAATCCTAAAAATCTAAGAAAAGAGAGAAAATAATGTATTTGGAGGTGTTTTTAGGTGTGATTTGAAGTGAAGGGAAGGGGTGTATTTATAGGTGAGGATGGAGAGAAAAAATGAGTAAAAAAATGTTAAAAAAATGTAAAAACGCATAATGGAAATGCTGACGTCATTGATGACGTCAGCATGACGTCATGGGGCTGCTGCACGTGAAAAATGAGTGTCGGCGCGCGCGGATGAACAGTAACCCGCGCGCAGTGCTGCGCGCATGAACAGTAACCCGCGCGCAGTGCTGCGCGCATGAACAGTACCCCCGCGCGCAGTGCTGCGCGGATGAACAGTGCGCGCGCTGCTGCTTGTGGCGGAGCTGGGCGCTGGGGAGCGGCGGCTGGGCGGCGCGGCGGCGCGTTTTTCTCATTTTTGACATTTTTGACCTTTTTGACCCATTTTGTCCAATTTTTCCATATTTGTCGACCTTTCCGCATTTATTTATTAATATATTTGTGATGTATTGCTTCCAGTATTCCTCTTTGAGTCTTTAAGTTGCATTTTTAAGCCAAAATACCTGAAAAACAATAAAAATACCCGTGATTCCGAAAAAGACAAATTTATATAAATATATGATAAAACATATAAATATATATATTTTTAATCAATTAATGTGCATAAAATCATGGTTATTTTAGTGCATTTTGAGCACTCATCACATAGCAAATTCAAAGTACATTTCTTATGCTTATACTTTCTATTTGTATATTGATCATCCATACATGTAGTTGAGAGCTAGCACTAGTGCTAAATATCTCCCCCGTGTACGACTAGATCCCCAAATGCCCTTGACATAACAAATTAAAAATATATATATCATGGTTATACTTTTTATTTGCATACTTATAATAGCATATTATTTCATAGAAACTCATAAGATAATATGTTATTATATTTTAAAGATCAGACATTAATCATTTTCCAACAGAATTTTATTTCATGGTAACTCATAAGTTAATGTGTTATTATATTTAAGGATCTGATACAAATCATCTTTAAACATAATGTTATTTCATGATAACTCATAGATTGCATATTATTATATTTTAAAGATTAGATAGAAATCATTTTTACATAATGCTATTTTGTGATAACTTATAGATAGTATGTTATTATATTTTGAAGTTCAAAAATAGATCATTTTCATAAGTAATTTATCTCATGATAAGTCATAAGTATTTCATTCACAGTTTTCAAACTTGTAGTTATAGATATTTATGAGACTGATCCACTCATTGAGCTTTCAAGTTCACATTTTATATTTTCCTTCCCCAGGTAGCAACTTTGGGAAAATATAACATGAAAACAAGTTTGGGAGCATATGATCAATATTTTGTTATACAATTTAGATGGTTTAATCTCTTTATTGGTTAGTATGTAAATGGACTCATAATCAAGACTAAAAAGTGTTATGATTTTATATATATTATATAAAAAACCTTATGATTTGATGTATAACATATATATCATGATTTATAGCCATGTTGATGGACACAAGTTATTTTATGATTATGTAAAAAATTATGATATTGCTAATCTATGAAAAAATTATATGAGAATTATTATTTTATTACAGAATATTTATTTTCAAGTTAGAAAAAAAACTCTACAAAAATTTCTTCTAGAACTTTATATAGTTATGGTTTTGACACAACTTAAAACAAGATAAGGAAACAAGTTAGTCATATAATTAGTATATTATCAATCATAATATTACACAAAAATATATCAATTTTCTCAATATAAATATAAAATAACACTCCATAAAATAAAGGATTACAAAAATTATACAAAAATTTAGAGAAAAAATAAAAAATATGGAAATTGTAGAATTAAGCTAGAAGTAACAATTGAGTAAAATATTATTCAAGAAACAATTAAAAGTGTTGAATATCATATTCAAAAATAAAAATCTAAGATTTCTTCTCTGTTTTTAGGGTTTTCATGAATAAATTTCTTAATTTATTGTTTGTTATGAATATCTAATTTTATAATTGATAGTGGATAATTTTAAAACTCTAAATATAGATTGTAATATTTAATATGATTTGTGATATTATATTCACTGTTTTTTTATTATGTATTAATTCTCTATTTGAATTATTGTATGAATTAATTTGATTATTTAATTGTATAAGTAAATAATCAAATTAATTCATCTTTAATCAATTTAATAAATTGGGTAAGTAATTACTTAATCAATTTAGACAATTAATGATAAATTACTTGCAATAAATATTAATACTCAAGATAACTAAATTGAGATTTTATGTTTAACCTTGATTTAATTTACTTATTTAAAAATTAATGTTTTTGATAGATTAAATTTAGAAAGTTTATTTATGTTGTTTATTAAAAAGAATTAAACTAAGAGCTTGTTTAATTCAACAAATTTGTAATAAGAGATGAAGATTTTTATTTTTTGTAAATTTCTCTAAGTTGTTATAATCAAAAAAATAGAACAATATGATATGTTCTTTTTATTTACAATACATGTTATTGGTAGAGAATTATAATGTCATATATCATTCTTTTATTTGAATATTTATCATAATTTTTGTACTTTTTTATCCTTATTAATCTTTAGTTAGAATTAATTTTCAGTTTACAAAACAAATCCCCATTTTTTTAAAAATAGGAGTTAGTTTCCAAAATACGTTGTGGGAAATGATTTTACTTGGTGTACACTAAATAACGACATCTTAAACAATTTAAAGTAAGATCTAAATTGACTATTCATCTAAAGACACATCAATTTTTGACATTCTATCATCGTAATTTTTTGTTAAATTAACTCTTATTTACTTTATATAAAAAAAAATATTTTCTATATTTTTATTTTTATTTTGATTTATATTTGTGCTTGTTTTAGTTTTACTTAATTTTTTTATAATCTTTATTTACTTTTTAGTATCATAATGAATGAACCTATGCTACAATCTGATATCAAATTCAGAATTGCTAAAACAAACAATTTAAACAGATCTTTCAAGTTCAAGCGACATATCTAAAGATTCAAATCATTCCATCCACGTAGAAATGATTGTGAATAATCCCAATCAAATTTTTAAGTAGATGGCAACATCGTCTTTAGATTAACAATCATTATGTATTCAATACAATGATAATGACGATGCTCTTGAATTGAAATCTATCATGATTCATCTCTTGCCTACTTTTCAAGGTCTAGGTGGTGAGGATCTAAACAAATATTTAAAAGACTTACTTTGGATATTATGGAGGCAATCAAACAGCTACCCTTGGTAATCCACCAGGTTTTCCTTTTCCAAGAGGCCAATAACCTTATCAAGTGAGACCATAAAATCCTCCTCCATCACAAGGTAAATCTTTGAAGGATTTAGTGTATACGATTATATCCAATATTTCTCAATTCTAAAAGATATTGTGAAGTTCCAACAAGAATCACTCATGTTTCAAGAAGACACAAAATTTACAATCAAGAACCTTGAAAATGAATTCAATCAATTAGATACAACTATTGGTAAAATAGAAGCACAAGGATCTGGTAAACTTCCCTCTCAACCAACAGTCATCCTCAAAAAAATGCAAATGTTGTATCGTTGAGAAACGGTAAACATCTTAAATAAGCTCATGAGGAACAAGCCAAAGAAAATGAGACTAAAGATGAGAAAATTCAAGAAGAAACAAGTAATTTTGATAAAGTAAAAAAACAAGAAAACCTATAACAAAGAAGAAACACAAAAATGCCAATGTTATATCATTAAGAAATGGTAAGCATCTTAAAGAAGCTCATGAGGAACAAACTAAAGAAAATGTGACTATGGATGAGATAATTCAAAAAGAAATAAGCAATTATGACAAAGTGGAAAACAAGAAAACCAATAACAAGGGAGCAAGACAATCACCTAAGTTCCAATTTCTACTTATGAACCCCTTATTCCTTTTACTAGAAAGTTTGCAAAATCCAAGAAGGAGGTAAATGAGAAAGAAGTATTGAAAACTTTTCAAAGAATTTAGGTTTACATTCCACAATTGGATGCCATCAAGCAAGTACCACGCTATGAAAAATTTCTAAAGGAATTATGCATCAAAAGAAGGAAGCTCAAGGGAAATGAAGTGGTGAATATGAGAGAGACTGTGTCGAAAGTCTTACAAAGGAAACTTCACAAAAATGCAAAGATCCTAGTAGTTTCACTATACCATGTGTTATAGGTAACACTAAATTTGAAAAGGCTATGTTAGATCTAGGAGTTTCAATTAATGTTATGCCTTACTCAATTTATGTTATGTTAAATGTTGGCCCCCTTAAAGAAACTGGCATAGTTATCTAACTTAATGATCAATCTAATGCTTATCTAAAGGGAGTTTTGGAAGATGTTTTAGTGTTGGTTAAATAAGCTTATCTTTATGGTCGATTTTTATGTGCTTGGTATGAGAAATGAATCCACTATTAAGTCTACACCCTTGCTTTTGGGTAGACCATTCATGAGAATCGCTCAAACAAAGATAGATGTGCACTTTGGAACACTAACTATAGAGTTTTATTGAGAGGTTATTCACTACAATATCTTTGAAGCAATGAGGTACCCTAGTGATTATAATTCTTGTTTTTTTGTTGATATACTTAAACTCTTTAATGCAACAAATGATTGATGTCGAAAGTACATAACTATTGGATATTTCCATAAAAGGCAGTATGAAAACCAAAAATTTAAGTGATGGAGAAGGGGATATTGACAAAGTAGAGGAATTAACGGAGATTTCCACCTCTCTTAACTCTTCTCCAAAGATAAACCCAAGGTATAATCTTTCCTATATTTCTCTTCCCATGTCTAATGAGAAAATTTTACCCTCTATTGTGCAAGAAATCACCTTGGAGTTCAAACCTCTCCCAAAACATCTCAAATATGTATACTTATGAGATGGAGACACATTTTTTGTGATTATATTATCTAAGATTTCAATTATTCAAGAAGAGAGCTTAAATAGTCTGTTGAAAGAATACAAATCAACGATTGCGTGGACAATTTTCAACATTAAGGGAATTAGCACCTCTACGTGCATGCACCAAACATTACTTGAAGACGACGCTGAAGCAACAAGCGAACCACAAAAGGAAATTGAATCCACCAATGATAGAAGTGGTTAAGAAAAACGTTATCAAACTATTGGAAGTTGGTGTAATTTTTTCAATATGAGATAGCAAGTGGGGTTAGCTCTATCCAAGTTGTTCCAAAGAAGTCGGGAGTTACAATGGTGAAGAATGAGAATAATGATTTGATTCCTACTCGACTCCAAACTAGGTGGAAAATTTGCATTGATTTTTGAAAGCTTAACTCTATGACTCGCAAAGATCACTTTTTTTACTTTTTATTGATCAAATACTTAGCGTTTAGCAGGCCATACTCACTATTATTTTCTTGATGGTTTTTCATGTTATAATTAGATTATCATTGCACCAAAAGACCAAGAGAATACAACGTTTACTTGCTCTTTTATAACCTTTGCTTATAGATGCATTTCATTTAGCCTTCGTATTGCTCCTTCCACCTTCCAAAGGTGTATGATAAGTATACTTTCCAATTATATAGAGAGCATTACAGAAGTGTTTATTGATGATTTTATTATATAAGGAGACTCATTTGATAACTGCCTCAATAACCTTACATTAATTCTAGAGAGATGCATAGAAACTAACCTTGTATTTAATTACGAAAAATGTTATTTTATGATAGATCAAGGTATAGTTCTAGAACATGTGATATCATATAAGGGAATAGAGATTGATAAATCTTATTTGTTCCTTACCACCTCCCACCTATATGATTCAAATTCCACAAACTTCAATTCTTATTATTGATATCTTTGATGTTAAGGGTATTGATTTTATGGGACCTTTTCCATCTTCTTATAACTAACAATTCTAAAGTTATTATGGATTTTGTGAAGTCTAACATCTTTGCTAGGTTTGGAACACCAAGAGCTATCATCATTAATGATGGACTACATTTTTGCTATAAGATTGTTTGGGCCTTACTTTAAAAGTGCAATGTCAATCACAAAGCCACTACCTCTTATCACCCACAGAAAAATGGACAAGTTGTAGTGCCCAACGGAGAGATCAAGTCCACCCTTGAAAAGACAATCAAACCCAATAGAAAGGATTGGAGCTTGAAACTAGATGATGCATTATGGGCATATCGAACTACATATAAAACTCTAGTTGGGATATTGCCATTCCATTTGGTATATGGTAAACCTTGTCATCTACCAATTGAGTTGGAGCACCGAGCATTTTGGATAGTGAAACTATTTAACATGGATGTAGACAAAGCTGGAAGACACCAAAAATTACAAATGAATGAGCTAGGGAAAATTAGAAATAATGCCTATAAAAGCTTAAAAGTTTACGAAGATAAAACAAAGGCATTTCATAACAGTATGATATCAAGGAAATAATTTACTATTGGAGATAAAGTCCTCTTATTCCATTCCTACCTTAAACTATTTCTAGGTAAGTTACATTCTTGTTGGGTCGGTCCATTTATTGTTACTAATGTTTCTTCTCATGGTGTAGTTGAAATATGAAGTCCAAGTACCGGCAAAGAATTCAAAGTTAATGAACATAGATTGAAGCCATACTACGAATATTTTTCACCAATCAATATAGAGAAGGTGACTCTACACGAACCAATAGATTTGGATGGTTAAAGAAACATATAAGGAAATTTTAGGCTAGCGACGTTAAACTAAGCACTTGTGAAAGACAACTCACCATATTTGTTTTCTACTCCTTTTTTACTTAATTTTACATTACATATATGCATGTTCTTATATTGAGGACAATGTAAGAATTAGGTGTGAGGGAGTCTTAACACATCATTATCTTTATTTTTATGCTTTATTAGTTTAGCATGATTTTGGATGTTTATTTTAGGATTAGTATGCTCTAGGTATCATAATTATTGTTTTTTAGAATTTATTTATTGCATTCTTAGGACAACTATGATTAATATAAGGGCTTAGAATCAATCACGTGTTATATATATATATATATATATATATATATTTACATATGTGTTGAAATTAGCTAAACAATGTCATGAAAAAAATGAAGGTTGATAGAGTCTTGACATTGTTCCTAAGTGAAGGTAACTTTATGATAATGTTTCTTAAAACTTACATGCACAATAGTTAAATTGGTGATAGAATAATTTATATACATGAACTTGTGAAAAATATTGGGAATCCCTTGAAACTTTGTTATACTTTTAATGAATAATTATAGGATTCTATAATTTTTCTTTAAATTTAACAAGTTGAATGCTAAATGTATTTCTTGAAAAATGATTAAGGCAATAGAATTAACTATTTTAGCTAAATTGTTCTACTCTTAATATTATTGCTCTTTCAAGAATAATCCTTTTAGAGAACCAATTTGAGCCTATATGAGCCAATTATTTGTACCACTTCTTGCCATTTTAACTTGTAAAAATTATAAGTATTGGTTATTTTGTGGACAAAATATTAGGCCTACTATCAAATCCATCAAGAAAAGCCGAAAAAATGCTCGAGTTCTAGATACTCGTACTTCAAGTATATCTTTTATAACTACAACACATAAGATTACACTCATGCATTTAATAGCACATGTTCATAAATTTGAAATTATTTAAACTTGAATTGATTTATGAAATTATCAATTTGTTATTTCTTAAATAAATGTGTTTAATTTAGGTTGTCTTAAAAATGACTTTTTATAATATTAAGTTTTTAATGGGATTTGAAAAATTAAGCCCAAAAAATATTTAGTCTTAATAGTATCAAGTTATTATTATTATTATCTATATATATACCTATTGAAACAAGTACGTGAAAACACTGTAGGAACAATATTATAGAAAACCTGAAATGAACTGCTTGGGTTGAGTCACAAACTAGGTCTCTCTCTTTAAGACGTTTCACGGCTCTACCCAAACTTGTGCAAGCAAATACAACCTCGTCGTACCCAGGATAAAACAGCCCAAAATCTTTGTTTTTTATCTTTGAACTTCATTGCACTGATGAAGATTAGAATGCTACACCTGTAAAATTTTATTGCTCGAAAAACTCAAAAATAATTTAGGATCTTCTTCTTTTTCTTTCTAAGAGCTTTTTTTTTAATGAGATATGTTTATAAATTATTGTGTTGAAACTGAGAGCTGAGGCACTCTATTTATAGGTTTCAGAAAACGTGTGGCTATTATGAGAATAATGGTTATATGTGGGTGGAAAGCGTAACAACCATTTTTATGAGTAAAGAAGAGTAACAACCATTTTCTGAGTAAAGAAGAGTAACAGTCATTTAAAAAATATTTCTAAGTAAAGAAAAAATAACGGCTATATTCTAAGTAAAGAAAAATAACAGTCATTTTCTGAGTAAAGAAATTAATGGCTATTTTGCCGAGTAAAAAGGTAACGACTATTTTTTTAGTGGAAAAGTATTTTAATAGATAAAAAAAATTTCAAAAAATAAAATAAAATGTCACCTCACACACTGGTGCAATCTTCCTCAATGATCTACCAAAATAAAAGAAAAAAAACAATTAGAATGGTAAAAATTCATGGAAAGGTATTATAGTTTATATATATATATATATTAACATAGATTCAAGAATTAGAAATCATAAAGGTAATATATATTTACACTAATTTATAGGAGGAAATATTAATTCTTATAATCATGAATTGTTAATTATTTTTTAAAAATATTTTAGTAACAAATTTTTAATATTTATTTATTTATTTATTTTAATTTTTTCATATTCCTATAGCTTATTTTGTGATTAGGATCTTGTATATTTAAATTTATAGTTATATGAGTGATCATCATTATTTGATTTAATTATTAAATTTTAAAGAATCTTTCATTCTTTTATTTTCACACTTTATTCTTACACGCAAAAGCATGACTGGTTGGTTTGTTTAGGTTATTAAATTATAAATTGATAAAAATTGAAAATAACATATTCACCCTCTTTAGGTTAATTAGGTCCATATTTTATAAACTTTCAATTGGAATCAGAGCCAACACTAGACACACTTAGTGAGTTTGATCCTTAGGGATACACACTCCTACTTATGGACCAAATGAAAGAAGGTAGTCATCTGTTAGACCCCCACTCTTTGATAAGTATAATTACCCTTACTACAAGGCTCACATGCAAGCCTTTCTTAGATAAAATGAAAAAGTCTGGGATGGTATTCTTGATTGTTGGAAATCACCTTTGTTAACAAAAGATGGTGTAACAATCATAAAGTCAAGAAGAGACTAAACCAATGATAAAATGCACTTTTAGTAGAACAAACCAAAAGGTATAAGCTCAATCTTTGCTACAGTATTGATGGATGAGTTCCGTCGCATCTCCAATTATGAGACTACTAAATATGCATGCAATGCACTTCCTCTTACTTATGAGGGACTTCCCAAGCGAAACAAACAAAATTGAGATTGTTAACTGATGAACAAAATCAGCATCGGGTTAGCAATACCAATCTTGTAAATACTTTGGTTTTATATTTGAAAAACTCTCTCAAGTGCATGAGTTATTTTATAAAAAATGACAAGTATACTCCTAAAGTCAATCTAAGGAAGGAATATATGTGATTTTTAATTTATTTTTCAAACTTTTAAAAACAAAATTAAATCCTAAACACCCTGTCACGATATTTTGATTTTGTGTTTTTTAATCTAATAACAAAAAAATGAACATAGATATGGATTCAATAAACAATTATGCAATTTTTTATCATTCATAATAGTAGAGTATTTATGGTTATAATAATTAAGTCAATTATGCTTGCTCTTATTATTTAGGTTATTAAAGATATAAATTAATATTTATTCATTCTCTTTTTTATATAAATACCAGTTTTATTAGATTTCGATATTCTTTGTTAATTAAAACAATCAATTAACACTTATGGGTGGGATCAATAATTAATTTAGTTAATTAAATTAATTCCTTTTTTAAGAGATTGAAAGTGAATCATTTAAATGTCACATTTGGTGGGGTTAAACATTTTAAACTTTATTCAAGGTATCCAAATTAACCCTAAAAATTTAATTATCCAAGTACTAACTTTAAAGTTTTAAAATCATTACTGAAAATATGTTCTCAATACATTTTTGAATAATAGTTCTTATTAAAACTTTTGAAATAGAGCTTCACTCTAACTACCATGCAATTGTACCAAAAATAAAAGAGTACTACTCTAAATCAAACCAGATAATTAAACCTTAAAATTTAAATTTTAGATTTAAGCTTGTAATGAAAAATAATATATTTCTCTCTAACATCCTTAATATAAAATCCTGAACGAAAAAAATCAATTTATTTTATAGAAATGTTTTATTCATTTAATACTTCGCAAGCATAACAGAGTTATTATTATATCATATTTACAAATAGTCACACATGCTATATTTAATCAAAGACAAATTAAATATAACATATAAAAATAAAATATAAAAATAATTATAAATAATTTATTTTAAAATTATACCTCAAAAGAATCATTACATAACTTTTATTGAATCAAAAACTAGAAATCTACAAAAGCATAACTAGTTCTTCTAAAAAAGATAAGAACTTTAAAACTAAAAAACACTAAATAAACTAAGAAACCTTTCTAGAGAGAGAAGAGTTGAGAATTTGTGTGTTTTTTGGGATGTGTTTTACAATGGGGAAATGATGCTTTTATAAGTGAGGAAAAAGCTAAAAAGGTGAAGAAAAAATAGTTTTGGATATGTTTGGAAAGGCTATCATGTGTGTGGGAGCACTAGCACAAGTGGATGGGCGAGATTTAGGTAGGACAGACGTTGGCGTGCGCAAGACTTGGCAGATAAGGACAGCTAAGGGCATGGATCTCAACATGACAAGCGAGCGGCTATGCGTGGGCACATGCAAGACGGGCTGGGAATGTTCATAATTGCGCAAGGGATAGGCTTTGGCACGAATTGGGGGATTTTTGACAACTTTGACCCATTTTGTCCAGTTTTTTCATTTTTTGACTTTTCCTTATTTTTTTCTCAACATATTTGTGATGTATTTCCTCCAGTATGCTAATAGATATTATGTTTAGGAATGAACTAATAAGTATACATACTTATAAAATAAGAAAGGATCTAAATAGTGCATGACTTTGATCTCATGAAAGGAATCGAATTTATAAATTATAAAGATATCATATATATTATTTTAATGCATCAATCAAACTCATTAAGCAAAAATTTCAAGATATGTGACTTTTAGAAGTGTAGGAAAAATAAATGCAATGACTTTTAGAGAAATTATTTCCTATATTTCTTTTATACTAACTAACTCTCACAATTATTTAAGGCTAAAAAGCTCATAGTATGTAGATTATATTATATATTCTTTATCTTTCTATTTTTTAAGAGATTTTTCAACGTATTTTTTTAAGAGTGAACTCATGTACAAATTGTACATTTTTGTAGGATTTTGGTGAGTGATTAATTTTGGAGCTTTTATGTTTGATTTTGGTTTAGGTAACCCCATATATGTCTATTTTTAGTGTAAGTCATGCATGAATGAAGAAAGGCATATACTATCAATTTCTACTTAAATAATTTAATCTTAGTAAAAACAACATATGACACTTTACTAGAAGTGAAAATCTTAATATTCAATACTAATACCTATAAAGATCATCTACAAATTTGAAGAAGTAAGAAATGTGTTTGGAGTAGAAAAAATATATTTCACTCAGAATAAAGAAAATCGGTAGTTTCCATTATTTGATTCCCAAACACTAATTTTGGGTTCATTATAATTTTCACACTTTATCATGAAATACCACTTATGACAAAAACTAACTAATTGCCATATACTCCATGACATGTTTTCAAAAATTAATCTAACAGTGCAAAAGATTTAACTATTTACTTAAATTTGATTTAAAGAAATAATAATTTTTTGTGAGATATTTTTTAAAACTAATCCTAAAATTCTAAAAACTACTAAACCATACAAAGAAAATAAAATCAAACACAATAAAAATGAAAATGTAAACATAATTTTTTTGAAATTAAGCATGGTAACTTTTCACCGCCCCCAAGCTATAACTTACATTGTCCTCAATGTAACAATTGCAGATTAAAGATAAAGATAAAAGAGATGAAAAGTTACCTATATCCTGAGAATATGCAAGTAGTGATGGAGAAATATAGGTGCATCTTTCATGTTTATCATTAAAGTCCACACAGACATATCATTGTGAACTTCTAACATATCAACAAATATTTTTAGTTTTAATAATTCTAAAATTATTCACATGCAATTAAACTAAAATAAACAAAAAAATTAAATAAATAAAAGAAAATTACTTAAAATGATGGGTTGTCTCCCATCCAACGCTTAGTTTAATGTCTTAGCAAGACGTAACTTGGGGGATTTCATTTTATGTAAGCTCAATGTCCCTACATCATTGAGTCAATCAAACTGACACGTATGACAAGTTTTTCTACCTATACTTTTTATGTCATGCCTTATGGATTTTCCAAATTTTATTTACTTAAAACTAGAGACATGATTGTGGGTCATAGATAAACCACTTCTAGGTGCAAGTCAAATAACTAAGGCATCAAAACACATTTGTACCTAGATCTAACAAAGCAACTAAAAAATAAAAATAAAAATTAAGTAAAACAAACAAACAAAAACAAATAATTAAATAAAAATAAAAAATAAAATAAAATAAAATAATTATACAGATTTTACAATATATATAATACAAACAATTTTTATACAAGTTTTGATACATATAATTATACATACTTAAACTATACATATTTATAATACATTCTATCTATCATATAATAAAAATACATTTTTTTACAAATAAATATACATGATTAAATTATAGATAATAAATATTTATAATACACTATATCTAATATATAATTTAAACATATTTTTATACAAAAAAATATACATTATTAAATTATACATAATATAATACACACTAACTAATATATAATACAAACACACTTTTATACATGTTATATCATATAATATTTACAACAGTTAATCTTTAAGTTAAATAACATAATCAGTATTAACCAAGAGTGCTCCCAAGAAAGACTCGTGGAGCAAAGCCACCTTAAAAACCATCCTCTTAGATCGAACAATGTTTCCAGGAAATACTAGTGGCACAAAGGCTTCTAAGAACTAGTCTTATAGATAGAACTCTCTTAGATCTTTACTTTTCATGTTATTACACAATTAGTTAGTTTTAAAAAAATTAAATTTTTTTTCATCTCAAAATACATAAAAAAAATCAAAATTATTTACAACACAAAAAGTTTTCAAAAATTTGATAAATATTTTAAAAACGTTATTCCCTGTCCGACAACGGTGCCAAAAACTTGATGTACAAAATCAGCATTGAGTTAGCAATATCGATTCACCATATACTTTGGTTTTTATTTGAAAAACTCTCGCAATTGCATGAATCATTTTATAAAAAATGACAAGTATACTCTCAAGGTCAAACTATGGAAGGAATATATGTAGTTTTTAATTTATTATTCAAACTTTTAAAAATTAAATTAAATCATAAACATCCTGTCACAATATTTTGATTTTATGTTTCATAATCTAATAACAAAAAATAAATTAGATATGGATTTAATAAAAGATTATGCAATTTTTTATTATTCATAACATTGGAGTATTTATAGCTATAATAATTAAGTTAATTATGATTACTCATATTATTTAGGTTATTTAATATATAAATTAATATTTATTAATTTTCTCGTCTTTATATAAATATCACCTTTGGTAGGGTTAGATATTCTTTGTTAATTAAACAAATCAATTAACATCTATATGTGGGGTCAATAATTAATTTGGTTAATTAAATTAATTTCTTTTTTCTAAGAGATTGAAAATGAACCATTTAAATGTCATCTTTAGTAGGGTTAGACATTTTAAACTTTTATTCAAGGTGTCCAAATTAAACCTAAGAATTTAATTATCCGAGTATTAACTTTCAAGTTTTAAAACTATTATTAAAAATATATTGTTAATACATTTTTGAATAATAGTTCTTATAAAAACTTTTGAAATATATCTTCACTCTAACACCGAGCAATTGTACCAACAAATAAAAAGGCACTACTCTCAATCAAATAGGATCATTAAACCTTAAAATCTAATTTTCAGATTTAAATATGTAATGAAAAATAATATATTTCTCTCTAACATTCTTAATTTAAAATCTTAAATAAAAACAAAATTAATTTATTTTATAGAAATATTTTATCTATCTATTTAATATTTTGCAGGCATAAAAACATTATTATTATATCATATTTACAAACATCCAACCATGTTAAATTTAATCACAAAAAAATTAAATATAACATATAAAACATAAAAATAACTATAAAAAATTCATTTTAAAATTATACCTCAAAAGAATCATTATAGAACTTTAAAACTAAAAAACTGAGAAAGCTTTCTAGAGAGAGAAATCTAGAGAGAGAATAGTTAAGAAATTGTGTGTTTTTGGGATGTGTTTTACAATGGGAGAGAGGATCCTTTTATAGGTGAGGAAAATGCTAAAAAATTGGGAAAAAATACAGTTTTGGACTCGTTTATTTAGGTTGGCACGCATGTGGGAGAGCTCGCATGCTCAGAAAGGTGAGATTTGTTATGAGACGGGGGCGTGTGGGACTTGGCTGATGTGCACACACAAGGGTGTGGATCTCAGCGTAACATACATGTGGCTACACGTGAGACAAGCACTAGTGCGTGCAAGACTTGACAGATGCACACGGTTCGATGTAAAGTGGGAAATTTTTGACCCATTCTGTCCAATTTTTCCATTTTTTTTACTTTTTCTCAACATATTTATGGTGTATTGTCTCTAGTATTTTTTTTTTAGTCTTTAAATTATTTTTGAACAAAAATACCTAAAAAACAATAAAAATACCTATGATTCCAAAAAGGATAAATTTATATAAAAATATGATAAAATCATACAAATATAAATATATTTAATCAATTAAAATACATTAAATCTTAGTAATTTTAGTGCTTCTTAAACAATGCATCCCTAACATCTCAGTTTGATTCCATTAAAATAAGTAACACTAAAATTTTTGGTTGATTCTATGCTACTTTTGGTGATATCACTAATGCTTGTTTTAACCTTAATGAGAAAATTGCACAACCTATACAAGTACACAAACTCCTAAGCTTCTTAACAGCAAACTACAAGATAAAAGTTACAACAATAGAGGAAAGAAAGAATGTGAACACACTAAACATTGATGAACTTGTCACGTCAATCCAAACATATGAGCTTACTCTTGATCCACCTAAGAAAAACAAGGATGTGACATTCAAAAGCTCTAAAAAGGACATCTTTAATAGTAATGAGAATACGAATGATGAGTCATTAGTCTTATTAGTACAAAAATTTTAAAAAGCTCATGAAGAAGAAAAGTCAACAAAATAATCAATCTAACATGGGACAATCTAGTCATTTGATGGACTAAAAGTCATAAGAAATCAAGGCTTTTAGCCTTGATGGTAAGAAAAGTAAGCCCATTAGTCCTTAATGCTTTACTTATGAGGGATTTGGTCATATTTCTACAGAATGTGCTAACAATAATAAGAAAGTTGGAAAAACTTTTAATGCTACACTCTATGACATAGAAAGTGAGCAGGATAATGCTAGTAACTTAGAGGATAATGACATTAACTATTATGCCTTCATCGTAACTACTAAAGTGCACCATAATGACTCCAACTTTAGCTCGAATGAAGAAAATGAAAAGTAAAATCTTCTCTCTTATTGTCTAATTTTAATGTATCTAATTACAATGAGCTATTCATGGGTTGTCTAGGTGCCAGGAAAAAGAGAGAGACAAACTACTTGTGGAAATAACTAAACTTAATAATACCATCAATGTTTACAAAAAAATTCCTCTAGCTTAGGGAAAGATAAAAAGGAATTGTCTCAACATATTAATGCCTTGAATTTGAGACTTGTAGAAACTATTGAGGAAAACAAAAAGCTTAGGTAAGAAATTAGTATTGCTAAAGAGACGGTGAAGAATTTGACCTTTGGTGCTGAAAAATTGACCAAAGTCCTATATTATGAAAAGCCGCATAGAGATAAAAGAAGTCTTATATACATAGATGAATAGTCAATGCCTTCATCATCCAAAACTTAATTTATAAAACACATCATTGCTCTAACATGAAAGGTAATTTTTATATTTTATCACGCTGAGCAAACTTAGTTTGTTCCCATCTGTCATCATTGTGGTAGGAAAGGACACATTAGACCTGAGTGTATATTTATTTATACTTATGATTCTTTTGAGTTATTCATCTCATATTGTACAAGAGTGTAGGTTGAAGCAGGTGCAAAAATAATAACCATCAAGAGACTGAGAATAAATCATGGAAAAGAGTTTGAAAATACCAAGTATGTTGACTTCTACAAAGAACATGGTATTTTTCATGAATTATCTGCTCTCATCACACCTCAACAAAGTGGAGTAGTTGAAAGAAAAAACAGGATACTTCAAGAGATGGAAAGAGTAATGTTGCATGTCAAGGGAGTGTCCAAAATGTTTTGGGCTAAAGATATAAACACCCACATGTCACATTATAAATCGTGTATATCTTTGCCCAAGTACGAACCAGACTCCCTATGAGATATGGAGAGGTAAAAAATCCAATATGAAATTCATTCATGTTTTTGAAAGTAAATGCTACATACTTAGAGGTCAAGAATAGTTGGGTAATTTTGATTCAAGAATTGATAAAGGTATATTTCTTGGTTATTCCCTAAACAATAGAGCCTACAAAGTCTTCAACTATAGAACTAATATTGTTATGAAATCCATAAATTTGGTTATAAATTATGCAAGTAAGCAGATAACAAGTGAAAAAGTTGATAATGAAGTAAATTTCACAACACCTCAATTAACAATGACTAGCGACACAATTGGAACAAAAGAATATAAGTTCGAGGAAAGAGAAGAAAAGAAAGAAGAAGCATCAACCTCATCAATGATAAATCCAACCTGTACTTCAAAAAACATCCTATTAAAATTGGAGATCCTAATGCAAGCAGGGTAATAAGAAGAAGAAAAATAAGTGGGGTAACCCATTTATGTTATATTTCTCAAGTTGAACAAAAAAATGTGAATAAAGCCCTTAGGGATGAATTTTGGATAAACACGATATAGGATGAGTTAGCTCAATTTGAAATAAATCATGTGTAAATATTAGTAACTAAGCCTAAAAACAAAAATGTTATTAGAACTAAATGGGTGTTCAAAAATAAATCTGATGAGCATTACATTATTGTTAGAAATAAGGCTAGGTTGATAGGACAAGAATACACGCAAGTAGAAGGAGTTTACTTTGATGAAACATTTGCACTTGTAGCTAGGTTAGAGTCACTTAGGATTTTACTTGCCATTACTTGTCATATGAAATTCAAATTGTATTAAATGGATGTTAAGTTTACCTTTTTAAATGGATTTCTGGATGAGGAGGTATACGTGGAACAACCAAAAGGTTTGTTGATCCAAAATTTTCAAATTATGTTTACAAACTCAACAAAGATCTTTGTGTTTGAAACAAGCTCCTCGAGCATGGTATGAGAGGCTTACCAACTATCTCTTGAACAATGGATTTATTATAAGGGGAGTTGATAAGACTCTATTCATTAAAAGGAGTAGTAATAAGATATTTATTGCTCAAATTTATGTGGATGACATAGCTTTTGGACCTACATCTAGTACACTAGTTGATGATTTTGTGCATGTTATGACAAATGAATTTGAAATGTCCATGGTAGGTGAAATGACTTTATTTCTTTGTTTGCAAATCAAAAAATCTCATGATAATATAGTTATTTCTCAAAAGAAGTATGCCTACTGATGAGTGCTCAAAAAACACAAAAAATACCATGATTTTATGCACATTAATTGATTAAAAATATATATATTTGTCTTTTCGGAATCACGGGTATTTTTATTGTTTTTTACGTATTTTCGCTTAAAAACGTAACTAAAAGACTCAAAGAGAAATACTGGAGGCAATACATCACAAATATATTCATAAAATAAATGAGAAAAAGTCAACAAATATGGAAAAATTGAACAAAATGGGTCAAAAATATCAAAAATGTCAAAAAAGGAGGAAATCGCGCCGCCCAACCGCCTAGTCGCGCCGGCCAACGTGCGCAGCATGCCCAGCCACACCAATCAACGCGCACGCCGCGCCAGCATCTGTCCCAGCCGCGCCTAGCAACGCACGCACCTGCTCTCCATTCCACGCACGCTTGCACCCCATCTGTGCGCGTTGTCGCACCCACACCAACATGACATCATTAGTATGACGTCATCATTCACTACTCCGTGTTTTCTCCATTTTTAATCATTTTTCACCCACTTTTTCTTCCCATCCTCACCTATAAATACCCCCATTTTCTTCATAACTAAACACACCTCAAAACACATCTTTTCTTCTCTTTCTTTCTCTCTTTTCTTAGTTTTTAAGTTTTTCTTAGGTTTTAAGTTTTTCTTAGTTTTTAGCTTTTCTTAGTTAGTTTCTCTTAGTTTTTAAGTCATCTTGAGATGTGTACCTAAAAAAGAACATAAGAGCATTCTAACTTTTTGTCATGAACTTCATTATGGGGGCCATTTTGGTGGTGAAAAGACATCCTGTAAGGTATTACAGTCTGGATTCTTTTGGCCCACTCTTTTTAAAGATGCTCATATGTTTTAAAAATGCCTTTGACATCTAATTTAGTTGTTGAACTCTTTGATGTATGAGGGATTGACTTTATGGGTCATTTTCCCCCATCCAATGGTTTTCAATATATTTTGGTTGTTGTGGATTATGTATCCATGTAGGTAGAAGTTATCCCCACTAAAACCAATGATGCTAATGTTGTTGTTAAATTCTTGAAGGATTTAATATTCAGCAGGTTCAGAACGCCTAGAGCTATAATAAGTGATGGAGGTAGCCATTTTTTAACAAGATCTTTGATGGAGTACTAAACAAGTACAACATCACACATAAAATAGCTACTCCATATCATCCTCAAACTTCTGGTTTAGTGGAAGTAAGTAATAGGCAAATTAAGGGAATATTGGAACGCACTGTGCGTCCTTCAAGGAAGGATTGAGCATTTAAGTTAAATGATACTTTATGGGCATATTGCACCGCTTACAAAACACTTATTGGGATGTGCCCTTACCGGTTAATCTTTGGGAAAGTGTGCTACCTTCCAGTTGAACTTGAACACAAGGCTTACTGGGCAATTAAAGAGTTAAACATGGATTTAGATAAAGCAGGAGAAAAACAGTTACTCCATCTTAATGAGTTAGAAGAAATTAGGAATGAAGCCTATGAGAATGCCAAATTATACAAAGAGCGTACTAAGCGCTATCATGACAAGAGGCTAGTTCCTAAGACTCTTCACTCTAGAATGAAAGTTCTTTTATTTAACTCTCATTTGAGATTGTTTCCAGGAAAGCTGAGATCAAGATGGGATGAACCATTCAAAATAGTTCAGGTATTTGCACATGGAGTAGTAGAACTATTGGATTCCAAGACACAAAAAAAACATTCAAAGTCAATGGGCATCGTGTGAAGCCTTATTTAGAAGAACCAAACAACATTGCTGAAATGGATTGCATTTGGCGGAGTAACCCTTAGCACCATAAAGTTACGTCTTGCTAAGACATTAAACTAAGCGCTAGATGGGAGGCAACCCATCATTTTAGGTAATTTTCTTTTATTTGTTTTATTTATTTAATTTTTATTGTTTATTTTAGTTTAATTACATGTGAATAATTTTAAAATTGTTAAAACTAAAAATTTTGTTGAGATGTTAGAAGTTCGCAGCGATCTGTCTGTATGAACTTTATTGATGAATATGATGGATGCACCTACATTTCTGCATTACTACTTGCACATTCTCAGGAAATAGGTAATTTTTCTTTTCTTTTCTCTTTATCTTTAATTTACAGTTGTTACATTGAGGACAATGTAAGTTTTTGGTTGGGGTGGTGAAAAGTTAACATACTTAATTTCAAAAAAAACAAACAATTTAACAATTTAAAAAAAATAATAAAAAAATAAATTTTATTTTATGTTATGTTCACATTTTCATTTTTATTGTGTTTGGTTTTTATTTTCTTTGTATAATTTAGTAATTTTTGGAATTTTAGAATTAACTTTAAAAATTCTCACAAAAATTTATCATTTCTTTAAATCAAATTCAAGTAAATAGTTAAGTCTTTTGTATTGTTAGATTAATTTTTGAAAACATATCATGAAATATTTTGTAATTATTTTTGGTAATTAGTTAGTTTTTGTCATAACTAGTATTTCTTGATAAGATGTGGAAATTATATTAAACCCAAAATCGGTGTTTATGAATTTCTTTAGTGGAGACTACCTTTGTGAGATATAATTTGAGCCTAATTTCCTTTATTTAGAGTGAAATATATATTTTTTTCTACTCCAAACACATTTCTTATTTCTTCAATTGTTTAGAGGATCTCTATAGGTATTAGCATTAAATGTATGAATTTCTTCTCATCTTAATAGAGTGTTGTATATATTATTTTATTATTTTTGCTTAGATTAAATTATTTAAGTAGAAATTGATAGTATATGTTTTTATCTCATTCGTGCATGACTGTTACAAAAAAAAGACATATATGGGGTGACCTAAACTAAAATCAAACAGAAAAGCCACAAAATTAACCACTCAAAAAAATCCTAAAAAAATGTACAATATGTACATGGGTTAACTCTCTAAAAAATATATATATTGAAAAAACAATCTTCAGAAAAATAAAAAAAATAGAGAGATAAATAATATATAGTATAATCTACATACTATGACCCACATTGCCTACAAAGTTGTGAGTAAAAGCTAATTACAAAAGAAATATATAGGAAGTAATTCCCTAAAAAGTCATTGCACTTTCTTCATTTGTAAAAGGCATATATCTTGAATTTTTTTCTTAATGAGTTTGATTTATGCATGAAAATAATTTATATATATGATATCTTTATAATTTATACATTTGATTCCTTTCATGAGATCAATGTCAAAATAATACTTTGAGCCTTTATTCTTTATACATATACGAATATATTAGTTCATTTCTCTATATCAACTCTTTCGCATATAAATTAGCACGAGTGTTTGAACCCGTAGGATTCAGTGTTTTGAGAGTATTGACCAGTGAGCAATAGAGTCGAAGCGAATTCAGATTCTAGACATTGAAATTGGGTGAAATTAAATTGATACATTTTTTATATGAAATATTAAAATGATTTTCGACTAATATTATAATAAATCATGATTGTTTAAAGAGATTAAAATAACTTATGCTTGAGATTTTAATTATAATCTTAAAGGAGATTAAAAAGTAAGAGACATTTTTGTGATATGTTGTTTTCTTTTATTCTTAAAAGTTAATTTTTGATTTTGTTGTAATTTTAGTTTTTAAGTTGATTGTTTTTATTATTTCTTTTAATTTTTATATTTAGTTCAATGTTTGTGGGTATCATTACTGAAAACCCTCACGAGACTCAAACTCGTCCACTAGGGCAACCTAGGGGTTTAAAGGCTTGTTGCATAGGCTAAATGCAACCGTGTCAATCCACGAAAGTGATTTAAGATAATTTAATTTTTAGTTTTTATCGCTTCTCTTACTAAGGGACTAGCAAGAAACTGGTTGGGGGTTGTGATGAGTGCTCAAAAAGCACAAATATTACCATGATTTTATGCACATTAATTGATTAAAAATATATATATTTATATGATTTTATCATATATTTATATATATTTGTCTTTTCGGAATCACGGGTATTTTTATCGTTTTTCAGATATTTTTGCTTAAAAATGTAACTTAAAGACTCAAAGAGGAATACTGGAGGCAATACATCACAAATATATTCATAAAATAAATGAGGAAAAGTCAACAAATATGGAAAAATGGGACAAAAAATGTCAAAAATGTCAAAAAGGAGGAAATCGCACCGCCCAGCCGCCCCAGCCAACGCGCGCACCTGCTCTCCATTCTATGCACACCGCGGGCATCCCTGCTCTATTCCGCGCGCACCTGCGCCCCATCTCTGCGCTGCCGCACCCACACCAACATGACATCATTAGTATGATGTCATCATTTACTACTCTGCGTTTTCTCCATTTTTAATCATTTTTCACCCACTTTTTCTTCCCATCCTCACATATAAATACTCCCATTTTCTTCATAACTAAACACACCTCAAAACACATCTTCTCTTCTCTTTCTTTCTCTCATTTCTTAGTTTTTAAGTTTTTCTTAGTTTTTAAGTTTTTCTTAGTTTTTAGCTTTTCTTAGTTAGTTTCTCTTAGTTTTAGAGTTCTTCTCTTTTTTAGAAGAACTAGTTATGCTTTTGTAATTTATTTACTTTTTGATTCAATAAATAGGAGTGCAAATTCCGTTTGGAGGTTTTCCAACAACGAGAATAGCATCAAAGTACTGTAAGGATTTATTTTCTTTATAGATATTTTTTATGCGTTATTCTCACATGTTATATTTAATTTATCTGTGATTAAATTTAACTTTGTTGGCTGTTTGTAAACATGATATAATAATAACGTTGTTATGCTTGCGAAATATTAAATAGGTAAAAATCTCTAAAATGAATTGATTTTATTTTTATTCAAGATTTTATATTAAGAATGTTAGAAAGAAATATATTATTTTTCATTACAAACTTAAATATGAAAATTAGATTTTAAGGTTTAGTTATCCGGTCTCATTTAGAGTAGTGCTCTTTTATTTGTTGGTACAATCATTCGGTTTAGAGTGAAGCTCTATTTCAAATTTTTTTATAAGAATTATTATCTGAAAATGTATTGACAACATGTTTTCAGTACTGGTTTTAAAACTTGAAAGTTAGTACTCGGATAATTAAATTCTTAGGTTTAATTTGGACACTTTAAATAAAGTTTAAACTATCTAACCCCACCAAAGGTGGCATTTAAATGGTTAATTTTCAATCTCTTAGAAAAAGGAATTAATTTAATTAACCAAATTAGTTATCAACCCCACCCATAGGTGTTAATTGATTTGTTTAGTTAACAAAGAATATCTAACCCCACCACATGTGGTATTCATATAAAAAAGAGAGAATCAATAAATATCAATTTATATCTTTAATAACCTAAATAATATGAGCAAGCATAATTAACTTAGTTATTATATCCATAAATACTCCACTGTTTTAACAAATAAAATTTGCATAAATGTTTATTGAATCTCTATCTATGTTTATTTTTATGTCATTAGATTAAAAATACAAAACCCAAAATATCGTGACATGATGTTTAGGATTTAATTTCATTTTTAAAATTTTGAATAATAACTTAAAAACCACATATATTCCTTCCTTAGATCGACCTTGGGAGTATACTTATCATTTTCTACGAAATGATTCGTGCACTTGCGAGATTTTTATAAATGTAAAACCAAAGTATTGGTAGGATCGATGATTTTGGTTCTACTCATCACCTACAACCTTGTTAAAAGGATTGGTCTTGAAACTAGCAAACCATGAAGGACTTCTTTAGGTACTAGCACAAAAATTACAAAGGACATTCGAGGTAAAAGTGTTAATAAAACTCTTTATAGGAGTATGATAGGCAGTTTACTTTACCTCACTGCAAGTAGGTATGACATATGTTTTAGCGTTGGTATGTGTACTTGTTATCAAGCTAACCCTAAGGAATCACATTTAGATAATGTAAAGAGAATCATCAGGTATATTTCAGGAACAAGCAATTATGGTCTATATTTTACTATTGACACTACTTGTGAAGTAAGTTTTTATATAGATGTCGATTGGGAAGGCAACCATGATGATATGAAGAACACATCAGATGGTTGCTTCTACATTGAGAACAACTTAGTATCATGGCACAGTAAAAAATAGAACTCTATCTCACTCTCTACAATTGAGGCAAAATACATTATTGTAGGAAGCTTTTACACACAAATGCTTTGGATGAAAAACATACTCAAGTACTACGATCAACCACAAGGTATGATGCCCTTATATTATGATAACTCTAGTGCTATATGTATTTCTAAGAACCCAGTTCAACATTATAGAACTAAGCTCATTAACATTAGGCATCACTTTATTTGAGAATTAGTTAAAGAGAAAGTAATGACACTTGAATTTGTACCTATTGAGAGATAATTAGCTTATATATTCACCAAAGCTATGGACACTCAAATATTTGAGTATCTTAGGATTGCCTTGGGAATCTCCGAATTTCAAATTTTATTACTAAAAAACAAAGAGAGAGAGAAAAAAGTAGAATCTTTATCTGGCTAATATGGTATTAGGCTTATTTAATACTTCCATATATATATAACCTTATTTTTTATGACTTAACTCATTTTGATATTTATTGTATAAATTATTCTACAATTTTGACTTATGCATACATATATTCTTATATATGTGATGATCGATGTTGACATGAACTTATTCACAAACTTATGAACACACATATATGATGTGCTTGAAGTTTATGAATTCTCTTGAAAGACTCTAGGACCTCAACTAATCTTGACTGTAAAATTATGTTGAGTTTTATTTCTTACTTTCTAAAATTTTACCGTATGGAGGCACCTAGTATTGAGAGGACTACCTACCTACTGTGATGAGTGAAGCTAGCGTAGTGAGCGAAGAGGGCTATCTCATAACTAGTTTGAAAGTCATCATACTAGGTTTATGGCTCGTGCAAAAAAATATATTATGCAAAAAGCAACTACTTATAAAACTTGTAGTTGGAATGCACAAAAAGAAAAGGCCAATAGAGGTTAAAAATATCATTTACCTCATTTATAAAATAAAGATAAAAAAATTTAAGGTTTCTTTTGGAAAATATATTTTATTTTGTGAGATTAAAGAATTGATTATAATTTTACATAATAAGTGATATTTTTTCTTTTGATTTTTTTTATTGATCATAAATGAATTAATTGACATATTTGTGGAGTTTAAACATGTATATTGCTTTTAAGTAAATATCAATATGTCATTCTACGTGCTTGTGTGTTTGTGTGCCTCTTTTACTCTACTTGCTTATTGATGACTTGAATAATTTGACATAATTTATCACTTATCAACTTCAACTTTAGTCTAATTTTATTTAATTTTTATTTATTTTAGACTTTATTATTAATATTTAAATTTTATTGCAAATTTGAAGAAAGTGAAGATCCAAAATTTTAGAAGTATATTGTCTAAGAACTCTCAAATTTAAATTAAGATTTATTTAAATGAAGATTTCTCTAAAACAAAATGGCACACGATTTGGACGCGACTTATATATATAAGGAAGGAGGCATGGGAGAAAAAAAGAAGAGAAGAAAAACAGAAAAGCACTAGTGATGAAGAAACAAAAAAAGGCTACGAATGAAGCAGAAAAGAAAGGAAAAGAAAATAGAAAGAGAGAAAGAAGGAACTAAAATAGAAATAGAAAAATGGCATTGGGAATGAAAAAAAAGAGAGAAAGCAGAGGTTGGAAATGAAAAGAAAAATAGAGGAGAACGTTGGAATGGAGGAGACAAAAGCATATTCTTTTTGCGATTCATTTTCCTTTCAATTCTTTTCAGAAAAATTATGGTGAATTCATTTATGTGGAATTTAATTTTTAGCATGAACTAAATTATCTTTATTCTAGGAAAAAATATATTCTAATTCTGAAATATGCTTGATTTTTCATATTAATTTGAATTGTTTATCTTCATGTTTGTCTGATTTATTCTAAATTATTTACTTCTAATTAACTGACCATTAATTAGATTATTTTAATCTTGTGATTTACTATCGAAAGAAAAAATTATAAGATAGATCTGGAATATTTTGGCATATGTAAATATAGAGATCGAAAAATTTGTATGAACATGTGTAGTATTAAAATCATTAGTCTTAATGTTTTCTTGCTTTATTAAATTGCATACTCTTATGTAAATTGATGAACAAGAATGTTTCTAATTGATTGTTGAAAGAGGCTTTTGGATGTTTTTTGAAGATTGCTAACAAATAGAGAGAATTAAATTCAATTACCTAGATGAGTAAAGCATAGTGAGGGATTAGATAAAATCAATTTCTTATAAAAAATTCCCATTAATTTGATCTTCGAACAACATCTTTCTTTTCGCTTGAGTATTTTCTTTAAATTTATTTTATTTAAAATTCCAATTACGACTTCTTTAGATAAAATTGAGATTAGCATGATTTTGGTATTTGTGAATAGTAAGTTACCAATCCCTAAGAACGATACTCTTTTTATCACTTTACTATAAAACTACGATACTGTGCACTTGTAGTTTTGCACCGATCACTTATTTATATATTAGATAATTAAAATTTGAGTTTAAAAAAATGATGAGTTTTCAATTGGTTGTGTGCTCGTTTATGATTAAATAAGTTTAATACCTTATATGGCTATTTATGAAAATAAAAAAAGTCAGATTTTTATTCATTTATATCTTCTTTTTATTTATTAACTTTTTAATTGGGTTTTAAGTTAGAGAGTCATAGAACTTAGGGGGAGTTTAAACCACATTGCACTTATGCATTAATCTTCTTCTACATTGTTTTATCTTTAGGAAAGTTTAGCTCCATTACTTTGTCCAATGCTTTGTCTTTTCGTATGTCAAAAAAAGGGGGAAAGTGTGTTTCACTTACATGTTTTATTTTTGTTATGCATATAGGAAGAAAACATATTTAGGATAAGCATGATTTGCATCATTTTTTTCTTATGTTAAGCTTGATTGGTATAAGTGCATGCACTACATGACCATTCATTACACTTTTCTTATTTTTATGTAAATTAAACTAATATAAAATGAGGCTTTCAAGCCAAGTTATCGTATGCTTTGTCTATGTCATTTTAGTTACTTACAAGCTTATCAAGTTGTAGTGAAGATAGATTTATCGGACTATAGGATAGTTCCACTATGGAGTCTTGGACATTATTGTATTTTTATCTTATTCCTATAAATGTCATGTAGTAGGAGAGAGGTTTTGCCACACGAAAATGTCAAAAGGAGAGTTTATAAGGATTATAAGTATTGGCTATTAACTTGTTTTTAGGCCTTCTATCAAGTTCATCAAAAAAAGCTTAACAAATACTCGAGTTCCAGATAGTTGTACTTTAGGTATATTTTTTATAACTAAGACACATATAATTGCACTTATACATTTAATAGCACATGTTCATAAATCTGAACTTATTTTTTGTGCTAAAATATTTACTTAAACTTGAATCAAATTAGTTATTTTTTAGATAAATGTATTTAATTATATTTAGGTTATGTCTTAAAAATGACTTTTTATAATATTAAGACTTTTAATAGACTTTAAAAAATTAAACTAAAAAAATATTTAGTCTGTATTAGGTTATTATTATTATTATTATATACACGGGTTAGAGATGAATAGAAAAAAAGTTGCATAAAAAATTATTGAATTTGATGAACAATAACCCTGAACTGTTGCAATCTGCCTCAACAATATGCCAAAACAAAAGAAAAAAATCAATTAGAATGGTGGTAATTCATGGAAAGGTATTATAATTAATATATATTCAACAATGGAAGAGATATTAATTAATATAATTATAAATTGATAGTGTTTTAAATATTTTATTAGTAAAACTTTTATATTTATCAATCTATTTATTTCATATTTTTCATATTCATATAGCTTATTTTGGGATTAGGATATTAGATATTTAAATCTAATAATTATATGAGTGATCATGGTTATTTGGTTTAATTATTAAATTTTAAAGAAGATATTTTTATTGAATTTGGACTTAATCTTTTTGCTCTAGAATTTTCTAATTAATTTGATTTAAGTGACATATATTTTGAATCATCTAGTTAATATTATTCATTATTGAATCTGTTCTAGAATACACACATACACTTGTGTCTTTATGCTAACTTTTTTTCCATTTGATTTGTGAACGATCTGATTGACGGAAAACTTATTGGAGCTTTGGTCTAGATACCACTCACGCTAATATTAAAAACTATAAAAATAGAGCAGAGACTCATAAGTAAAGTACATTGAGACAATATCTAAAGGAGGGTAGCATAAGACCGAGTTTGTACATTTGGTTTTCATATTGGAAAGTTCGGTAGTCCGGTGGACTAACATGTTTTCTTCTTAGGTCATGGTTGTGGATTAGGTTATTTCTACCTAAAAATATCGTGTGTCATTATTTTATTTTTGTACTTTATTCTTACACGCAATTATATACCTGACCGGTTTGTTTAGGTTATTAAATTATAAATTGATAAAAAATTAAAATAACTTATTCACCCCAACCCCCTCTAAGTTAATTATATTCGTATTTTATAAACTTTCAGAACTAAATACATTAGTCATACCTTATAGTTCAAGAATAAATGGAGTTGTACAAAAAAGATAATAGATTTTATGAAAATGTTAGAATAAGATTTAAGAGTGCCTATTGTGATATAATTAATCAAATGTTTAAGCTGGAATATGTTCCCCAAAACAACTATATATATATAAGGGAACAAGTTGAAAAGAATTATAAAATGGTTGTATGTTGTTAAAAATGTTATTAAAAAAATGTCACAAATAAAAGAAAAGAAGTCATGTTTGGGTCTAAAATAATCAAATTTGACCATATTTTATTAATATGATCTTATGATAGTATTATTTATTGGTCTATTTCTCTACTCTATGGATTCATAAACTTTTTGTTTCCTTTTTTTATTCATTCATTTACATATTATAATCAAATGAATGATCTTTTGATTTTAAAGAATATTTTTGGTAAGTGGAGATATAATTTTAAGAAAAAACCTATAGTATCCCATTAAACTCTAAAAAGAATAGTGATGTTTTATATAAAAGAACAATGTTTTAACTTATTTATGTTAAATGATTTGATTATTGTTAATTAATACTACATCACACACACAATTTGAGCATGATTATTATATAATAGCTATAGCAAAGGATGACTAGAGATAATATCTAACATTTATTAGAATTTGAAGTCATAATATTGTTAAGCTCCTCAGATAAAATGTCAAAAAATATATTCTCTTAATTTTGGGTGTTGACTTTACTCGTAGACTAGTAAAAAGTAGGTGTGTGAGAGTTTGATAAGTGATACTTTATACATATTTTTAGATATCAATTTCTTTATGTGTATATATATATATATATATATATATATTATTTTAACGAACTAACAATATTTATTTTATATTTAGTGAGAAAATATTAATTTTTTAAATTTTTTGAGATGTTTTATATTTTTATTTGATAGATAGATGTACTTAGATATATGTGTCAAAACACTTAGAAGAAGAAAACCAAACACATCCCATGAAAAGTGCATTCTTAATACATGGCATCTCTTTTTATGTTCATCAATGATTGTAATGTGTTTGCATATCTAATTTTGGGTATAATTTGTATATTATCGGTCCTAATACTATTCAAAAATAGGTCAATTTTTTTTATATAAATACAAAATAACACTCCATAAAATAAAAGAGTATTAGAATTACACAAAAATTAAGAGAAAAATTCAAAAAAAATATAAAAATTATAGAATTAAGTTGGAAGCAATAATTGAGAAGAAAATGATTCAAGAAACAATTAAAGTAATTGAATATCATATTCAAAAATAAAAATTCTAATATTTCTTTCTTTTTCTTTTAGTGTTTCATGAATTTTTTTTGAATTTATTGTTTGCTATGAATAGCTAATTTTATAATTGATTCTGAGTGATTTCAAAATTTTATATATAGATTGTAATATTTAATAACATCTGTAATATTATATTCAAATATTCTTTTTGTTTTGTATTAATTTTTTGTTTTAATGATCGTATGAATTTATTTGATTATTTAAGTGTACAATTCAATATTCAAATTTACTTATCGTTAATAAATTTAATTGATTGAGTACGTAATCGCTTAATTAATTTAGATAATTAGTGATAAATTGCTTACAATGAAAATTAATATTCAATATAATTAAACATAACTCGTGTGTTTAACATTAATTCAATTTATTTATTTAAAAATTAATGTTTTTGATAAATTAAATTTAGAGAGTTTATTCTTTATTGTCTATTAAAAATAGTTAGATTAAGAACTTATTTAATTCAATGAATCTATAAAAAGTATTAAAAAATTTACTTTAATAAATTTCACTAAATTGATATAAAGAATATAAGAATACGATATATTTTTGTTAATTTACAATATATGTTAATGGTAAAGAATGATCATAAAATCGTTATTTTATTTTATTTGAATTTTTATTTTTATTTTTATTAATATTTAGTTTTTAGATTTAATTTTCATTTTTAAAATAAAACATCATTTTTAATAAATAAAAATTAATTTCAAAAATCTTGTATAAAAAACCCTTAATTGTTATATTTTAAATAACCACGTCTAAAATAATTTAAAATAATGTTTAAATTAATCTAAAAACGCATCGGCAATCCCCTCAGATAAAGGGCCCTTTCTACTTTGACCCTCTGATAAGATTCTCCGACTATCAGCCGAGCAACCTCTCTCTTCTTCTATGGCGTTCTATAGCTACTCAAATTAGGGCTTTCCATTGTAGCAAGGAACTTTCCTCTAGAAAAAAGATGGCTTTCTTTGCCCTATCCACAACTCCGAATACCACAACCCCTATCCTCGGCCGTAAACTGTACTATCTCCGTCTCTTTCTCTCTCTCTCTCTCTATCCCCTCTTATCACGCACACATACACACATTCCAATACTCCGGTTTATGAGAGTTGTAAACTGTTGCAACAGTTTTATGGGCTTCAGAGTGCTTAATTTAACATTTGCTTTTGCTTTACTTTTTTTTTTTTTTTTTTGCAGCTCTTTTAATGGAAATGCAAAGGGTGTACCGTTACACTCCATTGCCTTGCGAAGCTTTCGATGTGCTGTTGATACGCCATATGGAGGTGTGTACACTAATCTGTGCTTTGAGTTTTAACTACTTGTACGTATCTATGTAGGTAATTGGCATGTGTACATGAAGTTAATAACTCTTTAAGGACAATAATTTATGCCTTTCATTTGTTTCTTAAGGAACCCAAGTGAAAATCTTGTTTAAGAGGAAAAAATTTCGGTACTTTTTGAGAGAGATGTACCAAGATAAAAGAAAAAAAGTCGGTACTTCTGAAAGATGGATACAAAGCTAGAGTACAGATTGCGTATGTTACTTACATGGTCTCTTGTAGGATGAGAGTAAAAAAAAATTTGGATATATATCTTGGTGTTGGACATACCCATTTTTCTAATTTTTTTGTAAATGAACACCAAATTAAAGTGTTCATGTACTCACGCCGATGCCGATGTCCATGTCTCTTGGACATGGATACTTCACAAAAAATGACGAGTCAGATTGCCACTCTTTATATAGAGGTAGAAATCTTAAAATGCAGTGAGAAGATGGTGTAGCCTACCAAATTCAAACTGGGCTCACGGCTGTATGATTATCTCTCTAGTAAAAATACTCAAACATCCAGAAGTTCTTAAAAATGGTAAATTTTATTTTTTATACATTTGTGATAAATATAGTAGTGCTTTAAAACATTTTTATTGAACAGAACTTTTTATTTTTTGGTACTTTTGGAATACCTACTATCGTGGAGATATATATAAAAAGCTAAAATGCAGGTAGAATGAGAAGAGGGTGGAATCTACCATAATAGGCAGGCCCAGGGTTTCATGTATAGCCTTATCGTAGGGAATGCTCTAATCTCTGTATACCATGACCATGAATATCAAAAATGAATTGCCAAGTCTGGCCATTCGACCATTTGAGTTTGCCTTTTCATTTATTTCATATTTTTGGATTGTACACTGTTTACTCTTTGCCCAAAAGATTTTTTTTTTGTATTATTTCATTACTAGGGGTTTAGTGCAGTTATTCAATGATCTTCCTGCAGTCTTTTAATCAAGATTTCAAATGTTGTTAAACTGCTTTGTTGTAGTAGTGTTTGGATAGGTTGCTAACATGTATAAGGATTGTTTATGGAATCAATTGTTCTTTATTGTTTTATACTTTTTGCATCAAGCTCCAAAGTTAAAACTCTGACACAAATCTGTTGATCAGCTGATATATAGTTCAATCACAGTTCTGTTAACAGCAATCTGTTCTATTAGTGTACCTTTGAGATTCTTTTCTCAGCTTAAAAATTCAAAATCTGACTCATTGTAAACTCTATCCCATCGACCTCATTACAGCTCATCGATAATGGTTGGATTTGTATTATAGTACAGGGGGCTGTTTAAAATCTCTAGTCATTTTATCTGTATATTTTCCTAGCTGTTGAGTATTTTAATAAAGCTATTATAACGTACATATGTTTCCCAATTGTGATATAAGAAAACATGTATCTAAATAGGTAATGTCCCAAAATTCCCCCGGATGAAAGTTTGGGATCCTTATAAGCGACTTGGTGTTAGCCATGATGCTTCTGAGGAAGAGATTTGGGGGTCACGCAATTTTCTCTTGCAACAGTATGCTGGACATGAAAGTAGTGTCGAATCAATAGAAGGTGCCTTTGAGAAAATATTGAGTGTTAGCTTTCAGAATAGAAAGAAAACAAAGATTAATTTGAAGACCAGGTTGAAGAAGAAAGTAGAAGAGTCTCCTCCCTGGATTAAGAACTTGCTAAATTTTGTTGAACTTCCTCCAGTAGAAGTGATTTTAAGAAGATTGTTCCTCTTTTCATTCATGGCGGCCTGGAGTATTATGAATTCAGCTGACGGTGGACCTGCCTTTCAGGTTTGGTTTTACCTTATGGCTTGCTAGATGCTATATACATTGTATACATGTGGGTGATGGATTTGAAGGAGTCTCTAACTGATATCCCTTTCTTATCGTGTCAACATATTTATAATCTTGTGCAAGGGAGTTGACAACTCCTGGAAGTTAAGTTGCTTAACCCATTGTGGACAGCTAACCTGTATGGCTTCACAAGATGCAGTGTATTGAAAGAATTCTTTGATAATTGTGCTTGTTAAAGCTATTAAATGGCTTGAAAATAAAATTAATGAAATATGAAATTATGAATATAGTTTAGATATAGATTCATTTTCCCAAAAGTCCTAGTAGTTCTATTATTGTGTGAAAATGAGCAAGTCATGTTATTTTGGGATTGGACACTTTTAGTCCTGTTATAATGAAAAATGAGCACTTATAGTCCCTCAACTATTAAAAAAATTAGCACTTCTAATCTCATAACAAGAAAACAATTTTTCACTTGGTGCTTATTTTTCATAATAATGGGACTAGAAGAGCTTGGCCCAAAATTAATTGGACTATAGCGCTCATTTTAAAAAAGAATGGGACTTTTATTGCGTCGCATCCTATTCGTTTTCTTTTAATTAAGTTGTGCAAATATAAATAACATTCAGTTAAGTGTGGGGTTCTACGTTTCCAGTGTGTACATTAAACATGTAGTGGGAAAAGCCTGTTCCATATGTTTCTTATCTTTCCGACATAGGTCCATTTTTTATGATAACCATCATAGTTGAAGCTGTAAGTAGCAGTTACTGTCTTGTTCTATTGCATAAGGTCTGTGAGTTTAGGCATATTAGGAGACATACCCGATACCACATGACCTATATTTAACTGCAAATGTGTCTAGTTTTATATTCTCTGCTGTAACAAAATTGCTAATTATACTATGACATACTTTTCCTGTGCATTTTTCCTATTCAACAACAAAGATTTAATGACGTATATTACAAAGTCTTTTCCGCGCATTCCTGAAAAATGTGGCTGATTCCCCTTGTATGGATGCTAATAAGCTTCTCTTTCAAATTTCAGCAGATATTCTTTTAGTTATTTATTTAAAACAATATAATTCTCTATTCAGGTGGCAGTCTCCCTGGCTGCATGCATCTATTTTCTCAACGATAAGACAAAGAGCCTAGCAAGAGCTTTCGTTATTGGGTAAGTAATCGCCTAATTGCATGAATGAACAACGAGCATGGTGACACAAGTTGCATTTTATTTTTTAAATGTTATGTTTGTTCATCTTTTACTAAGTCTTTTACTTGCAATTTTGATCTTTTTTGAACCTATTTATGCACACCTTTGCAGATTTGGAGGCCTAGTAGGTGGGTGGGTATTTGGGTCTGTTTTGGTTCCAACCATTCCTTCAATTCTGTTAAATCCCACTTGGACTCTGGAACTTCTAACATCACTGGTAGTATATTTCTTTTTATTTCTTGCTTGCACTTTTCTGAAGTAAAGTTCCAATATTTTGTCCTCCTTTGTAATCCAGTTGAAATCTACACTTGTTAGTAATCAAGTTCATGGAATTCAAGGTTATATTTTTCACAGATAACAAGGTTCAAAAACCAAGTTGTTCTGGTAATATAGTTTTGTGTCATTATGTGCTCTTAATATTCTGGGACTATTATATCATATAATAGCTGCAACTTAGGAGTAAATATAGATAAGATACCACTTGGACGAACCCGGTGCATTAGATTCTCACTAATATTTCCTTTGAAATTGGACCTATTGACAATTCTTTGCCTATTTGCTAGGGCAATCCAGGGTTCTTGAATGGGTTGTGGACATAGATTGTTTATTTTCACTCAAAATATTATTTTTTTCATCCATATCTTACAATTTTTTCGTTGTTGAAGATTTTGGCTTTTTTGTTAAAAAATTTGCCATTTTTGTCGAGCTTTCAAAAATTCTGCCGCATTTTCAAAAAGAGGGTTAGGCATCAAAAGTTCTCTAATTATTTAATTTAAGCAATCTAGTCCTTAATTATTGGGTTAGGTACTATAAGTCTCATAATTTTTCAAAATGAAACATCATAGCTTCATAATTTTTGAGTTGGATACTTATAGTATTGTTATTATTAAAAGGAAGTAATGTACTAACTGGTACCTTGCGTTTAGAAAAATTACTCAAAAGTACTATATTTTTCAAGGTATGTACTAGAAGTCCTTTTCTTTTAAAAATGGTACAATTTAGTTCAAAATGGTCATAAAATGACAAGTTTGACCAAGTTTGTTTAATATAAAATAGTATTAATTTATGGTAAAATTACTAATTTTTCCTTGTCAATTCTCACGTTTATTTCATTTCACATTTTTTAAATATTAATATGTTTAAAATAAACTACTGGTTTCTCATTAAAATAAAGTATTAATGATGTATTTTTAGTATAGTTTTGGTACTAATCTATCCTCTTGTAAAAAGTTAAGGTATTATGTAAAACTTTTTTTATTTATGAAAGTTAGGTATTATAGATACTTATATTTTTTATATTTTTGATAGATTAGAAGTGTTTATTTTAATAAATTATAAAATTAAAAGTACTTAGTTTTCATGTAGTTGGATTAGTAGTGTCTAACTCATAAATTACGAGACTCAAATACTCATTTTTGAAAAATTATGGGACCTTTAGTGTCTGATTTTATGGGGTTAAAATGTTCATTTTTGAAAAATTATGTGGTCTTTGGTACCTAACCCAATGATTTGGGATTAATATGTTCATTTGGAAGCATTTATGGTACCTCTAGTATCTTTTTCTCATTTTGGTGTGTAGTATCTGTTTTGTAAAAGGCAGGGTTGTGTGGTCTTTATACTCATGGACCAGAGCTACCTGGAAATTTACTTGTCACGAGTTTTATTGTTTTACCTGTTTCCATCAAAGTAAACTACTTTTTTTCTAATTTTGGGGCCATCCCACTTTCCAATATGAAATATGAACCAATAAAGTGATTTTTCAATTCAAACTTAAGTAATATGATCATTCTGTTTGTTGATGCATTACTGAGCTTGGAATTTTACTTTTCTTTTCCACTGTTTGGTGTAAAACAATAAAAACATATGTGATCATGTTTGATATTTGTTCAGCTCTGCAATAATGACTAATCAAATTTCACCTATAAGACACTAATTAAAGAAATATAGATACTCCTTAGAGAGAGAGAGAGAAAATAAAATAAAAACAAGCGAATGTGGAGAGGTTGTCACTAAAATTATTTATTTAACCACGTTCTGTTGTGGTTTGAGAAGTAAGCCTATGTTTGGTGTGCCAGACAAAATTTCCAAAGAGGGTTAGTTCGAGCCTCATGAAACAAAATTTGTTATTCTCTTTGCCCCTCATAGTGGTGACTTCAAAAACCTCCACCATTCTCATTCGTTATGATTCAAGCCAAAAATGTAATATCAAATCTATCATATCATTTAAATATATCAATCAAAAATTTATAAAACTAGTTTTCTTTCATTATGTCACCACTTACCTAAACTGGCATACCTACTAGGTTAGCACTTAGCATTTGCGCAAAGAAGTTACCAAAATGTCCTAAACTCCCCCCCCCCCAAACTTCTTTCTTCTTGTTGTGACGATACCATCACATGGGGCTTCACATACTCAATGATAATCTCTAACTCTCATGGATGCATGCGATAGACCGTATACATATACAAGGACGATGTCAACAGGGAAGCGTGTGGTGAAAGGAGACTATTCCCAACTTAATATCAATTTTTACAGGAATCGATTTTCCACTAACAAAAAAACTTAATATCAATTAGCTCAAATTAACATCAAATTTTAGTTGTATGTTTGTTATGCAATTAAATAATAAACTTAAAATTCTGAATACAAATAATAGTCATACTCAAATTCATTATATTATTATGTTTATTTAGCAATCATTAAAATAATTATTATTTTATACTCTATTATATTGTATTTTTATAATTAAAGTCCTACTTTAGTAATAGAAATACTATTTTTCTACAAAACTCATTAAATTTAACTATAATTTTATGCAAATATATAATATTTTTTAAAATAATCCAAGAACACGAAGATTGGAAAATGAACAAGGCAGGGAGGATAATCCTCATCTCCATCCCGCTCCCCACCACATGGGATCATTTCCCATTAGGGCTAAAATCGAATTTTCTCCACTGATTCCCCTCGTAGGTGGCAAATTGACAACAATATTTAAATTATACCCCTTCACTATCAAAATGCATAAACAAGGTTATAAAGCAGCCGCGCAAGTCACTTCATTGGAACTGGAAAAGAATGACAACCACATTTAACTAGTACTTCTCTCTGCATCATAAAACATGCTTCAAAGTTGAAAGCAAGGAATCCTTGTTAAATTTCAAAAAAAAAAAAAAACTCTTCCTTAAGTATAACGATCACGTCTGAGATTAAATATATAAGGAGTTCCATCAAACCAGAAATTGGAATAAAAATCACATTGCCTCTATATGTATCAAAGGAAGCTGGATATTGTTGAAATTTCTTCAAGCACGTCATCAAAATCCAGTGACACTAATTGCAGCTGTAAGTTGTTAAATGACTACTGCCATTTGAGTTTTAGGCACAAATATTTTTTGTCCGTCTCTTCGATTTAGGGTGATCTGAAAGCTTTACCAGCATAACGTACATTCCCAAGTTCCTCTTCAATTCGCAGAAGCTGTAACCAAATTGAAGCAGAAAAGGATAGCAATCGTTACAAAAATGCAGTAGCAAACAGTAGACACTGCAATCTTATTCGTGTATGCCAAGATTAACAAGAATATGTAGATAAATACTTGTAGCATTTAAACCAAAGATCCAGTAGGCTTATAAGAAACTTTAAGATTATAAACAGCAGTTTCTGTAAGTTGATGCAGATATTAGGATAGCTGCTTTAATAATTATTTTGAGATGTTCAGAGGTTTAGTTCTTTCCGTTGATACATTAATGAGCTTTACCATACAGCCCCAAGTTCTTGAACTTTAGAATCAACTTGTCCAAGTTGATTTATCATGTTGCCAAGATGCATGTATGGTTATCGTAAAAGTGAGCTAGAGGCAAATGACTAGATCAACAACTTCAATCAAGTGGTTATCTAAGGCTTGTTCTTATGTCTTATAAATAGAGAATTAGTTGAGCAATGCAAATTATCCCAACGTAGTTCTTCTTCGGGTAATAGAAAACAAAATCACATTCAAGTTCTTGTTTCCTTTTTGCTTTTTCGTTATAGAAGACTACCATAGTGAGTACGGCTTGTGTGTAGGGGTTTATTTGGGATCAATTTGAGTTGTACTATGTGATTGTATCAATTTCTTACCTACTAGATTTGACTGTCTTTGGAGCCCGTTATTTTTCTCCGGTGGTGGAGTTTCCATGTATAATCTTGTGTTGTGCGTATTGTTATTGTTCTCTATTATATTTTTCTATTACCCTAAGAGATCCTGGCGATGAGTTTATAATATTCTGTTACTAAATAAAAAAGGTCTAAATTCCTAATAAGTGATGTCAGAGTGTGGTTACTTTTGTGGTCCACTGGAGCATTGGTGAGGTAGATTGGATACGTACAAGTGATACACTTTGATATTTTTTGCAATAGGATATCCTGGCAGAGAATCTGTAATATTCTCAGTAGGTATTGATTCCCAACATTTCCAACTTCTGACCACATGTACAAGCAAAGTGGTTTGTTCAAGAAGCATTTGTGCATATAAAGTAGTGATACTAACTGATGGTGAATAGGGGGCAGGTGAAGAAATCTCATCATACCTGATTGTACTTGGCCAAACGCTCGCTCCGGCAGGGAGCTCCTGTTTTGATCTGTACAACACAATAAGCAATAATGAGATAACTACCACTGATAGTAAATCATTAAAGATTGAATACAATGAAGAGTTCCGCCAAACCTGTCCGCTAGCCAAGCCAACTGAAAGATCAGCAATAAAGTTATCCTCAGTTTCTCCACTGCGATGGCTGACCATCACACCCCAACCTGCAGCTTTTGAATCAAGTGCTGCTTGAATAGATTCAGTTACTGTACCAATCTGATTAACCTGCAATTTAATGGATCAAGTATTTAAAGTCAGTAGGAAGAATCCAGCCTTCTCCGAGGTTGATATTATATTCCACCAATATAACCTTAAAAACTGGAAACCAATAGGTAGAATCTTCGTCACACAAGCTTGGAAGTCAACTTTACCATGTATTAGTCTGTAAAAATTAATTGTAAGTTGAGTATAAACAAACTTGGACGCTACTAGGCATTTGAAAGAATATTGTATTTTAACCAGTCCAAGTTTTACATGTTTCTTAAAATAGGCATCTTTACCAATAGTAGATAGAGAGAACCATGAAACTTCTGGCTGCAATAGATTTCTTCAACATATCAAATGAAAGAGTAAGTCATTAAAGATCAGAGTACCAAAATAATCAATTGCAAGCATGAGGACAAAACTGATGAGCAATGCTGTTTTCAAAAGAATTAGTACAGGTATATGGCAATTGGTCATTTGTAAATAATACACTATACACTTCAAATACATGTTTAATTGTCATGCACTGAACGAAAAATTTGCAACGTGACTAATATGTTGCGTCAACGGGGAAGGAGGAACTCTAGAAATATGATAACGTAACATCTGAATTTTCCATTAATAACATTGCAAACTAATGAATTTGGTTTCCATAGTTTCTCAGTTAAAAGAATAATGCATTGTAACTCTAAATAAAACCAGTAATTAAGTAACAAGAATAGGAAGTTGGGAGCCAAAAATTGCATCTTGTGCTTTGTACGAGAAAGAAAATATATCAAGAAGAAGGGGTAAAAAACACATTTCAGCTACGGATGTTTACCTTTAAAAGTAAAGCATTGCATGCCTTCTTCCGAATGGCGTCTGCAATTCTTTTTGGATTAGTGACCAACAAGTCATCTCCAACAATCTGAATATCAACTGAAGACTGCAATGAAGCCCATGAGCTCCAATCATCTTGATCGAAAGGATCTTCAATAGAAACAATAGGGAAATCTTTAATAAACTCCCTATAAAGTTCAGCAAGGCTCTGAGCTGAGTGCACATGAGCCCCATCATTTGGTTGTTTCTTGAAGTTAAGATCATATTTCCCATCCTTAGTGAGAAATTCTGAAGCTGCAACATCCATTCCTATTTTGATCTGCATCATTGTTATGAGCCTCATGTATCATCAAAAGTAGATTAAATGCAACAGGAAATAATAAAATTAAATGATCTAGAGATGTAGATATAGTAAGAGACCAAATAAACGCCACCTTGCCTGTGTAACCAGCTTTTTCAATCGCATCCATGAGTAAGACTAGTCCCTCTCTGTTATCCTGAACATTAGGTGCAAAACCTCCTTCATCTCCAACATTACAAGCATCTTGTCCATATTTTTGTTTAATAATTCCCTTCAGTATATGATAAACTGTTTCATCAAAGTAGAGAGATCAGCTTAAATGAACAAAGCAAGATAAGCACCATGCCAAACAACTACAGTATGTTTCAAGGACTCTTTTAACCCACCGAAACTTGCAACTTTTAGATACATATCCCAGAGTTGAACACGTTAATTTTTCTAAATTTTCTATAAATTTATACTAAATTGGAGTGTCCGAGTACCCATCACTTTGCCACGGGTATTTCACAAAAAATGAAGAGTCTAAGTAACATAGCAGCATACAGCGTTTACAAGACAAATATGACCCAACACCATCTATGAAAGTATAAATATTAAACTAGTAACAACATCAAGCAAACTAGATGCAATATAAACCAGAAAATAGAAAAACCTTAATTTTAGATAAATATAGCAACTACAAAAAAAAACCGTAGTCACCAAAGAGTCAGTTTGCTCACCTTCACTACCCATACGAAGTGCATCAGCAAATGAAGTTGCACCTACTGGTAATATCATAAATTCTTGCATTGCTAGATTATTACCAGCATGGCTACCCCCATTAATCACATTAAAAGCTGGAACTGGCATAATAAGCTCCTTTGTTCCTGATAGTTCCTGTATGTGCTTGTATAAGGGTACTCCCTTTGCTCCAGCACCTGCTCTGCAAATGCTCAGTGACACTCCCAACATAGCATTAGCCCCAAGGTTTGACTTGTTTGGAGTTCCATCAATTTCCAGCATAATAGCATCAACATCAGCTTGATTTCTTGTAAAGCAGACAGAGAGATTTAAAAAAAAAAAAAAATCAGACCCACCAACCTCAGAGTTTCATTCCAAGTTCAACTATTACAAATTTATTCTCTACTATAAATACTGGCTATTGATAGGAAATTAATAAAACAAGAGCATAAAGAAAACAACAACTTATTATATTTACGATCAAGTAATGTAATTGAAAAACCAACCAACCAACCTGACATTGATGCCAATGAGCTTAGGACCCAAAACTTGATTAATGTTATTGACAGCATTGAGGACACCTTTACCTCCATAGACGCTCTTATCCCCATCTCTAAGCTCCAAAGCTTCATAAATCCCCGTAGAAGCCCCACTGGGAACAGCGGATCGGTAAAGATGATCAGTAAAAAGATCGACTTCAACAGTCGGATTACCCCTACTGTCAATGATCTGCCTGGCCTTAACCGACTTTAGCTTGTACTCTTTTGCAACTTTCGTGAATGGTGGTGAGGGAGCAACGGCGCCGGAGGAACATTGAACTGAAAAGGAGCGATCGGAAGAGGAAGGTTTTGGAGGAGTGATGAAGAAGGAGCGTTGGGGTTTTGGGGAAATAAAGGACTTTTGAAGAAAGAGATTAGAGGGTGGTTGAGAAGCTAAAGCCATTTTCTATGAAGACGAAAAAAGAGGGAGCGTGTTAGGAGAGAGACAGAGAGCAAGTTTGGTTATGAGAGAGAAATTTATAGAAGTAGTAAAATAGAAAAGCGTTGAAATGTCCGCTTGATGGCGATGAAAGCAGTGTAGTTTTTTTTTTTTCTTAAATTGTTTGATTATTTCAAAAGAATAAAAATTTGTTTGATTGTTTTTTTCCAAATATATCTGCCTTTTGAGGGTTGTTGGGAGTTGGGGACGTTAGATCGGAGTAAAGAGAGACCGATAGAGTTAGGTGACTGCGCCATCCACTCCTCTTTCCGGTTTGGTATACGAATGAAGCACCAAATTTTAAGAAAAATATATTTTGCCGACCAAACTCGGCACATGTAATTTATTTAATATATATATATATATAATATAGCTATTTTAAAAATATATATCATTTTTTATGTTAGTCGAAATTTATAAAAGATGAAAGGATAAAATTAATTTTTAAATCTCAAAAGTTAAGGATAATAAAGTGTAATAAATTGTGTAAAATATTATAATCACTCATCATATATTTAGACATAAAAAAATATCTATCATGTTACTTGTATTATGCTAAATTGATCATTTAATCCCTTAAAAATATGTAATTTGATTATTTACTTTTATAAAAAAAACTATTTTTTATTAGTATTTTTAATAAAATAATGTTATTTTTTTATATTTTGTTTCTTACTATTTTATTTTACTTTATATGGCAAATGTTCATTACATTAAATCAAATAAAATAGGTCATTTAGTTTCTTTATAAAATGTTATTTGTTCATTTTATTTTGGTAAAAAATATGAAAAAATAATAAAAACTAATTTTTATTAACATTTTTAATAAAATAATATTATTTTCTCAGTATTTCATTTTATTGGTAAATAATAAAAAAGTAAATATGATTTTTTATATGTATTTTATAATAAAAACTATTAAAATATTCAATAAATAGTAAAATTTATCATTATTTATTAAAAGTTTATAAATTATGGACCTAATTAACCTAAATGAGGTATGCATAAGTTAATTTTAATTTTTATCACTTTATAATTTGATAACCTAAACAAAGAGGAGATGTATGTAATCATGTGTAAAAATAAAGTGTAGAAACAACCTAGGCCACAACCATGACCTAAGAGGAAAATCACCGGTCCATCGGACCACCTAACTTTCTATTATGAAAATCAAATGTTCAAGTACAAACTTGGTCTTATGCTACCCTCACTAAGATACTGCCCCAATGTACTTTACTTACGAGTCTCTCATCTATTTTCACAGTTTCTAAAATTAGCGTGAGTGGTTTCCAAACCAACGTTCCAATAAGCTCCTTGCCAATCAGATCGTTCATAAATCAACTACAAAAAAAAGATTAGCACAAAAAGAAATACAAGTACCCGTGTGTGTTCTAGAATGAATTTAACAATGAATAATCCTAACTAGATGATTTAAAATATATGTCATTTAAATCAAATCAACTAGCAAATTCTAGAGCAAAATGTTAAGTAAAATTGTGAAATCATTAAACTCTTCCACTAAAAATATTTTGACACCAACCGTGCAAAAATAATACAAATCAATATATTAACTATATCACAGTTCTCTACCGCCACATTAATATGTATAAAAATTAAGTTCTCTATAACTTTACTGCCCCAGACTTTCACGTTCCATGTTCATCACTAAACAATTTGAAGTAGAAATTTAAGTCCAATAAACAACCCAAAAGCTAACAAAAAGCAATATTCAAATTAACAAGATTAAATAACCCGAAAGAACCAAAACCATAAAGTATAAGATAAAATGTTACATGCATAGAATGATAAATATGAGAATTTAAAAATCAAATATTAATAATTATCTTTACTTTAATTCATGACCTCCGAAAAAAAAACCAAAAACAACCATATATTTATTACCTTTGATCAATTAGCTTTAACAATTCTCTTTTTTTTCGGCAGATTGTTGTTGCTTTTTTTTAAAACCCTATTCGGTAGCTTCAACAATTCTCTTTTTTTCCTGCAGATTGTTGTTCCTCTTTTTTTTTCATCAACCTTAATGTATCTATATAAAGACAATAATAATACCTAATAGTATTAGGGTTAAATGTATCTTGGGCTTAACTTTTCAAAACCCATTAAAAACAAAAACTTAATATTATAAAAAAATCATTTCTTAAAACACATTATAAAAATATTTAATTAATAAATTCATAAATTAATTAAAGTTTAAATAAATATTTTAACATAAAATATAATTTCATATTTATGAAAATATGTTATTAAATGTATGAATGCAATCCTATGTGTCGTAGTTATAAAAGACCTATCTGAAGTACGAATATCTGGAACTTGAACATTTGTTCGGCTTTTCTTGATAAACTTGATAGCAGGCCTAAAAACAAATTTACAAGTACATATTTTGTCCACGAAAATAGCCAACATTCATAGTTCTTACAAACTCCTCCTTTGGCATTTTCATGTGGCAAAACCTCTCACTTACTACATGACACTTATAAAAATACAATGATGTCCCAAACTATATAGTGGAACTATCCTATGGTTCGGTGAATCCATCTTCGCTGTAACTTGACAATTCTGTAAGTAACTGAAATAACATTAACAAAGCATAGGACAACTTGGCATGAAAGTCTCATTGTACATGAGTTCAATTTATATAAAAATAAGCAAAGTGTAAAGAATAATCATGTAGTGTGTATTCATACCAATCAAGCTTAATTAAATATGTTCTCCCCCTATATGCATAACAAAATAAAAACATGGAAGTAAAACATATTATTTCTCTCCCCCTTTTTGACATACGAGAAGGACAAAGTATTAGACAACGCAATGAAGCCAAACTCCTCCTAAAGATATAGCAATGTAAAAGTAGAGTAATACATAAATGCAATATGCTTAAAACTCCCCCTAAGTTCTATGACTCTCTAACTTAGAAACGAATTAAAAAGGTAATAAATGAAAATAATATGGAAATGAAAAAATCTAATTAATTTTTTTAATCTTTTTTTTAAATAGCCATATAAAGTATTAAACTCATTTAATCACAAATGAGCACACAACCAATTGAGAACTCAACATTTTTTTAACTCCAATTTTGATTATTTATCATATAAATAATTAAGTAGAGTATAAGAGTCACACAAGCACATATAATGACATATTGATATTTACTTAAAGTAGTATATATATTTAAACTCCACAAATATGTCAATTAATTCATTTATGACCTATCAAGAAAGACTCAAAAGAAAAAAAATATCATCTATCATGTAAAATCATAATCGAGTCTTCAATCGCACAAAATAAAATATATCTATGAAAAGAGAACTTAAAATTATTATTTTTATATATGTGAGGTAAATGATATTTTTTTATAACCTCTATTGACTCTTTCTTTTTGTGCATTCAATGGATAAGATTTATAAGTAGTCATTTTTTGCAAAATCTTTTTTTTGCACGAGCCATAAACCTAGCATGATAACTTGCACACTAGTTATGAGGTAGCCCTCTCCGCTCACTGTGGTAGCTTCACACATCACATTGGGTAGCCCTCTCAATACTAGGTGCCTCCATACAATAAAATTTTAAAAATCAAGAATTAAAACTCAACACAATTTTACAATCAAGATTAGTTGAAATCCTAGAGTCTTTCAAGAAAATTCATAAACTTCAAGCATATCATATATGTGTATTCGTAAGTGTGTGAATAAGTTTGTGTCAACATTGATCATCACATGTACAAGAATATGTGTGTGTGTATATAAGCCAAAATTGTAGAATAATTTATACAATAAATATCAAAATTAGTGAAGTCATTAAAAATAAGGTTATATGTTTGTAAATGTTGAATAAGTTCAATACCATGTTGGTTAAATAAGGATTTTTTTTGTAAGTTTAACTAATAAATAAAATAAAGACAATAAAGATTACTCACCTAAGTTCATTTAAGCCCTCTAACAAAAATACCTAGATGAAGAAATAAAAGACGGTCAGGTGACCAAGAAAAAACAACCTTTCCTAACCCACATTTTTTTGCATTTTGATTTTTCTATATCATTGGGTTGGTACTCAACTAACTTAGGTTTCATAGGCATGTTTTTGAACTTAGTTGTACTTTTCTCATTCATCACAAGTGAAGATGCAGTATGCATAATAGGATGATGATAATGAGTCATAGCATTAAAAGTACTAAATTTTGCTTGCCTCTTTGAACCTTACACTTCATGCATCCTAGTAGAATTTCTAAACAAGTTATTATAATTTTCATTCATCCTTGAGTATGATGTAGCATGCATAGATAAATAATGCTTATAGGCCTTACTATGTGTAGCATGGAAATAATGATTAAGTTTAGGAGCATTCATCAAATATCTACATTTTGGTCTTATATGACCTTTCCTACCACAATGATGACAAACAGACACAAACTTAACATTTTTTTCTACCACATGTGCAATAGTTCTTTGTGCATAAGTAGTAATAGTAGGAGTAGAGTTTGAGGACCTTAAAAATGTGGTCTTTGATGTTGAAGGTGTTGACTGTTCATCTATGTATCCAAGACCTCTCTTATCTCCATGTAGCTTTCCATAGTCTAGGACTTTGGTCAATTTTTCAACACCTATGGTCATATTCTTCACCGTATCTTTAGCAATACTAAGTTCTTGCCTAAGCTTTTTGTTTTCCTCAGTGGTTTCTACAAGTCTTAGATTCATGGCATTAATATTTTCAGACAACTCCTTTTTATCTTTCTCTAGGCTAGAGGAATTTGTTTTGTGAATATTGATGATATCATTAAGTTTAGTTACTTCCACAAGTAGTTTATCCCTCTCTTCTCTAGCACCTAAACAATCCATGAATAGTTCCTCATAACTTGATACATTAAAATTAGGCAATAAGAAAGAAGATTTTACTTCCTCATTTTCTTCATCCAAGCTAGAGTCAGAGTCATTGTGGTGTGCTTTGGTAGTTGCGATGAAGGTATAATATTTAGTGTCATCATCTTCTGAGTTACTAGCATTATCCTGCTCACTTTTCGTGTCACTGAGTGTAGCATTAAATGCTTTTCCAAATTTATTTTTATTGTTTGCACAATCTATAGAAATGTGACCAAAACCCCCCATAAGTATAGCATCGAGGACTAGTAAGCTTAGTTTTCTTACCATCAAAGCTAGGAGGCTTGATTTCCCTTGACTTTTGGTGCCTCGAACAACTAAATTGTCCCTTATTAGATTGATTATTTTGTTGATTCTTCATTTTCAGGAACTTTTTCAATTTTCGTGCTAGCAAGACTAATGACTCATCATTATATCCTCATCACTATCAAAGATGTCCATTTTGGAGCTTTTGAATGCCACATCCTTGATTTTCTTGGGACGATAAAGAGAAAGCTCATACGTTTGGATTGACCCAACAAGTTCACAATATTTAGGGTGTCCACATTCTTGCTTTCCTCTATCGCTGTTACTTTCATCTTATAGTCAGCTGTTAAGGAGCTTAGGAGTTTCCGTACTTGTATTGGTTGTGGAATTTTCTCACCAAGGTTAGAGCAAACATTAGTGATGTCACAAGAGCGAGCATAGAATTGACCAAAAGTTTCGTTGTTTCTCATTTTAATGGAATCAAACTCATATGTTAGCAATCTCAATTTTGTTTGTTTTACTTGGGAAGTTCCTTCATGAGCAAGAGCAAGTGCATTCCATGCATCTTTAGCAGTCTTATAGTCGGAGATGCGACGGAACTCATCCATCGAAAATGTAGCAAATATTGAGCTTAGACATTTTTGGTTTGCCCCACTCAGGGTGCATTCTTCAGTGGTCCACTCTCTTCTTGGCTTTATGATTGTTACACCATATTTTGATACCGAAGGTGGTTCCCAACCATCAAGAATAGCATCCCAGACTTTTTCATCTTGTTTGAGAAAGGTTTGCATGCAAGCCTTCCAATAAGGGTAATTAAACCCATCAAAAATTGGGGGTCTAACAGTTGACCCACCTTCTTTCATTTGGTCGATAAGTAAGTGTGTGTGTCCCTAAGGATCAATCTCACTAAGTGTGTCTAGTATCTCATCTGATACTAATTGAAAGTTTATAAATTATAGAGCTAATTAACCTAGAGAGGGTGAATAGGTTAATTTTAATTTTTATCAATTTATAATTCGATAACCTAAACAAAGAGGAGAGACATGCAATCGTGTGTAAAAATAAAGTGCAGAAATAAAAAAATAACACACGATATTTTTAGGTGGAAACAACCTAGGCCACAACCATGACCTTAGAGGAAAACCACCGGTCCACCAGAGCACCTAACTTTCCACTGTGAAAATCAAATGTTCAAGTACAAACTCGATCTTATGCTACCCTCACTAGGATACTACCCTAATGTACTTTACTTACAAGCCCCTGCTCTATTTTTATAGTTTCTAAAATTAGCGTGAGCGGTTTTCAAACCAACGTTCCAATAAGCTCCTCACCAATTAGATCGTTCACCAATTAGCTACAAAAAAAAGATTAGCAGAAAAAGAAACACAAGTGCCCGTGTGTGTTCTAGAATATATTTAACAATGAATAATCCTAACTAGATGATTTAAAATATATGTCATTTAAATCAAACCAACTAGCAAATTCTAGAGAAAAAATATTAAGCAAAATTGTCAAATCATTAAACTCTTTCACTGAATATATTTTGACAACAATCATGCAAAAATAATACAAATCAATATATTAACTATATCACAATTCTCTACCGCCACATTAATACGTATAAAAATTAAGTTCTCCTTAACTTTACTGCTCCATACTCTCACGTTCCATGTTCATCACTAAACAATTTGCAGTAGAAATTTAAGTCCAACAAACAACCCAAAAGCTAACAAAAAGCAATATTCAAATTAACAAGATTAAATAACCCAAAAAAACCAAAACCATAAAATATAAGATAAAATATTAAATGCATAGAATGATGAATATGAGAATTTAAAAATCAAATATTAATTAATTATCTTTACTTTAATTCATGACCTCCAAAAACAAACCAATAACAACCATATATTTTTTACCTTTGATCAATTAGCTTTAACAATTCTCTTTTTTTTTGGCAGATTGTTGTTGCTTTTTTTTAAACCCTATTCGATAGTTTCAACAATTCTCTATTTTTTCTGACACATTGTTGTTCCTCTTTTTTTTCATCAACCCTAATGTATCTATATATAAACAATAATAATACCTAATAGTATTAAGGTTAAATGTATCTTGGCCTTAACTTTTCAATGCCCATTAAAAACAAAAAAGTTAATATTATAAAAAAATCATGTCTTAAAACACATTATAAAAATATTTAATTAATAATTTCATAAATTAATTAAAGTTTAAATAAATATTTTAACATAAAATATAATTTCAAATTTATGAAAATATGTTATAAATGCATGAATACAATCCTATGTGACGTAGTTATAAAAGACATACATGAAGTACGAATATATGAAACTTGAACATTTATTCGATTTTTCTTGATAAACTTGATAGGAGGCCTAAAAAATTTACAAATAAATATTTTGTCCACAAAAATAGTCAACACTCATAATTCTTACATTTATAAAAAGTAAGAGATTAAATAATATCTTTTATAATGTCAAGAAACTTATAACTTAACCAATATAACTCATAAGTATGTGATTTAAATTTCAATTATAAATATATGTATAATACTCTGTCTTTTCTTTTCTTTTCTTTTTATCAAAACACTATGCATCAATTTTTTTATTATCAAATAACATTCCATTGATTATGAAATAAAATTACATAAAGTTGAAGTCACTTATTGAGGTAAATCATTGAAATGAATTGTATCTTCAACACGATCAAATAACATTCCATTAATTATGAAATAAAATTACATAAAGTTGAAGTTACTTGTTAAGGTAAATCATTGAAATGAATTGTATCTTGAACACGATCATTTAGTGCACATATTAATATATTAATATTTTTTGGAACCCATTTAGCATAAAACATATTAAACAAATAGCTAATTAAATCTATAAACTGTTGTGCTTCCTAGGAAATAAAGAAATTATCTTTGAAAAGGGCTCTGAACACATTTAAGTTGTCACCTTCCAAATATAATGATCTGATTTTGAGTTCTAAAATAGTTTGCATGGAAAGGATGAGATCTATTGTTTCTCCCACCTCGGTGGAGTTAATAAATAAAAAATTTGAGCATAGACAACCTATTTCAAGTGATTTCGAACTAACAAACCAGCCAAATTGATATCTTCTTTTATTGTTACGTGATAACTGTATTTTATATATTTATTTTCATTTATTTTATTAATTATAATTGCTATGTTCTTTACATTTTTAGTTAATTTTAAATGGAATAAATTAATATTTACTGTTTATTTTTAAGAAATATATTTTTAAGAAAATTAAATAAGTTGAATCGAAAAAGTACTTAATTGCAAATTTATGTCTAAAAATATAATTTAAAACAAAAGAGTACTTAATTGAAATTAATAAAAGTCTAAAATATAATTTTGAATTAAAATCGGGCTTAATTGTAATTAACAAAAGTTTAAAAGCTAAGTTAAATTAGTAAAGGGCTTAATTGTAATTAAAGAAAATTTAAAAGTTAATTTGAATTAAATTGAAGGGCTAAAATGCAATTAAGGAAATTTATTTTCTGTGCAGGAAAGGAGGCCACGATCCCAATCACCAACGCGTGACACCAACCGTTCGATCAGGAAATCAACAGATATGATGAGGCGCGTGGATTGTAAACGCGACAAAAGAGAGTGGACATAGGTTTTGTGGTTCACGCTGCTCAGGCCATCGTGTAGGGTAGGACCCACGTGTCTTGCTTGTGTTGATCCCGTGCAGCGCAACCACGTGCAATCATTCCCTCCAACCACTTAACGTCTACCACGTGTCCCACCATTTCTTGCAGCCAATCATAGGCTGACATATGGCACGTTTCAGTGAACGCAAAATGTAGAACCACACACGTTTTCCCAGTGGCTGTCCCCCACATGTCTCGTCACCGTTTATCCCGTGCGATGCATTTCATGTGCTCCCATTCCTCCCACCAATTAAAGGCTGCCACGTGTCCCACTATATCTTGTAGCGAATCAGATCGTGACACGTGGCAGCATGTATTAAATAACGTATTCAATGTACCGGTTTGTCTGCCACATGTTTTTTTTTTATTTTCGATGTAAAATATCTCCCATGTGTCTAAAAAATGCATTTTTAGATGTATTTTTCTAGCTATAAATAAGGTATTTATTGCTAAAAAATGAGTTTTTAGTTTTGTAGTTTTGGTTTTAGGTTCGTTTTGGGGTTAGACTGTAGAACACGTAGAAGCCATTTTTGGCTTTCTGTTGTGTTCTGCGTGTGCCAAATATTTAGGAGCATAAATGTTTTAATTTTCTGTGTTCTTGAGCGAATATTCCTTAATTATTGTAATTTAATTTTTATTTATGAAATAATTTAATTTTTCTAGGGTTGTGTTTTATCTAATTTTATGAAACTTGAATTTAATTATTTTTGAAAGATTTATAAGACTTTTAATTTGTTTATTCTAATTGTGCTTAATGCTTTTGATTATTGGAAAATTTATCAAATGATTCGTGACACTTAAATAAATTTGGAAGAAACATTTTTGTGTATATTGCTCATGGATAGAATAACATGTATATATGAAGGATAGGAATATACCTTTATCGTATGTGTGGTCATTTGAGAACTTAGAATGTAATGAATCTTGGTGAATTTAATTCTCATAGGAATATAGTGAATTAATTTAGCGAGGTGTGTCTATACGGAGCTCGGAAGAGATGTATGGATAAAATTAGAAGTTCTTGGTTGACAAATTAAATTTACTAAAAAAATATAAATCAAGAGAAAATAATATGATTCGAGTGGATTAATTTGGTGAAAAACTGCAATCCTAGATTTCTTTTATTTTGTTATAAAACTCTTTAGTTAACTTGTTCCAATTAACGATTGTTTTGGATAAAATGAGGGTGAAATAATTTTAGTACTCAACAAACTGTAGTGACAAATCTCCGTGGGAACGATACTTTACTTATCAAATTTTATTACTTGTGACCGTGTATATTTGCACATTTTATGTTCTCCTAAAAGAGACAACATTATGTCAAAAGTTGATCTTGAAGGAACGCACCTAAGGATATTTCCAAGTTGAGGGAATATTCATCTTTGAAATATCTTCAAAAGAATTAAAGTTTTGATTGTCCAAATGGGGAGAAAAGATAGTTTTAAATTTTGGAGCAACGAAGCTCAAAGTTGAGTAAGATTTTATCATTGAAAATTAAATCATTTCTTGCCCTCCAAACCTGATCAAAAGCAAGTGTGATTAGTATTAGAACTTCTATTTGGTAAATTCCAAGAATGGAAGAGAGCTGGTAATTGATGAGCCCTTTAAAGGTTATATCGGTAAGGCGGATATGATAGGTTGTGATGTGTATTTCTAAATTCTCCAAGTTTGTTGAATGAATCCATGAGAAATGAATAAGTAATCTATAGTTTTTGGTAAAGTACCACAAGGAGGACATATAATAGAATAGTATGTATTGGCATTCTCAAAGGAACATGACTCCTCGTAGGTAAGGATTTTGTAAGAATTCTCCTTACTAGAATTTTATGTCTTTCATATTGGTTTTCCTCTCCTGAAATCTCGGTAACTAATCGAGAAGTTGGCCAGAATGAGGTCCAACAACTTCCATCACTCACCCACGTTCTTTAGATCCTCAACCCCTCAATTGCATGTTTGTTTTGCTCTTTAATGGACATGGCACTCAAACATGCCTATAAATATATGGTTGGTCCTGAAACCTTCTCTAAATTCAATTAATTTTAGAATAAATCTTCAGGAAACTTTAGTCTTTGCACCATCGTGATAAGAGAGAGGTTTAGAAGCATCAAACCGAAACACCATTAAATATTTCGTGTAAAGTGTGATCAATGGTTGGAGGTAAGTTTTCAATTCCTTTTTCTTATGTTGTATTTTCATTCATATTCATATGATTTCATGAATGTTTTTGGATTGAAATCATGATCTAACATTTGATATCATATCCATTTTGAAAATACCTCTGTTTTTCTCTATTTCATTGTATACATTGCAAAATTGGGTTTTTTCTTTGACTCGGTTTTGATATGTATAGAGATCATAAATTATTTCAGTATTGATATTGAAATGATTATATGCTTAAATTTTTTGTTTTAGTTCCAATAATTTCAATTCATCGTTCGCGTTTTATTGGAGTTTTGGAATTCATGTTTTTTATTTTAACATTTTTTATTCAAACTAAGACTATAAATCACTGAAAAAACTAATTTTGAAATTTTTAATAAAAAAAGAACGCCGTTTTTCGTCATTGGAATTGCGAGAAATGGTCGAGCCTCCATTTCGGTTGAAATTGGGTCGTGTGACCCGATTAGAGAAAGAAGACAGGTTGAATGACATGTCATTGCAACCATGAAGAGCAAAATGACATGTCGTTTTTGAGCCAAAAAAATTAGAATTATTTATTTTTGGCTAATTTTAATGTTGAATTAAATTATAATTTTAATGTGCTTAATTATTTAACTTAGGTTTGTTATGTGTATAACATGTGATATTTGTTTAAATGATTTCTAGCATATTAAAATTTATTTGTGTTTAATTTTTTAAATTTATTATGCTTAAATTATTTGTTTTGGTATTTGTATGTATAACTTTTGTGATTTATTATAAATATGAAATTTAATTAAATAATTTATGCGTAATGGAATTAATTGTTAACGGCTTTTTATGAATTTAATTTATGCTTATATTATTTATTTTCTTGTATAATTTATTGCCATTTTTTATACATGCAATCTTGAGTTAGATAATATTTGTACATTTAGAATTAAATTATATTACTTTTGGTTTTATGCAATAATTGAACCTAAGGATTTAGTTAATGTTTAAGTGGTCTGTATAGTTTAATTAATTAAGGAGTAACCATTATATCTTTAATTAATTAAAACTATATAATAAGGTTTATTTAGGATCACATTTAGAAAATAAACATTAATTTTGATTAATTATATGTAATATAATAAATTTTATCCAACAATTTTTTTTATTAAATTTTGTATGATTAATTAGAATAGAATATAAAATTATATTTTCTAATTTACCCGCATGAATTAGGAAAAGGAGCATAATTTGATAATTTTATCGTAAAGTTAAGATGAATCTAATTGAACATTTTTTTTTCATGATTTTACATTTATAGAACATATTATATTTTTATGTTAGCTTCAAATTTAGTAACATGAGCATGAATATTTAATTTATTACATCAATTCAACCTACTAAGTACTCTTATATGAAATGTGATGTTCCCAAGTTCAAAAAAGACAACTATAAGGTCTGGAAGGAGAAAGTTCTCCTTCACTTGGGATGGATGGATATAGATTATGCCATTAGGAAGAAGGAGCTCTTGCAATAAATGAAACCAGCTCTCCAGATGCAGTTATTCTTTATGATAAGTGGGAGCGATCTAATCGTCTCTCCGTTATATTCATAAAAATGAAAATATTTGCTGGTATTAAGGGCTCCGTCGAGCAATATGACAAGGTCTAAGACTTACTAAAGGCTATTGATGAGCAGTTTGCCACTTCAAACAAGGCAATGGAAAGCACCATCTTCATAGTGTTTTCTTCCTTGAGGGTCACCGACATTAGGGGTGTGCGTGATCATATCAAGCACATGAGGGATATTGTGGCCCAGTTGAAAAAAATTGAGGTTAAGATGCCAGAACCCTTCTTGGTTCACTACATCCTTTGTATATTACCTCAATAGTATGGCTCATTTAAGATATCATATAACACATATAAGTACAAATGGTCTATCAATGAGTTGTTAACCATGTGTGTTCAGGAAGAGGGCAGGCTATTTATGGAGGAAAATGATAAGGAAAAGGAAAAGGAAAATGTGAACTTTACTACCCCTAGAAAGAAAAACAAGAAGGATCAAGCTAGGGACAAGAGGAAGGGAAAAATCCCTAATCAAAAGGACATTAAGAAGGAGATTGTGTGCTTCTTTTGCAATAAGAAAGGGGCACGTTAAGAAACAATGTTCCAAGTTCATGAAGTGGCTTGATGAGAAAGGTATTCAACTTTTATTTGTTTGTTATGAATCCAATATGACTAATGTTAATCATAACACATGGTGGATTGATTCTGGTTCTACAATCCATATTACCAATTCATTGCAGAACTTGTGAGACCTGTAAAAACTAGTGGGAAGTTAGCGTAGTGTCTATTCAGGAAATAAGATGCCCTCATATGTGGAGGCTATTGGCACGTGTAGATTGGTTTTAAGTAGCTATTTCATTTTAAATTTGAAAAAGACATTTTATATTCTCATTTTTTCTAATAATTTGATTTTAGTATACAGACTTATATCAAATGGTTATTCTTTAACTTTTCAGACTCTAGGTTTAATTTATTTTATAAATATGATGTTATTGGATATGATACTTTGTCTGATGGTCTCTTTCTCCTTAATTTGCAAAATGATGACAACCAATATAACTATGCACATTTATGAAAATATTGGTACTAAACGATGTGTTATGAACGAAGAGTCTTCTATGTTATGGCATCGAAGATTGGGACATATCTCTATTGAGAGAATTAAAAGGTTGGTAAATGATGAGGTACTTAGTAATCTAGATTTTAGTGACTTTAAGATTTGTATAGATTGCATTAGGGGTAAGCAAACTAACAAGCCAATGAAGGGTTCCAAGAGAAGCTCTAGGTTATTGGAAATCATGCATATAGACATTTGTAGTCCAGACATGGATGCATACCGTGATAAGTACCTTGTCTCTTTCATAGATGATTACTCACGATATATGTATCTCTACTTACTTAACAGTAAGAATGAAGCACTAGATGCTTTTAAGGTGTTTAAAGCTAAAGTAGAGAAATAATATGACAAATAAATTAAGATCTTGAGATCCGATAGAGGTGGAGAGTACTATTGTAGATATACTAAGAGTGGACAAGCAAGTGGTCCATTTGTGAGGTTTTTGGGATTTTTTGCAAATATAGTTTTCCTGGATATCCAAACTAGAATGGAGTAGCTGAAAGGAGAAACTGAACACTATTAGACATAGTGCGAAACATGCTTGCTAGCACCAAACTTCCTAAGTCCTTGTAGACTGAAGCTCTTAAGATGATTGTGTAAATAATGAATTGAGTTCCAACCAAAGGTATCCCAAAGATACCTTTTGAGTTATTCAAAGGTTGGCAACCAAGTTTGCTACATATATGTGTTTGGGTTGTTCGTTTGAAGTAAGAGTCTATAATCCACAAGAAAAGAAGTTGGACCCAAGGACCATAAGTGAGTTTTTTTTTTATATACCAAAAGGTCTAAGAGATATGGGTTTTATTATCCATATCATAGCACTAGGTTTGTGGAATCAAGAAATGCAAAATTTCTTGGGAATGACTTGATTCGTGGGAGTGATCAATCCCAAGGCATTGGTCCTGTGAAAGATAATTCAAATTCTCAGTGTGCTACTTCAAGTAATGGACCAATTGTTGTTATTAACGATGCGCCTCAAGTACAAACTCTTGTTGAAGAACCAGTCTTAAAAATACCACAATTTGTAGATACTGAAGTTCAAAAATGCCTGAAGTTGTTGAACAACTAGCTGAACAACATGATCCTACTCCTCAAGATAATGTTAATGCAACATCAAGAAAATATACTAAAGTAAGAAAAATGATGATTCCTAGTGACTATATTGTGTATCTATAAGAGTGTGACTACAATGTTAGAGCCAAAAATGATCTTGAGGTGTTTTCACAAGCTATGAGTTCTAAGGTTTTGAACTTATAGTACAATTCCATGAAAGAAGAGATGGATTCTATAGCATCTAATTGAGTCTATGAGCTTGTCATTTGTATAATGGTGTAAAAGCCACTGGATGTAAATGGGTCTTCAAGACAAAGAAAGATCACAAGGCAACAATGAGAGACATAAGGCAAGACTCGTTGCCAATGGATTCACTTAAAAGGAGAGAATCGACTACTCAAAGACATTCTCCTTTATATCTAAGAAAGATTCACTTCATGTGATCATAAAATTGGTTGCCCATTTTGATTTGGATTTGCATCAAATGGATGTGAAAATGATTTTCCTTAATGGTGATCTAGGGGAAGAGGTTTATATGAAAAAATAAGAAGGATTCTCCTTAAGTGATGATGAGTACTTAGTATGTAAGCTCGGACAACTAAATTCTTAGGTTTAATTTGAACACCTTGAATAAAGTTTAAACTGTCTAACCCCACCAAAGGTGGCATTTAAATAGTTCATTTTCAATCTCTTAGAAAAAGGAATTATTTTAATTAACAAAATTAGTTATCAACCCCACACATAGGTGTTAATTGATTTGTTTAGTTAACAAAGAATATCTAACCCTACCAAAGGTGGTATTCATACAAAAAAGGGAGAATCAATAAATATCAATTCATATCTTTAATAACCTAAATAATATAAGCAAGCATAATTAACTTAGTTATTATATCCATAAATACTCCACTATTATAAATGATAAAATTTGCATAAATGTTTATTAAATCTATGTTTATTTTTATGTCAGTAGATTAAAAACACAAAACCCAAAATATCGTGACAAGATGTTTAAGATTTAATTTCGTTTTTAAAAGTTTGAATAATAAATTAAAAACCACATACATTCTTTCCTTAGATCGACATTAGGAGTATACTTATCATTTTCTATGAAATGATTCGTGCACTTTCTATAGTTTTATAAATATAAAACCAAAGTATTGGTAGGATCGGCGATGCCAGTTCTACTCATCAGTAACCTGAAGTGAATTTTCTAGAATCCATATCGCCAACTACATCTACATTTGTGTATCCAAATAACACAAGTTTTTCATTTCCAAAAGATAAACATATTTTGGAAGAACCTTGAAGATACTTGAAAATCCATTTCAGTATAGCCCAATGTTACTTTCCAAGATTTGAAAGGAATATACTCACAATTTTAACTACATGAGCCATATCTGGCCGGGTACAAACCATGGCATACATCAGACTTCCAACTACTAAAGCATATGGAACCTATTCTATCTCTTCCTTCTATTTGTCTATAGAAGGGCTCTACTTAGAACTTAGCTTAAAGTGAGTAGCAAGAGAACAACTAATCGCTTTAGCCTTTTCCATATGAAATCTCTAAAGTAATTTCTCAATATACTTCTCCTGTGACAACCATAATTTCTTGATGTATCTGTCTCTAATAATACTCATGCTATGAATCTGCTTTTCTCACCTCAAGTATTTCATGGAAAAAGAATTACTCAACTAGTTTTTCAAGTTGTTGATTCTAGAAATATTCCAGCCAATAATCAACATATCATCCACAGAGAGCAAAAGAATAATAAAATCATCATCACAGAATTTCTACACAAAAACACAATAGTTTGAAGTAGTCTTTTTGTAGCCTTTCTCCCACATAACAAACTCAAACTTCTTGTACCATTGTTTTGGTTCCTGTTTTAAGACGTAGAGGTTTTTCTTCAATTTGCAAACATAATTCTCATTTCCCTTTTGCTTGAAATCCTCTAGTTGCTCCATATATATCTCTTCTTCCAAGTCATCATGTAGGAAGGTAGTTCTGACATCCATTTTCTCAACCACCAAGTTAAGACTTGCTGTTAACCCCAACATAGTATGGATGGATTTCATTTTTATAACTAGTGAGAAAATCTTGTCAAAGTTAACTCCTTTTCTTAGGCTGAATCCATTGACAACTAGTCTGGCTTTGTATCACGGACTAGAACTATGTTCTTCATACTTCACCCAAAACACCCATTTATTTTTCAAAGCCTTCTTCCCTTTAAGTAGCTTTATCGGCTCAAAAGTTTTGTTCACATGCAAGGATTTCATCTCAGTTTGTATGGCTTCAATCCATTTTTTTTATTCGTCATCCATAGCTTCTTCATAATTCTCAGGTTCTCCCCATCAGTAAAATTTACATACTCATCTAGAAGATATGTGGTAGAGGGTCATCTCAATCTATCACTTCTTCTTAGTAGAACATGAGAAATCACAGGTGTTGGTACTAGATAATAAACATAATCATTTCCTTCATTTTCAGAAGCATCATCTTCATCAGGTGGATAAACCTGGTCTTCATCTCCAACTTTTCTTGGTATTGATGTTGGAGGAATTAATTCCAAATATGATGAATCGACATTGGAATTAGGAACATATTTTTTTCATTTTGATGGTATCTTTAATGGTCTCATCTTCAACAAATACAACATCACGACTCCTGACAAGTCTCTTTGCAACTGGATTATAAAATATTAGCCAAATTGATCTTGACCATAGCTAATAAAAAGAACTATCTTGTTTTGGCATCAACTTTGGATCTCTCATCCTTGGGGATATGAATAAATGATTTGCATCCAAACACTCACAAATGATAACAAGAAACATTCTTTCTTGACCACACTTTATATGGAACATCCATCTTGAGAGGAGTACAAGGTGAAAGATTCAACACATGTGTAATTGTGAGTATGGCTTCACCCCCAGAAAGTTTTAGGAAACTTTGCATGTGATAGTAGACATATAACTTTCTCCATTAAAGTTATGTTCATCCTCAACTAAGAAATTAAACTGTGGCATCTTTGGAGGTCTCATCTGATGTTGAATACCATGTTTTTTGTAGTAAACATGAAAAAACCATGTGTATTCTCCATTATTGTCTGTCCGGATGCACTTCAGCTTCTTCCTAGTCTATCTCCCAACTGAGGCATGCAATTCTTTGAAGACATCTAGCACATGATCCTTTGTCTTCAAAAGATATACCCACGTCTCCTTAGATGATCATCAATGAAAGTAACAAAGTATTGAGCACCACCAAGTGACTTTGGCATTGGTCCACACAAATATGAATGAATCAAATCTAAAATATTATTCATTCTGGAAGGAAGGGAACTCTTGAAAGAAACTTTATTTCGCTTTTCTACTAGACAATTAACACATTTCTCCAAATGTACTTCATCCACTCCGGGTAGTATCTTCTTCCTGGCTATATTTGTCATACCTTTTTCACCCATGTGGTTGAGTCTCCTATGCCATAATTCAGATGCACTATCTTTTTCCAACGCATTTTCTATGTCAGTATAGAGATTTTCTTACGTTATATAGAGAGTTGTATGCTTCTAATCTCTAGCCATTACTAAGGAGCCTTTTGTAAGTTTCCATTTTTCATAAATGAAGGAACTGCAATATCCTTCGTTTGAAATTTTATGTATAGAGATCAAATTTAGGCGTATCCATTCTATGTTTCCAAGCAAACATCTCATCTACAAATAACCTTTGATAGGCCTTCGTTTCCCATTCTAACAACACCAAAACTTCTAGGTATGTATGATGAGAAAAATTCTCTACGCGATGTAGCATGAATTGTAGCACTACTATTAATCACCCAACTAGTCTCATGCGATGCAAGATTGACAAAATCTTCATCATAAATGATATTGAACTCATCTATGGTATTTGTTTGCTCACCATTACTACTGTCGTCTTTCTTCACTACTTTGCCTTTGTTTTCTTCCTATTCCTTCTTAAACACCCAACAAATTTTATTGATGTAACCCTTCCTCTTACAGTGATGGAATTCAATATTGGCATTTTTTTTTAAATTTGCCTTTACTCTTGCCTCTAGGTTTTTTTCTCTTTATTGTCTCCTTCCTCTAGACTCTATAACAAGGGCTTGTGCTTCTGAATCTCTCCCTATTTTGTTTCTCATATGATAACAGGGCATTTACAACAACTTCAAACTCCATCTTGTCCTACACATAAGTTAGAGTTGTTGTGGGATGATTATATGAAGAGGACAGTGATGCCAACAACATCATAGCTTTATCTTTATCATCGAAACTCACATTGAATCTTGCTAAGTGAGAAAGCTTGTTGTTGAAATCACTAACATGTTGCATCATGCTCACATTATCTTCCCTCCTCATCTGATATAGCTCCTTCCACAAATAAAATTTATTGGCAAGGTTCTTTGACATGTATATATTTTCTAGAGTCTCCCATGTTTTTTGCAATCTTGTAATTTTTTAATTCAATATTTTGCAAGACACTATCTGAGATATTTAGACAGATTGTATTGGATATAATCTCATCTATCTCCTTCCATTGTTCCTTAGTGGTGGTTGTTGTGTTCTTTTCTTTCCCTAGCAATGCCTTATGGATCTTTTATTGAATGAGAATATCCTTCATCCTCCTATGCCATAAAGATAAATTATTATTGTCATTAAATTTCTCAATATCTACCTTCTAGCTTGCCATTTTTTTCTTGTTGTGTTTTTTTTTCTATAAATAAATACGCCGTAGACCTAATAATATCTTTTCTGATGTGGTAGATTAGTTCATGCTGCAGCCATATAGCATACTAAGAATTTTACTAGACCAGCTCTGATACCAGTTGTTGGGCACAATGGATACAAATAAAATAAATTCAATAGAGTAAAATAATGACACCAATAATTTAACGTAGTTCACCTTTTAATTTGGGCAAAGTCTACGGAACAAACTCTGAAAAATATTTCTTCGACTAATAAAATTAATGGGTACAAAGTGAGAGGTAATACAACAAATTGAGATAAACCTAAAAATAGTATCACACAAGTGTTTCATAAACTCACTATTTTGTCACTTCTCTTTTAAAAAACTATCCCAATATTATTCTAAAATATTCTCTCATACTCTCTTACACACAGAACACTATTTTTTTCAAAGGAAATTGTTCCTTTGGCTTTGCTTTTATTCTCTTCTTTTTGCATATTGGTGCGTCTTTCTAAGGCAAAAACATTTCCTATTTATAGGAAAAATTGCCTACCCTTATGTGGCTAGAAATTGGTCACATAGCTAGCCAAATTTTAGCCACAAACATATTTGATCCATTTGTCAAATGTGATTGCACCTAATATTTTTATTTTGTTTTTCTTACATGTGAGCAGGACCTACACTTTGTAGGTACTTGTGGTATGTTGAAGTTGTTCTTGATAAGGATGAGGTCTTAGATAGCTATAGAAGCTTCTTCTCAGCTTTTATCAAGGTCAAAGGTGACAGTGATTCTTTCTTGATTTAAATTGAGTTATTGTAGATCTATCTTTGAGGATATATAGAGCTTAATTCCATCAGATACTTGGAATTGTCTAATAGCTCTTTGAGGATTTAGAGAGCTTCCATTAGCTTCGTGGAACTGTAGAGGAGTTCTTGAATTTTACTTTGCTTCAACTTGAGGGTCGATGTACACTCACAAATTTATTGTATGGACATCATCTTTGTGTAATTGGAGCTTCAAAGAATGCGTTGATGAGCTTCCTCATTTGTGATTTAAGATTTTATGGGCCCTAAAAAGTTGCATGAGCTTCTATCTTTGAGAAATTTGAGCTCTAATGCAACCACTAAGGGCTTCGTAAACATCTATCTTGGTGTAATCAGAGTACGATGGATGCTCAAGTTGGCTTGCAAATCTTCTTACTTTGTGCAGAATAAGCTTATTTTGGTGCATTTAGAAGGCTTTGTTTGATGAATTGAAAAGATTCATGAGCTTTATTATTCTTCTCCCATTGAAGCTTTGAAAGAATACACTAAGAAGCTTTGTCGACTTCTCTATCTTGGTACAATTAGAGCTTTGATAGAAGCATATGAGAGCTTCTTGAGCTTCCTTTCGTGCACAATTGAGTATATTGTGCAATTATTGTATTATAAAATTTTCAAATATGATTGGAAGCAATATCATCGGATTCTACTTAGAGCGAGAATCGAGGATTGATTAACCTGTTAGAAATACTTAATGATTGTATTGTATTTTGTATCTTAAGGAATATACATGGTGCCTTTATATAAGAGGCACAAGTAAACTAGATGGGCATAAAGCCCATAACATGTATACATTACATTAACATATATACAGTAATAACCCCTCTCAAACTCAAGGTGGATGTGAGACTAGCTTAAGGTTGTCGACCAAATTACGAGTGCATCCCTTAGGAAATGCATTGGTGAAGATATCTGCAAGTTGATCATTGGAAGATACGTGGAAAAGCTTGAGAGCACCATGGACAAGATGAGAACAAATAAATTGAGAATCAATCTTGATGTGTTTAGTCCGTTCATGGAAGACATCATTGTGAATAATATGAGTGGCACTCTAATTGTCATAATAAAGGGGAGTAGCACAAGATGTGGACACACCCAAATCCTTAATAATCCATCAGAGCTAAAGGAGCTCAGATGTGGTATCAACAAGAGCATGATATTCTGCTTCAGTACTGGAGCTGGCCACGAAAGTTTGTTTCTTACTTCACCAAGAAATCAAAGAAGAACCAAGGAGAAAGCAATAACATGTAATGGACCTGCAATCAATGGGATCTCCTGCCCAATCAGTATCAGAAAATGCACAGAGTACAAGAGAAGACTGAGTTGAGTAGAAAAGGCTATGGTATCGTAGAATGTGTAAAGCAGCAGCATGGTGAGTCGATCATGGAGCAGACAGATACTGGCTCACTTGATGAATAACATAAGAAATGTATGGACGAGTAACTGTGAGATAAACTAGGCTGCTAACCAATCGTCTGTAAAGAGAGGGATTAGACAATGGTTTCCCCCTTGAGGGTGTCAGATGCGTATTAAGTTCAACTAGAGTGTCAACAGTCTTGCTGTCAGTGAGTCTAGCTCAAGATAAAAGGTCAGATGCATACTTGGCTTCAGTAATAAAAAAAACCATATGTGGAACGAGTGATCTCAAGACCCAAGAAATAGTTAAGATGTCCAAGGTCTTTCATCTCAAACTACTGACTAAGAAAATCCTTGAGTTCTTGAATGCCACTAAGGTCATCACTAGTTATGATCATACCATCCATATATAGGAGAAGAAAAATGGTGCCTTTATCATTGCAACGAAGAAATAAGGTAGAATCATAAGGACTGGTAGTGTAACCCAAGCGAAAGATGGTGGAGCTAAACTTGGAAAACCATGCTCGTGGAGCTTGTTTAAGGCCATAAAGTGCATGTTAAAGGTGACAAACCTTATTTGTTTTAACATAAATACCAAGAGAAGGTTGCATATAGATTTATTCATGCAGATCCCCATTAAGGAAGGAATATTTGACATCCATCTAAAAAATTTCCTATTTACTAGCAACGGTAACAACTAAGAGGGCATGAACAGAGGAGATACGGGCAACTGGAGCAAAAGTCTCTTAATAATCAATCCCATACTCTCGTGTAAAACCTTTTGTAACAAGACGAGCCTTGTAGTGCTCGATGGACCCATCAAAATGAGTCTTGATCTTATAGATCCACTTATAATCAACCACAAACATACTAGGAGGGAGAGTAACCAGATCCCAAGTATGGTTTTTGGTTAATGCATCAATTTCCTCTTTCATTGAAATCTACCATAAAGGGTCAGTAGATGCATCACAATAGGTGTGAGGTTTATAGAATGTAGCAAAGGTAGTGCAACAATGATAGTCAAGTAAAAGTGTAGGAATGGATCTTACCCGGGTTGAGTGGCGAGGTGGAATGTCTTGTGGAGGATCTTCAGGCAGAGTAGGAACAGGGGACCTAGGCTCAAAGTGGGGTAGCTCATCATCAACTTGTTTAGGAGAATCATAAAAAATATCTAAAGAATGAATAGAGAAGTCAAAAGAAGGATCAAAAGTATATGTAGAAGGAATAAGAGACTCATATGGAAAGATTTCTAAAATAAAAGAGTTAGTTAGGGAAGAACGAAAGTGAGAAAGTTCAACAAATAAGCAGTATTCCCAAAAGACAATATTACAAGAAACACGAAGATGATGAGAGACATGATCATAGCACCCATACCCTTTTTGAGTTTCACCATAACCAAGAAAACAACAAAGTCTGGATCAAGGCTCAAGTTTGTTATGCTCATGAGGCTGAAGAAGAACAAAGCAGACAGATCTGAAGGAGCGAAGTTGATCATAGTAGTCATTGATGGATTTCCCTAGTTCTTGTCGAGATTTCATAGGAAAAATCCAACTATAATGAGAATAATCATCAATAAAAACAACAAAATAATGAGATCCACTAATACTAGTAACGGGAGAAGGTCCCCAAACATCAGAATGAAGGAACTCAAAAATACTATTAGAGATAGATTCACTATTATTGAAAGGTAAAACTAGCAATTTTCCTAACTGGCATGAAGTATAATCAAAATTGTTTTTGGACACAAAACCCAACAGACCTTTAGAAGCTAACTTTTGTACCTGAGTGGATGGGCCATGACCAAGATGAGAATGCCATAGTGTGAGAGAAGGTAAGGAAAAAACTACAGCAGCAACAAAGACATGAGCAACAGGTGGAAAATGAAGATTATCCACGGGAAACATATGCCCAACCCTAGGACCGGTCCCAAGCTCTTGCCCCATCTTTGGATCCTACACAATACACCCATAATAGTAAAAAATAAGGCGATATCCTAATTCAACTAATTGTCCCATAGGGCACAAATTACAGGATAGGTCAAATACATGGAAGACCCCAAGAATAGAGAGGTTAGAGGTCAAAACAAAACCTAGATCATTCCCATGCATGGTGGAACCATCAAATATATGAATATTAAGAGGATGTGGTGTAGGGTCAAGTTTAGAGAATAAAGACGAGTGAGGTGTCATGTGATTACAACATGTAGAATCAAAAGGTCAAATTTGAGACTTACCGTGAAGAACTGAGAGAGTAGTGGAAAGAGATGCATTACCAACCATAAGAACAACCTAAGTTATGGTCATCTATAGTTTAGTGAGGGAGAGGTTGATAGTGGATCCAGAAGATTGTGACTCTACTGAAATGGAAGGCATTAGCGTAGTAGGCTTAGTATTATCAACAACAACAATAGACTTGTTGCGACGGTAACAAGTCTCAATGGTGTGACCAAGATGCTTGCAATAATTGCAGAACTTCTTATTGGTGTACTTGCGGCAATTGCTAGAGCTAGAGGAATCACTTGACTATTGAGGTTGCTCAATGGTAGAAGTAGAAGGAGTAATAGCCAAAACATTGAACTTATTTTGGGCTTGAAGGGTTGTAAGCTAAGCTTCTTCTCTAACCAACTCGTTTACAGCAGCATCAAGAGAGGGAAAAGGACTACGATTAAGAAGCTGACGTCAGATGGGCTCAAAGTCCTTGTGTAGTGACATTGGGAACTCATAGAGACAAAATTCATCTCTAACTATAGCATATTGTTGAGCATCCTTTAAGCATGCCCAAATTGGATCACAAAGGTCAATTTGGTTCTAAAGAAAGCAAAGCTAATCATAGTAGTCATTGATGGATTGCCTTGGTTATTGTCGAAGTTGATGCAATTCAACTACTAACTGATATTTCATGGATCCGTGAGTAGTGGAATACCGTTTGGCCAATATATCCCATACTAATTTTGCATAATCAAAGCTACCCAATAGATTGGAGATATAGGGAATAAAAGTATTCCGAATCCATGTGAATATCATATGGTTGTGACTATCCCATTCAATCATTTGACCAAGGAAGGCAACATCTTATTCACTTGCTCCTTTGACAGGAATGGTAATTGTACTAGTATAGTAATGCCAAAGTATAAGACCCTTAAGAAAACTACTCATAGCTTGAGACCAAGATAAATAATTCTTCGTCCCTTCCAATTATAGCATTGATAGGGTGAGGAAGAAAAACATCATTTTTATCCATTTAGAAACACAATATGTAAAAACAGACTACAAAAACAAAGTCTACGCGAAAAAATGGGTAAGGAGAACTTGTTATGTAAAAGTCAACTCTATAGAAAAGTCCAAGGTCAAAGTCAATCCTTTAGTGGCGATCAACGGTGGCCAAGTCAAGTCTGGTCATGGACAACATCGGTCAACTCTTGTCAATGATAGTTAACTCTAGTCAACGGTAGTCAATGATGATGTTAGCTGCATATGGTAGGTGATGTCAGTAGAAGCGGATGATGATGTCAACCCTAGGTGACGTGGTAGTAGGGGTGTCCATGGTCCAGCCCGGTCTGGTTTTGCCTAAATTTTTTTTTACCAAACCGGACCGTTCATATAGTTGAAACCGGATCGGACTGGACCATTCAGCTCTCTAAAATGTTATAACCGAACGGTTTGGTCCGGTTTTTAACAATTAATAATAAATAAATATGATCCAGTTTAATATGATATAATTTAATAGGATGCAATCAAATATAATGCTCATTTATAATCATACATAGATAGATATTATTGTTAAATACATAAATAAGATGTTATCAAAATCTAAAATAAAAAAAAGATTAGACATGAAGAAATGAATTCCAAATATCTCATTTACAAAGAATTTTTAAACATATACAAACATCAAAACTCACAATCAACAACAATACATCATTAGATAATAATATTTAAAACTTACCCATTATTAATCATCAACGATCATTGTAGTATCTTTAATGAACTTTACAATCAACAAAATCAACATATTCATAAATCTCTAGGTCATCATTGTATTCTGGTAAGAGGACATTGTCATTATTAATGGAAGAACGAAACCAATTTTGACTACATACTAATGTCTCTACCATTTTAGGATTCAAAGAACTCCTAAATGGATCAAGAATGCTCCCTCCTGTGCTAAAATCTGATTCTGATGCAACAGTTGAAACTTGAATTGCTAACACATCACGTGTAATGAGAGAGATGATAGGAAACCTAAAAGAATTTGCCCTCCACCATTTTAATATATCAAACTTATCCAACATGACATTTTCAAATGGGGTGTTCAAGTATTTCTCAACCTTGGTTTTCAACTCCAAACTATTTTTCTCCTCTAAGTGTTTAAGAAATTTCAACTTTCTTGCTTCCTCAGATGAAGGAATCCTTCCTATTACATCTTGTGATTGAGTCACATTAGATTGAAAATCTTTTCCATGCACTAACATATAGTAAGCTTTGAACAGATCCATAAAAGTATTTTTGACATTATCTCTCAATTTTTGAATAATTTCTAAATCATAAATCTCTTCAAATAAGAATTCCAAATACTCTAATTTGTACCTTGGATCAAGTACAAATGCAACATACAACATCTTATTAGTCTTGTCTACATTTCCCCAATACTTCTCAAATTTTGTTTTCTTGCTAATAGTCATATTTTTCAACAACAAGACATCAAAACCACACCATGTAAGTATTTGAGATTGAATGTTATGTAGTTCTATAAAATATAAATTTGAAGTGGTACATAAAGATGCACTGAATGCTAAAATAGAGTCATAAAAAGTCTTCAAAAAACTTGACAAAAACACAAGCATTCTTCCAATCATCTAATGTTGGCGGCCCAACATTCGATCGCTCCTCATGAAAATAAGAAATAATGTTTGTTCCTTCCTCTTCTTCAAGACGATCAAATGCTTTTTGAAAATCTAAAGAAGATTTTAACATTAGATATGTGGAGTTCCATCTTGTAGGCACGTCTAGCACGACACTTCCTTTGGACTCAATATTTTCTTTAATAGAACACATTTTAAACTTTTGTAATCTCAAAGGAGAGGATCTAACATATCTCACAGCGCAACGAATACTCATAATAGTACTATGAAGATCTTTAAGTCCTTCTCTTACAATCAAATTCAAAATTTGAGCACAACATCGCACATGAAAGAGCTCTCCACTCATAACAAGTCCATCATTCCAATTTTTTAGCTTCCTTTTCAAGTATGACACAACAGTATCATTTGAGGAAGCATTATCAAGTGTTATGGTGAATACCTTACATATACCCCAATCACGCAAACTTTGTTCTATCACTCTCCCAATTATATCACCTTTATGATTCTCAACTTGACAAAATTTTATAATTCTCTTTTGTAATTTCCAATCTTTGTCAATATAATGAGTGGTTAGACAAATATAATTAATATTTTGAATTGAAGTCCAACAATCACTAGTAAGACAAACTCTTTTCTTTTCACTTATGAAAAAGTTCTTCAAACTTTTTTTCTCATCTAAATAAAGTTGAAACACATCTCTAGAAATTGTTTGCCGAGATGGCACATGAAACTTAGGACAAATTTCAGATATAAAATCTTTAAATCCCTTACCATCAACAAACCTAAAAGACAATTCATCAATAATAATCATTTTTGCCAAAGCAACTCTAGCACGTTTTGCATCAAATGATACAACAACTAATTTATGAGTTGTCCTATCATTATTTCCTTTTTGTGTTTGAAAACTTAACATCTTTTGTCCTTTATCTACTTCTTTAGGAATCTTCTTACATAAATTTTTGAAGTGATGTATCATTGAAGTAGTTACATTCCTTATGGGATGAGCAACATAACTTTTTTTACAATAATGACATGTAGCTCCAAGATTTTCCACATCATAGGGTAAAATATATGAAAAATGATTCCATATTTTTGACCTAAATTTTTTTGGTTTCTTCATATCAGATTCATTATCGGGGTGAACATTACTTACTTCTATTCCCCTTTTTGAAGATGAGTCATTTAAATTCTATGGTGGATTTTCCATTTCATTCGGATGAATTTCAGGTTCAATGTCTTCAATCATAGACATAGTAAAGTCTGTAAATTGACTTGGTCCAATAAACTCATGTACATCATCACCTATATATAGAATATAGATTAGTACATTACCTTGAATTTGAGGGCTTCACAAAATGTTTGGTGCCACTACATTACAAAGATGGTAATTTTGTACAATTGAATGCTAATAAAAACTGTTTTTTATTATTTATTAACTTTGTGGATTAGTTACATTTAAAATATAATTATCTGCATAAATATTTAGTTTATAGCTGCATTACCTACATATATGATATCAGGCGTTAATGAATTAATAATACAGTTTGGTATTCAGAAACTTTATGCAATCTATAACGATATTAATTTAAACATTGTTTATGTACATTTTAAAAATTAAGAATTAATATGATTTAATAAGAACCTATAAAACAAAAACACCACAATTTATGTACATTTTATGACAAAAATATAGATTATATATAAATCATATATAAAAATTTATATTAACAAATCATGTTAATAAAAAAACACATTTAATTGTAAAGATCAATGTATTCTGTGAAATGTGATTATACTAAGACAATTTGTAAAGATCAAATTTCAGACTAACAAAAAAACGACATACCATTCAGATTTCAGAGTTCAGACTTCAGACTTACCATTCAGTTTATTCAGGAAAAAACTACTACCATACTACCAGTACATGAATTTGAGCTCCAAGTTTAATTAAATTTCTAGATCAAACAAATACTGTTAACAATTTGATGGGAATTGGAATCAGATCCAACAGGAAAAAAATAACTCTACCTTCTAACAGAAGATCATGATGGGTATAAGAAAGGTGGAATGCATCTTGATGATTATAATTAGCTTAAACTGAAAAATGAGTTATGTAGATGCACATATTCTTGATGACATAGATTTTTTATTCTCGGGGGTAGACCTGTACCTCTTGAAATTCAAAATGATCAAACATTAATAAAATGAACTATATATATTTAATCTATAAAGAGAACTTAATCAAAATAATTAAACTTTAAAAGAGGGGCAACGTACGAACAATTTAACTGAAGTTATAAGTTCTAACAGTATTAATTAGTTTCCACCATTTAAAAAAAATGAACTCTGTGAGAAAAAATTGTTCAAACTTCAGAGTTCACAGTTCAGAGTCTTCAGACTAACAAAAAAATGACATACCATTCAGATTTCAGAGTTCAGATTAACAAAAAAACGACATACTATTCAGATTTCAGAGTTCAGACTAACAAAAAAATAACATACCATTCAGATTTCAGACTAACAAAAAAACGACATACCATTCAGATTTCAGAGTTCAGACTTCAGACTTACCATTCAGTTTATTCAGGAAAAAACTACTACCAGACTACTAGTACTCCAGTAGTATTAGACCACATACCTATTCGTGATTTTCGTCCATTGTTGGCATGACACGACACGACGCGACACAAGGAGAGGTGGTTAGTTGTTGGTGGAAGCAACGCGAGAAACAATAGTTAGCTGGTGGTGGAATCAACACGAGGAACGATGACTAGTTGCTGATGGAAGCAATGACGACCAAACCCAGAGCGTAGACGGAGAAGTGGCGAAAGCAGAACGTAGACGACGAAGTGGTAAAGGCGAGCGCAGAGGAAATGAGATTTTGATTTCTAGGGTTAGGTTTAAGCGTTAACGAGTTACGGTTGAATGCCTTAACTCGAAAACAAAATATAAATATATACCCCAATTTATAATATTTTAAATAAAAAAAATTATTTATTTAATAAAACTGGTCCGGTCCGGTCTGACCGGTTTATAATATTTTATAACCGGACTGGACCATTTTAAAATCGGTTTTATTTAATACGGACCGGACCGGACCGGACCGGACCGTTTCATTTACAAAACTACTCGGTTCGGTCCGGTTTGGACCGATTTTTCGGTTTAAACCGCTTCGGCTCAGTTTTTGGATAGCCCTACGTGGTAGTATGATGTCACAGGACCTGAGTATAGCATGTGAGGTGCGTGAATTTGAGGCATGGCTTTTGTTGGCAAGATGACTTCTATTGGCGGTATGACTTCTATTAGGGGTGCATAAGGGTGCGTGCAGGCTCCGATGCTTGCGATACTTCCATGATTGTGTAGATCTAGGTGAGCCGATCATAGTGGTACCTACAAAAATGTTATCAAAGCAAGATTCATGACAAATACGGTGATTGTAGTGGTTTGTGTGGTGTATGACTCCTCAAATATGGAAGCTGCAGGCCTGTAACCCAAAAACAACGGTTGAGAGACGTTTGAGGTTCAACGGTGAGTGGCTGTAGCAGCTATTGTGACAGCGGAAGCAATAAGGGTGGAGTAACACTAGAAGAGACAAGACTGCTAAAAAATGTTAGAGCAATGACTCTAATACCATATTAGAAATACTTAATGATTATATTGTATTCTGTATCTTAAGGAATATACATGGTGCCTTTATATAAGAGGTATAAGTAAACTAGATGTGCCTAAAGCCTATAACATGTATATCTATTAACAGATATACATTAACAGAACCAATTTAACTTTGTTGAAGTCTAGCTTCAATAAATCTGAGGTGGTTATTTAAACCAATCAATTTTTTCTTTCTTGTAGAGGTGTGTTACAGATAACGGATAGACATAATAGTGTTATGTGAGTACGTACGATAGGCTTTTTAGTGTGTTCTATGATCACAAAATTCTAACAAGAGCTTTGTCCTTTGATGGGTGCTACCAGTTTTTTGTTTTGATATGTGAACCATGAGAAACTACATTGAGGTGGAGCACATTGAACACTAGAAACGATGATGGGTTTCACTAGTCGTTGGTTGTTGAGGCTACACTCATTAAAGGTGTCAATAAAAGAAGCTTTGTTTTACAACATCAAATTAGTCTTATCATTTTTCGATCTAAAGTTGCAATTTTGATCTTCTTTCTTCAGATTTTGATAAGATTTTGCTGGAATTAGTTCCATAAAATAGATTTAGAATATTCTTCTTGATTTGGTGATTCAAATAAGTCTTTGGAATAGAATGGGACATTCTTGGTTAGAGCCATTATTCACGTTCAATGCATAAGTTCTCTTTATACTTTTAAAATAATTTTCCATCAGTTTCCAATTATTTTTGAGGTCTTTTTTGAATCAAATCATCAATTAAGAAGAATATTCTCATAAATGGTGCCAAATTAACTATTGATGTTGATTTTATCCTGATAGTTTTAGAAAACTACAAATATGCAAATACGATCAAATAGCCATAAAATTTCTAAAAAAGGAGGTCGTGTATGGAACTTAGAATATAGTAAAAATAATTTGTGTTTAATTGTGTATGAGATGTGTATATATAAGTAAATACTTATTTAAAGATCCATGTAAGATTATTATGGGCTTGATCCGATGAAATTTTAATATGGATAGGATTCCATTATAATTTAGAAATCTATCCAAGGAGTCCTAATAGTGGTAGACTTTCTTATAACATTTAACACTTATATCATATTTGGTTGGAAGAAATAGTGATGAGAATGGAGTTAATTCCTTATAATTATATGTGTTGATTGGGCTATAAATTGGGAATGGAATGAAATCAATTTCTAAAAGAGAAGGAATCATGCTTCCATCCTCCCCCTTAGGAATCATGATTCCATTCCAATGTTAAATTTTAATTTCAATTTTACCCTAACCTCAAATATAGCCCTGATTTATAACACTCTCTACCCATCTCCTCCATATACTTTCATCCAGCCTCTCGCAACCCATCTCATCCACACATTCTCAACCAATCTCTCGCAACCCATCTCCTCTCTCAACCATCTTATCTCGCAACCTATCTCCCCTTCCCCAATTGCTCCACCTCTCTCAACTAGCTCCAGAACCACATGTTGCCTGGTCCTCCAGTCTCATTTACAAGTATCACCCAGCTGCTTCAACTATCACAACTAGCTCTATTCTCAACCATCGTATGATCCTCCACAGGTGGTGGTTTCTCTTATCTTCTAGGTGAGTTCTCATCCTTAGCCCATGTCTTATCTTTCCTTTGTCTTGTAACCACATAGTTGATTTGCAAGGTCACTACGACAATAAAAGGGAAATTAAGTTGGCATTTAAAGTTGGTTTTTGCCCAAAATTGACTTATAATGAACTTTAAGTCGGTTTATTGATAGACCAACTTAAAATATTATAAAAATTAGTGTCGATCCTATGTGTCAACCGACCATACACGTAAGACATAACGTCGGTTCTACATGCAAACCGATGCTATGTTATTTTTTCTTTTTTCTTCTTCGATCTCTATTATACAGACAATATGCTCATTTTTTCCCTATTGCCAACAGTTGAAAAACCTGATCATCCTCCTTTAGTCTTTCTCATTTTCTTGTCATCTCCGACCACCATTTCGGCACCGTTTAGTTGGTTTTATTCTAGTTCTAATATTTTTTTTAGCATAATACTCGAATTTTTTGTACCCATTTTTCTTCACTTTCTCATTTACCAAACACCATTTTTTCTTCATTTTTTTTTTCATTTTGTCACTTCATTTACTCCTGTAAGCATTTCTATGAATTATTTTACATTTATTAATCATATTGTTTTATTTTAATGTATATTATGTGTTATTGATTATTTATATATATTTTTGTGTTATGTAGGTTGTGTATTTTCATTCAAGTTTAGAAGAGAAGAAGTTATTTTATTCATTTATTTATTTTAATAATTTTATGTATTTATGTTTTTAATATATATTAATTTATTTTAAAATTAAAATTTTTAAAATAATTTATATATACGTACATGAAATATATATTATTATTACATGAATTTATTTATATATATATATATAAATTATTATATATTATATATTGTTAATGTTATAATGAGTTTGTTAATTGTTTGAATTTTATGTATTTATTTTTATATAATATTTTGATAAATATTCTAATAATTTATGATTTCATGTTTAATAATATCTTAAATATATTGATTGGATACATATTTAATATGTTTAATGATATTAATAAAAAAATGGACAAATCTTCGATATCAAGTGTAGAATTGAGCAAGATTATATTTCTAGAGTTGAAAGTTTCTTGGAATTTGATCGTAGAAATAGTAATAATAAAATTAGTATAATTCGATACCTATGTGTTAAATGTAAAAATGAGAAATTTCATGATGTTAAGTATCACCTTATTCGTAGTGGTATTTTCTTGAATTATAAATGTTGGTATTATCATAGAGAAAATATTGATTATACTCATGGGGAAAAGATAAATAAAGATGTGAATGAATTATATACATCTTATCATAATGTATAGACAGAGAATATGTTTTATACTATTGAAGATGAACTACACGAGGATGATCCCAAAACCTTTAAAAAACTTCTAAAAGATGCTGAAAAATCGTTGTATCAAGAGTGCAAGAAATACACTAAAATGTCAAGATTGGTTCATTTGTACAATGTGAAGGTGAAAAATGGTTTTTCTAACAAGGGATTCGCATAATTACTAAATGTACTAATAGATATGTTTCCTGAGGGTAATGAATTTTCATCTTCAATGTATGAAGTGAAGAAATCTCTTAGTCGATTTGGCATGGAATATCTTAAGATTTATGTTTGTCCAAATGATTGCATTCTTTATAGAAAAGAATAAAAGACATTAGATGATTTTCCGGTGTGTAAAAAATCGAGATAGAAGCATGCTACAAATGAGACAACACCTAAGAAAGGCACGCCCGTAAAAGGTTCTTTGCTACTTCCTTCAATTCCTTGCTTTCAAAGGTTATGCAAAAGTAAAGAGACATCAAAGATATTGACTTGGAATTTAGATAATCAATCTGATGATGGGATGCTATGTCATCCTTGTGATTCTCCAAATTAGAAAGTAATAGATAACTTATCCCATCAATTTGCATATAATCTGTGCAATCTTTGTCTTGTCATTACTACTAATGGAATTAATCCACAAAGTTCCCTTAGTAGTAGATCAATATTGTTGGTCAATAATTATGGTAACATACAATTTTTCTCCCTAGGTGTGTATGAAAAGAAAATTCATGATGTTAACATTATTGATCTCAGGACTGAAACAACCCGGAGATATTGCTGTATATTTGCAACCTCTAATAGATGATTTAAAAATGTTATGGAGTGATGGTGTAAATGTTTATGATGCACATAAAGAAGAATACTTTAACTTGAGAAGAGTCCTTTTATGGACGATTGATGATTTTCCTACCTATGGGAACTTATCAGGACATGCAACAAAATGTTATATGGGATGCCCTATCTGTAGTGATGGCACTTCTGCAACTTATCTTGTTCACGGAAAAAAGGTGTCTTATAAAAGACATAAATAGTTTTGTCATCCGAACACAAGTTTAGATACAAAAAGAAATCTTTTGATGGTGAAGAAGATCATGATCCTACACCAATACCTTTGCGTGGTGTTGAGATATTAAGGCCATTGAATGCTATGTCATTTAAACGATATAGAAAGATGAAAACAAAATACTCACTGATGAAGGGAAACAAAAAAGTTCAACTAATAAAATAGGTGAAAATGAAAATGTTACTGAATTAGTAGATCATGTTTGTTGGAATAAAAAATAAATATTTTGGGAATTTCCTTATTGGAAAGACCTACACATTTGTCATATCTTAGATGTCATGCACATTGAGAAAAATGTATGTGAGATCTCAATTGGTATATTACTTAATATACTTAGAAAAATGAAGGATGAAATTAAAGCAATACTAGATTTAAAGAAACTAGGCATATGACTTGAATTAGCACCAAAAGGTGTAAAATGATAAGAATCGAACATAATTGCCACTAGAATCATATACAATGTTAAAAAAAAGAGAAGGATGTGTTTTGAAAATGTTTAATGGATGTGAAATTTCCTGATGGTTACTCATCCAACTCAAGTAATTTTGTGTCTATCACCAATAAGAAACTTTATAGATTGAAACTACATGATTGTGATATCTTAATGCAATAGTTATTACCAATTACTATTAGGTCAATTCTTCCAAAACATGTTTGATTATCAATAATTTGTCTTTGTTCATTCTTCAATACAACATGTAAGAAATCTATATCAATTGGCAAGTTAAACTCTTTACAGAAATATGTTGTGGAGAATTTGTGTCTACTTGAAAAATATTTTCCTTATTATTTTTTTCAATATAATGATTCACTTGTGTGTTCATTTAGTTTAAAAGGTTCAATTGTGTGGTCATACATACTTAAGGTGGATATATCCTTTTGAGAGATACATGCAAGTCCTTAAAGGATATGTAAATAATATAAATCGTCCTAAAGGATGCATGGTGGAACTTTACATTGTTGAAGATGCTATTGAATTTTTTTCCTGAATACTTTAGTGCTTACATTGAAATTTGGAATCCTACGCATAATTTGTTCTTAGAATGTCACATGATCTAAGTAGGTAATCCTATGCTTGGTGAAAGTAAGAAATTATTTATTGATCATACTCGATAGGAAAAAGCACACCGAATGATTTTGGTAAATAATAATGAGGCATAATTGTACATAGAGTAAGTGATAACAAGTTCAATCTTTTCATTTAAAATAAAATTATTATTTATTTAAATATTAGTGATACCTAATTGATATATCTTGAATAAAATTACAATTAAATATATTTAAAAAATACGATAACCTGAGGCTAAACAAAACATATTAAGCACGCATGCAATAATTAATAGCCATGTAATTGATAATGTTCTCATATTAATTCATAGATAAATCATTAATACACTCTTTAATACTCTAATAATACTCTAATAATATTCAATCTTTAATTAAATAGTTGAAGAATTAAACAATGAATCATCCAGTCATGCTAAATAATTAGAAAATTGTGATGCTTTATATATAAATAAAGGCTCAACATAGTCGGTAGAAAATTGGGCATAGCTTATATACATAATCAATACTAATAAACAACGATAATGCAAATTAGCTATATTTCAACTATATATAAAAAGTTATAACCCGGTTTGAATCTACTAGAGAAAAATAGGAGTTAATATGAGGTAAAAAATTTAAAATCACACTAATAGAACATGATTTTAACCAAAATGAATGACTAAAATATGAATAAATTTTCTTATTAATAGATAAGCTTAAATCTATTTAGATATAGTTATTTATATTTTACAAAATAAACTTAAGACATAATTTTTTAATGACTATTTTGAAGAGATAATACTCTCACTATTTAATCATAGAGTTTTGTAATTAAATAATAATGACAAAAAATTTAACGATTAATTTATAGATTTATATAAGTATTGAGTTTGTGGAACATGAATATCTCAACTCATATGTTTTTTTATAAGTATATGAAAATTTCTTTTATTCGCCTTAAAATATGGTAGTGTTTTTAGTGATGGCTTAATTTTTTTTATCAATTCTTCACTTTGAAATATTAATTTTTTATTTTATTTTTAGATTTGGTTAAATTTATACAAATTTTGTTCAAATATAAAAATTTCATCATAATAATCGATTTTAATATCTTAAAATTATATATTTTTTAATAATTGAATCTCTTAATTTTTCAATTTAACTTACTAAATATAACCAAAAAAAAAAAAAAACTTAAAAGACTAAATTGTAAAATTGGTAAAAATCAAAGGATTATAGATATTGTTTAACTTTTTTTTGTTAAGAGAAAGAAAAAATGTTTTTCAAGAAAATAATAAAACTAACATCTTTAAAACTTATAACTATAAAAATATCACAATTTATCATTTAATTTACAAATTTTTACAAAAAAAAATTAGTATATTATTTTATATTGAATGTTAATTAATTTGATATTATTTAAATTAAATTTTAATTATTTAAATAATTTTTTAATATTACATATTATTTAATTAAATTCGCATAATGTTATTTTATTTAAGTAAGTTTATGTTTTTCTCTTATTTCACAAAATTTTCTTGTTACCTTGTTTCATTAACTTTTTTTTAAAATTCAACCCGCCTAATCCTAGATCCCTTTCCCGCCAAAGCACACCCTAGAGGTCAAGATGCATTTCGAAATTATAAGTTTTAAGATGAAAGAAACGAGTCAAATTGAAACAGTCCCAAATCAGTGCAATCCATAGCCAAAACCAAAACCTCCAGGAACCCAGTTTTGTTCGGAGCCTCAACTTGAAGCCATGAAAGTTCGATCGATGAAGCTGAGAGAAGCTCACAAGGTGGCCGGCAATGGACGACCCTCGTTTTGCTCCGTAGTATGGGATTTTCAAGCCCAACACCTCGTCACTGCATCCGCTTCCGATGCCACAATCTCCATTCACGACGTTCTTATACTTTCTGCTGCTCCCAAACTACTCCGCCACCATCGTGACGGTGTTACGGCTCTTGCTATTAGTTCCAATTCCAGTTGCCTTGCTTCTGGATCTGTTGATCACTCCGTCAAGCTCTACAAGTTTCCCAGTTAGTGTTCCTTCCCCTACAAGTCTTTGTTGTTTGTTTATTGGCTTTTTTCGAAGTTGTAAATTTTATGGGTTTTTGCTGCTTCTTTTGGATATGATTTATTGCAATTTGTTTTACTAAACAATATTGTCTGTATAATTGGAGTATAAAATGCATGATTAGCATAGCGAATTTGATTGAATTTTACTATTCAAGAAATTTAGGAGTATATCCATTAAATCCCCTTTATGAATTGGGAGTTTTAGGGTTTGAAAGAAAGTATTATGTAGCCTATAGTTCAGAACTTTTTCTCTGTTTTCCCATTAGCATTAGGTCAAACAAAAAAAAATAAATCAATAAGTTTTTCTTTGATTTTTAAGTTCCTACATTCTATCATTATTTCATTAAGAAATTCAATGATCTTAGTATAATTTGAAATTATGTGGCTGCTTTGCTAAAATTGGGAACCATAGTCTTGGCATTTGTAAGAATTTCTGATTAGTGTCTCTGGGTTTCAAAGGACATGGAAAAAGTAAAACATTCTGATAGTTTTACATGGTTACTTTCTGGTTATGTTTTTATTTTCTTTCTTGTTGTTGAAAGGCTACGAACTGTTTAAGTAATGGTTTTCAAAAGTGTTATTTTGATTACTTTCTATTTTGATCTTTAATAGGTGGAGAGTTTGAGACCAATATTACCAGATTCACACTGCCAATACGTGTCCTAGCATTTAACAGATCAGGATCCATGTTGGCTGCTGCTGGTGATGATGAAGGCATTAAGCTTATAAATACAGTTGATGGTTCAATTGCAAGGGTTCTCAAAGGACATAAAGGACCTGTCACTGGCTTAGCTTTTGACCCAAAAAATGAATACTTGGCATCCCTTGATTCATTAGGGACTGTCATATATTGGGAACTCCATTCTGGAAATGCATTACACACCCTTAAAGGGATAGCTCCTAATTCTGGTTTAGGGCTTTCTGTCATGAATGTACTTAGCTGGAGTCCTGACGGGGAGACTTTAGCTGTTCCTGGCTTAAGAAATGATTTAGTGATGTACGACAGAGATACAGCTGAAAAACTATTTTCATTAAGAGGTGATCATACAGAATCTATTTGTTTCTTGTCTTGGTCACCTAATGGTAAATACATGGCCACTTCTGGTTTAGATAATCAGATTCTCATATGGGATGTTGAACAGAGGCAAGACATTGATCGACATAAATTTGATGATACAATTTGTTGCTTGGCGTGGAAGCCAATAGGCAATGCACTGGCTGTCATTGATGTTATGGGCAAGTATGGTATCTGGGAATCAGTTATTCCATCATCCATGAAATCTCCTACCGAAGGGATTCCAAGTATACAATCGAAGAACAGTAATGGGGTCCTTTTTTACGATGAAGAGGATCAGGAACTTAGTATGTCTGGTAGTGCAAGTGATCTTGGTGAAGATACTCATGGGGAATTTGAACCATCTAGCAGGAAAAGACTTCGCAAATCCTCTGTACTTGATAATAGTTATCTTGAAGATGACAGTGATGGGTTCATGTTGGCTCCTAAAGTTGAATCTAGCAAAAAATCATATAAAATACACAAGGGAAACACAAATTCTGGGAATGATGGATCAAAAAGCAATTTGTTATCTACCAGACCAAAAATGCAGGAGGCATTTCAGCCTGGTGCTACTCCTATTCAACCTGGAAAAAGGCGCTTTTTGTGCTACAACATGCTTGGAACTATAACCTCTATAGAACATGATGGCTACTCCCACATAGAGGTATTGTACAATTTTAGCTTCTCAATGATCTGCCTTCTCAATATGATGAATTATTTGAAATATTTGTTTTGATAAATTTTCCATACATGCATGCGATGTTGAGTAAGGGTTGGATGACTTTATGCCACGGTTCAAAATAATTGTTGTAACAAATATTTTTAATAAATCATCTCAGTTGTCTGATTATTATGTGGTTTCAACATTTACTTCACTGTTAGGTAGTAGATAATTCTTATTCTACAATAAAATCCTCCAAGCTAAAGTCAAGGAATGTAAGAGAATATATTTATTTTTCATGAGATGATTTGGTGGTTCAAAATTCCAAAGATGTGTAAATGCCTTTCCTAATGAATGTGTATTCCTCTACTATTCTTGTTAAAATAAAATTGTTTGCCATGAAAAATGGTTGTGGTACTGAAAATGTAGTTTATTTTTGAGGTAGATAGATTTCCATGATACTAGTCGAGGTCCACGAGTTCCATCAATGAATGATCATTTTGGTTTCACAATGGCTTCATTGAATGAAAGAGGAAGCGTCTTTGCAAATCCTTGCAAGGGTGAGAAACATATGAGTACCCTCATGTATCGTCCCTTTAGTAGTTGGGCCAATAATAGTGAGGTAAGGTCTTTTTAGGATTTTTCCTTCATGTTAATTTTGAATATTTACTTGTATTTATATGAATGTTTTTGTAATCACACATTCTAACTTTTAATGTATAATGTAAACATAGTGGTCTATGCGATTTGAGGGGGAGGAAGTGAAAGTGGTTGCACTTGGTGCATCGTGGGTGGCTGCAGTTACAAGTCTTAATTTCCTCCGCATTTTCACCGAGGGTGGTTTGCAGGTTTCTCCCTATAAACTTTTGATTATATTGATCTTTTTTATGATGGTTTTTTTATTTGAGGGGTAATATTAGCAAATTGGTTGTTGATTAGAATTGACTTATGTTGGCTAATTGCTAATTGCTAATTGCTAATTGATCACTAGATGAGGGCAGATAAAGTGACTTCATCTTTATTTATGTTGAGCCTAGGTGAAATGGCTTTCATTTAGTTGAATATAGATGAACTGGATTTCATTTGGTTGAGTCTAAATGAAGGCATCTTTAGATAAAGTGATTTCATTGGTTGAGTCCAAATAAAATTGCCTTCATTTGATGGAGTCAATTTCTTTAGAGATGAATTTTACTTCATTTGGTTAAGTCTAGATGAAGTCGCCTTCATTAGATAAAGTGATTTTCATCATTATCAACCATAGATGAAGGTTTTGTCATTTTTGGAAAAAAGAAGTTGAGTTTGCCAATTTTTGTGTTACTTTGGTCAATATGTCATCTTTAGATTATTTCATCTTTGTGATTCATGCAGTAGCAATCAATTCAATGCTCTTAAAAGCTGCATCCATGCTGGGCTATTTTGGCTTTGAACCTCAAGATTTGGAGGGGCATGATATGAATTCAATTAAAAAAAGAAAAAAAAGAAAGATGAAGCAGTTAATAGGAATAGTGGAATGAACTGGCATTTTCTAGCATCATGAAAATGCGCATTATAATTGTCTTTGTACTTTGTTGATGGTGTTGCAATCATAGATTTTTGCACTTGAGATTCATCTAATTAGTTGCTTGTGAGAAATGTACAAGGATGCGCTTTTTTGTGGCTGTAAATACTTGTTATATTTTTCAATTATAGTGTAGCAGGAAATAAATAAAGAAAAAGAAATGTATGCTTAGAAAAATGTTGCTCAGTTTCTAGCAAAACTGGTCTGAGCTTGCTTCATACGGCTGAAATTAAAAGGAAAATCTGTTTCCTTTTGCTTTCAGCTGTGATCTTTTTACTGCTAAGAATTCTTATAGTGTTTATTCACATGTATGGTTTTTGGTTGTGTTTCATTTCAGAAAAATGTTCTCTCCCTTGATGGACCTGTGGTGACTGCATCAGGTTTCAAAGATGAACTTGCTGTTGTTACTGGTGTTCCTCATTGTGTTCCTTCGAATGATCAGGTCTTTTTATTATTCCCCGTTATTGAAGTGTTTATGGGCCCAATGCTCAACCAGATTTAGCTCAACTTGAAAGTATGGGATGCTGAAATAATTGCATAAAGACAAGGAACAATAATCTTGTTTCATCGATATAACATGTGAGATGCTGTTTGACGAGTTTTGTGTAAAAGTTGTGGATCTATGCTTGTACCTCTTGTGAAAATAAACCTACATAAAAGTTAGTAGGTGTTTGTAAGGTTTATAGGAACAATTACACTGACTCTGTGAATTAAGTTACACATTCTATCACATATATACTGTATTTATAATACCTAGTAACACATAATTCTAAATCTAATAGGGTAGTTTAGACTTAAGTGAAGTGAGCCTATTGTCACGTCCCGCTCAAATTGTCCCTAAAAATCCAAACAAATAATGGTTGCTTAAAGGATCTAGACTATTCTACAAGGAAAGTTCTAGAGTTGCCTAGAGATGTCTAGAAAAGAGCTAGAGTTTGATGGACTCAACTCAAGCTAGAAGACCCTAGAATGTTCTAGAGCACGCTGGAGGGTGCTAGAATTAGCTGGAATATTCTAGAACATGCCGGATGGTTCATGAAGTATGTAGAAGCCGCTGGAAGCTTGCGGAACATCCCGGAAGGTGCATGAAGGAACTAGACAAACCTAGAAGATTCTAGAGTTGGCTAGAAGGTCCTAGACTCTTATGACATAGTGTACATAAAACAAGAACTCTCTTGTATATTCTAGAAGCTAGAAGAATCTAGAAAGTGGTGGCATAGCCTTAAGCTTAGAGCCACACTATAAATAGACCCATTGGTCTTCATTTGTATTCATCTTGGGAAATCTTGGGAATTCTTAGCATCTTGTAAGATAAACTCTCTTTAGAGCAATACAAAACATTCTTTGCAAACTCTTTCTAGTCTCTTTTGAGTTTCATTCGGGTTCAAAGGTAGGCTTAGTGCAACGGACGGTGCTAAGTGCCGCACGATCTCTACTCGAAAAATAAGGTCGTGACAGTTGGTATCAGAGCTTTCGGTTAAAGTATCTCTATCTTTGGCAAAAATGAAGAACACCGCCCCAACTACACCATACATGGACGTTCCACCAATGGAACGTTGTCGTGAGGAAGTTCGGAAAGTCCCAAAGGAATCTCGAGCCAAGTCGAAAGACATGCTTTCTAGCTTAGAAGCACGAGTTGGGAGTGCACAGGATAGCTTAGGAGAGCTGTTCGATCGGGTGGACAACTTGGAGGATCGTTGCAATGGCTTGGAGGTTGAGGATGTGGAGATCCATGCAACGGTTAAGATGTCCCTCAACGAGCTAGATGGTGGATTAAGGCAAGAGATTGATGGGTTAAAGACGGAACTTGCCAAGGTAAGGGATCTTGTCCAAAGAGAACTTGCTAATGTGTTGCTTAGAATGGAGGATATGAGTGGTGATCTAGCTCTATGTAAGCGGGCTATGGTCGCGGGGACTAGCGCAACCACCGTCATTGAGGCTAAGAGGGTGGACGTTCCTAAGCCTAAGATCTTCAATGGTGTTAGGAATGCTAGGGAAGTTGAGAACTTCCTATGGGGGCTAGAATAATACTTTGAGGCTACTGGCATAACGGACTATGCCAGCAAGATCCGAACTGCAGCCATATATTTGTCTGACACTGCGATGTTGTGGTGGAGACGGAGGCATGAAGATGTGCAACAAGGGGTTTGCACAATTGACACCTTTGAAGATTTCAAAAGTGAGTTCAAAATGCAGTTCTTTCCCGTAAATGCTGAAGAGGAGGCAAGAGGCCGATTGCGACGATTGAAGCAAACGGGTAGCATAAGGGACTATGTGAAGGAGTTCACAACCTTGCTGCTAGAAGTCCCTGACACATCTGACAAGGATGCCTTATTCTTGTTTATGGACGGTCTTCAATCGTGGGCTAACCTTGAGCTCAAGCGACGTGGTGTCCAAGACTTGTCTTCGGCCATTGTGACTGCAGAAAGCTTTATTGATTACTCTACAAACAAGAGAGCTCCAAAGCTACAAATAAGAAGTTTGTTGGAGGAAAGAGTGGGGGAAGCCACGGTAAAAGTTAGGGACCTAAGAATCATAAAGACAACTCCTCATTCAAACCACATGATAAGGAGAAGGAAAAGGAGGATCGTGGTGCCTCGAAGCCCCGCGTGATGTGCTTCATATGCGACGGACCACATTGGGCACGTGAATGTTCGAAAAGGAAGGCCTTGAGTGCCTTAGTTGCTTCCACTCATGATCAAGATGGAGGCGAGTCGGACGAAGGTGCAAAGATGGGTTCTTTGCGCCTACTTGGTGCATTGCAGAGCGCCCCAAAGACCCCCAAAGGCTTGATGTATGTAGATGCAGCCATCAACCGGAAGGTCGCCAAGGCTTTGGTCGACATAGGTGCATCACATAACTTTGTTTCATTGGAAGAAGCAAAAAGGCTCAACCTGAAGGTTGTCAATGGAGGGGGATCTCTCAAAGCAGTTAACTCAGCAGCACTACCATTGCATGGAGTTGCTCGTGGAGTTAAGGTCAGTCTTGGTGCTTGGACTGGCCATGTGGACTTATCAGTAGCACCTATGGATGACTACTCAGTAGTATTCGGCATGGAGTTCTTGGATCAGGTTAGAGCTTTCTTGGTTCCATGTTCAAACTCTATGTGTATCATGGATGGACCAAAGGTTTGTGTGGTACCGACGGACAGGACCACCAAACGTACAACCCAAGCTCTCTCAGCACTTCGATTCAAGAAAGGATTGAAGAAAGAAAAAGAGAGTTACCTTACCATCTCAAAAGAATACAATGAGGAGGAGGAGTCACCAAAGCCAAGCTTTGCGACGGACGAGCAAGTTGTCTCAGATAAGTCCCATGAGGTGATGCCTGAATCGTTGCCTAAACGGTTACCTCTAAGGAGGGAGGTGGATCACAAAGTTGAGTTGGATCTTGATACAAGACCACCAACAATGAGTCCTTATCAGGTGGAAAAATCAGAGTGGCGTAGAGGAAGCGTTGTGGTTGACCAACCAAGTCGAAAGGCGGAGTTAGCAGCCTTGAGTAGGCCAAGTAGTCCTTTGTTGGAAAGGATCAAAGAAGGGTTGGAGCATGATGTCCTTGCTCAAAACATCCTTGCCCTCATCAAGGAAGGAAAGACGAGACGATTTTGGTTGAGTGACGGACTACTCTATGCCAAGCAGAATCGAATCTTCGTGCCAAAATGGGGGAGCATAAGGAAGGAGTTTATCAAGGAGTGCCATGATTTACTATGGGTTGGACACCCAGGAATGAGGCGCACCCTTGCTTTGATCAAGTCAATCTACTATTGGCCTCAACTACGGGATGATGTTGAAGCCTATGTGAGGACTTGTCTTGTGTGCCAACAGGACAAGATAGAGCATGCACTCGGAGGGTTGTTAGAACCGCTACCTATTCCAGAGAGACCATGAGAGAGCGTCTCTATGGATTTCATCACTTGTCTGCCAAAATCAGAGGGTTTTGGCAGCATCATTGTCGTCATTAACCGCTTCAGCAAATACGCAACATTCATACTTGCCTTAACGGATTGCACGGCAGATGAGACGGCACGTTTGTTCCTCAAGAATGTTGTGAAGAATTGGGGGATTCCATCCAATATCGTGAGTGACCGAGACCCACGATTTACTGGCAAATTTTGGACGGAATTGTTCAAGCTGTAGGGATCAGACTTGAACTTCTCTACAAGCTTTCATCCACAAAGTGATGGACAAACAGAGCGTGCCAATGCATTGTTGGAGTTGTATCTTAGGCACTTTGTTAGTGCCAACCAACACGATTGGGCAAAGTTGTTGGATGTAGTCCAATTCTCTTACAATTTACAACGGAGCGAGTCTACCGCGAAGAGTCCCTTTGAGATTATCATGGGGTAGCAACCCATGACTCCTCATGCCTTGACCACGAGTTATGAAGGGAAGAGTCTTGCTGCCTTCAAATTTGCCAAGGCGTGGCATGAACAAGCTGAGTTGGCCCAAGCCTACTTGAATAAGGCGTCTAAAAAGATGAAGAAATGGGATGACAAGAAAAAGAGGATGGTGGAATTTCATGAAGGCGATTTGGTCCTTGTAAAACTATTGCCCCAACAGTTTAAGTCCTTGCGGAAGGTTCATAAGGGGTTAGTGCGGAGGTATGAAGGACCATTTCCAATCCTTAAGAAAGTCGATAAGGTGTCGTACAAACTGCAACTCCCTCTAAAGCTCAAAAATTATCCTATCTTTCATGTAAACATGCTAAAACCTTATCATGGAGACAAGGAAGACATGAGTCGAGGAGAATCCAAGAGGGCGTCTACCGCAGTGGTAACCTCCTTTGACAGGGAAGTGGACTCGATCTTGGCGGATCGCCTGATTCGGCGTAGAGGTGTACGAAGTTATCGGGAATACTTGGTCAAATGGAAGAACGCTCCGGATGTAGAAGCAAGCTGGGAACCTGAGGACTCTTTGTGGCAATTCAAAGATGACATAGAAAGGTTCAAGCTTGAAGGCGTGACGAGGGCGTCGCGAACTTGAGTGGGGGAGGGTGTCACGTCCCGCTCAAATTGTCCCTAAAAATCCAAACAAATGATGGTTGCTTAAAGGATCTAGACTATTCTACAAGGAAAGTTCTAGAGTTGCCTAGAGATGTCTAGAAAAGAGTTAGAGTTGGATGGACTCAATTCAAGCTAGAAGACCCTAGAATGTTCTAGAGCACGCTGAAAGATGCTAGAATGGGTTGGAATATTCTAGAACATGCCGGATGGTTCATGAAGGATGTAGAAGCCGTTGGAAGCTTGCGGAACATCCCGGAAGGTGCATGAAGGAACTAAACAAACCTAGAAGATTTTAGAGTTGGCTAGAAGGTCCTAGACCCTTATAGCATAGTGTACATAAAACAAGAACTCTCTTGTATATTGTAGAAGCTAGAAGAATCTAGAAAGTGGTGGTATAGCCTTGAGCTTAGAGCCACACTATAAATAGACCTATTGGTCTTCATTTGTATTCATTTTGGGAAATCTTGGGAATTTTTAGCATCTTGTAAGATAAACTCTCTCTAGAGCAATACAAAACATTCTTTTCAAACTCTCTTTTTAGTCTGTTTGGAGTTTCATTCGGGTTCAAAGGCAGGCTTAGTGCAACGGACGGTGCTAAGTGCGGCACGATCTCTACTTGAAAAATAAGGTCGTGACACTATGGACCTATCATACATAATTAAGTGTTTGGTCCATCCTATTATGACCCAATGCAAATACAGGTGTGTCAATCATCCTAACATGCTTTAATATATTACATGATAAAATTAAGAGTTACTCATGATTATGCTAGTCTATTTAAATAATTCCAATATTCTCCGATTTTGACTGCATAATCATGCATTAAATACTTAATAATCTAATTATGTCATATAATACTTCATAACACTTTTCAGCTAAACTGTTGTGTACAACAATATACCAATATGGTATAAATATTATATATAACCATGCATTAGAGATTTTGAAGCATGACAACAATAGATCATTTATGCACAAACATGAGAAGTGTCTTGTATCAAAAATTATAAGACTAAAAACATAATGTTTCTTTCAATCTGTCAACAAAAATATTGTTGTGTGCATAATTCATAAACACAATGACATTAAATAACAAAGCATGTATTGTATATATAAATATTAACACAAATAATTGAAGGCTCACTACATATGAAACAAACTCCCACTAATTCAATATAGCTTTGTGCTTTGCCAAACCCACGTGGGAAACATGTTTTTAAAACACTAATAGCGCTAGAACTTTAGTGAGTGGATTAACATCTTAGTAGTAGGCATGAATAACACAAACGAGGGATTCTGCAACTTTTTTATTTACAAGTACTTAATACCATTAGGTTTAGAGCAATATGAACATTGGTGTTTTGAGAGAAAAATATGGCTGTATTAGTGGTCTATATATGGAGCTAGCAACTCCTAAATTTGAAATGAAATTTTGCAACCACATTGCATGACAAGTAGCCTAATAGCATGCTACATACTCTGCCTTTATAGTTGAGGATGGGATAAGTGACTATTAAACATCTCCTGTCATTATAAAACATGTTCAACGGTAGACTTTCTATCATCCATGCAGCCTGGATAATTGGCCATTATAGCTAATTATAGCCAGAGTGTTAGTTCGTTGATATGTTAAGATGACATCCTAGGTACCCTATAGATACATTAGGACTTAATAGCTTTTAGGTGGATAAGTCCTAGATTATTCAAGTACTTACCCAGCATGCCCACAACAAATGTTATGTCTGGTCTTGTGCATGCTTGAGCATACATAAGGGTGCCCACTGTCGATGCATAAGGGACAACTTTCATTTGATTTTTTCCATCATCATTTTGAGGACATAGAGCCTTGGAGAGTTTGTTGCCTTCAATAATTAGAGCATTTGTAGGGGAACAAGATCCCAGTTTAAAACTTTTGAGAACACGATCAATGTACATTCTTTGTCAAAAGCCCAATACACCCTTGGATCTTACATGTAAAATTTGTATACCCAAAACGTACGTTGCTTCTTCAAGATCTTTCCTGTCAAAATGACTAGAGAACATATGCTTTGTTTCATGCAGCAGGCCAATATTACTAGATTTGAGAGGCTCTAGTACCATTTGCTGAAAAAATTTCATTAAGAAAAGGAACAATAATCATGTTTCATTGATATAACATGTAAGACGTATTTTGTGTGAAAGCCATGGATCTGTCCTGTACCGCTTGTGAAAATAAACATGCATAAAACTTAGTAGGTGTGTGTAGAGTTCATGGGAACGACCAAACTATGTGAATTAGGTTACACAATCTAGCACATATATGCTGTATATCATGGGTCATCACAGAAGAAACAATTTACCTTTTGATGGTTTTGTTTCACTGTATCTTTTTATCTTTTCATTTGGTGAATTAAATATTTTTCCTTAACTTGCAGAGGCTCGAATTCAAAGTATTTAACTTATCTAATGGGACCCAGCCCCTTCAAGGGCATCTACCACTAACTCCTGGTTCTCATTTAATATGGTTTGGTTTTAGTGAAGAAGGTAAATTGAGTTCATACGACTCCAAGGTACGTCTTCCATATTTTGTCTTTGATGATTGCGAATGTGGATATTGCTTCCAATTTTTGGAACTGAGTCTGGTTGGATTTGCAGGGGGTTTTGAGAGTTTTTACTTGTCAATATGGTGGCAGTTGGCTCCCACTCTTCAGGTTTTCAGTTCTTTTCTCAAAGGATATCAAAAGATTCCAAAAACTGAACTTTTCTTCATAGAACTCTAATATTCCCATACTTACTCACAATTAATATTTGTTATGCAGTGCTAATAAAGAAAACAAGTCCAGTGAAAACTATTGGATGGTTGGGTTGAATGAAAGCAAATTGTTTTGTATAGCTTGTAAAAGTCATGATCCCTACCCGCAGGTACATGAGGTCACTTGCTACCTTTTTACCCTTTTTTTTAAGTCTTCACATCTTGACTTTCTAGGATTTTCAGGTTATGCCAAAACCAGTTCTCACTCCATTAAATCTTTCATTTCCTCTTGCGTCCTCGGATCTGGGAGCTGATGCTTTAGAAAATGAATTAATGCTAAATAGCATGCATCTGTCTGAGGTTTGTGCTCACTACCATAGGAAGTCAATTAAATGTTTCTAGTTCTACTAATTAGTATTTAACTTACAGATTCAAAAACAAATAGAAGAATTGTCCGGTGCTGGTTTGGATATCAGTTCACTTGACGATGAATCTTTCAATTTAGAAGCAGCTCAAGATAGATGCATCCTAAAGCTTATAGCTTCCTGTTGCAATGGTGAGTAACCTTTCAAATGACTTCAGTATGGAACACGGCACACATGTTGCACAGTTTTGGGAAGTGTTGCATTTAGACTCTATTTTGCATGTATTCTCCGTACTCAGACTTGCACATGTGTGTCTACAAGCGCATGTCAGGGGCATATGCACTTGTATTTCATATTGGTGTCTTTGAGCCTTTTTATCTCTTTGTTCTGAACAAAAAGAAGTAGATTATTTAACTCCACTTGTTTCCATTGGTTTTTTCAGGTGATAAGCTTGTGAGGGCAACCGAACTTGTTAAGATTTTGTCTCTAGAAAAATCAGTGAGGGCTGCAATTAAGCTTGCTACTGTCTTGAAGCTCCCTCAGTTGGCAGAAAGGATAAATGGCATGTTGGAGGTTAGTATTTAATGCCCTAATAAGAGGTCTTTTGCACCATAGCTTACAGATTAGCAACTATTTTTGTTAAATATACTCATTTTTTTCTTAAATTTTACTTAAATAGGAGAGGTTGATCATGGAGAGTAAAGAGACCATTTCGACTACAATTATACCTAGCTCAAATTGTAATGCTGCATCCATGACATGTGATGTAGCATTTAGCAACCCACATACTTTCACCAAAAGATATGATACTCCAGAAACTGGTATTCCTTCATCCTCGCTGAAACTGACTGCTCCTTTGTTTACTAAGAAAGCCAATTCACAAAGTGCTAAAGTTGACATGGAGATACCAGAGATAAAGCAGACTCTAGCTGTTGATGCAATTGGGAAGCTAAAGAAGCCACAGGAGCACGAAGGAGAGGTGATAAAGGATCAGGTAGAGTCACATCATCCATGTAATTCATTTTCGAAGTTGTCGTCATCAAAGAAAGAACAAGAAAAGGCAGAAGTAGGTCAGTTGCAATCTCATCGCCCATTGAATCCATTCTTGAAGTCATCTATCAAATGAAGTTGCACAATTCTGAAAAGAATGAGTAAATTAAAAGCAGGTATTGTAAAGGTAAGAAGCTGTTGTAATTATGCATTAGCAAAAATGAAACACTTCATTCCTATCTAAAACAAAGCAGGCATGGATCATAAATCTGAAGTTTCACTTTGATACTCATCTTAAGCATTGGTAGTTTGTTATGCCTCAAGTTATTGCAACATGGCTCACGTTACTAACTTAATAATCAAGGTTGAGAAAGCATATGAATAATGATAACATTTGCTAGCTCTCCTTTTAAATTAATTTGAATTTCTTTCTCATTGTGGATTCATTAATATCATTATATTTATAGGTGTTATTTCCCCAGTTTAGTTAAGGTATTTATAGGTGTGCTTGTTCATTAAAAAACAGTAAGTTTAATATGTGAGATGACTCATGTTCACTTATTATGTTTCGTTTATGATCTTAATATATATTAATTTATTTTTCTATATTTAAATACTTTTATTCTAACTTTTCCTTTACACACTTGGTTAATCTTTTTAGTCCTAAGTTTTTCTTTCCTCTTTCTCTTTCTTTCCGTATGTATATATTATTGTTGTGTATATGTACAATATTGTTCGCATAACACAATAATCTCAAAAGTGAAACCGCTTAAACAGTGGTCATAAGAAAAAGTTGGTCGGTAACAAGGGCACAATTATTCGAGAAAAAAAATTATTTAGGTTTAATTATACTATTATTTTCTAAACTTTTAATAAATTTATAGATAATTTTTAAAAATTTTAAATCTTATAATTTAATTTTTAAATTTATGAAATTTTACACAGTATTGAAATCTTTAAATTCAACAATTTAATTTCTAAATTTTTGAAAATTTATACATGTTTTAATTTATTATTAAAATACATATTTATGAATCAAAATTATAAAATTGGAATTTTAAGAGTTTGAGGATTAAATTATATGATTTAAAAGTTTATATATTTATTTGTAAAATTTTAAAAGTTTATATATAAATTTAGATAAATTTTGGTAATAATAATATAAATTAACTAACATTACTATTAAGAATTATTATCAACAAATTTTGTTAATTTTCGAACTACATTACATTTCCCTGCCTTTTGGCAATACCCATAAATCTTTCTACATAGAGAAAAAGCTTATACCATGTGTGTAAAGTGTAAACTAATATTTTAATATTTTTAAACATTTTTTATTTTATCTTTAAAATTCAATAAAAAAATTAGAAATTAAAAAGTCTATAAAATAAGAAAAAACCAATAACCCATGTCACAATGATCTTTTGAGAAAAAAAGAACCATTTTCGAAAAACTCATAAAACACATACCAGACTTTGGGCTTCCAAATGCATGCTTCTTTCCCTTTCTTCTCTCTTCTATCCCATTGTTCTCTCACTAAAGCTTTTAGAAAATATTTTGCTCACATGATTCTTTCTCAAGCATAGCACCATTAAAGGAACCCTTGGAATAAAATGAGTATGACATATTTTTTTGACATCAAACTTTGCAATTTTCTTTAAAGTATTAATATATGAATGTTGTGAATGAGTAAATGATTTGGGTTTGTATAGTTAATAGATATTAATGGCTCGCGGGTGTGACATAGATGACTCAAATCCATAGCCAACATAGATAACATTAATGAGAATTAAAACATTTAATGTTTTAAGTATTTATTAATTAACAATGTTAATTATCTTAGAATGGTTTTAAGGTTTTTATTTTTTTCCCGATTAAAATAAAAGATTTTATTGATGATCAAACAATTACAATTAAAAAGTAGAGAGAATAACATATGACATAGAAGCATATGGTGTCTCATGCTTTAGAGTAAGATACAATATTATACTTAACATATAATAACCTTCCAAAATAAAGAAACTCTTTTGACATAATAGATATACAAAAGTGTAAGGACTATTAGTGTTGATTATTTTCGTGGATAAAATATTTACTTATAAATTTGTTTTTAGACCTGTTATCAAGTTTATCAAGAAAAATCGAACAAATGTTCAAGTTTCAGATATTCATACTTCATGTATGTCTTTTATAACTACGACACATATGATTACATTCATGCATTTAATAGCACATTTTCATAAATTTGAAATTATATTTTGTGTTAAAATATTTATTTAAACTTTAATTAATTTATGAAATTATTAATTAAATATTTTTATAATGTGTCTTAAGAAATGATTTTTTTTATAATATTAAGTTTTTGTTTTTAATGGGCCTTGAAATTTTTTTTTAACTCCTAAAGACTTTTAACCCTAATACTATTAGGTATTACTATTATATATGTATATATATACATACATTATATAGACATTAGGTTGGTGCGGATAAAAAAACTGAGATAGGAGAAAAAGAATATCTGAAGCTGTCGAAAAAGAAGAAAGGGAAATTAACGCATGAGTATGCCTAGAATTACTAATAATAAATCTGAGATGAAGAATGATTGAAAAAATAAATATATGATTTTCAGCCTAATCAGAGAGCTAACAATTGGAAAGATGATACCCTCGTCTTTCTCTATTTTGCTGATCAATCAAGGAACATAATACAGATAAGTCACAATCTTCCTTTATTGGCCTATGGATAACTATATGGCTATGACTAGTGGTAAAGTGTTTGGGTCTTCACACAGAAAATAAAGATTTTGAAGCTAATTGATTAATATTATCATTGGTTTTTACAATATTTAATTTTTGAAGTTTGCATATTTATTAGCCTATTTATGACATATTTTTAATATTCATATAAATTCTTCTTAATTAAGATATTTTATATTTAAATCAAATAATTATATAAATGATCATGATTATTTGATTTAATTATTGAATTTCAAAGAAGTTATTTTTATTAAAATTATGCTTAATATTTGTGCTCTAAAATTTGCTAGTTGATTTAATTTAAGTGACATGTTTTGAACCATCTAGTTAGGATTAATCATTATTTAAATCCGTTTTAGAACACACATAGGCACTTGTGTTTTGTGCTAACTATTTTGCAGTTGATTTGTGAACGATCTGATTTATGGGGAGTTTATTGGAGCGTTGGTCTGGAAATCGTTCACACTAATATTGGAAACTGTGAAAACAAAGCAGGGACTCGTAAGTAAAGTACATTGGGGCAGTATTCTAGGAAGGGTAGCATAAGACCAAGTTTGTACTTAAACATTTGAATTTTACAGTGAAAAGTTAGGTGGTCCGATGGATCGGTAGTTTTCTTCTTAGTTCATTGTTGTGACCTAGGTTGTTTCCACCTAAAAATATCGTGTGTTATTATTTTATTTCTGCACTTATTTTTACACACAATTGCATGTTTGGCTGCTTTGTTTAGATTATTAAATTATAAATTAGCAAAAATTAAACCCCTCTAGGTTAATCCGGTCCATATTTTATAAACTTTCAAAAAGAATAAAAAAGATGAGAAGTTACAAGAACCAATTTGAAATCTTTCATTTACTTTTTTACAACAAAATACTCTCACATAATTACCGCACAACAATGATACACTAGACACAACACTCGAATGCACTAGTAATGTACCACAAAGTTTATGGGGCAACTTTTAAAAAAGGGGGCACAAAGTCTAGGGAGAATTTGTTTGAGTATGTCACTAGCAATGATAATGCTAGATAGTTTACGTAATGGTTTGAAATTTAGCTAAACAATTTCTAAGGCAGTTAAATTTTAACATATTTGACACGTATATATATGAATTTGTTTTAATACAAATGTACTTAAGACTTTAAAACCGATAATATATGTCTTAAATAGATATATAAACATCAAATGATATAGTTTTTGCTGTTGTCAAACTTGATAATCATCATGAAGATATTTTTAACTTCATGGATGACAAGTCATGCCATATTCAAACAAATTGGAAAAAATTAATCACCTATTTGACATTTTAAATCTTTATTTTCGACTTATGTGTTATAACGTTTAAAGTCTGGGTAACTTTGTATTAAAAGAAAATTTTATTAAGAAATTTAGATAAAATAGTATAATCATAAATTTTCTCTTTCAAGATATTTCTTAACAGAATATTAAAGAACAGAAAAATAAAAAATATACAACGTAAGAATTATGGTGGAAACTCTAAATCGGAGAAAAACTACTTTCATTGTTAAAAGACAGCTAGAGAAAAATTTACTTTGCGAAAAATTGTTACAACTACATTCTTATTAATTTTCTCAAACACCTAAAAGACAAAAATAATTACAAACCCAAGAGAATTTTGAAACAAAATTCTCCCACTCAAAAATTTCTCATACGAGTTTTTCTCTATTTTGGGATGATTAACAATGAATAAATAAAGTCATATTTATAGTTTTTAAGTTTTCATTTCATATGCCAAACATTTTTTCATTTACCAAAATTAGGCTACCTAATTTTTCCATTTTTCATTCAAACAAGATTATGTACCTTCATCTTTAACAATATGAGAAGTCACATTCTATGAATTTATTTCTAAATTAATCACCTCTTATTTTGACTAACAAATACAATATTATTTTTAATCAATCACAACAAATTCAACTATTCATATATTAAATGAATTAAAATTTGGGTATCTCAAAAGTTGTTTAGAATTTTATTGCTATTAGAGCATTGAACTTCTTACCTCATACATATATTGGAATTTTCGCTGTAATCTAAGTTGGATAATAAAATTATATCTATTGACACTACATTAGTTATAAATAATATATGAAGTATTTATTTATTTAATTCTATCAATTTAAATTCATCTGATTAATAGTTATCATATATGCTACTTGTGAAGGTGGCCATCACAAAAGAAAATAGCATAAGATCATTAAAATCAAATAATAACTTCACAGTCGATAAACAAATTAGGGTGGTTAATTTTTAAGATTTTTATTAATATGTTGTTTCTTTGTCACAAGCAGATATCAAAAGAAAAGAACTGGTCTAAATATAGGATTAAATTTATTTGAAGGATTATTTGTGAATGAATTCTTTATGTACTATTAATGTATATACTCTTAATAACGAGTCTATCACATTCTCGTACACAAGGATGAAGTGTCCACTTGATTCCCCTACGGGTGATATCTAAGCATTCCTCAAGATTAGTATGCCTCATGTTTTGGTGCGATAGTCACGGTGGTGAGTGAGACTTAGGGTAGAGAGGATGGAGGATGGAATTTGTAGCTCCAAGTATAAAGTGAAGATACTTCGTGTAATATTTGTAGTACTTTACTATTTGTATCTATTGCCATAATAATTATTCCTAATTCAACATAGTTTATAATAGTTGGTTGTGTCGGTTAATAATACAATACTATTAATTCACTATTTATAGTGGGACGGGATTCATTCTATGTGACACGATATTGTTCGCTTTGGTTCATAACTGTAAATTTAGGCAATCTATGATCATGACTTGACATTTTAATTGAATCTCATTGTTCTGCTTCTAAGAAGAAATCCCAAAATACGTTATGTCATTTAGAGAGTTCTCACTCTTTATAAGCACATCACCGCTTAGATTCCCAGGGTATGTGAAACATGTAAGCACACTGCATCATATAACTCCACTTAAGGAGTCTTATGTCCTCGTAAGAACTCAAGCCCATATGACTTAATAGGGCCATGATTCTGATACCAACTGATATAAAATGATTAATCCGTTCTCTTACAGCGGGGTGGACCTATGTGACACAATATTATCCGCTTTGGTTCATAATTTCAAGTTCAACGGGCTTATGGTCATGACTTGATAGTTTATTGAGACTTCACGGCTTTGCTTCTAAGAAGAAACCCTAAAACGTGTAAAAAACGTGTCATGTTATTCAGAGAATACTCACGTCTTATAAACACATCAACATTTAGCTTTTTACTAAGTAATGTGTGACATATGCAGACATAATACATTAGTTATTTTATATGTAAAGGTAGTTATTAGAAGAATTGGACACCAAAGGCAGAAGAGGTTTACTTTGATTCATAGTCATTGCCGGTGAATTTGAGCATTTCATGGTAAGTCGAATACACGTTAGATTAATTATGTTACTTGTAGCTGCAAAGCGAGCTTCTCCCATATTAAACTTACCGCTTTGGTTTAAACCAAATGCATTCTAGGATTGACCAAGTATTGTGAGCTGCATAGTTTAATCCTCTATAAGGTCCCTATTGTAGCCAGGAAAAATGGTCACTAAATAACTGAACATGATCTCTAATTTCAATCTCAGAATGAACTAAGAAGGTGAAGGACTTTATAAATGCTATTGAGGAACAATTTGTCAGTTCTGATAAGGCTCTTGCTAGCACCATGATGAAGGAATTCACTGGCATGAAACTTGACAATTCTAGGGTTATACGCGAGTACACTATATATGGAAACGAGAGACATAACAGCCGAACTTAAATGATTGAAAGTGGAGATATTTTTAGTACACTTCATTTTGAATTCCATTTCTTCAGATTTTGTACCTTTCAAGAACTCCTATAACACATATAAAGACAAATATTCAATTAATGAACTTTTGACTATATGTAATCAGGAGGAAGACAGGTTGAAACATGAGAAACATGAGAATGTTCATGTAGTTTTTCATACAAAGGGAAATTTAGAAAATGAAGGTTCTTCCATTAATGACAAAATCCAAAAGAACACGTGAAAGATCTACCGTACTTTTCTTAAAAATATGTTGATGTAAAAAAAGTAATAAGCAAAGGTAATTACCAATTGTGAAAAAAAAATATTATTTTCGGTTTTATACCCTCAATTTTTCATATATTTTTTTTATCAATTATTTATAATTTTTTGATAGTTGAAAAAAGAAATAAATTACTATATACAATTTAAAATAATAATAACATGATGACTGATATATTATAATCTATTTTACTTTTTAACTATAAAAAGAAGAGTGCAGATTTTTCTTATTATTTTCAACCATAAATTTTTATCTTAAAATTACTGATTGATTTGATTTTTTGGTTTCATGACTCAATTCATCAAGATTATTTATTATTAAATTTATTATAAAATACAACTTATATTTATATTATTTATATTAATGTTTCAAGAGTTAAGGTTCACACGTTGTTCTGTGACTCTTGGATTCAAGGTGATCCAAATGGTTCTATAATTGAACTAGAAAAAGAGGTATAAAGAAAGAATTTTTTTAAAATTATAATTTATTTTTATTAAATATATTTTATTATTCTGTAAAATAATTTTATCATATTTAATTTTTACTTAAAGAGTAATTTAAATATTTAGTATAAATTAAAAAAAATTAAAGTATCTATTTAATAACCTCGGACTTAAACAATGCCAGAGACCATGTGCTGCAAGACTAGTATTTCTTATTCATTTAAATAATGTAAAAAAGTAAAATAGTAAAATAAAATAAATATGCATAAAAAAATAAGGATAGTGTCATGATACAAATTATATTTTACCTTTTACTTTCCTAAAAGTAAGAAAAAGTTTTGTAGAGGTAATATGAGTTTTTTAGTACCCTTATTTAGAATAATTGTTTTTAAATTTTTTTGTCTGTTAAAAATATATAAAAAAATAACATAATTATCTTTGTATTTAATTTAATTTTTTAAATATAAGAAAATAATATATATAATATATATGTTTTTATTTTTTAATTGACATATAGAAAATAAAATAATTTTTTTATTGAATTTAAATAATAAAAATTATTATCTAATATATTATTTTATGTATTAAATAATGAAAATTTTATTCAAAATTTTGTTACAGTTTGAAATAAAAAAATTTATTAAAAAATTTAATTGAAATTTAAAATTTTACCTATATATTTATAAAAAATATAAACACATATACTATTTTATTATATTTAATAAAAAAATAAATTTATTATGTACTAACTTAATTAGAAGTTCAAAAAATAAAGTTTTGCCACAAAATAACGAGACACTTGTCCGAAAGCACGTGGGGCCACGCTTCAGCTAATAAGACCAGCCAAAAGTGCACGCGAGACAGCACGTGAGGAAAGCACGTCAGCAAGAAAACCAAACCTCTCAGCCGCTTAGGCACTCACCAGTCACCACTACAACTTATCGCTTTCAACACGTGAATGACCCATAAACGACAGGTCACTTTGTATAGGAAAGCACATGCCCCCACTTTGGCCTTTTTTTTTTTATTTACAAAAATCACTTACCTTCTCCTCTTTATTTATTTAATTCTTCCTAAGTTTCCTTTTCTTTATTTTCTTTATTCCTTTTCCCACTTTTCATAACAAACTCCTACTCTTAAATAATATATGTCATTACCTAATTTGTTTTAATAATTAAGACTTAAAATTATTAATTATCATTTTCAATTTTATTTTATAAATTTAATCATTAAAATAAAATATATATTTTATTAATTTTTTAAATAATTTTATATTAAATTTTATTTTTATTACGATTAAAGACTCATATTTAATCAATTTATATAAAATAATAATATTTTAATAAATTTAAAAGAATATAAAATTCTTAATATATTATTTTTATAATTAAAAGATTAAATAATATTTTTTTTAATTTAAATAATTAAATGATATAGATAATCTTATAACATCACAATCTGTACAGTATATATATGCTATTTTGGTTCATTTATTTGATGAAAAATATGTATATAGCTTCGATACTCAATAATGCCAATAAGGTTAATGGTGTTGTAGGACCTACTCTTATCCTCACGTGATATCGTCACGAGAAAGTGATAGCGACTTTCCACCGCCTAATTTCCTTCTTATCACGTGCTCTCACGTATCCAGTTGGTCCTATGAAATCAACATCTCATTTCATGCCCCCCTTTTTTTTTTTTTATTCTTTTTTACATTTATTATATACTTGTGTATTATCTTGTTAGCCCCATGAAAAGGTGAAATGTGCTCGAACATAGTCCCCTTGTTTTCTCGCAAGTGTCCTATTTCATATTTTGTCCGATTCTTTTCTTAAAGTTATATTTTGTCTATATATTTTGCCAAATTTATTTGTATAAATTAATTACACCATTTATATTTCTTAAATTAATACATTTTAATTATTATATTTTTAAATAATGTAACCATTTTTTAATTAAATTAATTTCTTTATAATTAAATTTAAGTTGTATTGAATTGAATATTATTAACAGAAAGATAAAAGATGTTTTAAAGTGAAAAATGTATCAAAAAATAAAAATAGAAAATAGAAAATAAATTGATCTAAAATAATAAAAATATTCATAAATATATTAATATGATAAATGAAGTGTATATGATTAAAATAAAGTGATCAACGTATTTTATTTGTTAAAATAATATTATTAAATTAAATTTTTTTTCCTTTTTTGCAATCCAAGTAAAGCACTTTTATATAGATGTGTTTTAAAAAAAGAATTTTAAGGATAATGTTTAACAAATTTGACAACTAAAATTTAATTTTTTTTAATATGAAAACTTGAATGAACAAAACTAAAAGTTTTGACACTTAGAAAAAAATGAGCCTATATAATAATATATGTTATTAATATATAATGTTTATATCAACGAAATTTGATTGTATTTGTAGGTAGTGAAGGAAACAATCGACATTAGTATTTTATGTCGTAACAACGTAATGATTTTTGGTGTCTTGTAATGCTAATTTATCAATTATTATATATATTCATCGTGTTTATGTCTCCTTCCTAACTTCCATAAGAACAATTCAACAAATTTAACATCCTCCAAGTTAAGTGTTTCTCCGTAGCTCACCTTGTATGGTGGAAAAGGTACACTACCTAGTTAAATTATGTAACATATCCGTTCGTTCTACATTTTCAATTTTTATTTTCGTTTTTCTTTAAAAGATCATTTAGTGGTCCAAACGTTTCTATTATTAAAGAGTTCATCGATTATGGTTGAAGCTGGTAACAAATGCTAATGTTTTGATAGGAAACACGACTATAAAAGGAGTGTTATGGTCCTCAAGCTCAACACATAATTCTAGTACAATACACCATCTATTTGAGTGATTTAAGAGCTTAAAAGTTTCTAATATAGAGAGTAAATCAATGTTGATCAGTTTGGAGCTTTAAGAACAATTTCAATGATTGGAGGTAAAATACTTACTTTACTTGTTTTCGATCCCTTTAGTTTGTTATTCCGCATTCTTATTGATTAATTTATGCTTAGATTTGGTATCAGAGCCAATATTGTATTGATCAATTTAAAATGATCTATGTTTTGCTCTGTTTCATCGAGCACCTTGAAATTGGGTTTTTTGAAAGACTCGATTTGGACGCATATGGAAATTATTATTGATTTCATTATTGATATTCCAATGATTATGTGAATTAAAACATGAAAAACATCATTCAAATTTTCCGTTTGCATTCATTGGAATATATTAATTAACTTTTTATTTAAAATGATATTTTTCATTCAAACTGAGATCATGAATAACTTGTAAATTCAATTATGAGAATTTTGATAAATAACGTCAGTTTTCATCGCCAAAATTGCAAGATATTATTGACGCTCCGATTGGGTTGAAATCGACCATTCTGACTCGGTTGGAGGTTGAAGATGAAGTCAAGAAATTTTTTTTGTTGTTTTTGAGACTCAAACCCATATCTCTTACGTGAAGGTTGAGCGCCTTCGCAACTGGACTATAACTAACTTGTGCTAATTTTATATACTAAAGGCTTTATATATATATATATATTCAGAATATGTTTTTTATTTATTTATTGAATTAAAAATATAATTTTGATGTGATTAATTTGTTTAACTTAGGTTTGTCATACATAGAATATTTATTATACATGTGATATTTATTTAAATAATTTTGACACATTAAAATTTATTTATGATTAAATATATTATGCTTAAATTATTTGTTTTGATATTTGTATATATAAACTATACATATGAAATTTAATTAAATAATTTATGCATAATGAAATTGATTGTTAGTGGTTCTTTATGAATATAATTTGTGCTTATATTATTTATTTTACTTGTATAATTTATTGTCATTTATTTATACATGCAATCTTAAGATAGATAATATTTATACATTTAGAATTAAATTAATATTACTTATGATTTTATGCAATAATTGAGCCTAAGGATTTAGTTAATGTTGAAGTGATTTATATAGTTTAATTAATTAGGGAGTAGCCACATCATCTTTAATTAATTAAAACTACAATAAAGTTTATTTAAGATCACATTTAGAAAATAAATATTAATTGTGATTAATAATATGTAATATAATAAATCTTATCCCACATTAAATTTTATTACATTTTAGTGTGATTAATTATGATAGAATATCAAATTATATTTTCTAATTTACCTATGGAGATTTGAAAAAAAAAATATAATTTGATCGTTTTATTGTAAAGTTAAGATGAATCTAATTGAATTAGAATTTTAGCCCGAGACAAGTTTTATATCACTATATTCATATTTTTCATGATTTACGTCGGTAAAGAATGACTTTAATTTAGGTCTCAAATTTTAATAAGCATATAATCTTTAATCGTAGCTTCATAACCTGTAAATTTTTCTGATATTCGTTATGACGTTCCTAAATTGAAAGGGATAATTATAAAGTATGGAATGAAAGAATTATTCTTCATCTAGGGTAGATGGATATTGACTATACTATTAGAAAAAATGAACCACCTAAAATTATTGAAACCAACACTTTAGCGAATATCATGCTTTATGAACAATAAGAGCGATCTAATCACCTTAGCGTGATGTTCATTAAGACTAAGATTTATGCTGGTATTCATGGTTCTATTGATCATCATAACAATGTTCGGGACCTACTAAAAGCATTAATGATTAGTTCGTCACTTCAGATAAGGCTTTAGCAAGCACCCTTATTATGAAGTTCTCTTCCTTAAAACTCACCAGTGTGAAAGGTGTGCGCGAGCACATTATGCAAATGAGAGACTTTGTATCTCAACTTAAGAATCTCTAGGTTGTGATGTCAGCATCTTTCCCAACGCATTATATTCTAAACACTCTCCCATAACAATATGGATTGTTCAAAATCTCGTACAACACATATAAGAATAAATGGTCAATTAATGAACTAATGACCATATGTGTTCAAAGGAAGGGATATTTGTTATAGAGCTTGGTGAAAGTGCAATGTTGGCTACAACACGTGGGAAAGATAAATCTCGAAACAAACATAAAGGGAAAGGGATAGTTCCATCTCAAGCTGATATTAAAAAAAAGTTAGGTGTTTCTTTTGTAAAAAGAAGGGACACAAAAATAAGGAATGTATCAAATTTCATAAATGACTTAAGGGTAAAGGGTATACGAAACCTAAGAAAGCGAGTGGGAAGTGAGCAATACATCTTATCCAGAAACAAAATGGACTCACACATAGAGGCTGTAGGAACATGCAGTTTGATTTGAAGTAGGGTTTTGTTTTAGAATTAGAAAATATCTTTTGTGTTCCAAGTTTCTCTAGAAACTTGATTTCAATTTTAAGACTTGTACCTTTTGGTTATTCCTTTCACTTTTCAGAAACATCTTTCAACTTATTTAATAAATCTGATTGTGTTGGGAATGGTATTTTGTTTGATGGTCTTTATTGCATTAATTTACGAAATAATGCCACTCATAACGCTATGCATGTTCAAGCTGGCACTAAAAAGTGTATTATTGATGAAAACTCTTCTACATTATGACATAGGAGATTAGGACATATCTCTATAGAAATGATTAAAAGATTAGTGAAAGATAGGGTACTTAGTACTCTAGATTTTACTTATTTTGAGACATGTGTGGATTGCATTAAGGGAAAGTATATTAACAAGTCAAAGAAAGATGCCAATAGGAGTTTAGGGATATTAGAGATCATACATATTGATATATGTTGTCCAGACATAGAGATATAAGTTTATAAACATTTTGTCACATTTATTGATGATTTTTCTTGATATATGTATCTCTACATGCTTCATAATAAAAGTGAAGCATTAGATCCCTTCAAGATCTTTAAGGCCGAAGTAGATAAGAAATGTAGAAAGCAAATAAAGCCCGTGAGATCAGATAAATATGGTGAATATTATGGTAGATATACTGAGAATGGATAAGCGCTAGGTCCATTTGCTAAGTTTCTTCAAGAGTATGAGATAGTTACCTAATACATTATGCCTAGTTCACCAGACTAGAATGGTGTAGTAGAAAGGTGAAACCGAACATTATTGGACATGGTATGAAGTATGCTTAACTATTCCAATCTTCCTAAATTTTTATGGACTGAAGGTTTAAAGATAAAAATGTATATATTAAATCGAGTTCCAACCAAGGTTGTCTCAAATAAGCCATTTGAATTATGGAAAGCTAGGAAACCAAGTTTGCGACATATGCGCATTTGGGGATGAATGTCTGAAGTGAGGATTTATAATCCACAACAGAAGAAACCAGACCCAAGGACCATTAATTGGTATTTCATTGGATATGTTGAATGGTCTAAGGGCTATAGATTTTATTGTCCATTTCACCGCACTAAGTTTATGGAATCAAGAAATGCAAAGTTTCTTGAGTATGACCTGATTAGTGGGAGCGATTAAATCAGGAACATAGTTTTTGATACTAATCATTTAGAGTCTCAACCTTCCACTTCAGGAGATAGATTGATTGTTGCTCACAAAACCCCTCAAGATTGTGTTAAACAAACAATCATTGAAATTCCACAAGTTGTTGACAACATTCCAAAAGATCATACTATTTAGGAGATTCTTGAAACTTTTGAACAATAAGTTGAACCATATACTTCCCAAGAAGATGATGGTGCGATATTAAGAAGATCTACTAGAACTAAAAGGTCAACAATTTCTAGTGATTATGATGTATATCTACAAGAATTTGACTGTAACATTGGAACTGAAAATGATCTTGAATCCTTTTCACAAGTCATGAGTCACAAAGAATCTGAATTGTGGTACAATGCTACGAAGGATGAGATGAGTTCCATAAAGAGTAATGGAGTCTGGAATCTTGTTTAGTTTCCTAATGGTGCAAAATCCATTAGATGTAAATGGGTCTTTAAGACAAAGAAAGACTCGTTGGGCAACATTGAGAGATAGAAGGCTAGATTAGTTACTAAGGGATCCACTCAAAAAGAAGGAATTGATTATACAGAGACTTTCTCTCTTGTATATAAGAAAGATTTATTGCGTATTATATTGGCATTAGTAGCCCATTTTAACCTTGAGATGCAACAAATGGATGTGAAAACAGATTTTCTCAACAAAGATGTAGAAGAAGAGGTTTATATGAAACAACCTGAAGGATTTCATTCTAGTAATGGTGAGCATTTTGTTTGTAAGCTTAATAAATCCATATATGGACTAAAACAAGCATCCCACCAATGGTATTATGAATTCCATGGAATAATTTCTTCATTCGAATTTGTTGAAAACCCCATGGATCAATGTATTTACTAGAACGTTAGTGAGAGTAAGATATCTTTTATAATTTTATACATGGATGACATTTTTCTTGCAATCAATGATAAGGGTTTTCTACACGAGGTAAAACAATTCCTCTCTAAAAAGTTCAATATGAAATATATAGGTGAGACATCTTATGTCATTGCATTAAGATTCATAGAGACAAACTTCGAGGCATCTTGGGTTTATCTCAAGAAACCTATATCAATAAATTTTTAGAGAGATTTCGAATGAAAGATTGTTCACCAAGTGTTACTCCCATTATGAAGGGTGATAAGTTCAATTTGGACCAATGCCCAATGAATGATTTTGAAAGAGAACAAATGAAGAACATTCCATATGTTTCTACTGTCGAAAGCCTAATGTCTTCTCAGGTTTGCACAAGGCCTAACATTGCATTTGATGTTGTAATATTGGGACAATATCAGAGTAATCTAGGTTTGGACCACTGAAGTTGCTAAGAAAGTGATGAGGTACCTTCAAGGAACTAAGGAATATATGCTAATGTATAGACGAACTGACGATCTAGAAGTAATTGGATACTCCGATGTAGACTTTTATGGCTGTTTTAATTAACACAAATCAATAGCTAGTTACATTTTTATGCTTGCCGGTGGAGCCGGGTCTTGGAAGAGTTCAAAGTAGTCCTTGACTGCTACTTCCCCTTTGGAGGCCGAGTTCATGCCATATTTTGAGGCCACATCATATGGTGTATGATTGAAGAGTTTCATTTCTAGGCTTAGAATATTTGACTTTATTTCTAGGCTATTAAGATTGTACCATGACAACTAAACTACTATGTTTATGGCTAAGAACAACAAGAGTGGTAGTCGTAGTAAGCACATTGACATCAAATACTTGACCATAAGAGAACATGTTAAGGAAAATAAAGTGGTCATTGAGCACGTTAGTGATGGACAAAATCGACAATGTCGATCCTGCAAATACTTTGGTTTTATATTTATAAAACTCTCGCAAGTTTACGAATCATTTTATAGAAAATGAAAAGTATACTCCCAAGGTCGAGCTAAGGAAGAAATATATGTGGTTTTTAATTTATTATTCAAACTTTTAAAAATGAAATTAAATCTTAAACATCTTGTCACAATGTTTTGGTTTTTGTGTTTCTTAATCTAATAACAAAAAATAAACATAGATATGGATTCAATAAACATTTATGCAAATTTTTATCATTCATAACAATGAAGTATTTATGATATAATAATTAAGTTAATAATAATTGCTCATATTATTTAGGTTATTAAAAATATAAATTGATATTTATTTATTCTTTTTTATATGAATACTACCTTTGGTGGGGTTAGATATTCTTTGTTAATTAAACAAATCAATTAACACATATGGGTAGGGTCGATAATTAATTTGGTTAATTAAATTAATTTTGTTCCTAAGAGATTAAAAATGAATCGTTTAAATGCCACCTTTGGTGGGGTTAGACTTTTTAAACTTTATTCAAGGTGTCCAAATTAAACCTAAGAATTTAATTATTCGAGTACTAACTTTTAAGTTTTAAAACCATTACTGAAAATATGTTGTTAATATATTTTTGAATAATAGTTCTTATAAAAACTTTTGAAATTGAGCTTTTCTCTAACTACCGGACGATTGTACCAACAAATAAAAAACAATACTTTAAATTAGACTAGATAATTAAACCTTAAAATCTAATTTTTAGTTTTAAGTTTTTAATGAAAAATAATATATTTCTCTCTAACATCCTTAATATAAAATCTTGAATAATAACGTTATTATTATATCATGTTTACAAACAGTTAGTTAAGTTAATTTTAATCATAAATAAATTAAATATAACATATAAGAATAAAACATAAAAAATAACTGTAAATAATTTATTTTAAAATTTATACCTTAAAAGAATCCTTACAGCACTTTGATGCTAATTCTATTGTTGGAAAACCTCTAAACAGATTTAAATTTTCATTTATTGAATCAAAAACTAAAAATTTATAAAAACATAGCTAGTTCTTCAGAAAATAGAAGAACTTTAAAACTAAAAACTAAAAAAAAAGAAAAAATTATAGAGAAAGAAATATAGAGAGAGAAAGAGTTGAGAAAATTGTTTCTTAAGGTGTGATTTTTACAATGGGAGAGATGGGATTTTTATAGGTGAGGAAAAGGCTAAAAAAGTGGAAAATATCTTAAAAAATGATGATATGCGCGTATTGGATAGGCTGGCATGCGTTTGGGTGTTGACACATGTGACTGGGTGGGATTCATGGCCAAAAATGCACTAACGTGTGTGAGATTCACGGTGTGACTGGGTGCTGATGCAAGCACTGATGCACACATGATTTAAGCATAATACGCGCATAGATTTGTAGCATGAATGGTAGTGGCTATAGTCATTCTTTTGGAGTGATTAGGCTCGCTTGTGTACGTTGTTCTGGCGTGATCCGCGAACGGCTTAGCAATTTTGTCCATTTTTTTCATTTTGTTTTTCCATTTTTTGACTTTTCCTCATTTTTTTCAACATATTTGAAATGAAAATCCCTAAAAAAATAATAAAAATATCTTTGATTCCGAGAAGACAGATTTATATAAAAATATGATAAAATCATATAAATATAAATATTTTTAATCAATTAAAGTATATTAAATCATGATAATTTTAGTACTTTTTAAGAACACATCATAACCCCTAACCAACTTCTTGCTAGTCCCTTAACAAGGGAAGCACTTAAAATAATAAAAACTAAAAATTAAACTATCTTAAATCATTTTCGTAGAATAACATGACTGAATTTAGTGTATACAAAAACCTTTAAACCTCTAGGTTGTTCTAGTGGATGATTTTGAGTCTCGTGAGGGTATTCAATAATGATACCCACAAACATTAAACTAAATAAAAAATAAAATAAGAATTTAATTAAAATTTAAAATAAAGTAAAAAGACTAAATGAAATACAAAAATATATCATGCTTATAATCTCTTTTAAATTTCATAATTAAAATCTTAAACATAGATTATTTTAACTTCATAAACATTCATGATTTATTATAATAGTTAGTTGAAAATCATTTTCATATTTTAATAAAAAATGTTTTGTTTTTACTTCACCCAATTGTAGGGTTAGGAATTTTAATTCGATTTGACTCTACTCTTCACAAGTCAATACTCTCAATTCACTGAATTCTATGGGTTCAAGCACTCATACTAAGGTGTATACGAATAAAATTTATGCCTAGAAATGAATTGATAAGTTCACATACTTATAAAAGAAGAAAAGCTCAAAATAGTGAATAATTGATATCTCATGAAAGGAATCTAATCTATAAATTATAAAGATATCATATATATTATTTTCATGCATCTATCAAACTCATTAATTAAAAATTTCAAGATACATGCCTTATAGAAATGAAGAAAGTGCAATGACTTTTTAGAGATTTACTTTCTATAACTTTCTTTTTTAATTATCCTTTTTTGAAAACTTTGTAGGCTATATCGATTATAGTATATATATTATACTATATATTATTTATCTCTCTATATCATTTTTTTAAAGTAGATCCATGTACAAATTGTACATTTTGTAGGATTTTGGTGAGGTTAATTTTGTGGCTTTTCTGTTTGATTTTGGTTTAGATAACCCAAGATATGTCTCCTTTTGGTATAATTCATGCATGAATGAGATAAATACATATACTATCAATTTCTACTTAAATTATTTAATAAAAAAATATACAACACTATATTAAGATGAGAAAATTCATACTTTCACTAGCCTATATAGATCATCTAAAATTTTGAAGAAATATAATAATTGTTTTGAGTAGAAAGAAAATATCTCACTCAACATTAAAGAAATTAAGGCTTAAATAATATCTCAGAAGGGTAGTCTCCACTCTTTGATTCCTAAACACCGATTTTGGTTTATTTTAATTCAACATTTTATCATAAAATATCAATTATGACACAAACTTACTAATTATCATATTACTTCATGATATGTTTTTAAAAATTAATTCAATAATGCAAAAGACCTAATCATTGCTTAAACTTAATTTTTAAGACATTACATTTGTGACAAAAACTTGAACACTACTCTAATTTACCTAAACACACAAATAAAGAAAATAACACATATATAAAAGAAAAAAATGAATTAAAAGAGACAATTAATATGAAAATACACAACTTAATAAACAAAATAAGGGCAGATTGTTTAAAAAAAATTTAAATTTTGCCTAATTTGTGTAACTTTTAAATCCTACCACCCCACAACCTAAAATTTACATTGTCCTTAATGTAACAAATACAAATTGTAAAAAGGGAAGGGATAGAAAAGTTACCAAATTGTTTTATGTGTTAAGGAATTTGATGTAGAATGCTAGTTGCATCCAACATCATATTTGAATCATACAAATGGATACTCTAACACATCTTAAGAAGAAATTATTTTATGCAATAAAATAAACAAAGAAAACAAATTAAATTAATAAAACAAACTAAAATGCTTAAAATAAATAAATTTTCAATGATGGGTTGCCTTCTATCCAAGGCTTAGTTTGACGTCTTAGCAAGACACATCTTTATGGTGCTAAGGATTACTCAGCCAAATGCAATCCATTTCAGTAGTGTTGTGTGGTCCTTCTAAATAAGGCTTCACACGATGCCCATTGACTTTGAGTGTTGTTTATGTCTTGGAATCCAATAGTTCTACTGTCCTATGTGAAAATACTTGGACTATTTTGAATGGTCCATCCCATATTGATCTCAATTTTCCTGGAAATAATCTGAGACAAGAGTTAAATAAAAGAACTTTCATTACAGGGTGAAGAGTCTTAGGAACTAGCCTCTTGTCATGATAATGCTTAGTACACTCTTTGTATAATTTGGCATTCTTATAGGTTTTGTTCCTAATTTCTTCTAACTCATTAAGATGGAGTAACCATTTTTCTCCTATTTTATCTAAATCCATGTTTAACTCTTTAATTGCCTAGTAAGCGTTATGTTCAAGTTCAATGGGAAGGTGGCACGCTTTCTCAAAGATTAACCGGTAAGGGCTCATCCTAATGGGTGTTTTGTAAGCTTTGCGATATACCCATAAGACATCATTCAATTAAATGCCCAGTCCTTCCTTGAAGGATGCATAATGCATTCCAATATTCCCTTGATTTTCCTATTACTTACTTCCACTAAACCGAAAGTTAGAGGATGATATGGAGTAGCTACTCTATGTGTGATTTTGTACTTACTACATCAAAGATTTTGTTTCAAAAATGGCTATCTCCATCATTTATTATAACTCTAGGCGTTCCGAATCTGTTGAATATTGAATCCTTCAAGAATTTTATAACAGCATTAGAATTATTACTTTTAGTGGGGATAACTTCTACCTACTTGGATACATAATCCATAGCAACCAAAATATATTGAAAACATTTGGATGGGGAAAAGGACCTATAAAGTCAATGACATATACATCAAATAGTTCAACAACTAAATTATATGTCAAATGCATTTCATCTCTTTTGCTTATGTTTCCTGTTCTTTGAAATTTATCACATTGTGCACAAAACATATGAACATATTTAAAAAGAGTGGGACAAAAGAATCCACACTATAATACCTCATGGGCTGTCTTTTCACCGCCAAAATGGCCCCATAATGAAGTTCATGACAAAAAGTCAGAATGCTCTTATGTTCTTCTTCAAGTTCATATCTCTAAATGACTTGATCTTGACCAATCTTGTATAAATAAGGGTCATCCCAGAAATAGTCCTTAATAGTTTTAAAGAACCCTTTTCTTTTCCTAATATGAAGTGTTAAGTCACCAAATACGAGTGACAAGATAGTTCACAATATCATTATACCATGGGGTTTGACCTATTGAAAATAACTATTCATTAAGAAAGGTTTCAAATATATCTTCATTATTCTCACCTTTAAGAGAATTGAAGTTAGAAATCAACCTAGAAAAATGGTTAGCTACTAAGTTTTCACTGCCTTTCTTATCCTTGATTTCTAGGTCAAATTATTGTATAAGTAAGACACTTCTGTATAATATTGGACTAACATTTGGTTTACTTAATAGGTATCTTAAAGCAACATGATTAGAATGCACAATCACTTTAGATCCTACTAAATAAGACCTGAATTTGTCTAAAGAAAACACTATAGCCAAGAATTCCTTTTTAGTGGTGGTATAATTTATTTGGGAGTCATTAAGTGTTTTTCTAGCATAGTAGATGAAATGCAAACACTTATCCGCTCTCTATCCCAAGACTCCTCCAATATCATAATCAGAAGCATCACACATTATTTCAAAGGGTAAAGACCAATTTGGTGCCATAATAATAGGGGCAGATGTTAGTTTCTCTTTCAAGGTATTAAAAGCAATAAGACAGTCATCGTTGAAATCAAAATAAACATCTTTTGATAACATGTTACATTAGGGATGACTTATTTTAGAGAAATCTTTAATAAATCGTCTGTAAAATCCTATATGTCCTAAGAAGCTTCTTATCCCCTTAACAAATGTAGGGGAGATAGTTTGGAAATCAGTTCAACTTTTTCCTTATCAACTTCAATACATTTGTTTGAAATTATAGGTCCTAACACTATCCTTTATTGAACTATAAAATGACTTTTCTCCCAACTAAGGGTTAAATTGCATTCAATGCATTTTTCTAAAACCAAGGTCAATTTATGTAAGTAATCATCAAATGAGTTTCCAAAGACAGAGAAATTATCCACAAAATCTCAATGAATTTTTCCACTATGTTTGAGAAGATAGACATCATGCATCTCTGGAACATGATAGGAGATTTGCATAATCCAAATGACATTCTTCGAAAAGCAAATATCCCAGAAGGATATGTTAATGTGGTCTTTTCCATATCTTCTGGTGCTATGGGTACTTGATAATATCTGGAAAATCCATCTAGAAAATAGTAAAATAAATTCCCAACATTTGATCAATGAATGGAAGAGGAAAGTGATCCTTTTTAGTATATAAATTAAGTTTTCTGAAATCTATACACATCCTTCATCGAGTGATTATTCTAGTTGGCCCTAATTCATTTTTGTCATTCTTGTACTAGTTTAGCACCATCTCCAAGTTGATCTTATGCATACACATAGTAGGAATAATGCCTCTTATATCCTCGATACTCCAACCTATAGCTTTCTTAAACTTCTTAAGCCATTTTATAATTTCCTTTTCTTGGGTTTTGGTCAAGGTTGAAGAAATTATCACTGGATAAGTTTCTCCTTCTCCCAAAAACACATATTTTAAGCTCTCAAGTAAGTCTTTGAGTTCAAGTTTTGATGGATTTGGCCTATTTACTAGATGGGGAATTGGGTAGATTTAAAAGTGTACTATATTTTGTCATTAGTTCATCACTATCTAGTTGTTCAAGGTACCTCTTAGTTTCTTTATCTAAATCTTCTTTGACCTTTTCAAGTGTAAGAGCAGTTTGAAGCTTGTCTTATATTCTAGTTCAGGAAAAGGTGCTTTGGACAAGATTATCCAAAGGGTCAACATAGAATATTTCATCGATGGAAGAAATAGAAGGAAAAGGTGAAGAATAAAAAACTTTAAAATGAACAGTCTCTCCTAAGAATGTCATTGTCAAATTTTCATCTTAGACATCAATAACAATCTTAGTAGTTTCCATAAATGGTCTACCAAGTAGTATTATGTGCTATTCGTCCAAGGCTAGATTTTATTGCATATGTAGAACCACAAAGTCAAAAATTATTACCAATTTGTCTACATGTACTAGCACATCCTCAAATATTCCCTTTGAATACTTAAGAGATATATCTACAAGTTGAAGGGGCATAATTGTGGGTTTTAAATTTCCTAAATCGAGTTGTAAGAATATAGAGTAGGACATCAAGTTTATAGTAGCACCTAAATCAAGCATTGCTTTAGTGACCTTCTTATCCCCTATAATTATGTTTATGATAAAACTTCTAAGATCTTTCAACTTGGGGGACGTTTGTGTTGAAGTACAACACTAGAAATGTCTGATACTACTACTCGCTCATTCAATTCATACCTCCTTTTATTAGTGTTCAACTCTTTGAAAACCTTGGCCTAGGAGGGCACATTCATGATCACTTCTAATAATGGTAAATTAATATTTACTTTAGAAAACATATTAAAAAGATCATATAATTTCTTATCTTGTTTGGATTCTTTCAACCGGTGTGGAAAAGTTACTTGCAACTGGTGTGGTTATGTTGTCTTTTGAATTTTGGGGATGTCAGTTGACTCCCCAATGTGTTTTTTTCAGAAGGCCTGTCAAATTTAACACTTGTCTCTCCTTTTTACGAGACTAGAATATCACCTTTTTTGTAACCTGAACTACAAGGTAGATCTTTAGAGATTTCAAGTAAACTAGTATTGACTATCTTACCACTTCAAAGGGTTCTTACATTTTGTGCTTGTTTGGGTTGATTGGGAAACTTTCCTGGTTCTTGCCTTTACATTTGTTCAGCTAGTTTCCCAACTTTAGATTCAATCCTTTTAACCAAAGCCTCTATAGTGTTCAACTTTTGATTATTCATCAATTGGTTGTCGTGACTAACTTGAATAAAAGCATTGAAGCTATTTTCTAAGGTTGGATTAAAAGATTGATTTGGTGGGTAAGGGTGCTTTTTATTTGGCCTTAGTGTTTGACATTGGGTGTAGGCTTGGTAATTGTTTTGTGTCCAATGATGGTTAGGGTGGTTATAGGTGTTTGGATGATACCATTGAAAAACACACTTCACACACCTCTTGATTTGGAATTTCGTAGGTAGTGAGAAGTTGCACTTTCTTAGTCAATTCAGCAAGTTGCAAGGTCATCTCATTATCGGAGCTAACTTCATTGACTCAGGCTCTCCTTCTAGTACTTATTTGTTGGGAATTAGAACCCAACAACTCATAAAGATTATAGGTTTCCTCTATGGTCTTATACATCATAAAATAATTGGTTTTGTAGTTGTAATGGAGATCTATGATGATGACATTGAATGAAAAAGAGTTTGAATATTTCCCAAGCTTTATGAAAGGGCTCTTCATCCATTTGAGAAAACATTGCTTTCTTCATCCTTAGATCAATAGTCTTTTGATGAGAACAGAACCTACCTATAAACTTTTCATAAACTGCCTCCCAAGTTGTTAGAGAACCCGACTGTAGAGTAATGAACCATAACAAAGCTTTATCCTTGAGGATGTAATGAGAATATCTCATCCTAAGCTGATCTTTAGTAATTCCTTGTAGTGGAAAGGTTTGGACAATATCATAGAATTATCTAATGAAATATAAAGGGTATTCATTAGGGACATCATAAACTGCCTCCCATGGCTATTTGTAGTTGAAATTGATCCTTTTCCTCTTACGTTTCAAAATTTAGCTCCTAAAAAATAGTAGAAGTCTCTAAGAAAGATTTCTCACTTGACAAAATATACAGGCTTAAAGAAGAAAGATGTAGGAAACATAATTTTATTTTTTAGAGTGAAAATCTAAGTTAATTAATTTTTTTGTTTTTGTTTTTTATGCTAAAGAATGGACACAAATTTTGAAACAAATGAATGTATACTATTTCATTTGAATTTTATTACACACATTCTTAAAATAAAAATAAAACAAAATAAACTAAAAGAAAGGAATATACAATAATGGGTGACCTCCCACTTAGGGTTAAAAAATTTCGTCAAGACGTTGCTTAGAGATTGCAGAATGACAAGCTCAATGTCTCCCTTTCATTTTATTTGATCCAATTTGACCATTCAGTTAGTCTTTGCTTTGTTTTTGTAAATGCCCAACTAATTGTTCCACTTGAAATTCCATCTATTTGATAGAAGCTTCCATAGAGTCCAACCGTTGATTAGTTTTAGACCGATTATCTCTACAAACTAGAATAAAAGAATTCAAGATGTCCTCTAGGGTTTTTTTTTTGCGAATGCTTCTTGGAATGGGTTGATGGAATTGCTACCCTATCTGATTTGAGCTCTGAAAAAAAAGGGTTTTTCCTCTAGGAGAAGTTGGGATGATTTCTCCACCCAAGTTTGTAGGTATTTTAATTGGGGTCAAATCTTGGTCTCTGTTGATATGCTCCCAAAACATTAACCTATTCAGGTCTAGTTGGTGCTTCTCCTTCATATATATAGGCTTCAATACCATGTTCTATATTGCTACACAAACGATAATGTTCATTGTTGGTGTTGGTTTGCGTAATGAGAAGGGCAATTTGCTTGGTCAATTGAACATGTAATTGTTGAACTTCATTATTGGAATCAATTTCATGAACTCAAAATTTTCTCACACGTGAGATTTTTTGTTAGGAATTAGCACCCAACATCTCAAAGAGGTTGTAAGTCTATGAAGTTGTCTTCTCTCTCATTTCGGTAGTATTTTCGACAATGAACTAGCATTGTTGTGTAATTCCATCGTAAAATATTTTGTTCTGCAACTGCAGGGGAAAGCTGTGATAAGGGCATTGAGTGAGGAACATTTTGAACCTATCCCGAGCATCATGGAATGGTTCTCCTTCCATCTGAGAGAAATTAGCAATCTTTGCTCTCAACTCTGATGTTGTTTTGGTGGGAATAGAATTTTCCCATGAATTTGTTGTAAACTTTCTCCCATATCATCAAAGAACCTGAGGGAGTGACATTAATTAAGCTTTGGCGTTGTCCTTCAAGTTATAGGAGAAACATCTAATTCTAAGCTGATCCTCGTTTAGAATATTTAAGGGGAAGGTTTGGATTGTGACATAGAAGTCCCTATGAGACTGAAAATGAACCATTTAAATGCAAAATTTGGTGGGGTTAGACATTTTAAACTTTATTCAAGGTGTCCAAATTAAACTTAAGAATTTAATTATCCGAGTACTAACTTTCAAGTTTTAAAACCATTACTGAAAATATGTTTTCAATATATTTTCGAATAATAGTTCTTATAAAAACTTTTGAAATAAAGTTTCCCTCTAACTACTTGGGTGATTGTACCAACAAATAAAAGAAAACTATTTTAAATCAAACCGGATAATTAAACCTTAAAATATAATTTTCAAATTTAAGTTTGTAATAAAAAATAATATATTTTTCTCTAACACCGTTAATACAAAATCTTGAATAAAAACAAAATCAATTATTTTATATAAATGTTTTACCTATTTAATATTTTGCAAGCATAAATTTTTTATTATTATACCATGTTTACAAACAACCATCCATGTTAATTTTAATCACAAATAAATTAAATATAACATATAAGAATAAAACATAAAAAATAATTGTAAAGAATTCATTTTAAAATTTATATCTTAAAAGAATCCTTACAGTACTTTGATGCTAATTATGTCGGTGGAAAACCTCCGAACGGATTTACATTTCTGTTTATTAAATCAAAAGCTAGAATTTACAAAAACATAGCTAGTTTTTTCTCAAAAAGAGAAGAACTTTAAAACTAAAAACTAAAAAAAAACTTTATAGAGAGAGAAAGAGTTGAGAAAATTGTTTCTTAAGGTGTGATTTTTACAATGGGGGAGATGGGATTTTTATAGGTGAGAAAAAGGCTAAAAAAGTGGAAAATATCTTAAAAAATGATGATATATGCGTATTGGACATGCTAGCATGTGTTTGGGGCACTAACGCATGCGATTGGGAGGGATTCACGAAGTGATTGGATGTTGATGCATGTAGGATTTTGGCATAATGGGTGCGCGGATGCTCCTTAAATTACGGTGTGAGTGGGCGTGGTTGTAGTTGTTCTTTCAGCGTGATTGTGCGCGCCTACGCGTGTTGTTCTAGTATGGTGCGCGCGCAGTTGGGTAATTTTGTCTATTTTTCCATTTTTTCCATTGTTTTTAATTTTCCTAATTTTTTTCAACATACTTATGATGTATAGCCTCTAGTATTATTCTTCGATTCTTTAAATTATTTTTGAAGCGAAAATACCTGGAAAAAAATTAAAATACTCATGATTTTGAAAAGTCAAATTTATATAAAAATACAATAAATTTATATAAATATAAATATTTTTAATCAATTAAAGTAGATTAAATCATGGTAATTTTAGTGTTTTTTAAGCACTCATCAGTTAGCATCGAGTTGATGATTGCTGATCCTTTGGTTAAAGGCATGCCACCTCTGAAATTTAAGGATCATGTAGAGAAAATGAGAATTGGTTCCGTTTTGTAAACTATATATAAAGTTTTGTACTAAAACTCTTATATATTATGATATTTTCTTATATTCATATGCACCTTAAGTGATTTGAGAAAATATATTTTGTATAAGACTAAGAATAAATATAGGATTTCTTAATTAAGTTGAACGTTTGGACCAAGTGGGAGAATGTAATTGATCCGTTCGTTCTCCATTTTCAATTTCCATTTTGGTTTTTCTTTAACGGATCATTTAGTAGTCCAAACGTTTCTATCACTGAAGAGATTGTCGGTTATGGTTGAAGCTAGTAACAGATGTCAATGCTTTGATGGGAAGTATGGTTGTAAAATATGTGTTATGGTCCCTAAGCTTAACACATGATTCAAGTACAATACACCATATATTTGAGTGCTATTAAGAGCTTAGAAGTTCCTAACACATAGAGAGAATCAATTTTGATCATTTTGGAACTTTAAGAACAATTTCAATGGTTGGAGGTAAGATAATTGTTTTACTTGTTTTCGATCCCTTTAGTTTGTTTATTCCGCATTTGGGTCGATTAATTTAGTTTGGAGCTTTAAGAACAATTTCAATGACTGGAGGTAAGATATTTGCTTTACTTGTTTTCAATCCCTTTAATTTGTTTATTCCGCATTTGAATCGATTAATTTATTCTTATAAATTATTCATTATTATTTGAATAAATAATGATATAGATTTAAAATTAATTAAATGTTAAATTAATACAATAATTTTTTTATAAAAAAATAAGTATGCAATTTTTTTTAATTAGAATAGTAAACAATATGATTGGTAGAATATAATACTATCTTAGAAAGGTTGATGGTAACAAGTGCTAATTAAAATAGAAAAATGTCGCAACAATCTATTAATTATATATAAGTTATAGCATTTAGGTTTACAAGTTTTGTTTTTAACATCTTAATCCATCAGCTTAAGTGAACATAGATCATAGTTAACTTTTTATGATTTCTAATATTTTTTACCTGTATTTGAAAATTAAAATATTAACATAAATAATTATTGAATTAGTTTTTTTGATAATTTGTTTTATAATAAAATATAAAAAAATTATAAACTTAAATACTTCATTTTAAAGAGATGATAAATTGAATATTTATTTTTAAAAATTTATATTTATTATTAAACGAAAATAATAATATAATATAATTATAAAACGTAAATATTTCAATATAACATATTATAAAATAAATTATGTATTTATTTATAATTTAATATTAATTCGAATTGGATTAGATATAGCGTATTATAAAATCTATTAATTTGAATCCAATTCGAATTTGAATGAATTGTATAATTTTAATCCGAATTTGATCCGTTTATAAAATTTATCAATCGAATCTAATGCGAATCTAACAGATTAAATTAGACTTTTTAATTTAAATAAATTAATCAGATTATTCACTTACTCTTATTAGCTATATAATTGAATAACAATTATTATTATCTTAGATAATTAAAATTGTACTATAAATGTTTATTTATTTATTAAAACTTTTTTTTATAATTATAGGTAAAGGTATAATAAAAACGTTATCACTGCATACATATATATCATGTAGTTATCAAAACTTTTATGTATGAAACAATTTTATTTAACTCCAAAAACACATTACTATTGAAATCAAAGCTGTTCTTTTAATTTAAACAACTTTCTTAATATTTATGATGCATGTATGATATAATTATGAAGCCTGAAACAATAGACATTGAATAAATCGACGGTTATTCTTTTTTCACATTTCTTTTATTTTGTATTTCATCCATTCAAATAAATAATATAAAATAATTAAATTAAAAAAAATAAAAATATATTAAATTAACGTAAAAATCAATAAAAAAATATGTAATAAGATTCAAAACTTTTTCTTTAGTCCTTTCAATTCTTCAAAAAACTTTCGATCAATAATATGATTTTCAATCCAACTTAATTATTCATGTCTTGAGATTTTTATGTTTTGAATTATAAAAATAAGTGAACGAAAAATATAAAAACTAGATTTAAATATAGGAACAAAATAAACAAAAAACGCAATATAATATATCTAAAATCACCATTAGATTAAAATTTATGCGAAAAATCATAGTAATTAACTAAATCAAAATTTAAGTATAATGTATAATGTATAGGTTATAATCTATATTTATTGAAACAAACTAAATTAAATGGAGGATCTATGGAATAGAGTATTTATGTAATAAAAAACTCTCTGATAAAAAAATGAAGATAATTATTTAAAAAAAAATGAGGAAGAAAAAAAAACTAAGGCTGAGGTGCCCACAATTATTTTTCACTTGATTTAAAATAGTTACAAATTTTTGACTATCAACATTTTTTCAACAAAATAGATAGAGAGAAAGAAACTCTAAGAAAAAAAGTGGGCAAGGTTTAATTTTTATTTATTTATTTATGAAATTGGTATAGATGGATACTTTGCTTGTAAATGTTGTTTAGTAGTTTTGTTACGGAGAAGGGGTTTTAATAAGATAAAGTCTTTATAAATAATATTTTAATATTTTATACAATTTAATAATTAATATGATTTATTAGAAGAATAGTTTAATTATTTAATATTTTTCTTCTAAATACAACCAATTTAACTTTTATTTACTTTTTTATTATCATTTTTAAAGCTATAAAAAACAAATAAATAATCCGATAAATCTAACATAATTTTGTAATTGATTATACCATAAAAATATAAAATATTAGAATTAATATTTAATCAACATATTTTTAAGATTAACCTAAAAAAACTAAATTAAAAAACACCTCAATTTAATCGAATATCGACACTATATATATATATATATATGTATGTATGTACAAGCATAAATAAGGCAAATAATACAAAGAAAATGTTTTAGGACAAGAGGAGTGGGAGAGTAGGAGAAGTAGCTAGAAGACAAAACCACAAGGGATGGATACACGTGATAGATGAAGGCTCACGTATCACATATTTGAATCCCGATTTTAAGAATAATACTACATATATCAAGTTTTTGTAAAAATTAAATGATGTGTCTATTATCACATGTTTGGTTGATTGAACTATAATGAAATTAGAAATGATTCATTCAAAAGTTATGTTTGGTTGGGTTGAAAAGTGAAAATGTAATGAAATCGATTCTTAAAAGAGAAAGAATCAGAATTTCTTCTCCCTCTTAAGAAATCATGATTTCATTCCCATCTTAATTTTTTTTTTCAATTTTACCTTAACTCCAAATATAACTCTACACCATAAACCCTAAGCCCGAAACCCGAAACCCTAAATCCTAAACTCTAAACCCTAAATTCTAAACCCTAAATACTAAATCCTAAACCCTATTTAGAAAAATAATAATTTTAGCCCTAAACATTAACCCACAAATATAACCCAAAACCCTAAACACTATTTATAAAAATAATAATTTTAACCCTAAACCTTAACCCATAAATATAACCATAAGCCTAAAATCCTAAACCCAAATCCCAAATCTCAAAACTCTAAATCCTATTTAGACAAATAATAATTTTAATCCTAAACCTTAACTTATAAATATAACCCTAAACCCTAAATCTCAAATCTTAAAACCCTAAACCCTAACCCACAAATATAACCATAAACCCTAAACCTTAAACCCCTAATTCTAAAATCCTAAACCCTAAACCCTAAATCTCAAATCTCAAATCCCAATTCCCTAAACCCTAAATCCTAAATCCCTATATCTCAAATCCCAAATCTCAAAACCCTAAACCCAATTTAGAAAAATAATAATTTTAATAATATATTTTAGTTTTAAGTCATAATTATTTAGAAAAATAATGATTTCAATAATGTATTTTGTTTATCGAAAAAATAATAATTAAATGATATTATTTAAGTTTGACTAAATATAAGGGTATAAAGGTAATATAAAGTATTTTTCATTTCATTCCAGTTGTAAATCAAACATTATAATACTGATTTCTTCTTTGATTCTGGTGGTCAAACCAAACAAAGATGTTTCCTTTCTATTCCATTTCATTCCCATTCCCATTCTCATTCTTATTCTCGTTCTCATTCCATTCCATGAACGAAACGCCACCTTAAGGTTTACCAAAATATCTGATCATTTCAAAAAAAATTATTGAATTCAAAATATGGATTGATTTAGATCCACTTTTGCATGTTTTGAAAGAATTCAAAAAATTTGACCGAATTCAAAAAATTAAATGATGTGTCTATTAGGGTTTACCATATTTTGCATATTTGGATTTTTTCTAACAGTACTTGGAATAAAATCTTGAGTTAAGTAAGAGACGGGGGAAATGCAGATGATAAGGTGGAAGAACTATTAACTCAACTAGAGGAGTAGTAGACCACCATTTTTTGATACCAAAAGGTGGCCTAAAACATGCCAATTCTTAAGTCTCCAAATTTTATTGCAATTTGCTTCATGTTGGAATTTGAGTCTTATAACATTTGAATCTTATAAAAAAAAATTGGCCGAATTCAAAAAAAGTGGATTGATTTAGATCCACTTTTTCATATTTGGATCGAATTCATATTTGGATCGAATTAAAAAAAAGGCCAAATTTGATCTTTTAAGTTGGTGGAATGTTCATTCCTCAAGATTTAAGATTTTTTCTTTGATAACTCGAGTTGTATTGGCCATATCAATATCTATTATAGCATCTGAATATGCATTCTCCATGGTGTTCGTATAATTAGTCCATATAAGAGTTCCTTATCTTCTAAAATTGCGTAATCCTTGATTTGCACTCAAAATTGGATTCATTCTTCTCCAATCATTGATATCCAAGAGTTAATTTATGAAATTGAAGCTCTAGAATCAGGTATATAACATAAAACTATCAAATATATAGTTTGAATGTATATAGATTTATTCATTATCATATTTTATGAAAATGAAAGTATTTTACATATTATTGTGTTTATTATTAGCTTATTTATATTTCTAACTTTTCAATTTTCCATCATGCAGATGTTTTGGATGGTATTGGATGGTATTAGTGACTTAAATCTTGAATAGTTATCTCAAGTAGTTCATGTTGCTATTATTGTTTGGGGAGTGAAGCTTTGGAAGAGATAACACTTTAAAAGTTTTAATTTATTTTGATGTAGTTTGAACTTTAATATTAAAACTATGGATATTTGGAGTTAAATTATGTAATTGATGTTGAACTTTTTTCTTTTGGATAATTTTTGTTAAACTATTTTTAATCATGTTGTCAATTGAATTTGTACATATAATATTTTTATTTTAAAATTTCATTTTATAGGTTGAAATTATGATTTGACCATATCTGATCTGATCTATTTGATCAGATTGATATTTACATCGGATCAGATTCACATTCAATAATTTATAATTTATTTTGATCAAATTAGATTCAGATTGTTTTAAAATTGACAGTTTCGAACCGATACTAAGCCCTAGTGTTTATATCAAATTTAATGTTAAAAAAAGATAAAATATTAAAATAATTATATTATGACATATTTGTTGAGGGATGAATTAAGCTATTATAAAATAAGAAAATATAAAATATAAAAAATATTAATAATAAAAATAACACTCAATATTAAATAGGATTTATTGAGATGACGTTCAATACTGAACGGATATAAATGACTATAGTTAAATTTGACTAACGTTTAATTAAATTATGTTTAAAATGAAATAATGTATCAGACTCTTTTTAATAATAAAAATATATGAGATATACGTGAAATATTTTTTATAATTATAAGTTTTAAAAATAATATTTTTGTTATTTTTTTTAAAAATATTTTTCTTTAGGACAACTTCACCAATTATCTTCCCAATTTTCATGTATTTCATACGAATATTTCTATTTATCACAAGGTTAATTATAGATTAGAAAAAAAAAAAATGAACATTACGATTTTAACAAATGAGTATATGTAATATTAGTTAAGGTTGTGCTAGTCTCATATCTCTCTCTTTCTCACACTAAATGAAAGGATGAGGTCCATCACTATAAAATAACATGCGAAAAATGAATGAGAGCACTATTGAACTACTCAATATCATTAATATATCACTTTTCTAACGATTCAGAACAATTTAAAAAAAATTAATTAATAATCAGATTTGTATGGATATCATTAATGTTGCTTCCCCTATATAACAATACTCTATATCACGCAGATTTCTATTTCACGTGTCGAAAAAACTTGCCCTCTCTTCTCACTACCACCCTTAACATTTTAATATTATTATTTTTTTACAAACATTTATTTTAATATTTATATTATGTTTAAGTTTTCAATTTAATACTTTTATTATTTTTTAAAATTGACTACTTATGTTATTATACTCTCTTTCAATCAATTAATTCATTCAAAAATATAAAAAAAACTCTAACAATTATCTAATTTCTCTCATTCTAATAGGGATATGAATTTTAGATACATGTTAAGATTAGATTATTATGAAAGAAAAAAAGATATTTCGTGGATAAAGAAAATAATTTTTTTAAATTTTTGAATAAGTTGATTAAAAGAGATTGTAATAACATAAGTACTTAATTGTAACAAAAGATAACAAAAATAGTAAATTACAAATTCACATCATATAAGTACCAAACAAATCTTTGCACTTTTTTGTAAAAAAAATGTGTAATTATGATACATATTTTTTACTTTTATAAATTAAATATATTAATCACTTTATTTTAAATATTTTGATAATTTTACTATTATATTTGTTAACAAATTAGTTATTTTAGGTCAATTTTAATGATTTTATTTTTCACTTTTTTAATTTTTTTTAGATATTTTTCTTTTAAAGCATCTATCAACCATAATTAATAAGCTTAAATTCGATGTAATTTAACTTTTTTTAACAAAAAAATAATAAAAGAACTAAAATTGGTTAAAAGTGATTAAAATGTCCAAAAATACAACAATAAAGTTACTAAAGTGCATGAATTTTTTTTTAAAAAGTGGCTATCTAACAAATTTATAGAAATTGTAAGAAAAGATAGGGATGGACAAACAAGAATTTACTTTGTATTAAAATTAGAATGACTCAAAATTACAAGAATAATATAGACTTTAAATTTACAATGAAAATAAAGAAGCAAAAAAATAAAAGAAAGATTGAGTCCCATATTACACGGTTATCTAAAGATATTTTTTTTTTCTCAAATAAGTGTACGAGAACAAAAAAAAAACTTCCCAATATAAAATGATCAACTAGCACTGTTTGAAAACCACCAAATGCTACTTTGATGATCTGAAAAATGTGCATGTACTTTATCACCCTTAAGCCTAGCTCTAGAATGATTTTTTTGATGGAATTTATACACTACCAGAACTAAGATTTCTAAAACATATAATAAATCATTAATTTAGGTAATGATTTGTGAATCAAAGAGAAATTAAAAATGCCTATAATTAATTTGAGCAGAATAATTGTAGAGTGAAGAAGCATAGAGAAAATAACAATAGCTCTCCAAAACTATATATTTTGTGTCTCCTTAAAGTGAGCCAATATATATATATATATATATATATATATAGATTTTGGATTGATAAACCTAGATCTCAATGAAAAATATTAAAATAATCGTATTAGGTTTTTAAAGAACTTAATTGAAACAAGGGTATTATACAAATTCACACAAGGGTCAATTTAAAAAAATGATTCTAAAGTCACGTTAAATGCTTGCTTGCTTGATCGATCGAGTCTCACAGTGATCAAGATGTGCTAAGAATTTGATCAAGAGTACTTGATTAAAGTCGATCTAAGTTTGATCAATCGAGTAAACATCGAAATAACCCAAGAAGGACTTGACAGAATTCGATGGAAGCTTGAACGATCTAACCACTTGATTGATCGATTCTCTTAGTCTATCAATCGACTAAAGCAAACATTAGCACCAAAAGTAATTCTAAGTGTTATGAATATGTGCTAGGGAATGCATGAGTGCAATACTATGTGTGATAGTTATGAATGATATACCTGAGATATGATTATCCAAAACTTGAACTCTTCAACTTAGCTTGATGGATTTGATAATGAGCCTAAAATCTAGTTATAAATAATTTTTTTTATCCACAAAAATTGCCAACTACAAATAACTTTATTAACTTTATTAAATATTATAGCAGTAACATTAAACTTAAAAATCCAATTAGAAGCATATCTTTTTTCATAAATATCCTTTTTGTCAACACAACCTTACTCGACTCAAAAACATTTATAAGCCATATTTATTTAATAACAAACCCATCATTAGTTTTTTTTTTAAATCTCTCACACATACAACACATTATTTAGAGTCAGATCCTTTTCAAAGGTCATTTTCAATATCACTTTTCCTTGCCTTTCAACAACAAAGGTTGAATAGTTTCTCATGAATAGTTTTTTACCATCCTTGATTGATTTAAATGTTAAAAAACTCATTGTCTAAAAAAATATGCTTGATTAAATCTATATCAATCCACCACTTCTTTGGATTATACTTGACTAGGCTCACATAAAAAAACAACTACAAATCAGTCAAGATTATAAACATCAGGAAGGATGTCATCAATCATTTTGGCCTTATGGTTTTTGTTTCTCCTTGGAAACTTACAATCTAGAGATTTGTGTCCTATATTTTGACAGTTAAATAAAATCTCTTTGAAGCTTAACTTCTTAAAAGTAGCTTCCTTAGGTCCCATTTTTGACCCTTTACTTAGCTTGCTCTTATTCTTGTACAATTGTGCTTAAAACTTTTACCATGCTCTACTAGATTATCCTTGGGTGTTGATGGATATAACCTCTATTAAAAAAACTTTTGTCATCTTCTTCCACCTTAAATACGATAAGCAAGTCCTTTATAGACATTTCCTTTTGTTTATGCTTAAGGTAGGCTTTGAAATCTTCTCATGAAGGGGAAAATTCTTGATAATAATGACAACTTGGACCATCCTTACATCTTGTAACTCCATTAAGATATCTTAAAGTTCATGCACTTTATTGCATACTATTTTGGATTCCTCCATCTTATAATCAACAAAATGACCCAACATAAAAGTTTTAGTACTGATATTTTCCATTTGATACTTATGGTCTAATGAATCCTATAAGTCTTTAACCATCTTCTCCTTACAATATTCATTGTAAATAAAATTAGTTAGGATATTTATAATGTAGTTTCGACATAGGTAATCAAAATGCTTCAATAGAAATAGCTAATTGAAAATTAAAGTAGTTGATTGAGAATCCTACCTAACCTCAAGTTGATTGAGAGCTTCTTCTATCAAGAATCTTTCCAAATTTTAGGTGGTAAGATAAAATATCACCATACTTTTTCACTTATTGAAGTTTAAGCTATTACACTTCTCCAATTTCTCTACCACAACACGATTTAAAGAAACCAAAACTAGTACATTCGGGAAATCCTATGAGCCATCGAAGACCTTATCATTTGGTTTATAGCATAATCAACCACAGTAGGGTCATGAATATTCACAGTTTGGCTCTTAGGTTGAGGCATATGATAGTCATTTTTGATGCTATAATCTCTTATTTTCTTTTATGCAAAAAGAATTAAAAACCAAATTTTAAAACCACCAAATAATGTTTTAGTTTATATATAAATCAAGTCCATAGAGTTAAAATAAATGAATCAATCAATAGCAAAATAAATTGACTAATTAATATTTGAAACTCATGCATAAATTAAAAAAAAAAGGAAAATAGGCTAAAAGATCCATTTTATTATTTGTAATGTAGTTTGGACACCCACCTACATATTATCTAAAAATATCAATTTTACCCCAAATAATATATTAGACACTTAGACATATGTCTAACTTGACACAATATAGTTGAACATGTGTTCATATCAAAGCCAATGACCTTATTTTGGGACATATGTCCAATTTTATATAGCATAGTTTGATAATAATCCAATCAAGTATAAGAAAAAATGCAAAGAAAATATGTTTAATCAGATATTCAAATATATATTAACACAAATCAAATCAATATATGATCATGAATTATGCTCTATCTGTGATAATTAATTGGATGTATACATGTGATGACATATATGATTGTGTTGGGAACACAATGTGTATTTACTATATCATGTAATAAACTTTCATATGCAAATCATTTTAGGTGAAAATATAATTAATTAAGCAAGACTTGAATTGTACTACTATCTTATCATAATGAATGTCTAGTTGGACATATGTCCATCTAGACACAATAGAATTGGACATATATCCAACTAAAAACCAGGAAGTTTCAAATTATGTCCAATATGGGCCCATCGAGTGAGATTACCAATCAATTAAAATCCTACAAGTAAGATAATTGTATAGTTTAGTTGAACATGTATTCGATACGAATATGACGATTTAAGTTACATGTCAATTAAAAGTTGGTCAATTGGTCATGCTTCTAATTTAACTTCAATTAATTTGATCATTGACAAATCAAAATTTGATTAGTTGGATAACTATTCTGTTTGGTCGGTCAAGTGTCTAACTCTACTCCGGTAAGTAGGGTCACATGCTAACCAAATTCCAGCATATTGGACAACTTTCAATTTCTTTTGACACATGTCCAATTTAGTTCCAACTAGTAAGGTCACCATTTGATTAAAATATGATTAGTTAGACATATATTTAACTCAGCTTCGATGAGTAGAGTATCTAACCGACCAAACTCTTACTAGTTAGAAAATTGTCCAATTTAGTTGGACATATATCCAACTTAGCTTCGACAAGTAGGGTCATCAACTAACCAAACTCTAGCTAGTTGAACGACCGCCAATTATGACTAATCAAATTAATAAATATCTAGTTAAAATTAAATCATAATTCATGAGTAAAAATTAAGAATATTTTGTCACTTTTTGTAAAAAATAATAATGATAGGGTGTCGTATCTATTTTTTTTATTAATATAAGATCATCTAAGTATATAACCATAAAATAAAAATAAAAATGAATAACCTTTAAATGGGGACAACTAGCTATTAATACTATTAATTGTAAAAAATAGAAGATGAAATTAGACAGTATAGAAGGACAACAAAATGAACATATGACAATCACATGTCTTCATCAACATGGATTTATTTATCTTTTTACATATAGCTTTTTCCAATGAAGAACCAATTTCTACAATTTTGTCCCATTCTGTGTTCTTTAAACCAACACCATATATAGCATTTCATTCTCCTTCTCATTTTTCTCTTATCCACCATTGGTCGCGCTAACCTTTCTTGTGGCTCACACTGTTCACCTTTGAAAAAAAACTCTTTTATTGATTCAACCTCCATTGTCCCTCTTCGAGTCAAAAAAATCTTAGAAGAAGGTGCTTGTTAAGGTAATTGTTAGATTTATGTTAGTATTGGTGATATTTGTGAAATAAAGAGTTTATAGAAACTATCGCACCCCAATGATCACATATTAGGTATTTTTCTATTCCCGTGCTCGTTAGATTACATGTTAAAGGCAATAGGAAAAATATGAATTTGAGCCATTTGATCGATCGAGTAATAAAGTTGATTATTTTGATTTTAATATATGACTAGATAGATTGAGGGATATACTCGAATGATCCACTTGTGTTTAAATATTAGTTAAATGTATTTTTGATCGATTGAGTGGATGTTTGATTGATAAATAAATGTACTCAATCGATCGAGCAATTAAGTGGACCGATTGAGTAACCAACTATATGATTTTAAAACTCATTTCTAGTACGCAATGGATTGGTTTTTTTATAGTATTATCCTTATTTATTAAACATGTTTTAACTGATTTTATGGACAATATGGTATTTACAACTTAACCTAATGTGCTTAAAAATATTCTATAAATATAAAGCTAAGCACACTTTTAGAAAAATCACGCAAGAGATATTGTCCTTATTCTCTTCAACTTTTATTCACTCTCTTATTTTGCTAAAACTATTGAAGTAGGATTTTTCATTAAGCATAACCACAATTATTTAGTGTTAATCTTTTAGTTGAAAATGGTACCATTTTTATTAGATCATGGGACACAAGTTTATCGAAAACCTAGTCCAGATCTAAATGAATATTTTGTTAAAACTGTGATCAAAGAGTGGCTTGTAAATAGGTTGCTTAAGGGAATTATTTGGGTGGATAGTTTGAGCCTTGACATCGTAACTGAATACTTTTTTTCATAGTAGATAGTTAGGTGGTTTGAGGACCGATGGGTTTTTCTCTTAGGTCATTGGTGTGGCCTAGGTTGTTTCTATCTAAAAATATCGTGTGTTGATATTCTTATTTCTGTATTATTTTATGTACACGTGATTGGTTGTTTTTTTCTTAAGAAATTTTATTTTACCATATTTTCGTTGACTAAATATTTAGAATCATAACTAAATGAACCTTCATTGGTATCAGAGTAGTGACTAGATACACTTAGTGTGCCTAGGACCTTGTTATGGATCATTTAAGCAAGGGTTCATATATAACTCGTGCACCTTACTTTGATGGGTCTAATTATCTATATTAGAAGCTTGAATAATCAAAAAGCGGTGTGAAGAGTTCACCATTGGAGCTAAAAATCTAAAAAAATTATGGATTATGAAAAACCTGTTGGAAATAAGATAGGATTCTACACTATCATCTTTAAAAACAACCAAGTTTGTAAAACCTTCCACCTCTTATTTTTCTCAGGCTATACATACAACTTCAACATCAAATACTATTGTGGTAAGGTCTTCTAACCCTACTTCTAATGATAACAATATTAAAGGAAAAAAGAAAAGGACAAAAGTTTTTACATCCATAAAAAGAAAAATCGATAATTGGTTATACAAAAAGAAAATAAATAACCAATTCCTTACAAAAAAAATAATACAAGAAAGGAATACAAAAAATAATATTAAATTTCTCTCTTCATAAGTAAATCTTATTTTATGCAAGTATGAATCTAGCTGTAATGTTTTTATGATAGGTGACACTCATTTTTTTTGAATCTTGAATAACTGATCATAAATGAACAAATTGACATCCTATTGCAATTTCAACTTATATTTTACTTTTTATGATTGTCGATATGTCACCATATATGTTAGTATGTTTGTGTGTCTTGTCTACATATATTTATGTCACACTTTGAACAAAATTAATATCATAATTTGTGTACTATTATATTTATATTACGTTAAGTCTACTACACTCAATTAATATATATATATATATATATATAATTTTTATTTTATTTGGAGGAGTGGTAGAATTTGGGAGGAGTTTATTCATTTTTGAAAAGCATATTGTTTTTAGCTATCTATTTTGAACTAATAAGAATGTGTACTCTTCTTTTCAATCGTTAAATATACTTCTTGCTTACTCAACCTATTGCATTTGTTTTATGATTATATTGTTTATTCGTATGACAAAATAGAGGAGAAAAATTAGAACTTTAATTGACAAATCTACAAAAAGAAGGGAGAGCTAATTTAGGGGAGCACTTTGGAGATAGTATGCATAATAGGAGTAATTCTTTTGATTTCTATCTAATGACTACTCACTTATGAATATTCTTCAATTTTTATAGCATTATATACATTGGACTAATTAATAAAGAGTCTTTTGGGACTACTTGTTTTGGTATATATGTTTTTGACTTTCAATGTTCACATGAGCTTTCAAAAATCAAGCGAAGATGGTTCTATTGGATCATAGGATAGCGTTAGTATGTAAAATTCATTTTTTATGAGATTTATGTATTGAGAGAGATCTTTTATCATACAAATATGCCAAATAAGATGATTGTTAGGTTTATGTTAGTATTGACGATATTCGTGAAACAAAACATTTAATTGTAATTTTAGTTTCTAGTTTTACTTTAAAAGAATATTTCAAGTTGTAGACATCATCACACCTTAATGATCATGTATCATAAATATTTATATTCTCATGCACATTAGATTGCATATTATACATATTAAGAAAAATAGAAATTTGAGCCACTTGATCGATTGAGTGTATACTAGATCGATCGAGTAACAAACCTAATTAATCTCATTTTAATATATGATTAGATTGATCAATGGATATACTTGATTGATCCCCTTATTTTAAAATATTGGTTAAACATATTATGGATGAATCGAGTGGATGTTCTATTGATCGAAAAATGTACTCAATCGATCGAGTAGCCAATTATCTTAAAATGTATTTCTAATATAATTTGGATTGATTTTTTTATAATATTGTCTGTATTTCTTAAACATGCTTTAACTGATTTTGTGGACAATATGGTAATTACACTTTAATCTAATGTGCTTCAAAATCTTCTAAAAATTCAAAGCTAAGCACACTTTTAGAAATAACCACACAAGAGCTATTGTCTCTTCATTTTTTATTCTTAATATTCTTTTGCAAAAACCATTTAAGTAGGGCTTTTCATTGAGTTAATTTGTCAAATATTTGTGATTGTGTTTGATGAATTAACAAGCCTATAATATTTGTGATATTGTGCTTTAATTTTATTGTTCTAAGGTTGCTAGTTGGTTTTGATTTATCTCATATATTTGTTAAATAATATAGTTAGGATTGTTATTTATTGAGTTTGCATTATAAAAAACACTTCAACTTGCATTTAGGTGCTAATCTTTCAAGTGATAGCGATATAAATTTGATTAACTCATGGGAATCAAGTTTATCGAAACACATGTTTTGATTCGAACACCTATTTTGTAGAAATTATGATCAAAGAAACGGCTTATAAGTAGATTACTTGGGGGTATTATCTGGGTGGGTGGTTTGAGTTCTAGCCTTGCAACTGGATACTTATTTTTCATAGTGGATAGTTATGTGGTCTGGTAGATCGATGGTTTTCCTCTTAGGGCATTGGTGTGACTTATGTGATTAGTTGTTTGGCCTTTTACAAAATTTTAATTTACCATATTTATTATATTTTTAATGACTAGAAATTTATTTCCATAACTAAACAAACCTTCAGTGAAGAATTCATTGGGGGTTTGGGGGATTTTATTATGGTTTAAACATTCAATTAGGTTTACAATTTGTTTTCTATCCAGACGTTTCTATCGTGTCTTTCCATATTCCTTTCTTATTTTGTGTAAAAATTGATATTCTTGTTTAATATTTCACAAGATTATTATCTTAAGTTGTAGTTTCAAATATTATTATTTTCTTACAAAAATCTAGGATCGTTCCCTTTTATTCTTTTATGACACATTTTTCTAAAATAATAGGACAAAAAAATCACTTTTCTATTTTAGAGGACTAATAGTCACATATAGCCTATCCTATAGGACCAAAGCGACCATTTTTCCAAAACAATAACTCAAAACTTGTTTAAAATGTTTCATGCTTAAAATATAAGTCATTAAAGTTGAATTACTTTATGAGTTTTAGTCCCATAATTTTAAAATAAGCACTTTTATGAGTTAGGTATTATTAGTGTAGGTATTTTAAAAAATATGCACATCTAATCACATAATTATTAAAATAGGTACTTTTTGTCTATCTAAATTATTAAATATTAGCATTTATAATCCTATAAGGACTAAGTTTTACACTATAGGGCACAACTTTCATTAATAATGGGACTAGAGATGCCCAATCCAAAAACTACAGAACTAGTGGTGCTCATTTTTACATAATCATAGGATTGTAACCTTTTTTTTTTGCTAGAAATAAGAGAATCATTATGAAAAAATAAACCACTAATATTTAGATAAAGAAATAGGAAAACGAAATAATAATGTTATTCCAGAAAAATTTGTGACAAAAAGTTATCTTAAAATTGTAGGGAAAAAATAGGAGTAGACAAATAAGAATTTATTTTGTATTAAAATTGATATGAAAAAAATTACAAGAATAATATAAACTATAAATTTGATTAAAAAAAGATCGAGTCTTATGTTATACGGTTTCCTGAGATAAATATTTTCCCTCATATGGGTGTTTGAGAACAAAACAAATACCTTTAAAGATAAAACGATCAATTAAGAGAGTTTGAACACCATCAAATGCTGTTATGATAAAATAAAAATGTATATGTATTATATTGTACTGAAGCATATCTCTACAATAAATTTTCTAGATAAAATAAAGTTTGTTGATGGGTAGATTGGCTGCTATTTTCTCTATATTGAGCCAATTTATGGCATTCAAAATAAGATTGTTAGAGATGTGTGGTTATGTGATCGAAGTATCGAATTTTTGGACTGATCATCCAAGGAGTTGCAACCCCTATATGTATGCACATAGAGAGAGCCTTCTTGCTTCACTAGCTTGCTATCTTTAGGAAATTAGTGTTATATAAAACCTTTAATGTGTTCTTTCTAATTCATCCTAATATCATTTTGAGCATGTAAATATATGATTTTGAAGCTCTCATTGAGTAGAAATTAAAAAAATTAAGATCACACACTTATAACAAGTAGATTCCACTTAAAATAAAGTCTCAAAATGGCGCATAAAAAAATCACATTGTTACATTACCCTATTTTCTATACTAGGATTTATGTAGTTTTATTTTCAAATATAGCATTCTATCTTTTCAGTATTATTTTTGATTTTTTTTATATTTATGTTTTTCAATTTCTAATGATAATATAAGCACTTAAGATCACTCTTTATAGTTAATATTAGGGTAATAGGACATATATATCTATTTATTATTAAAAAAATGTATTTTAATTAGTTTTTGGTCAAAATAGCTTTCTAAAAAAATGAATCATTTTTTTATAACTAGTAACAATTCGTCCAAAAGCTTATAGTTTTGTACAAAATAACTCAATAAAAGACCAAAAGATACTCCTTCTATAACTTCACTAAAATAGTTTCAAGATCATACCCCACCACATCTCCAACAACAATCGCCAACAACCTTACCATATCTCCACTAATGACCCCATTGAATCTCCAACGACTCCACTAGTGTTCAGCCAATTACCAACAGGGATCCATTAGTGCTCTGACATCCACCGCAAGTGACCTTATCGGAGGTACGTGTAACATGTTATATACAAACATAGAGATAGATGTAACATATTACATACAAAGGTAGAGATAAATGTAATATGCTACATACAAAGATACATGTAAATGTAATACATTACTTATAAGATGCAAGTAGATGTGAAATGTTACATCCATTGGTCATCGAAACTATGATGGATACATTACACCTGGTAGGTCACGGACGATGGTCGACAAAACTTCAGTGGGTTAATTACTAACGATGGTTACCAAAACTCTATCAATGATGATTATCAAAGATATTGTGAGATCTAATCTTATCTTTATTTTACTAAAGTAAGTGGTAAGTGTTTGGTATTTATAGGTATGAAACTATAAGTTTTGGGATAAATTTTTGCTATTTTGAAAAAATTAACAAAAAGCAAAAAATGCTCTATTTGATGTCAATATTCTTGTACTTTAGTATCTTTACCATTGTGAAAGGACCATAGAAGTTCATTTATTGTTCTTAAGTGCCATATAAGTTAAAAATATTAGAAAATTGAAAAAATGATGTCACATGACTTGCATGTGGCCATTTAATGAGGGGGGAATTGTCCAAACCTAACATGCTATCAAAAATAACCTACGCAATCCTAACCACAAAAAAATTTCCCAACCTAACAAAAATGATAAATTACTACATCATTTTTTAATATATTTTGACACTTACAACATTATAAATAGTGAAAATCAAAATATGGTGCAAATATGTGCTCTTATCGTTCAGGGTAACTATATTGTTGAATATTTCCATACATAGGAACAATTAAACGAAGGTCAATTATTTTTCTGACTCAAATTGGTAACTAGAATCGAGATGAGGGGTGAAAATGCTAACCCATGGAATCTTTTCCTAAGCCTTACATCACTTCGGCTAATTAGGACTCACAACGTGAATTGAGAAATTAACATAGTGAAAGTACAAAACATCATTCTCAATTCAATATATAACAAAAATGGCATGCATAAGAAAGAAAAAACTGCAGTAAATACACTAGTGATGGTATGCCTCACAGGATCCTATCTAGGCTAACAGCATGCAAGATAGTCATACATATTGAAAAGTGGTAAGGGAATTATGATCTCTTCAAGACCTCATATGTGGAAACATATTCGTTAAATGATGATTTTACTTTCATAGCATGCAATCATACACTGCATAACAAACCATGATGTCCAACACTTGGTACATTATCAGGGTAAAGAGATATATACTTTTTAGAAATTCATACTAAAATGCACGACGAAAAATCAGAAGTAATAATTAGAAAGGTATAGTCATGACATAAGGAAAGAAAATAAATCATGCAACTATGCATGCCTTATATTCAAATCATCTTCTAATAATTATATATAAGCTTTATAATCATAGTCTAAATCTAGTATGATGGAACATGCATAATAGAAACTCAGATTATACTAACACAATAACTTATCATGCATAGCAATATATATAACAAGGTAAATCCACATAAAAACCTTATCTATGTGTTAATATCTTCGGGTTGCACAAAGCAACCACCCAATACCAAATAATCCACTAAACAATAAATCAGTTACAACTCTAAAAGAAATAAAATCATTATTACCTATATTAGTTGATATATCTATCCTAACTACTTATGGCTACTCTTGCTTGCTACTTCCACAAAGATCTAATTCGACAAACGAACCCAACTCTCCTCTAAAGCCCACACCAACCAAAATGGTGTGATCAGAAACCAAATACCAATAATGTGTAAATTGAATAAGAAAATGTTGCACAAATGCAACTATTAGTCGACACACAGCTCATAGTCACACAAGTTTCACACATAAGAAATAGTGGCATGAAGGCAACTAATAGTCAACACCTAGCTCACACAAACACTGTCTCAAGTATTTTCCACTCAAAAGCATGATTTTACTCACATTATCATGAATCACTAATACAAAACAACACTTGAGGTATTAGTGATTCAAAAACAGAAAAATGAGATGTCAATTTCACATAACTCCATTACATTTTAATGAGATGTCAATTTCACATAACTCCATTACATTTTTTAGATAAAAAATGAAGAAATGAGAGGTATTTATAAAACTCAAATTTTCCACCTTGCCAAGAGTAGTGGTAAGGGTGGTGGCGAGGTGATAAAAAATCATATTTTTTGTTCCAAAAATTACCGAGTACTTCTATAAATACTTGCACTAAAAAAACCAAAAACATATGTGACAATGTGAGTGACTTGCTCACCGAAACCAATACTACATTTAGCATACACACTATAAAAACTAACTTTGTAGTATGTGTAAACATGCACACATACAAAATGTTCTTAGCTATGTGTGTATATGTATTACCGATACGTAGTAACCAAACTTGCATCGAGGATAACAAAAAACTGAGTAAAATATAACATATATCGTGTTTTGTATGGAAAACCAACACACATAAAAGAGTACAATTAAAATTACAATTATCATAATTATTTTTGTTATTGTAACAATATAAATATAAATGTATTATTTTATCTTTATAAATAATTATAATTTAGTGGTATTAATGTTATACAAAAATGAAATTAATGAATAATTTTATTGCCTTAATAATTTGGATGGTACAAATATAATCATCCCTATGTTTTTATGAGAATAATTTCAATGTAACTTAGTAAGAAATATTTTATGATAAAGGGCATCTTAGAGGGCAAACGTTACTTTGATTATTTTTGTTATGTAAAAGATTTATTTTATTATTTTAAATATTTTATTATTGAAATATTGATTAATTATTTTGACTAAAAATTGAACAATTTAATAGAAATATTTAATTTTTTTACATAATAAGTGAATTTATATTTACTAACCACCATGAATAAGATAATATAGTTATAACTTCATATGTTGTGTATGTGATTTAATTTTTTTTTTGTTGATAAAATTGATAATTTTTATTAAAATAATTGATTAAAAGATATTCAATAATATAAATAATTAATTAAAATAAAAATATTAAAAATAATAAGTTAAAATAACATTTGCATTAGGGACAAAGATACCTGAGACCAGATGTACTTGCTCCCAATACTATCATAGAATATTAAAAAAAATAATATTTATAGCACATTTAACGTTCCAATAATAACATATATTATCTATGTTTATATATTTTCTTTAATAAAAAACACTTTAGTCCAAAAATTATATATTAATTTTTTTTAATTAAATTCCATTCTCAATCTAATGTTAAACTTTGATAAATTAAACATCATTTAAAATTATTTAAATTTAAATTTTATTATTATAAAAATTTTAAATGTGTTATGCATATTATTTTTTAAAACATCCTACTTTTGTTGTAGTTATATTGCGTGATGTAATTGTGGTGGGGTGGATCCTCCAACTTACAGGTTGAGCTGGCCACGCGATCATTTGGATGGTTTGACGTTGTGGTAGGCACAATGCAGACATATTTAATCACGTGATGAAGGGCGGAGTGTTCAACGAAGCTAACCTGTTTCCGTTTTAAATGAGAATTTATGTATTACTTTATAAATATTAATGATTTGATATTTTAGGATAATAACACATGAAATATATGTAAATATTAAAAAAAATCAAATTCTCTGTTTTTTTTAATAATTTAATAATTTGATTGATTTGAAATACATATTTAACATATTTTAGAAATAATAAATAATTTTTAATTTTAAAAAAATTTGATATTTTAATAGTATTTTTATTAAACAAAATTTATTAATTTAAATCCATATTATCAAACTATTAAAAAAAATTATTAATTTGAATTCATATTATTAAACAAAATTTATTAATTTGAATTCATTTAATTAAATATATAACAATAGTTCAATCTTAAAAAAATACTTTACTCATAGAAATATAATTTTATATTTATAAAAATATTTATTATTTGATGTATTATTTTATTTTTTATCAATTTTGATATATCATACTAACAATTAACATCAATCTCCATCATACTTTCCTTCTTATCCATGATATCACTTTATTTCTTTTTTGACCAACCAAACCTCACTAACTATTTCAGAGAAATCAAAAGCTATTTTTTATATAGAAATTATAATTTGGTCACCATTAACTTATTTATAGTATCAATCTCTATCCTTGATCACCAATATCACTTTAATTTCATTGACCCCTCGAAAAATGATAAAAGGCTAAAAAGATCAAAGAAAATGAGCTAACAATAATCATGATTTTTGGCACAGATGATACTTCAAATGAATGGGAAGTTACATGACTTTACGTGACTTTAGTTTCAATAAAAATTGTATTTTCAAATATGATTTTATAGCAAAGTGAATGATGGTTGGTGGGCAAAAGAATGAAGTGGTATTAGGGATATAAAGAGGATGGTGGAGGTAGACATGGTTGCTAAGATAGATAGGGTTATTTTCATAATTAAATGAACAAAAGAAAATATTAGAAAAGATAACATAATAAATATTTTTATAAAGATAAATTATCATTCTATAAATTAGATTTTTAAAAATTGAAACATTGATATACCTTTTATAAGGACTACTAGTATATTAGTTTGATAATATAAGTCAAAATATGTACATTTTATTTAATAGAGATACCACTAAAATATTGAAACATTTTAAAGAGCTCACTGAATTTTAAATCTATTAATTATTAAATTATTCTATTTGTAAAATATATGATTGGTCTATTTATTACTATAATTGATTATATTTTAGTATTATAACTTAATAGTATTGTCATTAAAAAAAAGTTTGGCATTTAAAAGGTTACCTATTTCTTATCACTTAGTTAAAAATATAATTTTACATATAAATATTTGTAATTTTCATAAAATTTTGCTCATATTTAATATGTAATTTCATCGGACAATTATCTAAAATACCCCTCGGGTTTAGTATATCTTCATTTATGTTTTTATGGGCTGGTTGTTTAATACTAGTTGTTAATTAATGTCATTTTTAAAGAATTTAATTTTTTATTTTCTTAATTCTTGTAATTATTAAATTTGAGTTTTTGATTGCTAAATAGAATTTATGGTAAAAAAATTAGTAAATTTAACATTTTTCTAAGAAATCGCACTTAGTTACATGCTCTAAATAGGTTTGGTGTTGTAATTGTAAGTTCATACAAGTACAAGTTTCTATACATATAGTGTATCTATAATCTTCAAAGAGATAGTAAACAAGCATAAGGTTTTTGAATTCTTTTTTTCCTTCTTCATCTTTTTTTAAGAAGACATATTGTTGACTAAAATAGTCTTTTAATACCCTTGATATAGGATTATCTATTATGTTTGTAACAACTCTAATGTAATTTGTGTAAATTTCCAATAAGATATTAAACATTCTAAAATTTTCAAGACATGTTTCATAATCATCATCTTCAAAATAATTATATAAGGGTAGGAGATAACATTTATCAAATTTTTCTATTAAGACTAGATTTTTATTTTCTTTATAATATTGTGTCATTTTCAGTTTCAACTTTCTATTTATTAGTATTATAACTTGATATAAGTAAATATCTAAAAATTCAAGTTCCATAATTAGCTTAAAAGTTATAATCATTATACTTGAACTTAATGGGTCTACCCTAGTTTTTCCTTTTGTTTGTCTCCTATCATTACACAAGTTATATCTTAGCTTTTCTCAAACCTTAACACCATCCTAGTAATGATGAGCCTTTTACATCCATACATGGATGATTTCCAATTTTGACTTACTAGAAAAGAGTAATTGAACTCCACTTATTCATAAAATAATATTTATTACAAACTTTAGGTCACCTAAGAACCTTGAAGGTATTCTTAGCAACTCATAATTAGTGGATACATAATTATTGATTGGGATTTCTAGATAGAGAGGGTTACTATGCTAGAGGTTGTATGATTTTCAATAGTGTGTACTCTACTTTTTTGTGTTTAACAAATTGAAATTAAGGGTTCCTTTTATCGATAAAAAAACCCCTATATGATGAGTGCTCAAAAAGCACTAAAATAACCATGATTTTATACACATTAATTGATTAAAAATATATATATTTATATGTTTTATCATATATTTATATAAATTTGTCTTTTTCGGAATCACGGGTATTTTTATTATTTTTCAGGTATTTTGGCTTAAAAACGCAACTTAAAAACTCAAAGAGGAATATTGGAAGCAATACATCACAAATATATTAATAAATAAATGGAGAAAGGTCAACAAATATGGAAAAATTGGACAAAATGGGTCAAAAAGGTCAAAAAGGAGAAAATCACGCCCAGCTGCCCAACACGCGCGCCCTCCTCCAAATCTGTGCGTACCCCAGCGCGCGGCTACTGTTCACGGGCGCAGCGACAGCCTTCCACGCGCGCCCTGCGCGCCCAGCAGCCCCTTCCATGCGCGCCGACGCTTTTTCGCCCCATTTTTCACGTGCAGCCGCCCCCATGACATCATGCTGATGTCATCAATGACCTCAGCATTTCCATTACGCGTTTTTACATTTTTTTTACTCATTTTTTCTCTCCATCCTCACCTATAAATACCCCCATTCCCTTCACTTCAAAACACACTTCTCTCTTCTTTCTTTCTCTCTTTTCTTAGATTTTTTAGTTTTTCTTAGTTTTTAGCTTTTCTTAGTTAATTTCTCTTAGTTTTAGAGTTCTTCCCTTTTTGGGAAGAACTAGTTATGTTTTTGTAATTTTTTAGCTTTTTGATTCAATAAATGGAAGTGCAAATTCCGCTTGGAGGTTTTCCAGCAACGAGAATAGCGTCAAAGTTCTGTAAGGATTTTATTTTCTTTACAGTTATTTTTATGTTTTATTCTTACATGTTATATTTAATTTGTGTGTGGTTAAATTTAACTGTGCTGGCTGTTTAGTAAACATGATGTAATAATAACGTTGTTATGCTTGCGAAATATTAAATAGGTAAAAATCTCTAAAATGAATTGATTTTGTTTTTATTCAAGATTTTATATTAAGAATGTTAGAGAGAAATATATTATTTTTTATTACAAACTTAAACCTGAAAATTAGATTTTAAGGTTTAGTTATCCAGTCTGATTTAGAGTAGTGCTCTTTTATTTGATGGTACAATCGCCCGGTAGTTAGAGTGAAGCTCTATTTCAAAAGTTTTTATAATAATTATTATCTGAAAATGTATTGACGACATGTTTTCAGTAGTGATTTTAAAACTTGAAAGTTAGTACTCCGATAACTAAATTCTTAGGTTTAATTTAGACACCTTGAATAAAGTTTAAATTGTCTAACCCCACCAAAGGTGGCATTTAAATGGTTCATTATCAATCTCTTAGAAAAAGGAATTAATTTAATTAAGAAAATTGGTTATCAACCCCACCCATAGGTGTTAATTGATTTGTTTAGTTAACAAAGAATATCTAACCCCACCAAATGTGGTATTCATACAAAAAAGGGAGAATCAATAAATATCAATTCATATCTTTAATAACCTAGATAATATGAGCAAGCATAATTAACTTAGTTATTATATCCATAAATACTCCGCCATTATAAATGATAAAATTTGCATAAATGTTTATTGAATCTATGTTTAATTTTATGTAAGTAGATTAAAACACAAAAACCCAAAATATTGTGACAGGATGTTTAGGATTTAATTTCATTTTTAAAAGTTTGAATAATAAATTAAAAACCACATACATTTCTTCCTTAGATCGACCTTGGGAGTATACTTATCATTTTCTTCGAAATGATTCGTGCACTTGCGAGAGTTTTACAAATATTAAAACCAAAGTATTGGCAAGAATCGGCGATGCCGGTTTTCGCTCATGAGTATACAAGACAGAAATTACTATTTTATCCTTGCTTTCATAATATTTTTTTCTTTTTTACTTTAAAAATCAGCCACTACTTTTTTATTTGGCACATGCTTCCAACAATCCTCTCTTAATTTTTCTTTTCATCTTCTATTTACGGTTCCTTTCTTTATTATTCCTTATCGTTTTCTACCAATAGTCATTTTGATGAAGTTGATAATGACGCATCTTCATATTTTTTATCTTTGATATAGTAAATATATCTGTGATCTTTAGTGGCTTTTTTGACATAGAAGCAAAATATCTTCCTTATTTCTTGACCTATTTTCAGGTTGTTGTTGTTAAAATTTGTTTATATTTGGTAATTTTTTCACCATCTTCTTCTTAAATAGTCATTCTACTATGATAAATGATGATGATTTTACTATTTGAATAATTTACTTTGATCTCAGTAGAGTTATCAATCTTCTTGAGTTCATAGTAAATTTGGCCTAACATTTGACCTCTTAATATACATAGTTCTTCTATGTTGAATTCCTTTTCTGGAAGTACCCTTGGTTTGAAAAATTCTCTTTTATTTTAGAAATCCTTATCTTGATGAAATGATAGGGACTAATACATCCTTTCTTATTTCAATCCATTAGTAAACTGAAAAACCTCAGATAAACATGTTTGTCACCTACTTTAATCTAGTTTCTAAAGTTCTTGATTGTTCTTTTGAAATTTTTTGGGAAATAATTTAATTCACTTAAATTAGTTCTTGGATATATGTTTTATATTAATCCTGCATGGAAATCTTTATAAACAAATATTTGACCAACTCCTTCCAAAATATTAAATTTGCTTTCCACAAGGAATTCATTTTCTGTAGTATAGATCTCTATATCTTCAGTATAGAACTCCATATCTTTAATGTGTTACTAGGTAGATTTTCTAGCCAAATTATAGACTCAACCATTGTGATTTTTTTAGGCTTCTATATTGGTCATTTTCATCTTTAATGACTGATAAGTTTCTGGGAGTGTTTCCTTGAATAGCACTGAATGACTTACTTTCTTTGATGTCTCTGGGAGAGACAATTCTTTAAATAATACTGGAGGCCTTACTATTTTTCCTAGAGTTGTCATTCTGCTTGGTGTTTATGGTTTTTGTTGTAATGCTTCAGAATAATTTCTTACTATCTCTTATAGAGTTATTAGTTTTGGTGCTTTGTAATTGGCATAACTACCTTTAACTTCTATTCTATTGGTGAAGTCTCTATGAGTTGCTCCACTAATCCCTACAACAGATATGCTGGCTTTTTCCAAGTTATTATAGATTTCTAACTTTAGGCCATTATATACCATATAAGTCTTTTTTTTGTTCCTTTTTTTTCTTTCATCAGTTCAATTGAGTTTTCTTGTTTTAAAGATGTTACTCTCTTTTGAACTTTTAGGTTCTTCTTTTTCCTTAGAAGTTTTATCTACTTTAGATTGAATTTTTGATAAGTTATTTTGAAAAATCAAGTTCTTCCTGTTTATTTCATGTCTCTATAAGAAACTTCTCGAGGTATAATAGTTGAAGTTGTTCTTGTAAGATTTTTATCTCTTTTTCGTTTATCTTCATCTTGATATCACGATGTTCTATTCTTGTAAGCATAAAAATAGTTAGATGTGCTAATTCTCTAGTAAGAGCATATGCTAAAATATTTTTATTTTTTGGAATATGTTCAATATCAAAATTGTAGTGATTGAACCACTGTTGCTATATGACTAATCTTCCTTGTTTATAACCACCTATAATATTAGTGCTTAAAAAATAACCATAACTCTTATTATCTTTTCTAACAATGAATCTGGAACTTATAACATATATTGCAAAATTCTTAATAGCACTTTTTATAGCTAGATATTCTTTTTCATTATTATGATAATTTAACCCTAAACCTTGGAAAGATCTTGATGTATATCTATAGAGATATTCATCTTTATCATGTACTTTACTTTTAGAACTTCTTCTCCCCAATATTCTTGTGAAATATCTATTTCAATTATGATTTTATCATCTAGCTCTGGATGGTATAAAGTTGGTAAATATTTTACCTTTTCTTTTACTTTATCCATATATAGAGTATTTTATTCTATCTATTTCTAGATATGGTCTTTATTTAATTTTTCTTGTAAGGGTATTCACATTTCTGCAAGTTTCTTGATATATGATTTTGCATATGTCAAACATCCTAAAAATCTTTGTAATTAGTTTTTGTCTTTTAATTCACTAGGAAAACCTTGAATGTTATTTAGTAAATGAGGTTGTAGATTATATTTTCTATCTGCAATTTCCAACACTAAATACTTAATTTTCTACCGAGAAAGTTTTTCTTTTTTTCAAATAGTACACTACTTTCTTTCCTACATTCTTATAGAACATTAATAATATCCCAATAATATTTATTTAACTCATTACTCAAAACAAAAATATCATATATATAGACATAACATATATTTTGTAATTTTTAAAATATGTTATCCATATATCTTTAGGAAATACCCAGGGCATGTTTCAATCCAAATGGTACAATAGTCCATTGTAATTCTTCTTTCTTTGAAATAAAGTATCCATCATCAATGGTTTCCTTATTAAATGCTTTGAAGTTTATTACAATTCTCTTTTTTTCTCTTCTTTTTTTTACTAAGAATGTGAGGTGAATTACTTGGTATTATGACTTTTGGTTCCAAAAGTTCTAGAATTGTTTTTAAAATACAATTCTATCTTCTAGAGTATAAATCATTAGTTTTACTCTAATAACCTTGTTAGAGTTTCTGAATTTTATGTTGACAACTGTCTTAGATTTATTTATTTTTGGATTCAAATTATTTTTTGAGCTTACTATTTTTTAATAGTTTTATGATACATGTTAGGGCTTTATTTTCCTATATTTCATTAAGAAAAGAGTTTTGTTTCTCTTCTATTTCTAATGAAATATTTTTTTTAAATAAGGTTTTTGTTGCTCTATCTCACCACGTTTTCGCTTTTTATATTGTTGCATAAAATTTTGGTTTGATACAATCAAAACTTTTCTTATTTTTTATACATGAATAGTATCACCATCTAATGTTTTAGACTTATTTTTTCAAAATATTATGTAAAAGGTTTATATAAGTTTAGGAAATTATTTCTTATTAATAAATAAATTCATGTTTCCTGTTGATATATGGTAAGAATATGAAAATTTTCTCCTCCTATTATTATATTTATATCTTTTAAAACCTTATTAAGATTTATTTTATTATTATTAGAAATTATTACAACTAAATAATTTGGTGTTTGTTTCGAGTGTTATTATTGAAATACATATTTACTTGATACACGTATACTAGCTCTTGTATCTATATTTAATATTTAGATTTGTAATATTATACAACTTATTCATCTTCTGATGAAAAGTACCTATATTCTAAGTGTTCATATTCCGAGTTAGTTACTTTCTCATTAATTTCCTCTAATGCATATGTAATGTAAGTATCATTTATATATAATTCCTCGATTGGTTTCAATTCTATCTTAAGAGCTTTTTCCAAAAAAATTCTTTCTGTGAATTTTTTTTTTAAATTATTTCCTATGTTGAAGCTTGCTTGGGCATTCGTTGGCATAATGTCTTTCTTCATCACACATCCAACATCTGCATTTTTCTTCCCTAAAAGGCAATAACTCTTGCTTTTAGGAGGTTTATATCTCTTCTTTCTAAAATATTTTTTCCTATAAGTTTCCTTATTAAATCCTCTTCTATATTTTTGAAAATCTTATTTCCTAAATTTATATTTTAAAAATATCTTGTATTTTTTCATTTATATTTTTTGTATTTTTGTTTGTAAGATTTTATGTTACATCCATATTTTTCTAGTATTCTAAAATCTCTTGTATTATAAATGATTTTATCATTTTCTCTTATTTGTTTATATTTCTTTTTTCTTGTAATTTAATAATTATCCAACTTTAAAGCTTCTTATTCTTTCTCTTAAGGTATCTAGTATAGTTTTCTTATTTCCCTGATTCCAACTTTCTGTTAAGGTCTTATATAATGTTCCTAGTAATTTTTGGAAAAACAATTCCTTATAAGTTGTTTACATAGAGAGTGACAATTTATGGTAATAAATTTCATATTCACAAATAAAATAATCTATGTAACACATGTTACATATTTTCATATTTTTTAGATGTCATTTGGCTTCATTGATTTCATTTTCATTGAATTTAATGATAGTTCTTCTTTTGTAGTCTCTAATACATTTCTTGTATATTTCATTTAATACTATATATCTAAATATTCTCTTCCTGTGGGAGCATTCTCTTGCATTAATAAATGTTGTTGGTGTGTTAAATTTGAAAACCAAACTTTAACATTTCTTGTCATTTTATGAGCTATTAAAACCTTACAGATTGAAAGGTTTATTTGTATAGTTTAAGAAGTTTGTATGAGCACACTCACACCACTAGCCATTTATCTATGGATTTTTTCCTATCTCTTATACAATCTAGATCTATGAGATTATACTTATAATTATTATGGAGCTTGAATTCTAGTAGGATACTACCTCTAGTTTCCCGATGCAACCCTTCTTCCATTTTAGGTGGTTGTCTTCTTCTATTGGTAGTGTCAGGATCTTCTAACTTTTGTCTATTTCTTTCTTCCCTATAAGAGTCATATGTTCCTTCTTAGTAAGGAACTGGTAATGAAATTGGTTTCATATGACCTTTTGGGGTCATAATTTCTAGTTTAGTATTAGTCTTACTGATTATTGTCATATCTTCTTCTTCTTTGTTTATACAAAGTTTTTTATTGTAATGTTCTTCTAATTGTTCATTGGTTAGTGTTGAAAAAATAACTAATTTTTCTATATCCCTATTTTTGGTGTTCATGTTGTTTTTTAATTCTTTTCTATATTCCATTAAATTGGAATTATATCTTTTTCGTTAGATATTTCTTTATTTTTTCTTCTCTTATTTCTAAGAATCAGGGCATTTGATTTCCTAGGTGGTTCTACTTTTAATCCTTCTAAAGGATCGTATTTATGACTTATAATATCATTGTTTCTAGATACATTATATACATATTTTCTTAATTCTATAAATTTCATATGTATATTTTGTTATAGTTTATTATAATCACATTCTTTTATTTCTTTTAATAATTATTTTTGTGTTTTGATTATATTTTGTAGGTATTTCGTGTTTGATTCTTAGACTAAATCAAATTCTTTTGTTAAAAGTCTCAAAGCTTTCCTTAATATTGCTTGATTTTTTGTTACGCTTACTAGGCTTCTATCTACTTCTAACTGTACATTTTTTTAATTTTTTTAAACATTATTGCCTTCCTAATATGATATCATGAACTAATATTTTCATTACTTTAAACTCATATTTTAGTTTTTTAACTTCTTCTTTCCTGAAGGTTTCTCTTTCATAATCTATAAAAATAAATCTTAGTATATTATTGTTTTTAATTACATTACTTTTTCACCTAGTATTAGAGGGTTTTTTTTTATATCTAAATGTCATTCCTCTGATATTTCAAAATCTATTAGAATTTCTAGTTTCATTATTTGTCCAACTTATTAGAAGGTTTTATCTATTTCTATAAATTTATTTTATTCATATATTGCACTGTTATGATTGTTAATAAATATCCTATTATGTAGTGTATTGAAAATGGTTGATTTTCTTCTCTTATTAAATCTCATCTTTCAAATAAACTTAATATTTGGTTTAAGTTCTTATCATGAATATTAATACCAAACTTAGGAGATGCTGTAAATTTTAATTTATGATATCCTAAATTATCATAGATCATTTCTAGTAGAGCATTTTTCCTATTTATTATTCTATTATCTAGCAATGCTATTTTTATGAATGTATCTATTACTTCTATGAAATGAACCTGTATTAATATTTAGATTCCTCTTAAATAAATGTATCCAATTTTTTTTTATCCTTTTGGAAAATTTTGGATAGTTTATTCAATATAGTTTCCTTGTCAATTAATAGTATATTATACTTTTCTTTTTCATATGCGATATTAATTCTTATTTCTTTATTACTTATTACATAATAAATTATGTCTTTTCTTGGAAATAATTTCTTTAAAGATAAAAATAACGGGTCTTTAAATTCATTCCTTAAAGATGAAAATAATGGATCTTTAAATCCATTCCTTAAAGATGAAAATAATGGGTTTTTAAATTCATCTCTTTCTTTAAGATTTAATTTTGCTTTATAAATTTTTATAAATTTCTTTTTACTCATTATCATTTCTTGTAAAAAAACATCATGAGATGTCTTCTATTTCTATTTCTACTATTCCTTGATTTTTTATTATTTCTTAGTTTTCTATTTATTTCATTTTTATTTATGAAATGTTATTATTCACTTAAATTAACTTTAATTTTCGTTATGTTTGAAGATATCTAAAAACTAGAGGGTATTTTTGATATTACTCTAGTTTTACCTCTAAATTTAACTTTTAAGTTCATATTTTAAGTGTAAAGTAATTTAAGCATTAATTTTATAGGTAAAACTCAATTATTATTTTACTTTTAACTCCTTAATAAAAAAATATAAGTTTATTTTCTTACAAAATTAAAAAACATATGTTCATTTACGTTCTAAGAAAAATAAATATATGTTTTTGTGATAAAGTTAAAAATGAAATTTTATTTATAAAGGGGATTATTTCATACAATTTAATACTTTTTTCTTCAAAAATTTCAAATCAAAGTTCACCTCTAGTATTTTAATTTAATTTTTATTTGTGATTGTTTTAAAAAATCATGTTATTAATTGTTGGAGAAAAGTGTATTATTAATCCTCAAGTTATGCTTAAAATGCACTTAGTTATAAAATTCTTGCCTTAGGTACTATAATTTGTAAGATCACTAAATTTGTTTCCTTTTTCTCAAATATATTTTTGTCTTTTAACTTGGATTAAATAACAAGTTTTATGATTTTTTAAACAAATCACATGTTCTGTATTTTTAGAAGAAAAAACTACGTGTCGCCCAACCTAGCGAAGGGGTGACGAGGAGCATAAAAAATATAAAAAATTGCAAATGAATCATTATCTTGCTCATTCCAAAGCTTTTCCATCCCTTTTCACGAAACATTATCTCCCAATATTCCATACGTTTTTGCAAAGTTTTACGAAGCTTGATTCAAAATTTAGTATTTTCTTGCATTTTTCTTTGCTAAAGGATCCAAATAATTAAATCTCGTTCTTGTTGCATTAAATATAGGTTATAAATATGTTATATGATTATGTGAATTTATGAAATTATTTTGTGATATACTAATGCATTTATGCTTATTATGAAATATTCAAACCATACATAAGCATTGAATGTTAAACAAATCATAAGAATATAAAATAAGATACATACATTATAATAAAGAGAAGTTATCATAAATGTATGAAATAAAAATGTTTAAAGTCTATGGTTATTTACATCTTGAGGGTTGAGTGGGTAAAAGATGCAAGAAAGCGACGGACCCACCAATATTAAATGAATGAATGATAAGCTCTTTCAGGATCATTGACCTGTGCGACGACTTAGTTGATCCACACTTACATCATACCCTAAATGCAATACTATCAAGGATCGGGTAATTGAAATAGGTTTCAAAAATCATGGCACATTGTTCATTGATAGCATAAGTATCACATAAGAACCCTATCATGAAAAATGGAAGCTAACAATGAAAACAATAAATGAATAAATACCACCATAAAAAATGATATTTGTATTATGATAAAAGATAAATAATTGCATGATTTCCATATACAATTATCAAGGTGCATATTATATATGCATTTGCTTACTGAGTGACGTGTGTTTTAATATTTTTCAAATCAATGAATAGATACTTAAACAACAAAGAGTGAATGACCGATTGTATCGCTATCGATTGATTTCCCTAATAAAGAGACCATCAAAAATTTAATTACTTTTGAATATTTTTCATGGTGGTTAATTTTATGATCTTTAAATCATGGTCAAAAAATAATAACAATTCCTAGTTTGTTCTCAAGGTAAAATCTAGGATATTATAAAGTCCCATTATCTTCGTTAATGGGTTAGTCATAAGTGGTTAATGACGTTAGATAATTTCGTTAAAAGTAATTATTACTCCGTAAATGATTAAAGTGTGAGATAACTAAAAACAATTTAACATTTTACCCTTAACATTAAAAGGTTTTTTTAAATAATAGAGCTCTATCTCTCTCATGTTTACCCATTTTTCTCAACATCTCTCTCATGAAAATCCATGCACTTTGACATTCTCTCACTCTCATTCTCTATCTATTTCAAGCATTTATTGTTGTTATAAGTATGCTTATAACAAATAAATTTCATTATAATAGTATTGTTACCTTTAGTAACTACAAAAGTTGAAAATTATAAGAAAGTGTTATTAACTTCAATACACGAAAGATTGGGATAAAAAAAATGCAAAATAATAATATTTTCTTAAAATTTTAATAACTTTTAGAATAAATATTGCTATAAATGAGAGGTTTGTAAGTGATTTTATAGAATAGAGATTATAAAAAATATTAAAAGCATAATAAATTTATTTTATCTCACATAGTCTCGACTGTAAAATGACTTATATATCAAATGTTTTTTTTGTTTGTTTTTAAATAAAATTAAAAAAAATTTATATTTTTTTTACAAATCACGTGACTTAGAATATCAAATTACAAATTTTAAGAACTTTTTTATAATTATAAAATTCTAGTGTTATGAACCCTTTTATCAATAGCTTCTATAAATTTAAGTTTTCAATTCGCCAATGGCTATAGTAGTATGAGTTGACAACTTCACAAACCATTAAAAAAAAAATGTCTGTTTAAACGGGAGAGGGTGTAAATTATCGTAATCCAAGAAACAAACGAAAAGGATTAATTAACTAATCCCTAGAAATATTCTTTTAAGGATAAAGTGTACACGTTACTACTACTCACGGGCAACGCTACATTTTATATTCAGTGAAGATATTGTCATATCTTTAATTTAACAATTTTTTTTAAATAATTCAATTAATAAAAAATAAATATATTAAAAATAAAACAATATTTTTAATTTAAAATATTAATATTAAATATGTTGTAAAAATAATAATAAAATTTATAAAAATAATCTTACCTTTTCATATTTTAAATAAAATATTAATTAAATATAAATATATAAATATATATATATATATATATGTGTTATATAAATCAAACATTAAAATTAGTTTATAAAATATCAGTTAAAAATATTTAACTACCATATTTATTTTTAAATTAATAAAATTAATTTTAACTTTATATTAATAATAAATGAATTAATATGATTTAATATTTAATTAATAGTTTAATTTAAAAAACTACATAATAATATTTGAATTAGAATTAATTTTCAAGTTGAAAAATTATTGCATAAAATAAAAATAATAATTACGAATTTGAAAACAAAATAATTTAAATTATTAGTTATAATAAATATTTATAAAAATAAACAATGTATATAATTATATAAGTTATTTTATACTCTCAATTGATATAAAAAATTAATTATAATATGGTGATCATAAATATACATGATATATGTACAATAATGAATAGAAACAAACATATATCTCACTTTAAGTTATTTCTAAGTATTAATTTGATCATATAGTATTTAGCTATCTTCTTTGATTGTTTTAATATTCTATTTTTTTTAATTTGACCTTAATATCCCTAAAAATATTACATTAGTTAAATTGAAGAAATTATAATCTTAAATTGGTTAAATTAGAAAAGTTAGAATACTAAATTTGACAAAATTGTGTAAAAAATTAGAGTATTAAATTAATCAAATTAATTTTTAAGGACTAACTCAATCATATTATAAAATAGGGTAGTAAATTAGTCCTTCAATAATTTAATTAGGATAAATCTATAAAAATATTATTGAATTATTTTTATCTCATTTATACTACCAATCTCATAATTTATTTTTATTTATATCATTCTATTAATTTACGTTTAATGGTAAATTTGAAATAACTTAGTTATTCATAGTTTTGAAACAACTTATTTATTTGAATGGTAGATTTGAAAATCAATTTGTTTCGATGTATCCCGTAACTATTTTTGTTATTTTAAATTTAACATTGACGTGTGATTTCTTAGAAAAATAAATAACGAAGTAGTATAAATATAACTTCTTATGATTTGAGTAGAATAAATAAAATGAGAAATAGTATGTCATATGAATACAACAAATATAATAATCCAATAATATTTTTGAAAATATACTCAATTAACTATTACATCTTATTTTAAATATTTTTATAAGTTTATTTTGGATACTATTTGCATAATATTCGATGTTTCATTGACTTCTAATTTATCATAAATTCTATTTAAATTGTTTTAATTATTCTCTAAATTAAAGCAAGACATGAAAATTTATAATACATGTATTTATAGATTTGATAATTAAGATAAAAAATTAAATAACATAAATATTTATGATAAATTTGGATCTATATTCCAACAAATTTTAGTTATTTTGGTACACTATTAAATAGGAAAAAAAAACCTTCGGTTACAAAATTAACATAAATTTGCTATTTATAATCAAATTGATCGTGATAATAATTTTATTGTTAAATTATGTCAATAATATTATAAATGCATTGATTTTTAACTAAATTCCTCGATATATATAAAATTATGCATTAAGTTTACTAAACTACAAGGTAAAGAATAAAAAAGTTGGTGTTTCCTAATTAAAAGGCTAATTTTTTTTAATTATTCTAAGTAAAATATAACAGGTAAAGAATATTTAGCCCTTCCTAAATAAAAATTATTCGTTCCATCCAAATGTATGTTCGCAAACTTTAAGACTTAATGGCGTAGCACGTTATTTTTTGCATTTCTAATTTAAAATCATCGTATTTGGATTTATAAAAAGAACTTAGTTTGTTCTACATCGATTTCGTTACGATGGGTTAGTTTATATGCTATTATATCCAACAACCCTAAGTCATTTATCCTTAAATAATGAATAATAAATCTAAAAATGAAAAAAAAAGAAAACATTATTTGATCCGAGCAAAATATTATATAGGTTTGTTTTGTGTTGTGGTGTAATATTATTAAAAAATTAATAATTTTAATTTATTAGAATTTGACCCCTAACATTTTTCATTGAAATAAAATTTGGTCACTAAATTTTATTTCACAAAAACTGTTAAATTAGACTCAAATTATATAATTTTAAAAAATTATAGATTAAATTATACGTTTTAAAATGTTGGAAAAACATGTGCTATTTTGAGGTAAATGTTAGAACAATTAGTACAAAAACCATAAACACAATATAAATGTTTATTTTGAAGTAAAGCTAAATTAAAATTCACTTTTTTAAACCTTAATTTTGTGAAATTAATGCATAATAAAGCCATAATTTTGTGAGATTAATGCATAATAAAGCCATAAAGAGATTGAATGTATCTTCAAAACCCACATTTGTGGGTTGAGTTAGTGGTTCACATTTGGTGGTAAGATTCTCTACTTCTAATTTCAAATTATAAGTTCGTATCACAATAAGTATTGTTTGCTAAAAAAAAATTGTAAAGTATAAGTCTCTTATTAAACTTTGGTCAAGCATCCATATTACACCTCTTCAATCATTTCTTATTTTTCTTCTTAGAAATTATTTCATTAGTCGATATGGAGAAGACTAAGTACAAGTACATATTGAAATTAAACAAGAAGATAACATCTTGAATTGTTTTTAAATAATAGATAAGGGTTGTGTATATATCAAATCTAGCGGCAACAACTTAGTTTTCGAGTTGTGGAACAACCTATTCAACCACTTTATTCCTACCATGTCAATATACTTGTGCATTAAGTTAATAATAAGTATTTTCTTTCACCGAATACCCTTGTTTCTTCTTCCCTTTTAAAATTTCTTAAAACATTTTAAAGCTTTTATCTTCTAACAAAATGGTATCAAAGTTAGTAAAGTGGTTCCATACATATCACTATAATATATCAAATCGAAGCTATCAATGAAAGGAGTAAAACGCTATAAAAATCAACCCAATTGGAGTTCGGACACATAACCAAGCATCAACGAAAGCTTCTTACTAGAAACCACCAAGTTGAACTGAGTTAGATCGATTCAGATACCCTCTAAGGTATTTTGACATTCTGAATCCATCCGTGCAATCTGAATTTCATAATTCTAATTGTATTAAGAGGTATGGCTAATAATATGACATCATTTCAAGTTCTTATACTCAACAAAAACAACTAAGATAATTGGAATATCATGATGAAGGTTCTACTAGGTGCACATATTATTTGGGATATTATAAATAAAAGATACAATGAGCCGTAAGATGAGGCTACAATATCTCAAGTTCAAAAGGATAATTTAAAAGACTCAAGAAAGATATACAAGAACACTATTTATCTCATCTATCAAGCTTTAGATTATTATGGTTTTGAGAAGATTTGAGGTGCAACATCTGCCAAGGAATCATGGGGGAAGCTTCAAACCTCATGTAAAAAAGCCGAGAAAGTCAAGAAGGTGTGTTTCCAAACACTAAGAGGTGAATTTGAAACTTTACATAGAAAGAGTTCAAACCCATTTTTTATTACTTCTCTAGAGCTTTGATTGTTTTTGATGAAATGAAAAGGAAACGGTAAGAAAATATAAGACATGAGGATCATAAAGAAGATACTCCACTCACTAGATTTAAAGTTCTAGCATGATGTGGTGATGATTTAGGAAATAAAAGATTTGGATGAAATGACTATCAACCAACTATTGGGGTCATTGCGAGCTTATGAAGAAAAGTATAAAAAGAAGCAAGGGATCATCGAACAACTCCTCAAAATGTAACTCAAGGAGAAATAATTAATTTAAGACTATGATAGATACAATCATGGTCGTAGAAAAGGCCAAGGTTGAGAAAAAAAAATAGAGATCATAATGGTGGACAAGGTTGGAATTACAACACTAACAATTCCAACAACAATTATGAGAAAGGAGAAAGCTCAACACAAGGTCGTGGAAGAGGAAATTCAAACTTGAGATATGACAAATCACAAATTCAATGTGATAATTGTCAAAAGTTTTGACACTGTTATTTAGAATGTAGAAATCCTAAAACCAAAGTTGAAGAAACAATCAACTATGTGAAAGATAAGACCCAACATGAGGGAACTTTATTACTAGAATATAAAGGTGATGATGAAAGAAAAGATAACACATGGTATACTGACACTAGTACGAGAAACCATATATATGGAAAAGAAACATGTGTGTGAAAGGCAAAGATAATATCCTAATCTAATTGAAGGATGATAGACTCCAATTTATTTCAAATGTCTACTATGTTCCTAATATAAAAAATAATATTTTGAGTTTGCATAAACTTTTAGATAATGGCTATGATATTCACATAATAGGTGGTAGTATTTTAATAAGAGATGATAGAAGTAACTTAATCACTAGGGTGTAAATGTCAAGAAATTATGATGTTCTTATTAAACATTAGAAATGATGTAGCAAAGTGTCTTAAAACTTTCTAGATGAATCGTGGCTATGGCACCTTTGATTTGGACATAACAAAGTGTCTTAAAAAAGAAACGGTGAAAGGGTCATCATGCATTAATCATCTAGATTAACTTTGTGAAGGATGTTTGCTTGGGAAAAGGTTCAGAAAAACTTTTCAAATGAGTCAAACCCAAGAGCTTAAAAGCCATTGAAAATCACTTATATTGATGTGTATAGCTTGATCAAGCTAAGGTCCCTAAGTAATTGCAACTAATTCTTTTTTATAGATGGTTTTTTAAGAAACACATGGGTGTATACTTATTAAAACAAAATTCTGAAGTATTTGGAGTATCCAAGAAGTTCAAAGCTGCAGTAGAGAAAGAAAATGGATGATAGATCAAGGCCATAAAATTCGATTGAGGAAGAGAATTCACTTCTAAGGAGTTCCATGAATTTTGTGAAGTAAATGGAATTATATGCCCTTTAATTATTCCAAGTTTCTCCCAACATTATGGAGTGACAGAAAGGAAAAATAGAATGATCCTTGACATGGTGCAAAGTATGCTCAAGCATAAGAAATAACCAAAGGAGTTTTGAGCTAAAGTAGTGGCATATGCAATATACCCATCCAATCGATCTCCAATAAGAAGTTTTTGGGGAAATACACCACAAGAGGCACAATATGGAAGAAAGACTGGCATATCCCATCTAAGAGTATTTGGAAGCTTAACATATGCTCGTGTACCAAAGGAGATTAAAAAAACAAGCTTGATGACAAAAGTGAAGCCTTCATCTTCATCTGGTATGAATCAAACTCTAAATGCTATAAGTTATACGATCAAAATACTAAGAAAACCATGATAAGTCAATATATGGAAAGATTGAAAGATACAAAGTAAGGCTAATTGTAAAATAATATAAACAAAAATTCGGCATAAACTATAATGAGGTATCTATTCCTATTATTCGATTGGAAACTATTAGACTTATTATTTCTTTGGCAACCTAGAACAAGTGGAGAATACATCAAATATTTATATTTTGCATTTCAAAATGGAGTTCTTAAAGAAGAATTCTACATTAAACAACTGATGGACTATATGGTCAAGGGATAGGAAGGCAAAGTCTTAAAGCTAAAATAGGTTCTCTATAGGTTGAAGCAAGCACCAAGGGCATCAAATGATAGGATTGACAGTTACTTGCAAGATAATAACTTTACAAAATGCCCACGTGAGTATGAACTTTATGTCAAGATCAAAGAAGGAGATTTTTTGCTTATGTGCTTGTATATGGATGACTTGATCTTCATAAAAAATAATCCAAATATATTTTAAGAGTTCAAGAAAATAATGACAAGTGAGTTTGAGATGACTAACATTGGACTTATAGTTTATTATCTTGGCATCTAAGTTAAACAATAACAATACAAATTTTTTATCTCATAAAAAGGAAATTCAAAAGAGATCCTTATGAAGTTTAAGATGAATGACTATAAGCCAATTAGTACACCAGTGGAATGTGGAAGCAAGTTATCAAAGCATGATGCATCAGAAAAGGTGAACGCGATACTCTTCGAGAGTTTGGTTGGAAGTATGTGGTATTTGACATGCATAAGACCTAACATTCTCTATTATATAGAACTTATAAGTTGTTACATGGAGAATTCAACTACTACTCACTTCAAAGCTGCAAAAAGAATTCTTCGCTATTTCAAAGGTGTAATCAATTTTGGCTTTTTCTATTCATCAAGCAATGATTACAAGCCTATTGCTTATAGTGATAATGATTGGGTTGGAAATGTTGATGATCAAGAAAGTACTACCAGAGTTGTGTTCTTCATGGGAGATATTGTATTCACATAGATGTCAAAGAAACAACCAACATTCACTCTCTAAACCTATGAAACAGAGTACATAGTTGCTACATCATATATCTATCATGCGATTTGGCTTAGAAATATGTGGAAAGAGTTAAGATAATTATAAGAAGAGCCAACTAAGATTTATGTTGATAATAAGTAGGCTATAGAATTAGTAAAGAATTCAGTGTTCCATGATCGAAGCAAATACATTGATACTTACTACCACTACATAAAGGAGTGCATTAAAAGAAAAGATGTGCAAGTGCAATATGTGAGGTCTCAAGATCAAGTTTTTGACATCTTCACCAAACCAATAAAGCTTTAAGACTTTCTCAAATTAAGAAACTTACTTAGAATGGAAAATCAAGCTTAAGGGGGTGTTGGAAATTAAATAAACTTGATTTAACTCAAGTAATATTGGACTTAAGATGTACTTATTTAGATGTTGTAATTGAGAGTACATTATATATAAGTCTAATAGGCCCAAGTCATAGAAACTTCCTCTAGAATGGTCTTAGAAAAATATCAAGATATTTTAGAAAGAGATAATAATAGAGAATCTTAGAAATTATATATTTTGATGGATAATTCTAGTGGTTCAATTATGACCATTAGATTAAAATCGTGTTGGCATGATTCTAACCATTAGTTAGAAAAGGATTTCAATATAAATAGGGTGATATTTCTCATTTTGTATCGAACCAAAATTTAAGAACTAATAATAAGTGTTTTCTTTCATTAAAATACTATTGTTTTTTTTATTTTTTTCCAAAATTTGTTAAATTCTTCTAAAGTTTTCAAATTCCAATAATCACAACAACACAAACAATTTTCAAACCTTAAAATAGTACAAATTAACAAAATGAATTCAATTTCGTGCAAAGTGGAAACGAGCATTAGAATTTAAAGATATTCAAAGTTCATGATTCAAATTTAGATAAGAAAAAAAGGAATAAAAAGTCAGAAACACATTTAAATAATTATTCGAAGGAAATACAAGGAATAGAGTGGTAGTGTTGGCCGGCATTATAAACTATTTGAATTTACAAATTAGTTGAGATAATAGATTTTTTTTAAACAATGTTAAGAGAGATTCAAATGAGACAAAATTATAAAATAAATTTTTGAAACGTTATTTATAAAAAAAATATGCTATTTAACCCAAGAAAAAATATAGATTAAATATTCTATCACAAATTATTTGCCACTTACATTACAATCATAGAAAATTGTGTTGCCTTTTTGCCATATACTGTTAATCTATAATTACTTTTTTTTTTGTTAACTAATAAAAAAACCTTTTAAAACCATTAATTTATATCTATTAATAGATTAATGTATATTAGTTAATATATATCTAATTTACTTTAGATATATCTAGTTTATTTGTAACGCTTATATAAAAACATCATATATATTCCTTAACATGTAAATAAAATACAATCATTTCATTATAAAAACATCATATATATTCCTTAACATATAAATAAAATACAATCATTTCATTATTTCTAACATGGTATCAGAGCCACTACTCTGACCTTTCTTCTAGCATTCTTAGCTCTTCTGGTGTTATTCCACTCTTATCGCTTCTACCGTCACCATAACTACTGTAGTCATTCACCGTTGAACCTCTGACGTCTCTCAACCATTTTCCTTGGGTTCTGGGCTAGTAGCCACCATCTTTGAGGAGTTCTACACCACAAAGATCACTACAATCACTATCTCTACCGTGAATCTTGCTTCAATAATTTTTTTTAAAGGTATTACTATGATTAACTCGACCAGATCTACACAATCATGGCAGTCTCGTAAGCATTCGAGCCTGCATGTACCCTCACACGCCGCACTTAAGTCCTATGATGTCATCAATGACAAGTCCCATAGGGATGACATCATCATTTCCACTTGCTAACATCACCACCACTATTGACCGTCGTTACTATCGTTGATCATTGACCATTGACTATGTTGACCATTAACCGTTGATGCCATTAACCCCACCTGTTGACCGTTAACCATTTCTATTAACCGATGACCGTCCCTGTTGACCATTGACCTTTCTATAGATCAAGTTCTCCCTACCTAATTTTTTGCATAGATCCTATTTTTGTATTCTGTTTTTTGCATATTATGTTTCTAAATGGATAAAAATGATGCTTTCCTTCCTCTCCCCATAAATATTGTATTGGAGGGGACCAAGAATTACTTATCTTAGTCTCAAGCTATGCGTAGTTTTCTTAAGGGTCGTATGCTCTGAAATTACTCTACTAGTTTAATTACCATTTCTATCAAAGGAGAAAGTGAAGAAGATGCTGCCTACCTTGGTTTCATGATGGAATGTGATAGTCACAACCACATGACCCTCACATGGATTCAGAACACTTCCATTTCCTCCATCTCCAATCTATTGAGCATCTTTAATAATGCAAACTCAGCATGAGATATGTTGCCCAAAAGGTACTCCACTACTCACGGTTCTATGAAATATTAGTTAGTAGTTGAATTGCATCAACTTCGACAAGAACCAGAACAATCCATCAATGACTACTATGATCAGCTTCGCTTTCTTTGAGACCAAATTGACCTTGTGATCCAATTTGGGCATGCTCAAATGATGCTTAGCAATATGCTGCAATTAGAGATGAGTTTCATCTCTATAAGTTCCTGATGTCACTTCATAAGGACTCTGAGCCCATCTGGGGTCATCTTCCCAATCGTATTCCTTCTCCCTCTCTTGATACTTCCATAAATAAGTTGGTTAGAGAAGAAACTCAGCTTGTAACCCTATAAGCCCAAAATAAGTTTGATGTTTTGGCTATTACCCCTTTTGCTCTTACCTTTGAACAACCTCAACAGTCAGGTGATTCCTCCAACTCTAGCAATCATCGTAGGTAGACCAACAAGAGGTTCTACAATTATTGCAAGCGTCATGGCCACACCATTAAGACTTGTTATCATCGCAACAATTCTATTACAGTTGTTGCTAATACTGAGCCTACTCCGTTGATACCTTCCATTTCAACCGAGTCCTAATCTTCTGGATCCACTATCAACCTCTCCCCTACTAAACTACAAAAGATCATAACTCAGGCTATTCAAATGGCTAGTAATGCATCTGTTTCCACTACTCTCTCAATTCTTCCCAGTAAGTCTCAAACTTGGCTTTTTTATTCTACCAGTTGTAATCACATGACACCTCATTCATCTTTATTCTCCAAACTTGACCCTACATCACATCCTCTTAATATTCATATATCTGATTGTTCCACCATGCATAGGAATAGTCTAGATTTTGTTTCGACCTCTAACCTCTATGTTCTTGAGGTTTTCCATGTACCTAACATATCCTATAATTTATGCTCTATAAGACAATTAGCTGAACTAGAATATTGCCTTATTTTTTACTATTCTGGGTGTATTGTGCAGGATCCCAGGATAGGGAAAGATCGTGGGACTGGTCCTAGGGTTGGGCATATGTTTCCCGTGAATAATCTTCATCTTCCACATGGTGCTCCTGTCTCTGTTGCTGTTATCCTTCCTTACCTTCTCTCGCACTTTGACATTCCCATCTTGGTCATACCCCAACCACTCGAGTACAAAAATTAACTTCTAAAGGTCTTTTAGGTTCTGTGTCCAAAGATACTTTTGATTGTACTTCATACCAGTTAGGAAAATAGCCAACTTTACCTTTCAATAATAGTGAGTCTATCTCTAATAGTATTTTTGAGTTAATTCATTCTAATGTTTGGGTACCTTCTCCTATTACTAGTATTGATGGATCTTGTTATTTTTTTTGTTTTTATTGATGATTATTCTCATTATAGTTGGATATTTCTTATGAAATCTTGTTCTAAAATCTTAACAATATACAGAAACTTTACAAAAATGGTTGAAACACAATTCTCCAAACTATCAAAACTTGTCCATCTGATAATGCTCTTAAATGTACTCAATATGATTTTCGAGCTCTGTTACAATCCTATGGCATTGTACATCATCTAACCTATCCAGGAACCTCTCAATAAAATGGTCAAGCCAAAAAAAACTTAGTCATATTCTTGACACTGTTGTGCTATTCTTCTTTTTGCCAAAGTTCTTGCCCCATTTTGGGGTGAAGCCGCTCTTCATGTTGTTCCTTCCATTAATCACATTCCAATCACTTTCATTCATAATCATACTCTGTATGAGCACCTTTGTGGGTCATCCCTTGACTATCATTACCTTCGCTCCTTCGGATCTGCCTCTTTTTTTCTTCTTCAGCTTCATGAGCATAACAAACTTGAATCTCGATCTAGACTTTGTTGTTTTCTTGGTTATAGTGAAACTCAAAAAGGGTATTGGTGCTATGATCCTATCTTGCATCGTCTTCATGTTTCTCATAATGTTTTCTTTTGGGAACATTACTTATTTGTTAAACTTTCTCACTTTTGTTCTTCCCTAACTAACTCTTATATTTTAGAAATTTTTCCAAATGAGTCTCATGTTCCTTCTACAGATACTCTTGATCATCCTTTAGACTTCTCTATTCAATATTCAAATATTTTTGATGATTCTCCTATACAAGTTGAGATGAGTAGATTGATGACGAGCTACCCCACCTTGAGCCTAGGTCCCCTACTTCTGCTCCACTTGAAGATCCTCCATAAGAAATTCAACCTCGCCACTCAACCTGGGTAAGATACATTCCTACATATTTACTTGATTATCATTGTTACACTGTCATACTACACTTCATAATCCCCACACCTATCAGGAGGAATCTATTGACCCTTTATGACAAATTGCAATGAAAGAGGAAATTGATGCATTAACCATAAACCATATTTGGATTTGGTTACTCTCCCTCCTGGTCAGTCTTTGGTTAGTTGTAAGTGGAAGCTTCGCGACGCGGCGGCGCGTTTTTCTCCTTTTTGACATTTTTGACCTTTTTGACCCATTTTGTCCAATTTTTCCATATTTGTTGACCTTTCCCACATTTATTTATTAATATATTTGTGATGTATTGCTTCCAGTATTCTTCTTTGAGTCTTTAAGTTGCGTTTTTAAGCCAAAATACCTGAAAAACAATAAAAATACCTGTGATTCCGAAAAAGACAAATTTATATAAATATATGATAAAACATATAAATATATATATTTTTAATCAATTAATGTGCATAAAATCATGGTTATTTTAGTGTTTTTTGAGCACTCGTCAATACTCTTGATCATCCTTTAGACTTCTCTATTCAATATTCAAATGTTTTTGATGATTCTCCTATACAAGTTGAGATGAGTAGATTGATGACGAGCTACCCCACCTTGAGCCTAGGTCTCCTACTTCTGCTCCACTTGAAGATCCTCCATAAGACATTCCACCTCGCCACTCAACCTGGGTAAGATCTATTCCTACATATTTACTTGATTATCATTGTTACACTGTCATACTACACTTCATAAGCCTCACACCTATCAGGAGGAATCTATTGACCCTTTATGACAAATTGCAATGAAAGAGGAAATTGATGCATTAACCATAAATCATATTTGGATTTGGTTACTCTCCCTTCTGGTCAGTCTTTGGTTAGGTGTAAGTGGATCTATAAGATCAAGACTCGCTATGATGGGTCCATCGAGCACTACAAGGCTCGTCTTGTTGCAAAAGGTTTTACAAAAGAGTATGTGATTGATTATGAAGAGACATTTGTTCCATTTGCCCGTATCTCCTCTATTCGTGCCCTCTTAACTGTTGTCGCTCCTAGTAAATGGGAACTTTTCATATGGATGTTAAAAATTCCTTCCTTAATAGGGATATTCATGAATAAGTCTATATGTACCCTCCTCCCGGTCTTTCTATTGAAATAAACAAGGCTTATCGCCTTCGACATGTACTTTATGGCCTTAAACAAGCTCCACGAGTATGGTTTGCCAAGTTTAACTCCACCATCATTCGCTTGGGTTACACTGCTAGTCCTTATGATTTTGCCTTATTTCTTCATTGTAATGATAAATGCACCATTTTGCTTCTACTATATGTGGATGATATGATCATAACTGGTGATGACTCAATGGCATTCAAAAACTGAAGGATTTTCTTAGTTAGCAGTTTGAGATGAAAGACATTGGACATCTCAACTATTTCTTAGGTCTTGAGTTCACTCATTCCACAGATGGTCTTTATATTACTCAAGCCAAGTATGCATCTGACCTTTTATCTCAAGCTAGACTTACTGACAACAAGACTATTGACACTCAATTTGAACTTAATATGCATCTGAAACCCTCGGGGGGAAAACCATTGTTTAATCCCTCTCTTTATAGATGATTGGTTAGCAGCTTGGTTTATCTTATAGTTACTCATCCAAAAATTTCTTATGTTATTCATCAGGTGAGCCAATATCAATCTGCTCCACGATCGACTCATTATGCTGCTATTTTGTGCATTCTACGATACTTGAAGGGCACTCTCTTCCATGGCCTTTTATATTTAGCTTAGTCTCCTCTTGTACTTCATGTATTCTTTGATGTTGATTGTGATTTCAAGTCCACTATAGATTATTTCTTTCTCCTTATTTCTTTGATTTCTTGGCAAAGTAAAAAATAAACTTTTGTGACCCGCTCCAATACTGAAGCAAAATACCATGCTTTTTCTGATACCACATCTGAGCTCTTTTGGCTATGATGGCTTCTTAAGGATTTGAGTGTGTCTACTCCTATTTATTGTGAAAATCAGAGTGTCATTCATATTGCTCACAATGATGTCTTCCATGAACAAACTAAACACAACGAGATTGATTATCACTTTATTCGTTCTCATCTTGTCCATGGTGCTCTCAAGCTTTTCCTCGTCTCCTCCAATGATAAACTTGTAGATATCTTCACTAAGGCACTTCCTAAGGGACGCACTCGTAATTTGGTTGACAACCTCTAGTTGGTCTCACATCCACCTTGAGTTTAACGGGAGTTGTTAATATATATCTATTAACAAATTAATGTATATCTGTTAATGTATATCTAGTTTGCTTTAACCATATCTAGTTTACTAATAACTCCTATATAAAGACACCATGTATATTCCTTAACATATGAAATACAATACAATCATTGAGTATTTCTAACAAAAACCATTTTTTAAATATAATTTTTATTATGCATTCAATAATTTATACATCATATATTAAAATTTATTTAATCCATATTAATAAATAATATCATAATTAATTTATATAATATATTATAAATTTTATATTTAATCAATAACTAATATTTATTTAATTCATATAACAATTACATGCATATTTTACTATTTTTTATAAGAAAGACTTTCATGAATGGACAAATAGACCATTTACTAGAGTTGAGCTATTATTAAAATTAGCTTATCGTGTATGAATTGTGTCTATGGATTTTATTTTATTTTTTCCCATTAGACCTTTGGGTTTTTTTATTATTTTGAACACGATTATGGCTTTTTTATTTTGTTTACTATAGTAGTTAAAAGTTTGAGATAAAATAATTATCGAGTACTAAAACACATACATATGACCTTGGTTTTTAACCGTGACAGTAGGTCTATAACCATGGTTATAAGAACCGGGGCTTAAGTGAGAGAGATCATACACTATTAACAATGGTCTTGGTCTTTTAACTAATGCCACAGACAACCATATGGCCTTGGTCTTTCAAATAAGTGAGGTTATAGATATACCCTATGACCATAAATTTAAATAAAAATGTAATTATTAATTACAATATTAAAAATCAATATACATTACAAAAATTTATTAATTATAATATTAAAAATAATATTATATTAAAATTAAAAGTGCAATTACATTTGAGTGTTTATTCACTAAACATAATAAAACCTTACTAGGTAATTCTAATATTTACAATGACTATGAAAATAGCTTTAATATTACAAATTGACTTTTTACTATTACAAGCATTTATAAGTGTAATTATCCAAAATCAGTGGATCCAACAACAAGAAAATTTTACAAGTTGAAAGAAACTAGTCCAGTACCATGTTTATCCCTTGGATGGTGAAATTTACAAGTTGCTCCATATTTACAAGTCTATGTCTTCATAAAATACTAGAAGACATGTGTGGGAGTAGACAATCACAATGATATACAAAAGAGGAAAAGGTTAAAACGCAAAAGAAAATTTAACATGTTCTTTCATAACAACGAGAATTCTTAATTTGTTTTTTTCTTAAAAAAGGTATTCTGTAATGTGTATAATGGAAATAAGGAAATGTATAACAGACAAATAAAACTAAAAAGAGGAGAAAATAGAAAGAATAACCTATGAAACAAAAGTAGGGTGATTGAAACGACAATTGTTTCAATAGCTACATAAACCATTTCTCAAATATTATATGCAGTCAGGCTCACCAGGCGCCAAGCACCAGCACCAACGCCAGGCACCAAGTACCAACACCAGTGCTAGGCACCAAGCACCAACACTAACACATGCACTAACGCCAGGCACCAGACAGCGAAACCAACACCACATTTGAAATAGGCACCATCACCATACTGTAGTGCCTTGCATACCAGCACCAACATAGATGTCAACCTTATCATTAAATTTTCCATACATAAAGTATTCAGGAGCCAAATAACTATAGCAAAGATTCATTATCTAGTAGTTCATGAATATTCATAGCATATGAAATAGACAATAAAATTATAAAAGTAGGAGTCACATAACTAAATGTTTCTACCACATCCGTGCAAGTTATATGTGATAACGCTGTTGGTACCCACTTAGCAAGTCCAAAATCAAAAAGCTGAATAAACCATTTTTTAGCAATAAATACAAGTATTTGTAAATTCATAAAGGTTTTTTTTATATATATATATTATGAGTCAATAAAAAGAGACGTAAACATCTAATACTTGTGGCTCAAAATCATCATATAACAATATGTTTGATTATTTAACATTCCTATGAATCACATCATAAGCATTGTGACTTTGTAGATAATCTAAAGTCTCAGCTACATGATGAGTGCTCAAAAAGCACTAAAATTGCCATTATTTTATACACATTAATTGATTATATATATATATATTTGTCTTTTCGGAATACTGGAGGCAATACATCACAAATATATTCATAAAATAAATGAGGAAAAGTCAACAAATATGAAAAAATTGGACAAAATGGGTAAAAAAGGTCAAAAATATCAAAAAGGAGGAAATCGCGCATGCAACTGCCCAACCGTCTCGGCCAACGCACGCAGCACGCCTAGCAATGTGCACGCCGCGCCAGCATCTACCCCAGCCGCACACAGCAACGCACGCGCCTGTCTCCATTACATGCGCGTCTGTACACCCCTGCACACGCCGCTGCGCTCATCTACCCCATCTGCACGTGTTGCCACTCCCACACCAACATGACATCATCAGTATGACATCATCATTCACTACTCCATGTTTTCTCCATTTTTAATCATTTTTTCACCCACTTTTTCTTCCCATCCTCATCTATAAATACTCATATTCTATTCATAACAAAACACACCTCAAAACACATCTTCTCTTCTCTTTCTTTCTCTTCACTTCTTAGTTTTTCTAGTTTTTCTTAGTTTTTAGCTTTTTTAGTTAATTTTTCTTAGTTTTAGAGTTCTTCTCTTTTTTAGAAGAACTAGTTATGTTTTTATAATTTATTTTCTTTTTGACTCAATAAATGGAAGTACAAATTCCGTTTGGAGGTTTTCCAGCAATAGGAATAACATCAAAATACTGTAAGGATTTTATTTTCTTTACAGTTATTTTTTATACTTTATTCTTACATGTTATATTTAATTTATCTATGATTAAATTTAACTTTGTTGGCTATTTGTAAACATGATATAATAATAACGTCGTTATGCTTGCGAAATATTAAATAGGTAAAAATCTATAAAATGAATTGATTTTAATTTTATTTAAGATTTTATATTAAGAATATTAAGGAGAAATATATTATTTTTCATTACAAACTTAAATCTAAAAATTAGATTTTCAGGTTTAGTTATCCGGTCTGATTTAGTGTAGTGTTCTTTTATTTGTTGGTACAATCGCCCGATAGTTAGAGTGAAGTTATATTTCAAAAGTTTTTTATAAGAATTATTATCTGAAAATGTATTGACAACATGTTTTCAGTAGTAGTTTTAAAACTTGAAAGTTAGTACTCGGATAATTAAATTCTTAGGTATAATTTGGACACCTTGAACAAAGTTTAAACTGTATAACCCTACCAAAGGTGGCATTTAAATGGTTCATTTTCAATCTCTTAGAAAAAGGAATTAATTTAATTAACCAAATTAGTTATCAAACTCACTCATAGGTGTTAATTGATTTGTTTAGTTAACAAAGAATATCTAACCCCACCAAAGGTGGTATTCATATAAAAAAAAGAGAATCAATAAATATCAATTTATATCTTTAATAACCTAAATAATATGAGCAAATATAATTAACTTAGTTATTATATCAATAAATACTCCACTATTATAAATGATAAAATTTGCATAATTTTTTATTGAATCTGTATATATGTTTATTTTAATGTTCTTAGATTAGAAACATAAAAACCCAAATATTGTGACAGGATGTTTAGGATTTAATTTCATTTTTAAAACTTTGAATAATAAATTAAAAATCACATATATTCCTTTCTTAGATCGACCTTGTGAGTATACTTATCATTTTCTACGAAATGATTCGTGCACTTGTGAGAGTTTTATAAATATAAAACCAAAGTATTGGCAGGATCAGCGATGTAGGTTCTGCTCATCACTACACCCACAACCACCTTATATCTTTCAATCTAACCAAATGCAAGCAAGTCATTTTTATTCCCTAATGCAACATTTTACAAGAAAAAAATACTTTAAATGGATGAACTAATGAGAAAGTAAATTGTAATTCAAATAAGGCGCATATATTTTAAGCTGCATACCATGAAGATTCTCTTCAAGGATTTCCCTTGGTAGAAAATCATAAACCAAGAGGATATGGTTGTCCTCAAAATAGAACCCCAAAAGCAAAATATTGTTCTTGTGATGTAAGGTAGTGATCATTTTTATTTCCAAAACAATTGCACCACTTTCACTACTTAGATTGCAAAAACTATCTTCACTTGGGACATGACTACTCATTCTGCTACCCGAACTATGTTTTGTAGGTGAAGAATATCAAGGTGGTAACTTTAATTCCTACTGAACTATTGAGATTTGTCGAAGAAAACTCACAAAGTTCCCCACATCCACCTTCACCTTCACTTCATACAATCAAGAGTTCTTCTTTCTTCAAACATTATTCACAAGCCATAAATCCTCAAATCGCCATAGTTTTGAATCATTGGCTTACGATAACTCTTGTGTCATAAGACACCACACCAAATTTGAAATACATCATATGCAATCTTTCATACCTTAAATCAAGTGAAATAAGATCAAGCTCTCGTTGATTAGTCCAAACACCAGCTAGGAAAGGTTTAAATACACATCAATAAACTCACTCAAAGTAGCATCAATTTTACCAAACTTCCTCACATTGATCCAATCATGAGATAAGCCAATCACATGAATCCAAAATGGACAAAAAATAAAATCAACCTACCTAGCCACCATTCGAGTCAAAAATTTCTTTAACACCACCAGAGCTCCATCAAAGATACAAGGACTTCAATTGGAATAGAATAATCATCATCAACATCAATATATTCAAAAATTAAAGTATTCTTACCTTCAAACCCTTACTCCAACTTCATTCACACATTTCTAGAGTTTGTTCAACAAAAGCATTATTGGCACAACTGATATAGATTGAGATGAGAAACATCTACCAATAAAACAAAAAACCTTCACTTAATGGGTATTTGGAAGAAATAGAGGGGAAAAGTGACAAACCCTAAATTGAAAATTGAGAAGAGTGACAATCCTAAATATGAATACAGTCTGGGTTGAGAAACTAGCTACCTAATTAAGCGATCGGCGAGAGGAGGTGAGAAACAGGGCAAGGGAAGAGTAAGAAGATGCAAATCACGTAGCTAGCACTGGGGAAATGCATAGGTAGCTTGCACTGGGGAAGAGAAAAAGGGGTAAAGGAAAAAGAAAAAAAAGAGTGAAAATCTGGCCGAGAAAAGGAAAAAAAATATACTAGTTATGCAACCAACACCATTAAAGTCCACGAATATACACAAAGTCTATCATCCCATCCGAGATGACACCATTAACAAAGAAATGTTTCTAGAGCTTTCTTTCTGACCAGAGTAAAAAAGAAACTAAAGCGATGGAATCAAGTGGGAAAAATAAAAAAAAATAAAGAGAGAGAGAGGGAAAATGAAAAGAGAGGGGCAAATGAAAAATGAGAGAGAGAAAATGGAAATAAAGAGAGGGAAAAGGTAATAAAAGAGAGAAAAAAGGAAAAATTCAATAGAAAAATTTAATGTTATGTATAAAAGAGAGAAAATTTATAGGGTATGTCTATGGCCTCAGTTTTTAAATAAGCGAGATCATAAGGTATGTCTATGGCCTCAGTTTTTAAATAAGCGAAGTCATAAGGTATGTCTATGGCCACGGTTTTTCAATAACCGAGGCAAAAACCCTATGGTGTTGGTTTTTATAAAAACTTAGGCTAAATATCCAAGATTATATATATGTATTGTAGTAGTGATCCTTTACCTAATATTATGTTGTATTCGTTGTCAAAATTCTTATAGTATTAATATTTTCAAAAAACAAATACATAAAATATGCCCTTAAATGTACCATGAATGTATATATGCATTACCATATTATATATACTAGTTTTGGAGGGCAGTATGATATATACTGTTAAAAATATTATTTTATTTTATTATAATAAATTTTAACAATCAGGTAAAAAATCAAAAAAAGATAATATAGATTATGCATATAGTTGTCAAATGTATAATGTTATGCGTGTGTGATTTTTTGTTTATTCGTGTTTTTTGTATACAAAAAATACACATTTATAAATAAAATAACAATGATGATAAAAAGATAGCATAAATTCAAATTATTGCAAAATAATTTGTTTCATTTATATCAAAATGATTTACATGTTAGATAATAAATGAGTTATTTTAGATTCTTATTTGACATAACTAATAATTTAAGTTGGGTTAAGATTGTGTTAGTTTCTTGTATTCTTCTATGTAATGTATATTTATTGGATATTTTTTTAGTTGATATCATGATCTATCTTAAATGAAATGATGAATCCTATTTATAAATATATTAGTTAATTATTTTTAATTATGACTGTTAAAAAAATAATGAGTTCAATACCATTATGATTCACTCATTAATGAATTAATCGGATCCACTCATTAATGAATTAATCAGCTCTCGCCCATTTGTTAAATGTGTAAACATAAACCACATGATTATCATTCGATTATAAGTCCAATAATTTTCATGTGATTAACTCAATCATTCAAGGTTAATAATATAAAAACTATCAAATATAATTATTTATAATAGTACTATATATTTATATAAGAGTATTTTAGTATTTATTAGTGTATAAAAAACTAAAGCAAAAAAAATATTAAAAAAGGAGGTAATTTAAAATGTTAAGTTCAATACATAAATATTAATTGATTAGTTTTTATTTGTTATCGACATGAAATGATTAGTTCAATACAAATATGATATGTTTATAAATGAATGATCGAACTTGACTTATTCACTAAATATGTAAGCATAAATCGCATGAATTCTCACTCTTACAAGTGTAACAATTTTTAAGTAATTAAAACAAGTAATCGAATGTAATAATATAAATATAATATGTTAGAAATTATGAATTAAAAATGCTAGAAAACGGCTCTCTTCATCTTCGACTTTTGTTTATTTTTTTAGTTTTCCATTATGCTTTAATTTGAAAATTTTCCATTTCTAAATTAAATTTTTGCTTCTGTTTTTCTCTTTAATGTTTATGAATTGAAGTTTTCTAGCTCTACTTTCGTTTTTTCATGGGTATAAAAATACTCATTCATTGAGGAAGAAAAAAGAAGAAGAAAGAAAATAGAGTTGAAAAAAAAAGAAACATAGCAGAGAAAAAGAGAAGAAAAGAAACAGAGGTGTTGAGAAAGAAGAAGAAAAGAAGAAAGAGAAAAGGAAAAAAAAGAGTCGTGTATAGAAAGGTAAAAAGAATTTTTTTCATGTGTATTTTCTATCTAGAGTTAGGCTTTTACAATAGAGTTCAGACACTTACAAGTTAATAGAATAATAAATTGTGTTGTAAGTTTATTATTATTTAATCATTTTATGTTAGAAGATAAGTTTTAGTCGTTCTTAAACACCTACGGTGAACAACAAAATTATTTGAAGGATACTGTGTGATACACACATCTCAATTATTATTATTTTCTATTTAAATGATATATTATTTAAATTGTGGATTTATAATTTTTATATATTTGTATATTTGTATTTTTTTAATTTTAATAAAATAATTTTATTCTTAAATTTTTTATTCATGTATTATTTCCTACAATCTTAAGATAATTTCTTTTTACTCCTTATTTTTTGGACAAAAAAATTTAACAAATATTTTAAGACAAATAGATTATTTATAATATTTTATAGTTATATGTTCTACTATATATATTCTATTATAATTATCATTTAATTTTTAAATCTTTATTAATTCTTTTTATCATTTATTTAATATTAATTTTACTCTTATATTAAATTACTTTCACTTTATTTTTACTTGATTCCATCAAGTTATGTATTTTTGTTATTATTATTTTCTTTTCTAAGCCTTCTTCGAATCAAGCTTTCATAATCGAGTTAATTAAAAACAGTGCATCTTTATAGTGATGAGTTAAGGACTTTCCTCAATCATTTATTGAATTATTGACTTATTAATATTTTAATTTTGTTATCATTAATTATTTTATATAATTATAATGTTTTTTTATATACTCTTATTTTTATACAAGTATATTTATTTTGTGTTACTAATCTTAATTTATTTTACTTTATATTTTATTTTACTATATATATACATATATATATATATATATATTTCTTTATTTATATTTTTTATAATTTTATAAATAAATATATTATTTTATTTTTAAATTATTTAATCACTATAATTAATGAAATTACAAATATAATTATAAATTAACATATTTCTATTATTTATTAATTGAATATATATTTTTTAATTTAAAATTTTATTCATTGATTTTTTAAAACTTGTATTGCTATTTGTGTATTTAATAGAAAAAATAAAGAAAATATTATGGAATCTAGAATGACTATTGCAATATCTCGAAGTGAAACCCAATTATGAATGTTGATGACCCTATTGTGAATCAAATGATGAATCTTTCTGTGGCTTATGAGGTAACCCTAATATTACCGATTTGTGTTCCTATGAACCATGTTGTGGTAGAGAGATCAGAGAAGTTTAATGGCTTGAACTTCAAGGGATGAAGGATTAAGATGATGTTCTATCTCATTACCTTAAATTTGGTAAGGTTTTTGACCGAAGAAACTCTTAATCAACTTTGTTAACAAGATTTTCTGTCTGCTAGTGCTATATATTGAAGTGTGGAAGCATTCTGATGATCTATGTTGGAATTATGTTCTGAATAGTCTAACAGATTCCTTGTACAATGAGTACAATAAGGAGAAGATGACTAAAGACTTATGGGAATCATTGGATCGAAAGTATGAAACTAAAAACGGCAATGCCAAGAAATTTTTGGTTGGTCGCTTTCTTGATTATAAGAGGATGGACTTTAAATCTGTATACAATTAAGCAAGCGAAATCCAAGATATCATAATAGAGATGTATGATGAAGGGATGGTACTTAGTGAAACCTTCCAAGCTACAACTATTATTGAAAAGTTTCCATCTTCATGGATAGGGTTCAAGGTCTACCTTAAGCACAAGCAAAAGGAAGTTTCATTGAAAGACTTGCTGATAAGATTCAAAGTGGAAGAAGACAATAAAGCTTCTTATAAAATAGGGTATATCTCATCAGCACTCAAGGCTAATGTGATAGAACATGGTCAAAGTTCCAAACACATTAAGAATAAGAGAAAGGGTAAGCTGGGTAAAAGTTCTAAATTAGGACCTAGAGAAGAAACTTTTAAGAGGTCTAACTTTAGAAGGATTTGCTTTAACTATCAGAGGAAAGGACATACGGCCCCAGATTGAAAATTTCCAAAAAGAAATAGAAACTATGAGGCAAACATAATTAATGACATCACTCATGATATATTCGATATTACTTATGTGTAGTCATTTCTGAGTTAAAATTGGTGGGATCAAACCCAAAGGAGTGGTGGATTGATACAAGTGCAATAAGGTACATGATGAGCAAAACTAGCATTACCGATTCTGCCAATACTTTGGTTTTATATTTATAAAACTCTCGCAAGTACACGAATCATTTCGTAGAAAATGATAAGTATACTTCCAAGATCGATCTAAGGAAGGAATATATATAGTTTTTAATTTATTATTCAAACTTTTAAAAATGAAATTAAATCCTAAACATCTTATCACAATATTTGGGGTTTTGTGTTTTTAACTTAATAACATAAAAATAAACATAGATACAGATTCAATAAACATTTATGAAAATTTTATCTTTTATAATAGTGGAGTATTTATGGATATAATAACTAAGTTAATTATGCTTGCTCATATTATTTAGGTTATTAAAGATATAAATTGATATTTATTAATTCTCTCTTTTTTATATGAATACCACATTTGGTGGGTTTAGATATTCTTTGTTACCTAAACAAATCAATTAACACATATGAGTGGGATTGATAACTAATTTGGTTAATTAAATTAATTCATTTTTCTAAGAGATTGGAAATGAACCATTTAAATGCCCTCTTTGGTGGGATTAGATAGTTTAAATTTTATTCAAGGTGTCCAAATTAAACCTAAGAATTTAATTATCCAAGTATTAACTTTCAAGTTTTAAAACCACTACCGAAAACATGTTGTCAATACATTTTTAGATAATAATTCTTATAAAAACTTTGGAAATAAAGCTTCATTCTAACTACCGGGCGATTGTACCAACAAATAAAAGAGCATTACTCTAAATCAGATTGGATAATTAAACCTTAAAATCTAATTTTCAGATTTAAGTTTGTAATGAAAAATAATATATTTCTCTCTAACATTGTAATATAAAATCTTGAATAAAAACAAAAATCAATTTATTTTAGAGATTTTTACCTATTTAATATTTCATAAGCATAACAATGTTATTATTATATCATGTTTACAAACAGCCAGCAAAGTTAAATTTAATCACAGACAAATTAATTATAACATATAAGAATAAAGCATAAAAAATAACTGTAAAGAAAATAAAATCCTTACAGTACTTTGATGTTATTTCTGTTGCTAAAAAACCTCCAAACAGAATTTGCATTTTCATTTATTGAATCAAAAAGCTATTAAATTACAAAAAATATAATTAGTTCTTCTCAAAAAGAGAAGAACTCTAAACTAAGAAAAACTAACTAAGAAAAGCTAAAAACTAAGAAATAAAGAGAGAGAAAAAGAGAAGAAGATGTTTTTGAGGTGTGTTTTGATATGAAGAGAATGTGGACTATTTATAGGTGAGGAGAGGAAGAAAAAGTGGATGGAAAAATGATTAAAAATGGAGAAAATGCTGAGTAGTGAATGATGATGTCATTGTTGACATCATGGTAGTGTGGGGCACGTCGGCGTGTGCGGATGGGTGTAGATGGGCGCAGCGGCATGCGTGGATGGGGTAGATCGTTGCAGCAGTGCGTGTGGATTGGCGTTGTGTGGTCGATGCGCACACGTTGGCCGGAGCAGCTGGGCGGCTACGTGCGCGATTTCACCCGTTTTGACATTTTTGATCCATTTTATCCAATTTTTTCATATTTGTTGAATTTTCCTCATTTATTTTATGAATATATTTGTGATGTATTGCCTCCAGTATTTTTATTTGAGTCAACTACCTTTTTAAGCAAAAATACCTGAAAAATAATAAAAATACCTGTGATTCCAAAAAGATAGATTTATATAAATATATGATAAAATCATATAAGTATATATATATATAATCAATTAACGTGCATAAAATCATGATAATTTTAGTACTTTTTGAGCACTCATTAGTACACAAGGTCAAATAAGAATATATTCACTACTTTTGAAGAAGTGAACGATAAAGAGAAGTTCTTCGTAAGAAATTTTTCCATATCAACCATTCAAGGGAAAGACTAGGTGAAACTTAAGATGACATCTGGAAATGAGCTTACATTAAAAAATGTACTCTATAAGCTAGACATCCATAAGAATCATGCTTCTGGCTCATTTCTAAACTAGCATGGCTTTCGAATAGTGTTTGAATCTGATAAGTTCGTTGTGACCAAAAATGGGATGTTTGTGGGAAAGTGAGATGCATCTAATGGGTTATTTAAGGTCAATGTAATGATTGTAAAAGCTAAGAATATTAATAAGATTAACTCTTATGATTATTTTCTTGAGTCTTTCAACTTGTGGCATGGTAGACTAGGTCATGTTAATTACGATACATTGTGTAGACTAATTAACATAGAACATATACCTGCATTCTAAATATAATCAAAGCATAAGTGTGAGACTTGTGTTAAGGAAAAAATGACTAGGTCATCGTTTTATTCCATTGAAAAGAACACTAAACCCTTTGCCTTAATCCATAGTGATCTATATGATTTGAAATTTCTTCAAACAAAGGGTGGAAATAAGTATTTTATTACTTTTGTTGATGATAGCACAAAACTTTGCTATGTGTATTTGCTTAAAAGAAATGATTAAGCTATAAAGAAATTTATTCTTTATAAAACATAAGTTGAGAATCAAATCAACAAGAAGATCAAGGTATTACATAGTGATTATGGTGGTAAATATAAAGCACAACTTGGTGAATTTTGTGTATAACATAGAGTTATTTATGAAACCACAACGCCTTATTAACCTCATCAAAATGGAGTTACTAAACGTAAGAATCGTACCTTGAAAGAAATTATGAATGCAATGCTATTAAGTTCTTGGTTGCCACAGAACTTATGAGGGAAGCTATTTTGTTAACTAACTATCTTTTGAATAAGGTATCCTGAAATAAAACACATAAGACATCGTATGAATTATTTAAAAAAATACTACCTTCTTATAAATATTTGTGAGTGTGGGGATGTCTTACAAAAATAGTTGTACATATACCTAAAAAGGTAAAGATATGTCCAAAATCAATAGATTGCATCTTCATTGGATATGCACATAATAATAGTGCTTATCGGTTTCTTGTTCATGACTCAATATCCCAAGCATACATAAGAATACCATAATGGAATCAAGGAATGCATCATTCTTTGAACATGTATTTCTAGGTAAATCTCAAGGAGAATCAAGTTTATCTAAATAAACGTATAAGACTATGAATGAAGATAGTCAAAACAAAGAACCTGAATAAGAGGTTGAGGTTGAACTCAGACATAGCAAGAGGGCTAGAACAGAAACGTCCTATGGTCTAATTTATTTGACCTATTTTCTAGAAAGTGAAACTCAAACCTATGAAGATGCTATAAATTCTTCTGAAAGTCCTTAATGGAAAGGATCCATTAATAATGAAATTGAGTCCATTCTACAAAATCACACTTGAGAACTAGTTTATTTACCTCCAAGTAGTAAACCACTAGGGTCTAAGTGGATTTTCACAAGAAAACATAAATCAGATGGATCAATTGATAAGTACAAAGTCAAGCTTCTAATTAAGGGTACAAAAAATGACATGGCCTTGATTACTGTGATACTTAGTCTTCTATGACAAAAATAACATATATAAGGATGATAATTGCTATTGTTTTTCTACGAGATCTTGAAATACATCAAATGGGTGCAAAGATAGACTTTCTAACTAGAGAGTTAGATGAAGAAATCTACATCAAACAACCCAAAGGTTTTTCATGCCTAGGGCAAAAAAGAAAGGTTTGTAAATTGGTGAAGTCTTTATATGACTTGAAATGAGCACCCAAAAAATAGCATGAAAATTTTGATAATGTCATAAGGACACATGACTTTAAAATCAACGAATGTGACAAATGTGTATATGTCAAGGATAAAGAATATGGTTATGTTGTCTTATGTCTTTACGTTGATGACATGCTAATTGTGGGTAGCAACGATCAAATGATCAAATTTACTAAGTTTATGTTGAATTAAAGGTTTGATATGAAATACATGGGCCTATTGATGTAATTCTGGGAATTAAGATATCAAAGATATTAAGAGGTCTCATACTAAGTCAATGTCATTATATTGACAAAATACTTGAGAAATTCAACAAGGGTGATTCTAGAATTGTGAGAACAACTGTAGATATAAATCTACACCTATCCAAGAATAAAAGTAAGAGTGTCTCTTAACTAGAATATTCTAAAGTGATAGGAAGTATTGTGTACTTGATGAGTTTTATGAGACCAAACATAGCTTACGCTATAAATAAACTAAGTAGGTATACTAGTAATACATGATCTGATCACTGGAAATGTATACAAGATTACTTAGATAACTAAGATATACACATAGCTATTTACTACACTACACAAGATATCCATCTGTATTAGAAAGATACAGTGATACAAATTGGATATTTGACATAAAAGACTCAAATTCTACATATGGATATGTATCATACTAGATGGTGCAGCTGTTTCATGTTTGGATAAATGTGGTGAAGAAGCCTAATGACTATGCAAATTTTTAGAGGATGTTCCTGAGTGGGTGAATCCTATACCTACAATATGCATTTATTATGATAGTCAATCTACTATGGTAGGGCACAGAGCAATATGTAAAATGGTAAGTATCGACATATATGTCATAGACATAATACCATTAGATAACTACTCTCAAATGGAGTTATCACTATTAACTATCTGAAGTCAAAAGATAACATAACGGATCCTTTAACTAAAGGGTTAAATTGAGAGTTAGTTGATAGTTCATTGAGAGGAATGGGATTGAAGCTCATAAATGAAAAGGATTTGCAAAGAAAACCTAACCTACTTGACTAGAGATCACAAAATCTAAGTTCAAAGGGACAACCTAATTGTAAAGACTTAGTGAGATCACTATAGGGGTTTACCCTCAAGTCTATTCATATGATGAAAATTGTGATACCCGTAAGATATAGGATAAGTTAAGGCTTTTAATAATTCTTATGAAAGAAATACCGAATGGAGTATATGGGTTACTCTTTGCGAATTACTTTTAAAGATAAGATATCACTTATGTGAGAGATAAGAGAGGTTGCTTCGAAAGAGAATGTATAGGGATCAATTCTTTAGAGACTCTCACAAAATCAAACATATATTCATGGCCAAAATGAACATAACAGTGAGAATTGAATTGTGTCAGGAAAGATTCTTGTGTGAAGCATGTCATCACTTATATAAACGATAGAACAGTTCAAGAACATTGCATCTACTGGTCAGTCAATAAGGTAAATATACTTTATAAATGAAGGTTCAAAGGGTAACACCTACCTATCCTATGAAAGTTCCAATCTTTTGAACTCTATTTCTGAGTCAATTTTTATTCATGTGGAGGATTGTTAAATTATGAATTTAAATTGTTAAAAATAGCTTTCTTCATCTTCAATTTCTATTTCATGTTTCAGTTTCAATTTCTTCAGTTTTTTGTTATGCTTCCATTTGAAAAAAAAATAGTTTCTAAATTAAATTTTTGCTTTCGCTTTACTATTTTTTGTTTAAGAATTGAAGTTTTTTCCAGTTTGCTTTCGATTTATATAAATACTTATTTATTGAGGAAGAAAAAAGAAGAAAGAAAATAGAGCTGGAAAAAAATAAAGAAACAAAGCACGGGAAAAGAGAAGAAAAGAAAAAAAGTTGTGTATGAAAAGGTAAAAGGAATTTTTTTTTGTGTATTTTCTATATAGAGTTAGGTTATTAATAAATTATGATGTAAGTTTATTATTGTTTAATTGTTGTATCTTGGAAGATAAGTTTCCGTCATTTTTAAACACCCACGGTGAATGGAAAAATTATCTTAAGAAAATTGTATGATACACAAGTTTCGATTATTATTTTTTTCTATTTAAATTATATATTATTTAAATTTTGTATTTATAATATATATATATATATATATTAATAAAATAATTTTATACTTAAAGTATTTATCTATGTATTATTTCTTACATAATATACCATGAATTTACCAAATACACTATTCAAAAGATTATAATATATTTATTTTACAAGTATTTTGATATTTATGGTATAAAAAGTAACAATTTTTCTAAAGAAATAATAAAGTAAAGAAATTAAAAAAAAAAGTAAGGGCATTTTAGTTTTGACAAGCCTAAAAACAATTACAAAACTTTCAATTTTTTATATATAAAGATTTGAGTATTTTTTGACCAAATTTTATATTTTTAAAATTTTAAAAATGAATTAAACACGTTAATATATTATATGGTTTAATTCTCATCCTTTATATTATGCACCGAAAGGAATATGATAAAATACCTCATTATTTACTAGTATTTTTCTTTTTTATACTAATAACATATTTAATTATAAGTTTTATTAATAATTGATTTATATATTTAATATTTAATATTTAATAATACTCATAATTACAAGACAAAATAATAAAAGTATTACAGAAATATTAATTTAACTACAATATCCCAATACATATATTTGCGTCTATCATCTACCATTTTTCCTTATTTAAAACTAACATGGTTACGAAATAAAATATATGTAACAGAAATTCCTACATTACTAGAATGTAGACACTAAAAGACTCTTTCAATATCTATCTAATTATATTATTTTATATTTGTAATTTTTTTATTACATATCATATTATATTATATGGAAAATGAAAATTATAAATCTACACATAGGCCAGTCTCAGGTAACACCAACTTAACACGTTTTCTTGGAGAGTAGACCAACATCTTTCATAATCAATAATATCCCTCAATTTCGTAAATTAAGTTTTACCTTTAAAAAGCATTTATCTATAATAACCCATATCGAACCATAATTTATTATAAAAAAAATCTAACCATAATTATATAATTTTTTTATATAATTATATATGTTATTTGTGAAGTTACATAAAAGTTAAGTAAATTTCTGACCCATGATCAGGGAGTTCCGTATTTGACATAATTTGGTATGTTTTTAATTTATTTTTTTTATAAATAAAGTATGATTAAAATTTATGCCTTAAATAAAGAAAAATTAATCTTATTACTAAATTACTAATTTTCAACAAAGTTTCTTGATATTTTTTTTCCTTTAATTTTAAAACAATTTTTTTTTACTTTAAATGTCATAAAAAAATTAAATACATATATTAATATTTTTTGAATGAAATTTTATATAGATAAAATTAAATTTTATTAACAAAGATAAAATAATACAATCTAGATTAAAATGTATCTATCTAACTATATAAATAATCAAATTTAACAAAACAAAATTAATAACATACCTTTGACACATGGAGAAAAACTCAAGTATATTAGTTTTAAGGTTCTTGAATCAAACGTTTAATTATTTTAATTAAAATGTTAAATATTTTTAAAAATAATTGAATTTTGATTTCATATTGTAATAATATAATTCATCAATAAAATTAGCATAAATATAACTTCATCAACCTAGATTAATATCTAGATAAAAAAAATCTTCTCTAGGTAAATAAATATAAATTGATATTTTTATTAAAAAAAATTAAAGACATGAGAAAAATTAATCTATCAAATAAAATTTATTGTACAAGGAGATACTCTTTCACGGGAAGAAAGGACAATGGCTAAAAATTTTAAAAAGACAAACTGTTTTGTTCAAAATTATAAACAATTATAATTTAATGAAATTATTTTGATAGAGGTAATAGTATATTAAAATTATTTGTTTTTTATTGAAATAATAATGTAATATAATTATGATATATATAATATTTAAATATAATATATTATAAAATAAAATATATATTTATTTATAATTTAATAACTTGATTCTTATTGAATATAACGGATTATTAAATCTTTTCGTCTAAATAGATAGTATAATTTTCAATTTAAATCGTAAGTTGTTATAAAATTTATCAATTTAATTTATTTAAAATTTAAAAAATTAAATCATATTTTTTAATTTAAATAAATTTATCAAATTATTTACTTATCACATTAAAATCATAGGCAAAAGAGGTGTGACTGCGCAAAGCATATCTCTCCCTCGCTCCTCACTTTTGGTACATTTTTACAAGTAATTGATTATTGAATTTTAGATATTAAAAAAATAGACATTTGGTATTTTTTGCAAAAAAGATTATTTATAATAAATAATATAATTCATATATTTTTATCTTCTATTTTAAAGATTATAAACTTTGTTTTATCTCTCTTAGCTCTTTCTACCATATAATTTTAATATTTAGTATATAATTAAACTAATCATGCCGTTTGTGGTATATTACTTTATAAACCACGATGAGATTTATAATATAGTACACAATCTTATATCTTATTATAATAATATATGCATATCTTTTGTTTATTTTTTCACATTTAATTTCCGTCATCTCTTATCACATGTTAGTTGATATTGATTAAATTTTTTGTATTCTGCAACAAACTTAACATAAAACTTGAATAATTTAATATGTTATTTATGTTTATTTCGTTTCTTTATTATATAAACAATTACACGACGCAAACTCATGTAGTTTTAGTATATTCAAGGAGTAACCATCATTGCATTATACAACCATATACGCTTTTTATTTAGATTTAACTTCCTTGTATGTATACTTAATTCTTTTATATAATATATTGTTTTTACATACATAAAAATTTATATTTTTTACATCTTTAAAAATACATCATACATAATTTTTTAGAGTAATTAATATAAATACTTTCGTGGGAGGTTATTAACAAAGTAAATCATACTTTAAACTAAGAACACATATTTTACAATACATACATACTATATTGATAGATTAGGCGGCTTAGTCGGTCATATTGTAATACAATATAATATAAATGTTAAAATAAAAAATTACTTAAAAGAAATAAAAAAACTGTAATTAAACACACTTACTTAATTATAATCTAAAAGATTATAAATCAAAACAGAATCAAAGTAGAGAGAATTCAAGAGTAGAGAGAATTCTTGGCTAAAATTGGAACTTCTTTCCTTCTCACTTCGTTCTTCTTAAATAATCGAGTGATGGCACTGTGAAGATGCTTTTACTATTCAATGAACAGTAAATGGTCAACCACTTGATACTGTAGGAATCTTGACTACTCTTGTGAATAGTAGATGCTTCATTATTCCGAACAGAGGATTTGAACAGTACTATGTCGGGTACTGTATGGGTATTTAAACAGTAACCTTGTTGGCACCGTTTGCAGTTTTGTCTTTTTCTGATTTAAAACAATTAGTTGTCCTCAGAAAATAATGATGGGTCTATTAAGGTCCTATGAAACAATAATGGACTCGCAAGCCCAATGATAAATAGTAATCGACTCGCAGGCCCATTAATGTTTTCCCTACTCCTTTGGGAGGAAAATAAGTTGAGGATGTCATTCCTCTTTCTGGAATAGAAATTGTTCCAGTTGTTTTATGAGAAAATGTTTTTGATTTGGAAGGTATGATTTCCAAATTTGATGAAACAATTGGTCCTCCAATTTCTGGGATACAACGAAATGCAGTTCTGATTTTTTCAGAATCCATATTTTGCAACCATTCATGGATGCGATTATTTAATTCTAAATCCTCAGGAGTGAGTTGAGGTGATGATTGTTCCAAAGTTTGTTTGGAAGATGATGATTGGTTATGAGTAACCTAAGACCAGGTCATAATGGGTTTAGCCGATGAGAGGCTAGTAATGGTTAGGTTTGGAGGTTCACTCTTCTCCTTTCCCTTCTTTTTCTTGCTCATTGTGGTACCTGTTTTGAAGAAATTCTCTGGTTAGAAAATCAGGTAATGAATTCTCTTCTCCTTTGATAAATTCTATATCAAAATCAAAAATACTTAATAGTGCTTTACATCTGGCAAAAATTTGTTTTGATGCAATATTTTTAACATCTTTTAATAAAATTTCTTTTGCAGATTTGCAATCAATCCTTAGTAAAAAAAATTGATTTAATAAATCTGATTGAAACTTAGAAATGTAAAGTACTATGGATAGTACTTCTTTTTTAACTGTGGAATAATTCTTTTGACAATCATTCCAATGGCCAGAGGCAAACTGAACAATTTGTTCATTATTATCTTGGACTTGTTTTAAAATCCCACCATAGCCAAGCTCATTGGCATCGGTTTCTACTACCTTGGGGAGTGTAGGATCCGCAAGATGTAAACAGGGGATGTTTTGAACCTGTGCTTTAGTTTTTTGCACAATTTTGGTGTGTTCTTTTGTCCAAGGCTCAGGAGTTTTCTTAAGCCTATTATGTAAAGGTTTTGCTAACCTGTTAATATTTGGGCAGAAACTTAATACGTAATTTAAGCTACCTAGAAATCTTTGTAGTTGGATTTTGTCAATAATCCTATCAGGGAACTTAGTTGTAAACTATAGGGATCTATTGATAGGAATTACTATTCCATTGGATACATTGTGTCCAAGAAACCTGATGTTTGTTTGAAAAAGAGTCATTTTCTTGGCTGATAAAGCCAATCCATTCCTCTTGATGATATGGAAGAAAGTTTTGAGATGTATGATGTGTTGTCTGACATCTTTTGAAAATACAAGTACATCATCGATGTACACAATACAAAATTCTGAGTAAGGGTTGAATATATCATTCATAATCCTTTGAAACTCAGAAGGTGCGTTTTTGAGCCCAAATGGTATAACATTCCATTCAAACTGCCCAAATGGAACAGTGAATGCAGTTTTGTACCTATGTTGAGGCTCGATTTGAATTTTCCAAAAGCCTGATTTCATATCAAACTTTGAAAATATGGATGATGAATACAATCTTTGAAGTAAGTCCTTTTTATTTGGGATAGGGTACCTAATCCATTTTAAGGCTTGGTTCAAAGGTTTGTAATTGATAACTAGCCGAGGATTTCCTCTCTCAATCTCAACAGATTTGTTGACATAGAAGGCCGCACAGCTCCACGGCGATCTGGATTTTGATATGAGTTTCTTAGATAAGAGATCAGTGATTTTCTTTCTACAGAATTGCTCAAGGTCACCATTCATTTGAATAGGCCTTGCCTTTGTAGGAATATCCTTCTCATTGAAGGATGATTCATATGGTAAATCTACCATATGTTCTTTTCTTTCCCAGAATGCACTGGGTAATTCAGAGCAAACTTCTTTCTCAAAAGATGTTTGTAATTTAGAGATTTTGTCTTTGATCTCTGGGATTTGAAGTTCTTTCTCAACAGTATGAAACTAAAGTTTGGATTTGAGATAGAGAATATCCTTTTCTCTATGATTTATAAGAACAGAAATCTCTTTTGGAGAGATAGAATATGTTTTGATGAGATTAAGATCTCTGGTTTTTGGTTCTTCGATGAAAGGGAAGCTAAAGGCTTCTCTTCCTATTTTGAAAGAAATCCTGTCATGTGTAACAGAATATGGGGTAATGATATCCATAAAGGGAGTACCCAATATGACCGAGTAGTCTATGTTAGATACTATGACAAATGGATTGTTGATAAGGTATGATCCTTTTTGGATAGATACCTCAGTTTTTCCAATAATACTCATTTGAGATTTATTTGCTGAATTAAGTCGTTCTTCAGTTGGTTTATAAAACCTCCTGGGAACTATTGATGGTATGATGCAATTAAGGTCAATTCCTGTGTCAAATAGGGCAATGGTTTCTAGTTTTGATTTGTCAGGAAATATTAAAGTTATCTTAATTTTATATTTCCTGGTGGTAATCTTTCTCAAGTTTTGGATTTCTTGATTATTTTGAGTAAGGTCATCATCAGAATCACTCACATAAGTTGATATTTTTTCTCCATTATTAAGTAGTTGGAACTTAATATCATATTCTTTTAATTTTTCTTTAAGCTGGTGGAGTTCTAGTTTAATAGTTTTGATTTCAATTTTTAAGTCTTGAATTTGACTTTCTGGTGTGATGACTTTGTTTCTTCGTTCCAGAACAACAGTGAGGTTGTAATAGCCTGTGCTGGTATTTGGAAGTTCAGAATTTTTTTTAATTGATTGTGATTTGGCCAAACATGTACCTAGGTATTCTACGTAAAGTTTGGTTATTGATGGATTATTTAACTTAAGGATTGTCTCTTGAAGTTGTTCATCTTCATCCTTAGTTAGTACATTAATATTTTTACTGGAGGAATCCGAATTGCTGGTTGCAAATTCATCATCCTGGGGATTAGATTCTTCGTCTAACCATTGGTCAGGCTCAGATGATGATGTATCTAGCATTAGGGTAGATATTTTAGCATAGGTGTCCTCTTCAAGTTTTAATTCATAGAGTTTTTTAGACATCTTGTAGAAATTGGTTATGTGCCCCTTCTTGCCACATTTATAACATTTAAACTCTTTAAAGTTTTTAAAGGGTTTTTTATGTTGTTTTGATTCCTTATTAAAATTTCTTTTATAAGGTTTGCTGTAAAAATTCATTCTTTTTTCAAAGAATGGTTTTCTTGATTTTGAAAATTTCTTATAAGTTTTATTTGATTCCTTATAAGGGTTTGATTTAGTTTTACTGCAAGTTCCCTCACAGATTTTTTCAATAGAGAGATTACTATCAAACTGTTTGCAGAATAATCCAATTTCTCTTTTGGACATTTTAAGTTCCAATTTCATTTGTTTTTGGATTTTCAAATCTTGATAAATTTGAAGACCCTGGTTTTGAGCAAAACTGATCAGTTGACCGTAGGTCAGTTGATCATATGGGATGATATGATTGCCATAAGTTTCACGAATTTTGTTTCTGGTTTTCTCACCTAAGAGTGGAGGAAGTCCAGCTAGTAATTTCTCCTTCCAGAATGGTTGAATAGAGTCATCTCTTAACATAACTCTAGACAGGAATGTAGTTTTATAATTTTGAAAATCACTCATCTTCCTACATTTTATGTTAGAAAGAATATCAGCGTTTTTATCTTTTAAATGGGATAGATCCCCCATAAAATGATGTGATATAGTAAAGAGAAGAATGGAGACTACATCCTATATAGGAGCTCCTTGATGAGAAAGTATGGTGATCCCACCATCCCTAGTTGGCCTGAGTAATTCAATAACTGTTTTATCAGTTGTACCAATTTGGGTTTTATAAGCATTTGATGCCATGATTATTTGTTGTAAGATATTTAATATCTCATGATAAGTCATTTTATCAATATTCCAAACATAGTATCCCTATAAGTATATTTTTGGAGCATTATTCTTCATTTTTATTCCAATCTTCATCTAAGTTTGATTTTTTCAAATTAAATTTACAAAAAATTTAAACTGCAACAAAATATCAAACAAGAATATCATATTTAGATTTGGATGTGGAAATATTTTGCAAAAACACAACAATGCATGCCTAACGACACAGTAATTCATATGTAGGTAAAGAAATTTTCAAATTAGATCTAAATATATATGAATTGAAATAAATTATAAAAATATAATAATTCATGCCAAAGTTCTCATTAAATCTTAATCTATCTGAATTGAAATAAATCAAAGAATAATTGTTATGATATTTATTATAAGTAATAAAAAAAATAACCATTTATTTACCATAATGATTTAAATGTGGGAAAAAACTTGTAAAAATATAATGAATAAATTTTCACATTAATTAAATCTAAATACATTAAATTGATATAAATTATAGAATAGTTATTGTGATGTTTATTCAACATAAATAAATAATAACCATATATCTATCATTTAAAAAGAAAAAACTCTCTTTGAAATCTTTTTTTTTTTCTCCAGCCGAAAAAAGAGAGTAGAAAAATTACAATAGTTTTGCAGAAGAAACAAAAAGAGGAATTATAATCGCTTTGACATTGCTAGTCTATTGATATATTATTTTAGGTACATCAAATCTTAAAAAAAATCCTTAGAATTGCTAAGTTTAAAAATAAAATATTTTATTTAAGAGATAAATAATGTGGCATCTTGTATTATAAAAATAATATTTATTTTTTATAATAATTTAATTTTATTGTTATTAAAAAATAACTCTACAAAAATAAAATAATTTTTATTTTATTTTTTGATTTTTTAACCGTAATAAATCAAGATTTTTTTAATTTAAATAAATTATAATTAAAAAAATAAAAAATATATAATAAAAATAAATAAATAAATAAAATATACAAATGATCTTTTGTCTTATATTTTTTTATAAAAAATAAATATATTAACTCCTCTCTTAATTAAAAAAAAACAAAAGAAAATTTGAAAGCCGTATGTTTTAAATAGCCAATTAAAATTTAAATATTTTTTAAAATAAATATATTAACTCCTCCCTTAATTTTTAAAAAAACAAAACAAAAGTTCAAAGCCGTATGTTTTAAATATCCAAAAAACATTTCTTCTTTTTTTGAAAATTCGAATCATTATTCTGGTTACAATGAACTCTACCTTGTAAAACTAAAATTATTTCTTAAGATACACGATTTAAAATGATAAATTACAACTACATTACTTTTAATTTTTTTTAAAATAACAAAAAATCTCTTAAACTTAAAAAATAACAATTATATTTTATTATTATTATTATTATTTAATTTTTTAAAGAATTATTTACAATAAAAATAATATAAATTTTAATTTTTTTTAAAAAAAGTTATATAATAAAATAGTAACAAAAAATATAATTGTTTATTCTTTAAACTTAAAAAATATTTTTAAAATTTTAAAAAATCTCAAGAATCTTATAATAATTTTTTCATTTGAAAAATGTTCATAAAGAAAGAAAAATGATTCATGAAAAAGTTACATCAATTTATTTTTCTAGTAGACTGGATTAATGTTATAAAAAGAAAAATATTTTACATCACGATGATTTTATGTATGTATGTATATATATATATATATATATATATATATATATGTACAGATTCAGATATCACAATATAAATAATCTTACTATAACTTTAATATATTATTTTTTAAATATAATATTAAATAATAATATTACCATAATATAAATTATTTGATGTATTATTATAACCTAACATTAATATATATTAAAAAAATAATGATATAAGAAAGCGAATAGAATCTGCCTAGCACATGGGCAGGAGGGAGAGAAGGTGATAGAAAGATAAAAAAGCGCCCCGCGTTTTCCGGCACACCTTAAATCCCAATTACAAATAAATAAAGAAAACAAAGCCTTGCACGTGATGTACCACCTAACGGCCCCTCCATTATCTCTTCTTCTTTTTTTTCTTTTAAAAAGAGAGATTTATATTAATATCACTAACGTCCTCTCGCTCCATAAATTTAAAATTTAAATATATATTTACACAAGATACTATCTAACACTAGAGTAAAATTAGTACTTGATATTTGTGTATTTATGTACTAATTAATAAATAATATATATATATATATAATGATAATATCAAAATTTTAATTTATATTTTATAGATGTTATTTTAAAACTTTGATTATAAAATTATGACTATGTTATTTTTATGATACATATATAAATAAAATAAAATTTAAATAAATTAAACGTATAATTTTTTTTAAGATAATTTTTTTATATTTGAAGGAAACAAAATTAAAATAAATAAAAGTAAATAGCAATATAATTATCACTAAACATGTTAATCACTAAAATCTCTCTAATATAATTATCAATTAAATTATACGATAAATTGAATCTAATCTAACGTGTATTCCTCTATCAAGTAAACTACACATCATTTAGTAATTAATTTAATCACACTCTTATGCTAATTAAATTGTATATTACTCATTAAGTTCATCAATTATGGATAACATACATAAAAATTACATATATACTTAGAACTATGCATGTTATTTAATCAAGACAAATAATTAAATAATTCTCTCAAATCTATTTAATTGTCTCTATAGATAAATTGTTAGTCAAAAAATTAATAGCATAAAAATCAGATTAAATAATATAATTAAATTAATATTATAATTGGAAAAAAATATAAAATCATCATATAGTGAAAATTGGGTTCATAAGATGCCTAGATTAATAAATTAAATACACATAATTTGTATTCATAAAACTCATATTTTTTATAAAGAAAGACATAAAAATTGATAAAGAATATAAGGAGAAATACAATCAATCTCTTGAATTGTAGTATTAATCTTCTCTTGAATTTCCACCAAAATTGTATCATCTCTTGAATTTTTCTGTATTTTCTCTTTTTAGCTCCAAAAATTGACCAAAATTATGCTAATAACAACCTCTTAAAATTTATAGAGTAATTAGAAGCTTAAATATTTCTCAAGTACGATTTGGACCATTAGATCAATTTCAAATCAAGGGCTGCGATCAAAACAAGCAAAATTGATATTGCCACCAATCACAACGTGACATATGACATAAGAAATTTTTTGGGTGAATTAGAGCACAATGCGTGGTAGACAAGACCGGTCAGAGTCAATGATCGCTGAGTCAGCACCACGTGATGCAACATGATTTGCAGAAATTGATGGTGTGATGCATGGGTGGAACGCAGCAAGCAATCGGGCAATGACACGTGTTAGAAAAGTTTGATAGCACTCCAAACTCGGATTAAACATCATGCTAACACGTGGTGCACATTTCATCCTCCTTACATGAGGCAAAACTTGATTCGTTGTCCCTAATTACGTGGCGTCCACGTGGCTTGCCAAATCAGCTCTTTTACTTGTGTGGCAAGCCACATGACAAATCCTGATTAGTCTTGAATTAAAAATTCATAAAAAATCTATAAAAATTCCAAAAATTATATTTTCACTAAAAAATATTTATATTAATATTTTAGCTCCAAAAATACTAGTTATTGAATAAAATAACTAGATATTAAATAAAAAAGTAATATAATGACTCTACTTTCATAAAGTCATTAATAATACTAAGATTTTAAATTATGTTTTATATGTGAAAATTCTATATTTATTTGATTCATTTACGAATTAAATTAAATTTAAATAAGTTACACTTATTACTTAACTATTTTGATGTGGTGATCTATACTTATCACTTGATGATGAAATTATCATTTTTTTAGTTAATAAATTTAAAAAAAATTAAATTTTTAAGTGTAATATTTATAATGGTAATACTAAAACTTGAATTTATATTTTTTAAATGTGGAATTTTACACTTGTCATTTGACAATAAAATTACGATTAAGTCTTTATCTAACTCATGTTTAAATTAAATTATACCTAAATAATTTTTTTATTTGTTGACTATCTAAATAAGTTTTATTTTTATTATTTTTGTTGAAGTTCATTCATTATTCTTTCTTTCTTTATTTCTCTCTTATAATATTTAATGAATATAATAAATATAATCACAATAAGACTTAAACTTAAATTAATATAGGGCATTATACACATATCATGTTATTATAAAATTATAATTATATTTTTCTAACTCGTGTATAAATTAAATTACACTTAAATAAATGTTTTTATCATCGTTGTCATGGTCCTTGTTTTTAATTTAAATTTATACTATAAATATCAAAAATTGAATTTTTAAAGTAAAATATAAACACAATAATAATATCAAGATTCTTAAATATATAATATAAATTAAAAAATTATATTTTCAAATATAATTCGTATAATGACAATACTAAGATTTAATGACTTATATAGAGAGAATATTACCTTTATATGGTAAGTTTTTCATTCAAATAATATTTTTTTTCAAACATCAAAAACTTAATCCAAAACTCATAATTTCATACATATAAATAACAAAATACTCTTGCTACCAATATTTCGCTGACCATCGTCGGTTACCTACCAGAGTTACGATAATCTTCGTTGATGATTCACCAGATATAATTTATTACACCTACATGTATTTTTGTATATAACATGTTACATCTATCAGTTTTTTTTAACCCTAATATATCTACATATATGTTTGTATATAACATATTACATTCACCATATTCCAATGTTTCATCAATTATAACATGTTGATTTTACATGTATCATTCTATGTAAACATGTTAAATGCACTATATTTCTAATGACCTATCAGATGTAACATATTGTATCTATATGTATCTTTGTATGTAGCATATTACATCTGTTGGAGTACTTTACACTTATCATGTCACTATGAAGTTATAACTATATATTTTGTGTATTTCATGTATAAATTAAATTAAACTTAAATTTATTTTTACAATATTAATTTTTTTATATTTCTTTAAACAATTAAATATTTACATACATGAATACATGCTATAAGTATAATTAAAAAAATTATAGAATAAACAAATTTATAATATGATTTTTTTCTCTAAGCAAAATTTATTTTGTTTAATGTTATAATTTAAATATTTTTCATGTAAATTAATATATATATATATATTACATAATTATATAAAATTTATTTACAGCTTACAAAATAACATTTATGTGAAGTTCACATATTTATGTATAATTTATGTATATCTTATAAAATAATTTAAACATTAAAATATTCATAAAAATAATATTTTTAATTTAATAACTTCATATTGAATTTACTTTGTAAAATGTATAAAATATATACAACAATTTATAAATTATATAAAAAGTTCATACATTTTTTTAAATATAAATAGTATAAATTTTTAAAAAATTACGTACATCATACATAAACTGAAAATATATTAAATTGTACATATTTATCTAAAATAAACAATACAAAATATGAGCAAAATTTTATAGAACACTTAGAAACTAGAAATATATATTGAGTAATCTAATATCGTCAATGATGATCGATAGAAATATATATTAACAAATCTAATATATTAAGTCATATTTTGTACAACCTTATTAAGTTTTTTTATATAATAAATACATAAATATTTTAATTAAATATATTAAATTATTATGTAACTTCACTATTTATAAGTTTCACACTATAATATAATTTTTATTTCATGCCAAATAATGTTTTTTAAAAAAATATTTAAAATTTAAATATATATATATATATCATTCAATTTAATATCTAATTTTTCACGAATATTTTTTCAATATTATAATTTAAGTCATTTTTTATACATTATCTATTTAATATTTTTGATACTATTTTATTTTTATTTCTATTAAATAATTATATATATGTGTCTATACTTTATAGATATAATTTTAAAAAATAAGTTGTATTATAAAATAATTTAATTAAAATGTTATATTAAATTTATAATTGCACCAATTTCGTTATTTTTGGGCTAGCAATACATTGTTTTCAATTGCTTTTGTCACAATTATGATAATTTTATAACAATAATAATATTAAAATATAATTTATTATACACTTAAAATATATATTTTACGATACTAATAAAAATGATTATGATAATATAATAATCTTATTTTTATTTAATAATTATAAATAATATAAATTAATTTGAAAGACGCAACATATGTGAAGCATGTCTCTTCATACTTAATATGTAGTAAAAGTATCGGTGTCTCTGACCTTAAATTTGTGGGTTCTTACTTAAAGTACTCTTTATAATTTTCACTACTTACGGTGGTGGTTTAAAAATTTCCTTTCTATATATACTCCTTAGTGTCACGTCCCGCTCATATTGTCCCTAAAAATTCAAACAAATGAGGGTTGCCTAAAGGATCTAAGACAATTCTACATGGAAAGTTCTAGAGTTGCCTAGAGATGTCTAGAAAGAGCTAGAGTTGGATGGACTCAACTCAAGCTAGAACCCTAGAATGTTCTAGAGCACGCTGGAGAGTGCTAGAATGGGCTGGAATGTTCTAGAACGTGTCGGATGGTTCGGGAAGGATGTAGAAGCTGCTGGAAGCTTATGGAACATCCCGGAAGGTGCATTAAGGAACTAGACAAACCTAGAAGACTCTAGAGTTAGCTAGAAGGTCCTAGACCCTTGTGGCATATTGTACATAATTCTAGAATTCTCTTGTACATTCTAGACTAGGAATACTCTAGAAAGTTGTGGCATACTCTTAAGCTTAGAGCCACACTATAAATAGACCCATTGGTCTTCATTTGTATTGATCCTTGGGAAATTGTAAGATAATCTCTCTCTAGAGCAATACAAAGCATTCTTTGCAAACTCTCTCTCTATTCTCTTTGGAGTTTCATTCGGTTTCAAAGGCAGGCTTAGTGCAACGGACGGTGCTAAGTGCCGCACGATCGCTACTTGAAAAATAAGGTCGTGACAGTTGGTATCAGAGCTTTCGGTTAAAGTATCTCTATCTTTGGCAAAAATGAAGAACACTGCCCCAGCTACACCAAACATGGACGTTCCACCAATGGAACGTGGCCGTGAGGAAGCTCGGAAAGTCCCAAAGGAATCTCGAGCCAAGTCGAAAGACTTGCTTTCTAGCTTGGAAGCACGAGTGGGAAGTGCACAGGACAGCTTAGGGGAGCTGTTCGATCGGGTGGACAACTTAGAGGAGCGTTGCAATGGCTTGGAGGCCGAGGATGTGGAAATCCATGCAGCGGTTAAGATGTCACTCAACGAGCTAGATGGTGGATTAAGGCAAGAGATTGATGGGCTAAAGGCGGAACTTGCCAAGGTAAGGGATCTTGTCCAAAGAGAACTTACTAATGTATTGCATAGAATGGAGGATATGGGTGGTGATCTAGCTCTATGTAAGCGGGCTATGGCCGCGGGAACTAGTACAACCACTGTTATTGAGGCTAAGAGGGTGGATGTTCCCAAGCCTAAGACCTTCAATGGTATTAGGAATGCTAGGGAAGTTGAGAACTTCCTATGGGGGCTAGAACAATACTTTGAGGCTACTGGCATAACGGACCATGCCAGCAAGATCCGAACTGTAGCCATGTATTTATCCGACACTGCGATGTTGTGGTGGAGACGGAGGCATGGATATGTGCAACGAGGAGTTTGCACAATTGATACCTTTGATGACTTCAAAAGGGAGTTCAAAATGCAGTTCTTCCCCGTTAATGCTGAAGAGGAGGTAAGAGGTCGTTTGCGACGATTGAAGCAAACGGGTAGCATAAGGGATTATGTGAAGGAGTTCACAACCTTGCTGCTAGAAGTCCCCGACACATCGTACAAGGATGCCCTATTCTTGTTCATGGACGGTCTCCAATCATGGGCTAATTTGGAGCTCAAGCGACGTGGTGTCCAAGACTTATCTTCGGCCATCGCAACTGCAGAAAGCTTTATTGACTACTCCACAAACAAGGAGGGCTCTAAAGCCTCAGATAAAAAGTTTAGTGGAGGAAAGAATGGTGGAGGCCATGTCAAAAGTCAGGGTTCTAAAAACCATAAAGACAATTCCTCATTCAAGGCACGAGATAAGGGGAAGGAGAAGGAGGATCGGAATGCCTCGAAGCCCCGGGTGACGTGCTTCATATGCGACGGACCGCATTGGGCACGTGAATGTCCAAAAAGAAAGGCATTGAGTGCCTTGGTTTCTTCCACTCATGATCAAGATGGAAGCGAGTCGGACGAAGGTGCAAAGATGGGTTCTTTGCGCTTACTTGGTGCATTACAGAGCGCCCCAAAGACCCCCAAAGGCTTGATGTATGTAGATGCAGCCATCAACGGGAAGGTCGCCAAGGCTTTGGTCGACACCGGTGCATCTCACAACTTTGTTTCAGTGGAGGAAGCAAAGCGACTTGGCCTAAAGGTTGTCAATGGAAGGGGATCTCTCAAAGCAGTTAACTCGGCGGCATTACCATTGCATGGAGTTGCTCGTGGAGTTAAGGTCAGTCTCGGTGCTTGGACTGGCCAAGTGGACTTATCTGTGGCGCCCATGGATGACTTCTCTGTTGTGTTCGGCATGGAGTTTTTGGACCAGGTAAGAGCTTTCTTGGTGCCTTGCTCAAACTCTATGTGTATCATGGATGGTGCGAAAGCATGTGTGATACCGACGGAAAGGACCACTAAACCTACTACCCAAGCTCTCTCGGCACTTCAATTCAAGAAGGGGTTGAAGAGGGATGAAGAGAGTTATTTGGCCATCCTAAAGGAATACGATGATGAAGAGGCGTCACCAAAGCCAAACTTGTCGACGGAAGTGCAAGTTGTCCTAGATAAGTTCCAAGATGTGATGCCGGAGGCATTACCCAAACGGTTACCTCCAAGGAGGGAGGTAGACCATGAAATAGAGTTGGAACCTGGCACTAGGCCACCAGCAATGAGCCCTTATCGAATGGCGAACTCAGAGTTGGCAGAACTGCGGAAGCAACTCGATGAATTGCTGGATGCTAGCTTCATAAGGCCGTCAAAAGCCCCATTTGGTGCCCCGGTGCTCTTTCAAAAGAAGAAGGATGGCTCGCTGCGAATGTGCATCGACTACCGAGCTCTAAATAAGATCACAGTCAAGAACAAGTATCATATCCCACTTATTGCTGATTTGTTCGATCAATTGGGGAATGCTAGATACTTCACTAAACTGGACTTGCGATCGGGATACTACCAGGTACGCATAGCCAAGGGAGATGAGCCCAAGACCACATGTGTAACCAGGTATGGTGCCTATGAGTTCCTTGTCATGCCATTTGGTCTCACAAATGCACCAGCCACCTTCTGCACTTTGATGAACAAGATTTTCCATCCCTACCTCGATCGGTTCGTGGTAGTATATCTTGATGATATCGTGATATATAGCCGGACTTTGGAAGAACATCTAGAGCATTTGAAGAAGGTGTTCGAGGTCCTGAGGGAAAATGAGCTATATGTCAAGAAGGAGAAATGTTCCTTTGCCCAAGATGAGGTGATGTTCTTAGGGCACAAGATAAAGGATGGGAAACTGATGATGGATGGAGCTAAGGTGAAGGCCATCCAAGAATGGGAACCTCCTGCCAAGGTTCCCGAGTTAAGATCTTTCCTCGGACTTGTGAACTACTACCGAAGGTTCATCAAGTCCTACTCAGCGAGAGTAGCCCCATTAACCGATCTGCTTAAGAAAAACAAGTCTTAGGAATGGACAAGCGAATGCCAAACCTCATTTGAAGACTTGAAGAAGGTCATTAGTGAAGAACCGGTACTTTGTCTTCCAGACCCCTCCAAGACATACGAGCTGCACACAGATGCCTCAGACTTTGCCATTGGTGGAGTTTTGATGCAAGAAGGGCGTCCGATAGCCTATGAGAGCCGAAAACTCAATGACACTGAACGCCGCTACACTGTGCAAGAAAAGGAAATGACAGCTATCATTCATTGCCTAAGGGTGTGGCGACACTACTTGTTGGGTTCTCATTTTGTTATCATGACGGACAATGTAGCCACAAGCTACTTCCAGACTCAAAAGAAGTTGAGTCCCAAGCAAGCTTGATGGCAAGACTTCTTGGCGGAATTTGATTATAGGCTGGAGTACAAACCCGGTAAGGCTAATGTGGTGGCTGATGCGCTGAGCCGGAAGGCGGAATTAGCAGCCTTGAGTAGGCCAAACAGTCCTCTATTGGAAAGGATCAAAGAAGGGTTGGAGCATGATGCCCTTGCTCAAAACCTCCTTGCCCTCATCAAGGAAGGAAAGACGAGACGATTTTGGCTGAGTGACGGACTACTCTATGCCAAGCAGAATCGAATCTTCGTGCCAAAATGGGGGAGCTTAAGGAAAGAGCTTATCAAGGAGTGCCATGATTCGTTATGGGCTGGACACCCAGGAATGAGGCGTACCCTTGCTTTGATTAAGTCCATCTACTATTGGCCTCAACTTCAGGATGATGTCGAAGCATATGTAAGAACTTGTCTTGTGTGCCAACAGGACAAGATTGAGCAGCATGCACCCGGAGGATTGCTAGAGCCGCTGCCTATTCCAGAGAGACCATGGGAAAGTGTCTCTATGGATTTCATCACTTGTCTGCCAAAATCAGAGGGCTTTGGCAGCATTATTGTCGTCATCGACCGTTTCAGCAAATACGCGACATTCATACCTGCCTCAACGGACTGCACGGCAGATGAGACGACACGTTTGTTCCTCAAGAATGTTGTGAAGCATTGGGGAATTCCTTCCAATATCGTGAGTGACCGAGACCCACGTTTCACGGGTAAATTTTGGACGGAACTATTCAAGCTATTGGGATCAGACTTGAATTTCTCCACAAGCTTTCACCCACAAAGTGACGGACAAACGGAGCGTGCCAACGCGTTGCTGGAGTTATATCTCAGGCACTTTGTGAGTGCTAATCAGCGGGATTGGGCGAAGCTGTTGGATGTAGCCCAATTCTCTTACAACTTACAACGGAGCGAGTCTACCGCGAAGAGTCCCTTTGAGATTGTCATGGGGCAGCAACCCATGACTCCCCATGCCTTGGCTACGAGTTATGAAGGGAAGAGCCCTACTGCCTTCAAATTTTCCAAGGCTTGGCACGAACAAGCGGAGTTGGCCCGAGCCTATTTGAATAAGGCATCTAAGAAGATGAAGAAGTGGGCTGACAAGAAACGGAGGTTGGTGGAATTTCACGAAGGCGATTTGGTTCTTGTAAAACTATTGCCCCAACAATTCAAGTCCTTGCGGAAGGTTCATAAGGGGTTGGTGCGGAAGTATGAAGGACCATTTCCAGTCCTCAAGAAAGTCGGCAAGGTGTCGTACAAGCTGCAACTCCCTCCAAAGCTCAAAATTTATCCGGTTTTTCATGTAAGCATGCTAAAACCTTATCATGGAGACAAGGAAGACATGAGTCGAGGAGAATCCAAAAGGGCGCCTACCGCAGTGGTAACCTCCTTTGACAAGGAAGTGGACTCAATCTTGGCGGATCGCGTGATCCGGCGTAGAGGTGTACCAAGTTATCGGGAATACTTGGTCAAATGGAAGAACGCTCCGGATGTAGAAGCAAGCTGGGAACCTGAGGATTCTTTGTGGCAATTCAAAGATGACATAGAAAGGTTCAAGCTTGAAGGCGCGACGAGGGCGTCGCGAACTTGAGTGGGGGAGGGTGTCACGTCCCACTCATATTGTCCCTAAAAATCCAAACAAATGAGGGTTGCCTAAAGGATCTAAGACTATTCTACATGGAAAGTTCTAGAGTTGCCTAGAGATGTCTAGAAAGAGCTAGAGTTGGATGGACTCAACTCAAGCTAGAACCCTAGAATGTTCTAGAGCACGCTGGAGAGTGCTAGAATGGGCTGGAATGTTCTAGAACGTGCCGGATGGTTCGGGAAGGATGTAGAAGCTGCTGGAAGCTTATGGAACATCCCGGAAGGTGCATTAAGGAACTAGACAAACCTAGAAGACTCTAGAGTTGGCTAGAAGGTCCTAGACTCTTATGACATAGTGTACATAAAACAAGAACTCTCTTGTATATTAATTAAATTAAAATATGTTACGTATAAAAAAAACTTTAAGAACGAGAATTTATTTACTTTTTAAAAAATAACTTGACATATACCAAACTATAATTAATATTTATATATATAAGTATAAATATGCGTGCGTGTATTTAGCATTTGTGTGTAAATTAATTTTTCTTATTTGTTTATTTAATAGTCTAATGATAATTAAAATCTCGTATTTAAATTAAATTAAATATTATTTATTTAAAAATAATTATTTTTTATAAAATAACGGTGATGATATTATCTAATACATTTTGTTATTGTTATAATAATTTTTTTTTATTTTAAGATTATGTATTTCTTTAAAGTGATAAAGGGATAACAAGTATGAAAAAAATATTTTATTGATAAATTGTTAGTTAAATTATTGTTGTTGTTAAAATAACAATTTTAAAATAATATTTAAAATTTAATATATTAGTAAAACGGATTGTTAGCTCTGATAATTGGGAGTTGTGCCCTAATCATCATTTATTCTCCCTCAAATATCGGGTATTATTTGTGTAATGGTAGTTAATTATGGTGTCAACTGTCCAACTGTCCAAGGCATCACACACTGTTCTCAAGTTAATCAGTTAGTTTTACCCTCATTTGACTCCACTATTGCAGGTAAATTTTTGACCCATATAGGGGTTCGAGGGATTGGTAACATATTATCATTTAAATTTAACGATTAATATCTTTTTTATTTATGTTTTTTTTAATTTAATGCTTTAGTTTATCAATTAATTTTAACGTTATAAAATTATGCATAATATATTCATTTATTCAAAGGTAATTATTTTATTAAATTTTTTAATTTTTTATTTCTTCTTCTCCCTTCCATTATTTTTCTTCTCATTTTTTCATTTAAGCATTTTAGTTTTCATTTATTTATTTTCTTTCTTTTTCTTCGTTCCCTTGTTTTCTTATTCTCCTTCTTCCTCAATTTAGTTGCTTAATTATCATTTTAATTAGATTATTATTTAATAGTATTATTAATCTATTTTATTTGTTATTATTTTATGTTTTAAATAACTTTGATTTATTATTTATAATGATGGTGAATAATAATAATAATAATAATAATAATAATAATTAATAAATTTTGGGTTTGTCTTTACAAGAATAAAAACGAGTAAAGAAAAAGAAAATAAACTGAAAAGCTTAAATGAAAAAACTAGGAAAAAAGAATAAGAAAGGAAAGGGGAAGAAAAAAAATTAAAAAAAATTAATGACAAAAATGTCCTTAGTTAAATAGAATTATTATTTATAATTTTGTAACGCTAGAACAATTGATGTAACTTTTAAAAACATGGGTGAAAAAGTGGTGCAGTTCTTAAACTTAACTTGGGATTCGAAATGTATTTTATGTCTTATGTTATGCTATTAAAAGTTTATGTTTTACATTTTAATTTAAATATTTATATATTTTTAACTATTTTGATAGCATTAAGGTATTTTATTTATGGAAACTAAATTAAGTCTATTAATTATTTTTTTGTTATTTAAAAGTGATAGTACAAATACAAAGCTAATTAGGTGTTCCTCCTCTCAAGTAAGTTAGTCTCTTTAACTTCTTCTTTTTTTAATTTAGTTAAATCATATCGAATTGAGTGATAGTTATTTGGGAAAAAAACTTATTTCATTTTTTTTTTCATTTTTTCAAGTGCGTGAGAGAGATAATATCAATGGGTCTAGTTTTTACTCAATTTCTTACATCCTCGTATCTCAAATTTTTAAATTTATAAGAGATAATTAAGAGAAAACTTTTTATTTAAATATCAACCCCTGAATAAAAAGTGTAAACAACTATTTATATTTTGAGGTCATCGATTCTACCCTCCACATACACATATAGAAAATGAACATTATAAGTATTATAGAGATACATGTGAATTGTTTTACTTCTTTTAATTTTTTTGGGTTAATTTCTACACATATTTAAAAAGTTAAATTAAATTTCTTAAGTTTTTAAATTAATTGTGAAAGTAAACTAAATAAGAATCACAAGTTTTAAAATTAATTAGAGATACATTATTGTAATATTGTTTTAAGCAAAACACATATCATAAAAAAATTGAGCATAATAAGTATTGTTGATTCAAGTTTTTGAGTTTTAAAAGTTACATAAATTTGTTATTCCAGTAAGTTTTACATAAAAAAATAAAGATAATATATTTATTAAAAACTACTCTATTTAATGTTGTAAAAGCATTTTTATTTAAGTTATTAATTTAAATAAAATATATGTGTATTTTTTTCTAAAATTATTTGAAGTTTTTTATATATAGATTTTTATATAAAATAAGATATGGTGTTTTGGACAAGACGGGATGAAGTAATGTAAGCTAAATACATTGGGAACACATCACACAGACTAACACCAACCGTCCCAAGAGGCATTTGAACCCATTTGGGGGCATGAGATGATCCAACGCTAGTGTATTGGGCAGTCTTTAATTTGGCGCTCAATTGGCGATCTAGCGCACAATTCGATAAAGTTAAGGAATTTTTCTTTCTTGCACGATGATCTTGATGAGGATGTTTACATGACCTTGTCTCTTGGTTTCGAATGAAAGGCAAGGTTTTGAAAGAAAATGGGAGACTCATGTGTATAAGTTAAACAAATCTTTGTATAGACTAAAACAAGCCACGAGATAATGGTTTCTCAAACTGTCAACTACTCTCAAAGCTAATGGATGTTATCAATCATTGTTAGTCCAAAATCAAAATTATCAAGATAGTTTCATAGCGTTACTTGTCTATATTGATTATGTGATATTGGCAGACAATAACTTACAGGACATTAAAGAGACTAAGCAATTTCTTTTCAAGAGATTTAAGCTCAAAAACTTAAGTTAACTTAATTATGTCTTACGGATAGAGGTTGCAAGCTCAAAACATGGTATTGCTTTGTGTCAATGAAAATATGTCCTAAAAATATTGAATGATGTCAGGTTCCTAGATGATAAACCTTCACGGTTTTTAGTGGAACAAAATTTGCCACTCATACATACAAATATGATGCTACTGAATGATGCATCTTCATATAAATGACTTGTAGGTAAGTTAATTTATTTGACCATCACAAGACCTGATCTAACATATACAGTTCATGTATTGAATCAATTTATGGATAAACCCCAGGAGCCACAATTTGAAATGGTGCATAAGGTTCTGAGATACATCAAGCAAACACTTGAACAAGGAATTTTCTTACCTTCCACATGTTCGTTACAATTACGGGCATTTTGTGATGCCAATTGGGCTAGATGTGTTTATACAAAAAGGTCGATAACTGGTTATTGCATTCTATTCACCCAAGCACCAATTTCTTGGAAAACGAATAAGCAAAGCATTGTATCTCGATTAAGTGTAGAAGCAGAGTATCATTCTATGACTACTACTTTTGTGAGATTACATGGCCGAAAAATATCTTGAAAGATTTGAGAGTAAATCACACACAACCAATTATACGCCTTTGTGACAATCAAGCCACTATGCATATTTCTTCCAATCTGATATTCCACGAACGAACAAATCACATAGAGATAGATTGTCACCTAGTGCGCAAAAAGATTCAAGAATGGATTATACGAATATCTTACATACAAATCATGAATCAACTAGCTGATTTGTTTACTAAGCCATTGAGTTCGACATAGTTTGAAGTATTGCTTAGCAATTTGGGTGTCATAAACATACACTCCAACTTGAGAGGGAGTGTTAAAGAAGATCGCACAAAATAAAGAGTCAATATTGTGAATTGATACTTAATTATTTACTTTCTTATTTTTTATTTGGTCAATCATAATTATAGGCCATAGAATATGTGAATTAATACTTAGTTATTTAATTTCTTATTTTATATTTGGTCAATCATAATTATAGGCAATAGAATAGGATCATGATTTACAATTCTAATATAAAGCTGCAACTCTTGCTTTTGTGAATATGTAATGAAATCAATTCTTCCACATTTGGTTTGTCTTTAGTTCAATTTTCAAGATCTAACCATTGAGATTGATCCTAGAGCTTCCTTGCACGTGTGTGTATATATATAATTTTGGACCAATTTTTATGGAATGTGACACATTTTTTATTAATTTTAAGAGTAGAAGTATATTTGGAGAAACTTCTCCATTAGCTTTTATTGAAAAGGTTGAAGAATAAAGTGAAGATTATGATTTTGTATCCATTCGTCAACGTTGACCTTTGTTATTTATAATTAAAGCTTTTCTTTTCATTTATCTCTATTTTTTGGATTATTTGTTGTTTAACAATTGTTATAGATAGTTAAATTCTTGAATGTGATTGAGAGCTAGTTATAAGTCTTAAATAATGATTTTAATTAATTAAATTTATGAATTAGTTTATTTTTCTACAATTATTTTAGAGATATATTTAATTTAATGTTATTTTAGTAAACGATTTATATTAATTCATTGAGATTGCAGTAGTTCAGATAATTCAATTACAAGTACCGGTGATAGCACCGACAATAATCATCTCTTTTATGGGCTTTCGTTTGTTTACCTAAATTATTCTTAACGATGCTTTAATGTATTTAATCAATCTACTTCATGTCTTTGAATTCTAAGGCATCTTCATTAAGAAAACTAACAAATTTATATATAAATCTAGAATGAAAAATATACCAAAAATTAATCAAAAACATGGCAAAAAATACCCATAAATTAAGATTTAAATATTAATATTTTGCAAATTATGGCGAATTTATTAAATATAACAAAAAAACCTACTAGAAAAAATATAAGAGTCTTATAAGAGGAGAACACTCTTTCTAGTTATCACATATAGAAACCAAAATAAAAAAAAAAGATAGAGAAAATTGGTAAGAATAGCTAGGAGTTTTTTAGGAAATCCTTCTAAATATGTTTAATATGTTGTTTGAATGTCAATATTCTTTACTTGATTAATTATGTGTGACTAGTTAGTTGGTTTCATTATATATTAATAGATTAGGGAGTTTGATATTGTTGAGTAAAAGAGAAAACTATTTCCACACAAGTACAAGTTACAAGAGCTATGTATACGTACTACACTTGAGTAGACTTAAAATATTAAAATAATCTTATAATAGAAATAAATAATTATTCTAGGACTCTCTATCAAGTTGGAATATAAATGTTTATCATTTCTAACTTGGTACAAAGATAAGAAAAAAATTCCAACAGAGATAGCTTTGGTAAAAAGATCTATGAGGTGTCTTGTAAATTTGATGTAATGAGTAATAACTTCTCATTTCATAACATCTTCTCTAATAAAATTATGGTCAAATTTAAATTGTTTAGTCCTCTCATGATAAATTGAATTTTTGGCAATGTAAGTAGCATCTTGGATGTCACAAAACATTATCAATCATTCTTCAGTTTTGGGATACAATTATCTTATTAGATTTCTAATCCACATAAGTTCACACGCTGTATGAGCCATTGTCTTTTACTCTACCTCAATACTAGATATAGAAACCACACTTTCTTTCTTGCTCCTCCAAGTGACCAAATTTCTACCAATAAAGGAGCGAAAGCCACTAAGAGACTTTTTGTCATTTTTGGACCTTGCTCAATTGGTATTACAGTACTCGACAACATCAATTCGAGCTCCCTTTTTTGTTAAGAACTCCTAAACCAATTCAACTTAATGCACTATAGTAAACATGATATCTGGTCTAATTATCGTAAGATAAATAAGTTTATCAATCAAACTTTTGTGTCTTCTTACATCCTCAAATGCAAAACTGGTTACATCATCAAGTGAAACATTATGATTCATAGTAGAATCAATATGTTTACAACCTTACATGTCAATATCATTCAACAAGTGATGTACATACTTTCATTGAGACCAGACTACACCTTACTTACTCTTAGCTATCATAATACTTGAGAAATATCTCAATTGTCTCAAATATTTTATATGAAAATCCTCCTTAAAGTGTGCCTTCACTCATTCAATACTTGCTAGATCACTTTAGGTGAATTTAATGTCATCTACATTTACCACAAGGACCACGACACCTTTAGTTGTATGTTTCACAAACACAAAGTGATTAGGATAACATTGTTTAAACTCTAAAGCTAGCAATATACCATTCAATTTATCACACCGTATCCTAAAAGACTGTTTCAAGCCATAGATAGCTTTCTTAAGCCTATGCAGTATATATAAATACCCCCTGAGCAACAAATCTATGTGGGTACTCCATTTAAATCTCTTCATGTAGATCACTATATAGGAAAGAATTTTTGACATCTAGTTGATATAAAGGCTTATCTAAGTTAACTAGTATAAATATTATGATCCTTACATAATTTAAATAAGGACCTAGTGAGAAGGTCTAAAAAAACAACAACATAAGTATGAGTGAACCCTTTAGCAACCAATCTTACTTTCAATCACTTTATTGTACCATATGGAAGAAATTTTATATCAAAAACCCATCTATAAACAACTACATTCATATCCGTAGGTAATTCAGTCGACTCTTAAGTACCTATAGATGTGAGAGCTCTCACCTCTAGCAGCTTGCCAAAGCGGATGAGCCAAAACTTCATCGACTTGGATAAGATGATACTAGGTAAAGTAGTATAGAAGGCTTAAAAGTTATAGAGAGTCTATCAAAGGTAACAAGCTAAGAAAGGAAATATATGAAAGGATGGAAAATAGTTTTGGTGGCTTTTCGAAGAGTAATGGGAATATCAAGATCAAATATTTGAGGATCAGATGTTGGATAAGGTAATTGGGAGGACTGTGTAGTAATTATTGGGGTTGTATCATTTTATGAGTAATAGTTTCTAACCTAAAAATACACATTTTAGTGAACAGGGAGATAAATTATTTTATGGATGATGTATATGAACAAAGCATACACAACCAAATACCCGAGATGGAAGAGAAAAAGCATTTTTCTCATAATGTAACATTGAGTATGCAGTGCAAAACTTCAGGATAGATGATGTGAGCCTATTTTTGAAATAACATGCAATAAGAACACCATCCCCCAAAAATTTGGAAGTAACACTCATATAGAACAAGATAGTACATGTCACATCAAGTAAGTGTATATTGTTTTTCCAGGAACCCATTCTATTGAGGTATGTAAGCACATGAAGTGTGATGTAAAATTCCATTCAAATCACAAAATTTAGAAATAGTAGATGAGCAATACTATAATGCATTATTTGATTGCAAGACTTTAATACTAATTCTTTATTTCTATATAAAAAGTGTCAAGCACAAAAAGATATTCTGACATTTCTTTTAATAAATAAACCCGAAGTAGCTTTAAAATTATCATTAGCAAAAATAATAAAATATCTAAAACCAAAAATAGTAGTAATCCATATAGGTCCTCAAATATTTGAATAAACTAAATCAAAAAGATATGGATGGACATTATTGATGCGAGTAGGAAAATAAACTTTATGATGTTTTCTTAATAATAAGTGCTTAAAAAACACTAAAATTATCATCATTTAATGGACTTTGATTGATTAAATATATTTATATTAATATGACTCGAAGAAAAATACTAGAGACAATACATCACAAATATGTTGAGAAACAAATGAGAAAAAGTAAAAACAAAATGAAAAAAATTGAACAAAATAGGTCAAAATTGTAAAAAATGTCAAAATGTTGAGTCCAACGTGCTAACCAAACACATGTCATGCCAAGTACCATGCGATCCAGTTTCTGTCTACCCCAAATCTTGCCCCCTCACACGTGTCAGCCTGTCTAAATGCATCCAAAATCAATTTTCAAGATATTTTTCCACTTTTTTAGCCTTTTCTCACCTATAAAAAGACTTTCTACCCCATTGTAAAAATCACCCATCAAATGAAAAATCTCTTCTCTTTCTCTCTTTAGTTCTTAGTTTTTATTAGTTTTAAAGTTCTTCTCTTTTTTAAAAGAACTAGTTATGCTTTCGTATATTTCTATTTTTTAATTCAATAAACGAAAATACAAATCCGTTTGGAGCTTTTATAGAAACAAAATTAGCATCAAAATTCTATAAGGATTATTTTGAGATATAATTTTAAATAAATTCTTTACAAATATTTTAATGTTTTATTCTTATATGTTATATTTAATTTGTCTATTATTAAATTTAATATGATTGGCTGTTTGTAAGTTTGATATAATGATAAAGTTGTGTATGCTTGCAAAATATTAAATAGGTAAAACATTTCTACAAAATATGTTGATTTTATTTTTAATCAAGATTTTATATTAAGGATGTTAGAGAGAAATATATTATTTTTCATTACAAACTTAAATCAGAAAATTAAATATTAAGGTTTAATTATCGAGTCTCATTTAGAGTAATACTATTTTATTTGTTGGTACAATCGCTCGGTAGTTAAAATGAAGCTCTATTTCAAAAGTTTTTATAAGAACTATTATTTGAAAATGTATTAACAACATATTTTAAGTGATGGTTTTAAAACTTAAAAGTTAGTATTCAGATAATTAAATTTTTTGTTTTAATTTAGACACCTTAAATAAAGTCTAATTAACTAACTCCATCTAAAGTTGTGATTAGATGGTTTGTAATTTTCTTATATCTTTAACCTAAATAATATGAGCAAACATAATTAACTTAATTATTATATCCATAAATACCCTACTCTTATGAATGATAAAAATTTATATCATTGTTTATTGAATTCATATCTATGTTTATTTTTTTATTTTATTAGATTAGGAAACGCAAAAAATCAAAATATTATCACAGAATATTTAGAATTTTTTTTAAGTTTGAATAATAAATTAAAAACCACGTATATTTCTTTCTCACATCGACCCTAGAAATATACTTATCATTTTCTATAAAATAATTCATGCACTTGCTAGAGTTTTACAAAGATAAAACCAAAGTATCTATAAAATAAGCATTGCTAACCTGATGCTCAACTTGTCTTCATCAAGTCTTGGCACTATTATCGAGGAAAAAATAACATTTTTAAATTATTTATCAAAATTTTAAAAACTTTATATTTTATAAATAATTTTGATTTTTTAACTTAAAGAGAATAAAAAAATAAAAATCTAAATTTTTTGAATAATTTTTTGTGATTTACCGTTCATAAAAAATAATAAATCTTAATTTAAATATATTTAATTTAATTATTAAATTTTGAAATAGTCTAAATAAATAGTAAATCAAAAAATTTAAATTGTAAAAAAAATAAAAAAAAATAATAAATAAAAATATGAAATAAAAAAATAAAAAAATCTTAATAAACAGTAAATTTAAAAAGAAAAACTTACACTTTGATTTATTTAATTATTTTTATTTCAAAAAAATTAAAAAAATTAAAAAAAAAAGTTTAATTTATTTAATCATTTTCTTTTCTAAAAAAAATAAATTTAACTTTTTATTTTAAGTTTTAATTTTCATTTAATTTTTAATTTGTTTTTAATTTTTTTATTTTTTAATAAAAAAATTAATAAAGAATTAATTAATTTTTAAATTTTACTCCTAATTTTATTTTAAAAAACTAACTATGTAATAACATGAAAAGTAAATATTTAAGGGAGTTTTATGTAGGAAACTAGTTCTTAATTTGAAGCCTTTATGATTATAGTTTTCCTTTGGAATGTTGCTCTATCTAGGAGTATAGTTTTTAAGGAGGCTATATCCCACCATTATTTTTTGATAGTGTTTTTGGTTAATACTAATTATGTTATTTAAATTAGAGATTAACTTAACAATGATTAACTTATTTAAATTGTATTTATTTTAATTTATTCCTTTTTATTTATTATATAGTATTTCTCTATACTAAATTGTAAATTTTGTATGATATAATATGTATAAAAATGTGTTTATATTATATATAAGATACAATGTATTATAAATATTTATTATGCATAATTTAATCATGTATATTTATTTGTAAAAACAATGTGTTTGTATTATATGATAGATACATAGTATTATAAATATGTATAGTTTAAGTTTGTATAATTATATGTATCAAAATTTGAATATAATTTGTTTGTATTATATATATTGTAAAATCTGTAAAATCTGTATAATTATCTTTTTTATTCTTTTATTTATTTTACTTTATTTTCTTTCTTCATTTATTTGCTTTTGTTTGTTTCTTTAATTGCATAGTATTTATTTTAATACTTAGTGTTTAGATTAGTTTTAAAACAATTCTAAAACTATCAAAAATATTCAAAGTTTTTAATCACAATCTATGATAAAATGAAGTTCTTGCTTTGTTAGATCTAGGTACAAATCTGTTTTGATGACTTAGTTTTTTAACTTGTACCTAGATGTGAGTTATTTAAAACCCCCAATCGTATCCCTAGTTTTAAGTAAATAAAATTGAAAAATTCATAGGAAATGACTTCAAAAGTATAGGTAGACAACTTTGTCCTACCTATAGGTTTGATTGATTCAATGATGTGGGATTTAGTTTACTTAAAATGAAATCTCTTAAGTTACGTCTTGCTAAAACGTTAAACTAAGCACTAGATGGGTGACAACCCATCATTTTAGGTTATTTTTTTTATTTAATTTATGTTGTTTATTTTAATTTAATTGCGTGTGAATAATTTTAGAATTATTAAAACTAAAAATATTTTTTAAGATGTTAGAAGTTAAGAGCGATTTGTCTGTGGGGACTTTAATAATGAACATAAGGGATGCATTTGCATTTTTTCATCACTACTTCACATTCTCAAGAAATAGTTAATTTTTCTTCTCTTTTCTCTTTATCTTTAATTTACAATTGTTACATTGAAGAAAATGTAAGGTCTAGGTTGGGGTGGTGAAGAGTTATCATGCTTAATTTCAAATAATTTAACAATTTTAAAAAAATTTATGTTCACATTTTCATTTTTATTGTGTTTGATTTTATTTTCTTAGTGTGATTTAGTAATTTTCAGAATTTTAGGAATAGTTTTAAAAAAATTCTCACAAAAATTTATCATTTATTTAAATCAAAATTAAGTAAATAGTTAAGTCTTTTGGACTGTTAGATTAATTTTTGAAAACATATCATAGAATATATGATAATTAGTTAGTTTTTGTCGTAAGTAGTATTTCATGATAATGTGTGGAAATTATAATGAACCCAAAATCTGTGTTTAGGAATCAAATAGTAGAGAGTACCCTTGTGAGATATAATTTAAGCCTTAATTTCCTTTATTTTGAGTGATATATATTTTTTTTCTATTCCAAACACATCTCTTATTTCTTCAAATTTTTAGATGATCTCTATAGGTATTAGCATTGAATATTAGGATTTCCACATGTAGTAAAGTGCCATATGTTGTTTTACTACTCAAATTGAATGACTTAAGTAGAAATTGATAGTATATGAATTTTATCTCATTCATGCATGACTTCTACTAAAAAGAGACATATATGTGATTATCTAAATCAAAATAAAACAAAAAAGCCACAAAATTTAGCGAGAAGTACCTTATCATACAAAAAAATGTACAAATTGGACATAGGTCCTCTCTCTAAAAAATAGACCCTCTCTCTAAAACACACACACACACACATATATATTAAAAGAGAGATAGAGATAGAGAGAAATGAATTGTATAATCTACATACTATAACCCAAATAGCCTACAAAGTTATGAGAAAAGGTTAATTACAAAAAAACGTTATAGGAAGTAAATCCCTATAAAATCATTACACTTTCTTCATTCTGTAAGGCATATATCTTGAAATTTTTATTTAATGATTTTGATTGAGCCATGAAAAAAATTTGTTATTTCTTTAAATGAGATCAAAATCATACACTTTTTAGAGCCTTTCTTCTTTTATAAGTATGTGAACTTATTAATTCCTTTCTAAACATAAACTCTATTCACATATGCTTAGTATTAATGCTTGAACTCATAGGATTAAATGTTTTAAGAGTATTGACTTATAAGGATAGAGTAGAAACGAATTCGAATTTTTGACACTAAAATTGGGTAAATTTAATTGAAACATTTTTTGAAATAAAGTATGAAAATGATTTTCAACTAACTATTATTATAAACTATGATTTTTTAAGAAGTTAAAAATAACTTATGGTTTAAATTTTATTTATGATCTTAAAGAAAATTAAAAAGCATGAGACATTTTTATGTTTTGTTTTATTTTCTAGTTTTATTTTAATTTTTGATTTTATTTAGTTTTTATTTTGTTATAATTTTAGTTTTTTATTTGTTATTTTTTGATTTTTTTGATATTTGTTATTTATTTTTAATTTTTACATTTAGTTCAATGTTTGTGAATATCATTACTGAACTCTTACAAGAATCAAACTCGTCCACTAGGAAAACTAGGGGTTTAAAGACTTTTTACATACGCTAAATGCAACCGTGTCAATCCAAGGAAGTGATTTAGGATAATTTAATTTTTAGTTTTTACCGCTTCTTTTGTTAAGAGACTGGCAAGAAGTTGGTTGGAGGTTGTTATGAGTGCTTAAAAAGTACTAAAATTACCAGGATTTAATGTACTTTAATTGATTAAATAGATTTATATTTGTATGATTTTAACATATTTTTATATAATTTTGTCCTTTTGGAATCACGAGTATTTTTATTATTTTTTTGGTATTTTCATTCAAAAATAATTTAAAGACTAGAAGAAAAATACTAGAGGCAATAAATCACAAATATATTGAGAAAAAATGAGAAAAAGTAAAAAAAATGGAAAATTTGAAAAAAAGAAGTCAAAATAGTAAAAAATGTCAAAAATAGCGAGTCACATGCCCAAGCTTGCCAGCACATGCCCGCGTCGAGTTCCGCATGGGCCAACACACTCATACGCCTATCCGACGTGCTCCCCAAGCACATGTCACACCAAGTCTAACACCAGCCAGCACATGTATGCTGCAAATCTTGCCCCCCCCCATATGTCAGTCTGTGTAAACGCGTCCAAAATCAATTTTCAAGATATTATTCCACTTTTTTAGCCTTTTTTCACCTATTAAAAGACCTTCTTCTCCATTGTAAAAGTCATCCCTCAAATCAAAAATCTCTTCTCTTTCTCTTTCTAATTTTTAGTTTTTTCTGGTTTTAAAGTTCTTCTCTTTTTGAGAAGAATTAGCTATGCTTTCGTAGATTTCTAGTTTTTAATTCAATAAACATAAATGCTAATTTTTTTTAGAAACAAAATTAACATCAAAGTTCTGTAAGGATTCTTTTGAGGTATAACATTAAATGAATTCTTTACATTTATTTTTATGTTTTATTCTTATATGTTCTATTTAATTTGCCTGTAATTAAATTTAACATGGTTAATTGTTTTAAATTTGATATAAATGATAAAGTTATTATACTTGCAAAATATTAAATAAGTAAAACATTTCTACAAAATAAGTTGATTTTGTTTTTAATCAAGATTTTATATTAAGGATGTTAGAGAGAAATATATTAGTTTTCATTACAAACTTAAATCAAAAAATTAGACTTTAAGGTTTAATTATCTGGTTTAATTTAGAGTAGTACTCTTTTATTTGTTGGTATAAACGCCCGTTAGTTGAGTGAAACTTTATTTCAAAACATTTTATAAGAGAAAATATATTAACAACATATTTTTAGTAATGATTTTAAAACTTAAAAGTTAGTACTCGGATAATTAAATTCTTAGGTTTAATTTGAACACCTTGAATAAAATCTAATTAAATGACTATGCTTAAAATTGTGATTAGATGGTTTGCATTTTTCTTAGAAATAAAGCTGAAATTTAATACTTAATTAATTAATAGGTCTCATCTAAGGATATTAGTTAATTAATATTAAACAAAAGAATTAGGACCCCACCTAAGGACAATTTCATACTAAAAAGAAAAAAAATCAATAAATATAAATTTATATCTTTAACCTAAATAATATTAGTAAGCATAATTAACTTAATTGTTATATCCATAGGTACTCCAATGTTATGAATAATAAAAATTTATATTATTCTTTATTGAATTCATATCTATGTTTGTTTTTTATGTTATTAGATTAAGAAACATAAAAAATCAAAATATCGTAAGAGGATGTTTAGGATTTAATTTTTTAAAAAAAGTTTAAATAATAAATTAAAAACCACATATATTCCTTCCTTAGATCGACCTTAGGAGTATACTTGTCATTTTATATAAAATTATTTGTGTATTTGTGAGAATTTTACAAATATAAAATGAAATTATCTGCAAAATCGGTATTGCTAACTCGATTCTAGTCTTGTCTCATCACTTAACTAACACGACTCACATTTTAAAATAGATGAACCAAATGATTGAATATCAATATGATGAAGGAGAGACAAGGGTGCATGTCTAAGGTGACAATGCCATTGAGTATGATTGCTAGTGGTAGACAATGCCAAAATTATAGCATTGGTTTTTTAAAAGAGATAAATGCCATTAACCTTACAACCTCCACTAATCGTCTTCCCAAAGACCAAATCCTAAAAGGTAAAATAAAAAGGAAAGAATGTGACTTTATAATTTAAAAGCTTAGTTATTTGACTGAATGATAATAAAATCATAGGAAATTCAGGAATAGAAAAAGTAGAAGGTAAGGAAGAATAATTATTTAACACGAACGTTCCTTCTCCTACAATGTAAGACTTGGAACCATCGATAAGAGTAAAAAATAACTCTTTATTATGGGGATCAAGATTATTAAAAATAGACCAATCATCGGTAATGTTTTTAGCAACACTAAATCAATACACCAAGATAAATTTGATGAAGAAATAGTGAGATTACCTAATTAGGCATTAAATGATATTTGATCAGGAGCAAAAGGTGAGTTACCTTGATGTATTGATGAAAAGCTAATAATAACAGTGTCAATAGAAGCATTAGAATCAACCATTGATAGAGAAGTAGTGGATGTAGAGTGGGAGTCATTATCATTATGACCTACTTGATCAGCCCACTCAGGTTTACCAAAATGTTCCCAACACTTCTTTGATGGATGATTGGTATGTTGACAGTGATGACAATAAAATCTTCCTCAATCATGACATCCTTTAAAGCTATGATCACAACCACGATCGAGTTCACGAATAGCAACAAAAGCTTGAGTTAAAAATTTCTAGTTTTGCAAGTGCCTCATTTATAATTGGGAAAGACACCTCAACCAAAATTTGACTTTTTAGAAGATTCATACATAGCATGAAGTCCTGATAAAAACTTACTAGTTCACAAAATCTCACGTTGTTTCATCAAATCAACAATGTTACCAATGATGGATTGCAAAGTATTTATTTCTTCCTAAATGATATCTAATTCATCAAAGTAATCTATCAAAGAATGACCATTTTATTTGCTCTCAAACAATCGAGCATATAAATTACATATATGAGAATGGTTTGTTTTACCACCATATATGAGACTAAGTTTGTCCTATACTATTTTTGCAGTCAAGGCCTGAGCTACAATACTCAAAAGTTTAGGCTTAATATAATGCCATAACCAACTTTTCATTTGAGTATCTTCTTGTAACCATTTGACATATTATGGTTTATCAATAACTTGTGGTATGTTTAGGAGGTACTTAAGGTGTCCTTGGCCTAACAAGTAGTCTCAATATCACATTTCCAAATAGAAATGTTATCTCTATTCGGTTTAACAACTGTTATGAAACTTCCAATACCAAGGGAAAGAAGATTAGGTTAAAAACTGTTCGAGGAAGAGGCCATAATATGCAAGATTACACAAAAGATAGTTTTTTTAAGGACATGAAACAATAGTTCTAATCCTAATACAAATGATTTGAATTCACAATACCAACCACACAAAAAGGAAATGTCAAGATAAACATAGATACCATGCTTTGAGAAATCATGTGCACTGGCCATCGTTGAAGACAATACACTAGAGATAAGAAGATTTGAAATCAAAAAAGCACAATCCACAATTGGGAAAAAAATAATCTGAATAGGAAAAAAATAACCTTGTAATCAAAGAAGATGGTTGATAGGTAGATAGCTCATAGAGTTAGACGAATGATGAGGTTAAATGGTTGATGGGTTGAGACGACGGATGGGGTTAGACGAGTGAGTGTGGTTATGAAAGAGGATGATATGGTGGCTATAATAATGATGAGTCAGAATAGGCTAGGGGCTTTACTAGGCACTATTGGATGAGTGGTAAGTATGGGACTGGTGATGTTGGATATATTGGGATTGGTGGTAGTGGTGGGTAGATTGGTCAGGTTATAAGAATAGAGATAAAAGAGATAAGGAAAACGATGACAATGATTAGGACTCTATGTGATAGGTGGTGGTATGTAGAACTGTTAGTTTTTGTTTTATTTTTCCTGCTCTGATATTGATGAGTGCTTAAAAACACTAAAATTATCATATTTTAATGAATTTATTTGATTATTTGATTTATATTTGTATGATTTTATCATATTTTTGTATAAATTAGTCTTTTTTGGAATCACGGGTATTTTTATTGTTTTTTTAGGTATTTTCATTCACAAATAATTTAAAGACTCGAAGAAAAAAACTAGAGGCAATACATCACAAATATGTTAAGAAACCAATGAGAAAAGGTAAAATAAATTGGAAAAATTGGATAAAATGATCAAAAAAGATATAAAAAATGCCTCAATCTACGCGCAGCTGCATGCATGTCATGTCAAGAGCTAGTATCGATCTACCAAGCTACACACATGCCAATGTTAGTCTATCACAAATCCCAAGCATATCAGTACCCATCAGCATGCACTAGTGCCCTCATATGCGTGTCAGTCTGTCCAAATGCAACCAAGACAATTTTTGAGATATTTTCCATTTTTTAGCTTTTCCCTCACCTATAAAAGAACCTTCTCCCCATTCTAAAAATCATCCCTCAAAATCTCTTATCTTTCTCTCTCTAGAAAACTTTATTAGTTTTTTAGTTTTAAAGTTCTTTTTTTTAGAAGAACTAGTTATGCTTTTGTAAATTTCTAGTTTTTGATTCAATAAACAGAAATGCAAGTCCATTTGGAGGTTTTCTAGAAACAAAACTAACATCAAAGTTATGTAAGTATTCTTTTGAAGTATAATTTCAAATTGAATTCTTTATAGTTATTTTTATGTTTTATTCTTATATGTTATAATTAATTTGTCTATGATTAAATTTAACATGACTGTCTGTTTGTAAATATGATATAATAATAAAGTTGTTATACTTACGAAATATTAAATAGGTAAAACATTTCTATAAAATAAATTGATTTGTTTTTATTTAATATTTTATATTAAGGATGTTAGAGAAAAATCTATTATTTTTCATTACAAACTTAAATCTAAAAATTAGATTTTAAGGTTTAATTATCCGGTCTGATTTAGAGTATTATCCTTTTATTTATTGGTACAATCGTTTAGTACTTAGAGTAAAACTTTATATTAAAAAACAATTATAATAACTATTACTCGAAAATGTATTGACAATATATTTTCAGTAATAGTTTTAAAACTTGAAAGTTAGTACTCGGATAATTAAATTTTTAGGTTAAATTTGGACACTTTGAATAAAGTTTAAAATGTCTAATCCCACCAAAGGTTGCATTTAAATCGATCATTTTCAATCTCTTAAAAAAAGGAATTAATTTAATTATCGACCCTACCCTTAAGTGTTAATTGATTTGTTAAATTAACAAAAAAATGTATAACCCACCAAATGTGGTATTTATATAAAAAAGAGAAAATCAATAAATATCAATTTATATCTTTAATAACCTAAATAATACGAGCAAGCATAATTAACTTAATTATTATATCCATAAATACTCTACTATTATGAATGATAAAAAATTGCATAATTATTTATTGAATATGTATCTATGTCTATTTTTTTATTTTACAAGATTAAAGAAGACAAAAAATAAAAATATCGTGACAAGATGTTTAGGATTTAATTTAATTTTTAAAAGTTTGAATAATAAATTAAAAATCATGTATATTCCTTCCTTAGATTAATCTTGGGAGTATACTTATTATTTTCTAAAAATGATTCGTGCACTTGCGAGAGTTTTATAAATATAAAACCAAAGTATCTACAAAATTGATATTGCTTACTTGATGTTGGTTTTGTCTCCTCAAGTTTTTGGCGCCGTTGTCGGGAAAGGAATAGAATTTTTAATTATTTAACAAAATTTTGAAAACTTTTTTGCTTTGTAAATAATTTTCATTTTTTTATTTTGAAATAAAATAAATTAAACTAATTTATTTAGTTATTTTCTTTTCTAAAAAAAATTTAAAAAATGAAAAACAATTTTTTCTTTTTGAAAAAAACTAATTTTGTAATAGCATGAAATGTAAAAATGTAAAAGAGTTATATTTAAAAGACTAATTCTTGGAAGCCTTTGTGCCACTAGTCTTTTCTGTGAACGTTGTTTTGTCTAAGATGATGATTTTTAAGGAGGTTTTGCCCTATTATTCTTTCGTAGGAGCATTCTTGTTTAATATTGATTATGTTATTTAACTTAAATATAAACTTAAATGTTGTGAATATTGTATGATATAACATATATAAAAATGTATTTGTATTATATATTAGATAGAGTGTATTATATTCTGTACAATTTAATCATGTATATTTATTTGTATAAAAATATGTTTAAATTATATATTAGATAGAGTATAATATACATAGTTATTATGTATAATTTAATCATGTATATTTATTTGTATTATGTGATAAATAGAGTGTATTATAAATATGTATAATTTAAGTGTGTATATATTTGTTTGTTTCTTTTACTTAATTTTTATTTTTATTGTTTAGTATTTATTTTAATAATTAGTGTTAGATTAGTTTAAAAAAATTCTAAAACTATCTCCAAAATTTTAAAGTTTTTAATTACAATCTATGATTAAATGAGGTAGTTTCTTTGTTAGATCTAGGTATAAATGTGTTTTGATGCCTTAGTTATTTGACTTGTACTTAGAAGTGGGTTATTTAAAACCCACAATGGTGTCCCTAGTTTTAAGTAAACAAAATTTTTGAAAATTCATAGGACATGACTTAAAAAGTATAGGTAGACAACTTTGTCCTACATGTAGGTTTGATTGACTCAATGATGTAGGGATATTGATTTTACTTAAAATAAAATCACCCAAGCTACGTTTTGCTAAGACGTTAAGCTAAGCTCTAGATGGGAGAAAACACATCATTTTAGATAATTTTTTATTTTTTTAGTTATTCAATTTCTATTGTTTATTTTAGTTTAATTGCATATGAATAATTTTGGAATTATTAAAACTAAAAATAATTTTGGAGATGTTAGAAGTTTAGAGTGATATTTCTGTGTGAATTTTAATAATGAACATGATGGATGCACCTGCATTTCTTAATCACTTCTTGCACATTATCAAGAAATAGGTAACTTTTTTTCTCTTTTCTCTTTATCTTTAATTTATAATTGTTACATTGAGGACAATGTAAATTCTAGGTTGGGGTGGTGAAAAGTTACTACGTTTAATTTAAAAAAAATAACAATTTTAAAATTTTTTATGTTCATATATTCATTTTTATTGTGTTTGATTTTATTTTCTTTGTGTGATTTTGTAATTTTTAGAATTTTAGGAATAGTTTTAAAAAATTTCTCACAAAAATTTATCTTTTGTACTGTTAGATTAATTTTTGAAAATATATCATGGAGTATATGGTAATTAGTTAATTTTTGTAATTAGTATTTCATGATAAAGTGTGAAAATTATAAGAAACCTAAAATCAATGTTTATAAATCAAATAGTGGAAACTACCCTTGTGAGATATTATTTGAGCCCTAATTTCCTTTATTCTCAGTGAAATATTTTCTTTCTACTCAAAACACTTATTCTATTTCTTCAAAATTTTAGATGATCTTTATTGAATGTATGAATTTTCTCATCTTAATAGAGTGTCGTATATTTATTTTTCATTTTCTTAGATTAAATGATTTAAGTATAATTTTATAGTAAATGCCTTTATCATTCATGCATTAATTCTACCAAAAAGAGATATATCTGGGGTTACCTAAACCAAAATCAAACAGAAAATCCACAAAATTATCACTCACCAAAATCCTACAAAAATATACAATATGTACATTGATCTACTCTTTAAAAAAATATGTTAAAAAATCTCTTAAAAAATAGAGAGATAAAAAATATATAATATCATTTACATACTACGATCTTTTTAGTCTTAAACAATTGTGAGAGTTGGTTAGTACAAAAGAAATATAGGAAATAATTCTCATATAAGTCATTGCATTTATTTTTCCTACACTTCTAAAAGACATATATCTTGAAATTTTTGTTTAATGAGTTTGATTGATGTATGAAAATAATATATATGATATCTTTATAATTTATACATTTGATTCCTTTCATAAGATCGAAGTTATGCACTATTTTTTAGTCTTTCTTCTTTTATAAGTATGAGAACTTATTAGTTCATTTCTAAACATAAATTCTATTTGTATACGTCTTAGTATGAGTGCATCAACCTATAGGATTTAGAGAATTGAAAGTATTGACTCGTGACGAGTAGAGTCAAAACAAATTCGAATTTTTGACATTAAAATTGGGTAAATTTAAATTGAAGTATTTTTGAAATGAAATATGAAAATGATTTTCAACTAATTAATATTATAAACTATGATTGTTTAAGAAGTTGAAAATAACTTATGTTTTCGATTCTAATTATAATCTTAAAGAAGATTAAAAAACATAAGAAATTTTTATGTTTTGTTTTCTTGTTTTATTTTATTTTTAAGTTAATTTTTTATTTTATTTAGTTTGTTATAATTTTAGTTTTTGATTTTTTTATTTCTTTTTAATTTTTACATTTAGATCAATGTTTGTGGGTATAATTACTAAAAACCCTCAAGAGATTCAAACTCGTACGCTAGTGCAACCTAGAGATTTAAAGACATATTACAAACGCTAAATCCAACTATGTTAATACTAGGAATTGATTTAGAATAGTTTAATTTTTAGTTTTTACCGCTTCTTTTACTAAGGGACTAATAAGAAGCTGGTTGAGGGTTGTGATGAGTACTTAAAAGTACTAAAATTATTATGATTTAATATTTTTTAATTGATTAAATGTATTTATATTTATATGATTTTATCATATTTTTATAAAAAAATATTTCTTTTTTGAATCACATGTATTTTTATTATTTTTCAAGTATTTTCATTCAAAAATAATTTAAAAACTTGAAAAAAAATAATGGTGATAATATATAATAAATATGTTGAGAAAAAAATGAAAAAATTAAATAAAATGGATCAAAATCATCTAAAAGGTAAAAAAAAAAAAAATCTCAATCCCCCTCGAGGTACGTGCATTTGCCGAGTCCTCCGCAGTAGCGCGCATAATATTATTTGATTAAATATAGTAATAAGCATAAGTTTAAGTTGTTAAATAATTAAGATTGGTTAATAAGTTAATCATTTTTTATCAGTTGATCATTGTGAAGATGTAGAAATATTCGAGTGAAATAGATGTCTCAAAAGTAAAGTTTTTAAAATTATTAGTTCTAAATTACGTAACAAATTTAAGATTGAAAAATGAATAAATTTTTATATTTATTATTAAAACCCAATATTGTGGCTAAGAATGTAATCTCAATCATATGCTTTCGTCATTTTATCTCAAATTTGTTCTCACTAATTTTAATTATTTTATTTAAATTAGTTTATATATAAAAAATAATTAATCGTAATAATCTTTACTTCAACTATACTACCTTTGATACCTTTTTATTTAAGGGAATTAATTTTTTATGTAATTATTTGGGGTGTGTCACTTATACTAATTAAAGATCCGTGTGCAAGATTGTTATATATATATATATATATTTATTTTTATGAAAATTTTCAAATTTATGTGATATAATAAAAACTTAAGCATAAATTTTGGAGTCGATTAAAGATCTATGATGGTACAAATTTTTAATATTATAGCTTTAAATTAAAATATTTTAGTTTCATAATTTTGAAAAAAAAACATACTATAATTTTAAAAGAGTACATTTTAATCCCAAAAATAGGACACATAACTCATATAATTTTGAGCTTTTAAGATTAAAATATATATATTTTAAAATTTACGTGGCTAAAATGCTTAAGTTAAAAGTAATATGAATAAATCACTCATATTTGTAATCTCCCACGGCTTACCCTTAATAAATTAAAGAGAAAAATGTTATAGAAATTCTTTAGATTAGGTTATTTGTATCGTCTAGTTTTTTAGATTAGAAACATTATCATTTAGTTGTTTTGCTTTGTAAAATTGACCAATTAAAAATAAATTATATTATTTTAATAATTTTTTATCAAATTATTGAACATGATAAAATGAGTATTTAATAATGATAAAATAACAATTAATATGAAATAAAATTCATAAAATATTTATTTTTAATATTTGTTAATTGTCACTATTTTATTTTAATTTTTTAATTTCTTAATTTTTATTGAGAATTAAAATGTATATTTAAATAAGTTGATTGGATTTTATTATTATTAATTTTTCATAAATAATTTCATATTAAATTTTATTTTTATTCTTATTAAAGACTCATATTTCAATGAGAAATTAAAAAAATTGATATAAAATAATATAATTTATCTTTAATTAGTTATTTTTTTTTTGTAAAATTAAGAGATTAAATGATATTTTTTTAATCTAAGTTACTAAACAATACAAATAATATAATCTAAACAAATTTTGTAACACTTCATCCTAAATTAAAATCATTGAACATGACATGTACATTCCCTATATGATATATCAACTAAATTTTGTATGAGTAATTGAAGAAGGAAAAAAAACAAACACACACACTAAAATTTGTGGGATTATTATCGTAAATATCCCTGAGATTTTGTTTTTCTTCAAAATTACCCCTGAACTTTATTTAATATCAAAAGTTGTCTCCAACGTAATTAACGTTATATCTATGTTTTAATATTAGGGGCAAAATGGTAATTTCTCCTATACATATATCACTTTTGTGTCACTTTTCTTCAAAATCACATTCACGAACAATAATTTTGTTAAATAATAAAAATATTTTTAAAGATATTTTTTAAGATACCTTAAATCTTAAAGGTATGTAACTTTTTTTAAATGTTAAAAGAGTATTTATGAGAATATTTAAAACCTTATAGATATTTTTGATTTTTTTTTATGTTTTAAAAATGTCTTGTTTTGTGTTATTTAACTATATAAATCACAACGCATGATTTATTTTTTATGAAAAATATGGAAGAAAATGTTTTTACTTCGGTGGACAAAAAGGACATGTTGAATATATTATCTTTAAAAAAAATAGTGATTAAAGATTAAATAAGATAAAATTAAAGTATTTATCAATTAATAGGGATTGCCGAAAACATTAAAAAATCTCTAAAATAAGAAAACATAAAATATTACTCGGGATTGCCGAATATATATATATATATATATATATAAAATAAAATAAAAACTAAAAATGTATCATAGAGTTCCGTGAACCATAATCCCATGTAACGAACAGAGTAGACGGCTAGAAATAGCCACCCCCACCCCCTAACCAATTATCTTTTAACCAACCTCGAGTGTAGATCTTAACAGCGTTATGTCCCGCCGCAACGTCGTCATTTAAACGGCGTTTACAGCCAACAGAAATTTACACTTGAAATAATAAATATAAAGAAACATAAAAGAAGGGGAAAAAAATGAGAATGACTGAAAGTAAGCAAACTATAGAGCTAGCAAAGAAGAGACTGTATAAAAGATATATTCAACCAAAGCACCTACGCACAAAGAGAAAGAAGATAGAGAGAGCTCAAGCTCCAACTATCATCTAGTGTTCGTTGTCAAAGCTAAGCATTTAGAAAGAACTAAGAGAGAGAGAGAGAGATACTTTGTCGATAACTCTACGTATAATAATAAATATTCTTCGTCTAACGCATTTCGATCTGAATCTGAAATATTGTTTTTCCAAAGCGTAATTTGAATTCTAAGCGCTTTTCATGTTCTTAGTTTCAATCAGTCAAGGTTTGGATTATTGTTGAGACTGTTTGAAATTGAGATTGCACGTATATTGCAGATTTTTGAATCGAAGGTAAACTAGTATACACATCAATATATTTCATCTACACATGTTTATATATTCTGTTAGTTCTTTCTATCAAAAATTATTTGTTAATTCTAATGTGCTTTTTCGTCTACTAGAAAATTTGGATTTCCTCCTCCCTGGTTTCACTTAATTCAAATTTGATTAATTGTACATAATTCAATTTTTTTTTCTTTCATATAGCTCTATATATAACTTTAATTTCATTGCAGATTTATTCAATTTCATGCTGTCAAGTGTTCTCTGAAGATTTGATTCGGCGTTGGATTTGTTGGAGAGGAATTTTCTCGAGAAAAAAACCACGTTCAGGAAAAAACAAATTCTCCTGGCTTTTGGCGAATTTTTAGACTAGATTTTCAGTTACATGATTTTGAATCGGAGCTAACTCTCGGTTTTCTTCTTTACTGTGAATGTGCTTCCGATTGTCTTACGAAGCGTATGTGTTTTAATTTCCAGAAATTTTACATTTTTTTACAAATAATTAATTGTGGATCTGTCATGCTCTCTGCAAATTTGTGTCCCAAAAGGCTCAATTTGTCTTCATCGACCTTGAAATTCTGAATCAATCCACTCGATTCCGGCGAAAATTTAGGTTTCAGACGACACCGTTTTGGAGAATTCCATAGAATTATAACGAAGATAAAGCCAGTCAGTTAGGATAAACATTCAAAACTGTAGATGGAGCTTTCTCAACCCCGTCCTTATGGAACCGAAGGTATTAAATTTACCGAAAGTAGAGTCATTTTAAATTTTGTGTTTATCTTCCTCTTCTTTTTTCATCCATTAATAACTCATCAAACCAGATTTTCGTTAAAGTTCATAAACTGTTTCTCGAATCGTTCTTGTTTTTGTGTCTGTTTTTTTTTCGGGTAAATTATTAGTTTATTTTTATCTAACTGTGATTTCAAAGTTTTTCTACACAGGAGGAGTTAAGCCAACGCATGACTTTCTGTCACTGTACAGTCATCCAACTGCCCATCAAGATCCAAGACCATCTTCACAAGGTATTTATTTTCTTTTCCTAATTATTCCCCTCCTCCTTGAAGTTTGATAAATTATTAATTGTTTCCCCTAAATTTTTAAAATATTCACTTAAGTCCCACTAACCGACTAACATGTCTGGGAAACCAAATTGCTCGTAATATCGTGTAGATCATTTGTCTGGGAAACCAAATTGCTCGTAATATCGTGTAGATCATTTTTAGATAATTTGCGAAAAATTATTATAGAACTTCTGATGTTTTTGAACATTTCAAATACACTTTTTAAGTTTAAAACATAAAAAATTACATCCCTCTATTATTAATTTATATTACAATATGTTTCCGTAATATTATAATTTTCTTTCCAATATCTTCCTTGACGAACAATAAACAGTGAAAAAGAAAGAATTTTTTTTTTTAAAATCTATAAAATTTAAATGAAGGTATTTATAATTTACCCTATTTTGTAAGATACGTGGCCCCATATAAACCATTAATTTTACATAATATGTAAATTAATTTTTTCCTTGTATTAGTTAATATATTTTATATTGTCAATTTCGGTTAACATGACTTATTTGACTATTTTCAAAATAAACCTTAAAGGTAAGTTATAATTATTTTTTAATAATTTATCATTTTAAAAAAAATTATGAAAATTTTGAGAAAATAATAATATCACCACAATATTTTTATTATTATCACAAATAAAGTAGTATTCATTTAATCTCAATAATTAATTATACCTTAATTATTAAATAAAATTATTAGTGTAATTGGATTAGTATTCTTATGTTATTTTGGTTACATGTAATTTTTATGTTAGAATTAAATGCGTGAGAAATATCTGATATCTCAGATAATCAGCTCACAATGCGATTATGCATGCACGTGACTGTAATTGAATCATAGATCTGGGCCATAACTCACAAGCTTTAAATAGGCAGCGAAATCCGAAAGGGAAAGGGCTGTGTCTTTTAACACGATCAGCATTTGCGTTTCAAGTGGGGCCCATAGTGATGTTAAACTTGATTTGACACATCACAAAACCACGCCCTAATGTTATAGGTAGCATGATATTCATGAATTTACTGTTCAACACGCACTTTATGTTCACTCATCAAATTACTGTTGAGCGTGCGTGACCCTTCTGGCTTTTAGCAATCCTTTTTAAATTTAATTTTTTTTTGTCAATAGAACTTTAATTGTTATTATGCAACAACCGATATGAATAAAACATTGAAAATGGCTTGAAAATTTGAAAATGAACAAGTAGGATTAAAACTTGGATACAATTTAAAATAAAAAAACTCTTGGATCTGTTATGTTTGAAGTTCTCCGTACAGTCCAAAAATTGAAAAAAAAAACTTGGATCTGCGATTGTGCGAAGTTCAAGTTTGAGCATCAATACAGTCTAGAGATACATCATACATGATTCCTTACTTAATTTTTTTTTTTTAAAAGAACCCATTTTGTAACAAGTTCCATCTCCCGTGAACTTAAAGCGTTTACTTTTATTTACGTATTATAGTGATCCATACATGGATAGAAATAAAATTCTTATTCAGGCAACCTTTGGTTATTTTCACAAGTTTTTTTTAATATATTTATTGTTAATTTTAAAAATTATTAAAAATATTTTTTATTTTTAATATAATTATTATATGTCAATTAAAATTTACCAAAGTTGTTTTCTAAATTTTTTAAAATTAATCATAAATATAATATAAAAATAATAAAATAAGATGCGACAATAACCACCCTCTTCAAACAATTAAAAAATTAAAAATCAATTTAAAAATTAAAAATAAATAACGATGGTTTGTATAATTTTTATAGTTATCTTATGCATTTAAGAAATTTAATACTAATAATGAATGTGTGTTTAAATCATATTGAATATTTTATTTATCTTATTTGAAAATTTAGTTCTAAAATTATGTATTTTTATTTTTTTGGAAAAATATTTTTTTTATTTTAAAAATATAAGAAAAATATAAAATAAATTAAATATTAATTTAAATAAATTTTTATAATAAAATTTTAATAGTACTAAAATTACATATATAAATTAAAATATTATTTAAATATAAATTATTTTATTGAAATATTTATCATAAATTTTATCTAATTATATTATACAAACTTAAAGCTTGCTACAGCTGCTTTAGAGTAGGCTAAATTATTATTATTATTTATTTTAATTTTTTGATTTAATGTATAATTTAAAATTAGCATAACATTTGGTGTAAATAATATAATTTTTGAAAAATAAGTACATAATTTAATTATAAATTTAAAAATATATTACTTTTAAAACAACTATTTGGTATTTAATTTTACCTAAATAAAAAAAATCTTTCCAGACTCTTAGTTTCTTAAATAAAAAAAAGATTAATTTCCTAAATGTTGAATCGTTTGAGTTTCTAAATATTTGTTGATGTAAATTTTTATTTTTTCAATTAATTGAGATGGTGTAAATCATTACTAAATTTTCAAGGTAAATAAAAAAATCTATTTTATCGTTCAAAATTTATCTAGTTTTATTCTGAAATAAATATTGCATATTATTTCAAGCTGCCTATTTTATTTCAATGTTTTCTCCCAGAAAAGCAATTCTAATAAGTTTAAACAAAAATTCATTACTGGGTACATGATATGATTTGCTCATCAAATAATGTGTTAGAAAGATAATTTTTATATCTTTAATTATTTAATATTTATATTTTAAAATTAAAAATTCTTTCAATAATTTTCTATTTTTTTTATATTATGTTAGTTATTTTAAAATTAAATATTTACTTTTGAACATCTATACTTTAACGCTTAATGATAAATGTGTCAAAACATTGGAGTTAGCCTATCTTATTTTAGGTGGATTGTAACCCAATTCATTTAATTTAAATTTTATATTAGTAGAATTCAACTTAAATCACTTTTATATGATTATATTAAATAGTTTATGAGTTTACATATTTACATTTTAAAAAAATAAAAATAATAAATATATAAAATTTTGTTTAGAAACAAAAATATAATATACATAATATCATAATCATTAAATTTTGTAAAAAAAATGCTATTATTTATGGGCAAACAATATAATAATTATTTTTAACAAATATATTTTGTGTTTAAAGCTAGCAAAAGGTTTATGAATTAAGTTAACTAACTCATATATAGGTTATCTTAATTTTAATTCAACTAATTAGATCACTAGAATACCTTTAAGTGAGTTAGATGGCTTGCTCATTTTTAAGCTAATAATACCTAATAGGTTACGTATTCACTACTTCAAAACCAGTGGTGATGTGTAGTTTCTACTATATTTTTAATATATATATATATATATATTACTAAAAATATATATATATTACTATATCAAGGGCAAGAACAACCACCTATCAATAAGTTTTTAATAGGATGCTCGGGCAATATTGTTTCTACCTGCGTTTATTTATTTCATATTTCTCAACTCGATTCTCACTATTTATTAAAATTATAAGATCTAGATTTTTTGGATTAGTTAAAAACAACTGAATATTTTTTTAAAATTAATATACTACACATATTTTAATTATGACATAAATTTCAAACATTCTAGGTATTGTTTGCAACTGAATATTTTCATATTTAAACTGTTGTATTTTCATTTTATTGTAGTTTATGCAAGCGGTACTTCTAAACCCTCTAAAAGCTCTTCTTGTAAGCTTAAATAATGTGCATATTTTTAAAAGTTTTTTTTTATTATTATATTTTACCTTAAACGGCATTTGACTGAAGCCACAATTAAGAGTGCATAAACAAGCACACCCTAAATTCTTGGTATGACATGCATTTATGTGGCTAAACAGGGACGGACTGTAGTGGAATAAAGGGGGGCATGCCACCCCTAAGCTGTAAGGAAAAAGTAAAATATTAATATTAATTATGTTGTTAATAATGTAATTCTTAAAAATGACTAAAAAATATCATTTCGGCATCTTATTATAAATTCTTTATATGCAGCCTTTTTAGTAGGCACATTTAAGCATGATAATACATGCTATTAAATAATAAACTTCATCTATTGAATTAAAATAAATAAATAAAAAATTACATTTTATTTTCTACTTTTTTCTTTTTTCTTTTTAAAAATGTTCGCTAGGTAAATTTATCACATAAAATTTGTAACACAAATATTTTCCTTGTAACTTTATATTTTTTTCCCTCAAATTTATGCCTATACCATTATATTTAATTTATGTATTTCACATAATAACCTAAGTTTTTTTTATCTTTGTTTAAGAATAAAATATCATTATTCGTATTTCACATAATAAGAATATATGGTTTATAATGTAAGTTATTTAGTTATTTAAATTGTTAATATTTAATACATTATAAATAAGTTACCCCTCGACATTGTGAAGTCGATCGATTCCGTCCCTCGGCTAAGTGGGTGTTAAAGGTAAAATAGGTTCGAGTATTTTCATCCATGTTTATAGAGTTAGTTAGATTATACTCAATTGAGTGCTTATTGTTTGGACCAAAATAAAAAAAATTATAATTTCTAATTTTTAGATTATGAAATCTTCTTTTAGAAAATATTGATAAAACAATATTTATAACGCATTTAAAATTTTTAATTACAAAATAACATTAAATTTACCTAACTCATATATTTTTTATAAAAAATGTCTAAAATTTCACATTTAATGTGTTTGGTATAAGATAATTAAAGTTAAATTTTGATCAATTAATATATTTTAATATTAAATTTTAATTAATTAAACCATAGGATTGTTATAAGTTTAGTATTCTTATTTTATATAATTTAAAAGAAAAATTACATTTCATATTTTTCAGTAGACTAACTCGAGTGAGTAACTCAATGGCAAAAATGTATAATAAAAATAAGAAATGGAATCGTTACTTGATCAAAATGTGACGCCACCTCTTGCAAAACCAATCTAGCATCTCTGTATCTGTATGATGTTTTCGGTATCCAAACGTTAAAAAATAATTTACATGAGGATGCATGTGCTATAGTTGTGTTCTGGATCCAATTATAACTTATGTTTATTTTTTTTCTTACATTGATCTAGGTTACCTTAGAACTCATAATTTCTTACAACCATTAGAGGAAAGAGTAGGTAAGACCTGTTCTAAGGAGAAAGCTTCATTAGAGGTTTCAACTGCTGAAAAACCACCACCACCACCTCCTGCAGATCCACCTCCTTCTGTTGAGCATCTTCTCCCTGGTGGAATTGGGACTTACAGTATCAGCAACATTTCATATTTCAATCCAAAGGTTCCAAAACCAGAGGCAACATCAATATACTCGGTAGCTCAAGCGAGTTGTACTGAGAGAAATGATGAGAATTCAAACTGCAGTTCTTACACTGGAAGTGGATTCACTTTGTGGGAAGAGTCTGCAGTGAAGAAGGGAAAGACAGGGAAGGAGAATATAAGAGAGAAAGCTCATGCCGTTAGAGGTAAATGTTCATGTATATATTCATATACTATCATTATTCATTCCATGTGCATGCTTTGTTATTTTTCATTTATAGCGTGCATTATAAAGAAAATACATAGTTGGTCTCTCTGTCTTTATTTTAATAAACATTATATACAAACTCACGTACCTTTTTACATTTGACATGATTGAACTTACGTCCTTGTGCCCACTCAAAGCAAAGCAAATATCATTGGATCTGCATTTATGTATACTTTGTTAGTCCATTAATATGACATTTTGCATGATTTGGTAGTGCCTTTATAAAGAACCAGAATAAGTTTTTTTTTTCAATTCATTCATGGTGAGCTAATGGACATTGAATTGGGCTCAACATTCCTGAAACTATTTACTTACCATTTTAATTTTACAATTTTTCTAAGGGTATTTTGGTCCTTACCTACAAACAATATAGCCCATTTTCTCCTTTATATACGCATAATCTTTCGCGTGTTTGCATGTTTATATATTTGCCATCTTCTTGAAGTGCTTTCTCATTAAAAAAATTAAATCTTTTTCTAGGGCTGATAAAAATGTATCATTGCCAATTTATAGAAAAAATAGACGCATTAGAGTTACATTATAATCATCTGAATATTTTAAGTAATTTATATAACGAGGAAGTTTAATTACCCACAAATGTGCTTGTTGCACACACATCACTTATATTTTATCATTTGTAAATATATCTATAAAAAACCAATTATCAAATCTTCAAAACAGGGTATAAGTGAAAAAAATATATAATATTACTATTTCTCTTTATATAATTAAAAACTAGGATTTTTTTTAAATTAAAAACTAGGATTTTTTTAATTTGAAAATATTTTAAACCTTTAATAAAAAAAGAATTTAAAGCGTTTGTTATCATTTGCTTTGACATTACACTCAACGACAAAACTATCCACTTGTTTTGTTCATAAAATGAGATATGGATCCCTTATATTATGTTCCTCTTTGTGTAATTGCTTAGAAATTTTGCAAAGGGTACAGTGGTTGTTGCCATGGCAATTAATGTTATGAAAAACGACAAGAAATACAGAGGAAAAAAACTCTTTCCCTAAGTGGTTTTGTCAGTCTATCAGGATTCAGGAATGATTAAGAACTATCGTATATCATTAGATTTAAATATAATTTGTTTTGATTTTGCCCTCAGCCCCTGGTCAATGTTCGGAAGTGCCCCCACTAAATGTGGTTTCGAGCCTCGACGGAGGTAACAAATCTGTCATTGGCCAAATTTATACTCAAAATGGGTAAAAACGTGGTAACTATGGATAGCCTGCAACCCAAAACTAATTTTGAACCTATTGGAACGGGCCTATTTTATGGGCCGAGCTTCTTTATTTATCACTAATATTTTTTGGGGTCAAAATTTATTTAACCTAAAGATGCATGTCCTTCTTAAATAATATTAAAATGCATGTTCTCTAAAAAAGATAACCTCCAAATAATTTCTATTCTACATATTTTTAAGAAAAAGTTTAACTTAGTTTTCTAAATCATCATTCGGCGTGAAAATAAATTTAATGTGTGAGATTGATTTGAAAAAAATTAATAATTTATATGGGCTTAATGCAATTAGATATTTCTTTAATATACATATATATTATGGTAGAATGGTAAATATAATTTAGAGATTTTATTTTTTTATTTATTCATTATTATTATTATTTTCTTCTGAAAATTATCATAGAGAATTTAATGAAAAGTGTATATGGAAATTCAGGAAAACTGTATCTTTTCATATAGAGAAATTAATGGTTTATATATATATATATATATATGAAAAGTGAAATGGAAACTCAGGAAAAATATATATTTTTTCGTATTCATTACATCTCCACGTAGCTGTGGATCTCATTTGATTTGATTTAATAGCGGGTTACAAATAGAACTACTGGGAAACTTATGGTAGTTTGGTTTTCTAAACAGAGCCGGCGACTAGAGCAGGACAATGGACTTCGTCAGAGCGACCGTCACTATCATCTTCCAACAACTATTGCAACAGCTCGGTTTCTCTCTCTTCATCTCAGTCAGTCACTTTCTCCTTAATTATTTCTATTTTCCCATGAACTTTAATAGCTTCAAAATGAGTTGCAATTGGAAGCCTATCCTTATAATGGAAAACTTCATGGAAATTTCGACAGGCCCCCAGGGCAGAGAAACCGGAGCTTCATTGAGATGATAAAGTCCGCCAAGGAAAATACTCAGGATGACGAATTTGACGACGAAGAAGAGTTTCTTCTTAAGAAAGAAGCGTCTGCTTCTGCGACCACCCACCAAGGTATATCTCCTGCTTCGACATTTTTCGAATTGAATCTTATTCGTATCTTTTGTAACTAAAGAGAGATAAGAAAAAAGAATGATTTAATGTTGTATTAGAATGTACATAGAGAACTCTATTTATAGAATTGTAACAAGTGTAGTACAAGTGTGGTACAAGTGTAATACAAGTGAAATAGTAAGTGTAGTACAAGTGAAGTAGTACAAGTATAGTACAAGTGAAATAGTGAAAGTGTAGTACAAGTGAAATAAATATAACTTAACATCTCCTTCAAACTCAAAGAGGATATTGATTTGAGACAAACAGTATCTTGAAGAACATGTTGACGAACAAAATGACAATCAATCTCGATATGTTTTGTTCGTTCATGAAATACATTATTGTGAGCAATCTGAATAGCACTCTGATTGTCACAATATAGGATAGTTGTAGTTGATTGGAGAACACTCATATCAGCAAGTAACCAACGGAGTCAAAGAAGTTCTTGAGTGGTGTCAGCAAGAGCACGATATTCAGCTTCAGTGCTGGATCGAGAAGTGAGGGATTGTTTCTTGCTTCGCCAAGATATGAGAGAGTTTCCAAGAAAGAAACAATATCCAGTAGTAGAGCGACGATCAGTTGGGTCACCTGCCCAATCAGCATCAGAGTAGGCGGAAAGAAGAAGATTAGAATTGTTGGAGAAGTGGAGACCGTGAAACATGGTGCCTTTGATATAGCGGAGAATGCGAAAAACCGCAGCATAATGGGTAGACCGTGGAGCAGACATGAATCAGGACGAGTGACTGTGAGATAAACAAGACTGCCTACTAGTTGTCTGTATAATGTGGCATATGAGAGAATAGTACCATCTAATGGAGTAAGTTTGACATTGGTTTCTAGAGGTGTTGATGCAGTTTTACAATCAGTAAGGCCAATCCGATTAAGAATATCAGATGAGTACTTTGCTTGAGAGAGATAATATCCTTGAGAATCAGATGAGATTTCTAGGCCCAAGAAGTAGTGGAGACGACCAAGGTCTTTCATTTCAAATTTATGGCTCAGAAACTGCTTGAGATCAATAATTCCATTAGAGTCATTTCCTGTTATGATCATATCATCTACATAAAGGAGTAAAAGTGTTACACTAGTGGGAGTCTTCCGAATAAAGAGACCGGAGTCATAAGAACTGGAAGTGAAACCAAAGTCAGTAAGTGTAGAGCTGAATTTGGCAAACCAAGCCCGAGGAGCTTGTTTGAGGCCATAGAGAGCACGACGAAGTCTGCATACTTGATGAGGTGAATGAGTGTATCCAGGAGGAGGTTTCATATAAACTTCCTCAGTTATGTCTCCATTGAGAAAAGCATTTTTGACATTCATTTGAAACATGTTCCAATTTCGGGCAGCAGCAACAACAATGATACTTCGAACAGAAGTGAGGCGAGCTACAGGTACAAAAGTTTCTTCATAGTCGATTCCATATTCCTGTGTAAAACCCTTTGCAACCAGACGAGCTTTATATCGTTCCACAGACCCATCTGAATGAGTTTTGATTTTGAAAATCCACTTACAACCAATCAAAGATTTATTAGATGGAAGATCAACAAGATCCCATGTATGTGCTTTTGTTAATGCCTGTAATTCATCTGTCATAGCTTGCTGCCAATGAGGGTTAGAAATAGCTTCTCTATAGTTTTGGGGTTCATGATGAGACAAAATAGTAGAGAAACATTGGTAATCACGAAGATGAAAAGGAAGACTACTTACACGAGTAGAACGACGAAGTGATGACTCTGGACAATCAGGTAGTTGGTCTTCAGAAGATGTTGTTATGGTAGGATCAGCAAAAGGAGCAGACACATCAGGAGAAGTCGTAGTAGACGATGGTGAGGGTAATGGAGCAATGTCAGGAGGAAATAAATCAATAGTTGGGTCATTAAAAAATGAGAGTGAGTTAGGAGATGAGACATGAAATGAGGAAATAGAGGAAAACATTTTATGTTCCCAAAAGATGACATGACGAGAGATGCGCAATCGTTTAGAGATAGGGTCCCAACAACGATAGCCTTTGTGTTCTATTCCATACCCTAAGAAACAACAAAGGTGAGCACGAGGTTCTAATTTATTGCGTTCATGAGGGTGAAGAAGAACAAAACAGGCACAACCAAACACTTTGAGCAGTTCATAAGATGGAGAAGTACTATAGAGACGCTCATAAGGGGATTGATTGTGAATAATAGGCATAGGAACACGATTGATGGTATAAACAGCTGTAAGAGCTACTTCACCCCAAAAGTGTTCATGACAAGAACTAGAAATTAGGAGAGTGCGAACAGTATTAAGAATATGTCTGTGTTTTCGCTCAGCTCTTCCATTTTGTTGAGATGTGCCAGGACAAGAATATTGAGAAAGAGTCCCATTTTGACGAAGAAAATTTAAAAAATTTGTGTCTTTATATTCCATAACATTATCAGCTCTAAGTACTTTGATATTTTGAGAAAATTGGGTTTTAACCATTTGGGCAAAATCATAGTAAATTTTGGGTAATTCAGATCTATGTTTCATGAGAAAAATCCATGTGAATCTTGAATAATCATCAATAAAAATGACAAAGTAAACACATCCCCTATAGTAGGATGTGGGGATGCACCCCAAACATCAGAATAAGTCAAAAGGGGAGACAGAAGTAGAATCACTTTTATTAAAACATAAAGCAGGTTGTTTTTCCAATTGACAAGACAAACAATTTACATTATCAGAAATAGAAATAGATCCTAATTTACCAGAAAATGCTAAGGGACGAAGACGTCCTATAGACGTATGGCCTAGACGAGCATGCCATAGGTTGATAGGAGTAGTAGAAGCAGCAATGGAAGTATGAGGAGACTTGGGTAGATGAAGGTCGATAAGTTCAAATAATCGTCCAACCTTACGGCCTATCCCAAGGATCTGTCCTGTCTGTGGATCCTGCACATGACAACCAGAAGAGGAAAAAGTAATAGTAAGACCAAGTTCACATAATTGACCAACAGAGATAAGATTTAGAGTAAGGTTGAGAATATGAAAGGTGTCAGAAAGTGATATAGAAGATGTGGAAACTTGTCCTACATCATTAACATGCATATGTGAACCATTGGCAGTTTGAATTAAAGGTTTGGAGATGGAAGATTGTGTGGGAGAAAAGATGTGAGTATCATGAGTCATATGGTTACAACAAGCAGAATCAAAATACCATAAAGATTTACCTGATGTGAGAGACAAGGCAGTAGAAGGAGGATTACTAGATTGTGAGAGATCATGTTTAAGAAGACCTTCAAGTTCTTGAGTAGAGAAGGTAAATTTGTCATGATTATCCTCAGAAACAGCAGCAGTGATAGATGAGTTACTATTGTTACCTGAAGCATGTTGAGAGGGATTCCGAGAGGGATTCCGTGAGGAATGCTGAGAGGGATTCTGAAAGCAATCTCTGTTAAAGTGTCCTGGACCCTTCTTGTTACAATATATACATACCCGAATGGGACATGTAAGAAGCTCATGATTGGGGTTGTGACAGTAGGTGCAATCTTGATGTTTGAAGTCCTCTTTTGAACCTTCTTTAGGGCGATAAAAGGGGGTGGCAAGAACAGAATCTGTATGATGAACTTTGAAAACCCCCATCCGAGTTTCTTCAGAGCGAAGCTCGGTCACATCAGTATCTAAGGATGGAAAAGGACTCTGATGGAGTAAGAAAGCCCGAACAGGTTCAAATCGATCATGGAGAGCCATGAGAAAAATAACAAGACGCTGGTGATTACGGTAAGTTGCAAACATCTCAGTATCAATCTTGTTCGTCCAAGTTGGTTCAGAGAGAGCGAGTTGATCCCAAATAGTATGCATTTCAGAGAGAAATTGGTTAATGGTTTGGTCAGCCCTTTGGTGTTTGGTATGAAGAGTTGTTAGAAGTTGATATTGGTTGGCCAAATCTGTTGTAGTGAAGCGAGCCTCAAGAAATTCCCAAACTTCTTTGGCAGTGTCAAAACGCCCAAATTCACCATGGATGGAGGGTAAGGTGGTGTTACGGAACCAGGTAATAATTTGATGGTGTTTACTCTCCCAGTCTTCAAGGCGGTCAGCAAATAAGAAGTTGTTTTCAGTGGTTTCTTGGATGGGTGTAGAGATATCACCAGTTATGAAACGCCATGCGTCCTTTCAAGAAACTTTTCATTGCTTGTGCCCAGGCTAGGTAGTTAGTATCATCAATGGTGGTAGAGATTGGTTTTGGGACATCATTTCGGTCCATTTTAATGAAATAATGGAGGAAATGTAAAGCAAATTTATAGAAACAGTATAAAGGAGATATCCTTAAAAATAAAAAGAGGAGTTGAAAACAAGCCTGGAACCGGGTTGAGATGAGTCGGGTTGGAATGAGCCGAGTTGAGGGGAGCCGGGTTGGAATGAGCTGAGTTGAGGTGAGCCGGGTTGAGAGTGAACCGAGTTAGGGTGAGCCGGATTGGCTGTGATGAAGAGAGGCGAAATTTTGATAGAAATTTTATAGGTATATGAGAGGCTCTGATACCATGTGAAGAGTATAGAGAGATAAGAAGAAAGAATGATTTAATGTTGTATTGGTTTGTGTTAGAATGTACATAGAGAACTCTATTTATAGAGTTGTAACAAGTGTAGTACAAGTGAAATAGTAAGTGTGGTACAAGTGAAATAGTAAGTGTAGTACAAGTGAAATAGTACAAGTGTAGTACAAGTGAAATAGTGAAAGTGTAGTACAAGTGAAATAAATATAACTTAACAGTAATGATTTGATTAGTCCGCAATTCGCCAAGTTTTAGCATTTTGTTGAATTATATCAGTTTGTGTTTAAACCATCATTTCCAATTTGGATTCCATTTTCAGTTTAAGCTTTTGTTATTCATATTATTGTTGTCTCGCAGAGTTGAAGATAAAAGTTGACGATAAGAGATCTGAACAGAAGCATAACACGCCACGGTCGAAACATTCTGCGACAGAGCAGCGAAGAAGAAGCAAAATTAATGATAGGTAAGTTTTCGTGCCATAACTTTCAAACAGAACTGTCTTTATTTTCTCTGCCAATTCACTTCAGTCGAACTCAATATTCTCTCTCCCTCTGCTCTGTTCTACTTACCATTTCGAATTAAAAGTTTGGATCCTGGTTCTGGTAGCTCTCCTGGCAATGTATTATAGGTTGTAGTGGTCTTCTTATGGTCCTACTTTCTATCAAGGCATCAATATAATTACTGTAGTGCATGTTGCTTGTTTCTTATATATTGAGCTTGAAGGTCTTTCTTTACTTACTTTTTTCTCCTTTGTACTTGTTGCAGATTTCAGACACTGAGAGAACTTATTCCTCATAGTGACCAAAAGAGAGACAAGGCGTCTTTCTTGTTAGAGGTACTCAGATGTCAAAAGAGTGGTATTTTTTTATTACTTTTATCATTTAAAGGTCAATTTGTTGAGCTATTGTTTTTTCTAATATTTTTGCAGGTTATCGAATATATTCAGTTTTTACAGGAAAAGGTACATAAGTTTGAGGGATCATATCAAGGTTGGAACAGTGAACCGACAAAATTGATGCGTTGGGTAAGTTCTTGCTCGAACATCAAAGTTGTTTGCAAAATGTGCAAACATATTCCATTTAAGGTTTCTTGGTTTCTCTTGTTTATTGCCAATTGAACTCTGGCAATGTAGGCATTTAAAGTTAGGAAGCTGCCATCCCAAATTAGGTACACTTCAAGTTTTTTCTAAAGCTAATTAACTCATGGTCTCCCCTTTGATTGAATCAGGGTACCAGTCATACACTTGGGGAAAGCTTTGATCAATCTCAAGGCATAAATACTGTGTCCTCTCCTCCACTAGGATTTGCTAAGTTGGACGAGAAAAATGCCTCCTCTTCTCTAACAGTTCCGGGAAGCGTGCAAAACACAGTAGAATCTGACACAAGTACTGCAACTACCTTCAAAGCATTGGATTCACAACCTGGTGTAACAAATAAGGCAATACCTTTTCCCATGTCACTGCAGCCAAATTACTTCTCATCTGTCAGGAGTACCGGGGCATTATCTCACCTTCCCCCAAGGTTTCCATGTGAAGCAGAAAATACATTTTCTCAGGCTCTTTCTCAACCATGTCAGATGAGATCATGTAATTCCATTGATGGTGCCAATACTAGTGATAAGATTAAAGAACAGAACCTGACAATTGAAGCTGGTATGATTAGCGTCTCAAGTGCATATTCCCAGGGGTGAGTATTTTTGGCAACTTCCCATTAATTTTGTATTCCCTGTTATTCATCCTAGCTTGTTTGCATTGATTTACTCTTGTGTTCCCATTTCTTGCTCCTTTGGAGAAAATTATGAATCCAGAGATTATGGTATTGAATATGTATCGTAGCTAGTGCATACTGATATACCTGGTGAAGGACCATTGAGACAGAAAATTTGAGGCACTTATTATAGAATGAAACTTTGGGTATGCTTCTTATCATAACTGTATAGTGTCACTACTCTATCTCTACAGGTATGTCATGTGGTGATTGGGTAGATGTATATGATAACGACTCAGAACATGTATGATTGTATAATGATTTGATTATTAGTGGTCATAAGTATTAATGGTTGTAAATGTCCTAGTACTCAAGGATTGACTGTATTTACTCAATGTTCTATTAAAATCTACTTGAATTAGATGATTGGTCTTGTGGCAACATCATGCTAGAGAGTAGACAGATGTTTTATTTTCTAGTTGCAAAGCCTCATGTAGGGAGGACGTGTTAGATTTGTACTGCATGTCTACTCCTCCCCCCTCTCTTTCTAGATGCAAGTAAAAGTAGTTTGATGAATCAGTGACATAAGTGATTTTGGTATGAAGCAGGTTATTACATAGTTTGACACAAGCACTACA